>CM035838.1:290319814-291544814 GCA_020510985.1 Pholidichthys leucotaenia
GCGGCTGAGCGAAAATACAGCGCGTTTGACAGAGAACTGTTGGCACTGCATTTGGCTATTCGTCATTTCCAGTTCTGGCTGGAAGGACGGTGCTTCACCGCTTATGTGGACCACAAGCCGCTCACATACGCCATGGCCAAAATTTCAGATCCGTGGTCCGGCAGGCAGCAGAGGCAGCTGGCCGCAATCTCGGAATTTACCACTGACATTAGGCACGTCGCGGGCAAATTCAATGTAGTAGCGGATTGTCTCTCACGCGCGTTCACGACCCCGACACGCGCAGAGGCAGAACGGGCCACCGTGACCGCGCCGCAGGAGAGCGGCACGGTGGCGCGCGCAGCCCCGGTGCACGTGGGTATAGATTACGCAGCCATGGCAGCGGACCAGGGGGCGGACGCAGACGTGCGCGCGCTCCAGTCTGGACCAACAGGGTTGAGGCTGGACTTGAATAACGAAACTGAATTGTCTTTCATTTCAGTTTATTCAAGAAATCATTCCACTGTCTGCTCTTATTCTTGAGCAGCGAACAAAGAGAGTGAACACACCAAAGTTCTCTCATTTAAACCTTCTCACATCAAACCATTTCCCTCGCGGGGGAAATCACACATCTATATCAAAGTCTCTTTATTCACATTCATTAGCCTTTTATTTACATAACTCCCCCTTCTCTCTTCCCGAGCCTCAGTGGTCAGGAAGTCTTCTGTCCCCTGTCCTCCGCAGGGGGTCCAGGCTCTGTGGCTCCGCACCGCAGGGGGCTGGCTCTCCTTCATCGTGGTTAAATCACATATGCAGTGTCCAACATATACATGTCTCACAACACAGCCATATAACCCCCCCCCCAAACGATGAAGAACAGACTAATTCCCAAAATTTAATAGCACCTTACTCACTACTGAATAATCAACACCAACATTCAGTCTGTGCGCCGCTTGGGCTTCAGCCGTCTGCCGAATCTGCTGTGCGTTGGCCCCGCCTTGCCTGCGGTGCTGTTCTGCTTCGGGTCTGTTGACTGAGGAAGAGAGTGGTTAATTGCCCTCTGCGGGGGCCTGCCTCGTCGAGGCGCCACCGCGACCGGTACAGACACGTCCTTCATGACAAAAGCAGGTTTTAGTCTGTCAATACTGACTGTCTCTTTTCTGTCCCCAAAATCTAGCACAAATTGCTTATCACCTGCCTCCAGCACTCGAAATGGCCCTTCGTAAGGTGGTTTGAGCGTTGCTTTAAGGGCTTCGCGCCTGACAAAAACGAAATCGGCATTTTTCAAAGCCTTGGGGACGAAAACTCGTGGAAAAGCGTGATGAACCGGACCCGGGAGCGTGTCTGCCCCCGTGCCAACTAACGGTCCCAGAGCAGAGAGAGGTGGGGGCTCTGGGTGCTCTGGTAAAAACTCGCCCGGCAGCCTCAGAGTTTGTGCGAATACCAGCTCCGCTGGGGAGGCGTCTAAGTCCTCTTTAGGCGCAGAACGCAACCCTAATAAAACCCATGGGAGTTTATTTACCCAATCTGCATCCGTGAGCGACGCTCTGAGTGCTGCCTTCAAAGACCTATGAAAACGCTCGCATAAACCATTAGCCTGAGGGTGGTAAGCCGTAGTGCGGTGAATTTTGGCTCCTAAGCCGTTGGCCATCGCTGACCACAGCTCAGAGATGAATTGCGGTCCTCTATCGGACGTAATGTCCGACGGAACCCCGAAGCGCGCCACCCAAGCCGTTAAAAAAACGCGAGCCACCTCCGCGGCCGTGGTCGTCGCAAGTGGGACCACTTCCGGCCAACGTGTGGTGCGGTCCACCATTGTCAAAAGATACGTGAACCCCTGTGATGCCGGTAGGGGGCCCACAAGGTCGACGTGCACATGGTCGAACCTTCTGGCCGGAATGCGGAACGGTTCTAACGGGGCTCTTGTGTGCCTGTGAATTTTGGCCCGTTGACAGGAAATGCAGGTTTTTGCCCATTCCTTCACGTGCTTGCGCAGGCACGGCCAAACAAACTTTTCCGCCACTAGTTTCACCGACGCGCGCACCCCCGGGTGCGCCAGTGAGTGGACCGAGTCAAAAACACGGCGGCGCCACGTGGCCGGAACCACCGGACGCGGGCGCCCCGTCGACATGTCGCAGATCAGGGGGGGCATACCGGTTTGTAAACACTTGCTCTCCAGCCTCAACCCTGTTGGTCCAGACTGGAGCGCGCGCACGTCTGCGTCCGCCCCCTGGTCCGCTGCCATGGCTGCGTAATCTATACCCACGTGCACCGGGGCTGCGCGCGCCACCGTGCCGCTCTCCTGCGGCGCGGTCACGGTGGCCCGTTCTGCCTCTGCGCGTGTCGGGGTCGTGAACGCGCGTGAGAGACAATCCGCTACTACATTGAATTTGCCCGCGACGTGCCTAATGTCAGTGGTAAATTCCGAGATTGCGGCCAGCTGCCTCTGCTGCCTGCCGGACCACGGATCTGAAATTTTGGCCATGGCGTATGTGAGCGGCTTGTGGTCCACATAAGCGGTGAAGCACCGTCCTTCCAGCCAGAACTGGAAATGACGAATAGCCAAATGCAGCGCCAACAGTTCTCTGTCAAACGCGCTGTATTTTCGCTCAGCCGCGCTTAAAGATTTGCTAAAGAAAGCCAAAGGCTGCCAAACTCCGGCTACCTGTTGCTCAATAACGGCCCCTATGGCTAAATCTGAAGCGTCTGTCGTCAGCGCGATACGTGCTGCAGGGTCTGGGTGGGCCAGGAGCGCAGCGTCAGCCAAGGCTTTTTTAACCTCTGTGAACGCGCGCTCCCGCTCCGGGGACCATTCGACCGCCTGGGTCGGCTTTTGTTTTTTTGAGCGCGGCATATAACGGTTGCATGATTTGAGCTGCGTGGGGCAGGAACCGGTTATAAAAATTCACCATCCCCAAGAATTCCTGTAGTGATTTGACCGTTTGTGGACGGGGAAAATCCGCTACCGCGCGTACTTTCTCTGGTAACGGAACCGCTCCCTCCGGGGAGACGCGGTGACCCAAAAAATCAATCCGCTCAACGCCGAACTGGCACTTGGCTGGGTTAACTATTAAGCCGTGCTCTCCCAGCCTCCTAAAAACTGCTGTGAGGTGCGTTTCGTGTTCGTCCTCTGAAGTACTCGCGACCAAAATGTCGTCGAGGTACACAAACACGAAAGGGAGATCGCGTAACACGGCATCCATCATCCGCTGAAATGTTTGCGCCGCCCCTTTGAGACCAAACGGCATGCGTAAAAATTCGAAAAGTCCAAACGGGGTTATTACCGCTGTTTTAGGAATGTCCTCCGGTTGGACCGGGACTTGGTGATAGCCGCGAACTAGATCAATCTTTGAAAAAATGCGCGCCCCCGCCAGGTGCACCGAAAAATCCTGAATGTGCGGGATGGGATAACGATCGTGTGCCGTAGCGTTGTTTAGCCTGCGGTAATCCCCGCACGGTCTCCAGGAGCCATCGGCTTTCGGTACCATGTGCAGCGGCGAAGCCCACGGGCTCTTCGACCTACGAACGATGCCCAGCCTCTCCAGGCTGGCGAACTCCTCGCGCGCAATGGCGAGCTTAACTGCATCCAAGCGCCGAGCTTTTGCAAACACGGGAGGACCAGAAGTGGGGATGAAGTGTTTCACCCCGTGCTTCGCGACCGTCGCTGAAAAAGTGGGCACAGTGAGCGCTGGAAATTGGGTGAGGAGTGTGTGAAACTTACCACCTGCTGTAGCGACGTGGGTCTGTACTGGTGGCGGGGACACTCGAGCTGAACAGGGGAGAGAGTAAAAAGAGAGTGCATTTACCAGCCGTCTATTAGCAAGATCAACTAACAGATTGTGTGAACACAAAAAATCCGCGCCCAACATGTTGAAACTCACCGCCGCTACTACAAACGGCTGAAGTGAGGGCGAGGAGGATCCTGTCTTTGCTAGACCAAGGTGGACACAGGCCGAGCGCCCTGATGGAGGAGATGATACAGCTGAGAGGGTTGGACAACGATGATTTCATTTTTCAGTTCATCTTCCTCTCCAACCTCCCGGTGCATGCGAGAAGCACGCTGGCCGGCAAAAAGTGTCACACCCTGGAGGAGTTCCGGGAGCTGGCCCAGGAGGCAGATGGGATCCTGGACGCCTGCGGCGGGCAAGCAACCACAGCAGCGACCCGAGACAGCGGGGAGCCAGAGGCGGCAGAACCAGACTGGCCGACGACGGCGGCAACACGACCGCGACGAGGGGGAGCCAATAGCCCGGCGACAGAGGCGCGGGCACGACACAGCGGAGGAGAAGATCTCTGCTTTTACCATCGGAGGTTCGCAGAGAAGGCACGCAGGTGTGTGCCGCCCTGCATCTTCAGGAGTTCGGGAAACGGCAAGACCGGGGGTCGCTAGCAGCTTCGACCCTCGGAGAACGCAACAAGCTGCTCTACATCACGGATGCGCGCTCCGGACGAGTGTTCCTCATTGACACCGGAGCACAAGTGAGCTTCATCACCCCAACATACGCGGACCGGGTGGCTGGACCCCACGGTGACGGAGCTACAGCGGCAAATGGCTCGAACATCAACACCTACGGGAGAAGGACCTTGCCTTTATGCTTACATGGCCGCACATATGAATGGACTTTTGTAGTAGCGGCGGTGAGTTTCAACATGTTGGGCGCGGATTTTTTGTGTTCACACAATCTGTTAGTTGATCTTGCTAATAGACGGCTGGTAAATGCACTCTCTTTTTACTCTCTCCCCTGTTCAGCTCGAGTGTCCCCGCCACCAGTACAGACCCACGTCGCTACAGCAGGTGGTAAGTTTCACACACTCCTCACCCAATTTCCAGCGCTCACTGTGCCCACTTTTTCAGCGACGGTCGCGAAGCACGGGGTGAAACACTTCATCCCCACTTCTGGTCCTCCCGTGTTTGCAAAAGCTCGGCGCTTGGATGCAGTTAAGCTCGCCATTGCGCGCGAGGAGTTCGCCAGCCTGGAGAGGCTGGGCATCGTTCGTAGGTCGAAGAGCCCGTGGGCTTCGCCGCTGCACATGGTACCGAAAGCCGATGGCTCCTGGAGACCGTGCGGGGATTACCGCAGGCTAAACAACGCTACGGCACACGATCGTTATCCCATCCCGCACATTCAGGATTTTTCGGTGCACCTGGCGGGGGCGCGCATTTTTTCAAAGATTGATCTAGTTCGCGGCTATCACCAAGTCCCGGTCCAACCGGAGGACATTCCTAAAACAGCGGTAATAACCCCGTTCGGACTTTTCGAATTTTTACGCATGCCGTTTGGTCTCAAAGGGGCGGCGCAAACATTTCAGCGGATGATGGATGCCGTGTTACGCGATCTCCCTTTCGTGTTTGTGTACCTCGACGACATTTTGGTCGCGAGTACTTCAGAGGACGAACACGAAACGCACCTCACAGCAGTTTTTAGGAGGCTGGGAGAGCACGGCTTAATAGTTAACCCAGCCAAGTGCCAGTTCGGCGTTGAGCGGATTGATTTTTTGGGTCACCGCGTCTCCCCGGAGGGAGCGGTTCCGTTACCAGAGAAAGTACGCGCGGGTAGCGGATTTTCCCCGTCCACAAACGGTCAAATCACTACAGGAATTCTTGGGGATGGTGAATTTTTATAACCGGTTCCTGCCCCACGCAGCTCAAATCATGCAACCGTTATATGCCGCGCTCAAAAAACAAAAGCCGACCCAGGCGGTCGAATGGTCCCCGGAGCGGGAGCGCGCGTTCACAGAGGTTAAAAAAGCCTTGGCTGACGCTGCGCTCCTGGCCCACCCAGACCCTGCAGCACGTATCGCGCTGACGACAGACGCTTCAGATTTAGCCATAGGGGCCGTTATTGAGCAACAGGTAGCCGGAGTTTGGCAGCCTTTGGCTTTCTTTAGCAAATCTTTAAGCGCGGCTGAGCGAAAATACAGCGCGTTTGACAGAGAACTGTTGGCGCTGCATTTGGCTATTCGTCATTTCCAGTTCTTGCTGGAAGGACGGTGCTTCACCGCTTATGTGGACCACAAGCCGCTCACATACGCCATGGCCAAAATTTCAGATCCGTGGTCCGGCAGGCAGCAGAGGCAGCTGGCCGCAATCTCGGAATTTACCACTGACATTAGGCACGTCGCGGGCAAATTCAATGTAGTAGCGGATTGTCTCTCACGCGCGTTCACGACCCCGACACGCGCAGAGGCAGAACGGGCCACCGTGACCGCGCCGCAGGAGAGCGGCACGGTGGCGCGCGCAGCCCCGGTGCACGTGGGTATAGATTACGCAGCCATGGCAGCGGACCAGGGGGCGGACGCAGACGTGCGCGCGCTCCAGTCTGGACCAACAGGGTTGAGGCTGGAGAGCAAGTGTTTACAAACCGGTATGCCCCCCCTGATCTGCGACATGTCGACGGGGCGCCCGCGTCCGGTGGTTCCGGCCACGTGGCGCCGCCGTGTTTTTGACTCGGTCCACTCACTGGCGCACCCGGGGGTGCGCGCGTCGGTGAAACTAGTGGCGGAAAAGTTTGTTTGGCCGTGCCTGCGCAAGCACGTGAAGGAATGGGCAAAAACCTGCATTTCCTGTCAACGGGCCAAAATTCACAGGCACACAAGAGCCCCGTTAGAACCGTTCCGCATTCCGGCCAGAAGGTTCGACCATGTGCACGTCGACCTTGTGGGCCCCCTACCGGCATCACAGGGGTTCACGTATCTTTTGACAATGGTGGACCGCACCACACGTTGGCCGGAAGTGGTCCCACTTGCGACGACCACGGCCGCGGAGGTGGCTCGCGTTTTTTTAACGGCTTGGGTGGCGCGCTTCGGGGTTCCGTCGGACATTACGTCCGATAGAGGACCGCAATTCATCTCTGAGCTGTGGTCAGCGATGGCGAAATAAAGAGGTATAAAAGCGAGCAACCACAGACCCAGGGACTGGATATTCTGTTTTTTGTGATGGAGGATTAAATAAAGTTTGTGTGTCGTCCAGGTCGCTGTCTCGTCTAATTTCATCCTCCACAGTATGTAAATTAAAAAAAATCTTTGCCTTGCAAAATTACTGTTTGAGCAAGTGTAATAACTTGTATAATTTCAATTCTATCTTGAACTTTGAAGAACTTACTCAGGAA
Source organism: Pholidichthys leucotaenia (assembly GCA_020510985.1). Classification (NCBI taxonomy): domain Eukaryota; kingdom Metazoa; phylum Chordata; class Actinopteri; order Cichliformes; family Pholidichthyidae; genus Pholidichthys; species Pholidichthys leucotaenia. Next base: position 290,326,900 of record CM035838.1, read on the forward strand.
CAGAAGGACACTGTCTCAGATCTTTCCATGTCTTGGGATCTACCGGCAGTCACAAAAACAAATCAGAGATGGCTCCATAACAAACTTCTAGTCCACGTCGTAAGTTCCTGTTGGTTAAGAGACAGAAAATATTGCTGTAGTTGTTGAAGTTGCTGAATGGACAGTGTTGTGTATCCTGGCCTGTTCTGTCAACACTGGTGGAGGTGAAAATGGTTACATGTTACTGGTGAAATTCATCCCTTGAATCCTTGCTTTTGAAGAACTGAAACATATTTAATATTTGCTCAAAGTCATGTTAAAATTCTTCAAAAATGAGTATTCAGTGCACATTTTCACTACTTAAATTTGGTCATTTCTCACTCTTTGACAGTGTTGACAGAACTGTTGTATATTTAATACAACCCCAATTATACAAATGTTGACATGACACATTGTAATTAAATTAAATCACCCTTTATTGTCATTCAACTAAACATGTACAGTAGAACGAAATTGTGCTTTATCTTAACTACAGTGTAAATCACACACACCCCATAGTAGAATCAGAAGGGCCGCTGCCATGCAAGGCGCCGCCACAGATTTCCCTCCTCCATTCCATTATTGCTGAGCACCAAGCTGGACGGCAGGAAGTTCCGCTTTTTTATATGGTCTTCGGCATGACCCGGCCGGGTTTTGAACCCCTGCCTCCCGGGTGTGGGGCGGATGCTCTACCAACTGAGCCACCACTCCAGTATGTTATCCGGTATCCGGTATAATGCCTTACAAAATCTATCCCCCTCTAGTATATTGAGAACAGTTCAACAACATTTGGTTTCGTGCATTTATTTGCCTACTGTAAATATTCATTCCAAATCAACACTTTCAAAAAAGGTGGTACAGTCATATATTAACTGTGTTACATCACCTTTTCTTAAAGTTTTAAAGCTTCTTAAAGTTTTTAAACATTTGGGCAGTGAGGGGACCAGTCGTTGAATTTTAGAAAGCAGAAATTTCTTTCCCATGCATCCATCAATTAGGTCTTAAGTAGAGTGATTGTATCAAGTCTGCATCACTCTGTCTTGCACTTCAGGAAGCACCATATATTCTCAGTAACCAACAGATTGGGACTGCAGGCAGGATAATTCCAGCACTCTCTTCAACTTGTAAACCAGGTAGAATGTGGTTTGGTGTTGTAAAATGAAGGCATGTGCCTGGAAAAGACACATCTGAGAAGCCGCATATACTGTATATTGCTCTGAAATGTGTAAATGTCTCTGTTAGAAAAATCTGATGAACTTCAGTCAAAAAACCAGGCAGGATCAGAGTTCAGCAAATTTAATCACGCTGGCCAGCGGAGAACAATACATAGACTGTCTCAGAGCCCATTCGTGCATCATTCTAACTCAGACACATTATTCAGTCTTTTAAGGTTTCTGTTATCCGAGGGTCGAGAAGAAAACGTCCATAACGATTGGCCCTGTACATTTGGTCAAAACATAGTGTACGGATTATCTCTCTCTCAGAAACCATAACGCCCACTCAGCAATAGTCACACAGGAAACTTACAAGGTGAGCCAAAACAAACGATAGCAAGGACAGCTGTATCGGGATTTTTAGCCCAGTCACACAGACTCTGAGACAAACCAAGGCCAATATGAACAATGTGAGACAAATATGAAATTCCACAAATATTAGAAGACAAAATATGGAATTATTCTTTGATTCCCTCTTTGATGCTATGGAAAACATCAGAAAAGAACTGTTTATGGCTTCTAAAACCCCATCTGGCAGCTATGCTAAGCTCCAGTGCATTTTTAAGCAACAGACCCTAACTGACATAACGCACAGCTCAGGAGACGCACACACACAGGCTCAGAGTAGTTCAAATAGTTTATTGACAACAGGCGTGAATGAGTGCGTGTCTGCGGGATGTCAGTGTGTTGGTGGCGGTGTCTGCTTCAGGCACAGAGGCAGGTGACCGTACAGCCGGGCAACCCTATGGAAAAAGCACAGGGAGAGGGTGACGGGCATACACCAACACAGAGGAAATTATGGCGAGAGAAGGACTTACTTGGATGGACAGGATAGCTGGCACAGCAAGGGGCGAGACCCGGGAGACAGCCACCTGGAGAGCTCGGTGCAGCAGCGAGGAATGGGCGTTGGAAGGACGTCGTCCGCCGCCGGGAAATCCACCTGTGCACAGGGGAGCAGACTGGAGAAAAAGAAGGTAAGGGCTTCTTACCCAAATGTTTGCGCTGAAGTTTGGAAATGACTCACAACGGTGAGGGACGAAGTCTGACGGCTTCAGGCCGAAGCTCAGGGCGAGACGGCTTTTATCCCTCGCCGTTGATGACGAGCAGGTGCGGGAGCAGGTGGCGCCGCTGATGAATGGCGCGGCGTGACAGTACTCCCCCCTCTAGCAGCGCCTCCTGGCGATGGCTTATCTGAGTGCGCTCGGTGGAAGTCCGCGATGAGCGATGGGTCCAACACAAACGACGAGGGTACCCACTGTCGATGCTCGGGCCCATAGCCCTCCCAGTCCACCAAGTACTGCAACCCACGACCCCGGCGTCGAGAGTCCAGGATGGAGGCGATGGACCAGGCCGGATGGCCATCAATCATCCGGGGCGCGGGTTGCGCAGCAGGAGGGGGGCAAAGGGGGTCGGTGACTGCCAGCTTCACCTTTGACACGTGGAAGGTGGGATGTATGCGGAGGGAGGGGGGAATAGCCACGCGCACAGCCACCGGGTTGATGATCCGGGTGATGGGATAGGGACCCATGAACCGCTGTGCCAGCTTCCTCCTCTCGCCCTTCAATGTAACGTCCTGGGTCGACACATAAACTTGTTGCCCAACTCTGTACGCCGGGGCAGGTCTTCTGTGCCGGTCCGCCATGGTCCTGTTGCGCTCCGCTGTGCGTAAAAGCGCACTACGCGCGGCAGCCCAGATGGAGCGGAACTGCCTGAGATGCGCCCTAACTGAGGGGACAGTTACCTCGCCCTCCTGCGCTGGAAACAGCGGGGGGTCGTAACCCAGGGACGCCTTAAAGGGGGACATCCCCGTTGCAGAAGAGCGGGCGGTATTGTGGGCGTACTCAACCCAGGCGAGATGGTTGCTCCAGGACGTAGGTTTGGATGTGGTCACACAGCGGAGCGCAGCCTCCAGCTCCTGGTTGGTCCGCTCACACTGCCCGTTGGATTGGGGGTGATGGCCGGAGGAGACGCTCACCTTGGCTCCGATGGCGTTACAGAATGACCTCCAAACCTCGGATGAAAATTGGGGGCCCCGGTCCGAGACCACGTCCACCGGAATCCCGTGCAGCCTGACCACGTGTTGGACGAGGAGATCCGCCGTCTCCAGGGCAGTAGGGAGACCTCGCAGGGGGACGAAGTGCGCCGCCTTGGAGAAACGGTCCACGATGGTCAGGATGGTGTCAAAGGAGTTGGAAACGGGGAGTCCGGTGACGAAATCCAACGCGATGTGCGACCAGGGCCTGCCAGGAATGGGCAGGGGCTGGAGCAGACCCGCTGGAGGGGCATTTCCCGACTTGATGGTGGCACAGATTGGGCAAGCCCGGGCGTAGCGGGCTGCGTCCCTCCGCAGGCCTGGCCACCAAAAGGACCGTTGGAGGAGGTTGATCATCCAGGAGGTGCCGGGATGACAGGTGAGCCGGGAGGTGTGGAGCCAGTGGATGACCTCTCCTCGGACCGCAGATGGCACGAACAGTCTTCCCTCCGGTCCGCCGCCAGGATCAGGTTCCACCTCCTGCGCCTTCCGGATCTTGCTCTCGATGTCCCAAGAGATGGCACCCACGACGCACGACCTGGGCAGGATGGTGTGGGGCGTCTCCTCAGCCTCCACGGGGGTAAACTGCCTAGAGAGGGCGTCAGGCAGGCCGTTCTTGGAGCCTGGCCTGAAGGTGATGGTAAAACGGAACCTGGCGAAGAACAAAGACCAGCGCGCCTGGCGGGCGTTCAGGCGCTTGGCAGATCGTAAATACTCTAAGTTCTTGTGGTCCGTCAGGACCACGAACGGCAGGTCCGCCCCCTCTAGCCAGTGGCGCCACTCCTGTAAGGCGAGTTTGATGGCCAGGAGCTCTCTGTCCCCCACATCGTAGTTCCTCTCCGCCGGGGACAAGTGCCGGGAGAAGAAGGCGCAGGGTCGTTTGGCGCCATCGTCAGGCGACCGCTGGGATAGAACTGCTCCCACTCCCGTGTCCGAGGCGTCCACCTCCACGATACACTGCAGCGCGGGGTCGACCTGGCGAAGAACCCGGGAGGAGGAGAATTCCGCCTTCAGCGCCTTAAAGGCAGCAGCGACCTCTTCTGTCCACCAGAAAGGGACCTTCGGGGACGTGAGGCGGGTCAGTGGTCCGACAATCGAGCTGAAGTTGGGGACAAAGCGGCGGTAGAAATTGGCGAAGCCAACAAACTGTTGCACCTGCTTCCGGGATGCGGGAGTAGGCCACTCCACCACCGCCTTCACCTTCTCTGGGTCTGGGAGCACCTGGTCTTGAGAGATGATGAATCCCAGGAAGGATGTGGTCCTAGCGTAGAATTCACACTTTTCAGCCTTCACGTAGAGCCGATTCTCCAGCAGTCTTTGGAGGACCCGCCTCACATGGACCTGGTGCTCGTCCCTGGACCTGGAGAAGATAAGGATATCGTCCAGGTAGACGAACACGAAGAGGCCGATGAAATCCCGGAGGACGTCATTGATGAGGCGCTGAAAGACGGCAGGAGCGTTGGTTAACCCGAACGGCATGACCAGGTATTCAAAGTGGCCGTTCGGGGTACGGAAGGCTGTCTTCCATTCATCTCCCTCCCGGATCCGGACGAGGTGGTAAGCGCTGCGTAGATCCAGCTTGGTAAACCAGGTCGCCCCCTGGAGGGAGTGAAAGGCAGTGTCCATGAGGGGCAGGGTGTAACGGTCCCTCTCAGTGATGTCGTTGAGCGCACGGTAGTCTATGCAGGGGCGGAGGGAGCCGTCCTTTTTCCCAATGAAGAAGAACCCTGCCCCCACGGGTGACGACGATGGGCGAATTATCCCAGCGCTCAGTGATTCCTTCAGGTAGGTGTTCATTGTCTCCTTCTCCGGCGCAGACAGGCTGTAGAGCCGACCAGAAGGTAAGGGAGCCCCCTGGCGGAGGTTGATGGCACAGTCATAGGGCCGATGAGGGGGAAGAGACATAGCTTTCGTCTTGCTAAACACCATACCCAGGTCGTGAAATTCCGGAGGCACCAGAGACAGGTCCGGAGGTGCTGCGTCCGCCACAGGGGAAGAAGCGGACGGGGAGCAGGCAGCGGACTGAAGGCAGGTGCCCATACAAAACGTGCTCCATGCCGATACCCCAGCTGACTTCCAGTCCAGGACAGGGTTGTGGAGGCGTAGCCAGGGATACCCCAGGATGACAGGCGACACAGAGTTGGGCAGGACGTAAAAAACCATCTCCTCCCGGTGGTTCCCTGAGATGATGACTGGGACGGGAACGGTCTGATGTGAAACTCTCCCAAGGGAGGCACGAGAGAGAGTGACCAGGGAGATGGGGTTTCTCAGTGCCTGACAGCGGATGCCCAATCGGGTTGCCAGGCTTTGTGAAATGAAGCTGCCTTCTGCGCCCGAATCCACCAGTGCGTGGGTGAGATGCCCAGTGGGGTTATGGCAGAAACGGATGGGCAGCTTCAATTGGGTATGAGTGTTTAACCGGTTGAGATCCGCGAGGCCCCCTACAGCGATTCGCGGACCCCGCCGACTGGCTTTCCGTGGGCAGAGCTCCACAGTGTGTTGGTCGCCTCCGCAATACATGCAGAGGTCCAACTCACGGCGGCGTTGTTTCTCCGCAGGGGAAAGCTTCGTCCAGCCCGTCACCATCGGCTCCGACTCCTCGGGGCATGATGCTGGCGGCGCCGCCAGGGGGCGAGCTTGGAACAGGTGTGGCGAGACTCCACGAGGGCGAGAAGAAGACGACTTCCGCCCCGAGGAGCGCTCGCGCAGCCTGTTATCCAAACTAATCGCTAAGGATGTCAGCTCCGCTAGTGTCTCAGGAATATCCCGTCCAGCCAGTTCATCCCTCAGATCGTCATTGAGGCTGCGGAGGAAAAGACTGCAGAGGGGGCGTTCCTCCCAGCCTAATTCCTCCGCCGCTACCCGGAAGTCGACCGCGTAGTCCGCGGCCGACCGGCTTCCCTGCCGGAGGGCGAGAAGCCGATCAATCTGGACCGTCTCGGTTAGAGAATGGTCAAATACCTCCAGGAAGCGCCTCACGAATTGGTTATAAGTGAGGGCAGCATAACTGGGTCTCGCCATAACGGCGTAGGCCCACGTTAATGCCCGCCCCTCCAGGAGATTCCCGATATAACCAATTCGGCTATGATCTGAGGGAAAGTCTCCGGGCACGCGGTGGAAGACGGACTCACACTGCATAATAAACCCCCGCGCTCCGCCGAGCTTACCGCTAAAGCGGGCGGGGGTTGGAATAGGTGTGAGCCAAACCGGTGCATTCGGAGCCTGCTGGACGGCCACTGGAGCAGCAGGAGCCGCGCCACCCTGACGAGCCGGGGGGAACGGCTGTTGAGGATCCAAGCGGCCCAACCGGTTAGTTAAATTCAATAACTGATTAAAAATCACCTGTTGCTGATAGGCTATATGATCCACTCGAGCCTCGAGAGTGGAAAACCGGTGTGCGAGCCCGCCGTCTGCCGAGCCGCTCTGCTGAAGCCGTACTGACATAACGCACGGCTCAGGAGACGCACACACACAGGCTCAGAGTAGTTCAAATAGTTTATTGACAACAGGCGTGAATGAGTGCGTGTCTGCGGGATGTCAATGTGTTGGTGGCGGTGTCTGCTTCAGGCACAGAGACAGGTGACCGTACAGCCGGGCAACCCTATGGAAAAAGCACAGGGAGAGGGTGACGGGCATACACCAACACAGAGGAAATTATGGCGAGAGAAGGACTTACTTGGATGGACAGGATAGCTGGCACAGCAAGGGGCGAGACCCGGGAGACAGCCACCTGGAGAGCTCGGTGCAGCAGCGAGGAATGGGCGTTGGAAGGACGTCGTCCGCCGCCGGGAAATCCACCTGTGCACAGGGGAGCAGACTGGAGAAAAAGAAGGTAAGGGCTTCTTACCCAAATGTTTGCGCTGAAGTTTGGAAATGACTCACAACGGTGAGGGACGAAGTCTGACGGCTTCAGGCCGAAGCTCAGGGCGAGACGGCTTTTATCCCTCGCCGTTGATGACGAGCAGGTGCGGGAGCAGGTGGCGCCGCTGATGAATGGCGCGGCGTGACACTAACTAGCTAGCGATGGGGAAAGTCCGCCATCGGCCCTGCTGCCCCAGGCACCAGTTAAACATTTCATTTCTGTGGGAGGAGAATGAAACAATAAAGTCATTGATCAATAAAGGAAATCAATAATAACAAATAGTAAAAACAAAATTATAATAAAGAAAAGCAAAATGATAATAATAAAAGGTATAACAAGGATATATGTGTGTTAGCAGCAATTCAAAAGGTAATTTAAAAATAAAACAAAACAATAGAAAACAAAACAATAATCACAATAAAGTGTGTGAAACAAAACAATAAAAAGTAAAACAATATGTGTAATGATGTAATATAAAAACAAGATAAGAGTAGGTATGACTGTGAGAGTGAATGGTTGTCTGTCTCTCTGTGTTGGCCCTGTGATGGACTGGCGATCTGTCCAGGGTGTACCCTGCCTCTCGCCCTAAGATGCTGGGATTGGCTCCAGCCCCCCTGCGACCCGAAAAGGATTAAGCGGAAGAAGATGGAAGATGGATAAGAGTAATATATAAATAAAACAAAAATGAAAGTAAATAACAACAGCAATGTTTTAAACTTCATAAATGTATCTGCAAGTAGTACATTTCAACTTCACATCGTGATCATGCAACTCCTTTCAGTTTTCTGCATGTCAGTCATACTTTTACTCTGTACTTGAGTCATGGAGAGACACCTTGAGCTGGCGCTGTTTTTTCATCATCCCCATCATTCCCGGTAATTGCATCATGGTACATCACTAAGTGAACATGAACAAATCTCATCATCATACTACGGATACAGGGAATGACACAGGAAAAAGCCCGAAAGTATCAATACAAAAATCACTAACAGATTTATGATGAGACTTCTCCGTAAAGAGAATAACCAACTTAATCAGTTTTGTTCATCAGTAACATTGTCTTTGGCCGCAGCAGCCTGTAAGGCAGTGAGGTCATGTACGGCAGAGGCAATCACATGACCATCCATATCATTTTCAGGGATAAAAGTACAACAATAATCACCCACAACTGGGCACACGCCCCCATGGGTGGCAATTAGTTGATCAAGAACCATTCTATTTTGTGTCAGCATAAGTCTAAGAGCCGTTAATTCCTCATTTACACCAGAAAAGGCAGATAAAGAAAAATTCACAAATGATTGTAATCTATAATTAGTTGTTTCAATCCATAAGGTGTTCTTAGCCACTCCCACCCAAGGAAACAGTGAATGAAGGACCTTCTGCCCTGTGGTTTCTAACTTGAATTCCTCCGGTACATCTATGCCCCAGATGGCATCATGTGGTGTAAAGTAGGCATCTCTCTTCACCCTGCCCACCTGGCCTGCCGACATTATGATGGTATGGTCAATCACAACCACAGGGGCACACACTCCTCCCCACTTCATGGGCAGGTGTGAGTATGCCCGATGGCCACATAACCACCATCCTCTTGTCACCATGTGCGTGCCATATTTGTAGGAATTGCAAATAGCAGCATTACAGAGCTCTTGCAGAGCGACAGGTCCAGACTGACAACGACACTCTTCAGGACAGCATTTGCCCACTCCGTTGGTCCAGCAGGTAGTAGTGCAGGGGCGAGACGCACTATGCACTGTTGCACACTTAGAAAGAGGTAAGCTGTCCAGAGAGACATCACCACTCCCCTTTAGACAAAAGGAGAAATTCCCCGGTGAGATTAACCTTGCCTTTACCGAGTAAGGGGTGTCATCGTGTTTTTAGTCAGTGGAGTGATAAGTAATGTGACAGGTGTGATTCAAAGTAATGCTTGTTGTGCTATTTCTGTACATAGCCTCTTGTAACAAACAAACAGCTTGTGATAGCTCCATTAGTTTAGCAGTAACAGATATTTGTCCAGCTGATAGTGGCAGCAAGGAACAAACATAATAATTTGAGCAATTAGCTGATTTGGCTGTGTAATTAGCATACTTCCACCACACATTACCAGCATAAACATGATTCTGATGACCTGGACCTTCCAGCCAGTCATGGTGTGTGTGAGTAATGTCTCTTGCTCTACGATAAATAGGTAGTGGTGTGCATAAAAATAACCAAAGTAAAAGTGTTACCACAAGGATGATGATGATAAAAAGACAGGTGTACCATTCACATCCTTCAGTTGCCAGCCTTCTTTCTCTGACAGTTTGTTTCTCCATGATAAACAAACAAACAAAAAGTGTGCAGCTGCTTTTGGTCTGAAAGTGTTTTGTCCTTAGAGATTCGATCTGTGCCATTAATATGTGTGGCGCATGTGCCTATGGCTAATTTAGATGGAAGTTTTACACAGTCTAAAATGAGGTCTTTGCAATCATGCCTCTTTTCTTCCACAACTGTAATTTTCCCTTGTTGAATTTGTGACCTTGTTCAGCTAAAAGTTGCAATAGGGCAATAGTGTCTTTTTTGCATGTTTCTTCATCAGATGATGCCAGCAAAATGTCGTCAACATATAGGAGCAACTGGCTCCCATTAGGAGGAACAAACTGTGTCAAGTTTGCTGACATTACCTGTGAAAAATGGTTGGTGACTCATAGTAGGCTTGTGGTAACCTTGTGAATATGTACCTTTTGTTTTCAATTGTGAATGCAAACCAAAACTGATGATCTGGATGTATGGGGATGCTGAAAAAAAGCATTACTGATGTTGATCACTGTGAAATATTTCATTTGAGGTTGTAGGTCATTTAACAAAGTGTGCGGGTCTGGGACTGAAACAGTCCTTGGGATAACTGCTTTGTTTACCGCCTGAAGGTCTTGGCCCATTCGCCATTTGAGGATGGTGCAGCCCTCCTCACAGGAAACAAAGGTGTATTACAAGGTGATTTTGGACATGGGACAAAAACACGTGTTTTTTTCAGGTCCTCTCCCTCTTGGGCCTCTGGACGTAGAGGATACTGTCTTTGGTAAGGCCTGTTATGTGATTTAGCATTTAATGTAACCAATTCTGCATTTTTCATCAAGCATACATCTGCCTTTCCTGTTGACCACAGAGAATTTGGAATTTGTGAGAGTGCATGTTCCTCTCCTTCTGTTAATGGAAAAAGTGATCATGTTGGTGAGTTGCGGACATCAAAATTGACCCCCTTCTGCACTGTGGTCATCCAGTTCAAAGGCAGTGAGTAGGTGTCCAATTTTGGGGAATATTTAACTTTTGGATTAGGTGTGTCTTTCCAAGATTGACCGCATTCCTCTGCTGTAGTTACAAAACGTCCTACATCCTTCCAGTGCATGTGTTTGGGTTTGATTAGTGCAATGTGGGGTGCCTCCCAGTGTTTGAAATGTCTGTTGTCTTCATCACATAACACAACAGATGCCCCAACATAGCCCCTCGGTGACCAATAGAGATTTTTATTCACCAATCTGGAGGATGGATTTGCAAGGAATGTTTTTTCATAGTTTTGATCTGGGTCACTCAGATGTCTGTCATACATGCTGCAATGATATTGATCTGTGGCCTGCTTTGTAGTGGGGGTGTCTGATTTAAAATATTGCATCGTTTTCGCAGCCGGTCTGCAGTCACAGCGGTTGGCCCAGCCAGAACCAAACAATGTGAGTAAAAATACCTTGACATAGTGAAGTCTTGCAACACATTTACTCCTGTCACATGTGGGAAATGTGATGCTCTCATACCGTTCTCGGTGGGGAAACTTTAATGAAATGTCCTGAACCTGCAGTGTCACTTCAGGTAAGCACTGCATTGTTAGCATCAAGTCAAAGTCAGGTATACACGTGGACGAAATTGTTGGTACCCCTCTGTTAATGAAAGAAAAACCCACAATGGTCACAGAAAAACTTGAATCTGACAAAAGTGGTAATAAATAAAAATTCTATGAAAGTTAACCAATGAAAATCAGACAATGCTTTTGAATTGTGGTTCAACAGAATTACTTTAAAAAACAAACTCATGGACTTCCGGTCTGGACGCCATGGCGACTGCAGCTTAACACTGAAGCTCTCAGACCCAATCCAGGATAACACCTTGAAAATCAAACTTAACGGATTTTTGGAGGAGTGAAAATCAAAAGACAAAATCATCATGTCTAAAGGAAAACAGAAGAAACTGAAATTCTCCAGGCCAGGACACGTATCGGCCGGAGAATCTGAACTGGAAGATCTCCGTTCAGAAGACGAGGAACTGGTGATAGCTAACAAAAAGGTTAGCCTGAAATCACTATTTGAGGAGCTACGACGATTTCGCCGAGAAGTTACGGCCGAATTTCGGGAATTCAGAGAAGAATTGAAAAGGACAAACAGCAGAGTGGACCAGGCCGAGAACCGAATCTTGGAAACAGAGGAACGAATAAAAGTGCTCGAAGATTCTGTGCTGGACCTACGCAAAAGACAAGCATCTATAGAGGCTAAGCTAGCCAGCCAAGAAGGAAGACAAAGAAGAGACAACATAAGAATTCATGGTCTGATAGAAGGAGCCGAAAACGGTTTTAACTCAATGGCAAAATGCGTGGAATCCTTACTAAGAGAGAAATTGGATATTCCACAAACCACCGACTTGAAGATAGAAAAGGCACATCGTTCATTAGCCGCTAGGCCGGCGGCGGAAGCGCCCCCACGTTCGGTGTTGGTAAGATTTTCCAATTTCAAAATAAAACAAGAGGTTGTAAGACTGGCCTGGCAGAAAAAAGGATTTATGCACCAGGAGAGAAAAGTCTACGTGGAACACGATTACGCCCCGGAGGTCCTTAAAAAGCGCAGGGAATACAATGACGCGAAAAAGGTGTTAAGAGAGAAGAAATTGCGCTTTCAGACTCCATTTCCTGCGAAGTTAAGGGTCTTCTACGGCGAAGAAACGTGTCTCTATAATTCGGCGGAAGAAGCAACAGCTGACATGGCGAAAAGAGGGCTCCCGGTAACGGTATTTAAACCCGCAGCAGACCCGAGTGAGAAGATCAAAGCGCAAACATGGACAACACAAAGACCTTCAAAATCCACGGACCAGCAGCGGGAAACCCAGCGCCAGAGCGTCGCGGATAAACTATCCGTTTTCAGGTTGGAATAGCGACCTTTTTTTTTTTTTTTTCTCTTGAATCAATCCGCACATCCAACCCCCCTCATACAAGGTAACAAACATTAAAGGAGATGCGTATTCAGCATGTGGTAAAACATTTCATGGAACAGTCATAATATTTGAAACAAATAAGTCTTTGTAATAAAAAAAAAAAAAAAAAAACTTGTTAAAATAGAAATGTGACAATAATCCACATGTTCTCCTCATACTAACAAATACTGTTTTTGCGTGAATGTTTGATGTGATGGGGGTGGGAGGGTGCACACAATTTCACAGGGTTTAGGCATAAAAGGAAAAAAAAAATCATTACAAGTTTGGATTGGGTTCTGAAACTCACGTTAAAAGCATGGGGCAGCTTACAGGGGTAAGAGAGGGCCCTCAACACGTAACAGAGTTTGAGGAATTTCCCTCAGGGCCTTCACTCCATCAAGGCTCTTCCAGGGTCTTTAAAAAGACCTCAGCTCAGGAAGTTCTTCTGACAGCTTTTTGTTTTAAAGTTTTATACACTATGTTCTTAATGTTTTTCTTGTTTTTAATGTTCTTTCAGTTTCTGAGTAGCACAAATGAGGGCCACCACACAGTTATACTAAACAAAACAACACAATGGAGAAACAGGGTGTAACCAAAATAATTTCATATAATGTAAAAGGAATCCTGAATCCAGTTAAAAGATCCAAGATTCTAGGCAAAATGAAAAAAGACAAAGCAGGAATAATATTTTTACAAGAAACCCACCTAACAGACGTGGAACACAATAAACTCAGTAGACAAGGGTTTAAAATGATCTCTTCATCTTCATATAAGTCAGGGAGGAGGAGGGGAGTAGCGACATTGATATCAACCAAAATTACATTTGAAAAAAAATCAGAACACAAAGATAAAGAAGGGAGATACAGTTTGGTAACTGGGCGGCTAGAGGGAGAAGATATCACCCTGCTGAATGTGTATGCTCCCCCAGGGGCTAACTGGAAATTTTATAAAAATGTATTCGACCTAATGATAACTAAAGCTCAAGGTTTAGTGATATGTGGTGGGGACTTCAATCTTAGACTGAATCCATACTGGGATGCTTCTGGTAATTCTCCACATCAAAATAACACCCAAAACAGGAAGACTCGGATGCTACTAAAAGAAATGGGAATCTGTGACGTGTGGAGGGAACTCAACCCCAGTGTAAAAGACTATACATTTTACTCAACTCCACATTCATCTTACTCAAGGATTGACTATTTTTTTATGTTTAATAGAGACATTGGAAGAGTAAAAACATGTAAAATAGGACTGATGGATCTCTCTGACCACAGTCCGATCTACATGGACTTAAATATCCAAAAATACACAAATAATACATTTTCTTGGAGGTTAAATTCAAATGTCCTGAAAGGACCATTGAAAGATGAATTGGAATCAGATATTCTCAGATATTTGGAAGATAACGATAATGGAGAAGTATCCCCTTTAATACTGTGGGATGCATGCAAAGCTGTAATAAGAGGAAAGATTATTGCAAAACTGGCAACCCAAAAGAAACTAAGACAAGAAAAACTATCCACATTAGAGTCAGAACTTAGGAACCTAGAAAAAGAACACAAAGGCAACACTCATTCTACTGACTCGCTCAAGATTAAGGAAATTAAAAACCAAATAAATGAGATCTACACAATAGAAATCCAGAAGAAACTTACATTTTTGAAACAAAAATACTATGAAGCAGGCAGTAAATCGACAAAATTGCTAGCCTATAAATTGAGGAAACATCAAACAGAAAGAGCAATCTACAAAATCAGAGACCCAGTATCAAAGGAAATAAAATTCAGAATTCAGGATATTCTTAAAAGCTTCGAGAATTACTATAAGAACTTATACTCCCACAAAAAACATAAAAACGCATCCGAGGCATTCCTAAACACATTAAACCTTCCCCAACTTACGGAGTCACAAAATAAAACACTACTGTCAGAAATACATCCTAAAGAATTGGAAAAAGCAATTATGAAACTTAACGCTAACAAATCCCCAGGAGCTGATGGCTATACAGCAGAGTGGTACAAAACCTTTAAACAGCAACTATCTCCTCTCCTCCTGAAAACATTTAATTATGTCCTCCACACAGGGGAAATCCCCCCGCTCCTGGAGAGAAGGGGTCATTGCAGTTATACCTAAACCTGAAAAGGATAAACTAGAGTGCTCCAACTACAGACCAATCAGTGTACTAAATCAGGACTATAAGCTTTTTACCATTATCCTTGCCAAAAGGTTAGAAAATATACTGACAGACCTAATTCATTTAGACCAAACAGGTTTTATAAGACAAAGACAGACACAAGACAACATTCGACGCACTTTACACATAATTCATCATATAAAAAAATATAACTTAAATGCAGTCATATTGGGATTAGATGCTGAAAAAGCATTCGATTCGGTTGACTGGTCTTTTCTATATAGAATCTTATCCAGTTTCAATTTTCATAACAACTTCATTAGAACTATACAGGCATTATATAAAAAAACCCAACAGCTAAAATAAGGATTAACGGTAATTTATCATCATCTTTTGAACTGGAAAGAGGATGTCGTCAGGGCTGCCCCCTGTCTCCACTGCTCTTTGCAATCTTCATAGAACCTCTGAGTCAATGGATAAGACAAAATCAAAAAATTCAAGGTATTACACTTGGTCAGAAGGAACATAAAATAGCACTCTTTGCTGATGACATTTTAATATACCTAGGGCAGCCGGACACTTCTTTACCAGAACTAACCTCAGTTTTTTCAGAGTATGGAGATTTATCGGGGTACAAATTAAACATGCATAAAACCCAAGTTTTAACATTCAACTATGACCCAAATCATTATTCACTAAGCAAACTCAAAACTAACAGAGTCGGAATCTATGAAATATCTGGGGGTCAATATCCCGAAACAACTCAACAAAATTATATCACTAAACTATGATCCACTGGTGACAAAAATAAAATCTGACCTAGCAAGATGGAATATGATACCATTCTTGGGTACTGTACAAAGAATTGAAGCAGTCAAAATGAATATACTTCCACGTCTTCTATACCTTTTCCAAACAATACCGGTAGAACCTCCCAAAAAAACATGGCAGGAGCTGGACAGAAGGATCTCAAGATTCATATGGCAGGGCAAGAGACCTAGAATCAGATATAGAACCCTACAGCTAAACAAAGACAAAGGTGGGCTCGCGCTGCCAAATATCAGGGACTACTTTAAAGCCGCACAAATTAAAACTTTAGTAGAGATATGTAACCCAGTCTACACTGCACAATGGAAGGAGATCGAATGCCAAATAACAAGTGACATCCCCCTACAGGCGATAATAGGGAACAATGCCTTACCTAAGCTTTTGAATAACACTAACCCGTGGATAGAGACCCCGCTAAAAATTTGGTTTAAGATAGTCAGAGAGAATCAAACTAAAGAGCCCTATCGACTTCTGCAATGGATTGCCTATGATCAGGACTTTACTCCTAATAAAACAGACACCAGATTTAAAAAGTGGAAGGAGAAAGGGCTGATAAAATATTACGATTTTTTTAAAGGGCAAATCTTAAGAAGTTTTGAAGATTTGAAAAAACAAGGCCTAATAAATCAAGACCTTTACAGGTTCTTCCAGCTTAGACACCACATAAACAATATACTTAAAAAGGAGGTTTTGGAAAGGGCCCAGTCAGGTGTTCTGAAGGTCTTCTTAATGGCATATAAAGGGATCCCAGGGATCAGATACATTTCTAAAATATACCAAGGTCTTCAAGACTTAAAAGGAGACAACACATCTTATATAAAAGAGAGATGGGAAAAAGAGGGGAATTTCACTTTACAACTGGAAATATGGGAAAAGCTAAATAAACAGCAATGGAAAAGTACCTCATCCCTGCAGTGGAGAGAATTTGGATGGAAAAACTTGGTAAGATTTTTCAGAACACCTGCACAAAACAAATTTACCCATAAGGGATTGAACTGTTGGCGCTTGTGTGGTGAAAAGACTGCAAATCATTTTCATGTGTTTTGGTCATGCCCAGTTATCCACCAATATTGGACCAATGTACAGACAATATTGGGGAAAATATTCAAAATAACAGTTCCCTTTTCTTTTGTAACTTTGTATTTGGGTTTACAACCGGACTCACTGGAAAGACGAGGAGAAAAATACTTATTCAATGTTTTAATATTGGCAAGCAAAAAAGCTCTAACTAAAAAATGGATGTTGAAGGACTGTCCTACACCTGAAGATTGGATTAACGTGATCCAAGACATTTACTCGATGGAAAAGTTGACATTCGCACTGAGACAGGACATGGATGGGTTCATGAACTTTTGGCAACCCTGGATCGCATATGTGTCTTCCATTAGATCTAATCTTTGACAAATACCATTTCAATAATGGTTCCGCTCTTTGTTCCAACACTACTCAGATGCTCTTTTACCTTTATTTACTTACTTTTTCTTTTTGTTTGTTTTTTGCTGGTTTGTTTGTTTGTTTTGTTTCTTGTTTTTTTTTTTTTTCTCTTTAATTTCACTTTTTCTTTCACTTTAAAAAAAAAAAGGGGTGTTGTAAGAATTAATCTTCCAATGTTGTCAGATATCAGAAAATAAGGGAACATGTGATGAAAATGTAAACAATGCATTGCTGTAACGACCTGTATACCCTTTACAAAAACTTAAATAAAAAAAACAAAAAAACAAAAAACAAACTCATGAAACAGGCCTGGACAAAAATGATGGTACCCCTAGAAAAGATTGAAAATAATGTGACTACAGGGACATGTTCAACCAAGATGTGTCCACTAATTAACATCACAGGTGCCTACAAACTTGTAATCAGTCAGTCGGCCTATTTAAAGGGTGACAAATAGTCACTGTGCTGTTTGGTGACATGGTGTGTACTACACTAAACATGGACCAGAGGAAGCAAAGGAGAGAGGTGTCTCAGGAGATTAGAAAGAAAATTATAGACAAGCATGTTAAAGGTAAATCAGAATCAGAATCAGCTTTATTGGCCAAGTATGCACAACACATACAAGGAATTTGACTTTGGCTAAAAACTTGCTCTCGTTGTTCAGGTGGAGGATTTAAATAAGGATTCAATGACAACAGAGTATGTACAGTAAATTACAGTCTGTCCACGTTTCTATAAAAGGATACAAATATATACAGGAATATATGCAGTTATTTACTCAGACTAACCACACTTGCAGAAATAGTGTGAGAGTTATGTGCAATGTAATAATGGATGAAAAGTCATGAGTACAGCAACAGGTAGGACTAGGTGAATGTTAGGAGTTCATCAGAGTGATGGCTTGAGGAAAGAAACTGTTCCTGTGACGGGTGGTTTTGACCTTCAGTGATCTGTAACGACGACCAGAAGATAGAAGTTCAAACAGTTTGTGGCCGGGGTGTGATGGGTCAGCACAGATGTTTCCTGCCCGTTTCCTGGTTATGGACTGATATAAGTTCTCAATGGAGGGTAGGTCGGTACCAATGATCCTCTCCGCAGACTTAACGATCCGCTGCAGTCTGGTCTTGTCCTGTTTAGTGGCAGATCCAAACCAGACAGTGATGGAAAAGCAGAGGACAGATTGGATGATGGCGGTGTAGAAGACAACCAGCAGCTCCTGAGGCAAATCAAACTTCTTGAGCTGACGCAGAAAAAACAACCTCTGCTGGGCCTTTTTCCAGACAGTGTCTATATAGGAGGACCACTTCAGGTTCCGGGAGATTGTGGTACCCAGAAACTTGAAGGAGTCTACAGTGGACACTGTGCTGTTGAGGATGGTGAGTGGGGGGAATGAAGGGGGGTGTTGCCTGAAATCCACAGTCATCTCCACCGTTTTGGCTGGGTTAAGTTCAAGATGGTTCTGGCTGCACCAGAGGATCAGCTGCTCCACCTCCTGCCTGTATGCAGACTCATCATCATCCCGGATCAAACCGATGACTGTGGTGTCGTCCGCAAACTTCAGGAGCTTCACCGAAGGGTCTTCTGAGGTGCAGTCGTTGGAGTAGAGGGAGAAGAGCAGTGGGGAAAGGACACATCCTTGGGGGGGGCGCCAGTACTAATTTTTCGGGAGCTGGATGTAAATCTCCCTAGCTTCACCTGTTGCCACCTGTCAGTCAGAAAGCTGGAGATCCACTGGCAGGTGGAGGGGGGCACCTTGAGCTGGAGGAGTTTCTGATGAAGAATGCCTGGGATGATGGTGTTGAACGCTGAGCTGAAGTCGACAAACAGGATCCTGGCGTACGTCCCTGGGGAGTCGAGGTGTTGCAGGATGTAGTGTAGTCCCATATTCACTGCATCATCCACTGACCTGTTTGACCGGTAGGCAAACTGCAGTGGGTCCATCAGGGGGCCTGTGATGACCTTCAGGTGGTTCAGCACCAATCTCTCCAAGGATTTCATGACCACAGAGGTCAGGGCAACAGGTCTGTAGTCGTTTAATCCTGTAACAGAGGGTTTCTTGGGAACTGGAATGATGATGGAGCGTTTGAAGCAGGAAGGCACTTCACGCAGCTCCAGTGATCTGTTAAAGATCCGGGTGAAGATGGGGGCCAACTCGTTGGAGCAGACTCTCAGGCAGGAAGGAGACACACCATCAGGTCCTGCAGCCTTCTTGATCTTTTGTCTCTGAAAGACCCGGCACACCTCCTCTTCACAGATCGTTAGTGCTGGAGGGAGGTCAGAGTGGAGGAGGGATGGAGTTCCTGGGGCTGCAGATAATCCTTTTGTGTGGGTGGGAGGTGAGATCTGTAGGTTCTTTTCAAACCTGCAGTAAAAGCTGTTTAGGTCGTTAGCCAGCTGGAGGTTTTCCACAGGGTGGGGGGATGGTCTCCTGTAGTTGGTGATATTCCGTAGGCCTCTCCAGACAGAAGCAGAGTTGTTGGCTGAGAAGTTTTTTTGTAACTTCACACTGTAGCTCCTCTTAGCAAGCCTGATCTCCTTCGTCAGCATGTTTCTGGCCCGCTTGTACAGAGTCCAGTCACCAGTCCTGTAGGCTAAAGAAAGGCTATAAGACCGTCTCCAAGCAGCTTGATGTTCCTGTGACTACAGTTGCACTTATTATTCAGAAATTTAAGATCCATGGGACTGTAGCCAACCTCCCTGGACATGGCCGCAGGAGGAAACTTGATGAAGAATGGTAACAAAAGAGCCCAGAGCAACCTCTAAACACATTCATGGTGAACTCCAAGGTCAAGGTACATCAGTGTCAGATCGCACCATCCGTCATTGTTTGAGCCAAAGTGGACTTCATGGGAGATGACCAAGGAGGACACCACTGTTGAAAACAAATCATAAAAAAGCCAGACTGGAATTTGTCAAACTGCATGTTGACAAGCCACAGAGCTTCTGGGAGAATGTCCTATGGACAGACAAGACAAAACTGGAACATTATGGCAAGGCACATCAGCACTATGTTCACAGACGCAAAAATGAAGCATACCAAGAAAAGAACACTGTCCCTACTGTGAAACATGGAGGAGGTTCTGTTATGTTCTGGGGCTGCTTTGCTGCATCTGGCACAGGGTGTCTTGAATCTGTGCAGGGTACAATGAAATCTCAAGACTATCAAGGTATTTTAGAGAGAAATGTGCTGCCCAGTGTCAGACAGCTTGGTCTCAGTCGCAGGTCATGGGTCTTGCAACAGGATAATGACACAAAACACAGCTAAAAACACCCAAGAATGGCTAAGAGTGAAACACTGGACTATTCTAAAGTGGCCTTCTATGAGCCCTGATCTAAATCCTATTGAACATCTGTGGAAGGAGCTGAAACATGCCGTCTGGAGAAGGCACCCTTCAAACCTGAGACAACTGGAACAGTTTGCGCATGAGGAGAGGGCCAAAATACCTGCTGAGAGGTACAGAAGTCTCATTGACAGTTACAGAAATTGTTTGATTGCAGTGATTGCCTCAAAAGGTTGTGCAACAAAATATTAAGTTAAGGGTACCATCATTTTTGTCCAAGCCTGTTTCATGAGTTTGTTTTTTAAAATAATTCTGTCCAACCACAATTCAAAAGCATTGTCTGATTTTCATTGGTTAATTTTCATAGAATTTTTATTTATTACCACTTTTGTCAGATTCAAGTTATTTCTGTGACCATTGTACAGTAGGTTTTTCTTTCATTAACAGAGGGGTACCAACAATTTTGTCCACGGCTGTAAATGGATGTTTGTTATGTCAGTGTTAGTGTCATTTGTTCTACTTAGCTTTGGGGAGGGTAGTCACATGTTGTGGTCGGCCCGTGAGGTCCCCCCCCCCCCCCGCTGCCGCCGGCATCCAGAACATTGCCCCCACCAATGGCCCTGTTGTCCACATTGATGATAAACGTCACGTTCCCCTTGCTGCGGCCAGCTCGCCCCACGCCTCCCTCCGTCCCACCTCCACCACAGGAGTCCAGTGTTGGTGCCACCCTGAAAAATGGAATTGGGGGAAGCTCTCACCTCCCCCCTTTGTGTCAAAAATCACACAAACAAGGGTTGATTTTTCTTTCACTTTTCCTAAGTTAACACATCGCCAAATGCACAGGTGTGGTATGTAACCAAATGTTGACAGATGTAATCAGCTAGGTGTGGATACATTTTTTGCCAAAAGACTCTTTTCAAATGCTGCCAATAGGGTTCTACCACACCTGAATCATTAGCAGCCTCAGTTAAATGATAATGCCCATCAAACCTTTTGTAACCTTGTTGTACAATCTTCAACATTTTCATCATTACCTTGTTTGTGGTTTGGATCGTCCCATATACTGTAAGCTGTATTTAAAAGATAAGATAAGATAAGCCTTTATTAGTCCCACAATGGGGAAATTCCAGGATTGCAACAGCACAGGGATAGCAACACTCAGAGCAATAATTTAGAAGATAAGAAAATAAGAGCAGTGAATATACATATGTACACATAAATATATAAATATATATACACAGTGCGGAGCATTGTAGCTAGATGGAATAAACAGCATAACCGTCTATTTAGTTACCCTACATGGTATGAATATGTACCCATACATACTGACACCCTCCATAGCGACTGATATTGTCCTAGTTGTATACTGGAGGGGACCATTTGTGTAAGTCTGTTGCGTCTTTTGCATTCAATACTATTAGCTCGTCACGTTTTTTTTTTGCTATCTCTGCGAGCAGCCCTGCTTAGGTTATACAGTCTGACAGCCGTAGGTAGGAAGGACCTGCGAAACCTCTCGGTCACGCACCTAGGATGATGTAGTCTACTGCTAAATGAGCTCCTCAGTGCGTTCAGTATGTCCTGCATATGGTGGGACTTGGACTCCAGCAGAGATGACAGTTTAGCCACCATCCTTCTCTCTCCTATCTTCTCCACTGGGTCAAAGCGTTGACCCAGGACAGAGCTAGCTTTCTTGATTAGTTTGTTCAGTCTCTTCCTATCGGCTGTTGTAATGCCGTTGCCCCAGCAGACCACTCCAAAAGTGATGGCTGATGCCACCACCGTGTCATAGAATGTCTTCAAGAGCACCCCTTGTACACCAAAAGACCTGAGCCTCCTCAGTAGGAACAGCCTGTGCTGTCCCTTCTTGTATAGTGTGTCGGTATTGTGTGACCAGTCTAGTTTATTGTTCAGATGAACACCCAGGTACTTGTAGGATGTCACCATCTCAATGTCTGTTCCCTGGATGTTTACTGGTGCTGTGAGGGGTTGTCCTTGCCTGCAGCAGTCCACCACCAGCAACTTAGTTTTCCTCGCATTGATCTGGAGGCAGTTCCGATGGCACCAGTCCACAAAGTCCAGGATAAGTCCTCTGTACTCAGCTTCATCTCCGTTGGAGATGAGGCCGACGATCGTAGAGTCGTCAGAGAACTTCTGTAGATGGCAGTGTGTTGTGTTGTGTGAGAAGTCCGCGGTATAAAGGGTGAACAGGAAGGGAGCCAAAACCGTTCCCTCAGGGGCCCCTGTGCTGCCGATGATCGTGTAAAAGTTCAATCATTAAGTATTATTCAGTGACAACATTATTCCATAATCTTCAGTTTAATTTAGCATATTAATGATGAGTTTAGGGATGGATATGTGTGCACTTAACTTCTTGGGCGCCCCAGTGTGGCCACTCCCAGTAGAGGGGTGGAGACGAGCAGAGGCGAGGTGACATCAGCCACAGCTTTCCCAGCCTGGAGTCCTGTGAGGTGGGGACATGGCCCAAGCAGCGGGGGAGCACGGAGGAGGAGCTTCGTACTGTGGTGCCTCCACTTTCGTAAAAGTCAGGTCGTTGGTCCCGATGGGGGAGGACTTTTCCTGTCTGCTGTGCACAGCTTTGGGCCAAAGGCACCGGAAGGCAAGATGAGATATATGGGGTCCCTCGTTCAGTGTGCCAAGTATGATAGAAAAATCTGATGAGCTTCAGTCAAAAAACCAGGCAGGATCAGAGTTCAGCAAATTTAATCACACTGGCCAGTGGAGAACAATACATAGATTGTCTCAGGGCCCATTCGTGCATCATTCTGACTCAAAAACATATTATTCAGACTTTTAAGGTTTCTGTTATCTGAGGGCCGAGAAGAAAACATCCATTACGATTGGCTCAGTACATCTGGTCAAAACATAGTGTACGGATTATCTCTCTCTCAGGAACCATGACGTCCACTCAGCAATAGTCACACAGGAAGCTTACAAGGTGAACCAAAACAAACGATTACAAGGACAGCTGCATCAGGATTTTTAGCCCAGTCACACAGACTCTGAGACAAACCAAGGCCAATATGAACAATGTGAGACAAATATGAAATTGCACAAATATAGAAGACAAAATATGGAATTATTCTTTCGGTCTCTATTTTCTAACATAAATATCTTTCTGCAGTTAAATTCACAAACCCAGTGTTTTGTTGATGTGCTCTCAGTGTACTAGAGCAGCGGTCCCCAACCTTTTTTGCGCCACGGACCGGTTTAATGTCAGACAATATTTTCAGCGACCAGCCTTTAAGGTGTGGCAGATAAATACAACAAAAGAACATGATACGACCGGCATAAAAACTGTAGTATTTTCTAAATATAATAATAAGCGTGAATCCATTGTGTACTCATTTGCAACTTTATTAACAGCGTCTTCTTAACATCGCAACAACAACATAACATGAGTAACATCCTCTCTGCCCACAACACTCTCTGGTCACTGTGGTAACATTTTTTGCGCATGCCTTCAAAATAAGATACACCACAAACACAAATATAAAGTGCATGAAAAATACAACTCACCACAACGCTGAATCAGTGGGAGCCCTGAGCTTGTTTCACTGCAATGAGACAGTCCCATCTAGGGGTAATGGGAGACAATGACACCCGAAGTGTGTTGCTTATGTCCAGTCTACTTCGTAATTTTGTTTTGGTTGCTGTCACTGCAGAAAACCCCACTTCACACAGATAGGATGACGGAAATGGCAACAGGGTTTTCAGTGCTGTTGTGGCGATCTCAGGGTATTCGGCCATGGCTTTAATCCAGAACACCAGCAGAACTGTTGTCTCGAACATACTTTTAAGGCCGCCGTCATTTGCGATCTCCAGCAGTTGATCTTCTGGCACAGACATGTTGGATTCACCTGGTTTGTTGAGAAATGGGTCGCGCATCCATTCTTTGGCAGTTCGTGTATTTTTTGTCGTTGGGAAGTACTGCTCGAACTCTTTTAAAAGCAAAGACAGGCGCTCGTGCACCAGCTGGGAGAATGAAGGCTCGGGCTCAGTCTCTTCCAAAATCCCCGCTAATGTTTGAAACATGTCAAATATACCTCCATTCACGTGCCATCCCCACAAATCCAATTTGGCTTTAAATGCAGCTACTTTATCTGCCAACTTGAAGACATTTGTCATTTTCCACTGAAGTGACAGATTGAGTTCATTGAGCAGGCTGAATATGTTGCACAAGTCAGCGAGTTTTGCAACCTAATCCTCATCACTGAAATGTGCTGCCAGCGGTGACTTTTTTCTGAGAGAAATCTCTGCAGCAGCTCTCGTAATTCAAACACTCTGGCCAGCGATCTCCCTCGGGATAACCAAAATATGCTAATAATACAAGTAAATACAGTGGGGTAAAAAAGTATTTAGTCAGCCACCAATTGTGCAAGTTCTCCCACTTAAAAGATGAGAGACGTCTCCAATTTTCATCATCTGTATACCTCAACTATGAGAGACAAAATGAGAAAAAAAAATCCAGAAAATCACATTGAAGGATTTTTAATGAATTAATTGGTAAATTCCTCAGTAAAATAAGTATTTGGTCACTTACAAACAAGCAAGATTTCTGGCTCTCACAGACCCGTAACCTCTTCTTTAAGAGGCTCCTCTGTCCTCCACTTGTTACCTGTATTAATGGCACCTGTTTGAACTCTTTATCAGTATAAAAGACACCTGTCCACAACCTCAAACAGTCAGACTCCAAACTCCACTATGGCCAAGACCAAAGAGCTGTCAAAGGACACCAGAAACAAAATTGTAGACCTGCACCAGGCTGGGAAGACTGAATCTGCAATAGGTAAGCAGCTTGGTGTGAAGAAATCAACTATGGGAGCAATTATTAGAAAATGGAAGACATACAAGACCACTGATAATCTCCCTCGATCTGGGGATCCACGCAAGATCTCACCCCGTGGGGTCAAAATTATCATGAGAACGGTGAGCAAAAATCCCAGAACCACATGGGGGGACCTAGTGAATGACCTGCAGAGAGCTGGGACCAAAGTAACAAAGGCTACATCAGAAACACACTACGCCGCCAGGGACTCAAATCCTGCAGTGCCAGACGTGTCCCCCTGCTTAAGCCAGTACATGTCCAGGCCCGTCTGAAGTTTGCTAGAGAGCATTTGGATGATCCAGAAGAGGATTGGGAGAATGTCATATGGTCAGATGAAACCAAAATAGAACTTTTTGGTAAAAACTCAACTTGTCGTGTTTGGAGGAGAAAGAACACCATACCTACTGTGAAGCATGGGAGTGGAAACATCATACTTTGGGACTGTTTTTCTGCAAAGGGACCAGGACGACTGATCCATGTAAAGGAAAGAATGAATGGGGCCATGTATCGTGAGATTTTGAGTGAAAACCTCCATCCACCAGCAAGGGCATTGAAGATGAAACGTGGCTGGGTCTTTTAGCATGACAATGATCCCAAACACACCGCCCGGGCAACAAAGGAGTGGCTTCGTAAGAAGCATTTCAAGGTCCTGGAGTGGCCTAGCCAGTCTCCAAATCTCAACCCCATAGAAAATCTTTGGAGGAAGTTGAAAGTCTGTGTTGCCCAGCGACAGCCCCAAAACATCACTGCTCTAGAGATCTGCATGGAGGAATGAGCCAAAATACCAGCAATAGTGTGTGAAAACCTTGTGAAAACTTACAGAAAACGTTTGACCTCTGTCATTGCCAACAAAGGGTATATAACAAAGTATTGAGATGAACTTTTGTTATTGACCAAATACTTATTTTACCGAGGAATTTACCAATTCATTAAAAATCCTTCATTGTGATTTTCTGGATTTTTTTTTCTCATTTTGTCTTTCATAGTTGAGGTATACCTATGATGAAAATTGGAGACCTCTCTCATCTTTTAAGTGGGAGAACTTGCACAAATGGTGGCTGACTAAATACTTTTTTACCCCACTGTACCTCCCAATTTGGTTAAAAAAAATTCACATATTTATTTATCTTCCATCAGGCGCGTCAGGGAGCCCTTTTCACTCCCTGACAGCTCGGGCACTCAGCAGCTCGGGTGTTTCACACACATACACATCCACACTTCATTCATTCCCATTAACACGTTTTGGGATTTTGTTCAATAAAACGCACGAAACCACTCCTGCACGTGGGTTTTTCATTCACTAGTGCAGACATAAATGTCTTCCGTCTAGCAACGGCCTTTAATTTTAGTGGTAACGTATCACGTCACCAAGACAAGCGTCTTGACATGCGTTGAGTGAGCCATAGACGGATGTAACGGAGAGAATCCGGTAATTTTTCAAAATAAAACATCATTCAGACTCAGAGAATAAATAAAACGGACGTAATGCAAGTTATTTATTTTTTCTGTGCGGCCCAGTACCAAATGACCCACGGACTGGCACCGGTCCACGGTCCGGGGGTTGGGGACCACTGTACTAGAGTATGACTGGATTTGTGAAGCATTTCATTGTGTATTGAACATTTTTCCTACTGTGCTGACATTTGTAGAATGTGGGATGAGGATATTTGTAACATGGTTGGATCTGTCTGTCAGGTCATTGGGAGGACCATGTGCCAAATTAAACATTTGAGAAAGGGACTAAAAGATGTGATGGTACGACCACTGCTGACTTCTAGGCCAGATGTTGTCCCACTTCTTTTCCCCAAAAGGGCAGAAATGCTATTCACCCCTCAGGTAATTCAGTTGTTTCAAGTCATTCCCATGACTTTACTCACTAATGAATTTGTGTGTAAACTTATTAATTGTAATATACTGAGCTGGTTATTTTTCCATTTACACAGACTGTAATCCCTTTCACTAGTGCTCAAGAATAAGCTCTTCTTTAAGCAAAATTATACTGAAAAGTCTTCTTTCAGATGCTCCTAGACAAAATCACATGGCCGGTTGAGGACAGTGATGATGAAGATGAAGAATTCGACACCGAGACCAAGTGCCGTATCACTAGCTTTCTAAGGATGTTCATTCTAACAGGTATAGTGTGTTAATATTTGAGTAATGTTCGGCTCTGTTTCCAAATGCTTCTATGTCCCATAAATGGATATGATCAATTAAAGTTATAGATTGTATGAAATGAACTAAATGTTTTGATTCCATTTTAGCTTCATCAGGTACACTGGCCCAGCTGCTGGTCTTCTGGGTTGGCGGGGAGATGCTTCCTCCTGAACTTAAAGTGGGCATTTCTGGGGGAGCCCTTCCCATGTCCTCCATGTTCTTTGAAACACTGAAGCTACCAGCCCATTTCAAAACTTACAAGGACTTTGAGGAAGCACTTGTTGCTGCAATAAATAGTGCACACACTGGATTTGGACTTGTCTAATATGTTTGCTCTTTTCCCCTCAGGATATACATGTTAAGTTGTGACTTCGCCCATATACCACTGAGACAGGGGATTTTTTTTTTTTTTTTTTTTTTTTTTTTGGTATGAGGAGCAGTAAATTTGCTACATTTAGTTTTAACACTTGTCTTATTTAGTACATATATTCTTTAAAAGTATACTGTAGTTGAAAAATGTATGAGTTATAATACCACCCATATTGGCTTTTCTCAGTTATTTCATGAAACCAGATGTGTGTGAGATGTTCTACAGTATATATGTCATTCAAAAGTACAGTTTAAAAAAATCTTGCTCCTTTTTCTTGAATTTGAATTGTTCAAACAGAAGATGTAGTTTTTTAAAATTAATTTTGAAAGGGGGACTACTTTCATCTAACTTAAAATTGCTTCAAATTTCATTCATAAAGTGTTTGTTTTAAAGGTAGAATTTTTGCCAAGCTGGCAAACTGATAAATACCACTCTGTACCAGCAGGGTGAGTATAGAGCCAGTTTTCATTCCAGTTAAAAATGCTGTGTTTTAACTTATGTTAATTTCTAGAGTAGGGCAGAACATAACAATAACCAGTTCACTTGGAGTAGGCAAACTTGATGTAATCCTTCGTCATCCTGGTCTCTGCTCAATGTCTGATGAGCCCAACTTCAGTGTTTTTGAACACATTTACAATACTGTGCAGAATTTGTCACTTGTATTCAAAATAAGCATCTTTGGCTTCATCAGTGTTAACAAGTGCCTTTATTTAAAAACTGCAGAATATTATTTTAGACTGCCATTAATAAAACAACGTGACCAGGTCATGACAGTGATGATGGGAGAGCTACAACATAAAAAGACTTTTCTGTAGGAAGACAAATTCTTTTTCAGCTGATGATTGCTTTTGTGTAAGCTAAATAAAAAGCCTTTGTTGGATATTACACTCCTTTGATTCTAGACAAAACTTGCACTGTCTCCAAGTATGATCCAATTGCATCAGTTAAAGAAACTCCTGGAAGTGGCAAAATGGCAATGTCTTCATCTGAGGGCAGCTGAATTTCTGGAACTGATACAATGCCTCCATGATAATTGTGAGGCCCATTCCAGTCGATCCCAGTCTTCACGAACCTGAATGGAGGATCACCTTCATTAGTCTTCTTAAAATTTGTCTGACATGTCATTACATAAGTCCTTTGGGATGCTGGTGGGGAAAAAAAAATCAGTTTCTGAATACATGTTGCCCACTCAATATTGTAAAACAGTACAGTTCTGCATGGGTACATGTATGCAGCCATAAGAAAACTTTACTGCTCAGATGATGATCTTTAGTAGCTCAGGACACAAACAAGAGATTCACGTTGTATTTAAGCATCATAATTAGCACACTTGTTTTTCCCTATAATCCCTTAAGAGAAACATTTAAGACAAAGATGAGAAACAATGCACTGAACCTATAAAGGAGACAAAATTGAGAATTTGGTTGCGATGTTCTTTAAATCAAAGTCAGAACAGAGACCCATCTATTAATAGATGATAGGTTTAATATCATCTGTGTCTCAAATGTTTCTCCTGAGGGAATTTAGGAGAAACAAATGTGACATTTAGATTAAACACAGGTGAGACTCTCCTCTATATCTCCTGAGCTACCACAGATCAACATGTTAACAATATTTTTTTTCTTATGGGCAGAAATAGAGCTTTAATTAAAATGTCAAAAGTCTATCTTCCTTTAACCTCTGTGGGATCCTCCATGGGACCTTGCTCTCTGTATCTTGTCCAGAGTTGCTGTGGTGATTGATTCCTTTCCATTCTAAGACCATGAACATTCCAACCATCTCTGAAAGCGTCAAGGCTTCTCTGTATTTGTGGAAGGAAGATCCGGTGCAGGGCGTAAAGGTGGACTTCATTGTCTGGATTCAGTGTTCCCTCATCTTCCAGTGAAGTGAAGATCTGATAGAAGAGGTCGAGAGCATGCTCATAGATATCTCTCCACATCCTCTCTCTTCTGTGATTAGGATGAAATTGACAAAATGTTAATTTATGTTTGATACACCATAAAGCTCTACAATACATTCAACTGGTATGGTTTGTAAGCCTAGTTGTTAAACACATGTTTTTACCGCTGATTGTCAACACTTCTGCCTGTGATGTGAGAGTTCCTGTTGGCACCTCTGCTCCTGATCATGAATTCTGCAACATCTGCATTCTCCTGACCTTTGTCAGACCTTACTCTTGGTAGCAGCCCATACTGCTCAACAGCTGTGATAAAGTTCTGTAAGACAGGGCTTGCTCTGTTGTTCCCAGCCACAGTCAAGTAGACCACTAATTGGCTGAATCCAGCCACCCCACTATGGACAACAAATCTCCACCTGTCAGGCATACAAAAAAGCACAACTTAATTACAAAATGATTCCAGACATTTGTAGAAAGGTGCATTAATTATCTGCCAATATTGCTGATACCGTATGAGCTTATGGTTACCATTAATATGCCATAACGAGTTTGGGCCAGGAACAGAATACTGCCGTCGTCTTAATACACGCAGCTGTAGACGTCTCATGTACACTTCCTCTGCATCGACTCTGTGTAAAGACTCTCACAGTCTTGACACTGGGCGGGGGGGGATGTATAACCATATAGTGGCCACCTCATTAGAAACACCTGAGCAATCTAACTGACCAGCACTGAAATAAAAGAAAAAAAATAGCCACTGGAGTTTAAACTATTTAGTAGTGATAGTCACTTTTGAGGACATAGTGGTGTTGTAAAAAACTACAATATAGTGATGGGTGTAAAATAGTCAATTGTCTTACTACAATGAAATCTAGTATAAAACCCCATAGCCTAAAAATGACCAAAACTCACTTAATAATCAGATTAATGACTTAATGACAGTATCTCAACAGCAGGAATAGCAAGTTTTATTGCAGGGCTGTTGGTTTGGCTTCAAGCAATCACGGCACCTGTGCGCGCACCTGCCTGTCATCTCCAGGGGCCTATTTATTCCACCAGGACCAGTGCTCTGCGCGGAGTCGTCTGGTTTCCTTTCCTGAATCCTGCTACACCTGCCTCCGTGCTTCCCAGCACTCTTCTACACATCGGCTTCCAAGCCCTTGATGAACCCTGTCCGGGCTTGTACCTCCCGGACCAAGTATACAAGTAAGCCTTCATGCTTTTCACCCCGTCTGCTTCCCCTGTGCACAGGCGGAGATTCGCGGCGGCGGTCCTCCCTTCCTTCCAGGCGGCAGACTCACTTCCTCACCTCCAGCTCCTCGGCCTCCAGCGGGCACTGTCTTCCCGGCTGCAGCTTCGGCGCTACCTGGGCTTCACTCAACACTCTCACAGTAAGCGCAGTAACATCCCGATGGCTGTATAAGCTAAGCTGCAAACTAACGGCCTTTGTCTCGTTCCAGGGTTGCCAGGTTGTATGGTGCTCTGCTGGCCCCAGCTGGAGAATACAGATCGCACTACACTACACACCCTGCACGCACGCATCCATTCACTCACTGTTTCAATAAATAACGTTAGTATCTATTCTGAGTCGTGTCTGCTCTGTGGGTCAGCAATACCATGTCAGTCTGATGCATTGCTGTATACATACATGAACATCCCAGTGCTTAACATTAGCTAGGCTCACTAATTTATCACTTTATAGCTATTCATATTTGTAAGTAAGTTTATTTATAAATCGCATTTCACAGACATAGTCACAAAGCGCAGTACAATAAAACGGAGTAAAAAAAAACAACCTGATAGAGACATCCTTTAAAAAGAAAAAGAAACAAAACAAGATTAAGAGCTAAAAAAATATATCAAATATTTGTCTGTAACACTTGGAACTCACTTGGAACATGCACACCTCTGGCTTTCACATGTCCATGCATTAGCTTGCAGCCGCTGTTTGAATGGCTTCTGTGGATTTCAGTTACAATACTGTCCAACTCTTCATCAGCAACAGGTGAATAGAGGTCTGTCTTTCTGCGTAGACAAACCATTGAGTAATGTTGCACTTCATTACACATTATTTTTAAATGAATGGGACCAAAAGTTGAATGAATGAATGAATCTTTATTTCGGATAGATTAAAAGTACAGATTAAAAGAAACTGAATAATGTAACAAAGGGGGAAAGAAAATCCAACAAGGTCAAATTAGACAATAACTCCTCTGATTATACAGTTCAACATCGTCGGCCTCCATCGGTCTATGATGAATGGAAGAGAATCCTAAACGTCTACTCTGCTGGAACAGCACCGTCATTGGCTGAACAGGCCGATGCGCGAATGGCAGTCCCTGTCACACGGGTCGCACTTGTGGGTGGTCTCCGTGCTGCTGGGTCTGTGGCGGTTCTTCCTGCGGGTCCTTTTTTCATCTGCTGCAGCAGTTAGTCTCTCTTCACCCGCCTTGAGCTGTCTGGTCAGGGTGCCTCTCCATTTGGAGCGGTCCGTTGCAAGGTCCTCCCAGGGCTCTGTGTTGATCTCCAGGGTCTTCATGTCTCTCTTGCAGACGTCTCTAAAGCGCAGCTGTGGGTGGCCAACGTCTCTCCTGCCAGTCGCCAGTTCTCCGTAGAGGACGTCTTTGGGGATTCTGCCATCCTCCATACGGTGAACGTGGCGGAGCCTGCGCCAGCGGAGCCTGCGCTGCCTGAGTAGAGTGAACATAGAGGGAAGGCCGGCGCTGGACAGAACTTCTGTGTTGGGCACTTTGTCCTGCCAGGATATGTCCAGGATGTGGCGGATGCAGTGCAAGTGGAAGGAGTTCAGTCTCTTTTCCTGCCGGGCGTATGTTGTCCACATCTCACTCCCATAGAGCAGTGTGCTGATGACGCAGGCGTTGTACACTGCCATCTTCATCTTGACAGAGAGTTTGGGATTCTCCCACACTCGTGTGGTGAGGCAAGCGAGTGTGAAGGCTGATTTTCCAATCGTCTTGTCAATCTCTGTATCAAGGGAGAGGTTGTTGCTGATCGTGGACCCCAGGTACGTGAACTGATTCACGACCTCCAGCTTGTAGTCGTCGATGGTGACGGTTGGTGGTGCTTCCGTGCCTTGCGCCAAGACGTTAGTCTTCTTCAGGCTGATGGTAAGCCCGAAGTCCTTGCAAGCCTGGGAGAAGTGGTCCATCAGGGTCTGAAGCTCCTGCTGTGTGTGGGTTGCGACTGCAGCATCGTCTGCGAACAGCATGTCTCTGATTAGAGCCTCGCGTACTTTGGTTCTGGCTTTCAGGCGGGCGAGGTTGAAAAGCCTGCCGTCAGATCTCGTGTGCTGGTAGATTCCCTCTGTTGCTGTGCTGAAGGCATGCCTCAGGAGCATAGCAAAGAAAATCCCAAAGAGGGTTGGCGCAAGTACACAACCCTGTTTCACTCCGCTGCGTATGCTGAATGGCTCTGAGACGTTGCCATGGTGCTGCACTATCCCCTGCATGTTGGTGTGAAATGATTTGATGAGGCTTTGCAACTTTGGCGGGCATCCTATCTTTGGCAGGATCTTGAAAAGGCCCTCTCTGCTGACCAGATCGAACGCTTTGGTGAGGTCGATGAAGGTGACGTACAGGGGCATGTTCTGTTCTCTGCATTTCTCCTGGAGTTGGCGGATGGAGAATATCATGTCTACCGTCGATCGCTCAGCGTGGAAGCCACACTGAGACTCGGGGTAGACACGTTCGGCAAGCTTCTGTAGACGAACGAGAACAACTCGTGCGTAGACTTTGCCAACAACGCTGAGGAGGGAGATGCCCCTGTAGTTGTTGCAGTCGCTTCTCTCCCCTTTGTTTTTGTAGAGGGTGATGATCTTGGCGTCCCTCATGTCCTGTGGTATGGCACCTTCCTTCCAGCACTGGCAGAGGACGTCATGCAATGGCAGCAGTAGGGCGGTCTTGCAGTGCTTGATCAGGTCGGGGGGTATGCCATCGTTGCCGGGTGCCTTGCCAGCGGCCAAGCTATCAATGGCCTTGCTGAGTTTGTCGATGGTTGGCTCGGCATCAAGTTCGCCCATGGACGGCAGGCAGTCGATGGCATCAAGGGCTGACGGTGTCACAGTGTTCTGTCTGAAGTAGAGGTCGGAGTAGTGTTCCACCCATCTCTCCATCTGCTTGTTCTTTTCTGTGATCATCTCCCCAATGGAGGATTTGAGGGGGGCCATCTTGCTCTGAGCCGGACCAAGTGCTTTCTTGATGCCATCGTACATACCACGGATGTTCCCTGTTATGGCAGCGGTTTGAATGTCTTGGCTGAGCTGAGTCCAGTACTCATTGGCACAGCGCCAAGCAGTCTGCTGAACTTTGCTTCTCGCAGGCCTGAGAATCTGGAGATTCTTCTCGTTTGGGTGCTTCTTGTACTCAGCAAGTGCTGAGCACTTGGCTTCAATGACGGGGGTCATCTCGGTCAACTTGGCAACAAACCAGTCCTGTGACTTCGAGGTCTTCCTCCCAAAGGTAGCCAAGGCTGTGCGGTGGATGGTGTTTCGCAGCTCTTTCCACTTCTGCGTTGCAGATTCTTCTTCTTGTGGTACACCAAGTTCCTTCTCAAAGGTGGAGGCAAACTGCTCAACAAGTTCTGGTTGGGCCATCTTGCTGGTGTCAATCCGTGCCTTTCCAGGCTGTCTAGCATGATGGAATTTCTTCAGCTCCAGCTTGACCTTGCAACACACCAATGAATGGTCTGTGTTGCGATCTGCACTCTGGAACGAACGGGTGATTAGCACGTTCTTCAGTGAGGTGCGCCTGGTCAGGATCAAGTCCAGCTGGTGCCAGTGCTTTGAGCACAGATGTCGCCAGGAAACCTTGTGTTGGGGCTTGGTCTTGAAGAACAAGTTTGTGATGCACAGATTGTGATATGTGCAGAACTCGAGCAGCCGCTGTCCGTTGTCGTTCATTCTGCCCACGCCAAATGGTCCAAGACAGGAGGGCCACGAGTCATGGTCAGCACCCACTCTGGCATTGAAGTCTCCAAGGAGAATGAGTTGTTCAGAGTTGGGGATGATCCTGACAGTTGTTGCGAGATTCTCGTAGAACTCGTCTTTTGCCTCTGGTGTGGCTGTCAGTGTTGGGGCATACACACTGACGAGGGTGACTGGGCCTTGAGTGGTGTTGAGGCGGAAGGTGAGGAGTCGTGCAGAGCCATTGCTGCCCGGTTCCACCATCTTCAGCAAGGTGTTCTTCACTGCGAAGCCCACTCCGTGTTCCCTGTGTTCGTCACTGCCCTTTCCCTGCCAGTAGAACATGTAGTCCTTCTCTCTCAGTGTGCCTGCGTCAGCCAACCGTGTTTCCTGGAGAGTGGTGATATCCACTCCCAGTCTCTTCCGCTCATTATTGATGATGGCAGTCTTCCTGGTCTCGTTGATGTCCTTGAGGTTAGCAGCGAGTCCTGTCATCATAGTGCGGACGTTCCAAGTTCCCAGTTTTAAAGTTGGTCTCTTTTGTTTTTTTGTCTTGCCTGGTGCGAAGGTTCTCAGCCTGCTGTTCGGACTTCTCCTCATCCCCATGCACCCAATGAGGAAAGCAAGCTGTGGCGAGACAACACCTTATTGGCTGGGGGCTGCCCAGCTTGAGGCGGGCGGTAGCTGTCCAGTGAGATCCGATGATCCCTCCCACCGTCGGGAACAACCCCTGGCGCAGCGCTCTACACCAATTGAGCGGTGGCTTATAACCGGTAACTGTCATTCCCCGTGTTTTGTCTACGCCAAAGGCGAAGCTGGAGTGTCCTCTCCAGTGATCCGGTGTTCTACCTTCCAGCGTTGGGCGTTGGTAGGATTCAAGCCTGGGCAGGAAGATATGGAGGACACGATGTTGCCCATGCAGCATGTCCCCTCTCTCCACGTCACTGACGAATCCAAAGGAACAGCAGGGCTGCTACAGTTTGGCACCAGCGCCGTCGCAGGAGCTGCCAGAACGATGTTGAGAACAACAGAGAACTGCCTTAGGGGCTCCGACTCCGGATTTTTCCTCAGGGTTTACTCCCGAAGCCTTTCCCGTGACTGGGTGTGCCGCAAGGCAGCAGAGGTTTGAAATAAGGGTTTACCTTCCCCTAGATGGGCTACCTTCCCAGGTTGATGAGCCACCATCTATCCAAAGCATCTGGTTTTAAGGCGCCAGAGATCCACCCTCGCCCCTTCTCCTATTAGAAAAAGCAGTTCCGCCGGGCTTAGAGACTAAACCACACGGGCAGGCTAGGAGTTTGACTTAGTTGTCAGAGGCTTTTCGAGACGCACGCCATAAGGAGCATTTTATGAGCACTGGGAGCTTAACCCCAGTGCCGCTCCTGGCTACACGTTCCAAGGTTGTCATATCCGAAATGGGTGATGGCTGAAGCCGCAGCTTATATTGCCCACCCATATTCCATCCAAGAATTCAAAAGAAAAACAAAACAAGAGCGATTACAATTCAGAACATAGCTAAGACAAAATGTGACAAAAAACTAAGCTACAACACAACGCAGACTGGATATGACAATCCTTATGTGATTTTACATGTCATCTTGTATGTTTGGAGTATTTCTTTCTTTAGTTTTTGTTTAAATTGTCCAAGCGTTGTACATGATTTTAATTCAGGTCCAAAATCGTTCCATAATCTGACTCCTTGCACTGAAACACAGTGTTGCTTGGTGGTAGTTCTCACTGAAGGTTTTTGAAATATACATGTTCCTCTGAAATGATATTGTTTCTCCCTTATTTGGAACAGCTTTTGGATATTTGCGGGCAGTGATAGATTCTTCACTTTAAACATTATTACTGCAGTTTTAAAGTCAGCCAGATCTTTCAACTTGAGAACTTTTAATTTAAGAAAAAGTGGGTTTGTTGGTTCCCTGTAAGCAGCTTTGTTTATTATTCTAATAGCTCTCTTCTGAAGCATAAAGACTGGATATATGTTTGTTTTATATGTATTTCCCCATACTTCAGTACAATATGTCATGTATGGGAGTATTAATGAATGATACAAGGTATATAGTGTGGGTTGATTCAGCAAATATTTCACTCTGTGTAG
This sequence comes from Pholidichthys leucotaenia, assembly GCA_020510985.1. Taxonomy (NCBI): domain Eukaryota; kingdom Metazoa; phylum Chordata; class Actinopteri; order Cichliformes; family Pholidichthyidae; genus Pholidichthys; species Pholidichthys leucotaenia. The sequence goes on from CM035838.1 coordinate 290,363,200, forward strand.
TATTGCAATTGATTTGGATATTTTACCTTTAATATAATTAATATGTGACTTCCAACACAGTTTATTGTCAATTATTACTCCAAGAAATTTAGTGTCGGATACCATTTCAATCTCTACACCATTTACACTGAGTTTAGATACTAAGTTGTTGTGATGGTTGTTAAAAACTATAAATTTTGTCTTACTTAAATTGAGCGTTAATTTGTTTGAATCAAACCACAGTTTAAGCTATCCTAATTCTTTTCCGAGTGTATCCGAAAGTTGTTCCAAATTGCTTCCACTGCATAACAGATTAGTGTCATCGGCAAACAATATTAAATCCATTTTTTCTGAAACTTTACATATATCATTTATATACATATTGAATAACAATGGCCCCAAAACTGAACCCTGTGGGACTCCACAAGTAACCTTCAGTAACTGTGAGTTTTTGTTACCAACACATACATACTGATATCTGTTCTTTAAGTAACTACATAACCAGGACAGTGCTACCCCTCTAATACCACAATTTTGTAGTTTCTTTAACAATAAATTATGATCCACTGTATCAAATGCTTTTTTAAGATCCAGGAATACCCCCAACTGAATACTCTTTATTTTCAATGGCAGTTGATATTTTTTCTATAAATTCCATTAAAGCAAATGCAGTTGTCCTCTTGTGTCTGAACCCATATTGCTGCTCACACAGTAAATTATTCTTCAGTATGAAGTTGTCAATTCTCTCATAGAATATTTTTTCAAGTATCTTGGAAAATTGCGGCAATAGTGAGATTGGTCTATAGTTTGAGAATTCCCCTATGTCACCCATCTTGTATATCGGAATTACTTTAGCTATTTTCATTGCATAGGGAAATATACCTGTTTGGAGAGACAGGTTACAGATATACGTCAGTGGTTTCACTAAGCATTCAATAATAGTTTTGACTAAGAGCATGTCAATACCATCACAGTCCGTAGATGTTTTACTTTTAAACGATTTAACAATTTCAATGACCTCTCTCTCGTCTGTGTTCTTTATGAAAATGGAGTCTTTTATAGCAGTGTTTTTGTTTATTGTATCACCTATAGGCGCTGTAATGGGTATTTCTCAAGCCAAATTAGGACCAATGTTAACAAAAAAGTTATTAAATTCATCTGCAGGTGAAACTGCATTCACACTCTGAGTCGTTTTATTATTTTTTGAAAAATCGATTGGGTAGCTTGTATTTCTGTTTTTATATTTTCAATATTGCCTCTGTTTTTCTCCAGTTCTTTACTGTAATAGTCTCTCTTACTACATCTTATTATACATGTTAACTTATTTTTGTATGTTTTATACCGCTGCTCTGCTTCTTTTGTCCTTTTCTTTAGGAAAGCTTTATATAATAAATTTCTCTTTTTACACGCCTTTTGTAATCCTTTGGTTAACCATGGCTTATCGGCAAATTTATGTTTAAGCTTTTTCTTTACTAATGGACAATTTTTTTCATAAAGAGTGGTTACAATGTTTATAAATGTGTCACAGGCTTCATTTACATCTGATACATAGACTTCTGTCCAGTCTTGCTTCAGCAAGTCCTCTTTAAAAGAACTGATTGCATTTTGTGATTTGTATCTGAACGATTTTAAAATTTTTTCTGTATTAGCACCCGTGTGGCCATGGATAAGTGCAAAGGTTGGCAAGTGGTCACTTATATCATTTATCAATAATCCACTTTCTATTTTCTTATCAATAATATTAACAAACAGGTTGTCAATAAGTGTAGCAGTGTGAACTGTGATTCTACTGGGAAGTGTTATTGTGGGATATAGACTCATGCTGTACATAGAGTTCATGAACTCTGCAATTACATTTTGTTGATATGGATTTAGTAGATTAATATTGAAATCTCCACAAATTACTACCATTTTCTTACTAGTAATATTATTGTACAGCTCGAATAATTTATCTCTGAATGTCTCAATGCAAGTTCCCGGCGTTCTATATATACAACTTATAATTAGATTTTTTGTTTCATCTTGGTCAATCTCAACAGTAACACATTCCAAAATCCCTGGTAGTGCAAATGACATTCCATTTACAAGCTTACACCTATACAGGTCATCAATATACAGTGCAAAACCACCACCCTTTTTTTGAGATCTGTTAATATGAAACATCTGATATCCCTCTATTGCCATCAGGGGAGCCTGATCTTCATTAAGCCAAGTTTCAGAGACTGCGATAGCTGTAAATTTTCTGTCTAGCTGTTTTAGATAAGATAAGATAAGATAAGATAAGATAAGCCTTTATTAGTCCCACAACAGGGAAATTCCAGGATTGCAACAGCACAGGGATAGCAACACTCAGAGCAACAATCAGAAGGCAAGAAAAAAAGCAAGCAAGCAAGAGCAGCTAATATACATATGTACATATTACTATAAATATATATATATATATATATATATATATATATATATATATATATATATATATATATATATATATATATATATATATACTGTATATATATATACTGTATATATATATATATATATACACACAGACACACAGTGTAGAGCATTGTAGCTGGATGGAATAAATATACGAGTATATAAACACAGTGCGGAGCATTGTAGCTAGATGGAATAAATATGTAGATATATAAACACACACAGTGCAGAGCAATGTAGCTAGATGGAATAATATGTAGATATATAAACACACACAGTGCGGAGCATTGTAGCTAGATGGAATAAATATATAGATATATAAATATAAACATAAACACACCCAGTGCAGAGCATTGTAGCTAGATGGAATAAATATGTAAATATATAAACACATATAGTGCAGAGCATTGTTGCTAGATGGGATGAAACCGCACAACCATCTACTTAGTTATCCTACATGGTATGATTATGTGCCCATACATATTCTCACCCTCCATAGCGACCGGTATTTTCCTGGTTGTATGCCGGAGGGGACCATTGTGTAAGTCTATTGCATCTTTTGCATTCAAAAAACTATTAGGTTGTTACGTCTTTTAGCTATCTCTGCGAGCAGCCCTGCTTAGGTTGTACAGTCTGACAGCCGTTGGTAGGAAGGACCTGCGAAACCTCTCGGTTGTGCACCTGGGATGATGTAGTCTGCTGCTAAATGAGCTCCTCAGTGCATTCAGTATGTCCTGCATAGGGTGGAACTCGGACTCCAGCAGAGATGACAGTTTAGCCACCGTCCTTCTCTCTCCTATCTCCTCCACCAGATCAAGGCGCTGCCCCAGGACAGAGCTAGCTTTCTTGATCAGTTTGTTCAGTCTCTTCCTATCAGCTGCAGTAATGCCACTGCCCCAGCAGACCACTCCAAAAGTGATGGCTGATGCCACCACCGTGTCATAGAATGTCTTCAGCAGCGCCCCTTGTACACCAAAAGACCTGAGTCTCCTCAGTAGAAACAGCCTGCGCTGTCCCTTCTTGTAGAGTGCGTCAGTATTGTGTGACCAGTCTAGTTTATTGTTCAGATGAACACACAGGTACTTGTAGGATGTCACCATCTCAATGTCTGTTCCCTGTATATTTACTGGTGCTGTGAGGGGTTGTCCATGCCTGCGGCAGTCCACCACCAGCTCCTTAGTTTTCCTCGCGTTGATCTGGAGGCAGTTCCGATGGCACCAGTCCACGAAGTCCTGGATAAGCCATCTGTACTCAGCTTCATCTCCATTGGAGATGAGGCCAACGATCGCAGAGTCATCAGAGAACTTCTGTAGATGGCAGTGTGTTGTGTTGTGTGAGAAGTCCGCAGTATAAAGAGTGAACAGGAAGGGAGCCAACACCGTTCCCTGGGGGGCCCCCGTGCTACCGATGATCGTGTCGGACACACAGTCCCGGGTTCTCACAAACTGAGGCCGGTTTGTGAGGTAATCCAGGATCCATGATGACAGGTGCTGGTCCACCCCTGCGCGCAGCAGCTTGTCCTTCAGGATCATCGGTTGGATGGTGTTGAAAGCACTGGAGAAGTCAAAGAACATGATCCTCACCACATTCCTGGGCTTCTCCAGGTGGGACAGAGAACGGTGAAGGAGGAAGATCACCGCATCCTCCACCCCAATGCCATGCTGGTAGGCGAACTGGAGTGGATCCATCGCTGGTTCCACCAGGGGGCGGAGGTGAGCAAGGAGCAGTCTCTCCAGGGTCTTCATCAAGTGGGACATCAAGGCCACCAGTCTGTAGCTGTTCAGGTCTTTGGGGTGGGAAGTTTTTGGTACAGGTACCACACAAGATGTTTTCCACAGCTGTGGTACCCTCCCCAGCTTCAGGCTCAGGTTGAAGATGTACGTCACAATCCCACACAGCTGGTCTGCACAGGACTTGAGGAGCTTTGCGCTGATGCCATCCGGTCCCGACGCCTTCCTTGCCTTGATCTTCCTCAGCTCCGTTCTCACCTGGGTCCTGGTCAGGGTCAGGATGGGGGGCTGTGTGTTGGGAGTGGGGGGGGGTGTTGGTGGAGTGGGGAGTGGGCAGCAGGACTTGATATCTTTAGAGACAGCAGTGGTTGTTGTGCAGTCAGGGGGGAGGGCGGTTGGTCAAACCTATTGAAAAACAGATTCAGATTGTTCGCCCACTCCCTGCCCCCCGTGGCCTGGGGGGAGGTATTCTGGAGCCCAGAGATGGTTTTGAGGTTTCTCCAGACCCCGCTGATGTCGCTCTGTTGCAGCTTGTCCTCCATCTTCTTCCTGAAGCTGTCCTTGCCTTCTCTGATCTTTCTCCTCAGCTCCCTCTGTACGGACTTCAGCATCTCCCTATTCCCCGACCTGAAGATCCTCTTCTTCTCTCTCAGAAGTGTTTTTATCTCAGGGTTGATCCAGGGTTTGTTGTTTGAGCAACACCGTATGGTCTTGGTGGGAACGGATTTGTCCACACAGAAGCTGAGGTAGCCCGTGAAGGTGTGAGTGAGGCCATCGATGTCCTCACCATGTGGATCGCAGAGCTGCTTCCAGGCGGTGGCTTCAAAACAGCCCTTTATAGTGTCCATTGCCTCCTCAGACCATAACTTCACTGCGCACATGGCCGGAGGTTGTCTGTGCACTAGGGGTTTGTACACCGGCCGGAGATGAACCAAGTTGTGATCCGATCTCCCGAGTGGGGGGAGTTGTGATGAGGTGTACGCCTCCTTAGTGTTTGCGTAGAATAAGTCCAGTGTTTTATTGTCTCTAGTGTGGCATGTGACATACTGGGTAAACGTGGGTAGAATGGGAGATAGTGAAACATGGTTGAAATCGCCTGAGATGAGGAGAAGAGCATCTGGGTGTTCTGTCTGCAGCCTGCTGGTTACTGAATGGATGACGTCACGCGCTGTCCCAGCGTTCGCTGTCGGATTTGCATAAACAACAATGCAGATCACGTGTGAGTGTTTTTGCCACTGCCTGGTGTTCGGTCTGCCCGTATCATGTGGAAACCCTCCAGCTCAATGTTAGCATCTGCTGCTAGTTCAGTTAGCCACGTCTCAGAAAACAAAAGGAGAGAGCACTCCCGGTATGTGCTATCGTAACGGCAGATAGCCACTAGCTCATCTACCTTTCCCAGTAAAGACCGTACATTTCCCATGACAATAGATGGAAGGGAGGGTCTGTACCTTATATTTTTTGTCCTCCGCCTTACTCCAGCCCGGCAGCCGCGGCGTTTTCGCCTCAGTTCTCGCGGTATGTCGAGTTTTTCCAATAGCACCGGGTGGCAGTTGAATGCTAGCAGCTCTTCCCTGCTGTATCGTATCCTGCTATAAACAGTGGCTCCGTCCACCGGCTCAGGAGACATTTGGGACGATCTGTGTGTCCGTGATATAAGTGGAGTGAAAAAAAAAACGGATCAAAAAGAGAGAGGAAGGGAAAAAAGACTCGAAATCGAGCCGCTGTTGCAAAGGGCGGCCGACTCGTGTGGCGCCGGGAGAGAAAAAAAAAAAAAAAATAGTCCTTAAATAGTCCTGAATCTGTGGAAAGTTTTTGTTAAGACTTCTGCTGTTGAAGTGTATTATTGATAGTTTACCATCTAGTTGCACTTGACTTTTGAATTGCTTTTCAGTGTAATGTTCACAATTGTTATGAATATTATTGAAAAAGTGGTTATCAGGATCAATATCATTCTCCATCTCTTGTAGTTTATGTTCAGCATAATGGCATATTTTCAGAGTTTGAGTTTCCTCACTCTGTGTCAAATGACTTCCTCCAACTGGGGATAATTGATGTCTACTCAAGTCAGTCATAAGTTTTTTGGTTTATTTTGTTTAGTTTTTTTTTTTTTTTTTTAAAGTACATTGACATGGTATGTCAAAAGAACTATTCTTGCCGTGTGTGTGGATATGGATTATCATTGTCTCTTAATTTTCTTAATCAGTGTTCATCTGTATTTATTTAAGTCAGTAACATCCCTGATTATTATACTCTGGTTAGTAATAAACTGAAGAAAACTCATGACTTTAGCTGTAAATACCTTAGACCGATTCCATGCATCTCCTGATGGTCCTTTTAGACACACCAAACCTCTCAGCAATTTCCCTGCTGTTAATCCACAGAGAACATAATGTTCCAGAACTGAATTCGCTATGTCAAAGGCCAGGCGCCCTGGTCCGTGTGTGTGTGGTGTTGTGCTCTGGTACTGGAGAAGCGCTGGAGAACTTCTAACTTTGCAATCGCTTCAAAGTAAATATCTTGGTCGGAAAGTGCGGAAATTACTTCGAGAACTTCAATAAATTCCTCTGCTTTATCCGCCACACATTCTGGGTCAGCAACTCCTGCTACTGTATTTTCTGCTAGGTCTAAAATATCTCTTCCCAACTCAAGAGATCTCACGAAGATCCTCCATTAAGGGAGCCACCATGTTTTCAAAAAGTCCACTTCAGACTAAAACAATCGATTTGAATAGATCAGTCTCAGTGCCGCCCGCTGACTTTGATGGGTAGGACTGACAGATAAAATTAATTCATTGTGGCACTCTCAGCACAGGGACCATGAAATAATTAATTAAATAATGAAATGAATATATATCATTGAATTGCATATTTAATGAATTAATTGCACAATTTATTTATTTAATAGACATATTTTCATTTTTAATGATTTAATGACACATTTAATGATGTATTTATTTGTTTAATTTTAGCACTCCTGGCCCTCCATAATATGAGGCCTCACCAGAATTTGATTATAGGGCCCCTAATCATCAAGAGTTTGGCTGTTGTCAATATTTAATCGTTTTCTAACCCCTCTAGAGTTTTAATTTTTTTAAGCATTTACACTTAATTGATAAAGTTGCATAATGTGTACTAACCAGCAGGGTTCGCCCACAACTTAAGCAGACTAAAGTGACTGCTTAGAACTCTGTGATCACCAGTGGACCCCTTAGAACATTTAATTATTTGAGTTTAACATTTTTTTAAGTTCCTGATCGTGCGATGATAAAACTGCCCTAGTCAAGTCAAAGTTTTATCAGTCCCTCCAGGATTTTGCAATGTTGCAACCGCATTAATTCACGCAAAATCAGCCAATCAGCGCAACTATTGCGTGACCTTGCAACTTTGTCCAATCACCGCAACTTTCCCGCAATTCTGGCCAATCCTTGTCAACTTCCACCAATTTCACCAATCAAATTTGTCTCTAACGCGCCGAAACACTCAGTCTAACCAATCAAATGCATCACTGCACCGCGTTCACTTCCGTATTTACAATGAGTAGAGTTTACAGATGAATGAATGAATCTTTATTTTGAATAGATTAAATGTAAAGATTAAAAGAAAAGAACAGAATAATATAACAAAAGGGTAAAAATCTAACAAGGTCAAATTAAACAATAACTCCTCGGTTTATACAGTTCAAGATAAGTTATCCGAAATGGGTGATGGCTGAAGCAGCAGCTTATATTGCCCACCCATATTCCATCTAAGAATTCAAGAGGAAAATAAAATAAGAGTGATTACAAATCAGAACAAAGCTAAGACAAAACGTGACAAAAAACTAAGCAACGGCACAACACAGACTGAATATGATAATCCTTTTGTGACTTTACATGTCATCTTGTATATATGTTTGGAGTATTTCTTCCTTTAGTTTTTGTTTAAACTGTCCAAGCGTTGTAAGTGATTTTAATTCAGGTCCAAAAGCGTTCCACAATCTGACTCCTTGCACTGAAACACAGTGTTGCTTGCTGGTAGTTCTCACTTGTGGGCCTCAGGTTATTTCACACCTTAGACAGAGACAATGAATACACATGGGAGAACAATGCCCAAGTGGGTGAGAGGGGGTTGAATGAAGTGTAGTGTAGAGGTCATGCTGTGATGAGGAAGTGCCTTGAACCTTGTGAAGTGTGACTTGATATAGAGAGAGGAATGCTTGATGTGACCAGTCAGTCTGTTGTTTGCTTGTGAGATGTGAGTGTGTAATAAATCGTCTGAAATGAATATGCCTATTCATTTACACACTCCACACTGGTGACTCAAGACGTATTATGGAACACGAGGCAAGAACCCCGGAGCCAGCCCGGTCGGGAAGCCCCAGAGACGCTGAAGCCAACCCGCAAACAGCCAGGACTGGAACCCCCAGCAACGCGTGTGCAGTTTCAGTCAAGCTACCGGATTTCTGGCAGCACAACCCGCGCTCTTGGTTCCACCACACCGAGGCCCAGTTCGCCCTCTGGGGAGTAACAGCAGACGACACCAAGTTCTACCATGTGGTAGCAGCGCTGGACTCCCGCACAGCTCAGCAAGTAGCGAGCCTGTTTGATCAGCCACCAGCCAGCAGCAAATATTAGGCGCTCAAGGCTGCGCTCACCCGGCAATACACGCTCTCGGAAGGTGAGAGAGCGGAGAGGCTCCTGGCGCGGACCGAGTTAGGAGATGGGTCGGCCGTAGACCTGATGGAGAAGATGCTGGCGTTGATGGGCACGGGCGATGGGCACTTTCTGTTTGCCCACCTTTTCCTCCGGAACCCGCCAACAGAAGCAAGAGCGGTTCTGGCCAATTCACCGCTGCTGGCCGCACGAGACTACTGTGCGCTAGCCCAGGAGGCAGACCGGATCATCCTCACCACCAGGGCGATCACAGTCAACGCGGCAGCAGCGGAGCCCAGCGAGACAACCAGGGGAGGCGAGGAGCCACCGACGGTAGCGGCAAAGGGGGCCAAGGAGCGCCAGAAAGACACGTTCTGCTTCTACCACCGCTGCTTCAGAGGGAACGCGCGCAGATGCGCGCCACCATGCCACTTCAAGCGCTCGGGAAACGCCAAGGCCAGCAGTCGGTAGCAGCTGCTACCGCCGGTGAAGAGAACAAGCTGCTCTACGTGACGGACTGGCGCTCGGGGAGACGCTTCCTCGTCAACACCGGAGCCCAGAAGAGCGTCATCCTGCCGTCCTACACTGACCTAGCGGCCCCGGAATGGTGGCAGTAAACAGCTCGGAGATTAAGACGTTCGGTGAGAGAACACTGACCTTATCTCTACCTGGCCGCTCGTATGAGTGGACTTTTATCATAGCAGCACTGTATTGCCCGTTCCTGGGCACTGATTTTCTGTGTGCACATGGTTTACTTGTGGATGTTGCTAACAGGCGCCTGGTTAATGCACTGTCCTTTGAATCTCTCCCCTGTATAGCTCGAGGGACCCGGCCAACAGCACAAGCCAGCGTCACAACTCCAGGCGGTAAGTTCCACGCACTGCTCACTCAGTTCCCAGCACTCACGGTCCCCACGTTTTCGGCGGCCATCGCTAAACACGGGGTGGAGCACTTTATCACCACCACCGGGCCACCCATTTTTGCAAGACCTCGGCGCTTGGATGCAGCTAAACTGGCCATAGCGCGCGAGGAGTTCGCCAACCTGGAAAGGTTGGGCATCATCAGGCGATCAAACAGCCCATGGGCATCCCCGCTACACATGGTCCCTAAGGCTGAGGGATCGTGGCGACCGTGCGGTGATTTCCGCAGGTTGAACAACGCCACAGCACACGACCGCTACCCAATTCCCCACATACCGGATTTTTCCGTTCACCTTGCCAGAGCACGTGTTTTTTCTAAAATAGAACTGGTCCGCGGTTATCACCAGGTCCCAGTGCGCGCGGAGGACGTACCCAAAACAGCGGTAATAACGCCGTTCGGTTTATTCGAGTTCCTGCGCATGCCATTCAGGTTAAAAGGCGCAGCACAGACGTTCCAGTGCATGATGGATGCAGTGCTGCGTGACCTCCCGTTCGTGTTCGTCTACCTGGACGATATTCTGGTAGCCAGTACATCCGAAGACGAAGACAAAACCCACCTCAGGATGGTTTTCCGGAGGTTGGAAGAGCACGGGTTGATAATCAACCCGGGGAAATGCCAGTTCAGCGTGATGGAGATTGATTTTTTGGGGCACCGCGGCTCTCCGGAAGGAGCAATCCCGTTGCCCGACAAAGTGCGCGCCGTGGCAGATTTTCCCCGGCCTCAGACGGTCAGGGCGCTGCAGGAATTTTGGGGGATGGTGAATTTTTATAACCGTTTCCTTCCCCGTGCGGCGCGGCTCATGCAACCATTGTACACCGCGCTCAAGAGACAGAAACCTGCGGATGGAGTCGAACGGACCCCGGAGCGAGAGCGGGCGTTCTCGGAAGTTAAAGCACCCCTGGCAAACGCCGCACTGCTGGCACATCCGGACCCGACGGCCCAGATAGCACTCACCACCGACGCTTCAGACGTGGCCATAGGGGCGGCCGAAGAGCAGCGCGTCGCCAGGGCTTGGCAGCCGCTCGCATTTTTCAGCAGAACTTTGCGCGACAGCGAACGTAAATACAACGCGTTCGACAGAGAGTTGCTGGCTCTCCTTCTGGCCATACACCACTTCCAGTTCTGGCTGGAAGGGCGCAACTTCACCGTGTTCGTAGACCACAAGCCACTAAAGTTCGCGATGGCCAAGGTTTCAGAACCGTGGTCGGGCCGGCAGCAGAGACAGCTGGCCGCGATCTCAGAGTTTACTACCGATATTCAGCATGTGTCGGGTAAACTGAATGTGGTGGTGGACTGCCTCTCGCGCGCCGTGGTGGCCCCAGTCTATGTGGGGATAGATTACGCAGCCATGGCCGCGGAGCAGATTAGCAATGCAGACGTGTGCGTGCTCCAGTCTGGACCAACAGGGTTAAGGCTGGAGAGCAGGGTGCTGCAAGATGGCGGCCCCCCCAATCTGCGACGTCTCCACGGGACACCCGCGTCCGGTAGTCCCGGTCGCGTGGCGCCGCCGCGTGTTTGAGTCGGTTCACACTCTGGTGCACCTAGGAGTGCGCGCGTCTGTCAAAATGGTGGGAGAGAAGTTTGTGTGGCCGAGCCTACGCAAACAAGTAAAAGAGTGGGCTGCAGCCTGCGTGGCGTGCCAGCGAGCCAAGGTACATAGGCACACGAAGGCTCCCTTGGAGACGTTTCCAGTACCGGCTAAGAGGTTCGACCACGTTCACGTGGACCTCATGGGCCCCCTCCCGCCATCACAGGGGTGCACGCACGTCCTGACAGTGGTGGACTGCACCGTGCTGGCCAGAAGCAGTCCCGCTGGCAGCAACCACGTCCGAGGACGTAGCATACGCTTTTTTAACAACATGGGTGGCGCGTTTTGGAGTCCCCTCGGACATTATGTCCGACAGGGGCCCGCAATTTGTTTCCGACCTCTGGTCCGCGATGGCCCGCAGCCTGGGTGCTGCAATTCATCGCACAACCGCGTACAACCCACAGGCCAATGGTTTATGCAAGCGTTTTCATAGATCACTGAAAGCAGCACTCAGGGCTTCACTGACGGATGCAAATTGGGTAGACAGGCTGCCGTGGGTTTTATTGGGGTTGCGCTCCGCGCCAAAAGAGGATTTGGGAGCTTCCCCGGCAGAGCTCGTTTTTGCGCAGCCCCTACGGCTGCCAGGGGAATTTCTACCGGACAATCCCCCGCCGGGCAGCTTCCCGTCTCAGCTTTTGCAGCGTAGCGCAAACACAGGCACGCTGCCGGGCCCTGCCCACCACAGTTTTCTGTGTGCCTTCGTGCCTAAAACTTTGAAGAACGCGGAGTTCGTGTTCGTCAGACACGACGCCCACCGCCCTCCATTGCGCCCACCCTATGATGGACCGTTCAGAGTGTTGGAAACAGGGGATAAGAATTTTGTGCTAGACTTGGGGGGTAGACAGGAGAGAATTGGCATAGACAGACTCAAACCAGCCTTTGTAGTGGCGGATGAGCAAGTGCTGTTGGCGAGGGCCCCTCGGTGTGAAAGACCCCCACAGAGACCTCCCCAGGGGAACAATTCATCAGAGCAGCCACATGGACAGAGTGAATCCCCCCCCCCCCACGGCTCACCCGCAGTCGGACACACTCCCAGCAGCCTCCCTCCAGCACAGCAGCGCCACCCAGGCAGTAAACCCCAGTTACAGCAGATATGGGAGGAGACTGAAGCCGAAACAGCATGTGGACTGATATTCTATTGTTCTATCTAAGATGCTGGGGGGGCGGGATGGGCCTCAGGTTATTTCACACCTTAGACAGAGACAATGAACACACATGGGAGAACAATGCCCAAGTGGGTGAGAGGGGGTTGAATGAAGTGTAGTGTAGATGTCATGCTGTGATGAGGAAGTGCCTTGAACCTTGTGAAGTGTGACTTGATATAGAGAGAGGAATGCTTGATGTGACCAGTCAGTCTGTTCTTTGCCTGTGAGATGTGAGTGTGTAATAAATCGTCTGAAATGAATATGCCTCTTCATTTACACTCTCCACACACTGAAGGTTTTGAAATATACATGTTCCTCTGAAATGATATCGTTTCTCCCTTATTTGGAGCAACTTTTGGATATTTGCGGGCAGTGATAGATTCTTCACTTTAAACATTATTACTGCAGTTTTAAAATCAACCAGATCTTTCAACATGAGAGCTTTTAATTTAAGAAAAAGTGGGTTTGTTGGTTCCCTGTAAGCAGCTTTGTTTATTATTCTAATAGCTCTCTTCTGAAGCATAAAGACTGGATATATGTTTGTTTTATATGTATTTCCCCATACTTCAGTACAATATGTCATGTATGGGAGTATTAATGAATGACACAAAGTATATAGTGTGGGTTGATTCAGCAAATATTTCACTCTGTGTAGTATTGTGATTGATTTGGATATTTGGAGTTTATCAATTATTACTCCAAGTATGGCTGTGTTGTTAGACATGTATATGTTGGACACTGCATATGTGATTTAACCTCACGATGAAGGAGAGCCACAGAGCTGCAGCCCCCTGCGGTGCGGAGCCGCAGAGCCTGGACCCCCTGCGGAGGACAGGGGACAAAAGACTTCCTGACTGCTGAGGCTCGAGAGGAGAGAAGGGGGAGTTATGTAAATAAAAGGTTAATGAATGTGAATAAAGGGATTTTGATATAGATGTGTGATTTCCCCTGCGAGGGAAATGGTTTGATGTGAGAATGTTTAAAAGGGAGAACTTTGGTGTGTTCACCCTCTTTGTTCGCTGCTCAGGAATGAGAGCAGACAGTGGAATGGTTACTTGAAATAAACTGGAATTAAAGGCAATTCGGTTTCGTTATTCAAGTCTCCCCACATTGGGGACTGACGACGTTGAGAATGAACGAAGAAGGTCTCAGGGTCCCGGACTCACAGCGCTCAGAGCTGGCGAGCGCAGTGGCCGTTAAGCTGCCTGATTTTTGGCAGGATAACCCACGGTCGTGGTTTCTGCAAGCAGAGTCGCAGTTCGCGCTCGCAGGAGTAACGGTGGATGACACTAAGTTCCACCATGTCATCGCTAAACTGGACAACAGCACAGCTCGGTGCGTGCAGAGCTTGGTGGAGCAGCCACCCGCGACCGACAGGTACGGCAAGCTGAAATCTACCCTCATCAAGTTTTTCACCCCCTCGGCTGAAGTGAGGGCGAGGAGGATCCTGTCTTTGCTAGACCAAGGAGGACACAGGCCGAGCGCCCTGATGGAGGAGATGATACAGCTGAGAGGGTTGGACAACGATGATTTCATTTTTCAGTTCATCTTCCTCTCCAACCTCCCGGCGCATGCGAGAAGCACGCTGGCCGGCAAAAAGTGTCACACCCTGGAGGAGTTCCGGGAGCTGGCCCAGGAAGCAGATGGGATCCTGGATGCCTGTGGCGGGCAAGCAACCACAGCGGCGACCCGAGACAGCGGGGAGCCAGAGGCGGCAGACCCAGACTGGCCGACGACGGCGGCAGCACGGCCGCGACGAGGTGGAGCCAATGGCCCGGCGGCAGAGGCGCGGACACGACACAGCTGAGGAGAAGATCTCTGCTTTTACCATCGGAGGTTCGCAGAGAAGGCACGCAGGTGTGTGCCGCCCTGCAACTTCAGGAGTTCGGGAAACGGCAAGACCGGGGGTCGCTAGCAGCTTCGACCCTCGGAGAACGCAGCAAGCTGCTCTACATCACGGATGCGAGCTCCGGACGAGAGTTCCTCATCGACACCGGAGCACAAGTGAGCTTCATCACCCCAACATACGCGGACCGGGTGGCTGGACCCCACGGTAGCGGAGCTACAGCGGCAAATGGCTCGAACATCAACACCTACGGGAGAAGGACCTTGCCTTTGTGCTTACATGGCCGCACATATGAATGGACTTTTGTAATAGCGGCGGTGAGTTTCAACATGTTGGGCGCGGATTTTTTGTGTTCACACAATCTGTTAGTTGATCTTGCTAATAGACGGCTGGTAAATGCACTCTCTTTTTACTCTCTCCCCTGTTCAGCTCGAGTGTCCCCGCCACCAGTACAGACCCACGTCGCTACAGCAGGTGGTAAGTTTCACACACTCCTCACCCAATTTCCAGCGCTCACTGTGCCCACTTTTTCAGCGACGGTCACGAAGCACGGGGTGAAACACTTTATCCCCACGTCTGGTCCTCCCGTGTTTGCAAAAGCTCGGCGCTTGGATGCAGTTAAGCTCGCCATTGCGCGCGAGGAGTTCGCCAGCCTGGAGAGGCTAGGCATTGTTCGTAGGTCGAAGAGCCCGTGGGCTTCGCCGCTGCACATGGTACCGAAAGCCGATGGCTCCTGGAGACCGTGCGGAGATTACCGCAGGCTAAACAACGCTACGGCGCACGATCGTTATCCCATCCCGCACATTCAGGATTTTTCGGTGCACCTGGCGGGGGCGCGCATTTTTTCAAAGATTGATCTAGTTCGCGGCTATCACCAAGTCCCAGTCCAACCGGAGGACATTCCTAAAACAGCGGTAATAACCCCGTTCGGACTTTTCGAATTTTTACGCATGCCGTTTGGTCTCAAAGGGGCGGCGCAAACATTTCAGCGGATGATGGATGCCGTGTTACGCGATCTCCCTTTCGTGTTTGTGTACCTCGACGACATTTTGGTTGCGAGTACTTCAGAGGACGAACACGAAACGCACCTCACAGCAGTTTTTAGGAGGCTGGGAGAGCACGGCTTAATAGTTAACCCAGCCAAGTGCCAGTTCGGCGTCGAGCGGATCGATTTTTTGGGTCACCGCGTCTCCCCGGAGGGAGCGGTTCCATTACCAGATAAAGTACGCGCGGTAGCGGATTTTCCCCGTCCACAAACGGTCAAATCACTACAGGAATTCTTGGGGATGGTGAATTTTTATAACCGATTCCTGCCCCACGCAGCTCAAATCATGCAACCGTTATATGCCGCGCTCAAAAAACAAAAACCGACCCAGGCGGTCGAATGGTCCCCGGAGCGGGAGCGCGCGTTCACAGAGGTTAAAAAAGCCTTGGCTGACGCTGCGCTCCTGGCCCACCCAGACCCTGCAGCACGTATCGCGCTGACGACAGACGCTTCAGATTTAGCCATAAGGGCCGTTATTGAGCAACAGGTAGCCGGAGTTTGGCAGCCTTTGGCTTTCTTTAGCAAATCTTTAAGCGCGGCTGAACGAAAATACAGCGCGTTCGACAGAGAACTGTTGGCGCTGCATTTGGCTATTCGTCATTTCCAGTTCTGGCTGGAAGGACGGTGCTTCACCGCTTATGTGGACCACAAGCCGCTCACATACGCCATGGCCAAAATTTCAGATCCGTGGTCCGGCAGGCAGCAGAGGCAGCTGGCCGCAATCTCGGAATTTACCACTGACATTAGGCACGTCGCGGGCAAATTCAATGTAGTAGCAGATTGTCTCTCGCGCGCGTTCACGACTCCAACACGCGCAGAGGCAGAACGGGCCACCGTGACCGCGCCGCAGGAGAGCGGCACGGTGGCGCGCGCAGCCCCGGTGCACGTGGGTATAGATTACGCAGCCATGGCAGCGGACCAGGGGGCGGACGCAGACGTGCGCGCGCTCCAGTCTGGACCAACAGGGTTGAGGCTGGAGAGCAAGTGTTTACAAACCGGTATGCCCCCCCTGATCTGCGACATGTCGACGGGGCGCCCGCGTCCGGTGGTTCCGGCCACGTGGCGCCGCCGTGTTTTTGACTCGGTCCACTCACTGGCGCACCCGGGGGTGCGCGCGTCGGTGAAACTAGTGGTGGAAAAGTTTGTTTGGCCATGCCTGCGCAAGCACGTGAAGGAATGGGCAAAAACCTGCATTTCCCGTCAACGGGCCAAAATTCACAAGCACACAAGAGCCCCGTTAGAACCGTTCCGCATCCCGGCCAGAAGGTTCGACCATGTGCACGTCGACCTGGTGGGCCCCCTACCGGCATCACAGGGATTCACGCATCTTTTGACAATGGTGGACCGCACCACACGTTGGCCGGAAGTGGTCCCACTTGCGACGACCACGGCCGCGGAGGTGGCTCGCGTTTTTTTAACAGCTTGGGTGGCGCGCTTCGGGGTTCCGTCGGACATTACGTCCGATAGAGGACCGCAATTCATCTCTGAGCTGTGGTCAGCGATGGCCAACGGCTTAGGAGCCAAAATTCACCGCACTATGGCTTACCACCCTCAGGCTAATGGTTTATGCGAGCGTTTTCATAGGTCTTTGAAGGCAGCACTCAGAGCGTCGCTCACGGATGCAGATTGGGTAAATAAACTGCCATGGGTTTTATTAGGGTTGCGTTCTGCGCCTAAAGAGGACTTAGACGCCTCCCCAGCGGAGCTGGTATTCGCACAAACTCTGAGGCTGCCGGGCGAGTTTTTACCAGAGCACCCAGAGCCCCCACCTCTCTCTGCTCTGGGACCGTTAGTCGGCACGGGAGCAGACACGCTCCCGGGTCCGGTTCATCACGCTTTTCCATGAGTTTTCGTCCCCAAGGCTTTGAAAAATGCCGACTTCGTTTTTGTCAGGCGCGAAGCCCTAAAAGCAACACTCAAACCACCTTACGAAGGGCCATTTCGAGTGCTGGAGTCAGGTGATAAGCAATTTGTGCTAGATTTTGGAGACAGAAAAGAGACAGTCAGTATTGACAGACTAAAACCTGCTTTTGTCATGAAGGACGTGTCTGTACCGGTCGCAGTGGCGCCTCGACGAGGCAGGCCCCCGCAAAGGGCAATTAATCACTCTCTTCCTCAGTCAACAGAGCCGAAGCAGAAAGGCGCCGCGGGCAAGGCGGGGCCAACTCACAGCAGATTCGGCAGACGGCTGAAGCCCAAGCGGCGCACAGACTGAATGTTGGTGTTGATTATTCAGTAGTGAGTAAGGTGCTATTAAATTTTAGGAATTAGTCTGTTCTTCATCGTTTGGGGGGGGTTATATGGCTGTGTTGTTAGACATGTATATGTTGGACACTGCATATGTGATTTAACCTCACGATGAAGGAGAGCCACGGAGCTGCAGCCCCCTGCGGTGCGGAGCCGCAGAGCCTGGACCCCCTGCGGAGGACAGGGGACAAAAGACTTCCTGACCGCTGAGGCTCGAGAGGAGAGAAGGGGGAGTTATGTAAATAAAAGGTTAATGAATGTGAATAAAGGGATTTTGATATAGATGTGTGATTTCCCCTGCGAGGGAAATGGTTTGATGTGAGAATGTTTAAAAGGGAGAACTTTGGTGTGTTCACCCTCTTTGTTCGCTGCTCAGGAATGAGAGCAGACAGTGGAATGGTTACTTGAAATAAACTGGAAGTAAAGGCAATTCGGTTTCGTTATTCAAGTCTCCACACACCAAGAAATTTAATTTCGGATACCCTTTCAATCTCTACACCATTTATGCTGAGTTTAGATACTAAGTTGTTGTGATGGTTGTTAAAAATTATAAATTTTGTCTTACTTAAATTGAGCATTAATTTGTTTGAATCAAACCACAGTTTAAGTTTTCCTAATTCCTTTCCGAGTGTATCCAAAAGTTGTTCCAAATTACTTCCGCTGCTTAATAAATTAGTGTCATCTGCAAACAATATTAAATCCATTTTTTCCAAAACTTTACATATATCATTTATATACATATTGAATAACAATGGCCCCAAAACTGAACCCTGTGGGACTCTGCAAGTAACCTTCAGTAACTGCGAGTTTTTGCTACCAACACGTACAGTGGGGCAAAAACGTATTTAGTCAGCCACCAATTGTGCAAGTTCTCCCACTTAAAAGATGAGAGAGGTCTCCAATTTTCATCATAGGTATACCTCCACTATGAGAGACAAAATGAGAAAAAAAAAAATCCAGAAAATCACATTGAAGGATTTTTAATGAATTAATTGGTAAATTCCTCGGTAAAATAAGTATTTGGTCAATCCCAAAAGTTCATCTCAATACTTTATTATATACCCTTTGTTGGCAATGACAGAGGTCAAACGTTTTCTGTAAGTCTTCACAAGGTTTTCACACACCGTTGCTGGTATTTTGGCCCATTCCTTCATGCAGATCTCCTCTAGAGCAGTAATGTTTTGGGGCTGTCACTGGGCAACATGGACTTTCAACTCCCTCCAAAGATTTTCTATGTGGTTGAGATCTGGAGACTGGCTAGGCCACTCCAGGACCTTGAAATGCTTCTTACGAAGCCACTCCTTCGTTGCCCGGGCGGTGTGTTTGGGATCATTGTCATGCTGAAAGACCCAGCCACGTTTCATCTTCAATGCCCTTGCTGATGGAAGGAGGTTTTCACTCAAAATCTCACGATACATGGCCCCTTTCATTCTTTCCTTTACACGGATCAGTCGTCCTGGTCCCTTTGCAGAAAAACAGCCCCAAAGTATGATGTATCCACCCCCATGCTTCACAGTAGGTATGGTGTTCTTTCTCCTCCAAACACGACAAGTTGAGTTTTCATCAAAAAGTTCGATTTTGGTTTCATCTGACCATATGACATTCTCCCAATCCTCTTCTGGATCATCCAAATGCTCTCTAGCAAACTTCAGACGGGCCTGGACATGTACTGGCTTAAGCAGGGGGACACATCTGGCACTGCAGGATTTGAGTCCCTGGCGGCGTAGTGTGTTACTGATGTAGCCTTTGTTACTTTGGTCCCAGCTCTCTGCAGGTCATTCACTAGGTCCCCCCGTGTGGTTCTGGGATTTTTGCTCACCGCTCTCGTGATCATTTTGACCCCACGGGGTGAGATCTTGTGTGGAGCCCCAGATCGAGGGAGATTATCAGTGGTCTTGTATGTCTTCCATTTTCTAATAATTGCTCCCACAGTTGATTTCTTCACACCAAGCTGCTTACCTATTGCAGATTCAGTCTTCCCAGCCTGGTGCAGGTCTACAATTTTGTTTCTGGTGTCCTTTGACAGCTCTTTGGTCTTGGCCATAGTGGAGTTTGGAGTCTGACTGTTTGAGGTTGTGGACAGGTGTCTTTTATACTGATAACGAGTTCAAACAGGTGCCATTAATACAGGTAACGAGTGGAGGACAGAGGAGCCTCTCAAAGAAGAAGTTACAGGTCTGTGAGAGCCAGAAATCTTGCTTTTTTTTTTTTTTTTTTTTTTTTGTTACTTATTTGTACCCGTAGGTAGACTTGGTTTGCAGTCTGGTGACAAGCCACCGGCTGCTGGTCGCTGCGTGCGCGAGCGCCCTAAACCTACATGTTTTTGGTGTGCGGGAGGAAACCGGAGAAATCCCGGAGTAAACCCGCGCAACACGGGGAGAACATGCAAACTCCACACAGCTCACTGTTGGTCGGGGGCTGGGATCGAACCCACGATCTCATGATCCCCGCGGTCCCCCGGCCGAGGGTAAAACTGTGCTGCCACAGTGCTAAACCACTGCGCCACCGTGCAGCCCCCCGTTGCTTGTCTGTAGGTGACCAAATACTTACTTTACCGAGGAATTTACCAAATAATTCATTAAAAATCCTTCAATGTGATTTTCTGGATTTTTTTTTCTCATTTTGTCTCTCATAGTTGAGGTATACCTATGATGAAAATTGGAGACGTCTGTCATCTTTTAAGTGGGAGAACTTGCACAATTGGTGGCTGACTAAATACGTTTTTGCCCCACTGTACATACTGATATCTATTCTTTAAGTAACTACATAACCAAGACAGTGCTACCCCCCCAATACCATAATTTTGTAGTTTCTTTAACAATAATTTATGATCCACTGTATCAAATGCTTTTTAAGATCCAGGAATACTCTTTATTTTCAGCAACAGTTAATATTTGTTCTATAAATTCCATTAGAGCAATTGCAGTTGTCCTCTTGTGTTTGAACCCATATTGTTGCTCATACAATAAATTATTCTTCATTATAAAGTTATCAGTTCTCTCACAAAATGTTTTTTCAAGTATCTTAGAAAATTGCGGCAATAGTGAAATAGGTCTATAGTTTGAAAATTCCCCTCTGTCACCTGTCTTGTATATCGGAATTACTTTGGCTATTTTCATTGCTCTGGGAAATATACCTGTTTGGAGAGACAGGTTACAAATATACGTCAGTGGCTCCACTAAACATTCAATGATAGTTTTGACTAAAAGCATGTCAATACCATCACAATCCGTAGATGTTTTACTTTTAAACGATTTAACAATTTCAATGACCTCTCTCTCGTCTGTGTTCTTTATGAAAATTGAGTCTTTTATAGCAATGTTTTTGCTTATTGTATCACCTGTAGTTGCCGTAATGGGTATTTCTTGAGCCAAATTAGGACCAATGTTAACAAAAAATGTGTTAAATTCATCTGCAGGTGAGACTGCATTCACACTCTGAGTTTTTTTTTTTTGTTGTTTTTTTTTAAAGATTGGTTGGGTAGCTTGTATTTCTGTTTTTATTTCCAAGAATATTGTTAAGTATTGTCCATGTATTTTTAGCGCTATCTCTGTTTTTCTCCAGTTCTTTACTATAATAGTCTCTTTTAGTACATCTCATTATACTGTATATATTAACTTATTTTTGTATGTTTTATACCTCTGCTCTGCTTCTTTTGTCCTTTTCTTTAGAAAAGCTTTATATAATGAATTTTTCTTTTTACATGCTTTTTGTAATCCTTTGGTTAACCATGGCTTGTCAACAAATTTCTGTTTAAGCTTTTTATTTACTAATGGACAATTTTTTTCATAAAGAGTAGCTACAATGTTCATGAATGTGTCATAGGCTTCATTTACATCTGATACATAGACTTTTGTCCAGTCATGCTTCAGCAGGTCTTCTTTAAAAGAACTGATTGCATTTTGTGATTTGTATCTGAAAGATTTTTAAAAAATTTTCTGTATTGGCCCCCGTGTGGCCATGGATAAGTGCAAACACTAGCAGATGGTCACTTATGTCATTTATCAATAATCCACTTTCTATTTTCTTAATAATATTAACCCCTTGCACTCTGGTCAATTTCCCTAAAAACGCCTAAAAATAACGTACCCAAAGTAAATCAAAAGCTGTTCTTCAACCCTTTGCAGCATCTTCATGGGGTTGGTTTCATTTAAAAGAAAACACTTTGAATTTTTTGGCAAAACAGTCATAATCTCTCTAAGTGCTCCTTCCACTGAGTAACAGTCATCTAAACATCCAACATCCAAGTCTAAACATCCAACATCCATCCAACATCCAACTTGAAGAAAATAAATTTCGCCTGGGTGTTTTTTTGGATACAAATGCTTGCAAATAACACATAGCTGTCAGATCCGGGCTGGAAAATGCAACAGAAATGTAGAACCAAGTGTTATCCAGCTGAGGTCAAAATTTTGTAACAATACCACAAAAAGTGAATATATTACACAGCTTTTTTGTTAGGTTGTTCCCAGGCGTTTTTGAACTGTGCCAAATTGTGCCAAATGGCACAGTTCGGAAAAACGTCTGTAACTTGGTTTAGGTTTAGGTTTAGGGCGCTCGCGCACGCAGCGACCAGCAGCCGGTGGCTTGTCACCAGACTGCAAACCAAGTCTACCTACGGGTACAAATAAGTAACAAAAAAAAAAAAAAAAAAAAACAACTTTTGAATGATTCAATATAGAAGCTTGAGCTTGGGATCTAATGAAAGGTGACACTCAGGGCTGTGTGTGTGTGTGTGTGTGGGGGGGTGTTGTTTATTCATGAATGAATGAATGAATGAACAAACAAGCCCCCACACACAAAGAAGCATGCCATGTAAAAAATGTGTGGCTTTTTTTTTTTTTTTTTTACAAGAAAAAATAACCTACAGGGCACTAAAAATTATACTAAAATATCTGTAATGTAGAAGATAACAACTCCCCCCCCCCCGCCTCCGCTACAGAGGACGGACATCGCCCATCACTACATGACGGACCGCGGTGACGGTGCGCCGCGGTCTACTACGCACAGTTGTACTAAAATATCTGCAATATATCTGCAATCCACTACAGAAGAGTAGCGGGGGGTGGGTGGGGGGTGGCGTTCACGGTCCGGACGCGGCACACGGACCGGTCCATCATGTGGCGATGATGCACAGTTGTAATTTACCAATCGGTCAAAAGTCATTTTGATTACAATTTTCAGGGATAAAGAATAATTTAGCTTATAACACTTACCTGTCCACAACAGCAGTGTCGTTGGCGAACTTCTCTTCCTCATTGTCAGACGAACATGACGCTGGTTCGCTTGTTACGACTCGTGGTTCTGGTCACGCGACCCGGTCAAACCATGATTCCATTATTGCGGTTTTGCGCTTCCATGATTGCAGTTTTGGTGAACGATTTTTCAAAACAAATAAGAACAGTAGTAAGAAAAAAGACTGGCGAACGCGTGTGTGTCACCCAGCGGCTTACACAAAACAGATTTTACGCACGGGACGTAGATTTTACGGACGGGCCTCTGGCTGAGGCCCCTGTCCGGGAGGTCTTCAACTCCCACCTCCGGAAGAACTTCAACCACATTCCGAGGGAGTCTGGAGACATGGAGTCTGAATGGGCCATGTTCTCCACCTCTGTTGTTGAAGCGGCGGCCCAGAGCTGCGGCCGCAAGGTGGTTGGTGCATCTCGTGGTGGCAACCCCCGAACCAAGTGGTGGACACCAGTGGTGAGGGGGGCCATTAAGCTGAAGAAGGAGTCCTATCAAGCTTGGTTGGCTTGTGGGACTCCCGAAGCAGCTGAGGTGTACCGGCAGGCCAAGCGGAGTGCAGCTCGGGTGGTTGCTGAAGCAAAAACCCGGGTATGGGAGGAGTTCGGTGAGGCCATGGAACAAGACTTTCGGTCGGCTTCAAAGAGATTCTGGCAAACTGTTCGGCGGCTCAGGAGGGGAAAGCAGCTCCCCGTCCACACTGTGTATGGTGCGGATGGGACACTGTTGACTTCAACTGGGGATATCGTCGGGCGGTGGAAGGAATACTTCGAGGATCTCCTCAATCCCACTGATACGCCTTCCACAGAGGAAGCAGGGTTTGGGGACAAGGGGGATGACTCGCCTATCACAGGGGCTGAGGTCGCCAAGGTGGTTAAAAATCTCCTTGGTGGCCGGGCCCCGGGGGTGGACGAGATTCGCCCCGAGTACCTCAAGGCCCTGGATGTTGTTGGGCTGTCATGGTTGACACGCCTCTGCAACATTGCGTGGAGGTCGGGGGCAGTGCCTTTGGCATGGCAAACCGGGGTGGTGGTTCCTCTCTTCAAAAAAGGGGACCGGAGGGTGTGCTCCAACTTTAGAGGGATCACACTCCTCAGCCTCCCTGGGAAGGTCTATGCCAAGGTACTGGAGAGGAGAGTCCGGCCGATGGTCGAACCTCGGATTCAGGAGGAGCAATGTGGTTTTCGTCCTGGCCGTGGCACATCGGACCAGCTCTTTACCCTCTCGAGAATTCTTGAGGGTTCGTGGGAGTTTGCCCAACCAGTTTACATGTGTTTTGTGGACTTGGAGAAGGCATTTGACCGCGTCCCTCATGGATTTTTGTGGGGGGTGCTTCGGGAGTATGGGGTATCGGGCTTGTTGTTACGAGCTATTCGGTCTCTGTACGACCGTTGTGAGAGTTTAGTTCGTATTGCCAACACTCGGTCGGAGTCATTCCCAGTGAGAGTTGGACTCCGCCAGGGCTGCCCTTTGTCACCGGTCCTGTTCATAATTTTTATGGACAGGATTTCTAGGCGCAGCCAGGGAATGGAGGGTGTCATACTTGGTGACCACAGGATCTCATCTCTGTTGTTTGCAGATGATGTTGTCCTGTTGGCTTCATCCAGCAATGACCTACAGCTCTTGCTGGGACGGTTTGCCGCTGAGTGTGAAGCGGCTGGGATGAGAATCAGCACCTCCAAGTCCGAGTCCATGGTCCTCAGCCGGAAAAAGGTGGATTGTCCTCTCCGGGTTGGGGACAGGCTCCTGCCCCAAGTGGAGGAGTTTAAGTATCTTGGGGTCTTGTTCACGAGTGAGGGGAAAATGGAGCGAGAGATCGACAGACGGATTGGAGCAGCATCTGCAGTGATGCGGACGTTGTACCGGTCTGTTGTGGTGAAGAGGGAGCTTAGTTCTAAGGCAAAGCTGTCGATTTACCAGTCAATCTACGTTCCTACTCTCACCTATGGTCACGAGCTTTGGGTAATGACCGAAAGAACGAGATCGCGGATACAAGCGGCTGAAATGAGCTTTCTCCGTAGGATTGCTGGACTCACCCTCAGAGATAGGGTGAGGAGCTCAGTCATCCGGGAGAGGCTCAGAGTAGAACCGCTGCTCCTCCACATTGAAAGGAGTCAGTTGAGGTGGTATGGGCATCTGATTAGGATGCCTCCTGGACGTCTCCCACTTGAGGTGTTTCAGGCACGTCCCACTGGGAGGAGACCCCGGGGCAGACCCAGGACTCGGTGGAGAGACTATGTCTCCCAGCTAGTCTGGGAACGCCTTGGTATCCCCTCTGAAGAGCTGGAGCAGGTGGCTGGGGAGAGGGAAGTCTGGGCTTCTCTGCTTGAACTGCTGCCTCCGCGACCCGGACCTCCGGAAAAGCGGTAGAAGATGGATGGATGGATGGATGGACGTACGCTTTCAATTGTCGAACTTCTCTGCTTCAATTGGCTCGCTGTATCGTAGCCGTTGGTAGGCGGGTCCTTCTTGCTAAGTTTTCAGTCATTGGTTCTTTAAGGTTTCAGAAACCCAATTCAAGGCTCTTATTAGTCAAAGGAGAGGTCAATCAAATCTAAACCAATCAAAGCACTCCTTTGGCTTTCTGTTCGCGGCTGTGTCTGTAGTGGAAGAACGGAAATGCAGCTTCTTTTTTTTTTTCAGTGTGTATCCCGGAGTGCAAGAGGTTAACAAACAGGTTGTCAATAAGTGTAGCAGTGTGAACTGTGATTCTACTGGGATGTGTTATTGTGGGATATAGACTCATACTATACATAGAATTCATATGAACTCTGTAATTACATTTTGTTGAAATGGATTTAGTAAATCAATATTGAAGTCTCCACAGATTACAACCATTTTCTTATTAGTTATATTATTGTACAACTTGACTAACTTATCTCTGAATGTCTCAACGCAAGTTCCTGGCATTCTATATATACAACTTATAATTAGATTTTTTGTTTTATCTTGGTCAGTCTCAACAGTAACATATTCCAGAATCCCTGGTAGTGCAAAGGACATTCCATTTACAAGCTTACACCTATACAGGTCATCAATATACAGTGCAACACCACCACCCTTTTTTTGAGATCTATAAATATAAAACATCTGATATCCCTCTATTGCCATCAAAGAAGCCTGCTCTTCATTGAGCCAAGTTTCAGAGACGGCGATAGCTGTAAATTTTCTCTCTAGCTGTTTTAAATAGTCCTGAATCTGTGGAATGTTTTTCTTAAGACTTCTGCTGTTAAAGTGCATTATTGATAGTTTATCATCTAATTGCACTTGACTTTTGAATTGCTTTTCAGTGTAATAATCACAGTGATTATGAATATTATTGAAGAAGTGGTTATCAGGATCAATATCATTTTCCAGCTCCTGTAGTTTGTGTTCAGCATAATGAGATATTTTCAGTCTGAATTTCCTCACTCTGTGTCAAATGACTTTCTCCAACTGGGGATGATTGATGTCTACTAAAGTCTGTCATAAGTTTTTTGTTTTGTTTTGTTTTTTAAAGTACATTGTCATGGTGTGTCACAAAATGACTATTCTTGCTGTGTGTGTGGATATGGATTATCATAGTCTCTTAATTTTCTTAATCAGTGTTAATCTATGTTTATTTAAGTCAGTGAGATCTCTAATTATTATGGCCTTTGCTGCCTCAAGTGTTCCATTTAGTTTAATCCAAACTCTACAGTTTCTTGTCCACGTTGTCTGTATCTTGTTTTGTCTTTTCAGCATCTGTGCTTGCCGTGCTATTTCAGCATTAGTCTTTGTTAAATGTTCATTGAGGTAAACTTCTGCTCCCCGTAGCTTTCTGGCCTGCCTCAGTATGTCATTTTTTACCCTTCTGTTCACAAAGTGCATCACAATTGATTTCTTTGTTTTATTATCCTTTCTGGGTAAAGTATGGCAGGCTGAAATTGCATTTACTTCAACCTTTATGTTTCTACTTTCAAGGAACTGAAGCACCTGGTTTTCCAAGGAGACTGATTCACTTGGGGGAGCCTCTTCACCTCTCATTCCTGCTGTAGCATGAGCATATGATTGGTATTTAATGTCTAGTCCACAAATGATTAAATCATCCATACAAGAATATTGTTCAAGGTCCTCGATACGTTGCTCCAAGTCTGCAATTTCTTTTTTCTCTTTCCTTAATTGTTAATTTCAATTCTCAGACTTCCTCCATTAGCCCTAATAATTTAGATTGTTAATTGGCCACTTTGGTCAGTTCTTCTGACATGAAGTTCAGAAATTTTTTAACCTCTTCCATTTCCTCCTTCTTTGGTGGCATTTTTTACTTACCTGATGATAGTAGGACAATCTCTGCTGGTGTCGCCGGTATCCAATCCAGCCGACCTCAAATCCAGCTGGGGCCTCAGCTAGCCCCCTCCACTGCTAGCCCCGCTGCTAGCCCTGCCGCTTACCGCCGCTGTAGTTGAGCTCCGATCCGGCTCCTGTCCAGCTGGGGCCTCGGTAGCTCCTCTGCCGAGCTCCGATCCGACTCTGATCTGGCTCCTGTCCAGCTGTGGTCTCGGTTAGCTCCTCCGCTGAGCCCCAATCACAAGATTCTAAGAATCTGTGCGTCCACACGAGGCACACACCGTCTTCAATTTCATCCAGTATTTACAGTGAGTAACGGAACACATCAGCAAACAGAGTGTGTGATTTAAAAAACACTCACCAGTGAGGTTTTCAACACCTTCCCTTCCTTCGTCTCCCCCAGCCTGCCCATGGACGCCTCACCATGTCTCTGTCCTGACCGCGTGTACTAAACGCCGGGTTTGTGTTGAAAAACATGCGCCTGCCCCAAAAGCACCCCGTCGTGGGAGTGCACGTGAGGAGAGTACACTATGCTACAGTCAGTGTTTGAACATTTATACATCTTTAGAGGTAAAATCATTACTACATCTGGTCAATGAGCTTTAAAACTGTGAATCTCCGGTCTGGACTCTGGATGGACAAATGCAACCACCCATTCCCCCCTTGCCCCCCCTCGCCGTCCAGCTGTAAATGAAAGATGTGTATGTGTGAAGACCAACATGCAGCAGACAGATAGGCATGGAAAGAGAAAGAATATTCTCTGTATTTTTATTTTTATTTTCAGAAAAACACAGACTCCAGTAGCCAATACAGTGCAACAGAATAAATTATTTATTTTTTCCTCTCCACTCGGCACCAAGTGGTTGGGAACCATTTTCAAATAAAGGTGCAGCCAATAATTTCCAAATCTATACTCTTTAACATGCGTTAAATGCAGTTTAGCTGTTGTAATGAATATTGTGTTAATGTTTGTATTTGCTGTTGCAAGTTTTTCTGTATAGCAGAAGTTTCTGCTTAATATACAAATCACTATAATAGGAAATTTTTGACAATCTTGTGCTTTTTTTGTATTGTTATATAGAATATCACTGCAGTAAACTGGAAAAAAGCATCTGCTTTAAAATTTGGAATTCTTCCCACAACTTTTAGTGCAAAAAAACACTAAAAACATTACAACTTTTATCGCAACTTTTTAAAAAAGCTCCCGCAAATTCAGACTTTTTGGCCCACAACAATCATAAAAACACCCCGTGAAATCCTGAAGGGACTGATTTATATAAAAGTTCATTATGATGCATGATGTTATGCATACAGAGCTAGTGTTGGAGTCATGATTTTCTCTCTGTCAGAGATCAGCTGGTGACAGCCGTGACATTCACCAGTTCTGGCAGCACACCGCTGTGTAGAACGTAAGGAGCAGCACACATTATGTCAGAAATGTGTGTATCCATCAGAGGCTGAAAAAAGGAAGAAGAAGAGAGCAGAGGATCGGAGAAAAGAGGAAGATAAAGTTGTGTTTGACAATGTAACGTAACCTGAGGTGTCAGCATGACTTAGAGACATGTCATTTGCAAGCTAGCTATCCAGTGGTGTCCAATCATGTGCCATGGAGGGCCAAGACCCTGCAGGTTTTCTCTTCTACCCAGTCTCTTCAGCAGGTGTTTTCACTGATCAGAAATCAGTAGGAAGAAATTCAGTGGGATCTGCTGTTGAAGACACTGGTTGGAGGTAAAACCTGCAGGGTATTGGCCCTCCATGGCACATGATTGGACACCCCTGGTTTACACAGTGCTAGCCCAAGTGAAAAAAAACAATGGTATTGACCATTAACACATACATGGTTGTAATGAGGGCTTGACATTAACAGCCGCCAACCCACCGCTGGTGGGTGGATTTCACCGGTGGTGGGTAAGACATCCACTCCCACTAGCCACTTTGGCAGTTGACATTTTCTCAGGCGACATCTACATAATAAGCCTATCGCAGTGTGAGACTACGAAACTACAATTCCCATAAGCATTATCTGTGCACACACAATGTATTCTCATTGGTCCTCTATCGCTCGCCAGCAGCAGGAGAAGATGCGGACGGAGTCTGTGCTAGTTACAGGTGAAGGCGCCGATGGTCTCCTCCGCGGTTTGGTTCATTTTATAGCCAGTCTGGAGAAACGGCGATGAACAGACAGCAGTCACTTTCAGTGATCAGATCACAGGGATAACTGCCCCTGATCCCCCGTTGTCCCAGCGGTGAGAATAACCTCTGCTCTCTTCCCTCACATTACCTCCTTCCTCTGTAGTTAAATATGGTTATTTTTAGAGCAAGAAGCTCTTGTTAGTTGTGCAAATTTCAGTTTTTGTATGATGGAGAGAAAAAGTGACTAAACTTTATGTTGCTGTTAAAAGCAAATAAAGCTTCTTCTGAGGTGAACTTTTGTTTATCTGTGATTATCTATGATACAGTATCTGTGATTTGCAGCCATTTCATGGAAGTAAAACTTCTAATTATTTATTTTTAATGTGCTTGTCCAGGGGTGTCAAACATATGGCCTGTGGTCCATTCCCTCTGTGAATTTATAGCTTTCTTCCTTGTAAATTTCTGACCCTTTCTCATGATTAGAATTGTTCATGTAACTTTGAGACATTTTTCTCTTTAAGATGAGACTTTTTTCTCATCAGTTTTCTTTTCTTCTTTTTTTTCTGGTGAAAACAGGTATTGTAGATTTAGACTAAATCCATCAGCAACTACTAAGGACGCCATGCAGCCCTAAAGAGGTGTCCCAATTCATTGAGGTAATTTGCAGCCCCTACCCCTTAGCCTGTGATTTCAAGGGCCAAGGGGCAAAGGGGAAGAGGTACAAATGAGAATTGGGACAGACCCCAAATCTACCTGTACTTTACTCTCATATTGCAAATATTTTTTCTTGACTATTTTGCATTATTTACTGCTGTTAATAATTAAACAGTGTTTGTCTTGCTATTTTTATGTATGTGTAAGGGTAATTTACATTTAAAAAGGCTGTAAATTTATTTCAGGTCAAATTTAGCATGCAATAGTCAAATTTGATCATATTAAACCTAATTTTCCAACCACAAAATTGTGGCTAGTGGAAAGGCTGAGTGGCTAGTAACTTTGGAAAATCATTAGCCACAGTGGCCAGTGAGCAAAAAAGTTAATGTCAAGCCCTGGTTGTAATGATATTCCAATATTAAGCTTTTTAGCTCTCTTACCATTTTGGTGTTCCGCCCCTGGGGTGTTTTACATTGGCTGAAAATTGGCAGGAATTACTCAGACCAGCACACTCAGTCCGGGCTTCATTGTGAGTTTATTTGTGATGTTTCCGGCCAGCTTGGCAGTTGTCATTAGCAATGCTAGTGCAGTGTTTTCAAGAGTAACACCGGACTACTCTTCTGAGGTTGGTACCATTTAAAATTAAATAAAATAAAAGGGAGAAACACACCAGACATTGAGATGATGCAAGCAACAACTATGCAACTATGCAAAATTCCCCCAGAAGGATCATATACAGTGGGGTAAAAAAGTATTTAGTCAGCCACCAATTGTGCAAGTTCTCCCACTTAAAAGATGAGCGAGGTCTCCAATTTTCGTCATAGGTATACCTCAACTATGAGAGACAAAATAAGAAAAAAAAAAAATTCCAGAAAATCACATCGAAGGATTTTTAATGAATTAATTGGTAAATTCCTCGGTAAAATAAGTATTTGGTCAATAACAAAAGTTCATCTCAATACTTTGTTATATACCGTACCCTTTGTTGGCAGTGACAGAGGTCAAACGTTTTCTGTAAGTTTTCACAAGGTTTTCACACACTGTTGCTGGTATTTTGGCCCATTCCTCCATGCAGATCTCCTCTAGAGCAGTGATGTTTTGGGGCTGTCGCTGGGCAACACGGACTTTCAACTCCCTCCAAAGATTTTCTATGGGGTTGAGATCTGGAGACTGGCTAGGCCACTCCAGGACCTTGAAATGCTTCTTACGAAGCCACTCCTTCATTGCCTGGGCGGTGTGTTTGGGATCATTGTCATGCTGAAAGACCCAGCCACGTTTCATCTTCAATGCCCTTGCTGGTGGAAGGAGGTTTTCACTCAAAATCTCACGATACATGGTCTCCTTCATTCTTTCCTTTACACGGATCAGTCGTCCTGGTCCCTTTGCAGAAAAACAGACCCAAAGTATGATTTTTCCACTCCTATGTTTCACAGTAGGTATGGTGTTCTTTCTCCTCCAAACACGACAAGTTGAGTTTTTACCAAAAAGTTCTATTTTGGTTTCATCTGACCATATGACATTCTCCCAACCCTCTTCTGGATCATCCATATGCTCTCTAGTAAACTTCAGACAGGCCTGGACATGTACTGGCTTAAGCAGGGGGACATGTCTGGCACTGCAGGATTTGAGTCCCTGGCGGCGTAGTGTGTTTCTGATGTAGCCTTTGTTACTTTGGTCCCAGCTCTCTGCAGGTCATTCACTAGGCCCCCCCGTGTGGTTCTGGGATTTTTGCTCACCGTTCTCATGATAATTTTGACCCCACGGGGTGAGATCTTGTGTGGAGCCCCAGATTGAGGGAGATTATCAGAATCAGAATCAGAATCAGATTTATTGCCATTGTTCATGTAGTACACAAACTAGGAATTTGTCTCGGTGCAATGCTACAACATTAAAACATGATAAGATAAAGAGATAAACTAAAAAAAAAATAAAATTAAATAAAATTAAAGACTAAAACCATGCAATAAGTGTAGAATAATAAATAATAATAATAATAATAATAATAATAATGAGTAATACTAGTCACAGCAGTTTTAAATAAATTAGCAAGTAGCAGATGATGTGCAGTTGATAATGCAACAGAAAAACAGTGATGAATGACATGAGTCTGGTTGAGCTGCTGTACATAGTGCACGAGAGTCAATAAGTCACTTAATGTTCAGCAGTCTGATGGCAGAGGGGAAAAAGCTGTTCATGTGCCGGGAGGTTTTAGTCTGAATGAACCGAAGTCTTCTACCTGAGGGGAGGGTGGCAAACAGTACGTGACCAGGGTGTGAAGGATCGGCCATGATCCGGCCTGCACGCCTCCGGGTCCTGGAGATGTACAGATCCTGGAGAGATGGGAGCTTGCAGCCGATCACCTTCTCAGCAGTGCGCACGACGCGCTGCAGCCTTAGTCTGTCTCTGGCAGTAGCTCCTGCATACCACACGATTATGGAGGAGGTGAGGATGGACTCGATGATGGCCGTGTAGAACTGCACTAACATCTTGGTGGGTAGCTTGAGCTTCCTCAGCTGCCGCAGAAAGAACATCCTCTGCTGGGCCTTTTTGATGAGGGAGCTGATGGTCGGCTCCCACTTGAGGTCCCAGGTGATGGTGGTGCCCAAGAAGCGGAAGGAATCTGCAATGGTGATGGGAGAGCCTGTGATGGTGAGGGGGGGCAGGGGGGTTGTGACTTTCCTGAAGTCCACAATCATCTCCGCTGTCTTCAGAGCGTTCAGCTGCAGGTTGTTGTGGCTGCACCAGGACACCAGCTGGGCCACCTCTCTCCTGTAGACGGACTCATCGCCGTTGGAGATGAGCCCGATGGGGGTGGTGTCGTCCGCAAACTTGATCAGCTTAACAGACTGGTGGGTGGAGATGCAGGAGTTGGTATAAAGGGAGAAGAGTAGGGGGGAAAGTACACAGCCCTGGGGTGATCCGATGCTGATGCTAACAGAGTCTGAGACAGACTTCCCCAGCCGCACATGCTGCCTCCGGTCCGTCAGGAAGTCGGTGATCCACCTGCAGAGGGAGTCAGGCACGCCGAGCAGGGACAGCTTGTCCTGGAGCAGAGTGGGGCGGATGGTGTTGAATGCGGAGCTGAAGTCCACAAACAGGATCCTGGCGTAGGTTCCCAGGGAGTCCAGGTGCTGCAGGATGGAGTGGAGGGCCAGGTTGACTGCGTCGTCCACAGACCTGTTGGCACGGTAGGCAAACTGCAGCGGATCCAGGAGGGGAGTGGTGATGGACTTGAGGTGGGACAGGACCAGGCGCTCAAAGGACTTCATGACTACAGAGGTGAGCGCTACAGGTCTGTAGTCGTTAAGTCCAGTAATCCGTGGCTTCTTGGGGACAGGGATGATGGTGGAGGATTTGAGGCAGGTCGGCACGTGGCATTGCTTGTCTGTGAAGACAGGAGCCAGCTCTTTCGCACAGTGTCTCAGGGTGGAGGGAGACACGCCGTCCGGACCGGGGGCCTTGCGTGGGTTCAGTCTGGAGAACTGTCTGTGCACGTCCTGCTCACTGATGACAAGGGCAGAGGGGGAGGAGGAGGGGGGGGGGACCGCTTTTGACGAATTAGCGGCCAAGGAGGCAGTGGAGCTGGGTGGAGGGGGGGAGTTGGACACAGCTGACGAGGTGTCAAAACGGGCGTAATGTTGGGACAGTTTTTGACAAAGGGCTTTATCATCCTGACCTTTAGAAGCCTGAGGCTGATAGTTGGTGATTTGCCTCAGTCCTCTCCACACAGAAGCCGAGTCATTAGCAGTGAACTGCTGCTGGAGTCTCTCAGAATACACAGATTTAGCTCTCTTCAGCTCTCTGTTAAACCGATATTTAACCTCCCTGTAGCAGCCCCTGTCTCCACTTTTCAACGCTGCTTCCTTCTCCTTCCTGATCTGTCTGAGCTTAGCAGTGAACCAGGGCTTATCATTAGAGTACCTCACCCTGGTGCGCGATGGAAGAATGCTCTCCTCACAAAAGTTGATGTATGAGTTCACAGTGTCTGTGTACTCATCCAGATCATGTGTGGCTCCTTTAAACATGTCCCAGTCAGTTATTTCCATGCATGTGTTCAGTTTCTCTCCAGCTTCACTGAGAGACCTTCACTGAGGTCTGTGAGAGCCAGAAATCTTGCTTGTTTGTAGGTGACCAAATACTTATTTTACTGAGGAATTTACCAATTAATTCATTAAAAATTCTTCCATGTGATTTTCTGGATTTTTTTTCTTCTCATTTTGTCTCTCATAGTTGAGGTATACCTATGATGAAAATTGGAGACCTCTCTCATCTTTTAAGTGGGAGAACTTGCACAACTGGTGGCTGACTAAATACTTTTTTGCCCCACTGTAAATTATTTTACAGAAGAGAGGCCCCAAATTCAAATTGCTTAGGGCCCAATGAAGACTTGGGCCGGCCTGGCTAATCAGGCCGTCAGTAATGGAGTAGCTCATTCCAGCCTGACCTTGGGCATAACCTGGACGAAGGCCCAACTGAGGATCATTGTGCATGAGTTTGTCGAATAGTCGGCCAATTGCTTACAAGGAGTAACAATTTTTGCGAAATCATAAATCCCCGTGTCTGCGTGGGTTTACTCCGGGATTTCTCCGGTTTCCTCCCACATGCCAAAAACATGCAAGTTAGGTTAATTGGCATCAAACTGGGGATTCTAGATTGTCCTTAGGTATGACTGTGAGAGTGAATGGTTGTCTGTCTCTCTGTGTTGGCTCTGCGATGGACTGGCGATCTGTTCAGGGTGTGCCCTGCCTCTCGCCCAAAGATGCTGGGATAGGCTCCAGCCCCCTGCAACCCGAAAAGGATTAAGCGGAAGAAGAAGATGAATGAATAAATGCCCAGATCTCCTGACCTTTGACCCTGACCTCAACCTGGATGCAAACCCACATGAAGATCGTGTGTGAGTTTGGTGATGATTGGGGCAACTGTCTAGGAGGAGCAGTGATTCCTGTAAATGTGGGTGGAAGGACAAATGGACACCGCCGCACCATCTCATTAGCACCTTTCGGCTTTGCTGCAATAAGATAAAAAAGCAGCCAAATGAACCTTATTTTTTTTTTTTTACTGTAAGTGATTTAACATTGTTATTTGCTTTTGATTTAAGTGTTGCAGTGTGCAAAACTGCACTCTTGTGGCCCTCCAGTGGTGATGGGACCTTATGCTGAACAAACCTGAAAAATATACAGTATATCACTTAATTTTTCAGCCACAGTTTAATGTTACAAAGTAAAGAAAAATTTTTTCCAGTGAACTCTTCTTTATCTGAGTTAAAGTCTTTATTAGTGGGTGGATAAAAAAATGTGATTTATGACAAACTTAATAATTGCTAAAGATATGAGCACCACAAAATAAGATATGCAATTCAAACAAAGCTTCACAGAATAATTGCATTCTACTTTACTATATGTTTGGTTATTACTGCAGATGTATTGCTCATAAGGTTTTCACTACTGTCCTGATTTGCATTTAAATTTAAGGTAAATGGAGAAACCTTCCTTTCAGCAAGAAAAACAATCTGCTCTTGGCCCAGCACATAAAAACTAATCAATTTGCTTATTAACCAAAGAAACATTGGTCATCAATAATGTACATACCTACATTATTACAGTGATGTAATACATTGATTCTATCTCAGTAAAGCCCTTGAACAACAAGGCTCTAATTAGTCATCATATATTTAATGACAAACACTCACGAGACACAGAATTAAAAACCCTAATGCAGATAAAGTTGTAGTATTCTACATTCACAAAAAAACAAAAAACAAAAAAACCCTCCAGACTTCCCTTTGAGATTTAACATTTTTCTGGGCATTTTCTTTTTCTAAATCCTTCTAACTTTGCCTGCACCTAAACCCCCCCCCCCCCCCCCCCCCGACAAGTTATCAAAAAGCTTTCACAACCTAATACAGAAATTACAAAGCTGCAGTCTACGGCTCAAACTGACTGATTTCCACATTAAAATCTCACATTTAAACATCTTTCTTATTAGAAAACCTCTCCTTTCCTTTTTGTCTCCATGTGATCTTTCTGTGACCTTCTAGTGACATTTTAGGTGCTCTTTGCCCTGAACATGAGCCCCTCAGCATGGCGATGATGACACCTGATCATAGTCGGGACATTTGAGGAGCGCGGGGTAGCTGCTGCTCATCTGGAGGGAAGCTTCACTCGAGATGTCTGACGGACTCCGCCCGCGGGACCAGGCCTCCGGGTGGAGGAACTGGCCCGAGTGGTCGGAGCAGTTGCTGAGGCGAGGGCGGTAGAAACTGGGGTGACGAGGCTGGTACATCTCCTCCGCTGTGTAGCGCTTCATGAACAGGTAGACAGACATGACACCTGCGCTCTGCAATAAAGTTTAAACAAGAGCTATGACATTACAGAGACCTAAAATGATTTTTTCCCCAGGGTCTGACCATTTCATCCTGCTGTACCCAGTAGGTCATTTGTTGTTCTTTAATAAGTGGGGTGGTGGTGGTGGTGGTGGTGCATGTGTGTATTTTTTTTTCTAAACATTTGACATTTTTCTCAGAAATTTCTAACCTTTCTCTTACAAATTTGCAACTTTTCCCCTGGCAAATTTGTGACTGTCTTAATAGATTCAGAGCTTTTTTCCCCATAAATTTATGACATTAATTTTTAAGCCCTTTGTCCACACAAATTTACAGTTATATAAATTTGAAAATTTTTTCTTTTAAATTTCTGTACTTTTTCATAAATTTTCAACATTTTCTTGCACATTTACAACCATACAGTCTCACTTACATATCCAGCTGTGCTGTATAAACTATCCTTGCAACAATAATGTTGATGGGGGGTGGCAGGTTAAGAAGGGGGGGTCATTATGGGTCATTTTGCTAACAAGGGGGATGCCCCCCCCCCCACCCCCACTGGCTGTACCACTGCTTTGCCAGCAGTGTGAACCTTGAGTCATGACACAGAGAGTGAGAGATTCCCTTTTTGGCACAATACTTCCTCCTAGTGTTCATGGTTGGAATAAATTAAATGTTACATACAGCTCTTTTAATGGTACAGAATGAAACTTTTTAAATTTGGGTTTTATTGACAACTTGTTATCACTGTGTAAACTGCTGCACTTTTTTTTTTTTACTCTATATGCTTCTTCTATACTTTACAGATTTATAGATTAATTTCATCCAAAGTTGTGCATGTTTTCCAGTGTTGGGAGTAAAAGTGTTACAAAGTAATGCATTACTGTAACGCCACTACTTTTGCAGTAACGTGCTGTGCAACAAAATTACTGTTTAAAAATTCAGTAATGTGTTACAGATACTGAAATTTGATCAGATGTGTTACTCGTGTTACTCGTTTTATTAATATGGATAAATATTTTTAACACAAATAAACTGACCCTACCATAGCCGGTGCAGCTGTCAGTCTCCTCCGCGGGTCAGTTTCCTGTCCTGCCCCAGTTCACACCGCAACCTGGTGGCGACTTCTCATATCGAGCCCTGATCACCTGTTGTCTGAGCGGTGAGTAGCCCCCAGCAGCTCCTACCTCTGTCGTTAAACATGAGTATTTTTTGAGCAAGAAGCTCACATTTAATGTCCACAGTTGTCTAAATGTGTAAGCTGTGTAAGTAATTGTGTGAGTTTTCTTACGCACACAGGAAAAGTGGCTGTGATTTGTTGCAGTAAAGAACAGCTTCTCCTAAGCGGTGAACTTTCATTTATCTGTGCTTTCTGTTTTGTTTTATCTCATTCATTTTCATGCTGTTGTGATATGCAACTATTTCATGGAAGTAAATCCTCTAAATACAGTGAGGATCATGTTCTTTGACTTCTCCAGTGCTTTCAACACCATCCAACCGATGATCCTGAAGGACAAGCTGCTGTGTGCAGGGGTGGACCAGCACCTGTCATCATGGATCCTGGACTACCTCACAAACCGGCCACAGTTTGTGAGAACCCGGGACTGTGTGTCCGACACGATCATCGGTAGCACGGGGGCCCCACAGGGAACGGTTTTGGCTCCCTTCCTGTTCCCCCTTTATACTGCGGACTTCTCACACAACACAACACACTGCCATCTACAGAAGTTCTCTGACGACTCTGCGATCGTTGGCCTCATCTCCAACGGAGATGAAGCTGAGTACAGAGGGCTTATCCAGGACTTTGTGGACTGGTGCCATCGGAACTGCCTCCAGATCAACGTGAGGAAAACTAAGGAGCTGGTGGTGGACTGCCGCAGGCAAGGACAACCCCTCACAGCACCAGTAAACATCCAGGGAACAGACATTGAGATGGTGACATCCTACAAGTAACTGGGTGTTCATCTGAACAATAAACTAGACTGGTCATACAATACTGACGCACTCTACAAGAAGGGACAGTGCAGGCTGTTCCTACTGAGGAGACTCAGGTCTTTTGGTGTACAAGGGGCACTGCTGAAGACATTCTATGACACGGTGGTGGCATCAGCCATCACTTTTGAAGTGGTCTGCTGGGGCAGTGGCATTACAGCAGCCGATAGGAAGAGACTGAACAAACTGATCAAGAAAGCTAGCTCTGTCCTGGGGCAGCGCCTTGACCCAGTGGAGGAGATAGGAGAGAGAAGGACGGTGGCTAAACTGTCATCTCTGCTGGAGTCCGAGTTCCGCCCTATGCAGGACACACTGAATGCACTAAGGAGCTCATTTAGCAGCAGACTACATCATCCTAGGTGCACAACCGAGAGGTTTCGCAGGTCCTTCCTACCAACGGCTGTCAGACTGTACAACCTAAGCAGGGCTGCTCGCAGAGATAGCAAAAAGATGTGACAATCTAATAGTATTGAATGCAAAAGATGCAATAGACTTACACGATGGTCCCCTCCGGTATACAACTAGGAAAATACCGGTAGCTACAGAGGGTGACAATATGTATGGGTACATAATCATACCATGTAGGATAACTAAGTAGACGGTTATGCTGTTTCATTCCATCTAGCTGCAATGCTCCACACTGTGTGTTTATATATTTACATATTTATTCCATCTAGCTACGGTGCTCTGCACTGTGTGTGTTTGTGTTTGCATATTTGTTCCATCTAGCTACAATGCTCCGCACTGTGTGTGTTTATATATTCATATATTTATTCCATCTAGCTACAATGCTCCGAACTGTGTTTATTTATCTATATATTTATTCCATCTAGCTGCAGTGCTCCGCATCGTGTGTCTATGTATTTATGTTTATATGTACATATGTATACTCGCTGCTCTTTTTTTTTTTTTCTTGCCTTCTGATTGTTGCTCTGAGTGTTGCTATCCCTGTGCTGTTGCAATCCTGGAATTTCCCCGTTGTGGGACTAATAAAGGCTTATCTTATCTTATCTTATCTTAAATATGCATTTTTAATGGGCTGGTCCAGGGGTGTCAAACATAAGGCTCGTGGGTCAAAAATAGCCCACCAGGGGGTCCAAAATTTTCTATGTGAATTTACAGCTTTATTTCTAGTAAATTTCTGACTTTCTAGTGATTACAATAGTCTATGTAAATCTGAGACATTTTTCTCTGTAAGATGAGACTTTTTTTTCTCATCAGTTTTCTTCTTTTTTCTGATGAGAACAAGGGGCCCTTGATCTTGCTATGTGTGCAAGATGATTTAAGTATGCATTTAAAAGCAGCGTGAAAGTTACTTTTCAAAGTAACTGAGTTACTTTAATCATGCAGAAACTCAAAAGTAACTCAGTTACTTTTGAAAAGAAGTAACTAGTAACTATTTTTAGTAACTTGCCCAACACTGATGTTTTCTGAAAGCTCACAAATAGGAAAGGCAACAGTTCAAACTAGACCAGTAAAACACAACAAAGAAGAATACCTTTGAACAAATGGCTGAAATTTTTGAGAAACATTGTTTGAGTGGTTAGCACTGCAGCAGCACAGTAACTCACCCTTGGCCGGGGATCCTGGGTTTGATCCCAGCCCCTGACTAACAGTGATCTGTGCAGAGTTTGCATGTTCTCCCCATGTCTGCGTGGGTTTACTCCGGGATTTCTCCAGTTTCCTCCCACATGCCAAAAACATGCAAGTTAGGTTAATTGGCATCAAACTGGGGATTCTAAGTTGTCCTTAGGTATGACTGTGAGAGTGAATGGTTGTCTGTCTCTCTGTGTTGGCCCTGTGATGGACTGGCGATCTGTCCAGGGTGTACCCTGCCTCTCTCCCAAAGATGCTGGAATAGGCTCCAGCCCCCACTGCGACCCGAAAAGGATTAAGCGGAAGAAGATGAATGAATAAATGAATGAATGTTTGAGTTGGTACCTCTGATTGTGGTTCTTTCGTAGATGTCTCATATACTGTTGCTAACAGTTTATGTCTATTAATAGGGAGTGTAAATGAGCCTGTCTGTTACAACCTCAGCTGCTTTGGCAGTGAGTCTTCCCAGATATGAACGGGGCTGTTTATATGTGTGTGTGTATATATATACACACACACACACACATATATATGTATATATATATATATATACATACATAAATACATATATATATATATATATATATATATATATACATATACATACCAGTAGTGGAGCTATCACTCAGTATTCTTTATCACTGTTCATTCATAATTTGTTGCTCAGATTTATATGAGTTTAAAAGAATAGTGATTACAGTATACAGTATTGGCTTGGAAATGACTTATTGAATGAAATGTTGTAGTTCCCAAAGTGCACCACTGGAGGGCAGTGAAGTCAAGACTGTGAGCACACTGGTCAGGAACATAAACAATCCAACTCAATGAATAAAAAACATTTAAAAAAACAAACTGTAACGATTAAAGTGACCAGTTTACTTTCACTGACGATGTCTGTGTTTTTTATTTCTTTTTTTTTTCAAATCACATTTTAGTTGTTGTTTTTTTTTTAACCTAACATTGATGGTGTGGTTGGTTCTTTTTGTTGCTGTTTTTTATCAGTGCCAAACTGTAGTCAGAGAAACGAGCAGTCATGGTTAGTTTCTCACCTCAGTAAGCAGAAAGGAGAGGGCAGCAAAGGCAAAGGACCAGCCGTATTTATATGAAAAATAAGCTTCGCTGCTTTTCGTCCTGTTCAGCATTTCATCATTTATACTGGAGATGTACAGCACCAGACCTACCACCAGAGCCAGACCTGAGAGACAGGGAAATTATTTCTCAAATTTAAACACATCCAGGGTTTAAAGTGAAGATTAAATACAAGAATCAGAAAGAAAAAAAAAATCACTAGAAGGAGTGAGAACCTGTGTACCTGAGAGGATGAAGAAGATTCCAGAGACAAATGCAAGGATTGTGCGGTGAGGTCGAACATGACCGATGTTGTTGAGGACAAAACCGATGAACATAAAGAAGAGACTGACCAAAGGGAATGGAGTGGCTGAGCGGATCATTTCTGAAAAGGAAGAAAATCCCATAAGATCAAACAAAGTGGTGAGCCAGACATACAGTATGACTAATAATGCTAATAAAATATGCTTGTTGATTGGCAACCATGGAAAAGTAAGTGAATGTGAGGCCTCACACACAGATCACACCTGTCACTACCTGTTAATACCTTAAACATTTGCAATACACATGGCAGTGGGTAAAGGTGGAGATGTGTAAATGCCAGTGTATGAAAGTGTAGTTCACACAGACCCAAGTATGCAGGTGTGGGTAGGCTGACGTATTTTAAAAGTATTAAAAATTTTTAAAGTGAAAACATTTTCCTTCTGCCCACACCTGCACACCACTTGGGTCTACGTGTTCTACACTATCATATGATTGCATTTGCACATCACCACCTTTACCCAACTGCATCGTGCCTGCATCACTAGTGGACAGAGGTATTGGAAGGTATTAACAGGTGCAGTCTGTGTGACTGACCCTGAGGCATGCGTAATTAAAAGAAAAACTATGATATCCTAATTTATTACACTTAAGAGTTTTTTTATTCCAAGATTTTCAATAATTAAATCAGCTGTTTTAATTAGATGTTTCACACAAAACTATGCAAGTCACAGAAGAAGCTTTCCCTTGAGGGGGTTGTCGAGGCAGAACAATAATTTGGGATGATGATTATCATTTGCTCCTTTGAGTGCAGCATTCAAGCTCATTATATCAACTCACTAAAGTGATTTATCCTTCAGCTGAGTTTTGACTTTGAGCTACATTGAAGAACTGATGGAATAAAATGCCTGTAAAGAGGCAATAAATATTCTGGAGAGGTGCGAGCAGCACCACAAGGGTTTAGATGACTCACGCCCGTCTGTCCATCTACATTCAAATTTCTATAAACAACAGCAGGGTTTTTTAAAATATCTCCACTGGTTAAATGAATAAGTTAGAAATGATGTGTTTGCCTACGATGTTTCTGCTGCTGTTACTCACTGAGCACGTTTACTGTGGACTCAGACGTCAGCTGGATGTTCATAGGCATGATGTACTCGATGGTAAAGCAGCGGCCCGACTCGTCACCTGAAAGGAAAGCAGACTGAAACTTAGAGACAAGGTGAACAATAGAAACAATAAGTCAGAGTATGAGTTGTTCATCTGCTATAACTGAGTCAAAAGAAAAGATAGCATTTTGGAGATTTAAATGCATTTCTCACATGGACAAAACACCAGGTGTGTTTTTGAAACAGACCAGCATAGGATAAGCTGAAAAAACAGCAAAAGATATTAAATGCAATAGACAAACAATGTTTAGATGCCTGCCCATGTTTTGCTCATTCATTTTCCATACAAGAAATTCATAATCATTAACCCCCCCCCCCCCCCCCCCCCCCCCCCATGTACCAAATGTACCAAAGGGCAGTTTAATTACTGGTGATGGAACAAAACAATTCTGAAACCAACTTAGTCTTCTTGGCATGAAAAAATATGCATGGCAGTAAAAATGTATTTTCTCATTTTTAACTAAGATATCGTCACACATATGATAAATTAAACAAAGACCCTACCAACATTTGACAAGATTCATAAGGAAGGACCACCACTCAAACTGACAATCGACAGCATCAGCTCTATCACATACAACATCGCCAAACGTCTCACTTCAATCTTCAGCCCCCTTGTTGGAGTATCTGAACATCATGTGAAAAATTTGGATGACTTTGCCACTGAACTTGGCATCTTAAACTGGTAGGAGATGAAACCATGGTATCTTTTGACGTCACATCACTTTTTTCCTGCATACCAACTACTAGTGCCCTAACCACTGTCAGAAGACTAAAAGAGGGGTCACCCATTAGACACAGGGACTAATCTTAACACTGACCAAATCTGTACTCTAGTGGGCTTGTGCCTAAACACCACATATTTCTGCACAGTGGCGCAGAGGTTTAGCACTGTGGCAACACAGTTTTACCCTCAGCAGGGGGATCGCGGGGATCGTGGGTTCGATCCCAGCCCCCGACCAACAGTGAGCTGTGTGGAGTTTGCATGTTCTCCCCGTGTTGCGTGGGTTTACTCCGGGATTTCTCCAGTTTCCTCCCGCATACCAAAAACATGTAGGTTTAGGGCGCTCGCGCACGCAGCGACCGGCAGCCAGTGGCTTGTCACCAGACTGTAAACCAAATCTACCTACGGGTACAAATAAGTAACAAAAAAAAAAAAAAAAAAATTCACCTACAAAGGACAGTTCTATTGACAGAAACATGGCTGTGCCATAGGCTCCCCAGTTTCTCCCATTGCAGCAAATCTGTGCATGGAAAAAAGTCAGGAAGAAAGAAGTTGAGAAGAGAGCCCTCAACTCTTTCTATGCAGAAGCACCAACTCACTAGTTCATATATGTAGATGACACCTGGGTGAAGATGAAATGTCATAAAGTACAAGCCTTCACAGACCAAATCAACGACATAGACAGAAACATCCAGTTCACAAGAGAAGACACCAAAGATGGGGGAATTGCCTTCTTGGACTGCGAGGTTCACATTGATGATGTTAGTTATTTGTTACACTTTATTTATCCCAGAGGGAAATTTAAAGGCATCCACCTGGATGAGGCAGCCACTGTGCAGCACCAATCCCTTCACCATTCATACACACATTCACACCTAGGGCCACTTTAGAGTTTATGGTGAACCTAACTTACAGGGGTGTGAAAAAGTGTTTGACCCCTTCCTGATTTCTCATTTTTTTACACGTTTGTCACACTTAAATGTTTCAGATCATCAAACA
Source organism: Pholidichthys leucotaenia (assembly GCA_020510985.1). Taxonomy (NCBI): domain Eukaryota; kingdom Metazoa; phylum Chordata; class Actinopteri; order Cichliformes; family Pholidichthyidae; genus Pholidichthys; species Pholidichthys leucotaenia. Next base: position 290,407,234 of record CM035838.1, read on the forward strand.
AATTTAAATATTAAACAAAGATAACACAAGTAAACACAAAATGCAGTTTTTAAATGAAGGTGTTTATTATTAAGGGTAAAAAAAAAAAGCCAAACCTACATGACCCTTGTGTGAAAAAAAGTGATTTCCCCCTGCCCTGTTAAAACATAAATTAACTGTGGTTTATCACATCTTTGGAAAGCTGAGTTCAATTTCTCTAGCCACACCCAGGCCTGATTATTGCCACACCTCTTCTCAATCAAGAAATCACTTAAATAGGCAAAGTGAAGACAAAGTGAAGTAGACCAAAAGGTCCTCAAAAGATAGAACAAATGAGAAACAAAGTAATTGAGATCTATCAGTCTGGAAAAGGTTATAAAGCCATTTCTAAATCTTTGGGACTCCAGCGAACCACAGTGACAGCCATTATCCACAAATGACAAAACATGGAATAGTGGTGAACCTTCCCAGGAGTGGCTAGCTGACCAAAATTACCCCAAGAGTGTAGCAACGACTCATCCAAGAGGTCACAAAAGACCCCACAACAACATCCAAAGAACTGCAGGCCTCACTTACCTCAGTTAAGGTCAGTGTTCATGACTCCACCATAAGAAAGAGACTGCGCAAAAATGGCCTGCATGGCAGAGTTCCAAGATGAAAAGCACTGCTGAGCAAAAAGAACATAAAGGCTCATCTCAGTTTTACCAGAAAACATCTTGATGTTCTGCTGAAGACATTCTATGACACGGTGGTGGCATCAGCCATCACTTTTGGAGTGGTCTGCTGGGGCAGTGGCATTACAGCAGCCGATAGGAAGAGACTGAACAAACTGATCAAGAAAGCTAGCTCTGTCCTGGGGCAGCGCCTTGACCCAGTGGAGGAGATAGGAGAGAGAAGGATGGTGGCTAAACTGTCATCTCTGCTGGAGTCCAAGTTCCACCCTATGCAGGACATACTGAATGCACTGAGGAGCTCATTTAGCAGCAGACTACATCATCCTAGGTGCACAACCGAGAGGTTTCGTAGGTCCTTCCTACCTACGGCTGTCAGACTGTACAACCTAAGCAGGGCTGCTCGCAGAGATAGCAAAAAGACGTGACAACCTAATAGTTTTGAATGCAAAAGACGCAATAGACTTACACAATGGTCCCCTCCGGTATACAACTAGGAAAATACCGGTTGCTATGGAGGGTGAGAATATGTATGGGTACATAATCATACCATGTAGAATAACTAAGTAGACGGTTGTGCTGTTTCATTCCATCTGGCTACAATGCTCTGCACTGTGTGTGTTTATATATATATTTATATATTTACTCCATCTAGCAACAATGCTCCACACTGTGTGTGTTTATATATTTACGTATTTATTCCATCTAGCTACAATGCTCCGCACTGTGTGTTTATACTGTATATCTACATATTATTCCATCTAGCTACAATGCTCCGCACTGTGTGTTTATATATTCACATATTCATTCCATCTAGCTACAATACTCCGCACTGTGTTTATATATTTATATATCTATCCCATCTAGCTACAATGCTCCGCACTGTGTGTCTATATATATATATTTATATTTATATGTACATATGTATACTTGCTGCTCTTGTTTTTTTTTTTCTCTTGCCTTCTGATTGTTGCTCTGAGTGTTGCTATCCCTGTGCTGTTGCAATCCTGGGATTTCCCCATTGTGGGACTAATAAAGGCTTATCTTATCTTATCTTATCTTATCTTATATACCTGAGTGGTGGCTCAGTTGGTAGAGCATCCGCCCCACACCCGGGAGGTAGGGGTTCAAATCCCAGCCGGGTCATGCCAAAGACCATATAAAAGTGGAACTTCCTGCCGTCCAGCTTGGTGCTCAGCAAAAATGGAATGGAGGAGGGAAATTTGTGGCGGTGCCTTGCATGACAGCGGCCCTCTGATTCTACACTTGGGGTGTGTGTGATTAACACAGTAGATAGGTAAAGCACAATCTCGTTCTACTGTACATGATTGGTTGTACAGTTGAATGACAATAAAGGGTGATTTAATTTAATTTAATTTTTTTAATTTAAAATTTTTATAGTGGTGGTGGTGGTAGTGTGATGATCTGGGGCTGTTTTGCTGCTTCAGGACTTGGAAGACTTGCTGTGGTAAATGAAACCATGAATTCTGCTGTCTACCAAAAAATTCTTAAGGAGAATGTCCGGCCATCTATTTGTGACCTCAAGCTGAAGCGCACTTGGGTTCTGCAGCAGGACAATGATCCAAAACACACCAGCAAGTCCACCTCTGAATGGCTTAAGAAAAACAAAATGAAGACTTTGGAGTGGCCTAGTCAAAGTCCTGACCTGAATCTGACTGAGATGCTGTGGCATGACCTTAAAAAGGCGGTTCATGCTCGAAAACCCTCCAATGTGGCTGAATTACAACAATTCTGTAAAGATGAGTGGGCCAAAATTCCCCCACAGTGCTGTAAAAGACTCATTGCCAGTTATTGCAAACATTTGATTGCAGTTGTTGCTGCTAAGGATGGCCCAACCAGTTATTAGGTTTAGGGGGCAATCACTTTTTCACATAGGGCCATGTAGGTTTGGATTTTTTTCCCCTTAATAATAAACACCTTCATTTAAAAACTGCATTTTGTGTTTACTTGTGTTATCTTTGTCTAATATTTCAATTCGTTTGATGATCTGAAACGTTTAAGTGTGACAAACATACAAAAAAATAAGAAATCAGGAATCGGGGCAAACACTTTTTCACACCACTGTGCATGTTTTTGGAATGTGGGAGGAAACTACAGGACCCAGAGTAAGCCCACGCATGCATGGACTTTAACCTATGACATTCGTTCTGTGAGGCAATAGAGCTAACTACTACAAGACCATGCTGCCTGTGTGCTAAATGTTGAGTTTTCTTTTGGAGATTTTCAGGAAATCTGAGGATACAGTCACGTGAAAAAAATTAGGACACTGTGGATCTCTGCCAGGTTTACCGGGGAAGTCCCTCACCCCGGTATCCCTCACCGGATCCACACGCATAGAGCCAAACGACGGGGGTGGGGGGGTGTCACAGCCCCTTCTGAGCATTCTGGGGGGAGCCGTGTGGGCACCCAGGACAATGCAGACTGATACTATTCACGTTCAGCAGGGATTGCATACGAACAGAGAACCCCTGGGGGGGACAACCAGAACAATGGACTATTGTTTATACATCCCCGGATTAAGGAGAAGACATCTGGGCGCCAGTTGGTCACGCGATTGATATGTATTGACTGATATGGATATCAATATGCAAATGTGCCATGCATTCTCTCTCTTTGTATAACATGTATAAAAGAGCTTGCTATACATGCCTCAATAGCACACACTGCACAGCTCAGCACAACACACACAGCACACACAGCACAACGTAGTGCACAGCGCTACAGTGTGTCTCATGATGTTGGAGGAAAATAAAATCCTGCCACCTTCCAGCTCGCCGCATCTCGCCTGAACTTATTTTTCCTCCACAACACCCCATTAAATATTCAGTTCTTTTTAAGAAATGTTCACATATCTATGTCTAACCTTGTTTTTGTTTTAGTTGCATTTTTTAACATTTATTTTAGACATTTTAAGTAGGAATGAATGTGGGGGTGCCCCAAAAAGATGGGGGTGTCCTAATTTATTCCTCACTATTTGTTTAGAGTATAGTTTACAGAAAATTTTTAAAAAGTCTTTAATTCATTTTTAATTGTTTAGTTGTAGTACATGAATCTCCCAGTATTTTAAACACTGATATTAAATATCCATATGTCCAAATATGTAAAAAAAAAACCAAAAAAAAAACACACACACACACAGGCTTATACAGGCTATCCTAATTTTTTCACATGACTGTACCTATAGGATCATATGATCTCTGGCTGGATAGAAGGATGTGGCTAGGTTCCACCCCCGCCTCTCTCCTCAGCGTGGAAGCCATGACTACAGACCTGCTGTCCACCATGATGATCTTTTTCCAATAAACCTTGTTTAAGCTGTACCACCGAGTTTGGACTCCTTTATGTTGCTCCCTTTGAGCTGCTGCGTAACAAAATGGGGGGCTTGTCCGGGTGTTTCTGTTTAAGATCATCAGGGTCTTTAGACACAGTAGTGGTTCAGCTACTACAGGAACAACAACTACTCTATCACCAGACAATAGAGGGAGACACTGCCACTGTAACCTCTTCAGAAACCAAAGTTGTCTGCATATTAAGAGTATAAAGGGGTAGAAGTGAAATGATCACTACCAAAACCTTTAACAATGGCACTTGAGCCTTGGCTTCACTGCAGAGGAGCCTTGTTTTCTGCTCAGAATGGGACACTCCACAATAAAGTGATTAGGATTCTTGCAAAAAGTGATTAGGATTCTTGCAATAGAAACACACCTTTGCACAGGAGCTCCCAACAGTACATGCACATTCAGGGTAGACTTGAGCTGATCTGAAAGAACCAGATATAACAAAAAGGACTGAAGAAAACACCTCGTCATTCCAGCTGGTACATCAGAGAAGTTGAAGAGGATTTTTGGACAACACAAGATGCCAGTTTCCTTTAAACCCACAAACACCCTGAGACAAAGGCTTGTTAACCAAAAAAAAAAAAACAGATTTCAAGCCACAAGAGAAGTGGAGTAATGTGTGCTGTCCAGTGTAAGGAGAAAGCAAAGAGTATAATAATCAGGGATGTTACTGACTTAAATAAATACAGATGAACACTGATTAAGAAAATTAAGAGACTATAAAAATCCATATCCACACACACGGCAAGAATAGTTCTTTTGACATACCATGTCAATGTACTTTAAAAAAAACAAAACAAACAAAAAAACTTATGACTGACTTGAGTAGACATCAATTATCCCCAGCTGGAGGAAGTCATTTGACACAGAGTGAGGAAATTCAAACTCTGAAAATATGCCATTATGCTGAACATAAACTACAAGAGATGGAAAATGATATTGATCCTGATAACCACTTTTTCAATAATATTCATAATCATTGTGAACATTACACCGAAAAGCAATTCAAAAGTCAAGTGCAACTAGATGGTAAACTGTCAATAATACACTTCAACAGCAGAAGTCTTAACAAAAACTTTCCACAGTGTAGAACGGCACCGAAGGCGTTATTTCACAAACGTTTTTAATTCAGCGATGCAGGAAGAAAGCAGGTATACATGCCAGTAGTCCTGGCTGTGTGTGTGTGCCACGTACGTGATGTGACGACGTGATGACATCATTCTACATCCCCCTTCTTTAGTATAGAACTTTGGTACAAAGAGAACACTATTGACTCTTGGATTGGTATGAGAAAACATGTCACATCCCTGTGAGAGTGAGTATACTGTGACGAATAAACAACTAGTAAAATAACTTTCAATGGCACCACATAACATACCTATCTTGAAAATAAACTAATGCCTGGCTTGCAAATAAAATAAATTCCCGTGACACAACATAACTGATCTAATTTGAAAATGAACTTATGCCTGGCTTGTAAATATGTCTATATTTCAACACGAAACTACAAAAACATCAGCTTCAGTAAATGTCACAATCAGTCTGTATTGTACTTGGGATTAGGCTTCAGGAGTCTACCAAATCTGGAACGGGCCAGGGGGGTCTCGGTGACTTGTGGGAGCGATGGCTCTCCGAGGAGGCCAGGCGTATGGTCAGTGTGCGCAGCAGGAAGCCTGGGAGGAGCGTGCACAGCGGCCTGCCTGGGGGAAGTGTGCACGGCATCATGCCTGGGAGGAGATGCGGGTAGACTGGGCACAGTCTCACTGCTGGTCTTCTGTGTTGGTGAGTCTGCCGGTGAGGCTGGATCTGGTTCTGGTTCTGTTGGTGGTGGTTCTGTGACTGGCAGCAGGTGTCGCCGGTTCCGGCGGTATTCTTTTCCTCCTGATTCCACCACGTAAGACCGTGGCTCTGCTGCGATTCTTTTGATGATGCCAATTTTGTCATGTCCTTTCTCTGTTTGCAAGCGTACTACTTGGGAGCTTTGGAGCGGGGGAAGTGGCCGGCTGCCACGATTGTAGAATCCTTTTTGTGCTTGCCTCTTCTTTGACAGGTGGGTGTGGATCGACTCTGGATTCTTGGACATTGGCTTAAGCAGGTGCCTGCTGATGGGAATATTTGTGCGTGTCTCTCTGGACATCAGTCTTTGTGCAGGTGAGCCCAGCGTGCCGTCTCGTGGGACATTTCTGATGCTCAGAAGATTGAGGAACAGGTCAGTACCGTCTCTTTTGGATGTTTCCAACAGTCGTTTTGCACTCCGTACGGCTCTCTCTGCCAGCCCGTTTGCTTAATGATACTCAGGGCTGCTGGTGACATGAGTGAAATCCCAGCTTTTCGCAAAGTCTTGGAACATCTGACTAGTGAATTGTGTTCCACAGTCTGACAGCAGCTTGTGGGGGACTCCGTGGACTGAGAAGTGACGTTTCAGCTTGTTAATTACACATTGTGATGTGATTTTCTTGACTGGATCCAGTTCATACCATCCTGAATAGGAGTCTACCAGGACCAGGTAGTGCTGGCTGTTCCATTCGAACAGATCTGTTGCCACTGTTGACCACGGGAGCTCTGGGACTGTGTGTGGTTGCATTGGCTCCTTTTGCTGATGTGGTTTAAGGGCATTGCAAGTGCTGCATGACTGTACAAAATTGTCAATGTCTCTCGTCATTGTGGTCCAATAGACTATGTTGCGTGCTCGCCGCTTGGTGGCTTCAGCACCGGGGTGTCCTTTATGGAGCAGCAGGAGATATTCTTTGTGCAGCGTTTGTGGAATTGTTGCTCTTGTACCTTTCATGATTATTCCATCTTCCACACAGAGCTCATCACGGAACGGGAAGAATTCTTTCACTGTGTCGGGTACTTTGCTCAACCTATCTGGCCATCCATGCTTGATGATGTTGCTCAGGGCCTGGAGGGCGGTGTCTTTCGCTGTATGTGTGCGGAGTTCTTCCTGACGACTGGATGAGATGTGCTGCACCGTCATTACCTCGAAGTCCTCACGTTCAGTGGCATGTGAGGCTATGGCGTTGCTCGGTGCACGGGACAGCATGTCTGCCAAGTGCAATTCCTTTCCTTTCTTGTAAACTAGCGTGAGGTTGAACTTGTGCAGCTTCAGCATCATGCGTTGTAAACGCGCAGGCGCTGTGTGGAGAGGTTTCTTCAGGATGGAGACCAGGGGCTGATGGTCTGTCTCCACGATCACTGGTTTTCCGTATATGTAGTCATAGAATTTGAAACAGGTGAAAACGACAGCAAGCAGCTCTTTTTCAATTTGTGCATATTTTCTTTCTGTTTCAGTAAGAGTGCGAGAGGCATATGCGACAGGACTGCCATTCTGGAGACATGCACCACCAAGGCCATACTGCGAGGCGTCACATGTCAGAGTGACTGGTGTTTGTACGTCATAGTACCGGAGTACTGGAGGTGACGTCACACACTGTTTCAGAGTGTCAAATGCATTTTGTTGTTGTTCAGTCCAAGTCCATGCTGTGTCTTTATGCAGGAGCTGGTGGAGAGGTGCTGCAATGTTGCTGTGGTTTGGAATGAACTTGCCCAGGTAATTTATCGTACCCAGGAAGCGTTGTAGAGCAGCTTTGTCCTGGGGGGCCAGGATGTCAGTGATCGCTTGGATCTTTGCTGGATCGGGTTTCAACCCTTGTTCAGTGAAGACATGGCCCACGTAGCTGACTTCCTTTAGCTGGAATCTGCATTTTTGGGGGTTCAGCCTCAATTTCACGTTCCTTGCCCTGTTGAGCACTTTTTGAAGGTTCTCGTCGTGCTCTTTAAGATTTCTTCCACCGATTATGATGTCATCAACAATTATTGCGCAAGGGAGGCCGGCAAATATTTGCTCCATGGATCTCTGGAAGACCTCAGACGCTGCATTGATACCATATGGCATTCTCAGGTATCGATATCGCCCAAATGGAGTGGCGAAAGTGGTGAGGAATGATGACGTTTGGTCCAGTTTGACCTGCCAAAAGGAGCTCTTGGCATCAAGCACAGAAAACACGGTTGCGCCTGCCATTTGTGCAGCAACTTCCTCGACTGTGCGCATGGGATGATGGGGGCGCATAATTGCTTCATTTAGGTCTCTTGGATCGATGCACACACGGATCTTGTCAGTGTCCTTTTTGTGTGTCGCTACCATTGAGGATACCCATTCAGTGGGTTCTGAAATGGGTGTGATGACTCCTTGCTGTACCATGTTTTCCAGTTCTGCTTTCACTTTGTCCATCATGGCAACTGGAATGCGGCGAGGGGGCCGGATGACGGGTGTCACATTCTGGTCCAGTTTCATGTGGTAGGTTACTGGGAGTGAACCTAGTTCGCCATTGAAAAGCTCAGCATAGTTATTAAACCACTTTTGAGAGGAGCTCGGTTCGGTCACGTTCACCTGGAAAACCTGGTCTTTCAGAGTCATCAGGTCCATCTTCATGCAGTCCGGGAGCCCTAGCAGTGGTTGCACTTTGCCGTTTACTACATGGAAACGCAGGTTGTAGGATCTTTGGTCACTGGTCTGGCACTTGAACAACACAGTCCCCTCAGTGTTTATCACCGTGCCTCCATAAGCGATGAGCCTGGCCTTGTTGTCTTTGTTTATTTTTTCTGTGTTTCTCACATACCTGAATGCATCCAGGGAGATTACGTTACACTTTGCGCCAGTGTCTACTTTCAGTTTGAGTGTCTTGCCATTGAGTTTTACATTGCAGTGTAGTTCTTCTTTCACATCATCAGTAGACAGTGTGTTTATCTTATTTGCGGCTGGTGACAGCCCGTTGATGTCGAATGATTCAGAGTCCTCGCCGTCACTGTCGGAGTCTGCTTGGGCTATTTGGTTGACAGGTTTGTACTGCTTGTTTCTTGCTGCCGATCTGCAGTAGTTTTTGAAATGGTTGGGCTTTTTGCAGTAATTGCATTGCTTCCCATATGCCAGACAGAGTTCCTTCTTCGCTGGATGTTCATGTCCACAGTTGGTACAGCTTATGTAGTCTGATTTGGGACTGTAATGTTCTTTGTACTGCTTGTGGCGAACTGTTTTTTGCATTCTGCGGTCTTGGCGTATTGCATCCACATTTGTTGAACTACGTGGTGTTGTTGCTAGAGTTTTAGTATGTTGTTCTGTTTGTTCATTGATTTGGCATATTTTGATGGCCTTTAGTAGTGTTAAATCGCTCTCTCTCAGTAGTATCTTCCTCACGCTATCGGAGCTGATACCAACAACCAGCCGGTCACGAATTAAGTCGTCATGCAATGCTCCAAAGTCACACGTTTTAGCCTTGTTTCGGAGTGCGCTTACATAAGCCTCTATGGTCTCACCGGGTTTTTGGTTCCTTGTGTTGAATGCATGTCTCTCCATTGTGATGTTTGTCTGTGGACTGCAGAGGTATCTGAACTTTCTTTTTAGGCATTCTGGATCCTCCCGTGACTCTGCCGGACGGATCTCCTCCCCCTCGTTATTCCGTTGAGCTGGTGCATAGGTGAACGTGCGTTCCCTTTCAATAGCCTCGCTACCTGCCAAATTGAGGAGTATGTAGGCTTTGGTTCGGTCGGGCTTGTCGTTGTGGGCAGCCGCGATGAAAATATCGTATTCTTGTTCGAACACTCGCCAGTTTTCTGCAATTTTGTCATTGAACACATGCGGGTCCGGATGGCGGAATCCATCAGCCATGCTAGCGTTAGCTGGGGGAGGCACACGTGTACCACAGAATACGCTTCTAACGTCTAACTAAATAATTAGTTGACTTACTGGGTCTATGTAGAGTTCGGTAGGAAAATTAGTTTCCGCTGCTTTACTTCTGACACCATGTAGAACGGCACCGAAGGCGTTATTTCACAAACGTTTTTAATTCAGCGATGCAGGAAGAAAGCAGGTATACATGCCAGTAGTCTGGCTGTGTGTGTGTGCCACGTACGTGACGTGACGACGTGATGACATCATTCTACACACAGATTCAGGACTATTTAAAACAGCTAGACAGAAAATTTACAGCTATCGCAGTCTCTGAAACTTGGCTTAATGAAGAACAGACTCCCCTGATGGCAATAGAGGGATATCAGATGTTTCATATTAACAGATCTCAAAAAAAGGGTGGTGGTGTTGCACTGTATATTGATGACCTGTATAGGTGTAAGCTTGTAAATGGAATGTCCTTTGCACTACCAGGGATTTTGGAATGTGTTACTGTTGAGATTGACTAAGATAAAACAAAAAATCTAATTATAAGTTGTATATATAGAACGCCGGGAACTTGCATTGAGACATTCAGAGATAAATTAGTCGAGCTGTACAATAATATTACTAGTAAGAAAATGGTAGTAATTTGTGGAGATTTCAATATTGATCTACTAAATCCATATCAACAAAATGTAATTACAGAGTTCATGAATTCTATGTACAGCATGAGTCTATATCCCACAATAACACATCCCAGTAGAATCACAGTTCACACTGCTACACTTATTGACAACCTGTTTGTTAATATTATTGATAAGAAAATAGAAAGTGGATTATTGATAAATGATATAAGTGACCATTTGCCAACCTTTGCACTTATCCATGGCCACACGGGGGCCAATACAGAAAATTTTTTAAAATCGTTCAGATACAAATCACAAAATGCAATCAGTTCTTTTAAAGAAGACTTGCTGAAGCAAGACTGGACAGAAGTCTATGTATCAGATGTAAATGAAGCCTATGACACATTTATAAACACTGTAACCACTCTTTACGAAAAAAAATGTCCATTAGTAAAGAAAAAGCTTAAACATAAATTTGCCGATAAGCCATGGTTAACCAAAGGATTACAAAAGGCGTGTAAAATGAAAAATTTATTATATAAAGCTTTTCTAAAGAAAAGGACAAAAGAAGCAGAGCAGCGGTATAAAACATACAAAAATAAGTTAACATATATAATAAGATGTAGTAAAAGAGACTATTACAGTAAAGAACTGGAGAAAAACAGAGACAATATTAAAAATACATGGACAATACTTAACAATATTCTTGGAAATAAAAACAGAAATACAAGCTACCCAACCAATTTTTCAAAAAATAATAAAACGACTCAGAGTGTGAATGCAGCTTCACCTGCAGATGAATTTAATAACTTTTTTGTTAATATTGGTCCTAATTTGGCTCGAGAAATACCCATTACAGCACCCACAGGTGATACAATAAGGAAAAACACTGCTATAAAAGACTCCATTTTCATAAAGAACACAGACGAGAGAGAGGTCATTGAAATTGTTAAATCGTTTAAAAGTAAAACATCTACGGACTATGATGGTATTGACATGCTCTTAGTCAAAACTATTATTGAATGCTTAGTGAAACCACTGACGTACACTACCGTTCAAAAGTTTGGGGTCACTTAGAAATTTCCTTATTTTTGAAAGAAAAGCACTGTTTTTTTCAATGAAGATAACTTTAAACTAATCAGAAATACACTCTAATCTCTAATATACATTGCTAATGTGGTAAATGACTATTCTAGCTGCAAATGTCTGGTTTTTGGTGCAATATCTACATAGGTGTATAGAGGCCCATTTCCAGCAACTATCACTCCAATGTTCTAATGGTACAGTGTGTTTGCTCATTGCGTCAGAAGGCTAATGGATGATTAGAAAACCCTTGTGCAATCATGTTAGCACAGCTGAAAACAGTTTAGCTGGTTAGAGAAGCTATAAAACTGACCTTCCTTTGAGCAGGTTGAGTATCTGGAAAAAATTATTATTTCAAATACAAATCATTATTTCTAACCTTGTCAATGTCTTGACTATATTTTCTATTCATTTTACAACTCATGGTGGTAAATAAGTGTGACTTTTCATGGAAAACACAAAATAATTGTCTGGGTGACCCCAAACTTTTGAACGGTAGTGTATATCTGTAACCTGTCTCTCCAAACGGGTATATTTCCCAATGCAATGAAAATAGCTAAAATAATTCCGATATACAAGACGGGTGACAGAGGGGAACTTTCAAACTATAGACCAATTTCACTATTGCCGCAATTTTCCAAGATACTTGAAAAAATATTCTATGAGAGAATTGACAACATCATACTAAAGAATAATTTATTGTGGGAGCAGCAATATGGGTTCAGACGCAAGAGGACAACTGCATTTGCTCTATTGGAATTTATAGAAAAAATATCAACTGCCGTTGAAAATAAAGAGTATTCAGTTGGGGTATTCCTGGATCTTAAAAAAGCATTTGATACAGTGGATCATAATTTATTATTAAAGAAACTACAAAATTGTGGTATTAGGGGAGTAGCACTGTCCTGGTTATGTAGTTACTTAAAGAATAGATATCAGTATGTACGTATGTGTTGGTAACAAAAACTCACAGTTACTGGAGGTTACTTGTGGAATTCCACAGGGTTCAGTTTTGGGGCCACTGTTATTCAATATGTATATAAATGATATATGTAAAGTTTCAGAAAAAATGGATTTAATATTGTTTGCCGATGACACTAATTTATTATGCAGTGGAAGCAATTTGGAACAACTTTTGGATACACTCGGAAAGTACTTATAGTACTCGGCGCCACACCAGTAGGCTGCCTTTTGCAACAGCGGCTCGATTCCGAGTTTTTTTCCCTTCCTCTCTTTTTGATCACTTTTTTTTTTTTCACCCCACTTATATCACGGACACACAGATCGTCCCAAATGTCTCCTGAGCCAGTGGACGGAGCCACTGTTTATAGCAGGATACGATACAACAGGGAAGAGCTGCTAGCATTTAACCGCCACCCGGTCCCACTGGAAAAACTCGACATACCGAGAGAATTGAGGCGAAAGCGTCGCGGCTGCCGGGCTGGAGTAAGGCGGAGGACAAAAAATATAAGGTACAGACCCTCCCTTCCATCTGTTGTCATGGGAAATGTACGGTCGATACTGGGAAAGTTAGATGAGCTAGCGGCTATCTCCCGTTATGATAGCACTTACCGGGAGTGCTCTCTCCTTTTGTTTACTGAGACGTGGCTAACCGAACTAGCAGCAGATGCTAACATTGAGCTGGAGGGTTTTCACATGATACGAGCTGACCGAACACCAGAGAGTGGCAAAGCAAGGGGCGGTGGAGTGATAATGTATGTTAACAACAACTGGTGCAGACCGGGACATATCACTGTTAAACAACGACACTGCAGCAAAGACATTGAGTTGCTAGCTGTTAGCATAAGGCCTACATATCTCCCGAGAGAACACTCACACGTGATCTGTATTGTTGTTTATGCAAATCCGACGGCGAACGCTGGGACAGCGCGTGACGTCATCCATTCAGTAACCAGCAGGCTGCAGACAGAACACCCAGATGCTCTTCTCCTCATCTCAGGCGATTTCAACCACATTTCACTGTCTCCCATTCTGCCCACTTTCACCCAGTATGTCACATGCCACACTAGAGACAATAAAACACTGGATTTATTCTACGTAAACACTAAGGAGGCGTACACCTCATCACAACTCCCCCCACTTGGGAGATCGGATCACAACTTGGTTCATCTCCGGCCGGTGTACAAACCCCTAGTGCACAGACAACCTCCGGCCATGCACACTGTGGAGTTATGGTCTGAGGAGACAATGGACACTCTAAAGGACTGTTTTGAAGCCACTGCCTGGAAGCAGCTCTGCGATCCACATGGTGAGGACATCGATGGCCTCATTCACACCTTCACGGGCTACCTCAGCTTCTGTGTGGACAAATCCGTTCCCACCAAGACCATACGGCGTCACTCAAACAACAAACCCTGGATCAACCCTGAGATAAAAACACTTCTGAGAGAGAAGAAGAGGATCTTCAGGTCGGGGAACAGGGAGATGCTGAAGTCCGTACAGAGGGAGCTGAGGAGAAAGATCAGAGAAGGCAAGGACAGCTTCAGGAAGAAGATGGAGGACAAGCTGCAACAGAGTGACATCAGCGGGGTCTGGAGAAACCTCAAAACCATCTCGGGGCTCCAGAATACCTCCCCCCAGGCCACGGGGGGCAGGGAGTGGGCGAACAACCTTAATCTGTTTTTCAATAGATTTGACCAACCGCCCTCCCCCCTGTCTGCACAACAACCACTGCTGCCTCTAAGAAATCAAGTCCTGCTGCCCACTCCCCACTCCACCGACACCCCCCCCCCACTCCCAACACACAGCCCCCCATCCTGACCCTGACCAAGACCCAGGTGAGGACGGAGCTGAGGAAGATCAAGGCGAGGAAGGCGTCGGGACCGGACGGCATCAGCGCAAAGCTCCTCAAGTCCTGTGCAGACCAGCTGTGTGGGATTGTGACGTATATCTTCAACATGAGCCTGAAACTGGGGAGGGTACCACAGCTGTGGAAAACATCTTGTGTGGTACCTGTACCAAAAACTTCCCACCCCAAAGACCTGAACAGCTACAGACCATGAAGACCCTGGAGAGACTGCTCCTTGCTCATCTCCGCCCCCTGGTGGAACCAGCGATGGATCCACTCCAGTTCGCCTACCAGCATGGCATTGGGGTGGAGGATGCGGTGATCTTCCTCCTTCACCGTTCTCTGTCCCACCTGGAGAAGCCCGGGAATATGGTGAGGATCATGTTCTTTGACTTCTCCAGTGCTTTCAACACCATCCAACCGATGATCCTGAAGGACAAGCTGCTGCGCGCAGGGGTGGACCAGCACCTGTCATCATGGATCCTGGACTACCTCACGAACCGGCCTCAGTTTGTGAGAACCCGGGACTGTGTGTCCGACACGATCATCAGTAGCACGGGGGCCCCCCAGGGAACGGTGCTGGCTCCCTTCCTGTTCACTCTTTATACTGCGGACTTCTCACACAACACAACACATTGCCATCTACAGAAGTTCTCTGATGACTCTGCGATCGTTGGTCTCATCTCCAACGGAGATGAAGCTGAGTACAGAGGGCTTATCCAGGACTTTGTGGACTGGTGCCATCGGAACTGCCTCCAGATCAACGCGAGGAAAACTAAGGAGCTGGTGGTGGACTGCCGCAGGCATGGGCAGCCCCTCACAGCACCAGTAAATATACAGGGAACAGACATCGAGATGGTGACATCCTATAAGTACCTGGGTATTCATCTGAACAATAAACTAGACTGGTCACACAATACTGACGCACTCTACAAGAAGGGACAGCGCAGGCTGTTCCTGCTGAGGAGACTCAGGTCTTTTGGTGTACAAGGGGCGCTGCTGAAGTCATTCTATGACACGGTGGTGGCATCAGCCATCACTTTTGGAGTGGTCTGCTGGGGCAGTGGCATTACTGCAGCTGATAGGAAGAGACTGAACAAACTGATTAAGAAAGCTAGCTCTGTCCTGGGGCAGCGCCTTGATCCGATGGAGGAGATAGGAGAGAGAAGGACGGTGGCTAAACTGTCATCTCTGCTGGAGTCCGAGTTCCACCCTATGCAGGACATACTGGATGCACTGAGGAGCTCATTTAGCAGCAGACTACATCATCCCAGGTGCACAACCGAGAGGTTTCGTAGGTCCTTCCTACCAACGGCTGTCAGACTGTACAACCTAAGCAGGGCTGCTCGCAGAGATAGCAAAAAGACGTAACAAACTAATAGTTTTTTTTTTTGAATGCAAAAGATGCAATAGACTTACACAATGGTCCTCTCTGGCATACAACTAGGAACATACCGGTCGCTATGGAGGGTGAGAATATGTATGGGCACATAATCATACCATGTAGGATAACTAAGTAGACGGTTATGCTGTTTCATCCCACCTAGCAACAATGCTCTGCACTGTGTGTGTTTATATATTTACATATTTATTCCATCTAGCTACAATGCTCCGCATTGTGTTTTTATATATCTACATATTATTCCATCTAGCTACATTGCTCCGCACTGTGTGTGTTTATATACTTGCATATTTATTCCACCTAGCTGCAATGCTCCATACTGTGGGTGTTTATATATTTACATATTTATTCCATCTAGCTACAATGCTCTGCACTGTGTGTTCATATATTCATATATTTATTCCATCCAGCTACAATGCTCTGCACTGTGTGTCTGTGTGTGTGTGTGTGTATATATATATTTTATAGTAATATGTACATATGTATATTAGCTGCTCTTGCTTGCTTGTTTTTTTTTTTCTTGCCTTCTGACTGTTGCTCTGAGTGTTGCTATCCCTGTGCTGTTGCAATCCTGGAATTTCCCCGTTGTGGGACTAATAAAGGCTTATCTTATCTTATCTTATCTTATCTGAAAGGAATTAGGAAAGCTTAAACTGTGGTTTGATTCAAACAAATTAATGCTCAATTTAAGTAAGACAAAATTTATAGTTTTTAACAACCATCACAACAACTTAGTATCTAAACTCAGTGTAAATGGTGTAGAGATTGAAAGGGTATCCGAAACTAAATTTCTTGGTGTAATAATTGATAATAAACTGTGTTGGAAGTCACATATTAATTATATTAAAGGTAAAATATACAAATCAATTGCAATACTCCACAGAGTGAAATATTTGCTGAATCAACCCACACTATATACCTTGTATCATTCATTAATACTCCCATACATGACATATTGTACTGAAGTATGGGGAAATACATATAAAACAAACATATATCCAGTCTTTATGCTTCAGAAGAGAGCTATTAGAATAATAAACAAAGCTGCTTACAGGGAACCAACAAACCCACTTTTTCTTAAATTAAAAGCTTTCAAGTTGAAAGATCTGGTTGACTTTAAAACTGCAGTAATAATGTTTAAAGTGAAGAATCTATCACTGCCCGCAAATATCCAAAAGCTGTTCCAAATAAGGGAGAAACAATATCATTTCAGAGGAACATGTATATTTCAAAAACCTTCAGTGAGAACTACCACCAAGCAACACTGTGTTTCAGTGCAAGGAGTCAGATTATGGAACGATTTTGGACCTGAATTAAAATCATGTACAACGCTTGGACAATTTAAACAAAAACTAAAGGAAGAAATACTCCAAACATATATACAAGATGACATATAAAATCACATAAGGATTGTCATATCCAGTCTGCGTTGTGTTGTTGCTTAGTTTTTAGTTTTTTTTTGTTTTTTTGGTCACATTTTGTCTTAGCTTTGTTCTGAATTGTAATCGCTCTTGTTTATTTTTCTTTTGAATTCTTGGATGGAATATGGGTGGGCATTATAAGCTGCGGCTTCAGCCATCACCCATTTCAGATAACTTATGTTGAACTGTATAATCAGAGGAGTTATTGTCTAATTTGACCTTGTTGGATTTTCTTTCCCCCTTTGTTATATTATTCTGTTTCTTTTAATCTGTACTTTTAATCTATGTGAAATAAAGATTGAATTGAACAATTGATCTCTCAGATATTTCCATCGGGGAATTGAAACAACTTCAAAAGTGGATGGCCCAACACTGGACCAGACTCACACAGCAGTTTTTCTCCACCTGACGGACAAAGTGTCATGCGGTGACCCTCGCGGATCACCACAAGACGCCAAGAGTCCACCAGTGAGTTTTGCAATGATGGTGATTTATTAAAACAACAGGACAAGACAATACTGTGAGCCGCTCAGGGCAAAAACACACATTAAGTAGTACAAGGGCTCGTAGGGCTAACCCCAGCCACTACGAGCTAAACTATGGCATGACAAGAAAAGCACGAACCTGACATGAAGGTCTAACAAGGTTTAGACCACCTGACGATGTCTGACGAGGATGGTTGACAATATCTGACAAGGTTTTGACAATACTCCTGCAATTTAACTGCCGCTAGTGCCCGCCTTATAAAGACGAACACTAACGAGCAGTAATGGCAAGCAGCTGACCAACCTTGACAGGTGGAAGCCCCACCGAGCGCCTTCACAATAAGAGCCCTGTGAGGCCAGAATACAACTCACAACTGTCAAGGCTGGCAGCGAGTTGTGCTTAGCCCAAGTGCGGACAGAACCCAGTGCTCAGGTCGTAACAGTACCCTCCCTCCGAGGGCGGGCTCAGAACGCCCAAGGACCACCCTCCCCCCCCCAGGGTGGATGGCTGGGGGTAGGTGCGGAGGGAGAGAGACCAAACCCAGAAACAATCAAAACAGTGACAAGGACAACTACATACAGGACAACGACAAAATACCGAATATTCAAATCAGATAATACACAGAAGGAAATAAGGCAATAGTAGAACATAACACAATTTACCAAGGATCCCCAAATAAGTTACAGAAAACACAGGACAGCACGAGAAAATTAGATCTTGGCCCACATGTTACACAAGGAAATGACTTCCCACCCATGTGAATACTCAAATAACCAAACACAAAAGGCAGAGCACTTACTGGATCATACCCGACTACACACAATGCAAACTAGGGCAACTGCAAGACATAACCATAACACAAAGTACACAGGACAGCAAGGAAAAAAAAACCCAGAACAATCACTGCCACGGATCAACACCAGAAAAACGACCACTACCCCCCCGACAGTTTATGCCGACCGGCGGAGACCAAGCGCCACAGGAACAGTTCAGGTGGTCTCCCCGCATCCAACAGCCGGCGGGTGGTCATAGGAGGCAGAACATGACCAGGCGGCTCACCACAGTCCAACGCCCAGCACGTCCGCTCCTCCGGTGATCGAACCAGGTCGCCCAGCGAAACACACAACACGTCGGGTGGCCGACCCGGGGCGCCGAACCGGCGAAGCAGTTCCTCAGGCGGCCGACCCGTGTCCCTCAGCCACCAGTCCTGGGGAAAAACAACCCACGCCGGCCTCCCTGACGAGGACAAAACTCGGGAGAGCCAGGGCGAGCGAACAGGAGCCCCCACGGCCCCCGGTGATGATGCACAGGGGCGGTGACTCAGTAGAGGGGAAAGATGGCAAGGATGAGCCTGTAATCCGTCCGACAGCGAAAGGTCTGCAGCTCCTCCCCCGTCCGTGGACCACGCTGGCGCTGCACCTCCGCTGGACCCCGATTGGGTCCCAGCTGCACCCACGTCAGGCCCCGATTGGGCCAGAACCGCACCTGCGGTGGACCCCGATTGAAGCTCTGGCGCCCCCACGTCGAACCCCGATTGGGCCAGAACCACACCCACGGTGGACCCCGATTGGGCCTCCGGTGCACCCACGTTGGACCCCAATTGGGCCAGAGCCGCACCTGCGGTGGACCCCGATTGGGCCTCTGACGCACCCGCATTGGACCCCGATTGGACCAAAGCAGCTCCTGCGATGGACCCCGACTGGGTCGGTGCAGCTCTGCTGACGATCTCCACCCCCGAACCTGGGACCTCCAACCCAGTGACTCCGACTGGTTCCACGCCGGCGACACTGCAACGAGGCTCACAAACAGGAAGAAAACCGGGATTAGAATCACTGGTAGCAACAGAACCCAGCGAGACGAGCTCGGGCGCAGCAGACGGCTGCTCCTCACTCGCCTCCCTGAGAGGCAGGCAAAAATGCTCCAAAACAGGGGACAGAGACACAAGGGGGAGCACTTGCCTGCACTCGGGTTCTGTTGCCACCCAGGACTTCGACGATCCAGGTTCAGGGCGGCGACTCTTGTCAGCAGGCTCCAAATCAGCTGCGTCGGGCTCCGCAGCTGGCAAGATGTCATCTGCAGCCTGAGGTTCCTCCCGCGCTGCTGTCCACGCCGATGACCCGTATGGCGTGGGGGCAGGGGACCCTCGACCCACTGGCTCGGACCGCTCCGGCGGGGAGACCCGGGGATGCTTCATCGTCGGCTCAGGCTCCGGGCCGCAGTCCACTCTTCTCCTCCGTCCACGACGTGGCTGCAGGGCCGGATCCAGGCTTTCCAGCACTGCAGGCCCCCTCTTCATCCGACGACGCTGGCCTGGCGTCGCGGATCGCTCGACCGGGGGGACACAGAGGCAGCAGGTTTAGTTATTATCACTACAGCAGGTGGAGGGAGCTCGGGGGGCTGCGAACGCCGAACTCCACCCCCAGGAGTCAGACAAGGCAGGCTACAATTATGGTGTAATAAATTAACTTGCACTTGCCTTTCTCCCTGAGGGAAGATGGTTCCTGCTGTAGGGGACGTTGTTCCTCCTTCTCCCCCCTGGATGGCAACAGAGGGCCCCCTGGAAGGACGAGGTGGGGCCGCTCTCAGCGGTTCGCTGACGGGCTTGGCCGGCAGCAGGTCCAGCCGAGGATTCTGCTGAGGATTACCTGGGCCGTTGCGCCGACATCGTTGTCGGCCCCCAGGTGGCGCGAACTCCTGGACCAGTTCCGGGACAGGAACGGGACTCCAACGCGGGGAGAGAGGATGCCTCCTCCTCTGCTTCCTGCTTTCTTCCTCCTCCAGCCCACGAAGTATCTCGTGCTGCGTAGCGAGTTCATCTCTCCTCATAATCACCTCTGGGTGATCGTCGTAATGGAGAGGAAGGTTGTCTAGGAGATCCTCAGCGTAGTCTAGGTGCCAGCGCATATAGCTGGAGTTGACGTCAAAGGTAGCGGCGAGGAGCGTCCCGTCGACGTACTCCAGCGCGCTCGCTAACTCTTTGCCCAGGCGCTGACCGCGGCCCCTGGATGATGGCATTCTCCCAGCAATTGACACCCAGACAGGGAAGAACAATAGTCCAATTAAGGCAAAAACTCACGGTGAAAAAAGGCGTCTTGGTGTGGCGTCTCCGTTTAGACGTCCTGGCAGGAGTATACTGCCATGTGGTGACCCTCGCAGATCACCATAAGATGCCAAGAGTCCACCAGTGAGTTTTGCAATGATGGTAATTTATTAAAAACACAAGACAAGACAACACTGTGAGCCGCTCGGGGAAAAAACACACATAAAGCAATACAAGGGCTCGTAGGGCTAACCCCAGCCACTACGAGCTAAACTATGGCATGACAAGAAAAGCACGAACCTGACATGAAGGTCTAACAAGGTTTAGACCACCTGACGATGTCTGACGAGGATGGTTGACAATATCTGACAAGGTTTTGACAATACTCCTGCAATTTAACTGCCGCTAGTGCCCGCCTTATAAAGGTGAACACTAACAAGCAGTAATGACAAGCAGCTGACCAACCTTGACAGGCAGAAGCCCCACCGAGCGCCTTCACAATAAGAGCCCGGTGAGGCCAGAATACAACTCACAACTGTCAAGGCCGGCAGTGAGTTGAGCTTAGCCTGAGCGCGGACAGAACCCAGCGCTCGGGTCGTAACACAAAGGACATTCATCTGAGGATGATGTTGTACACATTTTGGACAGAGACTGGACACATGAGAGTTTGAATAGGCCATGTTCTCTACCTCCATTGCTGAAGCAGCTGCCCAGAGCTGTGGCTACAGTAAGCTTGTCTGCACCTCCAATGGTGGCAACCCCCGAAACAAATGATGGACACCAGCGGTGAGGGGCCCATCAAGCTGAAGAAGGAGTCCCACTGAGCTTGCCTGGCTTGTGGGACTCCAAAAGCAGCTGAGGGGATCTCAATCCCACTGAGGGGATCTCAATCCCACTGACACCCTTTCCCTAGAGGAAGCAGAGTTTACATGAAGTCCCATCAATGAACAGCTTCAGTTTCACCTTCGCCTTTCACTTTCATTTTTAATTCAATCCAAATTTTTACCTTAGCTAGGTACAGTCATGTGAAAAAATTAGGACACGCTGTATAAGCCTGTGTGTTTTTTTTAAACATATTTGGACATATGGATATCTAATATCAATGTTAAAAATACTGGGAGATTCACATAATACAACTAAAGAATTAAAAATGAATTAAAGTCTTTTTTCAAATTTTCTGTAAAATGTAATTCTAGACAAATACTGAGGAATAAATTAGGACACCCCTCATCTTTTTTAGGACACCCCCACCTTCATTCCCACTTAAAATGGCTAAAATAAATTTAAAAAAATGCAAATAAAAGCAAAAACAAGGTTAGACATAGATATGTTGTGGAGAAAGGATGCAGGCGAGGCAATGAGCTGAACGACACAGAAACTTTATTCTTTCTCCAACAACACATACTGTAACAGCAAACAGCAAACAGCGAACAGCGCAGCAGCGCTACAGCACTGAAGCCTCAAGGTCTCCGTGCATTCCCCTTTTCATATCTTTATTCCCATGCATGGAGACCAGGAGCTTCTGACCTTAATACATTGTTGTATGAACAAAGAGAAATGTGGCACATTAACATAGCATTATGCTGGCGCTGCAATTACACACTTCTTCTCTTCAGCGGCATCCGCAGCTTTTTCTCTCCCCGGGAGGCGCATAGACTCAACAGGCCTGTCTGATGCCCCCTGGTGACACTTCCTCCTTCAGTCCATTATTCTCCCCTTCCCCCTGCCTTCTGGGTGTGAGAAAACCAACACCATGCCCCCACACAGCCCCTTCCCCCCCAAACACCCAGAATGGGCCTTAACCCCCCGTCTTTGGGCTTGAGCTGGCGCCCATAGTGGCTGTAGTGGGTGGTTGCCAATCCAGTCGAACTGCCCTGCTGGTGGGATGTACGGGAGGGCACGTCAGCCTGTGGAGGGAAAGAGGGAGGGGGGGAAAACACCTTATGCTTCGCCCCAGGTTCCAGCACATTGAACAGTCCGTTGTACGGTGGGCACAGCGGGGACAGGTGCGCATCGTGCCTGATGGAAACAAAACCGGCATTCTGCAGGCTTTTTGGGACAAAGGTGCGGGGAAAGCAATGGTGGGCCGGCCCGGTACATTAAAAGCCTCCGGGCTGTGCAAAAATTGTGTGGGCGGATCAGCCTCGGGTGCAGGATTTTCTGGTCAAAAACTCTCCAGGGATCCGCAGCGGCTGTAAAAAAAAAACAAGTTCTGCAGAGCGCAACCCTAAAAGGAACTCTGGACAGGCGGTCGACCCAATTTGTGTCCGTGAGCGAAATGTCCTGATGGTGGATCCGTTGGCGGCCATCAAATTCTCCATAGGTGCGGAGCACAGCCCTAAAAGGAACTCTGGACAGGCGTCGACCCAATTTGTGTCCATGAGCGGAATGTCCTGATGGTGGATCCATTTACTGCACAGTGCGCGGTAGTCTCTAGTCACCCACAATGGCAAGTTGGCCAGGTTCGCCCTCGCTGCGGCTGGTCAGTTCCTGAAGCAGGCTTGTCACCTGTTGCGTGGCGCACGCGTCCGGTGCAGCGACTACATAGCAGTATTTTGTGTCATCCTTCGCTAACCTGCGGAGTGCGCACTGGGCTTCAATGCACTGAAACTCTGCTGTTGGGTCGTGAAGCCAGAGTCCAGGAGCTTGATTAAACCAGCACACACGGCACTGGTGCTTTCCATCCGGGTAGTCTCCGGGGCGGTGCTTGGCTCGCTCTCCACGGTGTGAGCAAGGTCTCTGTGCATTTCACTTTTTAGATCTTTATTCCCATGCATGGAGACCAGGACCTTCCAACCTTAATACATTGTTGTATGAACAAAGAGAAGTGTGGCACATTAACATAACATTACACCGGCGCTGCTATTACTCACTTCTCTTCAGCGGCATCCGCAGCTTTTACTCTCTCCGGGGAGTGCATAGACTCAACAGTCCAGTCTGATGCCCCCCGGTGACACTTCATCCTTCAGTCCATTATTTTCCCCTTCCCCCTGCCTTCTGGGTGTGAGAAAATCAACACCGTGCCCCCACAATGTGAACATTTCTTAATAAAGAACTGAATATTTTCACATGACTGTATATTGTAGAGTAAGGGGTTCATTTTAAAACATTTTTCAAACTCTTCTCACACCACACCTCTCTTACATTTCATTGCATGTACTTACTTTCCAACCACTAAGTGGCACTGTTTTCACTACTTTTGGTGTCTGTCCCAACACAAAGTATTATAACACAAAAACACATCCCTTTCACATGAAAACACTTCTAATATATACTGTGTTTCAGCTTTTCTAAGAGTGGACAAATGGGTCAATTACACATTTGACCATGAAACTGGGGCAGGTGAAAACAAAGTTTTAAAAGTTGGTGGAATCAGAGTGGTTGGTGAACCTCATTTTCTGGCGGTTGTGTAAGTTTGATGCCTACCAATGACTTACACAATTACACTGCATGCTTATTCAAGAATGATTTGAGTTGCTTGGGGAAGAAGTACAAATCCTCTGGAAAGGTAACTTACACTATACCTAGAGAATTCTACTTTCCTAACTTCCAGGAATTAAAGGATTGTGGGCACATATGTGGTTTCCATATGCTTCACATGCTTGTTACTGTATGCTTATTGTTTACTGCACGTCTCAGAGGAACAAAAGGTCTGAACCTCCTAGGGGTTGCAGGAGGATGCGAAGTCTGGCCTTTTCTATGTAGAGAGACGGCCATGAAGGATTTCCTGACCACCAGGACTGCAGGTGGAGACCACCAGGACTTCAGGTGGAGACAGGAGACCTGAAGGGGGGTGCGTTGTGATTTGGGATGTAAAGACAATGCGACTGTTTGCTTTGATATCCTGGGGTATAAAAGGGCAGCTGTGGGGGCATGTTTCCTTCTTTTCTGTTTTTGGATGTTGGAGAATGTGGTTGTGAATAAAACTGATTTTGAGTAATAAACTCAGCCTCGTCTTTCCACACAATCTCCACACTGGTGACCCTACGACGTATCATGAGCGGGGACGAATCTCCCAAGCTAGACTCGCCAGGAGCCAGCCAGACGAGTGCAGCCACAGTCCAACTACCGGACTTCTGGCCGAACAATCCACGCTCCTGGTTTAGCGCAGTTGAGGCACAGTTCCACCTCCGGAGGATTTCGGTGGACGACACAAAGTTCTACCATGTGGTTGCAAAGCTGGACAACCACACAGCCCAGCGGGTGGCGAACCTGATCAACCACCCGCCGGACAGCGACAAGTACAGCACGTTGAAGGCTGCACTCATTCACTACTTCACCCCTTCGGTGCAGGAGTGAGCAGAGAGGCTCCTAGCGCTGACTGAATTTGAGGGCGACAGACCTGCAGACCTCATGGGGAAGATGTTGAGTTTGAGAGACTCCGAAGATGATAACTCCATTTTCACCCACCTCTTCCTCAGAACCCTGCCGTCAGAGGTGAGAGTGACCCTGGCCAGCTCACCACTGCTGGCCCGACGAGACTACCACGAGCTGGGCCAGGAGGCGCAGCGACTCGTCGACGCCAGTAAACGATGCGCGGCTGCGGCAGCGGGGCCAAGCGCGACGGCCAGAGATGGCAGGGGGCCAGAGGCTGCAGCACCAGACTCACCGACGGCGGCAAGGGCCGGGAAACACGGAGCGGACGACGTCCTTTGCTTCTACCATTGCCGTTTCGCAGAGAGGGCACGCAAGTGCATTCCACCTTGCCACTTCAAGCGCTCGGGAAACACCAAGACCGGGGGCCGGTAGCGGCTGCGGCCCTCAGAGAGGAGAACAAGCTGCTCTACTTGAAGGATGCGCACTCGGGGAGGCACTTCCTCATGGACACGGGCTCCCAGCTGAGTTTCATCACACCTTTCTACGCTGACCGGCTGGCGCCTTCCAGCAGTCCCTGGGTGTCAGCAGCGAACGGCTCGGCGATTAAGACCTTCGGTGAGAGGACTCTACTTCTGTCTTTACACGGCCGCACTTTCGAATGGACTTTCGTCATAGCGGCAGTCAATTTCAACATGTTAGGGGCTGATTTTTTGTGCTCACATAGTTTGTTGGTCGATCTTGTTAACAGACGCCTGGTTAATGCACTCTCTTTTTCTTCTATTCCCTGTACAGCTCGAGTGGCCCCGCCAACAGCACAAGCCAACGTCACAGCTGCAGGTGGTAAGTTCCACACACTCCTCACTCAGTTCCCAGCACTCACGGTCCCAACATTTTCGGAGACAGTGGCTAAACACGGGGTGGAACATTTTATTACTACCGCCCGTTTTCACAAAAGCTCGGCGCTTGGATTCAGCTAAACTGACCATACTGCGCGAGGAGTTCACCAACCTGAAGAGGTTGGGCATCATCAGGCGTTCGAAGAGCCCATGGGCTTCACCGCTTCACATGGTCCCGAAAGCTGATGGCTCGTGGCGGCCTTGTGGTGATTTCCGCAGGCTGAACAACGCTACAGCGCACGACCGCTACCCAATCCCGCACATCCAAGATTTTTCAGTTCATTTGGCGGGGGCGCACGTTTTTTCTAAAATAGACTTGGTACGCGGTTACCACCAGGTCCCAGTGCACGCGGAGGACATACCCAAAACAGCGGTAATAACTCCCTTCGGGCTTTTCGAGATTTTGCGCATGCCGTTTGGGCTTAAGGGCGCTGTGCAGACGTTCCAACGCATGATGGACGCGGTTCTTCGCGATCTCCCTTTTGTGTTCGTCTACCTGGACGACATACTGGTAGCCAGCGCGTCCGAAGACGAACACGAAAACCACCTCACAGCAGTTTTCCGGAGGTTGGCAGAGCACGGGTTAATAATTAATCCGGCGAAGTGTCAGTTCGGGGTGACACAGATTGATTTTTTGGGCCATCGCGTCTCCCCAGAGGGAGCGGTCCCTCTGCCTGACAAAGTGCGCGCAGTAAAAAATTTTCCCCAGCCACAAACGGTCAAAGCGTTACAGGAGTTTTTGGGAATGGTAAATTTTTATAACCGTTTCCTCCCCCGCGCAGCGCAGTTCATGCAACCATTGTATGCTGCACTAAAAAAACAAAAACCCACAAATAAAGTCGAACGGTCTCCGGAGCGAGAGCGCGCATTTTCCAAAGTCAAAACAGCTCTGGCAAACGCTGCGTTGTTAGCACATTCAGTCCCAGCGGCCCGCATGGCGCTCACTACTGACGCGTCAGATGTGGCCACAGGGGCGGTCGTGGAACAGTTTGTAGCTGGAGCCTGGCAACCGCTCGCCTTTTTCAGTAAGACCCTGCGCGACAGCGAACGAAAATACAACGCATTCGACAGGGAGTTGTTAGCTCTCCACTTGGCCATTCGCCACTTCCAGTTCTGGCTGGAAGGACGCCGTTTCACCGAGTTCGTTGACCACAAGCCGCTGACTTTTGCGATGGCCAAGATTTCAGAACCTTGGTCGGGCCAGCAGCAGAGACAGCTGGCCGCGATTTCGGAGTTTACTACCGATATCCAGCATGTGGCGGGTAAACTTAAGCAGATGTGGCAGGGAGTTTGGACACTGACGGGCTTTAAGTCTAGGCAGGGGGTCAATGATGACGACGCTTCGCTTCCAGACAGGCTTAACGACTTCTTTGCACGTTTTGAAGCATCAAACTCGACAATCAGAGGGAGGGCTGGCCCACCCCCACCATCGGTCGGACCAGCTTTTACCATCAACACAGCAGACACACGGAGGACCCTAACCAGATTCAACCCACGCAAAGCTGCAGGTCCAGACAACATTCCGGGACGTGTGCTCCGAGACTGCGCGAACGAGTTGGCGGATGTCCTGACTGACATTTATAACATCTCCCTGAGTCGGGCCATCGTTCCCAGATGCTTCAAGACCTCTATCATTGTACCGGTGGCAAAGAAACCAGTGGTGTCCTGTTTGAATGACTATCGTCCTGTTGCACTGACACCAATTGTGATGAAGTGTTTTGAACGACTTGTCAAACCACACATTACAGCCTGCCTCCCTGCATCACACGACCCGCTCCAGTTTGCATATCGTTCAAACCGCTCCACGGAGGATGCTATAGTCACCACCCTACACTCTGTCATCACCCACCTGGACCAGAAAGACACCTACGCCAGACTCCTGTACATTGATTTCAGTTCAGCATTCAACACCATTATTCCCCAGAGACTGATAGAGAAATTACTCCTTCTCGGTCTGAACACCGCCACATGTCTCTGGATCCTGGATTTCCTGACTGAGAGACCTCAGTCTGTCCGGGTTGGAAACAACATCTCCAACTCTGTCACGCTGAGTACCGGATCCCCTCAAGGCTGTGTACTCAGTCCACTGTTGTTTACACTTCTAACACATGACTGTGTATCCAGACACGAGGGGAACCAGATTATTAAGTTTGCAGATGACACCACGGTGGTGGGACTTATTCAGAGGGATGAGGAATCAATGTACAGGGAAGAAGTGAGAGACCTGGAGGGCTGGTGCAGGGAGAACAATCTGGTGCTCAACGTAGACAAAACAAAGGAGATGATTATCGACTTCCGGCGGTCACAGCCTGAGCACGTCCCCCTCAGCATCGGCGGCCGTTTAGTGGAGAGAGTAGAGAACCTCAAGTTCCTCGGAGTGCAGATCTTGCAGGACCTGACCTGGAGCAAGAATTCCTTGGCGATCAGGAAGCGGGCTCAGCAGAGACTACACTTCTTGAGGAAACTCAAACAGGCCTCTCTCCCCATCTGCATCCTCATGACCTTCTACAGAGGTGTGGTGGAGAGTGTTCTGACGTACTGCATTGCTACATGGTACTCCAGCTGCGGTATGTCAGACAAAAAAGCCCTGCAGAGGATAGTCAAGGGGGCGGAGAGGGTAATTGGAGTCTCCCTCCCCTCTGTCCAAGAACTTTTTCAGAACCGTTGTAGGAGCAGGGCACTGAACATTGTCAAGGACCGTTCTCACCCTCTGCATAAACACTTTGAACTTCTTCCATCTGGTAAACGATTCCGGAGCATCAGAGGCAGAACCACCAGACTGATCAACAGCTTCCTTCCACAAGCTGTCAGGATGCTGAACAGCTGACCCGGAATCTCTCATACACACTACTGCACCTACGGACATTTTGTATATTATAGTTAGTTATTCTTTTTCCCCAAGTATGTCTCAGGGATGTGTGAATGGATGGGGGGTGGAGCTATGTGGGAGTGTGTCTTAAATCATGCTGCTTCTTATATGGATGCCGAGAGAAACGCAATTTCATCTTGCCTGCACTACAGTTGTATGTACAGCAATATGACGATAAAGTCATATTGCTGTACATACAGTCATATTGCTGTCCTCCTTTCTCAAAACGCACAGCAAAATATTAATCAAACCACTGACTCATCTCATTAATCTCTCCATTAGGTCTAGTACATTTCCATCTGGCTGGAAAAAAGCTGTCGTCATACCAGTTCATAAATCAGGCAGTAAAGACGATATATGCAATTACCGCCCAATCTCTATTTTACCAGTCCTGTCTAAGGTTCTTGAAAAAGTTGTAGCTACACAGCTGATAGACCACTTACAAGACAGTCAACTTCTTCATCCACATCAATTTGGTTTTAGACCAGGATACTCAACAGAAACAGCAAATTGTTGCCTAATTGAAAATGTCAAACAGTCCTTGGACAGGGGTAATGTGGTAGGAGCTGTTTTTCTAGATCTCAAAAAGGCTTTCGATACTGTAAACCACAGTTTGCTTTTATCCAAAATGGTATCTTTTAACTTCTCTCCAGACACATTAGACTGGTTTGCATCTTATCTCCAGAATAGAGAACAGTGTGTAAAAGTTCACCAGGATAAATCCTCACTTTTAAATAACCGTATGGGTATCCCACAAGGGTCTATTCTTGGTCCTTTACTTTTCAGCATTTTTATTAATGACTTGCCGCTACACTGCTCTGCTGCAACATGCCAACTTTATGCAGATGATGCAGTTATTTACACAGCTGCCAAGACTCCAGCACAGGCTGCAGATGTACTGTCTACAAGTATGGTTGATGTCCAAGAGTGGCTCCTCCAGAACCATCTATTGCTGAACCTTCAGAAAACAGTTTCAATGTGCTTTTCAATCAAAAAATATAACCTGCAATGTTTTAAAGTTAATATACATGATCATGACATCAGTTTAGTTACAGAATTCAAATACCTTGGCGTTGTACTAGATCCTCAACTCAAATTTAATCTTCATATAAAGAAAATTTCAAAAACAGTAAAAAAAAATCTTAACTGCTTTAAATTAATTAGATATTACATACCTTACGAACCTGCTGTACTGTATATGCATTCTATGGTTTTTTCTCATATATCATACTGTTTGACAGTCTGGGCTCAAGCAGCCCCTTCCACAATAAGACATATAGGTTCATTATATAATCAAACCCTAAAAATCTTGGACAAAAAGCCCATTAGGTGGCATCACTGTAATATTTTAAAAAAAATACAACCTATTGAGTTTTGAGAGTTTCATTGACCTCTGTTTACTGAAATTAACTTTCAAATGTTTCCATAAATCAGCACCTGAGCCACTTGCTGGTTTCATCCAAAGACAGGACAGCAGCAGAGCCACCAGGAGTTCTGTTAACAATAACTGTAAAATATTCCACCGCAGAACCACATTTGGACAAACAGCTTTCTCTATAAAGGGCAGTCACATCTGGAACACAATGCCAAATGAAATTAAAATAATAACGGACTTTAAAACATTCACTAAAAAGGTTAAAAACTGGCTGAAAAATAAACAAGAATGTACCCATGTATGAAATGATTGTCTGCAGGGTGAGAGTGAATGAAGGGAAGGAATGAATGTGTTTGTTTATAGTGAGTGACGAAGGGAGGGAGGCCTGAAATAGGCAAATGTGTGTCAGGTTGTTATATTTGTGTATTTATAATATTTATAATATTTATAATTGCGTATTTATAATGTATTTATGTTTTTTGCATTGATGTATGTGGTTATTGTGTATTCCTTTTCTTTCCTTTTTTTTTTTTTTTTTTTAACTTGTTTCTCCTTTCTAAAGCCCATCCAGGGACAAGAGTTGCAAATTAGCTAATAGCTATACACTCTGTGCAACACATCAGATTGATTGTCATTGATTAATTGTCTATGTTTATTGCACTGTCCCTGTCAAATAAACAAATCTATCTATCAAAAAAAAAAAAAAGTTTGATTTGATTTGATTTGATTTGATTAATGTAGTGGCAGACTGCCTCTCACGCGCCGTGGGGGCTCCCGTCCACGCGGAGGTAGATCCTGCAGCCATGGCCACGGAGCAGGTTAGCGACGCGGAAGTGCGCGCGACCCCAGTCCGCGTGGGGATAGATTACGCAGCCATGGCCGTGGAGCAGGGTAGCGACGCGGATGTGCGCGCGCTCCAGTCTGGACCAACAGGGTTAAGGCTGGAGAACAGGGTGCTGCAAGACGGTATGCCCCCCCCCCAATCTGCAATGTCTCCACTGGGCGACCGCGTCCGGTAGTTCCAGCCGCGTGGCGCCGCCGCGTTTTTGACTCGATCCATTCTCTGGCGCACCCGGGAGCGCGCGCGTCGGTCAAAATGGTAGGAGAGAAATTTGTGTGGCCGAGCCTGCGCAAACAAGTTAGAGAGTGGGCGGCAGCCTGCACAGCCTGCCAGTGGGCCAAGGTTCATAGGCACACGAGAGCTCCCTTGGAGCCGTTTCATATCCCGGCTAAAAGGTTTGATCATGTCCACGTGGACCTCGTAGGCCCCCTCCCGCCCTCACATGGGTACACACATCTTATGACAATGGTTGACCGCACCACGCGCTGGCCAGAAGTGGTCCCGCTTTCGTCAACCACGGCTGAGGAGGTAGCGCGCGCGTTTTTAACGGCATGGGTAGCGTGTTTTTGAGTCCCGTCGGACATTACGTCTGACAGAGGCCCGCAGTTTGTTTCCGAACTTTGGTCAGCGATGTCCCGCAGCCTGGGGGCAACGATCCACCGCACGACTGCGTACAACCCGCAGGCTAACGGGTTGTGCGAACGTTTTCACAGGTCATTGAAGGCGGCCCTCAGAGCGTCGCTTACGGATACAAATTGGGTGGACAAGCTACCATGGGTTTTATTGGGGTTGCGTTCTGCACCTAAAGAGGATTTAGAAGCCTCCCCAGCTGAGCTAGTTTTTGCACAGCCATTTCTACTGCCCAGAGAATTTCTCCCAGATAATCCTGCGCCAGAGCGCTCCCCGGTTCAGCGGTTACAGAATAGCGCGGGCCCGGGCACGCTACCTGGCCCCGTTCACCACAGTTTTCCGCGTGTTTTTGTGCCTAAGGCTTTGAAAAATGCGGAGTTTGTTTTTGTCAGACATGACGCTCATCATCCACCCTTGCGCCCACCTTATGACGGACCATATAGAGTGTTGGAAACAGGGGATAAGCATTTTTTGCTAGATTTGGGGGGCAGAAAAGAAAGGATTGGCATTAACAGGCTCAAACCCGCTTTTGTGTTAGCTGACGAAGTTGTGCAGTTGGCGAAGGCTCCTCGGCGTGGCAGACCCCCTAGACAGCATTCCCCAGAACACCCACAGAGGTTGACTAACAGTTCTCATCCCCAGGCAACAGATCCACAGCGGGAAGACGCCGTGGAAGTGATACAGCCTGCTTTTAGCAGATATGGGAGAAGGTTGAGACCTAAGCGGCATTTGGACGGATATATAGTGATTTTATTATGGCATGCAATCTGTGGTGAGGTTGTTCCATCTTAGACGTTTGGGGGGGCCATGTAGGCACATATGTGGTTTCCATATGCTTCACATGCTTGTTACTGTATGCTTATTGTTTACTGCACGTCTCAGAGGAACAAAAGGTCTGAACCTCCTAGGGGTTGCAGGAGGATGCGAAGTCTGGCCTTTTGTATGTAGAGAGACGGCCATGAAGGATTTCCTGACCACCAGGACTGCAGGTGGAGACCACCAGGACTTCAGGTGGAGACAGGAGACCTGAAGGGGGGTGCGTTGTGATTTGGGATGTAAAGACAATGCAACTGTTTGCTTTGATGTCCTGGGGTATAAAAGGGCAGCTGTGGGGGCATGTTTCCTTCTTTTCTGTTTTTGGATGTTGGAGAATGTGGTTGTGAATAAAACTGATTTTGAGTAATAAACTCAGCCTCGTCTTTCCACACAATCTCCACAGGATCACAGTTAATACAACAGGGCATCTTGTGGACTCAAAGGGTTACAGCTATTGTTGCAGAACAAGGGGGAAATACATAATAGACACTCTGAAGTCACACCTACACCAAACTGTCATTATTCATTAGAAAACTATGAGAAATCGTGAGCTGGCATCTGTTTCATAAGTGTGTGTCTAATGACAACATATTAAACAGCCACATTGACTTTGTTACTTTACAAGGAAAAAATAACACTTTCTTTTGCTCCTTCTCTCACTTTGTTTCTCACACTCC
Source organism: Pholidichthys leucotaenia (assembly GCA_020510985.1). Classification (NCBI taxonomy): domain Eukaryota; kingdom Metazoa; phylum Chordata; class Actinopteri; order Cichliformes; family Pholidichthyidae; genus Pholidichthys; species Pholidichthys leucotaenia. Next base: position 290,440,199 of record CM035838.1, read on the forward strand.
GCACTTAATCACAACCTCCCTCATTCTCCCACACCTCCCCACACACTGATGAAGTAATTGTGAATGTGGTTTTGTGTGAAAGTCATAGCTGACTGGTTGGAGTGATATGTCAGTGGCGACAGCTCCTGCTCCACTTCTGCTTCAGCTGCAGCAAAAGCACAAATGAAGCTCCTTGAATACATTACAATTCATACACAATTAACTGTCAAATTGCAGGAGGACAAAAAGCTCTATCACACATCTTTGTTGCTTTTTTTTAAACCACACTCTCCCACTCTCATTACTAACCAGCCAGAAAGCAGACTCTCCAGAGGCCAGAATGCAGCGAGCTCTTGATGTCGGCGCTCTGGTTCAGAGGCATAATGACACCCTCCTCCAGGTAGAGCCAGTAGTCCGTGCTCACTGCCACTCCCAGCAGCCCCAGACCGCTGATTGCAAAGACACTGCTGAGCAAAGTCAGGGCCTTCCTACCGCACGTACTCATGGCCACAGCAGGGAAAAGCTTCCAGCCGAAGGTGGTTAAAATACACAAAAAGACCTACAAGCAATTGGAGACACAGAAGGAAAAAAATGGAAAGAGCTATGATTACTGACATGATTTTGAAGGGAAAAAAAACTTTATTTTTGTTTATATGTTGCTACTTTGTAGTGTAAGTTTAATCAAGATACTTTACATTCAAAGATCCTACAATATTAAGGCAATTCTAAATGATCTGGGGCCCCATGTATAAAGGATTGCACAGCTTTCATACTGAAAGATGGCGTTGTTATGTCTGGAAAACATGGAAGGACTGACAGAGAGTGGCGTTTGCTGGGAACACAACTTTATTACAAAACACTATTACGGTGGTACAACAGTGTGCTGGTTGGGAGGCCAAACCAGAGAAAGCTGTCCAAAGAGAGTGTAAAATGGCCGTCCCTTACCTTTATATGCTCAGCGTGATGACGTCACCAAGCGGCCGCGTCATCACACCGACACTGACCAAACTTGTTGTTTTCCATACACCACATTCACCCACCCCTTGAAAAAACAGAACAACACATATATTCGAATTGACCCTCCCCAATTTGGTACAGTGAAAGAACTCCAAACTAGCTAGGACCAGCGGGGAGACTACCGTGTGGCCCAGTGCGACTGAATGGTTTATTATGCCACTATTTGCTGGCAGCCGCACCCCTAGCTAAACTCCTTCTTTTATTGAGGAAGGCAGTTCAGTTCAAGGGGCCCTGAGGCGAGCCCATGGTGGATGCGCCCCTGGAAGTGCGGAGGCCCACAGACCAGGATCGTCTTCTTCGAAACCCCAGTCCGGGTCCCACACCCTACGAGTCGACTCACACGTAGCCGTGTCAGCCGGAGCAGCTGTTCGAACTCGGTGAAGGCGGTTGGAGCGCCACACCGAACCATCTGCCAGCTGGAAGGTCGCTGGCCCCAGCTGCGAGATGAGCTTCATGAGTGCCGGTAGTCGTGGAAATGGGGTTGAAGCAGACTGCGAGTCTGGTTGTTTGGTTCTACGGACCCAAATCCAGTCCATCACTACGAGTGGTATTCTGTTCAGCTGTACTCGTCATCGTGGTTGTGATGGTATGGCTCTCACGTCTGCTGTGGGGCATCCACCAGGTTGTGGTGGTTCTGCTGCGTCCTGTTGTGTCACAGACTCTTCATCCTGAGGCTCAGCGGTGGCTCCTGGAGGCTGGTGCTGGGCGTGGATTCGGAAGGTGTCTGGCCTCTTTTCCCCATCTCCTGCGAAGTCTGGTCGTGGCGATGTGTTGTTGTCACCATTGGTAGAATCTGCACCGGGTTGTTGTGTCCTAGGGTTCCCAGTAGACGTGGGCTCCCTCTCTTGCAGCTCTGCAGTGGCTCCCTGAAGCTCATGCTGGGCAAGGATCTGAGGTGAGTCCGGTCGCTGCCCTTTCTCCAGGCGGTGCTCCTCCTGTGAGCACGGGATGGCTGTACCCTCATCACAACTGTCTGGGTGAGTTGCGTCCCACTCATCATCATCAGTCAAACGAAGTCCATTACTGTCACGGATGGAGAAGCCCAGTTGATAGAACAGGTCACATCCTAGTATGTTGTCTCCATGCGTAACCACTTGGAAAACAAAATTAGTAAAGACTCTTGATGCGTAGCGGGCCATGGGTGATAGTCCCTACATTGCTGATCCGGTAGCCACCATACCCGTACAGCTCTGCTGGGTTTTTCCTGATTGGGTGGCTGGGGAAGAACTTCTTCATGGTGACCCAGTTCAACATCAATCTCACTGCGGCGGTGTCGAGTAGGAGCAGCAAGTCGACGTCATCCAGCCCCAGAATGCATGCGCCGCACCTCCGGAACTCACCATGTGGATGGTAGTCGCGGGCGAATGACTTGAACTGGCCAGTGGTCTTGGCAGTGGTGCTGACCAGCAAACCTTGGTTGAATTTACCGCAACGCTTATATCGCTGTCCCCTTGCCGGGCAGGAACGCATTCTCTATTGGTGCATCGGGGAGCCACAGTTTCCATATGAGAAGTGCATCGTAGCGTTCTTCTAATTCATGGTGTTTACTTCGGCCTCTTCTGCTGTGTCATCGGGCCCTTCTGTGGTTACCGCGTGTGCTAGCAGTGTGTGGCTTGATTGTTGTTGTTGTTGCTGCTGCACACCTAGCACCAATGCTAACCTGTCGGCGGACTCTAGTTGGAATGCTAGCTTGACGGTCCTGGCTAGTGTCATGTCATTGGCGCCGTTAGCATCTTTGTTCGCAGCCACGGGTTGCTAGTGTGCTCAGCCAACAGGTCCCGCACCATTTCGTCCTCCAACAGACTGAATCTGCACATGCTAGCTAGGTGGCGAAGGTCCATGACGAATTGTTGTGTCGTCTCTCTGGCCTTCTGTCTCCGTTGGCAAAACTTAATGCGCCACGCTAACACGTTATCAGGTGTGGCGAAGTGGAAGCTAGCAGCTCAACTGACTGAGCAAACGTTTCTGTTGGTCTCAGAGTGTAGAAAATACGTTGGCCTTCTATGCCCAGATTGTGAACCAGTAGAACTCGCTTCTGTACCTTGTCCAGCTTGCCTAGGTCCAACACCGATATGTAGGTCTCAAAAGCACCGAGCCAGCGGCTCACTGAGGGTTTCCAGAAACGGCTGTAGTGGTCTCAAACAGGCCTTCATGGTTTACTCTCATTACCAAATGTTATGTCTGGAAAATGTGGAAGGACCGACAGAGAGTGGCATTTGCTGGAAACACAAACTTAATTACAAAACACTATTATGGTGGTACAACAGTGTGCTGGTTGGGAGGCTGAACCAGAGAGAGCCGTCCAAAGGAAGCGTAAAATGGCCGTCCTTACCTTTATATGCTCGGCGTGATGATGTCACCAAGCGGCCGCATCATCACCCTGACACTGACCAAACTTGTGTTTTTCCTTACACCACAGGCATACTCACAAAATTTGAAAAGTAAGTGTGCACAAAAATTTTCAGATTTATAAAACTATGCACATGCCCGATTCACCGCTCCTTTTCTTTATACATCCCACCACAAACCAGCACATGTGCACGATCTCTTTACTCTGCCTCGGTTCCTCCCACTAATGGCTATGTAAATGAAGAAAAACGCCCCTTCTGTCAGTCTTCTGTCAAACTATGATTGTCAATCCTGTGGGAAAGTGCAACATAAAATAATAATAATGACGCTGAGGTGTTGATAGTAGAGGTGGAGGTCAGAAAAAATATTTTATTATGTTCTGTGACCCTCGAAATCAACAATCAACCTAAGTTTACAGAGTGAACGGTGTTACAATGGCAGTTAATGCAGCCGGTTCTGACTAAAATAAAATAAAATGAAATGGTCTGCCATTAAAGTTAAAGTCAATAGACGGATGACTACTCATTAGCCATGGTTACATGGGCAAAATTTCTTCAATCTGATTACAATTCAGATCAGAACTTTACTGTTTACATGGATCCTGAAAAAGCTGATCCGATTAGGACGTGCGTTTCCATGTGTCACACGTTTGAACGGACTAAATCACTTTGACATGTTCACAGTTATCCAACATTCCGGAAATAGTAGGAGAAGAAGCAACTTCCGATGTAAACAAACGCCGCTTTGTGTCTTTCTCTTTTTGAAAGGGACCTGTATTGTGTTATTCAGACTGTACTTTTGCTTCTGCTGGTCTCTGTAATGAAGCTACAAGTACAGTGGGGTAAAAAAGTATTTAGTCAGCCACCAATTGTGCAATTTCTCCCACTTAAAAGATGAGAGAGGTCTCCAATTTTCATCATAGGTATACCTCAACTATGAGAGACAAAATGAGGGGAAAAAAATCCAGAAAATCACATTGTCTGATTTTTAAAGAATTTATTTGCAAATTATGGTGGAAAAGAAGTATTTGGTCAATAACAAAAGTTCATCTCAATACTTTGTTATATACCCTTTGTTGGCAATGACAGAGGTCAAACGTTTTCTGTAAGTCTTCACAAGGTTTTCACACACTGTTGCCGGTATTTTGGCCCATTCCTCCATGCAGATCTCCTCTAGAGCAGTGATGTTTTGGGGCTGCCGCTGGGCAACACGGACTTTCAACTCCCTCCAAAGATTTTCTATGGGGTTGAGATCTGGAGACAGGCTAGGCCACTCCAGGACCTTGAAATGCTTCTTACGAAGCCACTCCTTCTTTGCCTGGGCGGTGTGTTTGGGATCATTGTCATGCTGAAAGACCCAGCCACGTTTCATCTTCAATGCCCTTGCTGATGGAAGGAGGTTTTCACTTAAAATCTCACGATACATGGCCCCATTCATTCTTTCCCTTACACGGATCAGTCGTCCTGGTCCCTTTGCAGAAAAACAGCCCCAAAGCATGATGTTTCCACACCCATGCTTCACAGTAGGTATGGTGTTCTTTCTCCTCCAAACACGACAAGTTGAGTTTTTACCAAAAAGTTCTATTTTGGTTTCATCTGACCATATGACATTCTCCCAGTCCTCTTCTGGATCATCCAAATGCTCTCTAGCAAACTTCAGACAGGCCTGGACATGTACTGGCTTAAGCAGGGGGACACGTCTGGCACTCCAGGATTTGAGTCCCTTGGTCCCAGCTCTCTGCAGGTCATTCACTAGGTCCCCCCGTGTGGTTCTGGGATTTTTGCTCACCGTTCTCGTGATCATTTTGACCCCACGGGGTGAGATCTTGCATGGAGCCCCAGATCGAGGGAGATTATCAGTGGTCTTGTATGTCTTCCATTCTCTAATAATTGCTCCCACAGTTGATTTCTTCACACCAAGCTGCTTACCTATTGCAGATTCAGTCTTCCCAGCCTGGTGCAGGTCTACAATTTTGTTTCTGGTGTCCTTTGACAGCTCTTTGGTCTTGGCCATAGTGGAGTTTGGAGTCTGACTGTTTTAGGTTGTGGACAGGTGTCTTTTATACTGATAACGAGTTCAAACAGGTGCCATTAATACAGGTAACGAGTGGAGGACAGAGGAGCCTCTTAAAGAAGAAGTTACAGGTCTGTGAGAGCCAGAAATCTTGCTTGTTTGTAGGTGACCAAATACTTATTTTCCACCATAATTTGCAAATAAATTCTTTACGTCACTCAATACGTCACGTTGACTTGTCACTGACGTACAGACATGCGCAGTAAAATTTTCTATCCAAGCTTCAGAATAAGTGTTTATATGCTCGCCATTCGGATTAACAATCGGCATAACCCACCCCTCTCAATCGGAAGGAAATTTTGATCCAAATGAGTGTGATCGGGTCAGAATATTGAGACTGGCGTATTTACATGAAGCATTTTTATTCTGATCAGGCTTTTAATCCGGTTACTTGTGTCCATGTAAACATGGCTATTGACAGTGTTGCTGGGGTGACGCGTGGGGAGGGGGGAGGCTGCGGGCGGTGCTGACACATGGAAAGAAAATGCTGTGAAAGAAAGCCTTCAGTAATCCGCATAGGCAGACAAGATGTTACTGAGTAAAATAAACAAATAAATAAATAAAGACCACTGGTACCACTCCAGTCTTACAGCTGAATTTATACAAGTTACAAACCAAATCTGTGTCAGAATCCAAATTACGCCTGACAGCCAGGAGGAACACACAGAGCTGCACAATATAAAGGCCTTTTATTTCCAATTTATAATCTCCAAGGTACAGCACGTATTGTGCTGGGGATCCTCCTGTTGTCTTTGGGTCAAAATGACTCTAAGACAACAGGTGTTATAACAGTTTCCCCCAACTCACTTCCCAAGGTCTGAGGAGGCCAAAATGTCAGGGGGAATCTGTTAAGGGTCCCTGGAAATCCTAGTAAATTGCAGCCCGGAACTCCCCATGGTCCTCCTTCTATTCAGCATTAACCCAGAGGATCTCTCCTTTTTCTTTGGGTCAGAATGACACATTTATAGAAACAGGATCCAGTTAACAGCGGTGCTGGCTGGTCCATGAATGAGACAGGTCAATTCATCGGGGTTTCACTGTGCTCAATGAGCTGAGTTATGGAGTTAAATCACATAGTAATAATCCTGTTTTTCACAGACTAATTCATAGACAAAACATTTTAACTGAAGTGGAAACGTTATTTTAACATATTCTGTAAGCTTCAGCTGTTTTGTAGTTTAACAGACCCACCTGATAGAGCCAAACAGAATTTTGTGGACAGCTGCATTTTTGTGCATGTGCACCGTTTATGCATGGGGCCCCAGGTGATCACAAGCATTTGGGAATGGTGGAGAGGAAAAACTTTCTTTCAACACAACTAAAACATGAAATATTCATAGCAAATGTACTGCATGCCCTTTGACTTACTTTCAAATACATTTTTAAACCTCTGAAAAAAGTCTAATCTTGTGAATATTCAGTAAAGCAATATCACAATATAATGAGCAGACTTTTGTTGTATGTGCCCCTTTTTTGTTCTCGATTTCATTGCCAGTTAGCATTAACAGCTAGTTAGCTTAGCAGATGTAGTATAAAGACAACACAGGTAATCTAATGGTGTGTTCTGATCACCCAGTATTGCATTACAAAGTGGATTACATAAGGTATTCAGCCATATTAAGTGAGATTCCAAACCAGAGAAAAGATGTTTAGTTCAAAGGGAACTGAGAACTGAGCAGGGAAGAAGTTAACAACCATAGATCACTTGACCTCAAATAGGAGTAAAACAAATTATTGTTACTAATGTTATTAACAAGCTGAACTAACATTGGTTATTGTTTATATTAACTGATATTAATCAAAATATATTTGTGTCAGTATTTTATTAAACTATGTGAACCTGGTGACAGTCTGGACCACTTTGATTGGACTGCTACCCCTGCAACCTGGACCCCTAGATAAGTGGTAGAAGATGGATGGATGGATGGATGGATGGATGGATGAATGAATGAATGAATGGATGGATGGATGGATTTTACTGTGAACTGTAAATACAGTATGTGTCCATGGTTACCGCTGGAGGAGGGAGGTTAATTTGCAGGGTGTTTCACATTAATTTGTAAAGCACTTTGTTCTACAACCTTCTGTAAAAAGTGCTATATAAATAAAGTATTGATGGATGGATGGATGGATGGATGGATGGATGGATGGATAGATGGATGGATGGATGGATGGATGGAGAAGTTTTGTGAAGGGCAGTCCCCTTAACTGATATTCCCTGAGAATGGAGCAGTCAGGAGTACCACTGAAGTACACTGTGGATGGAAACGCAGCTTAGCTGTCCAAAAGCAAAACAATATGATCACCTAAAAGTATTGTGTAGTTTGCTCATGTAGTCACTCTAGACAGAACACTATCTTATGAGTTCTTTTGCTTTTAATTCAGTAGTATTTGTGTTAAACTAAGCTAATCTAAGCTCCTACCAGATAAGACTCACTTTCAACAAGAACATAAAAAGTTGGTTTTATAGTTATTTCATTATTTCATAATATTGCACATCTGTGTGACTTGTTTAATGTTTTGTCATTTTGTTTGGTTTTGAGGTCCCAAATATGTACTGTTTCTGTTTTTGAACCTTTCTGAAGCTAATACTCACTGGCACCAAAAGCATTAAAGTGCTGATGACACGTTTTTGACATTTTTTAGGATGTTGTGTAAACCCAAAAGTCATTGTCTATGATCAATATAATATTTACAACAGCACCTGCATAAACTAGCTATCATCAAAAAACCGCAGCCGCTGACTGGACTGTGGTGCCACCCACCGAATGAATGGCGTCACCCCAATGACGTAATCGACAGAACAGACTCCGGTATTGTTAACTAGAATGACAGCAGCTTTGTAGCTCACAGTTTCTCTGGTTTCTTGTTTTAATTTTACGGCTATACCTTCACGTTGTGTCTCAGGCTAAGATAAACACAAGACCACATCACACGCGTAAGTTCCAACTGTCATAAGCCTCCTGGTGCGCTTTTAGGCAGGAGGAGCGCACGGAGGAGGGGAAGGATTAATGGATTTACGTGCAGCTTTGACCTACTTTCTGTGATTGCATGCTTATATCTCACTGGTCCGGACACGTCCCCTCTATCATGATCACCAGCTGATTCAAACTCCCACTGATCATGTTTCCCGGTCCTTGCCCAGGTGCTTCTCATCACACCATCACCAGCAGTGCATGTACATATTGGTGGCCGTTTGCCATTAACACACTGCTCGCCAATAGTAGTGTCATCTGTACTGTTAGTCTGCCAGTATTTTCAGCACTCTCATGACGTGTTATTCACTCCATGTTCGATGTGGTTCTCGTGCATCCTTGAAGCGATGTCGGCTCTGGGGTGCACCTGTGGCTAACACGTCTCCTCTCATTTGTTCTCTGGGCGATGTCTGCCCCCAAATGCCATCAGTAAGTGTGTTTTTTGTACGTCTTCACTTTTTGGGAATTGTCTGTCGTTCTATATTAAATGTGCTGTGGTGAACCCTACACGTAAATCCTCGTTATGTCATGCGCCCTCTCCGTGCCCTGCGTAAGAGCGCACAGAGAGGGAGGATTTACATGTAAATAACAAGGATTTACACGAGGATTTAAGCACAGGATTCACCACAGCACATGTATTGGACATAAAAACTGATCCCAAAAGGTGAAGACTTACAAAAAATACACAGAAACACAAACTGTAGGCGTTCGGGGCCGACATCGCCCAGCGAACATGAAGAGGAGACGTGTTAACCACGGTTGCGCCCCAGAGCCGACATCGCTACAAGGGGTGCAACAGAACCACGGCTGTGTGGAGTGGCTAACACGTTGTGATAGTGTTGGCAATATTAGCTGGCTGACAACACGGCAGATGATGCACACAAAACATGAACAGCTGACTGTCACCGAGTCTGATTCGCTAGGCACAATGCCCGCTTGGCACGGCTCAAACCTATACGGTTTGATGCCCCCAGATTCTTCATTGTCATCCCATTCTTCGGAACTATAATTGTCTGAAGATTGGACAACACAAACCAATTCCAGACTACATGTGCTGGAACCATGGTCGATGTTTTCTACCGCTTCCATCCTGTGTGTACAAAGGGCAGCCAAGCGCTGTGTTCTGTCAATGACGTTACAACATGGCTGGGGGGTTTTCGAGCCACTGACGCAATGGGTGACGTTGCGCTCATGAAAACGTCAAATGTTTGCGTGAAAAAAAGCCTGTTTGACTTAGAACTGCACAGACCAACCTATTTCGTAATATTGTATTATGTGTTGAAAAATTAGAGGAAGTCAAGAACATGTCATCAGCACTTTAAAGCTAGTGTGTGTGTGTGTGTGTGTGTGTGTGTGTGTGTGTGTGTGTGTGTGTGTGTGTGTGTGTGTGTGTGTGTGTGTGTGTGTTAAACTTGACTTTAGTGACACCTTGTTATGGCTAGGTGAACCGAAGCCAAATTCAAACATTTCTATTCTGAGAAGAACTGCAGGTCAGGTTTTCCTGCCAAAGCAGCCGAGACTGTGATATGAAGGAATAAAAAAAAATAGGGTTGTAATTTGTTTACAGACCACTAGGAGTCACTAAAACCCAAGACTCCCAACTTAACCACATTAAAACTTCGAGATTTTAAAGAACTATCTGAATTTAATAACCCTGCATTTTATTTATATATTTATTTATTTATTTATTACTAGGCTTGTGCTTCTTCCAGTTCTTTCAATATACAGCATAACAAAATGACCAACTTCAAATTTGCAAGATAAATTTCATTAAAGGATTTTTCAGACTCTTGGAGGTGTTTTGTGAGTTTTAGTTAAGGTGATCAAGTGTCCCGCTTTGTGTGGGACAGAGTAGGACACTATAGTAAGCATAGCCACCTACAGCCGTGGACAAAATTGTTGGTACCCCTCTGTTAATGAAAGAAAAACCCACAGTGGTCACAGAAATAACTTGAATCTGACAAAAGTGGTAATAAATAAAAATTCTATGAAAATTAACCAATGAAAATCAGACAATGCTTTTGAATTGTGGTTCAACAGAATTACTTTAAAAAACAAACTCATGAAACAGACCTGGACAAAAATGATGGTACCCCTAGAAAAGATTGAAAATAATGTGACCATAGGGACATGTTCAACCAAGATGTGTCCTCTAATTAACATCACAGGTGTCTACAAACTTGTAATCAGTCAGTCGGCCTATTTAAAGGGTGACAAGGAGTCACTGTGCTGTTTGGTGACATGGTGTGTACCACACTAAACATGGACCAGAGGAAGCAAAGGAGAGAGTTGTCTCAGGAGATTAGAAAGAAAATTATAGACAAGCATGTTAAAGGTAAAGGCTATAAGACCATCTCCAAGCAGCTTGATGTTCCTGTGACTACACTTGCACATATTATTCAGAAATTTAAGATCCACAGGACTGTAGCCAACCTCCCTGGACGTGGCCGCAGGAGGAGACGGATAATACGAATGGTAACAAAAGAGCCCAGAACAACCTCTAAACACATTCATGGTGAACTCCAAAGTCAAGGTACATCAGTGTCAGATCGCACTATCTGTCGTTGTTTGAGCCAAAGTGGACTTCATGGGAGACGACCAAGGAGAACACCACTGTCGAAAACAAATCATAAAAAAGCCAGACTGGAATTTGCCAGACTGCATGTTGACAAACCACAAAGCTTCTGGGAGAATGTCCTATGGACAGACGAGACAAAACTGCAACTTTTTCGCAAGGCACATCAGCTCTATGTTCACAGACGCAAAAATGAAGCATACCAAGAAAAGAACACTGTCCCTACTGTGAAACATGGAGGAGGTTCTGTTATGTTCTGGGGCTGCTTTGCTGCATCTGGCACAGGGTGTCTTGAATCTGTGCAGGGTACAATGAAATCTCAAGACTATCGAGGTATTCTAGAGAGAAATGTGCTGCTCAGTGTCAGACAGCTTGGTCTCAGTCGCAGGTCATGGGTCTTGCAACAGGATAATGACCCAAAACATACAGCTAAAAACACCCAAGAATGGCTAAGAGCGAAACATTGGACTATTCTAAAGTGGCCTTCTATGAGCCCTGATCTAAATCCTATTGACCATCTGTGGAAGGAGCTGAAACATGCCGTCTGGACAAGGCACCCTTCAAACCTGAGACAAGTGGAGCAGTTTGCTCATGAGGAGTGGGCCAAAATACCTGCTGAGAGGTGCAGAAGTCTCATTGACAGTTACAGAAATCGTTTGATTGCAGTGATTGCCTCAAAAGGTTGTGCAACAAAATATTAAGTTAAGGGTACCATCATTTTTGTCCAGGCCTGTTTCATGAGTTTGTTTTTTTAAAATAATTCTGTTGAACCACAATTCAAAAGCATTGTGTGATTTTCAGTGGTTAATTTTCATAGAATTTTTATTTATTACCACTTTTGTCAGATTCAAGTTATTTCTGTGACCATTGTGGGTTTTTCTTTCATTAACAGGAGGGGTACCAACAATTTTGTCCACGTGTGTATAGTGGCTCTATTTGTGAGCAGACTCCATATCAAAGATGTGTAAATACAATATATCATTGCAAACAAAAACAATTAAAACATAATTAAAAATAAACAAAATGAAAGACAGACAAATGGATAACTGATTTTATTTGCTCTATGCATTTAACTCTTCACAAAATCTTTCTAAAACATTAGCCTGACAGTCACTGCTCTTGCTACAAAAAGGATCGTTATTGCTTAGTTCTGGTAGTGCTAAATTTTGTCTTCCAGAGGATAAAAGTGATCTGAAATAATTTCAAACAAATGTGGGATTCAAGAAAAGTTTCATAAGTTCCAATCTCTCTTGACTGCTGTGATGGTGAGGTGAGCTGTTAATTATTTAGGAAGTTTAATTATTTGATTATTTTAAAATTATTCTTAAAAAAGGGGTTTTATGTTGGCGTTCAGGTATAATCTTATCTTACATACAGCAGGCGTTTTCTCTCCAGAGATATTTTATTCATTCATTCATTCATTCATCTTCTTCCACTTAATCCTTTTCAGGTCACGGGGGGCTGGAGCCTATCCCAGCATCTTTGGGTGAGAGGCAGGGTACACCCTGGACAGACCACCAGTCCATCGCAGGGCCAACACAGAGAGACAGACAACCATTCACTCTCACAGTCATACCATAATTAAATGCTACAGAAAATGACTAAAATATAACTTTATGGTAAAGCTGTGATGGAGCACAGATGTCTGTGACTGTTTATTAGCGCTTCATGAATATCAGTCTCATCAAAATCATACTGAACATAAACTCTGACCAACAGACCCCAGCATGTTAGGTCAGGCCCCAACCGTTCTTCCGTCATCACACTCAACACTGGTGTACCACAGGGCTGTGTGCTCAGCCCATTCCTCTACTCCCTCTACACCCTTGACTGCAGGCCTATGCATGGATCCAATTCCATCATAAAGTTCGCAGATGACACCACGGTGATTGGACTCATCAGGGACAACGACGACTCAGATTACAGGGCAGAGGTTGAGCACTTGGCTACTTGGTGCGCTGACAATAACCTGCTCCTTAACACCAGCAAAACCAAGGAGCTCATAGTGGACTACAGGAAGGAGAGGGAAGAGACACATAACCCCATCCATATCAATGGCATAGCTGTTGAACGTGTCCCCAGCTTCAAATTCCTGGGGACCCACATCTCGGAGGACCTGTCCTGGTCAGTTAACACCACCAGCCTGATCAAGAAGGCCCATCAGCGCCTCTTCTTCTTGAGGACATTGAAGAAGAACCATCTGTCAACTGACATCCTGGGCAACTTCTACCGCTGCGTGATAGAGAGCACCCTGACCAACTGTATCACACTCTGGTATGGGAGCTGCTCTGTAGCTGACCGCAAGGCGCTGCAGCGGGTGGTGAAAACCGCCCAACGCATCACAGGGACTCCACTTCCAGCTATAGAGGACGTCTACAGGAAAAGATGTCTGCGCTTTATTTGCACATAACAGTACTTTTAACTTTCTGCACTGCTGCATATATTTGCATATATTTGCTTAAATTGCACATACTGTTAATTACCGTATATACTGCACTGCTGTCCTTTGCACTTCTGATTGGATGCTAAACTGTGTTTCGTTACCTTGTATTCATACATGTGTAATGACAATAAAGTTGAATCTAATCTAATCTAATCTAACCATAATTAAATGCTACAGAAAATGACTAAAATATAACTTTATGGTAAAGCTGTGATGGAGCACAGATGTCTGTGACTGTTTATTAGCGCTTCATGAATATCAGTCTCATCAAAATCATACTGAACATAAACTCATCTTTTATAAATGTATTTTTACCATGATGTGTATGCAATTTATTGTCTGATTTTAAATGATTATAAAGTGTAGATGTTATTTGATATTGATGCCCATACTACATATACTCTAATGAGCAATCTAAATTTTCATCAGTTACATTAATGCTGCTTTTGGTGGTGTCAGAATTAACAAATGACCTTTCTGCTGTTAATCATGTTGATATATACATGTTGTAGCTCAACATATTCTATTATTGGTTTTATTAAAATAGAGATAAATGTGAATTTATAATCGGAGTGGTGGCCTAGAGGTAGAGCATCGTTCAAGCCACGGCTGGGTCATACCAAAGACCATATAAAAATGGTACTTCCCATCTTCTAGCTTGGTGCTCAGCATAATGGAATGGGGGAAGGAAAGCTGGTTACCCAGCCATAGGGGGTGCACATGCTAGTGTACTCCCTGTGCCAGTCCCAAGCCTGGATAAATGGGCAGGGTTGCGTCAAGAAGGGTATCCGATGTAAAAATCCTTGCCAAATTGACATGCGAATCATCACGATATAAGGTGATGATATGCTGTGGCAACCCAGAAAGGGAGCAGCCGAAAGATTAAAAAAAATGAGATAAATGTGAATTTATGTGCTTAATAAATGACAAATATACTGAAAATCCTTAAAAGTGCTTTTGTAAGAGCTTTAATATTTCCAACCTCAAACACTTGCAGAAATACCATTAAAAATGAAGTACGCTGAATTTATTCAGGCCACAAGCTGTATATCAGGTTGTGTGTCAGCATCGGCAGAAACCCAAATTTTAAATTTTAAATCAGATTGGATTGGGAATTTAAAAAGTTGTATTATCCAGTCCACTAACGTGTCCCACCTTGTCCCACTCAAACATGATCTTTATACCATATTTGATTGATTGGGACCTGGTCACCATAGTTTTAGCAGAGGTTGAAGCAGTGTTGATGAAAGATCAACAGAGAAGGTGTGAATAGAAACGGGTCCGATACTTTTGTATTTCAGAAGGTTTTTTTTTTTAAAATTTGAATTCTACTCTGCAGGGAGAGTACCTCATGAAATATGGGACAGCTGGACAGCTGAGGGAATGACTAATACCTTCGTTTGGATGTCCTGCAGGCAAATACAAACGAAGCTATCTGTGCTTAACTTCATCAAAACATGTTCTATTTACACTCAAGTGTTTCTGCTCAGAAGAGGATGGGATGGTTAGCTCTCTAGATGGATTTCTTGCAGCAGTGTTAATCTTTGACCCTTCCTCTGCATCTCTGATATCATTTTTTTCTTTTTTATAGTTGCTGTAATTTTGAATTCACTCTCTGTCACTTCCACCTCTCTCCAACACACCATGAAAAGAATATCAGGGTGTGAATCAATAATAGACCTATTTGAGCCTCCAGACTGTGGCACATTAAATGTGTAGCAGCTAACAACTATGAATACAAATGCTCACATTATTTGAAATACTAGACAGGGATTTGACATTTTACAGCTATGAACCCAATTTCATGAAAGCAGTCACAAGTCAGAGGGATGGATTTGGACCAGTGATCATAATAAGACATCATCTAAAGAGACAAGGTGATAATTTAAAATCCCATCCAGGACACATACAATTGATATGTGTGGTGACAGAGGGAGGAAAAGTGACAGTCTAGTGAAAATCAAGTTTTTTTTTTTCTTGTTAAAATGTCTGTACCATGTTTTTATGACTTACAAGACATATCAAGAGTGAAATCACTCATGTCATATCTGTGTTTTTTTGCTGTGAAAGTTCAGTTAAGCTCCTCCCCCTTCAAAAAGGCAAGTTTTGACGGACATCATGTTTTTGTGACATCATAGTAAGAGAGAACCAATCAGGACTAAGCACTGCGTCTGGCCTCGGAGGAAGAGGGTGGAACTAAAGAGTCAACTTAGCCTCCAGTGCCAATTAGCATTTTTGAACAGGTGCTTTGAAAACAACCCAAATTAAGATGGGTTTTAGCATTAAAAACTGCTTTTAAGGACCAGTTCAGTTCTAACTATTATCCTGGGTCACTGTGCAAACAACTGGGCATGTTGTTCAAGTGATAAGTTTGTATTTTACCATGGGATTTATTCTGTGCAAAGTGGCATGAGCCTTTAATGTACCTGTTACTGCAGCCTTTCAACAGTACAATTTTACGTACTGTAAATGTAAAAGCCTTGTGTCATATACAGTAGGTAATGTGTCCACAAATATCCAGATCAGCCTGGATATATTTAGATGCTACATGTGTTGATTTGTTTGTTCAGACTTTTTTGTGAGACTCTGCTGCACATTATGCAGGAGGAGAAGAGATGTAATTGACAGGGTTATCTGACAATTTCACCCTGATGCAGCGCAACAAAAATAAAATAGTATGTTGAAATCATGCAGAGATGATCTTGCATGGAATTAATATGTAGCGTTGTTTTGTAATGGATGAAAGGACCAGGGTTGCTCTGGCCGCAGCCGGGCTTGTCCACTCTCTGGCTCTCCACTGTATTCCACGCTGCCCCGGTGCATGCGTGGTTGCATGTGATATTGATCTGGTCCTTCCTCTTAACAATCACAGTGGTATTCGCATTTAAAGTTTTTTAATATCATAGGCACGCAAGCACCAGTGGGGACTCGCGGTGTGCTTTTAAGCGGTTGCATGTTGCTTGTGTCCCAGCAGAGGACAGAAGTGGTGGCCGGTGTGCTACATGCCACTTTTTTGTGGCGCTCGTGTGCTCGACAGGTGCCGAGTGGTTGTTTGGACCCGCCAGTCACAGCAGCATTGTGTTGTATAATTTTTTTAAACATTAGCTCTTCAATACTATCGTTTTCTGGTCAAATTTGCCAGCTTGCAGACTTCTGTGTGCTGTGGCCCTCGAGAAGAGGCGGCATGTCAGTGTCCTCGTGAGTGGGATGTGGGTGGGTGGTCCATTAGAATATTCAAAGATCCTGGCATTTGAAGGAGGAGGAAAAGGGAAAAGATTTTCGCAAGCAACTGTAAGGCCATGAAATGATTTTTGTGGAAAAAGGGCATAACATACCATTTTAGACAATGTAGATTTGTTTTTAAGGGGATCTTTATCCACCACAGTGCATCTTTAAACAGAATAAAAGGTAGCTTGTCATGCAATTAACCAGAAACCTAAAAAATACTCCTTTGCTGGTACTTGATTACATTTCAGTAATTAAACAAATAAATCAACTTCATTACTCTTCAGCAAAGCCCCTTTCTGAAAGTCAGACTACTAATTCAACTATTAAATTCTTTGTTTTCTTTTACCATAAGCGGCATTCTGCCAAGAATCAAGTTTTTTCTGTTGTTAATGTCAATGGGGTGGAAGTATCTTATTGAGTTTTTGGGGTTTTATTTGATTTTTAAGTTTGTGTTGCATGTTTATTAATCGTTTTCATGTTTTGTTGTAGGAGGAGCAATGTGTTTTCGTCCTGGCCGTGGCACATTGGACCAACTCTTTACCCTCTCGAGAATCCTCGAGGGTTCGTGGGAGTTTACCCAACCAGTTTACATGTGTTTCGTGGACTTGGAGAAGGCATTCTGTCATGTGTCGGAGCTCATGTTTTTCATTGAGCTCAGACCCTCACTGTATTTCTAGTTTATTTTTCTGTTGTCATTATTATGTTGTCAGTTTTGGTATGTTTGGTTTGTGACAGAGCCCTTCCTCTCTCTCCAGACCCTCCCCACCAGCTGCCTACTGCCAGCTTCTCTGCCAGCGAAGCTGTGGGTAGCTGGGTAATTAGGTCACCAGCTCGCCTGTGATTCACACCTGCAGCTCATTCACTTCTGTGTATTTAAGCACTGCCAATTCACTGTGGCAGTGCGGCTATTTTGAATTGCCTCCTACCCTCTACATGAGTCTAAGCCTCTGAAGTGTCTTCCTTCAGCAGAGCACCTCCAGCTCTGAGGTTAAAACCATTTAAGCTATTCTTGTTGCATTTTTGTATTGTCCTTTATCCCTCACTGCTTCAGCCTCTGAAGTTTTTTATTCTCCTGAGCACACCCTGCTCAGAGGCTACGCTTGTTAGTTATTCTTGTTTCAGCATTTTTGTATTGTCTACACCATTCTCTGGACTGTATGTTATTTTCTTTAATAAATTGCACAGACACAATCCAGCGCGTGGGTCTGTCCTTCTGCTCCAAAGGAGCGCACATGACACATTTGACTGCATCCCTCGTGGTTTTTTGTGGGGGGTGCTTCGGGAGTATGGGGTATCAAGCTTGTTGTTACGAGCTATTCAGTCTCTATACGACCATTGTGAGAGTTTGGTTTGTATTGCCAACGCTCAGTTGGACTCATTCCCAGTGAGAGCTGAATTCTGCCAGGGCTGCCCTTTGTCACCGATCCTGTTCATAATTTTTATGGACAGGATTTCTAGGCACAGCCAGGGAACGGAGGGTGTCATGCTTGGTGACCGCAGGATCTCATCTCTGTTGTTGGCAGATGATGTTGTCCTGTTGGCTTCATCCAGCAATGACCTACAGCTCTTGCTGGGACGGTTTGCCACTGAGTGTGAAGCGGCTGGGATGAGAATCAGCACCTCCAAGTCCGAGTCCATGGTCCTCAGATGGAAAAAGGTGGATTGTCCTCTCTGGATTGGGGACAGGCTCCTGCCCCAAGTGGAGGAGTTTAAGTAGAGGAGTTTAAGAGAGATTGACAGATGGATTGGAGCAGCATCTGCAGCGATGTGGATGTTGTACCAGTCCATTGTGGTGAAGAGGGAGCTGAGCTCTAAGGCAAAGCTGTCGATTTACTGGTCAATCTACATTCCCACCATGACCTATGGCCGCAAGCTTTGAGTAATGACCGAAAGAATGAGATTGCGGATACAAGCGGCTGAAATGAGCTTTCTTCGTAGGATTGCTGGACTCACCCTTAGAGATAGGGTGAGGAGTTCAGTCATCCGGGAGAGGCTCAAAGTAGAACCACTGTTCCTCCACATTGAAAGGAGCCAGTTGAGGTGGTGCGGGCATCTGATCAGGATGCCTCCTGGATGCCTCCCACTTGAGGTGTTTCGGACATGTCCCACTGGGAGGAGACCCCGGGGCAGACCCAGGACTCGCTGGAGAGACTACACTACCGTTCAAAAGTTTGGGGTCACTTAGAAATTTCCTTATTTTTGAAAGAAAAGCACTTTTTTCAATGAAGATAACTTTAAACTAATCAGAAATACACTCTATACATTGCTAATGTGGTAAATGACTATTCTAGCTGCAAATGTCTGGTTTTTGGTGCAATATCTACATAGGTGTATCGAGGCCCATTTCCAGCAACTATCACTCCAGTGTTCTAATGGTACAATGTGTTTGCTCATTGCGTCAGAAGGCTAATGGATGATTAGAAAACCCTTGTGCAATCATGTTAGGTCTGCAATGCTGTAATTGCTGCAAATGGAGGATTCTTTGACGAAAGCAAAGTCTGAAGGAAAAAATTATTATTTCAAATACAAATCATTATTTCTAACCTTGTCAATGTCTTGACTACATTTTCTATTCATTTTACAACTCATGGTGGTAAATAAGTGTGACTTTTCATGGAAAACACAAAATAATTGTCTGGGTGACCCCAAACTTTTGAACGGTAGTGTACGTCTCTCAGTTGGTCTGGGAACGCCTTGGTATCCTCTCTGAAGAGCTAGAGCAGGTGGCTGGGGAGAGGGAAGTCTGGGCTTCTGTGGTTGAACTGCTGCGTATGCGACCCGCACCTCTGGAAAAGCGGTAGAAGATGGATGGATGGATGGATGAATGGATGTTTTGTTGTTTTTATGTTGTAATTTAGTTTTATTTAGACAGGGACAATGTACAATAAAACATTAACCTTGCTTAAAACAAGGAGAGATGCATTGCACCAGGTTTTAGCAAGTTGCTATTTTCCACCCATAGTCCCTGGGCAGGTTGATGGTACAGTCAAAAACAAAGAAACATACAAAACAGTACAGTCAGTCAAA
The DNA here is from genome assembly GCA_020510985.1 of Pholidichthys leucotaenia. Classification (NCBI taxonomy): domain Eukaryota; kingdom Metazoa; phylum Chordata; class Actinopteri; order Cichliformes; family Pholidichthyidae; genus Pholidichthys; species Pholidichthys leucotaenia. The sequence continues at coordinate 290,459,865 of CM035838.1, forward strand.
CCACACAATTGTGCAAAATTGCAAACATATGAAAAGTGCAAAAAGCTGTTTTTATAGTTAATCAGTGTTTTTAAATTGGAAATGTCGTCTACTTCCACCCTGTGCTTCCCCTAATTACTAATCAGCAGCACTTGTGTTGACTGGGGATGTGCAGCATCTGCGGCTGCACATGATAAAAAAGGTGCTCTGGCAGTCCAGAGGACAGCCTGCTTGGAGGAAGACCCTGCCTGGATAACCAGCCAGATGAGATCCCTGCTGGACGAGAGGAGGCTGCTGGTGGTAGAGGAAATGGCAGAAGGAGGGCAGGACTGCGAAGGAGGAGCAGTAACGGCCATGACCACCATGAATTTGGGGGAGGACACTTGTGTGCAGAGCAGCTGGGGTGCTGCAGGCGAAGGACAGCAAGAGGCAGAGTGAGGAGCTCTGCCTCTTGCTGTAAGTACCGGTATCTGGTTTCCAGATAGCAGCACCCCCATGATGATGATGTTGTTGATGACAATGAGAAATGTGGAAATACTACTGGCAAGTGTCTTCCTCTGTACAGATTTCCTGAGGGCGTCGGTGTCGTGGCGGCAGATGGAGCCTGGCCTGGAAGGGGGATCCTCCTCCTCAGCTTTTATGGACTTTCATTTGTTTTTAGCCCTCTTTTAGTTTTTAGTTTAGGTTCTTTTAGTTAGTATTGTATTCCAATTTTAGCTTATTTTAATGTAATTTTAATTAGGTTTTAGTTTAGCTTTTTATTTAAGTGGGCATTTATTTGTACATATTTTATGTAAATAAATTCCTTTGAGCTCATTTTAAAGTTTTCCCTTTATTTACTACCTGTGACTCTTCACCTGGTTTTAAAGGACCTTGCAAAGTTATGTTTTTAATTACCCCTCAGTCACATGTTACATTAACATGTCTGTAACATGTTTTTTGTTACAAGACATATCAAGAGCAAAATCAGTTCCAAGTCTCAAGTCTGTGTTTTTCTGCTGTGAATTTCCAGTTAAGCTCCGCCCCCCCTCCCCAAAAAGGCCAATTTGAACAGAACATTTCTAGCTACGCAAGCATTCCTACTTAGCCTGATTGGTTAATGTTATAGCCAATCAGGCTAAGCACTGGGCATGGCTACAGACCTGAGTTCACTCCCTTGGGAGAAGAGAGAGGAGCACCAGGAGCTTTTCCTATTTGGGAAAGATGGCAGATTATACATGGTCAGTTTTTGACATTATGAGGAAGAAATCCTCCTCTTTTAAATTACATGTTTTACCCACAGACATAAAAATATGACAGCAATGATTAATTTTATTTGGAAAAACCTCGGCGTTCCTGCTGAAATATCGGAGAGAAGACACGGGTTTGCGGCCTGCATTTTACCCTGCATGCTGGAGGAGACAGCTGGGGAGGTTTCCCCTCTGGGGCATGGGGCGCAACGGCTGGGATGAGCTGGTAAGGCTGCGCACGCCGTGGTCGTGGTTCTACGGCGGCAGGCAGGCACAACGGACCACCGGCCCTCAGCGAGCTGCTTGGTGGTCTCAGCCAGTTCGCTTCAGCAGCAGACAGGGTGCTGCACCCGCCAGCTCACCTCCTTCACTCCCAAGCAGGAGAGATTCGGAGTGAGCCGGGAAGACCCTTGGTAAGTGGTCAACTAAAGACCAGCAGGGAGCCTTCTGTTGGATATTGTATAGGGTGTACTAATATGGTGGCATCCTGGGTGTAGTAGGAGGTGACGCTCCACCTTTCTGGTGGTGGCGTCACGGGAAGTATAAAGGGATACAGCGGAAGAGGCTCTGTCTCTTTTGGTTGTAGACCCATTGACCTGTACAGAGCAACTCCTGTTGATCATGTATATAGTTAATAAAGTGAGTTCAACTATCACCCTCGCCTCCTCCTTTAAACACCGGTTTCCAGACGTAACATTTGTTGACGAGGAGAAAAGGTATGGAGCGAGCTGCCACCGCTTTTTGGCCGTTTTTAGAAGTTCCCGGGGAGCCACCCGTGCCATGGACCAGGTGGTACGTGGCCTTTGAGGCGTGTGTGTGTGTCTGGCTGGCTCACGACAGATAAATCTTTGCAAATGGCGGCTCGTGATTCTGTAAAGTCAGCCTCAAATGCCCCTCTCATGATGTTATGCCTGGACCAGTCAATGGCCTCTAGTGTTTTTACATCACATTTTCATATTGGTACGGTACTGACAGAACCCCTATTCAGCAGGTCCAAAAAATCAGGACCATACCCGTTACAGTCCCTAATGGAAAACTACAAACCGTGCCGTACCGTACCGAACCGTACCGAACTGACACTCATGGAAAAGGGGCTTATCTGGTGTCTCTCAACCTTGCTGAGCTCGAAAAGCTGCATGCAAAGGCGATTCTGGTCTATAATCTCGGAATGGAGGGCCAGAGGATCCTTAGTACGTTGGGAGGTGGTGATAGTTTTCAAGAAGTGGTGCAGCTAACGTTGCGCTATTTTTGCGCCCCGGAAAACATCATTGTGCGGCGAATTCAGTTTCAGCAGCACCGCCAGCGGCAGGGAGAGTCAGTACAACATTTCGTGACCGATCTGCACCAGCTGGCCGGGGAGTGCCACTTCGGAACTTTGGAGGAAGAGATGGTCCATGACCAACAAGCGGAGTATATCCTTAGTTCCTCCGCAAGAGCACGGGGTCCTGACATTCACCAGGGAATTATCGCTGACCACGGCTGTGGAGTTGGCACAACAGTACGAGGCAGCAGACAGGCTGGCCAAAAATCTTGGCGAAAAGTAAGTGCCACAGAAAAGTGAACAACAGTGGAAGGTGCTGGCCGCGGACCCAGATGGCAAAGCCGGCATGAATGACGAGGAATATGCTGCTTCCGTAAAAGTTAGGTCCACCCTGAGTACGCCAAGGTGTTATGGCTGTGGGTCCGCTAGGCACCGATACAAGGCAAGTGAGTGTCCAGCCAAAGGGAAGCGCTGTGGAAAGTGCGGTCTGTTTCATCACTTTGCACGGGCCTGTAAGAATTTTGAACGAACAGACCGGAGCCCAGAGGGGGGGCTCATCTTCAAAAGAACTTACCGAGGTTCACACAATCTCGCCAGATATGGATGGATGGATCTACTGTAGTGTTGAATTGGACGGAGTCGAGGCACTGTTACTAGTGGATAAGGGATCGGCGATCTCCGTACTAAATTTGGCCACGGTGAAGAGTTTGTTTCCACACTACAGAGTGAGTAAGTTAGAGGCGACCTGCTATGGTTACGGTGGTAACTCGTTTAACATTGTGGGCTCACTACGGCTGTCGGCGAGATACAGGTTGGCAGGAATGTGTGACGTCCATTTTGTGGTGTCTGCCGAAGGGTCAAATCTAATGGGATGTCACATGTTCTACGGGCTTGGTTTCACAATAGCCAGTGGCGCTGGTGGGAAGTGGCCCGGGGCAAGAGAAGACGGGCCAGACCAGCACTATGGGGTGTCGCTGTGGGGTGATCCTGGCACCAGAGTTCAAGTTACCCTGGACAAGGGAACTGAACGGCAGGGAGGGACACCCGCGGTGGCAGATGAAGCCAGCATGCAGACACCAACTGGTTCCAGAATCCAGCTGAGTACTGCTGGAGAACGGGATGCTGCCGTGGCTGATTCAGCACACGAAATGAAAGGGAGCGGGGTGAGACCGAGAGGTGTGAGTTCCAGACGCACCTACGAGCAGGATCCGGGGCGTATCCTGGACCGGGTCGGCAGGACTGTCTGACACCGAAGGAAAGCCCGGTCACGACATGATGGATTGAGGAAGCCAGTTAGAGCTCCCCTACATATAGGCGAGGAGGTCCGCCCTAGGGCTGAAGCTCGGCTCAGAGGGATCCACAAATCGCGGGAGTACAGAGATGACCAGGGGCGGCTGCGGGTGGTGACAACCTGTGAGGACGGCTGCTTAGGGCTGTCTGATGGATCCAGGAGGCACTCTAACAAGATGCGGCATATAGGAGGGGACAGACGCCAGTGCAGCTTGTCTCCAGCGAAGAAGAGGCGAAGACGCTTAGGGAGGGAGCCGCCAGACAGACATTCCAGGGTGGGTCTCCACTGGGGTCCATAATGTGACTTTAAAGGGGGGGTTAGCGGGATGTTATGTTGTTCTGAATAAAGTGCCATTTTAATTTTTGAATTTTTGAAGCCGCTTAGCCTATGAATAGGATTGTGTTATTTCCCTGTGTGTGTGTGTGTGTGTGTGTGTGTGTGTGTGTGTGTGTGTGTGTGTGTGTGTGTGTGTGAAAAAAAAAAAAGAATGTGTGAAATGGGAATTTCCCAACACTGTTTGTTTGGTTTGCCCATGTTGTGGGGTGGGATTGTTGGGGTGGGGGCTGCCATTAGGTACTTGCATATATTGTTTATTGGTGTTTAATGTTTGCTGTGTTATGGTAATGTATGTATATTGTATATGTTCGGGATTATTTTCTTTTAGCACACAGCCATTTTATTTTCATGGACTTTAAATGGTTGAGGCAGCAGAATAACCCGCCGGTCCGTGTAGGGAGCGCCAGTAGTCCACCTGACCCCTCTAGAGTTATTTTGTGGTGTGCATGGATAGGTTATGGATTTCTGTTGTATATTTTACTGCTTAGCGTGTGAGTTGGGTTACAAATTTTGGGAGGATCTAATTGGTGTGTCTGTGCATTTTTCTTCTGGGGGTGGGGGAATGTTGGATATTGTATAGGCCGCAGGGGTGTCAAACTCATTCCATGGAGGGCCAAGAACCTGCATGTTTTACTTCCACCCAGTGTCTTCAGCAGGTGTTTTCACTGATCAGCAATTAGTAGGAAGAAATTCAGTGAAATCACCTGTTGAAGACACTGGGTGGAGGTAAAACCTGCAGGGTCTTGGCCCTCCATGGAATGAGTTTGACACCCGTGGTATAGGGTGTACTAATATAGCAGCATCCTGGGTGTAGTAGGAGGTGACACTCCACCTTTCCGGTGGTGGCATCACGGGGAGTATAAAGGGCTACAGCGGAAGAGGCTCTGTCTCTTTTGGCTGTTAACCCATTGACCTGTATGGAGCGACTCCTGTTGATTGTGTATATAGTTAATAAAGTGAGTTCAACTATCACCCTTGCCTCCTCCTTTGAACACCAGTTTCCAGACGTAACACCTTCCAGCCTCCGTGCGGGGCTGGGCAGCAACTCTCCCTTCCACCGAGAATGATGCTTCCACAGGTTTGTTTATTTGAATGGGGCATTACATACTAATGAACATTAATACAAATGTAAGTATGTCAGATTTAGCAATACTGCTAATATGCATCTGTAGTCCCCCAGCGGGTCACAAAAACACGCAATCATACCCAAGCAGAACAACTGCAATGAAACTGTACAAAGTGGATATGCTAAAGTGCAAGAGTTAAGGTGCTACAAAACAAAACATTCAAATGTCACACAAGTGAAGTGATGTGTATGTGTACACACACACATGCACCCAAGCACCTCACAGCAACAACAAACAACAGCAACAAACAAGAGGTGGGGCATATGCGTGTGATGCACGGGCACATATATATATATATGTGTATGCCGCAGAGCAACCACTATCTTCACCTAAGACTTTCACTTCCTCATGTTGGATTGCCTTCTCAGAGCCCAATGTCCTCTTCTTCTTCCTGCTGGTGGGTGGGAGTATGAGTGGAGCTATTTAAAATATTCGTAGATCCGCGCATACTTAAGTAAGTGGAAAATGTAAAAGCTCTTTCCAAGGAATTCTAAGGCAATGAAAGTTTTTTGTGTATAAAAAGCCACAATATACTGTTTTGGACAATACACATTTGTTTTTGAGGTGGTTTTGGAGCCACTAGAGTGCTTCTGTAAAAAAGCCGGCAGTAGTCAGCTAATAGAAATTCATCAATGAATCAATACACCAGAGGGACTCTTAAATGGGAACATTGTAATTACAGTCTCAGCATCTTAAACCCAGACCAGACCAGCAACATACCCCCAAGGCTGTGTTATGCACAGAAATACAACAATGGTTAAAATAAATTAATGTTAAATCAGATACTCTTGATGGCCAGTTTAAAAATGTAAACATTGATTAAGATACAAAGAATTCAGTGAATCTGATTAAAATTATATTGATACCCATTACTTTAAACTGGTATTTTTGTATATCTCTTTGCGGAATGTTCTTGATTCTGTAAAAAAAAAATCGTTAGTGGAATTTTACACTGAACTCTGATCTGACAAATCCTTGCACTTCACTACTTCACTCGTCATCAATAACCTAACGTGAGTATCTTTCACTGAATCTTCTCTTCCAGGCATTGATCAAACATTTGTGCAGCTACAAACAAACACTTATTTCTAAGGAACTGGCATGAAAACAGAGTCCGCAAAACAATTATATGTTTGATCAAGGCGACCACAAAATACAGCAACTAAAAGAAAAAATATAATCCGAGATCTATAGGAGGTGCAGCACAGATTGCAGCATGTTAGATATAATACTGAAATGAAACACACGACTTCAGGTTAAAAAGTGTAACATACACAAACATTAAGCAGTCTATTTAACTTGAGTGTGTTACCTGTTTATAATGGGTCCAAAGATCAGAGAAGTGAATCACAAGCTCGCTCTTTCACTTAGCCTGGTGAAGGGTTGACTAGAAGGGCAAAGAATCGTCAGTTTGTTCTTAAATTATTTCAAAAAGCTGCAGAGTGAGTCCGCGGGAAGAGGGATGGAGACAAGACGACAACTGGGAGGCACAGACCAACAGACAAACTGAGACAAGCTCCGATCCTCTTCAGTTAGAGACAGCGAGAGAGAGAGAGAGAGAGAGAGAGAGAGAGAGAGAGAGAGAGAGAGAGAGAGAGAGCGATCACTTTGTGAGGAAAACAAAGGTTTGTGCCAGTGCTGCCAGTTTTTCCTCTTTTCTTCAGAACCAAGGACAGCTCCATGTATGACATGGAGACGTGGCCTTCAACGCTATATATATACAGTATACTGTATATACACGTATATATATATATATACTGTATATGTGTGTGTGTGTGTGTGTGTATTTTTTGAGATATACATCTCAAAAAATTAGAATATCATGAAAAAGTTCAATATTTTTGTCACTCATTTCAGAAAGTGAAACCCATATATTATATAGATTCATTGCACAGACAGTGATATATTTCAAGTGTTTATTTATTTTAATTTTAATGATTATGGCTTACAGCCCATGAAAACCCCAAATTCAGATTCTCAAAAAATTAGAAGATTACATAAAATTAATTTTAAAAAATACTTTTTTTAATACAGATGTGGCCGACTGAAAAGTATGTCCATGTACACACTCAGTACTTGGTCGGGGCTCTTTTTGGATTAATTACTGTATCAATGTGGCATGGCATGGAGGTGATCAGCCTGTGGCACTGCTGAGGTGTTATGAAGGCCCAGGTGGCTTTGATAGCGACCTTCAGCTCATGTGCATTGTTGGGTCTGGTGTCTCTCATCTTCCTCTTGACAATCCTCCATAGATTCTCTATGGGGTTTAGGTCAGGAGAGTTTGCTGGCCAATCAAACACAGTGATGCCATGGTCATTAAACAAGGTTTTGATACCTTTGGCAGTGTGTGTGTGTGTGTGTGGGGGGGGGGGGGGGGGTGCCAAGTCCTGCTGGAAAATGAAATCAGCTTCTCCATAAAGCTTATCAGCAGAGGGAAGCATGAAGTGCTCTAAACTTTCCTGGTAGATGACTGCACTGACTTTGGTCTTGATAAAACACAGTGGACCAACACCAGCAGATGACATGGTTCCTCAAGTCATCACTGACTGGAAACTTCACACTAAACCTCAAGCAACTCAGATTCTGTGCCTCTCCACTCTTTCTCCAGACTCTGGGACTTTGATTACCAAATTACCAAATGAAATGCAAAATTTATTTTTATCTGAATAGAGGTCATCTGCTGGTGTTTGTCCACTGTGTTTTATCAAGACCAAAATCAGTGCAGTCGTCTACCAGGAAATTTTAGAGCACTTCATGCTTCCCTGTGCTGACAAGCTTTATGGAGAAGCTGATTTCACTTTCCAGCAGGACTTGGCACCTCCCCCACCACCACACACACACTGCCAAAAGTATCAAAACCTGGTTTAATGACCATGGCATCACCGTGTTTGATTGGCCAGCAAACTCTCCTGACCTAAACCCCATAGAGAATCTATGGAGTATTGCCAAGAAGAAGATGAGAGGCACCAGACCCAACAATGCAGACGAGCTGAAGGTCACTATCAAAGCAACCTGGACCTTCATAACACCTCAGCAGTGCCACAGGCTGATCACCTCCATGCCACGTCACATTGATGCAGTAATTAATCCAAAAGGAGCCCTGACCAAGTACTGAGGGTGTACATGGACATACTTTTCAGTCGGCCAACATTTGTATTAAAAAAGTATTTTTTTAAATTAATTTTAAATTAATTTTATGCAATATTCTAATTTTTTGAGAAACTGAATTTGGGTGTTTTCATGGGCTGTAAGCCATAATCATCAAAATTAAAATAAAATTCAAAAGTTTGGGGTCACCCAGACAATTATTTTGTGTTTTCCATGAAAAGTCACACTTATTTACCACCATGAGTTGTAAAATGAATAGAAAATATAGTCAAGACATTGACAAGATTAGAAATAATGATTTGTATTTGTGACCCCAAAGTGACCCCAAACTTTTGAACGGTAGTGTGTATATATATATACATATATATATATATATATACATACATACAGTGAGTGATATATTTCAAGTGTTTATTTATTTTAATTTTATTTAAAAGTGTTCGGTAAGTCTATATACACTACCGTTCAAAAGTTTGGGGTCACCCAGACAATTATTTTGTGTTTTCCATGAAAAGTCACACTTATTTACCACCATGAGTTGTAAAATGAATAGAAAATATAGTCAAGACATTGACAAGATTAGAAATAATGATTTGTATTTGAAATAATAATTTTTTCCAGATACTCAACCTGCTCAAAGGAAGGTCAGTTTTATAGCTTCTCTAACCAGCTAAACTGTTTTCAGCTGTGCTAACATGATTGCACAAGGGTTTTCTAATCATCCATTAGCCTTCTGACGCACATTGTACCATTAGAACACTGGAGTGATAGTTGCTGGAAATGGGCCTCTATACACCTATGTAGATATTGCACCAAAAACCAGACATTTGCAGCTAGAATAGTCATTTACCACATTAGCAATGTATATTAGATATTAGAGTGTATTTCTGATTAGTTTAAAGTTATCTTCATTGAAAAAAACAGTGCTTTTCTTTCAAAAATAAGGAAATTTCTAAGTGACCCCAAACTTTTGAACGGTAGTGTATATATATATACTGTATATATACATACATACAGTGAGTGATATATTTCAAGTGTTTATTTATTTTAATTTTATTTAAAAGTGTTCGGTAAGTGTATATACACTACCGTTCAAAAGTTTGGGGTCACCCAGACAATTATTTTGTGTTTTCCATGAAAAGTCACACTTATTTACCACCATGAGTTGTAAAATGAATAGAAAATATAGTCAAGACATTGACAAGGTTAGAAATAATGATTTGTATTTGAAATAATAATTTTTTCCTTCAAACTTTGCTTTCGTCAACGAATCCTCCATTTGCAGCAATTACAGCATTGCAGACCTAACATGACTGCACAAGGGTTTTCTAATCATCCATTAGCCTTCTGACGCAATGAGCAAACACATTGTACCATTAGAACACTGGAGTGATAGTTGCTGGAAATGGGCCTCTATACACCTATGTAGATATTGCACCAAAAACCAGACATTTGCAGCTAGAATAGCCATTTACCACATTAGCAATGTATAGAGTGTATTTCTGATTAGTTTAACCCCTTGCACTCCGGTCAATTTCCCTAAAAACGCCAAAAAATAACGTGCCCAAATTAAATCCAAAGCTGTTCTTCAACCCTTTGCAGCATCTTCATGGGGTTGATCTCATTTAAAAGAAAACACTTTGAATTTTTTGGCAAAACAGTCATAATCTCTCTAAGTGCTCCGGCCACTGAGTTACAGTCATCTAAACATAGTGAACTTGAAGAAAATAAATTTGGCCTGGGCGTTTTTTTGGATACAAATGCTTGCAAATAACACACAGCTTCAGATCTGGGCTGGAAATTGCAACAGAAATGTAGAACCAAGTGTTATCCAGCTGAGGTCCAAATTTTGTAACAATACCACAAAAAATAAATATATTACACAGCTTTTTTCTCAGGTAGTTCCCAGGCGTTTTGGAACTGTGCCAAATTGTGCCAAATGGCACAGTTTGGAAAAACGTCTGTAACTTTTGAATGCTTCAATGTAGAAGCTTCATTTTGGGCTCTAATGAAAGGTGACACTCAGGGCTGTGTCTGTGTGTGTGTGTGGGGGGGGTTGTCCCCCCCCCGCTACAGAGGAAAGACATGGCCCGTTGTGCCACGGTCCATCATGCAGCGGTGATGCACAGCTGTAATTTACCAATCGGTCAAAAGTCATTTTGATTACAATTTTCAGGGATAAAGGATAATTTAGCTTAGAACACCTTACCTCTTCACAGCAGAAGCGGAGCTGGCGAACTTCTTCCTCATTGTCAGACGAACGCAACGCTGGTCTTGCGACCCGATCAAAACATAATTCCATTATTGTGGTTTTGCGCTTCCATGATTGCGGTTTTTGGCGAACGATTTTTCAAAACAAATAACAGTAGTAATTAAAAATAGACTGGCAAGCGCGTGTGTGTCACTCAGCCTTCGTCTTCGGCCTCCGTCGGTCTATGATGACCATGGAAGGCAATCCTAACGTCTATTCTGCTGGGACAAAAACAAAACAAAACAAGCACCGCCTGGCCGAACGTGCCGTTGCGCGAATGTCAGTCGCTGTCACAGAGGTTGCACTTGTGGATGGTCTCCATGCTGCTGGGTCTGTGGGGTTCTTCCTGCGGGTCCTTTTTTTCTCTGCAGCAGCAGTCTGTCTTCACCCAACCTTAAAAAAAACAGCTCACGAACTTCTCTGCTTCAGTTGGCTCACTGCATTCACAGCGTTGGTAGGCGGGTCCTTCTTGCTAGGTTTTCAGTCATTGGTTCTTCAAGGTTTCAGAAACCCAATTCAAGGCTCTTATTAGTCGAATGAGAGGTCAATCAGATGAACTAATCTGTTCGCGGCTGTGTCTGCAGCTTTTATTTTCAGTGCGCGCTTGGACGCCATACACCACCTACATCACAATCTCCATCATGCGTCCTAGAGCGCACGAGGGCGCTCTCGTGCGCTCTAGGACGCAGAGACTTGCCCTTCCGCGGTACAACCGAGTGCAAGAGGTTAAGGTTGTCTTCATTGAAAAAAAGTGCTTTTCTTTCAAAAATAAGGAAATTTCTAAGTGACCCCAAACTTTTGAATGGTAGTGTGTGTATATATATATATATATATATATATATATATATATATATATATATATATATATATCCGTGGCCATGTGACTCCTTGCGTGTTCCAATAAAGTTAACCCTTTAACTGCCCAGATTAAATGGACGGGTCGCGCACCCCCAGTGGAGCAGCGCAGCAACTGCACCGGTCAACTTATTGACGTCCCCCGGCTATACTGAGAATTTGTACTAATCTGTATTGATCTGACAGTTTAGAAGGTGGCAGACATGCACCAAAGGAATCATGGCTGGCATGGAATACAGCAAAGAAGAAGAAATCCTCATTATTATTCTTCCTTTTTCCATTTTGAGCTCACAGCACCAATGTCAATGCCTTCATGATCGGTCATCGCGGCAGTGATGATGACTGAAACTGCATGAAACGGGGAAAATAGCCACGTAGTACAAACAAAATTCACGTGAGATAATCATAAGAGTTTGAAGATGTGGAAGTGGGTGTAAATTACTAAGTAAACACGATACATTGACCACGATTGACGAAAAACTGAGCTACCAGTACCAAGATGGCGGCGCCCGCGATCGTCATACATTCTCACAGGAAAACTGCATTTTACAGGAAAAAATAGCCACGTAATACAAACGAAATTCATGTAGGATAATCATAAGGGTTTGTAGATGTGGAAATGGGTGTAAATTACTAAGTAAACGTGAAACATCAGTAACGATGGACAAAAATGGACCGGTCACGTGGGCGAGCGAGCCCCCCCCACCCAGCAACCAGGTAAGAGAAATATGTTGGGGTTTTTTTACATTTTATTGATTTTCTGGTTCATATACTTTGAAGATTATATAAAAACATACCCCTGTAGACAAATCGGCGTTAAAAAAAAACAAAAAAACCCCAGACCATTTTTTGTGTAAATGTGTCCAAAGTCCACTTTTGACTGAGTTATGTAATTTATATAGCTGCCACGACATTATGCAAATTAGAGGTGTAAATTTATTTCTATCTGAAACTTTGGGTCATAGTCTACATCTTTCTAATTGGCAGTGCACCATTATCTCTTGCAGCTTTCTCGAGGTATATATATACCTATGGGTAAATATATATACCTCGGATTCAGGAAGAGCAATGTGGTTTTCGTCCTGGTCATGGCACACCGGACCAGCTCTTTACTCTCTCGAGAATTTTTGAGGGTTCGTGGGAGTTTGCCCAACCAGTTTACATGTGTTTTGTGGACTTGGAAAAGGCATTTGACCGTGTCCCTCGTGTTTTTTTGTGGGGGGGGGGGGTGCTTCGGGAGTATGGGGTATCGGGCTTGTTGTTACGAGCTATTCAGTCTCTGTACGACCGTTGTGAGAGTTTGGTTCGTATTGCCAACACTCGGTCGGAGTCATTCCCGGTGAGAGTTGGACTCCGCCAGGGCTGCCCTTTGTCACCGATCCTGTTCGTAATTTTTATGGACAGGATTTCTAGACGCAGCCAGGGAACGGAGGGTGTCATGCTTGGTGACCACAGGATCTCATCTCTGTTGTTTGCAGATGATGTTGTCCTGTTGGCTTCATCCAGCAATGACTACTACAGCTCTCGCTGGGACGATTTGCCGTTGAGTGTGAAGCGGCTGGGATGAGAATCAGCACCTCCAAGTCCGAGTCCATGGTCCTCAGCCGGAAAAAGGTGGATTGTCCTCTCTGGGTTGTGGACAGGCTCCTGCCCCAAGTGGAGGAGTTTAAGTATCTTGGGGTCTTGTTCACGAGTGAGGGGAAAATGGAGCAAGAGATTGACAGACGGATTGGAGCAGCATCTGCAGTGATGCGGACGTTGTACTGGTCTGTTGTGGTGAAGAGGGAGCTTAATTCTAAGGCAAAGCTGTCGATTTACCAGTCAATCTACGTTCCTACTCTCACCTATGGTCACAAGCTTTGGGTAATGACCGAAAGAACAAGATTGCTGATACAAGCGACTGAAATGAGCTTTCTCCGTAGGATTGATGGACTCACCCTCAGAGATAGGGTGAGGAGCTCAGTCATCAGGGAGAGGCTCAGAGTAAAACCACTGCTCCTCCACATTGAAAGGAGTCAGTTGAGGTGGTATGGGCATCTGATCAGGATGCCTCCTGAACGCCTCCCACTTGAGGTGTTTCAGGCACGTCCCACTGGGAGGAGACCCCGGGGCAGACCCAAGACTCGGTGGAGAGACTATGTCTCCCAGCTGGTCTGGGAACGCCTTGGTATCCTCTCTGAAGAGCTACAGCAGGTGGTTGGGGAGAGGGAAGTCTGGGCCTCTGTGCTTGAACTGCTGCCTCCGTGACCCAGACCTCCAGAAAAGCGGTAGAAAATGGATGGATGGATATATACCTTTATTCAGATGTACAGGTCCAGTAAAAAACAAACACATAAAGAAGGGGAAAAAATACACAAAATTGACAATCAACACAAACTGGTGTATCAGTGCCTCCTATAAAAAAAAAAATAGGACAGCAGAATCTTTTCAGTTAACCAATCAATAATCACAGAAGAAATACTATTTCTCAGCTTATCTTTTTATCGAAGTACACAGGGAGTCAAACACGGCCGTGGGTCTCCGCAGCTCAATCTGGTGAAGACCTCGAGCAAAATAATCAACCGATATATATAGGCTTCAAGTTACTGGGCGTTCCCCAGTAACTTTCCAACAATACACTGGCCATTGTCCAAACTAGTTAGAACCGGTCCTCTCAGCGTCCAAATGTCTCCTTGCCTTTATGGCTTCCACATCCTTCCTCTCAGCGTCCAGATGCCTCCCCTCCAGTCCTTTATGGCTTCCACATCCTGTTGTTTAGATCTTGGTTTCTTCAGTCCTACGCAACCTCCATGCCCATTTATAGAAGCAGGAACAGAGACTTCTTTGTAGAGCTTGCGTGCGTGCATGTGTGTGGAACGTGTGTGTGACTGGTGTGTGTAACTTGTGTGTGTGTAAATGGTGTGTGTGTGTGTAACTTGTGTGTGTGTGTGTGTGTGTGTGTGTGTGTGACTGGTGTGTGTAAAAGCACTTTGTGTGATATCTAACTAATTGTCATGTATCTGAGCTCATGTTTTCACCGAGCTCAGACCCTCACTTTATTTCTGAGTATTGTATGTCTGATTAGTTTGATTTTGTTAGTTTTCTGTATATATTTTGGATTTGTTTACACTTGTGCCTCCCCTTTCCCAGACACTCCCTCTAACTGCTCACAGTCTGCTCCCCTCTCAGCTCAGCTGTGAGCAGTTGGTCATTTTAGGTCACCTGCTCACTCAGCGACTCACATCTGTAGCTCATTTTCCCCTGTATATTTAAGCACTGCCTGTTCACTGTTGGACTGCGGCAATATTGAATCAACTTCTGATCACTCCACTTCTCCCAGCCTCTGAAGTGTCTCTACTTCTCCAGAGCGCTCCCTGCTCTGAGGCTCAGCCTTGTAAGTTATTATTTGTTACATTTTTGTATTGTCAGCACTATTTCTGGACTTTATGTTATTTTTGTTAATCAATATCACAAACTCAATTTAGCACCTGGGTCTGCCTTCCTGCCCCGTAGGGGCGTACATGACACTAATCTTCACTATTTATTTATTATAACACTCCACAGCAGGGATTGATAATGCATGGTACTAAATCTTAACCCTGTTAAAGATAAAATTATTTCATTTTCAGAGGTATTAAGCCTACAAATAAATTTAAACATAAGGTTCCTTAAAATGGCTCCTAATGTTCTAATTCCTGCAGCCACAAAGAGCTCACTTGCACTAGGTCATCTAGGCCTCTTCAGTAACAGTCTCAGGGCATCATTATAGGCAACTTGAAGTCTCCTCAAACTCCCTGCCTTATAACTGTCCCATAAATGTGTAGTATACATGGGTGTACAGTATGCTCTGAAAAGAGACAGCTTAACCTCATGTGAGCATGCACTAAACCTCCGACACAGAATGTTAGCCTGTGCATACAACAAACGACACTGTCTGTAGATATGGTAAAATGGTAAATGACATTCACTTATATAGCGCTTTTATTCTCATCTCTTGATGACCAAAGCGCTTTACAGATCCTGCTATCCACCCATTCACACACACATTCACACACTAATGGCGGCATGCTACCTAACATGGCGATATCTTCATCAGTCATTTGGTCAATGATCATATGTCCAAGATATTTGATCTTATTACAGACTGACAGAGCATTCCCTGATAATTTAATTTTAATTTTAATTTAAAGTTGTTGGGTGTCGTATAATAACAGAGTAATATTTTGTGTTGTTTAAATGACTAGCGGACAACAACTCCCATCATCCCACATCACTAAACTGTAATCGTGTTTAGTGCTGTTACTTATGCAGAATGTACATGGCTTTTCTTTTGATCAGTTTAAAAATTTAATTTATTCAAAGTTTTTATGTTGACTGTGTTCACTATAAATTTGCTGTTGCTTATTGTTATAATAGAGTGATGATTTAGAGTGAAGTACATGGTGGTAATGCACCTGTAAGCTGGTTGCCAACTGCCAATCAAATCTAAAAGAAGAAGAAGGAATAAATAGTGAAGATTAGTTAGATATTACACAAAGTGCTTGCATACACATATCTTTTAGTTACACACACACCATTTACACATACACATCAGTTACATGCACACACACACACACACACACACACACACACACACATGCACACACACAAGCTCTAGTCTCTGTTTCTGCTTCCATATATGGGCATGAGGTTGCGTGGGGCCAAACAACAGGATGTGGATGCCATAAAGGACTAAAGAGGAGACATCTGAACGCTGAGAGGAAGGATAAGGAAAGCCATAAAGCCTTAAAGGCAGGATGCATCTGGATGCCAAGAGGACCGGTTCCTACTAGTTTGGACAATGGCCATGTATTGTTGGAGATTGGCTGGAAACGCCCAACAACCGGAAGCCTATATGTATCGATTGATCCCTTTGCTCTGGGTCTTTTCACCAGGTTGGGCGGTGAAAGAACCACAGCCGTGTTCTCTGACTCCTTGCGTGTTTCAATAAAAAGATAAACTGAGAAATAGTATTTCTTCTGTGATTATTGATTGGTTAACTGAAAAGATTCTGCTAACTATCCTATTTTAATTTTTACATTATACAGAATGCATATGTATTTTCCTTTAATTAGAGTTTATAAAATTCCATTATTCAATACTGACTGTGTTTACAGTCAATTCAGTGCAAACAAAAATAAATCTATATATCGACATATGTTATCAAGCAGCCTCTCTTTTACACAACGTGGTAGGCTGCCTTTTGGGCTTTTTGGGGCTTGTTTCCATAGAGCCGGTTGCTTGTTTTGCTCGTGAAACCTGGCAACTGTTGTAAGGGCGGCAGGTGGGGATGCTAGTATGGAATGCATTCAGCTCAGTGAGAGAACATGAAACGAGCTCCACAAGGCTAACAAACCATTTTAAAATTGGTTGGACTTGTCAAACAAAAGGACCAAACCCTCTGTCCAACACGAGGTAAATATCATATTATTGATTTTTTTTTTTTTTTTTTTTTTTTTTTTTTGTTACTTATTTGTACCCGTAGGTAGACTTGGTTTGCAGTCTGGTGACAAGCCACTGGCTGCTGGTCGCTGTGTGCGCGAGCGCCCTAAACCTACATGTTTTTGGTGTGCGGGAGGAAACCGGAGAAATCCCGGAGTAAACCCGCGCAACACGGGGAGAACATGCAAACTCCACACAGCTCACTGTTGGTTGGGGGCTGGGATCGAACCCACGATCTCATGATCCCCGCGATCCCCCGGCCGAGGGTAAAACTGTGCTGCCACAGTGCTAAACCACTGCGCCACCGTGCAGCCCAGATTTAGCTGCTGAATTGTTGTCTGAAGTTAGCTGGTTGCTAGTTTGCTAGTTACACCACTGAATAACTGTGCTGCCTGGTAGGATTTAGCTGATCAGAGAAATGATTAGCTCTTCTCATGCAAATTTGGTCTTTACATTGTATTAATCATGATCAGAATGGATTTGTTCATCAACTGTTAAAGTGAAATTTACTGTATGTGTTTCAGCATTCATCAAAATGTTAGCAGCTCCAAACATTTATCAAGTACAAACAAATCTACTCTGACCACCAGTCCTTAAATATAAATGTGTTTAAATTTTGCTTGTCATCCCTACTAAATTCAAGTTAACCTTAAACTGTTCTGTATTTTTAAAATGTCATTATTTTGATAATTATAAAATTCAATTAAAAAGCAAGTTTTACCACTTTTGAATACAGACTAAAACCTTATTCATGCTGCATTTCTCCTCTGGTCCGCTTTGGGCCACACGTGCTTTGGACAAGCCCGGCGCGCATGCGGCATTGTACATGCCCACTTTTTTTGTCTACCAGGCCAAGCAATTGATGCACATACACAACTGTTATTTGTAGTTTCACCCCAGTCCTATGGCTGGGCAAATGCGCTAACACACCAGTTTGTTCACCAGCTTTAAACACGAGAGCGATGCACTTTTTTTTTTTGTAGCAACAACAATGGCATCATTTCAAGGAAAAGGAGGAATTACCGTTTTCTAGTGCTCTTCTCCGCTCAAGCTGCTGCTGCTGCAAAAGGATTCATGTATGTTTATTTTCGTCTTACGCCTCCTCATTGTCTTCCTCGTCTACTTTGTCTTTGTATGCTGTGTTGGTAGCGCCACCTCGTGAATGGGACATTCAGCCTTGCGCATGCTCTGTTGACGCGTTCAGATCGTGGGCAGGCCATGCAGTCATAAAATTTGGGCTGCACGTGGTCGTCCACAGAAGAGCTCCGCGTACACTAGCAGAGTGGAGATGATGACATAAATTTTGTCACACGAGGTTTCCGGTTGCACATATGCAGACAGCGGAGGTGCAGCATGAATCCAGCTTAAGTCACTCTGAAGTAGGGCTGTCGCGGTAGAGGAATTTCCCCTGCGGTGATGCTCAACACCAGGATATGTGGTATTATTGCAAATGTTTTTAAGACCCTGTGGTCTTGTAATTTAAACAGGGTTCATAACTTATGTAGCAAACAATGGAAGCTGTGAGAAACTCGCTGCAGCTCCGCGCTCAACTTTATGTGCATGTGTGACAGTTGTGCGGAGCTCCGGTCTTACTAGGTATGAATTGCTGAGTCTGTTAAAAAAACAATAAACAATGATCATTTTCTTAAAACAGTGACGGAAACTCCAGTATACTACGGTGTGTGTGGACTGGAGACTGCAGCGACATTCAGCTTATTTAAACAGGACAGTCTCTGTACAGGACCCCTCATGGCTCTTGTCTCCGTGATTTTTGGATTTTTGCCGCTGTCCGAAAAATCACGTTCAAACAAGCAATGCACTATGCAATAGTTGTTTCGCTCTCAGAGCTCACTCTCCGCTCAGAAGGAAATAACACACTTTGTGCCCTTTCAGTGCTCACTGTCATGGCTGTGTTTAGCAAGGAGTCCAAACGCTTCCTCCATTAACTGCCTGCTGGAGTCTGTCAGGAGAGAGAGTGCCCCACACGTTACTGACGCCGCCAGCACCCGCTGCTACGGAAGCTTCCACAGTATTGGATGCTGCCGCCGTCAGTACCGGGTGCAAACATGATGTTGGCAATAAAAATACACTTAACATTTAACAATTTTTTTATTAATCAATAGGGTCACATAAACGAACAGCGAGATTTAGCCACACACACAAAAAAGTGAATGCCGCGGTTGTTGTGCTTGCTCATTATCTTCCGCGGTAGGCTTGTCCATAGCACAGTATTACATAATTACGGTTATTGTGACAGCCCTACTCTGACGGCTATTCTTAAATATCCACGTTAAAAGAAGTTGATTATTTTCCCTGCAGATCATTTTCAGATCGCCTGTCCTCTGTGAAAATACCACAACTGCATAAAAAAAGTATTTGAACAGATATATAGAAAATAAATACCAAATAGATGAATGAAAGAATAGATGCATTTCATATTCCTAAACATTTTATAAACTTTTTTACGTGTAAAAATGAGTTCAAAAGCGCTACAATACGGCATCACTGATTTATTTATTTAATTACACTGGTCAACACCAAATTTATTGTCTAAGTTTTTTTTAGCTGATTTAGGACAATTTTGATGTGCTGAATTCAAAAATCACATTGGTTTTGTTCAATCAAGTCAACTTTTTGAATTATGACCACATGTTGTTTTATACATTTTTGTTTACATGTACGGGTATTTTCGCTTTATATGATGCAAAATTCTTTTTTATGTCTTGAAATTCTCTGAATTTTGAACAATGATGACGTAACATTCAATTTTCAAGGCAAGTACATGCACAGTACTTAACATAAGTACAAAGTAAGTACTAAGTAAGTACAGGTTTTTACTTAGCACCAGATCGAGAGAAACGGATGTCATTTTCGGATTCAGCGGTGCAAAACTGTCTTAAATCAGTTGAAAAAGCAGACAACTTACAAAAAAATTATTTTTGTAACCCTGTGTTATTGAGCTTATAATCACATTTCTAGTTTTCTGTTCCCATTTTATTTAATCAGGAGACAGCATTACACAAATTAGGCAGTGACCAAACACTGAGATATTGATGGCTTATTATCACTGTATAGTGATTTAGCTCCTAGTATAACAAGATTCATCACCTTAACACTGTACCTTTTGAGTTTGTTGGTGTTTAAGGGTCCATTTGCAATAAAGAGAGCACTAAAAAAAAAAATTGATAACTAAAAGGTTGTGATGCTTCTTTCAGCAATTTTTTTTCAGCATTTGTCTCCTCCTTCAGACTGTTGCTTTTCCTGACAAGCAGGAGTCTTTGCAGAACACTGTTCTGCACCTAGAGAAAGCAAGTTTCTAATGTCACCTTTTCGTGTGTGCAACCTTTTTGTGATAAAAAGTTGTTTTGTCACAGCTTTTCTTATAAATCAGAGACATTTTTTTTCTTGTAAATTTGCCTACTTTTTGTATAAATATGCAGTATTTCCCCCGTGTTGTTTCCCCCCTAAATTCAGTTTCTCACAAAAATGTAGCATTTTTCTTAAATTTGTCATGGAAAATAATAATTTTTCCTCACATATTTGCAAAATAATTTAAGTTTCAGATTTTTTTAAAATAATTTTTTGACAATCATCAAGTTGCTACTTTTTTTGTGAATTTATACTATTTTCTCCTAAATTTGTACTTTTTTTTCCTGGTAAATTCGGTAAGGGTAAATTTGTTATTTACCTTTTATGAGGGAAGGGGGGCAAATACCTGAATCCTAACTTTGAAAACTGAATGCCACTGTAAAAAATTAAATGTCTAGATAATGAATCCAGGGTAAGTTTTTAATACCAGGATGATTTTATCACAAATTTCACAGATTTATTATCATTTAATGAGTGAAATATTATGCACCTAAGGTGTGGTGTGCTATGTTCATAATGCCTCTGCAGGCAGGATAGCTGTTACTTTTGTCAAAGTCTAGCTGACTAAATCACAAATAGTGTCCTTAGTTCATCAAAATAGCTACACAGTGGTAAGCTTCATCCACTTAACCTCAGTTTGTGGCTAGAATGATGAACATGGTATCAAAATAAACTAGACGACCTAATGCACCTGCTTAAAAGGGAAAAGGGGTGGGGGGCATTTACATCTTTCAAAGTTTTTTTGTGTGGGAATTTTTTTTCATGAACTACATCTTCCAAAATTGTCAGTGAAGTACCTCCCTTAAACCATTTGAACATTAATTGTGCTTATTTTATGTCAGGAGCAAGAATGTGAAAGTGACAGCATCAGGGATAACAAAGAGGGAGAGAGGGAGGAGAGAGGTGGCCCAGGTGACCAGAGGGAGAGTGAGGCAGCACAGGAGGCACAAATGGCCAGGTAACAATAAAAAAATGAACTTTGTGCCTTAGAGAACAGACTGCTGACTAGATCATCATAATAATGTTCTGTTGGACAAGCTAATGAATTTTAGACTTGTCCTGATAAGTGATTGACATTTTCTTTTTGTTCATGTGATTTCCTCACAGAGAAACACAGCGTGAGGGCAGCAGTCAGGCAAATCCATTCTGTTATTATCACTGTATAGTGATTTAGCTGAGAGTCAGGCTAAGATTAATCCTAGTGACTTGTCTGTCAGTGCAGGGGTCAATGCTATGAGAAATCAATGCTTTCACATCACTAAAATGTAACCGTGTTTAGGGATTTGGGATGATGGGAGTTGTTGTCCGCTAGTCGTTTAAACAAAAACTAAATATTACTCTGTTATTATATGACAGTCGACAACTTTAATTATATGGAAAGTTATCTTTTAAATTGACAGACATCATATGTGTACCTTGTGGCAAAATTTGATCGAGATCAATAGATAATGTCGCTCTTGCCATTCATTTCAATAGCGAATTTTTTTTTTATTTAAGGTCCAGTATGCAGAGGTGGAGGGGGCATGACTTAGGCTCTCTATATGGGCAGAGATCTCAACTCCCCCAGTGTTTGAAACAAAGTTACGCCCTTGGGTGAGCATATCCGTCAGTTTGTCATTGACTTGAAGCAGCTAGCCAGCGAGTGTCGTTTTGGACCTCTTGAAGATGAAATGGTACGCGACCAACTGGCAGAACATATGTGTAATGCTGAGCTGCGTGCTAGGCTATTAATGGCACCTAATGACTTAACGTTAGCTAAAGCAATGGAGCTATCTCTCCAGTGGGAAGCCACTGATAAGCTAGCTGTGGAGCTAAATTGGTGCCAGCCACAGAAGACGCTGGAGCCACTTGCCTTAGCTAATGTTGCGGACCCTGATAGTGAGGATAGCTCGGATGAGGATTTTTGGGAAATCAATGCTACCAGTCAAAGGTCTGCCCCGGGAAACTCCTGTTACAGGGGTTGTGGGCTCATGACACACCACCATAAAGCTAAGAAATGCCCGGCTAGAGGAAAACGTTGTGGTATATGTGGACACTTGAATCATCACGCCAGGGTGTGCCGTTTGTCTTACCCGGGGAACCCAAGGGAGAAATCACCCCACTCGCCCCCGACGGACACTGGGAGCAAACAGTACGAAGAGCTAATGGACGCCCTCGTTTTCAAGTCGACCAGTTTTTGCTCAGGGTCGGTACCCACGCCGATGAGTGACACCATGCTAGCCCCAGATGCCTCCGGTTCTTGGTCACAGTTGGGTGGGGGGTTTGCAGCTATAACGGTGAACACTACAATGTTTATAGAAGAGGACGGGGCCAGACCGACGAGCATGGAGTTACTGCATGCTCAGCAGCAGCACATCGGGCCGAGTAAAATTCCACTCCGGGTTATGGATTTGGTTCAAGTTCGGGGTGAAGGACGTCCATGGCGAAGACGGGCCAAACGACAGCCAGCAAAACATCGAGGGTGTCTGCACATAGTGGCTAAGCTGGGCGCAGCATGCTCCGGGTTGTCCGACGGCTCGTCAAGGCACACCAGTCAGCTTCGGCGTGTCCGGGAAGACGCTCCAGGTGGGGAGGCTGGATGGGAGTCGGTGATGGCGGTGTGGGATCCAGGCTCCATCATCCAGAAGATCAGCCATCGCTCCAGGGGTCTGCGGGCTCCAGGGGAGCGCCTGCTGAGGGGCTGCCCTGGACCTCCCATGTAGGTTCCAATTTTTTCACCCAAATGACTGGGCGGTAGCACTATGTTTATAGTTTTGTGTTCTGATATACAGTATGTTTCGTGTCATATGCGATTGTTTTGTGTGTTTTGTTTAGTTTTGGAGCATGGCGTGTAGTTTTAGTTTATGTATGAACTTTTTCTTTAGTTATGGGTGGCAGAATAATCCACCCTGCTGTGCAGGCTGCATGGTAGTCCACTCGTCAGCCCTAGATTAGGTTATTTTGTGTGGATGTGTTAGGCCATTGTAGTACATTGTTTTTCGTTATTTTAGTGTGTGATTCAGGTCCCAAATTTGGGGGAGGGGGTAATTGTGTGCATGGTTTTGGACTTTCTAAAGGGGGGGGAGTATTATATATGAATATGGCACATTATTGTGAAGTGTGGTGTGGTGACATGCACTTCCTGTCACGTCACCGCACCGCCCTTTTTAAGGCTGAGGGCATCCATATTCTGGCCTCTTTGCCGGATGCCTATGCTGGTGCCTGTCGTGTGTTACTGTGCTTGTACATAGTTCAATAAAGCTGTGTTCGCCAAGTCCACCTTTCCTCATCCTTCAACCAGGTATTTCCATACGTAACATGTTTCTTGTAGCAGTCCAAGATGCAATTATTGCAGTACAATTTGTACCCACTAAAACAGCTCTGAACTCTTTCTAACAGTACCACTGAATATGAATGTGCTTTTTACACATTTCTAAAGAGCACCGTACAAGTTACCCCACAACCTGAAGTAGCACAGCTACAGCTCTGGAAAAAAAAAAAATAAGAGACCACTGCAAAATCTGTCCTAAATTAGCATCTCTACAGGTATGGTAGTCATTCAATTTGGATATCTGTGTGGCGGCATGAAATAATATGCAGCGAACTGTGTGTTTTTAAGGGAGTTTATTGTCATTCATCCCGCCATCATAGAACTCACTCCAGCCCTGTGCAGGCGGGCTGGAGCGGGTCCTCATGCTCTCGTGAGGGGACACAGAATGCGTGTCGTCAGAAGCAGTGGTCAGAGAGAGAGTGAGTGAGTTACAGAGCAATGCAGTTTTTATACACCACTACAGACAATACATGAAAGGCATGTTATCATCAGATAAACTGCAGGAAGGCATGGGACATTTGCATTTGAGTACAGAGCAGGAAGTCACACATAACAGCAGGATACTGGCGCCTGAATTCGCCTCTGCTCCGGAGCTGTAGGACAAAAGAGGTTACAAGGCACATCTACATATTGTTATCAGTCCATAGATCACACTGCTATGTTAATTGCTCCCGCTGAGCGCTCTGCTTGTCCGTGGCTGTTGTGGGGGTTACCCATAATCTGTTGAATTCCAAGGAGGTACTGATTGGGTGATTTTTTTAAAAATTATTTTTGTATACTTTATTAATCCCAGAGGGAAATTCAGGGCATCCATGTGGATGGATGAGGCAGCCACGGTGCGGTGCCAATCCCTTCACCATTTACACCTAGGGCCACTTTAGAGTCTCCAATTAACCTAACTTACATGTTTTTGGCCTGTGAGAGGAAACCGGAGTACCCAGGGTAAACCCATGCAGACATGGGGAGAACATGCAAACTCCACACAGAAGGGTCAGTGATGGTCAGGGGGTGGGATCGATTCCACGACCTTCTTACTGTACTGCCACCGTGCTAACCACTGCTCCACCGAGCTGTCCAAGCTGTGAGTAAAAATCAAAGCTATTCCACAAATACAGATGTCTGACATAACGCACGGCTCAGGAGACACGCACACACAGGCTTAGAGTAGTTCAAATAGTTTATTAACAGCAGGGGTGAATGAGTGTGTGTCTGCGGGATGCAGATGTGTTGGTGGTGGCGTCTGCTTCAGGCACAGAGGCAGATGACCGTTCGGCCGAGCAACCCTATGGAGAGAGCACAGGGAGAGGGTGACGGGCATACACCAACACAGGATGAATTATGGCAAGAGAAGATCTTACTTGAGTTGTCAGGATAGCTGGCACAGCAAGGGGAACGTAGCCCGGGAGACAGCCACCTGGAGAGCTCCGTGCAGCAGCGAAGGATGGGCGATGGAACGGAGACGTCCGCCGCCGGGGAATCCACCTGTGCACAGGGGAGCAGACTGGAAAAGGAGGTAAGGGTTCTTACCCAGAATAGCGATGCTGAAGAAAGGAATGCTCACGGCGGTGAGGGAACGAAGTCTGACGGCTTCAGGCCGAGCCTCCGGGCGAGGCGGCTTTTATCCTTCGCCGCTGATGAGGATCAGGTGTGTGAGCAGGTGGCGCCGCTGATGAACGGCGCGGCGTGACAGTACTCCCCCCTCTAGCAGCGCCTCCTGGCGATGGCTTATCCGGGTGCGCTCGGTGGAAGTCCGCGATGAGCGATGGGTCCAACACAAACGACGGGGGCACCCATTGTCGATGCTCGGGCCCATAGCCCTCCCAGTCCACCAAGTATTGCAACCCACGACCCCGGCGCCGGGAGTCCAGGATGGAGGAGACGGACCAGGCCGGGTGGCCACCAATCATCCGGGGCGCGGGTTGCGCTGCAGGAGGAGGGCAAAGGGGGTCGGTGACTGCCAGCTTCACCTTTGATACGTGGAAGGTGGGATGGATGCGGAGGGAGGGGGGAATAGCCACGCGCACAGCCACCGGGTTGATGATCCGGGTGATGGGGAAGGGACCCATGAAGCGCTGTGCCAGCTTTCTCCTCTCGCCTTTTAGGGTGACGTCCTGGGTGGAAACGTAGACAAGTTGCCCAACTCTGTACGCCGGGGCAGGTCTTCTACGTCGGTCCGCCACGGTCTTGTTGCGCTCCGCTGTGCGTAAAAGCGCATGACGCGCGGCGGCCCAGGTGGAGCGGAACTGCCTAACGTGCGCCCTAACTGACGGAACAGTTACCTCGCTCTCCTGCGCTGGAAGCAGCGGGGGGTCGTAACCCAGGGACGCCTTGAAGGGGGACATCCCCGTTGCAGAAGAGCGGGCGGTGTTGTGGGCGTACTCCACCCAGGCGAGATGGTTGCTCCATGATGTCGGCTTGGATCTTGTAACACAGCGGAGCGCAGCCTCCAGCTCCTGATTGGTCCTCTCACACTGCCCGTTAGACTGGGGGTGATGGCCGGAGGAGAGGCTCACCTTGGCTCCGATGGCGTTGCAAAAGGATTTCCAAACCTCGGATGAAAATTGGGGGCCCCGGTCCGAGACCACGTCCACCGGGATCCCATGCAGCCTGACCACGTGTTGGACGAGGAAGCCCGCCGTCTCCAGGGCGGTAGGGAGACCTCGCAGGGGGATGAAGTGTGCCGCCTTGGAGAAACGGTCCACGACGGTCAGGATGGTGTCGAATGAGTTGGAAGCTGGGAGCCCGGTGACGAAATCCAGTGCGATGTGCGACCATGGCCTGCCAGGGACGGGCAGAGGCTGGAGCAGACCCGCTGGAGGGGCGTTTCCCGACTTGCTGGTGGCACAAATTGGACAAGCCCGGGCGTAGCGGGCTGCATCCCTCCGCAGGCCCGGCCACCAAAAGGACCGTTGGAGGAGGCTGATCATCCGAGAGGTGCCGGGATGACAGGTGAGCCGGGAGGTGTGGAGCCAGTGGATGACCTCTCCTCGGACCGCAGACGGAACGAACAGTCTTCCCTCCGGTCCGCCGCCAGGATCAGGTTCCAACTCCTGTGCCTTCCGGATCTTGTCCACAATGTCCCAAGAGATAGCTCCCACGACGCACGACCTGGGCAGGATAGTGTGGGGCGTCTCCTCAGCCCCCGCGGGGGTGAACTGTCTAGAGAGGGCGTCAGGCAGGCCGTTCTTGGAGCCTGGCCTGAAGGTGATAGAGAACCGGAACCTGGCGAAGAACAGAGACCAGCGCGCCTGGCGGGCATTCAGGCGCTTGGCAGATCGTAGATACTCTAAATTCTTATGGTCCGTCAAGACCACAAACGGCAGGTCCGCCCCCTCTAACCAGTGGCGCCACTCCTGTAGGGCGAGTTTAATGGCCAGGAGCTCTCTGTCCCCCACATCATAGTTCCTCTCCGCCGGGGACAGGCGCCGGGAGAAGAAGGCGCACGGTCGCTTGGCGCCATCGTCCGGTGATTGCTGGGATAACACTGCTCCCACTCCCGTGTCCGATGCGTCCACCTCCACAATGCACTGCAGCGCGGGGTCGACCTGGCGAAGGACCCGGGGGGAGGAGAACTCCGCCTTCAGCGCCTTAAAGGCAGCATCGACCTCTTCGGTCCACCGGAACGGGACCTTCGGGGACGTGAGGCGGGTCAGTGGTCCGACGATCCAGCTGAAATTCGGGACAAAACGGCGGTAAAAATTGGCGAAGCCAACAAACTGTTGCACCTGCTTCCGAGATGCGGGAGTAGGCCACTCCACCACCGCCTTCACCTTCTCTGGGTCCGGGAGCACCTGGTCTTGGGCGATGATGAATCCCAGGAAGGATGTGGTCCTAGCGTAAAACTCGCACTTCTCAGCCTTCACGTACAAACGATTCTCCAGCAGTCTTTGAAGGACCCGCCTCACATGGATCCGGTGCTCGTCTCTGGACTGGGAGAAGATCAGAATGTCGTCCAGGTAGACGAACACGAAGAGGCCGATGAAATCCCGGAGGACGTCATTGATGAGGCGCTGAAAGACGGCAGGAGCGTTGGTCAGCCCGAACGGCATGACGAGATACTCAAAGTGGCCGTTCGGGGTACGGAAGGCTGTTTTCCATTCATCTCCCTCCCGGATCCGGACGAGGTGGTAAGCGCTGCGGAGGTCCAGCTTGGTAAACCAGGTCGCCCCCTGGAGGGAGTGGAAGGCAGTGTCCATGAGGGGCAGGGTGTAACGGTCCCTCTCAGTGATGTCATTAAGTGTTCGGTAGTCAATACAGGGACGGAGGGAACCGTCCTTCTTCCCTACAAAGAAAAACCCCGCCCCCACGGGTGAAGACGATGGGCGGATAATCCCAGCGCTCAGTGATTCCTTCAGGTACGTATTCATAGTCTCCTTCTCCGGCGCCGACAGGCTGTAGAGCCGACCAGATGGCAGGGGGGCCCCCTGGCGGAGATTGATGGCACAGTCATATGGTCGATGCGGGGGAAGAGACATAGCTTTTGACTTGCTGAATACCATACCCAGGTCGTGAAAATCTGGGGGCACCAGCGACAGGTCCGGGGGTGCTGTATCCGCCACAGGAGGAGCCGCGGACGGGGAGCAGGCAGCGGACTGAAGGCAGGTGCCCATGCAGAAGGTACTCCACGCCGACACCCCAGCTGACCTCCAGTCTAGGACAGGATTGTGGAGGCGTAGCCAGGGATACCCCAGGATGACGGGCGACACAGAGTTGGGCAGGACGTAGAAAACCATTTCCTCCCGGTGGTTCCCTGAGATGATGACTGGGACAGGAATGGTTTGATGGGTAACTCTCCCAAGGGAGGCACGGGAGAGATGGACCAGGGAGATGGGGTGTTTGAGCGCCTGACAGCAGATGCCCAATCGGGTTGCCAGGCCTTGTGAAATGAAGCTGCCCTCTGCGCCCGAATCCACCAGTGCGTGGGTGAGGTGCCCAGTGGAATTGTGGCAAAAACGGATGGGCAGCTTTAATTGAGTGAGGGGACTTTGCCGATTGACGTCCGCGAGGCCCCCTACAGTGACTCGCGGACCCCACCGTTTGGCTTTTGTGGGCAAAGCTCTACCGTGTGTTGATTGTCTCCGCAATACATGCAGAGACCCAACTCACGGCGGCGCTGTCTCTCTGCCAAGGAGAGCTTTGCCCAGCCCGTCACCATCGGCTCCGACTCCTCGGGGCACGATGGTGGCGGCGTCGCCAGGGGGCGAGCTTGGGGCAGGCGTAGCGGAACTCCTCGAGGGCGAGAAGCAGACGGCTTCCGTCCTGAGGAGCGCTCGCGCAGCCTGTTGTCCAAGCTGATTGCTAATGAGGTTAGCTCCGCTAACGTTCCGGGGATATCCCGTCCAGCCAGTTCATCCCTCAGATCACTATTGAGGCTGCGGAGAAACAGGCCGCAGAGGGAGCGCTCCTCCCAGCCCAGTTCCTCCGCCGCTACCCGGTATTCGATGGCATAATCCGCGGCCGACCGGCTTCCCTGCTGGAGAGCGAGAAGCCGATCGACCTGGACCGCCTCGGAACGGGAGTGATCAAACACCTCCAGGAAGCGCCTCACGAACTCGGCATAGGTGAGGGTGGCATAACTGGGTCTCGCCATAATAGCGTAGGCCCAAGTTAAAGCACGCCCCTCCAGGAGGTTCCCTATGTAGCCGATCCGGCTGTGATCTGAGGGAAAGTCTCCGGGCACACGGTCAAACACGGACTCGCACTGCATCACAAACCCCCGCGCTCCGCCGAGCTTTCCGCTAAAGCGGGCGGGGGTCGGAATTGGTGTGAGTCGGGCCGGTGCCACTGGAGCTGGCTGGACAGCCACCGGAACAGCAGGAGCTGCGCCACCCTGAGGAGCCGGGGGGAACGGCTGCTGGGGGTCCAGGCGGTCCAATCGGCCAGTGATAGTTATCAATTGATTCAGGATAACCTGCTGTTGATAAGCAATTTGATCCACTCTAGCCTCGAGAGTGGTAAGCCGGTGTGCGAGCCCGCCGTCCGCCGAGCCGCTCTGCTGAAGCCGTACTGACATAACGCACGGCTCAGGAGACACGCACACACAGGCTTAGAGTAGTTCAAATAGTTTATTAACAGCAGGGGTGAATGAGTGTGTGTCTGCGGGATGCAGATGTGTTGGTGGTGGCGTCTGCTTCAGGCACAGAGGCAGATGACCGTTCGGCCGAGCAACCCTATGGAGAGAGCACAGGGAGAGGGTGATGGGCATACACCAACACAGGATGAATTATGGCAAGAGAAGATCTTACTTGAGTTGTCAGGATAGCTGGCACAGCAAGGGGAACGTAGCCCGGGAGACAGCCACCTGGAGAGCTCCGTGCAGCAGCGAAGGATGGGCGATGGAACGGAGACGTCCGCCGCCGGGAAATCCACCTGTGCACAGGGGAGCAGACTGGAAAAGGAGGTAAGGGTTCTTACCCAGAATAGCGATGCTGAAGAAAGGAATGCTCACGGCGGTGAGGGAACGAAGTCTGACGGCTTCAGGCCGAGCCTCCGGGCGAGGCGGCTTTTATCCTTCGCCGCTGATGAGGATCAGGTGTGTGAGCAGGTGGCGCCGCTGATGAACGGCGCGGCGTGACAATGTCTGAGTTCTTCCCAAGTTAAAACCTGTAGTGCTTAAGAATGAACATGAACTTGTTTTCTTTGCATTATATGACCTAAAAGCACATGTACTGTAAAAGCTACATCTTTTTTGTTGTTTTGGTCAGTTGTCATTTTCTGTAAATAAATGCTCTAAATGATATTTTCACTTGGAATTTGGGGGAGTTGTTATCCTGCATTCTGATAGCCTCAAATTTTCAAAGGCTTTACAAGATGTAACTTATATCCAGGAGCTGCAAGGAAAGTAGGGGAGGCTGTCGTCACGGGCTGATGTCAGTCAAACTGCACCACAGGGGTCAATCACAGGTTAACCTAGCACCCTATCAATCTCCCCTTCACCTCACAGAGCAAGTTTGGAGAGAGTGCTGGGACTATGGAAACATATCTGTGCCATCTTGACACATAACTGTTTTAGTAGTAGCGGTGAAAAACAGTCATCATTAGAGAGTTTGAGCATTACTTTCTGACCAGAAAAGACGGCGAACCATGTACAGGAAGACTGACAATCCGGGGGCTGCAAATTATGGCGGCCCAAAAAGTGCACCTGCCACCTGGGGCAAAGCCACACGCTAACATGGAGCATCCTGAG
This sequence comes from Pholidichthys leucotaenia, assembly GCA_020510985.1. Lineage (NCBI taxonomy): Eukaryota > Metazoa > Chordata > Actinopteri > Cichliformes > Pholidichthyidae > Pholidichthys > Pholidichthys leucotaenia. The sequence continues at coordinate 290,490,627 of CM035838.1, forward strand.
GCCACAATAGAAGCACCGGAGGCCCTGCCGGAGGGAGCGGGCATGGGGAACACACCTCGAGCACCACTCCCGTCCCACCGTGCCCAGAAGGGACCATCCCCCACAGAGAAACAAGCCCAGGCCTTCCACTGAAGGTGAGTTTTTTAATCACACTTTGTTTCTGGTTTCCGTGTCCTTGCATTGTCCATCTCACATGTCCTACATCTGATTGATTGATACCTGGTTACCCTATTCCTATGTCCTACTCAGAGGTTTTGCCAGACTTTTTTTTTGTCTCCCATTTTGACAGACAGGGTTGTAAAACTTCTCTCATAATCTATTACCTGTCATTTTAACTGATTTTACTTAGATCACCGTCATTGTAATTTGTCAAAATGATAGACAGCTTTCAGATTTTTTTTGTCACAGCCGAAAAAAAAAAAAATCTGTCAATAAAGGACAATTATCAGTTAATGCAACCTCTGGTCCTACTTTAACACATTTTCCTTACAGCATAAGGCAGTGGAGGACTTAAACAACTGGACAGTAACACTGCCACCAGCTACATGAGCTGGGTAACTAGGACCTATTTGTGTGGAGTTTGCATGTTCTCCCAGTGTCTGCGTGGGTTCTTTCAAGTACCCTGCCTTCTTCCCACTGACATAACGTTCGGCTCAGGAGACGCACACACACAGGCTCAGAGTAGTTCAAACTGTTTATCAACAACAGGGGTGTATGGGTGTGTGTCTGCGGAATGTTAATGTGTTGGTGGCGGCGTCTGCTTCGGGCACAGAGGCAGGAGACCGTACAGCCGGCAACCCTATGGGAGAGAACAGAGACACAGGGTGATGGGCACACACCAACACAGGAGGAGAATAGGCGAGGGAGAAGCTTACTTGCTTGGGACAGATGACTGGCACAACAAGGACGGGACCCCGGGAGACAGCCACCTGCAGGACTCGGTGCAGCAGCGAGGAGGGACGAGGGACGGAGTTGTCCGCCGCCGAGGAATCCACCTGTGCACAGGGGAGCAGACTGGAGAAGATAAGGTACGTGATCCTTACCGGACAGCGTCGTGCTGAAGAGAGAGAGCTGCGTCACGTAGACGAGGAATGAAGTCTGACGGCTTCAGGCCGAAGCTCAGGGCGAGGCGGCTATTATTCCTCGCCGCTGATGATTAACAGGTGTGTGAGCAGGTGGCGCCGCTGATGAGCGGCGCGGCGTGACAGTACTCCCCCCTCTAGCAGCGCCTCCTGGCGATGGCTTCTCTGGGTGTGCTCGGTGGAAGTCAGCGATGAGCGATGGGTCCAACACGAACGACGGGGGCACCCACTGTCGATGCTCGGGCCCATAGCCCTCCCAGTCCACCAAGTACTGCAACCCACGACCCCGGCGCCGGGAGTCTAGGATGGAGGAGACGGACCAGGCCGGATGGCCACCAATCATCTGGGGCGCGGGTTGCGCAGCAGGAGGAGGGCAAAGGGGGTCGGTGACTGCCAGCTTCACCTTTGACACGTGGAAGGTGGGATGGATGCAGAGGGAGGGGGCAATAGCCACGCGCACAGCCACTGGGTTGACGATCCGGGTGATGGGGTAGGGACCCATGAATCGCTGTGCCAGCTTCCTCCTCTCGCCTTTTAGAGTAACGTCCTGGGTAGAAACGTAGACATGTTGCCCAACTCTGTACGCCGGGGCAGGTCTTCTATGCCGGTCCGCCACAGTCCTGTTGCGCTCCGCTGTGCGTAAAAGCGCATTGCGCGCGGCAGTCCAGATGGAGCGGAACTGCCTGAGATGTGCCCTAACTGAGGGAACAGTTACTTCACTCTCCTGCTCCGGGAACAGCGGGGGGTCGTAACCCAGGGACGCCTTGAAGGGAGACATCCCTGTAGCAGAAGAGCGAGCGGTATTGTGGGCATATTCAACCCAGGCAAGATGGTTACTCCAGGACGTGGGTTTGGATGTGGTCACACAGCGGAGCGCAGCCTCCAGCTCCTGGTTGGTCCATTCACACTGCCTGTTGGATTGGGGGTGATGGCCGGAGGAGAGGCTCACCTTGGCTCCGATGGCGTTACAAAACGACCTCCAAACCTCAGATGAAAATTGGGGGCCCCGGTCCGAGACCACGTCCACCGGAATCCCGTGCAGCCTGATCACGTGTTGGACGAGGAGATCCGCCGTCTCCAGGGCAGTAGGGAGACCTCGCAGGGGGACGAAGTGCACAGCCTTGGAGAAGTGGTCCACGATGGTCAGGATGGTGTCATAGGAGTTGGAGACGGGGAGTCCGGTGACGAAATCCAACGCGATGTGCGACCAGGGCCTGCCAGGGACGGGCAGGGGCTGGAGCAGACCCGCTGGAGGGGCATTTCCTGACTTGCTGATGGCACAGATTGGGCAAGCCCGGGCGTAGTGGGCTGCGTCCCTCCGCAGGCCTGGCCACCAAAAGGACCGTTGGAGGAGGTCTATCATCTGGGAGGTGCCAGGGTGACAGGTGAGCTTGGAGGTGTGCAGCCAATGGATGACCTCTCCTCGGACCGCGGATGGCACGAACAGCCTCCCCTCTGGTCCGCCGCCAGGGTCAGGTTCCACTTCCTGCGCCTTCCGGATCTTGCTCTCAATGTCCCACGAGATAGCTCCCACGACGCACGACCTGGGCAGGATGGTGTGGGGTGTCTCCTCCGACTCCACGGGGGTGAACTGCCTAGAGAGGGCGTCAGGCAGGCCGTTCTTAGAGCCAGGCCTGAAGGTGATGGAGAACTGGAACCTGGCGAAAAACAAGGACCAACGCACCTGGCGGGCGTTCAGGCGCTTGGCAGATCGTAGGTATTCCAAGTTTTTGTGGTCCGTGAGGACCATGAACGGCAGGTTCGCCCCCTCTAGCCAGTGACGCCACTCCTGCAGGGCGAGTTTAATGGCCAAGAGCTCTCTGTCCCCCACATCGTAGTTCCTCTCCGCCGGGGACAAGCGCCGGGAGAAGAAGGCACAGGGCCGTTTGGCGCCATCGTCCGGCGACCGCTGGGATAGTACTGCCCCCACTCCCGTGTCCGAGGCGTCTACCTCCACGATGCACTGCAGCGCAGGATCGACCTGGCGAAGGACCCGGGAGGAGGAGAACTCCGCCTTCAGCGCCTGAAAGGCAGCAGCGACCTCTTCGGTCCACCGGAACGGGACCTTCGGGGACGTGAGGCGGGTCAGTGGTCCGACGATGGAGCTGAAGTTGGGGACAAAACGGCGGTAGAAATTGGCGAAACCAACGAACTGTTGCACCTGCTTCCGGGATGCAGGTGTAGGCCACTCCACCACCGCCTTCACCTTCTCTGGGTCTGGGAGCACCTTGTCGTGGGCGATGATGAACCCCAGGAAGGACGTAGTCCTGGCGTAAAATTCACATTTTTCTGCCTTCACATACAGACGATTCTCCAGCAGTCTTTGGAGGACCCGCCTCACGTGGACCTGGTGCTCGTCCCTGGACTTGGAGAAGATGAGAATATCGTCCAGGTAGACGAACACGAAAAGGCCGATGAAGTCCCGGAGGACGTCATTTATGAGGCGCTGAAAGACGGCAGGAGCGTTGGTCAACCCGAACGGCATTACCAGGTATTCAAAGTGGCCGTTCGGGGTACGGAAGGCCGTCTTCCACTCACCTCCCTCCCGGATCCGGACGAGGTGGTAAGCGCTGCGTAGATCCAGCTTGGTGAACCAGATCACCCCCTGGAGGGAGTGGAAAGCAGTGTCCATGAGGGGCAGGGTGTAACGGTCCTTCTCAGTGATATCGTTGAGGGCCCGGTAGTCAATGCAAGGGCGGAGGGACCCATCCTTTTTTCCCACGAAGAAGAACCCTGCCCCCACGGGTGACGATGATGGGCGGATTATCCCAGCACTCAATGATTCCTTCAGGTAGGCGTTCATTGTCTCCTTCTCCGGCGCTGACAGGCTATAGAGCCGACCAGAAGGTAAGGGAGCCCCCTGGCGGAGGTTGATGGCACAGTCATAGGGCCGATGAGGGGGGAGAGACATAGCTTTCGTCTTACTGAACACCATACCCAGGTCGTGAAATTCCGGAGGCACCAGAGACAGATCCGGGGGTGCAGCGTCCGTCGCAGGGGGAGGAGCGGACGGAGAGCAGGCAGCGGACTGAAGGCAGGTGCCCATGCTGAATGTGCTCCATGCCGATACCCCAGCTGACTTCCAATCCAGGACAGGGTTGTGAAGGCGTAGCCAGGGATACCCCAGGATGACGGGCGACACAGAGTTGGGTAGGACATAAAAGGTCATCTCCTCCCGGTGATTTCCCGAGATGATGACTGGGACGGGGATGGTCTGGTGTGATACTCTCCCAAGGGAGGCACGGGAGAGGTTGACAAGGGAGATGGGATTCTTCAGTGCCTGACAGCGGATGCCCAAACGGGTTGCCAGGCTCTGTGAAATGAAGCTGCCTTCTGCGCCCGAATCCACCAGTGCGTGGGTGAGAAGCCCAGTGGGGTTGTGGCAGAAACGGATGGGCAGCTTCAATTGGGTGAGTGGATTTAACCGGTTGACGTCCGCGAGGCCCCCTACAGTGACTCGTGGACCCCGCCGACTGGCTTTCCGTGGACAAAGCTTCACCGTGTGTTGGTCATCTCCGCAATACATGCAGAGATCCAACTCACGGCGGCGTTGTCTCTCCGCAGGGGAAAGCTTTGTCCAGCCCGTCAACATCGGCTCCGACTCCTCGGGGCACGATGGTGGCGGCGCCGCCAGGGGGCGAGTTTGGAACAGGCGCGGCGAGGCTTCGCAAGGGCGAGAAGAAGACGACTTCCGCCCCGAGGACCGCTCGCGCAGCCTGTTATCCAAACTGATCGCTAGAGATGTTAGCTCCGCTAGCGTCTCAGGGATATCCCGCCGAGCTAGTTCATCCCTCAGATCATCATTGAGACTGCGGAGGAAAAGGCCGCAGAGGGAGCGTTCCTCCCAGCCTAACTCCTCCGCCGCTACCCGGAAGTCGACCGCGTAGTCCGCTGCCAACCGGCTTCCCTGCTGGAGGGCGAGAAGCCGATCGACCTGGACCGTCTCGGTAAGAGCATGGTCAAAGACCTCCAGGAAGCGTCTCACGAACTGGTCATATGTGAGGGTGGCATAACTGGGCCTCGCCATTACGGCGTAGGCCCATGTTAATGCTCGCCCCTCCAGGAGATTCCCGATATAACCAATTCGGCTATGATCTGAGTGAAAGTCCCCGGGCACCCGGTGGAAAACGGACTCACACTGCATAATAAACCCCCGCGCTCCGCCGAGCTTACCACTAAAGCGGGTGGGGGTCGGGATGGGCGTGAGCCGAACCGGTGCACCCGGAGCCTGCTGGACGGCCACTGGAACAGCAGGAGCTGCGCCACCCTGACGAGCCGGGGGGAACGGCTGTTGGGGGTCCAAGCGGTCCAACCGGTTAGTTATAGTAATTAACTGATTAAAAATCACCTGTTGCTGATAGACAATCTGATCCACTCGAGCCTCGAGAGTGGAAAACCGGTGTGCGAGCCCGCCGTCTGCCGAGCCGTTCTGCTGAAGCCATACTGACATAACGTTCGGCTCAGGAGACGCACACACACAGGCTCAGAGTAGTTCAAACTGTTTATCAACAACAGGGGTGTATGGGTGTGTGTCTGCGGAATGTTAATGTGTTGGTGGCGGCGTCTGCTTCGGGCACAGAGGCAGGAGACCGTACAGCCGGCAACCCTATGGGAGAGAACAGAGACACAGGGTGATGGGCACACACCAACACAGGAGGAGAATAGGCGAGGGAGAAGCTTACTTGCTTGGGACAGATGACTGGCACAACAAGGACGGGACCCCGGGAGACAGCCACCTGCAGGACTCGGTGCAGCAGCGAGGAGGGACGAAGGACGGAGTTGTCCGCCGCCGAGGAATCCACCTGTGCACAGGGGAGCAGACTGGAGAAGATAAGGTACGTGATCCTTACCGGACAGCATCGTGCTGAAGAGAGAGAGTTGCGTCACGTAGACGAGGAATGAAGTCTGACGGCTTCAGGCCGAAGCTCAGGGCGAGATGGCTATTATTCCTCGCCGCTGATGATTAACAGGTGTGCGAGCAGGTGGCGCCGCTGACGAGCAGCGCGGCGTGACACCCACAGTCCAAACAAATCCAAGTTATTCTACCTAGCATTAAGTGGAGATTCTAAATTGCCCGTAGATATGAATATGCGAGTGAACGGTTGTCTGTCTCTCTGCGTTGGCCATGCAGTGTGCTGGTGATCTGGCCAGGGTGTACCCTACCTCTTAGCCAAAGCAGTCAGAAAGTGTAAACCTTTGCCAAGGTAGCCAGTTGTCTCCTTCATACATATTTTTTTCTTCTAAGTGACTGTTACCTGTGAGCTGACAGCATCCTGTGGTATCCATCAAATCATCAGACAAGACACTGCTTTGAACTTCCTCATAACTAGATGTAAAAAAAAAAAATAAATTCTGGATTCAGATGGTGAATTCAGTCACTGCCACAAATCAAACTGGTGGAGGTTGTAATTGTGTGTGTGTGTGTGTGTGTGTGTGTGTGTGTGTGTGTGTGAGTGAAATAAACATGATATAATGCTGAGCTTTTTTCTTTGTTTGATTCACTCTGTTTAAGAAGTATAGGAGGTTTACTAATGCATCATAAATCACAAAGTTGAATTAAAATGAACAATTAAAGAGAGCAGAGCTAAGTTTTTTTTTCATATTTTTGTACTTTATTTATACACAGTATCCGTCATACCACAATGAACAGAGGAACAAGAAGAATCAGGTTAACAAAAGCAGGGGCAGTGAAATAGACACATAAAACATCCCTGTGGCTCTAATTGTAGCCTGTAGTGGTTTTAGACCCTGACTGCCCTAATTATCTCAGTCATAGTTGTTCTTTATTTTCAGTCTTTCATCCGATACAGATTCTCAATGTGAGACATGTAAACATTCATTTTCACCTTAAACATCTCATTTTTTTGGTCCAGATGTGTGTGACAGCTGCAGCATCGGCAAACATATTAGGTACCATAACTAATTAATGGGTTTTAGAGCTGTGTAGATAGCCTTGTACTAAATTTGGCATTCTTTTAAAGGCTCACTGAAAACAAGAGAAATGCATACATAAACAAACTGTTTGACGCACCTGACTGGAAAACAGAAAAGACTCTGTTTGGCACCGATAAACAAAAAACATCAGAAGCAATTTACACACTTGCCTGTTTATAATTGAGCTTTCTAACCAAACAGGTCCGGCTACATGAAAACCACGAGTGGGGACAGGTGTAAAAGTGCACGAACGCTGGCTGGACTACTTCTTCTGTGCGACAAGGTGGGTGAAGTCCATACTCCACACCGTGAGGGGGGGAGGGGGGGTCTCGTTATCATGCAAGGGTCTTTCTCATGCTCAGACCAGGCCTTGCCTCAAGCATGCACATGACATACAAATAAAGGTTTGGGAAATCCTCACACTGCTTACGTGGTTTTGTTACAGGAGTCGGCCCTGAGACAACCAAGGCAAGAGTTCCACCATTTCGCACACAGTCAAGTGCTGCATATTCTCTACATGACACTGAGTAGAAAACAATGGGTGAAGAGTGGAAATACATATAACAAGGTTTGCCTGTTACCAAAGCTACCAAAAATTCAGTCAAACATTTTACATACATATATACAGTATATATATATATATATATATGTATATATATGTATATAAACATGGAAATGTTCCAAACTGTCTACGGTAGTAAAAGCACATTCAGTTCGTAGTATAAAATCTCCAAGTATCTTCTCTTTTTCAACCATATTTACAAAAATAAATAAATGGTCGAGTGATGACAGAGGGTTGAGACATAAAATCCATGAACGTAAAACCAACTGGAAACTGCTCTTCTGGAGAAATGTACAACAATTATATACTCATATCATAATACTAAAACTTTACAGTGATACCAGACATGTATTGAATCCTAGAGTCTACTGCTTGTACAGTCAGAAAATAAGCATGCAACAGAGATCGGCTGTGTGCATATGGAAAATAGCGTCTTCGTATACCTAAAAACACTCTTGGTTTTCTGACTCCTTGCAGTGAAAAGGCGTGAACAGCTGCAGCTTCGAATTATAGTGTACAGCTGTTGCACGTCCTACAAAACAACAGATATAAACAGCCCCAGTTTAAGGGGGTTGTAGTGTGTTGACACCATTAGGAAAAACATTACGAGGATTGCAATAAAAATGTATTCTTTCACTTCTACTTTGGCACTCATGTTACGGCATACTACCTCTTTTTTTAGTATAGAAATATATTATACACATGTAGCAGTTCAGAAGTAGATAAAGCTGAGACAGAGCAGAAAAATAGGTTCCGTTCTTGCCGTGCATTGCAGCTCATTGCGTAGTAAGAAGGGGGAACATGGGAGGGATTAGAAGAAAGAAATACTAACTTATACTGAGACACATTCGTTCACAAGATAAAGGCTGCAGGTTTGAAGAAACACGCTCAGTAGATTCAGAATAAAGAAAACAACAGGATGTTAAAGAAAATGATTCTCTTTAGACTCTACAAACATCATTTTAACGCTTTGCTCCTCTCTTCTCAGTCATTTCTGTACACATGTATTGATATCTAGTAGACAGAAGAACACTGCGGAGGAGGATATGAGTCTGCAGATCGCAGGCGTTTGGTAAAGAACTGGAAGGAACTTGAATTCAGTGAAAGTCACGCTCTTTAACTCGCTGCTCCCTCCTCATACCACACTGTGCAGCGACGGATGGATGAACTGTGGGTTGATGTAGGAAAAGCCGGCGAACTCGCTCTGGTCAATGTTGGCGATGACGAGCTGGTCGGGAGGGGTGAGCACAGGCTGGGTGCGTGTGAAAAATTTGTCAAAGTTCTCCGCCCCTTTGCCGCACTGCAAGAGATGAAAAACGAACATCAGATGTTGAAAGGATCAATTAACGTTTTGATCACTAGAGTACTGGGCAGTAGAAAAAAAAAAAAGACACAAAAAACGAGGATGTCCTCATGAGTCTTTAATTGAAAAGCTTCACAACAATCCCAAAGGAGAATATATCGATGCTTGATGTGTAATTAGATTAGATGTTCACCCAGCACAGAGGAGGTCAATATCACATCAGTGTGGAGCTCCATGTTCAGCCCAGTCTCACCCAAAATTCACATACACAGCACTTTTTCTTACACTGTGTAATATATGCACATCAAACCATTACTTGTGTGCTGTGGATACCACTTCATTTTGCCAAGACTGGGCTAGAGCTATGGTAAGGTTTTGAAAAAAGTGACCTCTAGTGGCTGTGAACATGAAGAGACATGATGGAGGGTGAAAGTTGTTATGTAAAATGACCCAGACCTGAAACCTTAACCAATACTGTAATGTTAAAGAAGTACTCTTAGCACCTGACCCTATCATAACCAGGGCTTAATTTGTGCTGGTATTCTGCCATTTTACCATACTTTATCAGAATACCATACCCCATGGCAAACCGATAGATACAGCTATCAGTTTAGCATACTTTGTCAGAATCAGCTGCACTGCAAATAGGCCACTAACATTACATAATTTCCTTCTGTCAGCTGCACTGAGTAATTTTTAACAACTGGAAATATATATATAAATAGACACACACTGAAAACGCGCCACATTTTTGGATCAGCCTATCATGGTGCAGCGTTGTCAGCAGTTTCCATCAGATGTACTGTATGCTGAAATTATGAGTGGAAGCGTATTTCCTGTTACTACGCATGCACATGCATGTTGTACATGCGTAGTAACCCAGGGTATGGCCGTTCTGATAAGCACAGTAAAATGTCAGAACACCGGATCTTGTTTCGGCATCTCCTACATAGGAACCAGAACCTCTTTAGTGGAATCCAACACCCCTTGTTTCAGTATGAAAATATATATTTCGTCTTTGTGTATTATTTAATATTATCAGTGTTATTACTCTTTATTTGTTGCGCAAAAACACATTTTATCTGCATTTTAAATTGGATTTTAGCAAGGAGGAGGGGATGGGTGGTGCTGGGTGCTTCAAGTGACACAGTGCATGGTTTCATAGCATCAAACTGAATTACCAAAAGACTGGCAACTTCATTGATTTTTTTTTTTTTAAACCAGTGGAACAGTTGGACTCTAAATCATTTGGTGGATCGGGATAAAGAGTGGACAGCCCCATCTAGACAGGAGGATAAGTAGCACAGTGTCCAGGTAGGAGCAGTGTTTATTAGCCTAGTAGCGCCTATTGCTAGCAGAGCACAGTTGTGAACATTAATAGGGAATTTTATCCCCGATGGACTGAAATATCTCTGAACTGATGCTGTTTTGAGTGAGCCGGTACCTTGTCGGCCTTTTGTTTCCATTCCATACATTGAGTCAAGGATTATAAGAGGACAAAAAAATGGAGACGCTAAGATGAATAAAGAAATAAACAGAAGAAATTAAGTTGTGGAGTCTGGATAATTCGTGGCCTGATATGGACAAATAAGCATAAAGGTAAGAGGGAATTTTACTGTTCTTCCTCTGTTGTGTCTGTGGTGATTATTATTTTGAGGCTGGCTATAATTAATACTACATACACTACCGTGTAGTGTGTGTGTGTGTGTGTGTGTGTGTGTGTGTGTGTATTTTAGTGTATTTATGGTCTGCAGTGTTGAAACTGGATGGAACAGTTTGTTTTTGCTCATTGTCGATAGAAAATTTACCCCAGTTTGTCATTTCCCCCATTATAGAAATACGGATGAAGGGAAGACAGAAGTAACAAAACACTTGCTTAACAGCTGTTTATATGCATCTCCACCTGTTGATTTTGAGTGAGCATATTAGTTTGATTAATGCATTAATATAAAAATATTGCACTGGTTTTGCAAATGGGGTTATTTTGGTTTATTTAGTTGGAAAATTTAGCACTTAGGCAGCCCAATTAGTTTTTCAAGTGTGTTGAGTCATTTTTTTTTTATATTGTTATGTTGACTTCCTTTTTTGACTGGGGTGTGGGGTGTGTGAGGGGGTAGTATTGTTCTGGTACAGGTACCTGCTGTAGGAAAATTATCCCTCTGTGTTCCAGGACCTCCGGCATTACATATTAAGCACAGATCATAACCCTAACCTTAACCCTCTAAAAATTGTATTTTAATGCAAAAAGAAAGCTAAACACAAATGTGGAAGTAAAAGTTTAAGTGCAGACACACAGGATTGGATGGTGTGAGTGCAAATGCTACTGAAAATATCTCCCACCTTCTATGAGGATTTTGAAAAGGTGAAACTGGTGATGCCACTGTGGTGGAAACAGTTAATAGTACTGAAGTGCACACAAGAAATAGTTTTTGCTTCTGTATTATATGCTCTTATTTATCAGACTGTTCTCAGTTTGTTTATGTCCATAACAAGTCCTCTATCCAGACCACGGTTAGCTATGGAGTTCCGCAGGGATCGGTACTTGGACCAATACTGTTTACATTATACATGCTACCTTTGGGAGATATTATGAGGAAGCATTCTATTCATTTTCATTGTTATGCTGATGATCGTCAATTATATTTATCTATCAATCCAGACGATCCCAGCCATTTGGGTTCTCTCCAGGAGTGTCTTAAGGATATTAAAATTTGGATGAACTACAATTTTCTATTATTGAATACAGATAAAACTGAAGTCATTGTTCTTGGCCCCAAACAAGCTAGAAGTACTCTTTCTAGTAAGATAACAACACATGATGGCATTGCTCTGGCTTCCAAGTCCTCTATTAGGAATCTTAGAGTTGTCTTTGACCAAGATATGTCTTTTAACTCTTATACACAGCAAACTATTAAGACTGCCCTCTTCCATCTGTGTAATATTTCTAAAATTAGGCCCATCCTGTCCCATAAAGATGCAGAGAAACTTGTCCACGCCTTTATCACCTCTAGGCTAGGCTATTGTAATTCACTTTTATCAGGTTGTCCTAATAAGTCCATAAAGTTTTTCCAACTCATTCAGAATGCAGCTGCACATATCCTGACGAGAACAGGGAGAAGAGATCACATTACCCCGGTTTTACCTTCTTTACACTAGCTCCCAATAAAATATAGAATTGAATTCAAGATTTTACTCCTAACTTATAAAGCCCTTAATGGTCTGGTTCCTTCGGGCAAGAACTCATAGTTCCCTATCATTCAACCAGAGCTCTGCGCTCCCAAAACTCCAAACTACTGGTGGTCCCCAAGGTCTCCAGAAGTAAATTGGGAGGTAGAGCTTTCAGCTATCAAGCTCCCCTCCTATGAAACCATCTTCCAAGTTCAGTTCGGGAGGCAGACACTGTTTCTTTATTCAAGAGTAAGATGAAATCCTTTCTCTTTGATAAAGCCTATAGTTAAAAATGTTGCTGCTGCCAGGCCTTCACCCACAAGTGAAGCCTAACCAGGCTTGATACTGGCAGGTCTGGCTGTGAATGTTAAAGTTGAATTGTATTTGTTATGTTTGTTTTGAATGTAGCTACTGCCAGCCCTCCTATTTTTCTACCTCTTTTTTCAACCCAGCCGGTCAAGGCGGATGGCCGTCCTCATTGAGCTATGGTTTCGCTCAAGGTGTCTGCCCGTTAAAGGTAAGTTTTTCCTTGCCTGTGTCGCCACAGTGCTTGACCTTAGGGGTCTCTGCTGGGTTATATAAATTTGAGAGTGTCACCTAAACCCACCTTTTTTGTAAAGTGCCCTGAGATGATCTGTGTTGTGATTTGGCACTATATAAATAAAATTGAATTGAATTGAAAATATTACACAGTGTGGTAAACAGCTTATTTGTACAAATCTTGGTGAAAATGGGTTGCCATATCTGAAGATATATTAGGGATGCACCAATGTAATACAAGTATCAGATATCAGTTCTGATATGACTCAAATCAGTGGATTAGTATTGGAAACTGAGTCAAACATGCAAAGTCCGATCCACTCAGATTCAGTTCTCCTCCATGGTGAATAACTATGCTGAAATCGATAACATTTTGCCACCACCAGTGTCATGTAACTGCAGAATGCTGATCATAAATATAAAGACAGAAAAAATAAAGGCAGCTAAGACTTTTTTCTTATTACAGATATAAATTACAGTTGTGCCATACAGGAGTGCAGATATGTGTGGAAACAGCTTGTTACTCATTTTAAAGATTGCTTATAAAGTTACACCACATGTAATACACTTCCCATAAATGTTTTGTATATTACGAATTTTATACTACAAAGTTAAAAACTGTTTAATTTAGGACAAATGCTGCTTGAAGACTGCCTGTCTCTTCCTCAGGCACACATCACCTGAGCCCCATGGACCCTCTGGTGGGTCTAAAAAAGTGTAAATTCAGGCAGTCCTTTGCTGCCATCTGGTGGGTTAACAGTAATACTGCAAATTAAAACATCAATTTGACATTGTTCTACATCATGTGAGCTTTCCAAAGATGCATGACGTGCAGTTTACTATGTTTTACAATTTCATTTATATTGAAAATATTTTATTCTTTAAATGTATTTTATATAGTAAAAGTATATAGAGTCTACCTGGTCCTTTCATCATTAAAGACTGTGTTGAATCTGAGCAGAAAGTGTCAGTTCTATAAAATGTGTTCTAGTTGCAGTCATGAAGTTGCCTAATTAATTCAGTGGCTTATTTGAATGAATGACACTGACATTTCTCAGTTTGGGATCAATAAAGTCCATCCATCCATCCATCTTTACACTGGTGTCAGATAAGCTCAGTACTGGTGTCAGCACATACTGGAGTCAAGATATTGTTATCAGATCAGCGGCCAAAAAGCTGGATTAGTGCATCTCTACCAAATACACATAAACGGGCATGGTGGAGTATGATGCACAGTATCATCGCAGTCACGACACTTCCAAGACAACCTGACAAAATCACTCGAATGAGGAATGAGCAACAAAAAAAACGCATCCCTATTTCACAGTACATTTCAGTACCTGCCATACTTCTCAGGAGACATTTCAGTGTGTAACACTAAAAAACTCCAAGCTTTTTCTTTGTCAGCCTCTTTAGATTAATAAATGATGCAGGGCATGAGCTCAAAACTGTGATATGCCACCATGAAGCCCACTGAATGCATGGTAAGCACCATTTTTAAACCCTCTATGATCTCTGTGAAACCCTGCATTTATGGCGGCCTTTGTGCAGCAGTGAAAGGAACTGCTCTTCGGGAGCTATTTTTAATCATCGGTGACAGAGTTTTTGCTGCTTTAGGCACTGTGGGCAGCGATGTAATGTGGGATGCCGGGGGTTTGTGGTGACAGGAGGAGGTTTAGGCGTCAGGGCTGCAGCTGGTATTCAGGCTTAGCTGCACTGGGTGAATAAGAAACATTTGCTGGAGATGAATGGGAGCACAAATATACAATATGCATCTGTTCGTCCATGCAAACCCGGAGAATGAAGAATTTCTCAGAAAGAATTCATACAGAAGACCAGAACATCACACTCTGCACAGTAATAGCATGTGCCACAGGGACGCATTTGTGCTGACATACTGCTCGTATAAAATGTCTCAGTGTTCTGTTGTTCTTCAGGAGGCGAGGCGCTGTTCTTCATTTGCAAAAACTTCAACATGAAGAGCCCTAAATTTAACCCCTTGATGAGGCCTTTCAAGCTGAAGTGTGACTGAGGTTTGTGTGTGTGTGTGTGTGTGTGTGTGTGTGTGTGTGTAAATATGTTCCCACCTTGAGAATGAAGTCATTTTAAGTGTTATTCAAAAGAGAGTGCCATGGAGTTTTCTTTTTATTTTTTCCTTTAATAATCAATTCAGGGCTCAGCAACACACAGGTGGCTTTTTTGCTCATGTCCAGTGGCTCCCCGTGTCTTTGAGGAAGTGCAATAAATAAATAAGACAAACTTAAGAGAAAGAGGTTGCAGATTTATTTAAAAAAATGGAAAAAGGGAAAACAATCAAATTCTAAAAAGTTACAAGTTACGAAAAAATGGTACTTCCAGTGAAAGTACTGGTGTAAAACAGTGTTATTATAATGTACAGTATTTATAGGCAGTAGGTGATTTGTTAATTTTTAACAAGGGGGATGGTACAAAAGTATAAGCATAAGGTAGAAATGTATAAATTTGAAAGTATGAAGGTGCAAGATTATGACAAAATGCTAATTTGCAATTTTACAAGAAAAAAGTTACAAATCCATGATAAAAAGCAATTCAAGAATGCAGGGGGAAAAACATTTCCAAGTAAAACATCATAAATTCACAACAAAAGCTGCACATCTGTATGAATCTTGGACTTTTCCCCCTCAAATTTTCCAGTCTGTGAGGTTTTTCACGTAAACCTGTAACATCCTTGAAAAATTTGCATGTGATTAATATGTGATTAATTTTTTTCCTGATAAATTTAGTAACTGTTTCCTATAAAGTTAGATAAATTTGTCACCTTTTTTCCACAAAAAATTTACACAGATGAACTCATAAATTTGACACTTTTATCTATTACTGTAAATTTGCAAGTTATTTCTCATAAATGTTGAACATTTGTCTTGTAGACTTGATACTTACTAATTAGTGACATTGTCCTTTCAGAAGTATTAGCATGAGGGAAACTGTACTAACTCCACACACGTCATGAAAATACAATTTTGTCAAACAGCTACTTAGGTACATGTAGTGACTGTAACTCGTTACTATGCCACACACTTCATGTGTATTGGGAATGGGGACGGGGGATGGCAGCTTAACAAGGGGGGGGTTTGGGGTCATTTTGCTAATAAGGGGGATAGCATCGCCCCCCACCCCCCTCAAATCAGCCATTGCGTTCCAGGCTGTGTTATACAGGTATACTGCTATTTACTAATGGACAAAATACCTCTATAACACAGCCTGGAATCCTCCAAGTACAAGGTATTAACTCTGTTTTATACCAGTACTTTCAAACTAAAAGTACACTCAAGGCACCATGCAATTTTTTATTTTTTTTAACAAGCACAGCTTGTTACCCCAATATTTCAGGATATTAACACTGTCTTACACCAGTACTTTTGCTGAAAGTACCCTGCAAATTCATGGCACCTCAAAATTTTTTGAATTCATGAGGAAGGTTGTCAATTTACTAGAAAAGAAGAAAGCCTAAAAGAAAGTGCTGATTCAAAATTATTATATTAATTTAAGAGGAAAAAACAAGTTTGCAAGAAAAAGTTGAATACATAAAAGGAAAAACATGACTATACTGTATGTAATGTGGACTTGATAATTTTCAGTTTAAGGATAAACTGAAAATCGTTTCCTGCTTTTTAAACAGAAATTTGCAACTTTATTCACTGAAACATTTGCTTTTTTTTGGTGTAAATTAGCAACATGTTTTCTTGCAAATTTGCAGAGGAGCCACATGTTTCAGATTTAATGGCAGAACCATTATCATCAAATAATGTAAAGTGGTGTAAATCTTATTTTATGGGCATTTCCTGATGCTTTATGCGAGTCTTATTTTTGGTCTCATTCTGTCAAGCTTTCAAGCACTCAGTAGTTGGTTGTTTTTAACTTCTGAGAGGTCAGCTCATACAAAGATCAGCAGGAACGTGTGCAGGCAGCAGCGTCACTCACCACTTTGGGTTTATACGGCGGCTGGATCTCTCTGTTCGCCAGCCGCTCCCAGTCGATGCGTCTGAAGAAGGCATGCTCTCTGATGTCTCTCTCACCCTCGGGGCCACATCCAAGACGCTTCGAAGGATGTTTGGTCATCAGCTGATGACAAGCAGGAGAAGGGAGGGGGTCAGTTTCATGTATGAGAGAATGGGGGGGGGGGGGCTTCGTGCTTAATATAATCAGTAAAAATGTTTCTAAAACATAATTTTTTCAGCAACTCTGTGCAGAGCCAGACTATCAACCTTCCCATGAACAGCCACACGCTCCTGCTACTTCTTTATAGCCATTTTTGACTCAGCAGCCCCTTCTAATTTCAACCACGAATCATTTTTTCACAAATGAAGTGTGAAGTAAACAATCAGAAGGGTCAGGATAATCTCTTTTGTCACCGCCTCTGAGATGATGAATGATATTTTGTCATGGCTGCGCTGCACGGGGATGTAATGTCTTAATAAACAAAGGGTGGTGGTGGTGGGGGGGGGGGTGTTATTAGATGACTCCATCAGACTCAGCCTGAATCTTAATAGAATCTTATCAGGTTTGTAAATTGACTTTGAAAACTCATTTCCTTGTTGGTAAATAATCATAGTCATCATCACGTTTCGTCAAAAGTGGTGCTCAGGTGCCAGAAGAATAGGTAGTGAATATTAGAACATCATTATAAAAAAAATGAGAAATTGTGTCTCAGTAATATGTAGAATTTATATCTGTTCATCAGTGACAAAGCCCTCACATGTTTAAAGGTTTCTAAACAGATGGAGAATATGCCCTGATGGTGACATTTATTATTATGATTATTATTATTACTATTATTATTATTACTACCATTAATATTTTTGTAATCTATTTACTGTTTACCATTTAGCTTTTAGAGCCAAATGATTGTTCTCTTTTCTGTTTTAAACCTAATTTTTAGCTCATTCCGGCAAAGTGGAAAGGAGCGATAGCACAGCATTTGTCATCTGTCCGTCCATCCACATTTCACAGGAAATGCTACCCTTCCTAAGCAAACTCTCTCACAATGATCCTCGGGTGGGTTTTCATCCAGGTGGTGTTCAAGGTCAAGGTCAAAGGTCAGAAGATCTTGGCACTTACGCAAGTTCACGGATATTGCTCTCCCTCCCAGGCAATTGCCTGGATGCTCACCAACCTCATTTACAATGATCCTCAGGTGGGACCGCATCAAGGTTGTGTTCAAGGTCAAGGTCATAATGAAAGATCAGAAGATCTGGGTGCTCATGTGAGTTCAGAACCACACTGCCAATGACAGAGTAGCTCATTCAGGCCTGAGGAAATCACCCTAAGACTGTTCAGATCTCCTGACCATTGACCTTCAGCACAACAGGGATGTAGACCCACCTGTGGATCATTGTGTGTGAGTTTATGGACCATCGGGGAAACTGCGTAGGAGGAGTAGTGGGTCTCATGAAATGTGGATGGACAGACAGGCGGATGGACGGACGCCACGTTGTCGTATTAGCTCCTTTTGGCTTCACCAGAAAAATAACTCCTCCTCCTATGGCAACTGCCATAATTCTCACCAAATTCTCAGCGTTAGGCGGCGCGTGAACACACAGTGGCCTCTCTTCTCTCTTCATATTTTGTGCCACTTAGTGTTGTTTAAATTACACCTAAATGTATATTCATGTATTTAATGTGCATTTACGATGCTGCGCACAAGCTACAGTCGTCACAGCCTCCTGGAGATAAGGAATATGATCAAACATTACGTCCTAGGCCAGAGCGTTACAGAGGATCTCCGTGGCCTGGATCTTCTCCACCAGTCCTCCACACCCCCAGACTTGACTGCCGTATCTCATCCCAAATGGAGACGCCGTAGACGGTGTGAGCGGCAACAAAAGAGAGGTAAACATGGAAGTATCCGAACGACGCTAGCCTGCACAGACTGCCGATTCCTTCACTTATTCTGGCAAACGTACGCTCACTAGACAACAAAATAGACCACATACAGCTCCTGAGAACTACGCAACGTGATGCGCAGAACTGCTGTGTTTTTATCTTTACAGAAATGTGGTTAAATGACAATATATCGGACTCTGCCATTCAGTTAGCTGGGCTAAAATGCTATTGCAGCGACAGAGTGCTTACGGAAGGAGGGACAACCCGGGGTGGAGGTGTGTGTGTGCGTGTGTACATTTTACAGAAAATGTACACACACTGGTCTGCCTGCGGCACGTTATTGTGTGATGCCCTTAAGTGCACCCTGTTTCCTTTGCTGTGCATCTTTATTTTTGAACTGTCAACTTGTGTGTCAATAAATGTGTTGTGGTGAAATCCTGCGCTTAAATCCATTCTTCCTTCTCCTCCTCCGTGCACTGCGTAAAAGCGCACGAGGAGGTTTATGACCAAGAAGGCTCAAACTCGCCTCCATTTCCTCCACAAACAAAGGAGAGCATGAGTCCCACCCCCATCATGTGCTCATTCTACCAGGGCACCATTGAAAGCATCCTCACCAACTGCATCATGGTGTGGTATAGAAGCTGCACCGCCTCCTGCCGGAAGACACTACAACACACAGTGAAAGCAGCCAGCAAGCTCATCGGTGCCCCTCTGATCCCCCCCCCCCCCCCCCAGACATCTACCTCACAAGCAGAGCCATCAACATTGCAGGTGACACTTCCCATCCCTCACACTCCCTCTTCAGCCCCTGCCCTCGGTGAAAAGGTACCAAAGCCTCTGGGCCTGCTCCACAAGACCGTTAAACAGCTTCACCAGGCCATCAGGACCTTGAACTCTGTTCACACCCCACCCTTTTCCTCCGGACCATAACGCAATCACCCACACAATAACTACCTCAGCAGTTGGCACAGAAAGACTGGCACACCAACAGTAATACATTTGCTGCTGTATGTCTCTGCACTTTACTGCAACCATTTGCATAAATGCCATATCTGCTGCTGTCTGTCTGTTATTGCTATACTGATCATGTGCAGTCCTATCTGTTACTAGCTGCACCTACACTACTGCATTGAACTGCACCTACGGGTATTACATCTCTAGTTTTCTGTATATAGGATTGCTGGGTTTTATCATCGTTAATCGCTTATCTCTATTCGCACTATGGGAGTTCTGGGTCTATCTTTTGTCACCATTTGCACAATGGGTTGCATTACTGTACAGTCATGTGAAAAAAATTAGGACACCCTGTATAAGCCTGTGTTTTGTTTTGTTTTTTTACATATTTGGACATATGGATATTTAATATCAATGTTAAAAAATACTGGGAGATTCACATAATACAACTAAACAATTAAAAATGAATTAAAGACTTTTTTCACATTTTCTGTAAAATGTAATTCTAAACAAATAGTGAGGAATAAATTAGGAGACCCCCCATCTTTCTAGGACACCCCCACATTCATTCCCACTTACAATGGCTAAAATAAACGTAAAAAATGCAAATAAAAACAAAAACAAAGTTAGACATAGATACGTGAACATTTCTTAATAAAGAACAATATTTAAACGGGCGTCCAAATTTTTTCACATGACTGTCCATAGACTGCTGTTGTTGTTTTCTTTTTTCTAGCCTTATTCCTTTTTCTTTTTTATATTGTGCACACCACTGAAGAGAGAGAGAAACACCATTTCAATTCTCCTGTATGTCCTGTATGTATAGTAGTATTGACAAATAAAATCTTTGAATCTTGAATCAAATTCATGCACAATGGCCATCGAGTGCTTCTACATCGAGGTTGTCCTTAAGGCCAAGGTCAACGGTCAGCTCTGAACACTCTTCTGGTGATTTCATCGAGTCAGAATGAGCTACCACGTCATGTTTAAAAACTATTTTTTTAAACTTTTTTTTTTTTTTTTTTTTATTTAAGTTTTTGTAAAGGGTATACAGGTCGTTACAGCAATGCAGTGTTTACATTTTCATCACATGTTCCCTTATGTTCACATGTTCCTTTATTTTGGGGATTGTGGGGATCGTGGGATCGTGGGTTCGATCCCAGCCCCCGACCAACAGTGATCTGTGTGGAGTTTGCATGTTCTCCCCGTGTTGCGTGGGTTTACTCCGGGATTTCTCCGGTTTCCTCCCACATGCCAAAAACATGCATGTTAGGTTAATTGGCTGTTCTAAATTGTCCCTAGATATCTGTTTCCTATAGGCCCTTAGAATAGAGGGTTAGTATTAATGAAAGCGCTTTGAGTGGTCTTTGTGACTAGAAAAGCGCTATATAAGTGCAGGTTAGTTAGTAGTTAGTTAGTTATTTTCTGATATCTGACAACATTGGAAGATTAATTCTTACAACACCCCTTTTTGTTTTTTTTTTTTAAAGTGAAAGAAAAAGTGAAATTAAAGAGAAAAAAAAACAAAAAACAAATAACAAAAAAAACAAACAAACCAGTAAAAAACAAACAAAAAGAAAAAGTAAGTAAATAAAGATAAAAGAGCATCTGAGTAGCTTTGGAACAAAGAGCGGAACCATTATTGAAATGGTATTTGTCAAAGATTAGATCTAATGGAAGACACATATGCGGTCCAGGGTTGCCAAAAGTTCATGAACCCATCCATGTCCTGTCTCAGTGCGAATGTCAACTTTTCCATCGAGTAAATGTCTTGGATCACGTTAGTCCAATCTTCAGGTGTAGGACAGTCCTTCAACATCCATTTTTTAGTTAGAGCTTTTTTGCTTGCCAATATTAAAACATTGAATAAGTATTTTTCTCCTCGTCTTTCCAGTGAGTCCGGTAGTAAACCCAAATACAAAGTTACAAAAGAAAAGGGAACTGTAATTTTGAATATTTTCCCCAATATTGTCTGTACCTTGGTCCAATATTGGTGGATAACTGGGCATGACCAAAACACATGAAAATGATTTGCAGTCTTTTCACCACACAAGCGCCAACAGTTCAATCCCTTATGGGTAAATTTGTTTTGTGCAGGTGTTCTGAAAAATCTTGCCAAGTTTTTCCATCCAAATTCTCTCCACTGCAGGGATGAGGTACTTTTCCATTGCTGTTTATTTAGCTTTTCCCATATTTCCAGTTGTAAAGTGAAATTCCCCTCTTTTTCCCATCTCTCTTTTATATAAGATGTGTTGTCTCCTTTTAAGTCTTGAAGACCTTGGTATATTTTAGAAATGTATCTGATCCCTGGGATCCCTTTATATGCCATTAAGAAGACCTTCAGAACACCTGACTGGGCCCTTTCCAAAACCTCCTTTTTAAGTATATTGTTTATGTGGTGTCTAAGCTGGAAGAACCTGTAAAGGTCTTGATTTATTAGGCCTTGTTTTTTCAAATCTTCAAAACTTCTTAAGATTTGCCCTTTAAAAAAATCGTAATATTTTATCAGCCCTTTCTCCTTCCACTTTTTAAATCTGGTGTCTGTTTTATTAGGAGTAAAGTCCTGATCATAGGCGATCCATTGCAGAAGTCGATAGGGCTCTTTAGTTTGATTCTCTCTGACTATCTTAAACCAAATTTTTAGCGGGGTCTCTATCCACGGGTTAGTGTTATTCAAAAGCTTAGGTAAGGCATTGTTCCCTATTATCGCCTGTAGGGGGATGTCACTTGTTATTTGGCATTCGATCTCCTTCCATTGTGCAGTGTAGACTGGGTTACATATCTCTACTAAAGTTTTAATTTGTGCGGCTTTAAAGTAGTCCCTGATATTTGGCAGCGCGAGCCCACCTTTGTCTTTGTTTAGCTGTAGGGTTCTATATCTGATTCTAGGTCTCTTGCCCTGCCATATGAATCTTGAGATCCTTCTGTCCAGCTCCTGCCATGTTTTTTTGGGAGGTTCTACCGGTATTGTTTGGAAAAGGTATAGAAGACGTGGAAATATATTCATTTTGACTGCTTCAATTCTTTGTGCAGTACCCAAGAATGGTATCATATTCCATCTTGCTAGGTCAGATTTTATTTTTGTCACCAGTGGATCATAGTTTAGTGATATAATTTTGTTGAGTTGTTTCGGGATATTGACCCCCAGATATTTCATAGATTCCGACTCCCAGTTAGTTTTGAGTTTGCTTAGTGAATAATGATTTGGGTCATAGTTGAATGTTAAAACTTGGGTTTTATGCATATTTTTTTTTTCCACAATATCTTTATTGAACCTTTTTTTTTTTTTAACAAACATGATACAAACAAACACTAACACTAAAGTACTACCAAAAAAAAAAAAAAAAAAAATGCCCTAAAAACACCAACAACCACCAACAAAATCAAGTCTTCAACAATGCTCCTCTGTTTAGTCTAAACAATCCAATACATTAGTATACATATTATGTTCACCAGTTTGGAATTTACAAGGTCCACACACATCATTCACCTTCTTCTTCAAGAGTTATGTTTAAATTTTTTACATAATCAATAAAAGGTCTCCATATATTCTCAAACACAATTTCTTTTGATTTCAGAATATATGTTATTCTTTCTAATGGAAGGTTTGTTAACATCTGTCTTAACCACTGAGTCACATCTGGTCGATGAGTCTTTTTCCATAATAGTGCAATACATTTTTTGGCATTAAGCAAACTGAGGTCTATGAATGTTCTTTCACTTTTATTGAAATTATGCTTTTCTGGGTACAGACCCAACAAAAACAGTTTAGGATTCAATATGATTTGTTTTGAGATTATTTTTTCAATTGTTACCCTCACCTCCTCCCAAAACATTCTTATTAATCTACATTCCCATAAACAATGAAATAGGGTTCCTTTACTTTCCATGCATTTTGTGCATGTATCTGGTATATTTTTGTTATATCTATTTAACTCCTCCGGTGTAACATACATCCGCATTAACCATTTGAAATGTATCAATTTAAGGCGTGCATTTATTGATTTGGTTTGAGCTTCTGTACAAGCCAATTCCCATTGTTCCTCTGAAATTTCAATTTGCAGATCTTCTTTCCAGTAGTTTAATCTTTTCAGTGAATTTTCACTTGAAGATAGTGTCAATGAGTTATAAAACTCTGAAATAATACCCTTTCTTTTACTATCTTTCATCATCATTTTTTCCAAGGATGAATAAATAGGTCGAGTGAGAGCTTTATTTTGATTTGATCGAATAAAGTTTCTAAGTTGAAGATATTTAAAAAAATGTGTTCTATTGAGATTAAATTTGATCCTCAGCTCTTCAAAAGACATTATGTTGTCTGCACATGGCAAATATAAATCCTGAATCTTTTGTATCCCTTTTAAATTCCATACTTTAAATACAGCATCCGCTCTCCCTGGTTTAAAATATTGATTACCCCATATTGGACTAAATTGTGACAATAACTGTGGTTCTTTTAAATAGTTTTTAGCTTCACACCATATTTTGATCATATGCTTTACAAATGGATTTTTAACTTGTTTTTGTAATTTTTTTGCCGAATCTGAGTATATGAATATGGGAAGAGGTAAAGGTAAATTGTATGATTCCATTTCAGTCCAGTGAGGGAGATCATTTGATGAAAAATAATATGTCATAGACCTCAGTTGTGCCGACCAATAATACAACATAAAATTTGGACATTTCAGACCTCCACGATCAAATGGTAAATATAATAAAGACAAACGTAATCTAGCCCTCCTGTTGTTCCATATAAATTCCACTAACTTTTTTTTTATTCTTGAGAATAGATCTAAAGGTGGTGATAAGGGAATGTATTGAAATAAATAAAGTATTTTAGGTAAAATATTACTTTTAAGTATATTGATTCTCCCGATCATCGACATTGGTAGTGACATCCATCTCTGAGTTAACTCATTGATATCTGACATTAAGGCTTCATAGTTGACACTGGCGACTGATTCTAGCTTAGGCATAATTTGGATTCCTAAATATTTAAACTGATTTACAACATTGAATTGATTTACCTCAGGGGCTGGGTAATTTCTCTGGGTCTCATTTAGCATTAATATTGAAGATTTAGTTTTATTTATTTTATATCCTGATATTTCCCCAAAATTCTTTATTAAATTCAACAAGGTTGGAATTGATTTTTTTAGATTCGACATAAACAAAATTATATCATCGGCGTACAGGGAGATTTTATGTTCTGTTGGTCCAACTTTAATTCCATATATTTGTGAATGTAAACGTATCGCTATCGCTAAAGGTTCAATTGCCATAGTAAACAGTAAAGGTGAAAGTGGACAGCCTTGTCGACATCCTCTATTGATTTTTATTGGTTTTGAAATATTGTTATTTGTTAGGATTTCTGCTGTAGCATTATTGTATATTATTTGAACCCATTTTATGAAATTATTTCCAAGTCCAAACCTTTGTAGGACTTCAAAAAGAAAGGGCCATTCAACTCTATCAAAGGCCTTTTCGGCGTCCAATGATAGGAGAGCTGTATCCGGTGCTTCTTTATTAAAATAAATAATATTAAATAGTCTTCTTACATTATGGAAGCCTTGTCTACCCTTTATAAAGCCATTCTGATCTCGATTAATAATATTTGGTAAAATTTCTTGTATTCGTCTTGCTAAAATTTTACAGATTATCTTAAGGTCGGCGTTTAATAGGCTTATTGGTCTCATATTTTCACATTTATTAGAGGGCTTACCTGGTTTTGGCAGCAGTATAATTAAGGCATTATTTATGTATGATGGTAAATTATTATTTTGAAATGCTTCTAAAACCATTTCCAAAAAAGGTTTTATTAATTTATTCTTAAATTTTTTATAAAGGTCAACTGGAAGACCATCTGGTCCTGCACTTTTTCCTGATTTCATATTATCAATGGCTAGCCCAACTTCTTCTTGACTAATTTTAGAATCCAATATCTCCCTGTTTTCATTTGGAATACACGGTATAGATAGTTCGTTCAAAAACCCATTTAGTTTTGTTAAATCAGGTTCATTTTTGGTATCATATAATTTTTCATAGTAATCTCTAAAGGCTCTATTAATTTCTAAAGGATCTATAACTACCTGTCCATTACTTATAATACTGGTAATTGGTGTTTTAATTTCCAATTGTTTAATCTGCCATGCTAATAATTTTCCTGATTTTTCACCTTGTTCATAAAAAGATTGTTTCAATCTTAGAAGACTCGAGGCAGCTCTATTCGCTGATTTTTTGTCGTATTCAGCTCTCAAAATCAGTAATTCATTCTCCAACCTTGGGTCACTTCCTGCATACACTTTTTCCTGAAGACTTTTTATTTTATGTTCCAATTTAGCTCTCTCCTCTCGAGTCTTCTTAGATTTTGATCCTGTATAACTAATAATATGTCCCCTAATAAAAGCTTTGAAAGCCTCCCACTTTACACATGCTGATGTTTGTGTAGTATTGATGTTAAAGAACTCGTCTATCTGTTTTTCTATATACTTGACAAATTCCTCATCCTGAAGCCATTTATGCTGAAATTGCCATCTACCTGATTCCTTTGTCAATTTTTTATCTACATATATTAGACAACAGGGTGCATGATCAGAAATTACGATGTTATCATAAAAGCAGTTTTGAATCTTGGACCTTAATTCTGTGGAAATCAAAAAATAATCAATACGTGAGAATGTCTTGTAGGTACTGTAATAACAAGAATAGGCTTTAACTTGTGGTTTCATTTCTCTCCATATATCTAACAATCTCAATTCTTTCATAAAATGATTAATAGTCATCCTATATCCAATGTGCGTACAATCCAGTCCTGTTGATCTATCCACACCTGGATTCAATGTACAATTAAAATCCCCTGCTATTATATGTTGCCCTGTAAGTGATGATAAGATGAGAAATAAATTAGCAAAGAACTTCTGATCATCTATATTGGGACCATATAAGTTCACAAGATTTATATTTTCTAATAGCAAAGAACCTTGAATGATTACATATCTTCCAAATTTGTCTCCAATTACATTTTTCACCTGAAAAGGAACTGATTTATGTATGAGAGTCATAACTCCCCTGGCTCGGGATGAAAATGAAGAGGTGAATACACTTCCCTGCCATCTACTCCTAATTCTTTTAACATCCTCCTCTATCAGATGAGTTTCTTGTAAAAACACAATTCGGGTTTTATGCATATTTAATTTGTACCCCGATAAATCTCCATACTCTGAAAAAACTGAGGTTAGTTCTGGTAAAGAAGTGTCCGGCTGCCCTAGGTATATTAAAATGTCATCAGCAAAGAGTGCTATTTTATGTTCCTTCTGACCAAGTGTAATACCTTGAATTTTTTGGTTTTGTCTTATCCATTGGCTCAGAGGTTCTATGAAGATTGCAAAGAGCAGTGGAGACAGGGGGCAGCCCTGACGACATCCTCTTTCCAGTTCAAAAGATGATGATAAATTACCGTTAATCCTTATTTTAGCTGTTGGTTTTTTATATAATGCCTGTATAGTTCTAATGAAGTTGTTATGAAAATTGAAACTGGATAAGATTCTATATAGAAAAGACCAGTCAACCGAATCGAATGCTTTTTCAGCATCTAATCCCAATATGACTGCATTTAAGTTATATTTTTTTATATGATGAATTATGTGTAAAGTGCGTCGAATGTTGTCTTGTGTCTGTCTTTGTCTTATAAAACCTGTTTGGTCTAAATGAATTAGGTCTGTCAGTATATTTTCTAACCTTTTGGCAAGGATAATGGTAAAAAGCTTATAGTCCTGATTTAGTACACTGATTGGTCTGTAGTTGGAGCACTCTAGTTTATCCTTTTCAGGTTTAGGTATAACTGCAATGACCCCTTCTCTCCAGGAGGGGGGGATTTCCCCTGTGTGGAGGACATAATTAAATGTTTTCAGGAGGAGAGGAGATAGTTGCTGTTTAAAGGTTTTGTACCACTCTGCTGTATAGCCATCAGCTCCTGGGGATTTGTTAGCTTTAAGTTTCATAATTGCTTTTTCCAATTCTTTAGGATGTATTTCTGACAGTAGTGTTTTATTTTGTGACTCCGTAAGTTGGGGAAGGTTTAATGTGTTTAGGAATGCCTCGGATGCGTTTTTATGTTTTTTGTGGGAGTGTAAGTTCTTATAGTAATTCTCGAAGTTTTTAAGAATATCCTGAATTCTGAATTTTATTTCCTTTGATACTGGGTCTCTGATTTTGTAGATTGCTCTTTCTGTTTGATGTTTCCTCAATTTATAGGCTAGCAATTTTGCCGATTTACTGCCTGCTTCATAGTATTTTTGTTTCAGAAATGTAAGTTTCTTCTGGATTTCTATTGTGTAGATCTCATTTATTTGGTTTTTAATTTCCTTAATCTTGAGCGAGTCAGTAGAATGAGTGTTGCCTTTGTGTTCTTTTTCTAGGTTCCTAAGTTCTGACTCTAATGTGGATAGTTTTTCTTGTCTTAGTTTCTTTTGGGTTGCCAGTTTTGCAATAATCTTTCCTCTTATTACAGCTTTACATGCATCCCACAGTATTAAAGGGGATACTTCTCCATTATCGTTATCTTCCAAATATCTGAGAATATCTGATTCCAATTCATCTTTCAATGGTCCTTTCAGGACATTTGAATTTAACCTCCAAGAAAATGTATTATTTGTGTATTTTTGGATATTTAAGTCCATGTAGATCGGACTGTGGTCGGAGAGATCCATCAGTCCTATTTTACATGTTTTTACTCTTCCAATGTCTCTATTAAACATAAAAAAATAGTCAATCCTTGAGTAAGATGAATGTGGAGTTGAGTAAAATGTATAGTCTTTTACACTGGGGTTGAGTTCCCTCCACACGTCACAGATTCCCAATTCTTTTAGTAGCATCCGAGTCTTCCTGTTTTGGGTGTTATTTTGATGTGGGGAATTACCAGAAGCATCCCAGTATGGATTCAGTCTAAGATTGAAGTCCCCACCACATATCACTAAACCTTGAGCTTTAGTTATCATTAGGTCGAATACATTTTTATAAAATTTCCAGTTAGCCCCTGGGGGAGCATACACATTCAGCAGGGTGACATCTTCTCCCTCTAGCCGCCCAGTTACCAAACTGTATCTCCCTTCTTTATCTTTGTGTTCTGATTTTTTTTCAAATGTAATTTTGGTTGATATCAATGTCGCTACTCCCCTCCTCCTCCCTGATTTATATGAAGATGAAGAGATCATTTTAAACCCTTGTCTACTGAGTTTATTGTGTTCCACGTCTGTTAGGTGGGTTTCTTGTAAAAGTATTATTCCTGCTTTGTCTTTTTTCATTTTGCCTAGAATCTTGGATCTTTTAACTGGATTCAGGATTCCTTTTACATTATATGAAATTATTTTGGTTACACCCTGTTTCTCCATTGTGTTGTTTTGTTTAGTATAACTGTGTGGTGGCCCTCTTTTGTGCTACTCAGAAACTGAAAGAACATTAAAAACAAGAAAAACATTAAGAACATAGTGTAAAAAACTTTAAAACAAAAAGCTGTCATAAGAACTTCCTGAGCTGAGGTCTTTTTAAAGACCCTGTAAGAGCCTTGATGGAGTGAAGGCTCTGAGGGAAATTCCTCAAACTCTGTTACGTGTTGAGGGCCCTCTCTTACCACTGAAAGTAGTCCCATGCTTTTAATGTGAGTTTCAGAACCCAATCCAAACTTGTAATGATTTTTTTTTTTTCCTTTTATGCCTAAACCCTGTGAAATTGTGTGCACCCTCCCACCCCCATCACATCAAACATTCACGCAAAAACAGTATTTGTTAGTATGAGGAGAACATGTGGATTATTGTCACATTTCTATTTTAACAAGTTTTTTTTTTTTTTTTATTACAAAGACTTATTTGTTTCAAATAATATGATTGTTCCATGAAATGTTTTACCACATGCTGAATATGCATCTCCTTTAATGTTTGTTACCTTGTATGAGGGGGGTTGGATGTGCGGATTGATTCAAGAGAAAAGAAAAAAAAAAAAAAAAAAAAAGGTCGCTATTCCAACCTGAAAACGGATAGTTTATCCGCGACGCTCTGGTGCTGGGTTTCCCGCTGCTGGTCCGTGGATTTTGAGGGTCTTTGTGTTGTCCATGTTTGCGCTTTGATCTTCTCACTCGGGTCTGCTGCGGGTTTAAATACCGTTACCGGGAGCCCTCTTTTCGCCATGTCAGCTGTTGCTTCTTCCGCCGAATTATAGAGACACGTTTCATCGCCGTAGAAGACCCTTAATTTCGCAGGAAATGGTGTCTGAAAGCGCAATTTCTTCTCTCTTAACACCTTTTTCGCGTCATTGTATTCCCTGCGCTTTTTAAGGACCTCCGGGGCGTAATCGTGTTCCACGTAGACTTTTCTCTCCTGGTGCATAAATCCTTTTTTCTGCCAGGCCAGTCTTACAACCTCTTGTTTTATTTTGAAATTGGAAAATCTTACCAACACCGAACGTGGGGGCGCTTCCGCCGCCGGCCTAGCGGCTAATGAACGATGTGCCTTTTCTATCTTCAAGTCGGTGGTTTGTGGAATATCCAATTTCTCTCTTAGTAAGGATTCCACGCATTCTGCCATTGAGTTAAAACCATTTTCGGTTCCTTCTATCAGACCATGAATTCTTATGTTGTCTCTTCTTTGTTTTCCTTCTTGGTCGGTTAGCTTAGCCTCTATAGCTGCTTGTCTTTTGCGTAGGTCTAGCACAGAATCTTCGAGCACTTTTATTCGATCCTCTGTTTCCAAGATTCGGTTCTTGGCCTGGTCCACTCTGCTGTTTGTCCTTTTCAATTCTTCTCTGAATTCCCGAAATTCGGCCGTAACATCTCGGCGAAATCGTCGTAGCTCCTCAAATAGTGATTTCAGGCTAACCCTTTTGTTAGCTATCACCAGTTCCTCGTCTTCTGAACGGAGATCTTCCAGTTCAGATTCTCCGGCCGATACGTGTCCTGGCCTGGAGAATTTCAGTTTCTTCTGTTTTCCTTTAGACATGATGATTTTGTCTTTTGATTTTCACTCCTCCAAAAATCCGTTAAGTTTGATTTTCAAGGTGTTATCCTGGATTGGGTCTGAGAGCTTCAGTGTTAAGCTGCAGTCGCCATGGCGTCCAGACCGGAAGTCCTTTTTAAACTATTTTTAAAGGATGTTTTTATACTTCTTTATATAACTTCATTATGGTATTTGGTTGTTGTTTTTTTTAATATGGTCTGTTATAATAAGAAAGGATGAATGATGTATAAATGAATAAGGAATAAAAAAAGGCTGGACTGAACTGAACTGAATTGAAAATGGAGACTATTAAATTCACACTAAGCTTCTTGTTTTCTTATGCTTTACTTAAACGTAAACTGGACTGTATTTTCACGAAAGCAATTATTTTATTAAAAATTAAATTCTAGTCTTTGTGTTCTTCAAAAAATATTATATTGATGAAAAAATATTTTGATCATTTTTACGGGTCCTAATTGATCATAATATTTACATCTGAGCAGTTGGAAGACGAGACATCCCAAAGTTTTCTACAGCCTTTGCTTCTTTCTATATACTCATTTACAGAGCCAAACTTGTGACATTTGACCCTAACCTGGATGCAGACCCACCAACGACCACTGTGTGTGAGTTTGGCGAGCATCTGGGCAATTGTCTTGGAGGAGCACAATCACCAATGGCTCATTTAGCCTTAGCCCGAATGAACTAAAAATTCAACCAGTTCTGAGTTGGGCCATGCCCTATCGCTGTTTAAATCTGATTAAAACTCAGGTGAGCGTGTTTACTTGCTATTCTGTCAAAATGGCTGCTCTGAAAAAGCCTTTTTGCATCATCTGTAGAAAAAACAACCAGTAAGTGAAAAAGCTGAGCTGTGTAGTAAGTACTGTAATTTTCATTCTAAATGTTTATGATTGCTTATTCTGATGATTAAGGTGTTTTTAGTCATCAAACTGAGGAAAACACACGCTGCAGGATGATTTTAACCACCAAAAATGCCTGCCTGTATTCTAAAATCCTTTTTGGCAGCTCAAACATCACTTACTCCCTTGCAGATGGACACGGCTTCTTTAGACAAGGACTTGGGGTAGGACACGTTGTGCTCCATGATGGACTGAAACAGCTCGTCCTCGTCCTCTCCATCAAACGGCGGCTGAAGAGGACAAACGCAGAGTCAGGAGAGTTGGGGTAAAAGTGGTGGTGATAGCTTTCGACAGGTGGCTATGTGCGGGACTCATCGCATCAGCAGGAGAAGAAGAGCGGCTGTCAGGTGTTTCATGAGGCACCGTGACATTTCTATTTCATTTGATGTTTTTGTGCATGTTCTGCAGATGAGTTTGTCAGTCAGCGTTCCTCAAAAGTGACTAGATGTTTCACCCATTGTTTCATTTAGTTTTTATATGTGTGATTTATATAAAGGACATCTTCTGGCCTGCTGTTGCCTGGATACCGCAATAAAAGCTGCTTTTTTTTCATTTTCTCACGAATCAGTGAAGACAGTTTGCTGCGTTTTCTTTTTCAAACAAGGATACATGCATACACATAAAACAAGAGTGGGACGGAGAGGCATGCCCCCCCAAACCTGGAAAAAAGACCCCCCCACACAAAAAAAATCATTATAAACCTTTCTATATTATGTTAAATAACTGAATAAAATGCATTTGAAACACCAGTGCTAATTTTCTTGCAGATTTGCAGCTTTTCTCATAAATTTGTAACTTTTTCTCATTAATTTACTACATTTATTTGTAAATTTATAACTTTTTGTGTAAATTAACTACTTTTTGTACCTTAAATTTGAAACTTTTTTTTTCTCCCTAATTTCTTGGCCTTTTTGTAGATTTGCAGTTATTTTCTTGTAAATTTGCCATTTACTTCCCATAAATTTGCTACTTTTTCCCAATAGATTTGCAGTTTTTTTTCTCATAAATCTGCTACTTATTGCATCTTAAATCTGCAAAAAAAAATGTTTTTCTTGTACATTTGAAACCTTTTTGTAATAAATTTTTGATTTCTTTCTTGAAATTTTTTTTAAAATCTTTTATCTCATAAATTTGCAGCTTTTTCTTGTAAATTTGCAGCTTTTGTTCCCATAAGTGTACATATTTTTCTTGTAAATTTGTGACTGATGACAATAATACTTATAGTGTATTAATATTTCAATAATATTTCAATATTTACTCTGGAGAAAGTGTTGTGTTTATTGTCCCCCCAACAGAGAAATGAACCATCAGCCCATGGGCGCATGCAAATTTTAATAAATTAAAGTGTCATTGTTTTTATTTTGAATGCTAACTGCTGAAAGAAATTAAAAAAAAAATTGTTATGGCTAAATCCTAAATTTAAAATAGTAGTGTTGATGTTTTTGCAGTTTTCTTTTTTAAGCAAATGTGAAAATAACCCTAAGAATTTTTTTTTAACAGTATATTGTTCCTGTGGAAAATGCCTTATTTCCCAATTAAAATTTTGCTTAAATTTCCGTTGAAATGATTCAAAATTTAAAGGCAAGAATGACCATTTTCTATACTTTTACACAATAAGCAACAAGGATATAACTGTCTATCTGATAATTAAATACCTAACATGACAATACAGGGCTCCCACATCTTTTTCAAGGTCAACTTGAAGCACTTTTCAAGCACCAGTGGGAACCCTGGAATAGTTTAACTCTTTTCTCTCCAAGTTGATTTGCCTAAAAAAAAAAACAACTCTTATTTTTGCTCTGGTCTGTCTTGTATCCACATTGTTATTTGCCAACTTTCTGAGACACGAGGCGTACAAATGTCTCTTCAATACAAAAAAACAATATTGAACTTGAGCTCAAAGCACCACAGACCTTCATCTGAAAGTCTCAGAGGTATTCCTTCCAAAAAGCACGACTCTAAATAAACAAACTTCACAAACGTTGCTGTGAGCAGTTTTATGTGTTGTCCTTCTGCTAAGCTACACCCACCAGTCATGTCACTCTGCAGAAGGACGCTTACTGTGCATCTACTGGTGAATAGAGGTTTGTTCTCCTGACAGATTGTGAGCACAGGCGAATTTTCCACTCA
Organism: Pholidichthys leucotaenia; assembly: GCA_020510985.1. Lineage (NCBI taxonomy): Eukaryota > Metazoa > Chordata > Actinopteri > Cichliformes > Pholidichthyidae > Pholidichthys > Pholidichthys leucotaenia. Next base: position 290,524,067 of record CM035838.1, read on the forward strand.
CTTGAGTTGAGATGTGCGCTAGTGGGATGTTTAAGAATGTTGTTTTCATATTAATTTGCTTATTAAAAACAGGTTGGTGGGTTTTCTTTTGGGAGTAATTTTGTCACGAGGCATTGATGCAGATTTTTTTTTTAAATCCATTTTTGACAGTCAGCACCAAAAAAATAAGTGCCGTTTAGTTTCACTGTACTCAAGAGGAAGCAGAATAAAATAATTATCACAAAAAAGCAACCCCTGAAAGATAAGGTAAGATAAGATAAGATAAGCCTTTATTAGTCCCACAACGGGGAAATTCCAGGATTGCAACAGCACAGGGATAGCAACACTCAGAGCAACAATCAGAAGGCAAGAAAAAAAAACAAGCAAAAAAACAACATCATAAATAGATACATCATAAATGCAAAATACATCTTTAAAGTCAAAGGTGCCCAAAACAAATGTTACTTTTCTAATTAAATAGTAAATAATATAACAAATAGGTGTATCACAATTTACTGGTGCTGACTCTAACAGATTTAAACATTTGATATTGTGGAGGGACGGCGGGACGGGCAGAGGGAGGGAGGGAGGGAGGGAGGGACGTGCAAGAATGGATGGAGCCTTGGTAGAGGTATGTACTCTCTGAGTGACCTCTAGCTGTTCTTTTCTGGATTTTCATACAGTTATATATAGTACATACACTATTTTTTAAAAAAAAGATAAATCTGACTAATGGGATTGTTTTCTATTTTCCTCCTCTCTTTTCTACAAATAAAAACTTTGACCTTAAAGACATACAGTGGATAGAAAAAGTTTACACACCCCTGTTCAAATGCTAGGTTTTTGTGATGTAAAATGAGACCAAGATAAATCATTTCAATACTTTTCCCCCATTAATGTGACCTATAACCTGTACAACCCAATTGAAAAACAAACTGAAATCTTTTAAGGGGAAAAATAAAAAACTTACAATAACCTGTTTGCATAAATACGCACACACTTAAACTAACACTTTGTTGCAGCACTTTTGGCTTTTATTACAGCACTCAGTCTTTTTGTGTAGGAGTCTATCAGCGTGGCACATCTTGATGTGGCAATATTTGCCCACTCTTCTTTGTAAAAATGCTCCAAATCTGTCAGATTGGGAGGGCATCTCCTGTGCACAGCCCTCTTCAGATCATACCACAGATGTTTGATCGGATTCCAGTCTGGACTCTGGCTGGGCCATTCCAAAATCTTAATCTTCTTCTGGTGAAGCCATTCTTTTGTTGATCTGGATGTCTGCTTTGGGTCATTGTTGTGCTGAAAGATGAAGTTTCTCTTCATATTCAGCTTTCTAGCAGAAGCCTGAAGGTTTTGTGCCAACACTGACTGGTATTTGGAACTGTTTATAATTCCCTCCACCTTGATTAAGGCCCCAGTTCCAGCTGAACAAAAACAGCCCCAAAGCATGATGGTACCACCACCATGCTTCACTGTAGGTATGGTGTTCTTTTGGTGATGAGCAGTGTTGTGTTTGCGCCAAATATACCTTTTGAAATTATGGCAATAAAGTTCAACCTTGGTTTCATCAAACCATAACATATTTTCCCACACGTGTTTGGGAGATTTCAAATGTGTTTTTGCAAAATGTAGCCGGTCTTGGATGTTTTTCTTAGTAAGATAAGGCTTCCGTCTTGCCACCCTAGACAGGAGATTGTTGTCACATGTACTAAACAGCCAGTACTTGCCAGAAATTCCTACAGCTCCTTCAATGTTGCTGTCGGCCTCTTGGCAGCCTCCCTGACCAGTTTTCTTCTCGTCTTTTCATCAATTTTGAAGGGACATCTAGTTCTTGGTAATACTCATTCATCTTCTTCCGCTTAATCCTTTTCGGGTCGAGGGGGGGGGGGGCGGTGAAGCCTATCCCAGCATCTTTGGGCGAGAGGCAGGGTACACCCTGGACAGATTGCCAGTCCATCGCAGGGCCAACACAGAGAAGCAGACAACCTTTCACTCTCACAGTCATACCTAAGGACAATTTAGAATCCCCAGTTTTTGATGCCAATTAACCTAACTTGCATGTTTTTGGCATGTGGGAGGAAACCGGAGAAATCCCGGAGTAAACCCACGCAGACATGGGGAGAACATGCAAACTCCACACAGATCACTGTTGGTCGGGGGCTGGGATCGAACCCAGGATCCCCCAGCCAAGGGTTAGTTGCTGTGCTGCCGCAGTGCTAACCACTCTGCCACCGCGCCGCCCAATACTGTTGTGCCTTATTTTATCCACTTGATGATGACTGTCTTCACTGTGTTCCATGGTATATTTAATGCCTTGGAAATTCTTGTGTACCCTTCCCCTGACTGATACCGTTGAACAATGAGATCCCTCTGATGCTTTGGAAGCTCTCTGCAGACCATGGCTTGTGCTGTAAGATGAGACTACAAAAATATCAGGAAAAGCCTACTGAACAGCTGATTGTTATTTGGAGTTAATCAGAGGCACTTTAAATGGTGGCAGGTGTGTATTGACTCCCATTTAACATGAGTTTGAATGTGATTGGTTAATTCTGAACACAGCCACATCCCCAGTTATAACAGGGTGTGCATATTTATGCAACCAGGTTATTGTAAGTTTTTTATTTTTCCCCTTAAAAGATTTCAGTTTGTTTTTCAATTGGGTTGTACAGGTTATAGGTCACATTAACGGTGGAAAAACTTTTGAAATGATTTATCTTAGTCTCATTTTTTTACATCATAAAAACCTGGCATTTGAACTTGAGTGTGTAGACTTTTTATATCCACTGTAGATAGATAGATAGATAGATAGATAGATAGACAGATAGATAGATAGATTTAGTCTAATCATAATTAAAATAAATTTAATTATGATTAAAAATTTATGGGGCCAATTAAAACTTGTTTTTCTAATTTTAGCCAGTTTCTGTTTTTCCCATAAAAGATTTCAGTTTTGTTTCCAATTGAATTTTGCACATTTTAAGTAATAATCCATTTACAAAGCAAGATAGTCCCAGTCTCCTGTTGCTGCTCCTGACTGGATGATGTGATGATTGCATATTTGATGGTGCTGATCTTGAAAACAAAAAGTGACCTAGAAATAATCTCTTTAGTTGCTGAATTTTGCTTTTTATCTGATGTCAACAGCTGCTAGTGTAAACATTTTTAAGGAATTATGTCACACTCCTCGCAAAATGCATTGTGAAGTTTTACAAAGAGAACTAGAGGGCAGTCAGAGAGCGCATACCTCTACCAAGGCCCTATCTTGCAATGTTAAAGAAAGTGAAAATGTGATCCAGAATCCACATCCTGACTGAGATCACCTTCAAAATCTAATGGGTTCATCTGTAGCCCAAGAGCCACCTATGGTGAAAATTTCATCAAAATCCATCTAGTAGGTTTTTCATAATCCTTCTAACAGTCAAACAGACAAACAAACCAACATGAAAATCTCCTTGGTGGAGGTAATAAATGGGAAGACGGGAAACCATGAATGCAGAATGAATAAAAAGCCAGAGTGCATGCGTGTGGGCAGGTGAACAGGTAGACCATCATTTTATTTGGACCTAATATAATGATTGCCTCTGCCAAGGTTTGTTTGTTAGCAGGATTACACTAAAACTATCTGATGGATTTTGATAAAATACTTATCAGAGGTGGCCCTTGGGCTGAGGATGAGCCCATTACATTTTGGAGTGATCTGGGTCAGGATGGGGATTCTGGATTCTAACACTGTGAGGATGTGGACTGGACCCCATGTCCTCACCTTGAGTTATTGCTCTATTTTCTTGTTTCCAGGACATGGCTCCAGCCCACGTCCTCACCTTGAGTTCGTATTTTGGGTTTTTCTGTATTTATTATTATTCATTATTTGGTCTCCATTTGTGTGCCTGCATTTCTGTAGGAATTGTTCCCTGCTCGGTTCTCAGTTGGTCTTTATTAATTACTGTTATTATCCTAGTTTTTTTGTCTTGTCTCCCCTTGTTGTTGTTATGTTTCATGTGTGTTCCCTGTCTGTGACTGTCTGTTCCTCCCTGACGTATTCTTAGTCCTTGGTTGTATGAGTATCATTACACAGGGTTACAAAAATAATTTTTTTGTAAGTTGTCTGTGTTTTTTCAACTGATTTAAGACAATTTTGCACCGCTGAATCCGAAAATGACATCCGTTTCTCTCGATCAGATGCTAAGTAAAAACTTGTACTTACTTAGTACTTACTTAGTACTTAATTAAGCACTTACTTAATTGTACTTAGTACAATTTACATGTAAATTGAATGTTATGTCATCATTGTTCAAAATTCAGAGAATTTCAAGACATAAAAAAGAATTTTGCATCATATAAAGCAAAAATACCCGTACATGTAAACAAAAAATGTATAAAACAACATGTGACCATAATTCAAAAAGTTGACCTGATTGAGCAAAACTAATGTGATTTTTGGATTCAGCACATCAAAATTGTCCTAAATCAGCTAAAAAAAAAACCCTTACAATAAATTTGGTGTTGACCAGTGTTATTATCAGAGTCATGTTTATATTTGCTTGTGGTTATTCCTGTTATGATCTCCTGTTTTGGTTTGGCCTTATTTTGACAGCATCTTCAGTTTCCTTTTCTGCTCAGCCTGATTTTGCCCCGTTCTATTCATTGCTTACACCTGTTTGTAATTTCTGTTGATCAGTTACAGTTTATTAAAGGGATGCCGCCCCTCATCGGGGCACGGTGTCCTCGTCAATACCGGCGTGAGTCCACGTTTTGGTCGGCCTGCCTGCCTGTCTGTAATTTATGTTTACCTGCACATCTGGGTCACAATCTGAGCACGGGGGGATTCTGCCCTGCTCAGTCTCTTTGCCTTTTTTTAATGTTTGTATAGTGTCGTATTTTTTAGTTCTAATTCCTGTTATTTTTTCTTTGGTTGGTTTTCACATTTTCTGTATTGTTTCTTAGTGTGACTAATTTTCCTGTTTATGTTCCTTGTAGTTTTGTCATTTACATATTTGGGTTTACTTGTATCTTTATTTGTCATCGTATTATATTTGTGTCTTACCATTTTTTTCTCTCTCTCTCTCCCCGACGTTGCAGCTGTCAGAGGCACTTCTGGGTTTTTCCCTGGTTGTGGGCGGTGCCCCTGTCAAGCTCTCAGCCACGTCTCCTCTCCTCATGGCTCACAGCTGATTGTAATCATCTTCACCTCCTTCCCACTCATGTGATCCACACCTGCTATCATTTATGTTTCTTGTTTGCATGCCCTATTTAAGGACTGTGGTTCCTGTCACTCATTGCTGGAGTCTTAAGATTCGTTTTGCGTCAGAACCCTGTTCCCATTCTGACATTTTGCTACCTGTGGATTCCTGTCTTCTCCTTTGCCGTTTTTGATCCTAAGTTTTCTTTTTGTACAGTGTGGATTTTGTGTTTGCGCACTGTTTGGACTTTGTGTTTTGTTAATAAATGTAACAAACTGCAGTTCACCATCTGGGTCTCTCCTCTCCGCCCTGAGGGGCAATTCGTGAGAATCTGTTTTTGTTTTTTTTCATTATTTCAGTTATTTGAGCTGAAGGTGGTGCTCAGCCAAACAAATATTCACAAACTGGAGTCTGCCATTTGGGTCCGTTTCCTCAATACACACACCTTGATACACATACCACCACCAAGGTGCTATCTTGCAATAATCACTTCCAAAATCTAATGGATTCATCCACAGCCCAAGGGCCAGTTCTGGTGTTTAAAATTTCATCAAAATCCATTCAGTAGTTTTTCTGCCATCCTGCTAACAAACAGACAGATGGACAAACCAACCTTGGCAGAGGTAGTTAGCTGTTGTTTTTACAGCCCTATGACTGCCCCACAGGATGGACTTTTTTCCCCACACCACTTAAATTAATTAGAGCTGTCAGCATGTGAAGAGAATTTCAAACAAAACAAAACTTTTAAATACAAATTACCTACTGGGGCTTTAAAGATAGCGAAAGTTCTGAAAATGAGTTACTTTGGTTTCATTTTTTACTTCACAAAAATCTGACATTATAACAAGTGTGCTTCATACAGAAGTTATTCCCCCACTGTATGTAGAAGAACTAGTGAAGCAACAGCACACATTACCTGTCCTGCCAGCATCTCATACAGAAGAACTCCGTAGGCCCACCAGTCCACTGATTTTGCATAAGGCTGGTATGCTATAATCTGACAAGAAGAACAGAAAAGGTTAAAAAAAAGGTGCAATAATTGCTAATATGTAAAAAAAAAAAAAAAGTGTGATACCTAACAACTTAGCTGATAAATCATGGCTTGTCCAACCAAACCAGCCACCGTATAATATAAGCTCAGCTATTTTGAGCTGCCATAACAAAGGAGCTTTCTCCTACCATCCAATTTTCTATCCCACACCCCCCTCCCACACACAGTCTACACACAGACACACATACTGTACAGAGTAATAATCACACAGGAGCACGAGCAACACAACACGTCACAGCTGCACTCGCCTCCAACAGACACACAAATGAAGGGTTTTTATACACAACTGAAAAAAATTATAATTTAGCTCTTTTAAAAACAGTTTTCCTCTAAATTTATGCAGCCAAAAATAAATTCTACATCATGTCAGAGGTTTCACCTAGGGATGAAAATCAATAATGTGTTTTATTTTTTGCAAAGTGAGCTAGAAAGTCCAGTAAGTTTTAACAAAGGCCTTCCTCTTTCAGACGTTTACTACGAGAAACTGAGAGTAAGGGCTTCCCTCGCCTCCTACCTGGAAGATACTGTGTTGCCCATGAGTCAATGCGGACAGATGGACACAGACAGATACTCAGAGGCATATATAGAAAACACTATTTTAACTCAGACTGAATCATCTACACTCTTTACTCCGTATAAAAACCTTTATATTGTTCACGCTTCTCTTTCCTGCACCCACACTCATTATGTTTGTTTTCTTTGGTTATGTGGAAATTCCCATCTCTTATTAATTAAGAAAAGATGCCAAATAACAAAAAAAAAAACAAAAAAACAACATTTTTAAATATGTATACACTGTTGCCTAAAACTGATATTTTTGAATTACAGGATCAGGTTGGAGGTTGATGGTATGAGGGAGTCCTACCCTAATATATGAAAACTTTAGGTGCATAACCACATAAATAATGTAACTTTTTAATCAGTGTAAATCATGTTCGCCTCATGACCAAGATGAACAGTCACAGATGTGAGCAAGATAATAAATGGAAAAAAGCAAACATAAACATTTCATACATAACACAGTTTCCTAGTTTCTTGTGGCTTGGGTGTCTCTCACAGGTGTTCAACTGATATGAGATCTAAGACCCTTTATAGCAGGGATGCACCAGTTTACTGACTTGGTATCAGTATTGGCCGATACTCACCTTGTTGACTTACTATACATATATGGCCTATCGGCAAATAAAACAAGTTTCAGTGATGAAATACTGGAGCCTGAAATACTTTAAAATAGTTCAGCTATTTATTTATAATAAGTATTTCTTTGTTTTTTGACATTAAAGGGGGGCAAGGTGATAAAAACAAAAAAAAGTTATTCCCAGCTATCAGCCAATTATTATTTTAAACTTTGCACTGGTATGTCAGGCCAAAATTTTTAAATCAATGCATACTTGATAGCAAAACTGTGTTCTATACATTTATTTATGACCTTTAAACTTTTCCCCCCACATTTTTAGATTTATTTACTCCTTAGATAAGATCTTGAGCTCTTGTATATTCAGACTAAAGCTGGACCCACACTAATCAATTTTAAAATCTGAACCAATTAAAACATGTGAGGGACTACAGTTATAATGACAGTGTAAACATTTTTTTTTTTTTTATAATTCTTCAAAAGCACGGATTAGATTATTTGACAAGACTGTGAGATCACATAATCCTGAGATCTTGCAGAAACTGGCATGATCAGAAAGAGAAAAAAATTGTTTTTTACACTTTTAAGTGTAAATCGGAGGTGACGCCATTTGGTGACGCCCCCGGTTAATTCACTTTCTTTAGCTACATGTATGCGGGTGTATTTCCTCTGTGGCACAAATCATAAATCTCATGATCTTTACGACTGAGAATGGGGGGCTCCAACGATCAAGCAGTAAAATGGTTGTACTGGCACCACACATTTGAGGATTATTTTTGAAAAGCCTCTAATTAGGCCATGCCCTAAGGCATAAGACTGTAGCCTATAAGAAATATAAAAGCACAATTATTTTCTTGAATGAATGAATGAATGAATGAATGAATTTATTTCGGATAATACAGTACAGGTTGAAGAAACTGTATAATATAACAACAAGGTCAAATTAGACAAAGACTCCTTCTACTATACAATTCCACGTGAGTTATCCGAAATGGGTGATGGCTGAAGCCGCAGCTTATATTGCCCACCCATATTCCATCCAAGAATTCAAAGAAAAAAGAGTAAACAAGACAAGAGTGATTACAATTTAGAACAAAGCTAAGACAAAGTGTGACTGAGAGAAGAAAAAAAAAAAAAAAAGAAAAAGAAAACTAAGCTAAGCTAAGTTAAGCAGTTACTATTCGAGACAAATCTAAGACAGAATGTCACAGAGAGAAAAAAAAAAAAAAAACTAAGCTACAACACAACACAGGCTGGAAATGTCAATCCTTATGTGAGTTTACATGTCGTCTTGTAAATATGTTTGGAGTATTTCTTCCTTTAGTTTTTGTTTAAATTGTCCAAGCGTTGTACATGATTTTAATTCAGGTCCAAAATCGTTCCATAATCTGACTCCTTGCACTGAAATACAGTGTTGCTTGGTGGTTGTTCTCACTGTAGGCTTTTGAAATATACATGTTCCTCTGAAGTGATATCGTTTCTCCCTTGTTTGGAACAACTTTTGGATATTTGCAGGCAGTGATAAATTCTTCACTTTGAACATTATTATTGCGGTTTTAAAGTCAACCAGATCTTTCAACTTGAGAGTTTTTTGTTTAAGAAAAAGTGGGTTTGTTGGTTCCCTGTAAGCTGCTTTGTTTATTATTCTAATAGCTCTCTTTTGAAGCATAAAGACTGGATATATGTTTGTTTTATATGTATTTCCCCATACTTCATTACAATATGTCATGTATGGGAGTATTAATGAATGATACAAGGTGTATAGTGTGGGTTGATTCAGCAAATATTTCACTCTGTGTAATATTGCAATTGATTTGGAGACTTTACCTTTAATATAATTAATATGTGACTTCCAACACAGTTTGTTATCAATTATTACTCCAAGGAATTTGGTTTCAGATACCCTTTCAATCTCTACACCATTTACACTGAGTTTGGGTACTGGATTGTTGTGATGGTTGTTAAAGACTATAAATTTTGTCTTACTTAAATTGAGCGTTAATTTGTTTGAATCAAACCACAGTTTAAGCTTTCCTAATTCCTTCCCGAGTGTATCCAGAAGTTGTTCCAAATTGTTTCCACTGCATAGCAGATTAGTGTCATCGGCAAACAATATTAAGTCCATTTTTTCTGAGACTTTACATATATCGTTTATATACATATTGAATAATAATGGTCCCAAAACTGAACCCTGTGGGACTCCACAGGTGACCTTCAGCAACTCTGAGTTTTTGTTGCTAACACATACATACTGATATCTATTCTTTAAGTAACTACTGAACCAGGACAGTGCTACACCTCTAATACCAGAATTTTGTAGTTTCTTTAATAATAAATTATGATCTACTGTATCAAATGCTTTTTTAAGATCTAGGAATACTCCAACTGAATACTCTTTATTTTCAATGGCTGTTGATATTTTTTCTGTAAATTCCATTAGGGCATATGCAGTTGTCCTCTTGTGTCTGAACCCATATTGCTGCTCACATAATAAATCATTCTTCAGTATGAAGTTGTCAATTCTCTCATAGAATATTTTTTCAAGTATCTTGGAAAATTGTGGTAATAGTGATAATGGTAATGCTGGTAATGTGGTAATGCTGAAGAAAGCCACATTGTCTTAACTTCACATTTCAGACATCTCACCTCTGGAGCAATGTAGTCCGGGGTGCCACAGAAGGTGCGTGTGGTCATTCCTTCGTACATGTTCTCCTTACACATGCCAAAGTCGGCAATCTTGATGTGTCCCTCGGAGTCCAGCATCACATTGTCGAGCTTCAGATCCCTGAAGCAGAGACGGCTTTGAGATGTTTTTGTACACACTGTTCTCACCATTCTGACACTTTTTGTTGTGTGCTGTTGGCAAGGCCATAGAAACCAGAGGTGGGTAGTTGAGTAGATTTACTTAAGCAACTTTTGAATAAAATTGTACTTTACTGAGTAGTTTTATTGCAGGATACTTTTGACAACATCCACTGTTACTTGAGCACATTTTGTCATTGGTTATTTTTGGTTAGAAATGTGCTTGTTTATGCTGTAATAACTTGTTCTTATCAGAAATACTGAAGTAATGTTCTTTAATTATTTTAGTAAATTTATGATTTCATTTAATTAAAATCAGAAGTGAAATCATTGTTCTACTTTGATTAAGAAAATATTTCATTTACTACTGTCTACTGTCACGATCTGAGCACGGGGGATTCTGCCGTGCTCAGTCTCAATGCCTTTTTTCCATATTTGTATAGTGTTGTATTTTTGAGTTCTAGTTCCTGTTATTTTATCCTTGGTTGGTTTTCACATAATCTGTATTGTTTCTCAGTGTGACTTATTTTCCTCTTTACGTTCATTGTAATTTTGTTATTTACATATTTGGTTTTACTTGTATTTTTTCCTTCAGTCTTTATTTGTCATCGCATTATATTGGTATGTTGCCGGTTCCTTCTCTCTCTCTCTCTCCGGGGATGCAGCTGTCAGAGGTACTTCAGGGTTTTACCCTGGTTGTGGGCGGTGCCCCTGTCAAGCTGTCAGCCCTGTCTCCTCTCCTCATGACTCACAGCTGATTGTAATCACTTCCACCTCCAGTCCACTCATGTGATTCACACCTGATGGCATTTGTGATAATTGTTTGCATGCCTACTTAAGGACTGTCTGTTTATTCACTCGTTACCCGAGTCTCATCAAGGAATCCTATTCTTGCTCCCGTCAGTACCCTGTCTCATTCTGGCATTTCATCCATCCTACTCCCAGTTCCATCTGTTTGTAAGTTTTATATTGTGCACTGTTGGACGTGTTTTTTCATTAAATTACCCCAAACTGCAGTTCAGCGTTTGGGTCTCTCCTTTCTGCCCGAGGGGCAAATCATGACATCTACTGTGGGGTTTTTTTTGTTTGTTTGTTTTTTTACATGATTTGCATTATATTACAGATTTTATTTTGCTTAAAGACATTTAAGTAAAAAAAATGTGTCCAGCTGCAAATATGTAAGAAAGAAGTTGCAAATGTATCACAAAAGTCACGATTTTTTAAAGAAAAAGAGTTGTAAATTTGCAAGAAAAAAAAATCTCAAACTGATTAGAAAAACTAAAAAATTATTTTAGAGTAAAGTCTCAAATGCACAACAAAATGTCAACTTACAAATTTACATTTGGAAAAGTAAATTTACATTAAAATTGTATAAGTTTATAAAAAAAATTAATGTATGATAAAAAAGGCAACAAATTTAGAGAAAAACTGAGAAATTTAAGAGAAACAAAAAAGTAACTTCTCACTATTCAAGTAACTTTTTGCTGACTACTCATAAACTCAAGTAATAATACCACAAGGTAACACTGTTTTTACTTGAGTACAATTCCTGGCTATACTCACCTCTGATAGAAATACCAGAGTCACTCCTCACAGCTTATTTTATGCTGCACACATCTTACGCAAACATTCTCATTCTGGGATTTCTTCTGTTGTTATTTTTTGCTCTTTCAAATTCAGCCTTCATCTCAGCCTGTGCTTTATGTCTCAATCTTTCATCCCCCTCCCGCCCCTCGTCATCATTTCTGGTTGTTACATCTATCACAAACCACAGCCAGGATGAGATGACAAACACAAAGCTACTCATGTATAATGGATGTGAACCAATGACTGAAGCTCCACAGAGAAACAGGGTCACCTTGGTCTCTGCTGTGTTCCATTCTGTCTTTTTCTATTTTTACATTTTTTAAAAAAAAGCAAAATAATTATAGTGGATTTACTTCCCACAGGCACAGTAAATGCAGTTCAAACACATTTAAACACTTCTAACCTTTCTTATTTCAATATCTTTTAATTTTTTTTTTATCTCTCAGGTGTGAATGTAAAGCAAAAATGATTAATAATCTATGTGTTTGAAACTACAGCTGACATTTTTGGCTTAGAATTTTTCAAACAGTTTGAAATTACAGTGGTGTGAAAAAGTGTTTACTCCTTCCTGATTTCTCATTTTTTTATATGTTTGTCATACTTAAATGTTTCAGATCATCAAACAAATTTAAATATTACACAAAGGTAACACAAGTAAACACAAAATGCAGTTTTTAAATGAAGGTGTTTATTATTAAGGGTAAAAAAAATCCAAACCTTCATGGCCCGGTGTGAAAAAGCGATTGCCCACATATTAAAACACAAATTAACTGTGGTTTATCACATCTCTGTAGAGCTGAGTTCAGTTTCTCTAGCCACACCCAGGCCTGATTACTGCCACACCTGTTCTCAATCAAGAAATCACTTAAATGGGACCTACCTGACAAAGAGAAGTAGACCAAAAGATCATCAAAAGCTAGACATCATGCTGCAATCCAAAGAAATTCAGGAACAAATCAGAAACAAAGTAACTGAGAGTTATCAGTCTGGAAAAGGTTATAAAGCCATTTCTAAAGCTTTGGGACTCCGGCGAACCATAGTGAGAGCCATTAACCACAAATGGCGAAAACATGGAACAGTGGTGAACCTTCTCAGGAGTGGTCGACCGACCAAAATTACCCCAAGGGTGCAGCGACGACTCATCCAAGAGGTCACAAAAGACCCCACAATAACATCCAAAGAACTGCAGGACTCACTCCAGACTCCACCATATGAAAGAGACTGGGCAAAAATGGCCTGCATGGCAGAATTCCAAGATGAAAACCACTGCTGAGCAAAAAGAACATAAAAGCTCATCTCAGTTTTGCCAAAACCCCCCCCCCCCCCCCCCCCCCATCTAGATGATCCCCAAGACTTTTGAGAAAATACTCTGTGGACTGATGAGACAAAAGCTGAACTTTTTGGAAGGTGTGTGTCCCATTACATCTGGCGTAAAAGTAACACAGCATTTCAGAAAAGGAACATCATACCAACAGTAAAATATGGTGGTGGTAGTGTGATGGTCTGGGGCTGTTTTGCTGCTTCAGGACCTGGAAGACTTGCTGTGGTAAATGGAACCATGAATTCTGTTGTCTACCAAAAAATCCTGAAGGAGAATGTCCGGCCATCTGTTCATGACCTCAAGCTGAAGCACACTTGGGTTCTGCAGCAGGACAATGATGCAAAACACACCAGCAAGTCCACCTCTGAGTGGCTTAAGAAAAACAAAATGAAGACTTTGGAGTGGCCTAGTCAAAGTTCTGATCTGAATCTGATTAAGATGCTGTGGCATGACCTTAAAAAGGCGGTTCATGCTCGAAAACCCTCCAATGTGGCTGAATTACAACAATTCTGCAAAGATGAGTGGGCCAAAATTCCTCCACAGCGCTGTAAAAGACTCAATGCCAGTTATCGCAAATGCTTGATTGCAGTTGTTGCTGCTAAGGGTGGCCCAACCGGTTATTAGGTTTAAGGGGCAATCACTTTTTCACACAGGGCCATGTAGGTTTGGATTTTTTTTTCTCTTAATAATAAACATCTTCATTTAAAAACTGCATTTTGTGTTTACTTGTGTTATCTTTGTCTAATATTTAAATTTGTTTGATGATCTGAAACATTTAAGTGTGACAAACATACAAAAAAATCAGAAATCCGGAAGGGGGCAAACACTTTTTCACACCACTGTAAGTGTGACAAACATACAAAAAAAATGAGAAATCAGGAAGGGGCAAACCCTTTTTCACACCACTGTATATTTGACGTTACAATACGTCAGTCTTCTTTATCTGCTTTTTGCCACCCACCGGTAGATGATTCCCTTTCGGTGCAGGAAAAACAAGCCGACGGCAATCTCTGCAGCATAAAATCTGCAAAATACAAAAAATCACAATCAAATAAGATACTGTACATGTTGACAGAACAAATATTTCAGTCAAGAAATCACAGTAAAACATCCCATCTGCCACCTCTTGTATCCATACATTTGTTATGACACATTAAAAAATCAGTCAAATAGAAATCAAACCAATTTAAATGTGCTCTCTTCTACCCAAACTGTTCCTAGGATCCACAAATAAAAACCTATTTTATTTAATGTGGGTCTTTTCTTGCACCTGATTTTAGTGCTGCTGCTGAATCAATAATTTTCCACCTAAGTCCCCTTATGTTCCCTTGCACTGCACTTTTTCCTCTATTCTGTCAAAAGATCAACCTTTCACCTTAGAATTTTTTTTAGGAACAATCTGTACGGTTTGCAATATGTGCTGTGTCAGCAATATGAGGTGTACTTCGGTACATCGGTAGCACGGGGGCCCCCCAGGGAACGGTTTTGGCTCCCTTCCTGTTCACCCTTTATACTGTGGACTTCTCACACAACACAACACACTGCCATCTACAGAAGTTCTCTGATGACTCTGCGGTCGTTGGCCTCATCTCCAACAGAGATGAAGCTGAGTACAGAGGGCTTATCCAGGACTTCGTGGACTGGTGCCATCGGAACTGCCTCCAGATCAACGCGAGGAAAACTAAGGAGCTGGTGGTGGACTGCCGCAGGCAAGGACATACCCTCACAGCACCAGTAAATATACAGGGAACAGACATAGAGATGGTGACATCCTATAAGTACCTGGGTGTTCATCTGAACAATAAACTAGACTGGTCACACAATACTGACGCACTCTACAAGAAGGGACAGCACAGGCTGTTCCTACTGAGGAGACTCAGGTCTTTTGGTGTACAAGGAGCGCTGCTGAAGACATTCTATGACACGGTGGTGGCATCAGCCATCACTTTTGGAGTGGTCTGCTGGGGCAGTGGCATTACTGCAGCTGATAGGAAGAGACTGAACAAACTGATCAAGAAAGCTAGCTCTGTCCTGGGGCAGCGCCTTGACCCAGTGGAGGAGATAGGAGAGAGAAGGATGGTGGCTAAACTGTCATCTCTGCTGGAGTCCGAGTTCCACCCTATGCAGGACATACTGAATGCACTGAGGAGCTCATTTAGCAGCAGACTACATCATCCTAGGTGCACAACCGAGAGGTTTCGCAGGTCCTTCCTACCTACGGCTGTCAGACTGTACAACCTAAGCAGGGCTGCTCGCAGAGATAGCAAAAAGACGTGGCAACCTAATAGTTTTGAATGCAAAAGACGCAATAGACTTACATAATGGTTTCCTCTGGTATACAACTAGGAAAATACCGGTCGCTATGGAGGGTGAGAATATGTATGGGCACATAATCATACCATGTAGGATAACTAAGTAGACGGTTGTGCTGTTTCATTCCATCTAGCTACAATGCTCCGCACTGTGTGTTTATATATACATTTATATATTTACTCCATCTAGCTACAATGCTCCACACTGTGTGTGTTTATATATCTACATATTTATTCCATCTAGCTACAATGCTCCGCACTGTGTGTCTATATATACATACAGTATATTTATATGTACATATGTATACTTGCTGCTCTTGTTTTTTCTTGCCTTCTGATTGTTGTTCTGAGTGTTGCTATCCCTGTGCTGTTGCAATCCTGGAATTTCCCCATTGTGGGACTAATAAAGGCTTATCTTATCTTATCTTATCTTATTTTCAGCTTTTTAAGTTTTTCTTTAGAAAATTTCTTGTATTTATGCACAACACAAATTGAGAATTTACTAGCAGGATTTACTTTCATTTATCTAAATGTTTATTTATTGAATTTTCTTTTTTATCATTTATTAACATGTCTCAAATGGGACCAAAACAATCCTGCATTTTCAATGAATAACGGCACTGCTGATGTGATACTTTCCAAGTAATGTTTCCCTTAAAAAGAAGACGCAGCCAACTTTATTGCCATTTAATCCATACAGCCAATCATGTACAGTAGAACCTAATTACGTTTTTCCTGTCTACAATGTTAATCACATCTAGAATCAGAGGGGTCACTGCCATGTAAGGCGCCGCCACAAACAACTTTTCCTTGCCCCAATTCTATTATGCTAAGCACCAAACTAGAAGGTGGGAAGTACCATTTTTATATGGTCTTTGGTATGACCCGGCCGGGGCTT
Organism: Pholidichthys leucotaenia; assembly: GCA_020510985.1. Classification (NCBI taxonomy): domain Eukaryota; kingdom Metazoa; phylum Chordata; class Actinopteri; order Cichliformes; family Pholidichthyidae; genus Pholidichthys; species Pholidichthys leucotaenia. The sequence continues at coordinate 290,540,335 of CM035838.1, forward strand.
GAACCCACGACATCCCAGCTGTGGGGCGGATGCTCTACCACTAATCCACCACTCCGGTTCTGGCCTGGTATGCTTTCTTCTGACTTAAAAAACATGGACACACACTTCCTTTTCAAGCTCCTCTTTGGTCTCTGGGTTTTAGTCAGAGGTCCAGCTCTCATCATACCATCAGTGATAATATTCTGCACAGATCAGTTTGACACAGAAACTGATGTTTGCTGTCAGCTTAAGTTGACTTTGATAGTGAAATCTCTGAGAACCCAGTGAAAGTAGTCTAAACTAGACTTTCAATCAGTGATCTAAAAATAACAGCAGCACTAAAATCCTTCTAGAGGCGCATGAAACGATGACCTTGAAGGGAAGAAAGGGCAAATTAAATGGCTGCACTTTGAGTTTTGTGGTTGGATTCCTGGAGCTTTTGTTTTAAAATTGCTTTTTCAGTTTTTCCATTTAGAAACTCTGCAAGTTGGATTGGACCCTGCAAATCACTATACCTCATACTCAGCCAGCAATCCCTCAGCCACTGGTTGAACTGGTTAAAATGCTGCTGCTTGGCTCTCAACAATGCACAAATCAGACTCACTGTACTAATTTCCAGCATCTTTCTGGGTAAATTTTAACAACTTTTTTTGTAGATTTTTAAATCACTTAATGGGTTTGCCCAGTCTTACCTTTCTAACTGTGTATATGCCCTTAAGTCTCAGTCACACAGACATTACCCGTGAACACCTGTGAATACTTCGATCCAACTGCAATGCTGGCAAGGTGGAGGTGGGTAGAGATGGTGATGTATACAAAAGTGTAGCACACACAGACCCAGGTGGTATTCATGTGTGAGCAGGTGGAAAAAGTTTGAACAGTATTCACAGGTACCATTTAGGTGTTTGTGTGTACTTGCATCCTGCTTGTGTAACGGGTAGGCAGGGTGTTGACAGGTGTTGACAGGTGTTAACAGGTATTCACAAGTGTTCACAGGTGCAGTCTGCGTTACTGAGCCCTGATTTGCACCATCTTTGGAGACTTTTAAAATTATGACTGAAAAACTCACCTTTCCTCTTCATTTTTCGACCATACCCCAAAAAACTATTTACATCAATTCCATTTTATTTTAGTTACCATTTTCTTTTTACTTTTATGTATTTAGAATGCTTAGAAAATTATGAGAAGTATATTCATTATCAAAACAATTTAATCAGTTAAAATTTACGACCCGAAAAGGATTATGCGGAAGAAGATGGACATTTAGATATGGTATATGAAGCAAGTAAGAATAATTTATAACAAAATCTATGAATTCAAAACAAGCTCAATCCATTTATAATAAATACTGTATATACAGTAAATAACAAATAAATACATACTGCTATTATGGAACTGAACTGCCGGTTATGTATTTCATTTCTATTTGACAAACAAATGCACATCAACTTTATTAGTATGTTTTAAGCAAAGAACTTATTCACAATTTCACAATTGAGATTCAAGATTTTTTTTTCCAAGATTCTAAGATTTTATTGTCAATACTACTATATGTGCAGGACATACAGGAGAATTCTCTCTCTTCATTGGTGTGAATAATATAAAAAGAAAAGGAATAAGGCTGGAAAAAACAAAAACAAAACAACAACAGCAGTCTATGTACAGTAATGCAACCTGTAGTGCTAATGGCGACAAGAAAGACCCAGACCTCCATAGAGATAAAACAATTAACGATGATAAAACCAGCGATCCTATATACAGACAGCTAGAGATGAATACCTGTAGCTGCAGTTCAATGCAGTAGTGTAGGTGCAGACAGTAACAGATAGGACTGATGTGTTGCAGTGACAGACAGACAGCAGCAGATATGGCATTTGTGCAAATGGCATTTGTGCTATAAAAAGCATAAAGTGCTGAAAAAGCCTTGAGCAAAATTTAGCTCCTGCCTTATTTTGTTTGTCTTTATGTTTTATGACTTTTCTGTCCTTCTGGTGATTTATTCTGTCTTCTTCTTCTTCTTTTGGCTGCTCCTTTTAGGGGTCGCCACAGCGGATCATCTGCTGCCATCTCACCTTATCCCTTGCATCTTCCTCTGTACCACCAACCCTCTCCATGTCCTTCACTACATCCATGAATCTTCTCTGTGGTCTTCCTCTTCTCCTCCTGCTTGGCAGTTCCATCTTCGACACCCTTTGTCCAATATATCCACTACCCCTCCTCTGCACATCTCCAACCCATCTCAGTCTTGCCTCTTACTTTGTCTCCAAACTGGTCAACATGAGCTGTCTCTCTGATATACTCATTTCTAATCTTGTCCCTCGTAGTCACTCCCAATGAAAATCTTAGCATTTTCAACTCTGCCACCTCCAGCGCAATCTCCTGTCTTTTTGTCAGTACTACCGTCTCCAAACCATACACCATAGCAGGTTTCACTACCGTCTTGTAAATCTTCCCTTTCACTCTTGCTGCTACCCTTCTGTCACAAATCACCCCTGACACTCGTCTCCATCCACTTCACCCTGCCTGCACTCTCTTCTTCACCTCTCTTGTGCATTTTCCATTGCTTTGGATGGTTGACCCCAGGTATTTAAACTCAGCTACTTTCACTACCTCTACTCCTTCCATCTTCACCAGTGCACCGGCCTCTCTCTCATTCACACTCATGTATTCTGTCTTGCTTCTGACTTTCATTCCTCTTCTCTCCACAACATACCTCCACCTCTCTATGTTCTCTTAGACCTGCTCCCCACTCTCACTTCAGATCACAATGTCATCGGCAAACATCATGGTCCATGGAGACTCCTGCCTGACCTCATCTGTCAGCCTGTCTATCACCATGGCAAACATGAAGGAGCTCAGAGCCAATCCCTGATGTAACCCCACCCCCACCTTGAACCCATTTGTCACTCCTACAGCGCACCTCACCACTGTCTGGCTGTCCTCATACATGTCCTGCACCACCCTCACAAACTTCTCTGCCACTCCTGACTTTCTCATACAGTACTACACTTCCTCTCTTGGCACCTGATCATATGCTCTCTGCAGATCCATAAAAACACAGTGCTACTCCTTCTGATCTTCTCTATACTTATGACCTTCCCTACTCTAGCTGCTATCCTTTTATCGCAAATCACCCCGACACTCGTCTTCACCCACTCCACCCTGCCTGCACTCTCTTTTTCACCTCTCTTGTGCATTTTCCATTGCTTTGGATGGTTGACCCCAGGTATTTAAACTTATCTACCTTCACTAACTCTACTCCTTGCATCTTCACTGTTAACACCTGTCTTCCTCTCATTCACACTCATGTATTCTGTCTTGCTTCTACTGACTTTCCTTCTTCTCTCCAGTGCATGCCTCCACCTCTCAAGTTCTCTTCCACATGTTCATTACACTCACTCCAGATCACAATGTCTTCCGCAAACATCATGGTTTACGGAGACTCCTGCCTGACCTCATCTGACCTCATCTGTCAGCCTGTCCATCACCATGGCAAAAAAGAAGGGGCTCAGAGCCGATCCCTAATGTAACCTCACCCCACTGTGAACCCATCTGTCACTCCTACAGCACACCTCACCATCATCTCATTGTCCTCATACATGTCCTGCACCACACTCACACACTTCTCTACCACTCCTGATTTTCTCAGATTGTACCACACTCCCTCTCTTGGCATCATATCATACACTTTCCTCAGATCCACAAAAACACAGTGTAATTCCTTCTGACCTTCTCTATACTTCTCCATCAACACTCTTAAAGCAAACATTGCATCTGTAGTACTCTTTCTTGGCATGAAACCGTACTGCTGCTCACTGATTGTCACCTCTCCTCTTAACCTGGCTTCAACAACTCTTTCCCATATCTTCATAGTGTGGCTGATCAACTTTATGCCTCTGTAGTTACTACAGTTCGAGCATCACCTTTGTTCTTGAAAACTGGTACCAAAACACTTCTTCTCCACTCCTCAGGCATCCTCTCACTCCAAGATTGTGTTAAACAATCTGGTTAAAAAGTCCACCGTCATCTCTCCTAAACATCTCCATACCTCCACAGGTATGTCATCTGGACCAAACACCTTTCCATTTTTCATCCTCTTCAAAGCTGCCCTCACTTCTGCCTTGCTAATCCTCGAGACTTCCTTGTTCAACATCTTTCCTTCATCCACCCTCCTCTCTCTCTCTCATTTTCTTCATTCAACAGCTCTTCAAAGTACTCCTTCCACCTTCTCAACACACTCTCGTCACTTGTTAGTACATTACCATTTTTGTCCTTAACCAGCCTAACCTGCTGTACATCCTGTCCAGCTCGATCTCTCTGTCTAGCCAATTGATACAACTCCTTTTCTCCTTCCTTAGTGTCCAGCCTCTCATACAATTCACTATATGCCTTTTCCTTTGCCACCTCTCTCTTTGCCATGCGCCAAGATTCCAAATAGTCCTGTCTACTTTCTTCATCTCCCTGACTATCCCATTTTTTCTTTGTTAACCTCTTCCTTTGAATACTTTCCTGTACCTCCTCGTTCCACCACTAAGTCTTCTTGTCTTCCTTCCTCTGTCCACTGGATACACCACACACCTTTCTACCCATTTCCCTCAATACTTTTGCTGTATTTTCCCAGTCATCTGGTAATTCTTCCCTACCACCCAGAGCCTGTATCAACTCCTTCCTGAACTCTGTGCGACCTTCTTCTTTCTGTAACTTCCCCCACTTAAGCTTTGGCTCTGCCTTTACTCTCTTCTTCTTCTTGCTTTGCAAAGTCATTAAACAGACTACCATCCAATGCTGTCTAACTACATTCTCCCCTGCCACCACCTTGCAGTCTCCTATCTCTTTTAGATTTCTCCTTCTGCATAAGATGTAGTCCACATGTGTGCACATTCCTCCACTCTTGTAAGTCACCCTATGTTCCTCTCTCTTCTTGAAGTATGTGTTCACCACAGCCATTTCCATCCTTTTAGCAAAATCCACAACCATCTGTCTTTCCACATTTCTCTCCTTAAGACCATACCTACCCAGAACCTCCTCATCACCTCTGTTCCCTTCACCTACATGTCCATTAAATTCCACTTTAATCACCACTCTCTCCCCCCGGGAACACTCTCTACCACTTCATCCAACTTACTCCAGAATTCCTCTCTCTCTTCTACCTGACATCCAACTTGTGGGGCATACGCACTGACAACATTCAACATTAACACCTTTGACTTCTAGCTTCAAACTCATGATTCTGTCTACTCCCTCTTTATCTCCTGAACACTCTTCACATACTCTTCCTTCAAGATTACTCCTTCTCAATTTCTCTTCCTATCTACACCATGGTAGAACAGTTTAAATCCATCTCCAATGCTCCTAGCCTTGCTTCCCTTCCATCTGGTTTCTTGAACACACAGTATTCAGTATCTACCTTTCTTCTTTCCATCATATGGAAAGCTTGGATAAAGAACTTTCTCACGAACTGGTCCCAGACTGTGAGACTTGGCTCCTACTTCTCCTCCACACGGACGCTGAGTACTGGCTCCCCACAGGGCTGTGTGCTGAGCCCCCTCCTGTACTGTCTCTACACCTATGACTGTCGTCCGGCCTACAACAACAACCTCATCGTGAAGTTTGCTGACGACACCACGGTGGTTGGACTCATTTCTGGAGGGGACGAGACAGCCTATAGGGGGGAGGTCCTGAAGTTGGCAACTTGGTGTTTAGAAAATAACCTGACTCTGAACACCAAGAAAACCAAGGAAATCATTGTCAACTTCAGGAGGACCAATACCAACCCAGCCCCCCTCTTCATTAACGGCGAGTGTGTGGAGAGGGTCCACACATTCCGGTACCTCGGTGTCCTTATCTCCTCTGACATCTCCTGGACAGACAACATCTCGGCGATTATTAAAAAGGCTCAGCAGCGGCTACACTTCCTGAGAGTCCTCAGGAAGTACGACCTCAACTCCACCCTGCTGCTGACCTTCTATCGCTCATCCATTGAGAGTCTACTCACATACTGCATAACAGTGTGGTATGGGAACTGCACAATGGTAGACAGGGAGAGGTTGCAGAGGGTAGTAAAGGCAGCACAGAAGATCATCAGCCGCCCTCTCCCCTCGCTGACAGACATTTACACCGCCCCTTGCCTTAGGAGAGCACAATACATCATCAAGGACATCTACCACCCTGGAGCTGACCTGTTTGACCTGCTGCCCTCAGGGAGGCGCTACAGGTGCATCAGAGCCAGGACAAATAGACTTAAGAACAGTTTTTTTTTCCAAAAGCCATCATGGCTGTGAATTCTCAGTCCAACCCTCCCTGACCCTCTCAGTATACCTCTAAACACATCACTGTGTAATTGACATTTACGGTCCAGAATGCTGGGCAGTCTTTTTAATATTTTTATTTTTATATTGTATATATGACTTATTTTATCTTAGATTACGTACATTGTACACATTATACATTATTTATTGCAGGAATTTATTGTTTTTATGCTTTTTATTTTTCTCTTTTACATATGTTGCACTGAAGGAGATGCTTAAATCTCATTGTACATTTGTTTGTATAATGACAATAAAGGCTATCTATCTATCTATCTATCTATCTATCTATCTATCTATCTATCTATCTATCTATCTATCTATCTATCTATCTATCTATCTATCTATCTATCTATCTATCTATCTATCTATCTATCTATCTATCTATCTATCTATCTATCTATCTATCTATCTATCTATCTATCTCAGCCAATTCTCTGCCTTTACCAATCATAGTCCCTACATTTAACATCCCTACTCTCACCTCCACACTTCTACCTTTCCTTTTCTCCCTCTCCCTCCTAACACGCCTTCCCCCTCTCCTCTTCCTTGATCTTCGACCAAGAGTAGCCCAATTTCCACTGGCACCCTGTCGGTTAATAGCACTGATGGTGGTCATTGTTAATCTGGCCCTCGACCGGTCTATATTGTTTTAAGTTCAAATTAGACAGCACTTTGCTCAGTACTCTTTTCTTAAATTTTCTTCTTCTTCTTCTTCTCCTCCTCCTCCTACAGGTCACCACAGCGGATCCTCTGCCTCCATCTCACCCTATCCCTTGCATCTTCCTTTGTAACACCAACCTACTCCATGTCTTCCTTCACAGCCCATGAATCTTCTCTGTGGTCCTCCTCTTTTCCTCGTGCCTGGCAGATCCATCTTCAACATCCTTTGTCCAGTATATCCACTATCCCTCCTCTGCACATGTCCAAAAAACCTCAGCCTTGTCTCTCTTACTTTGTTTCCAAATCGCTCAACCTGAGTTGCCCCTCTGATATAGTCATTTCTAACCCTGTCCCTCCTAGTCACTCCAATGAGAATCTTAGCATTTTCAACTCTTCCATTTCCAGCTCCACCTCCTGTCTTTTTGTCAGTACCACGATCTCCAAACCATACATCATCGCTGGTCTCACTACAGTCTTGTAAATCTTCCCTTTTACTCTAGCTGCTATCCTTTTATCACAAATCACCCCGACACTCATCTCCACCCACTTCACCCTGCCTGCACTCTCTTTTTCACCTCTCTTGTGCATTTTCCATTGCTTTGGATGGTTGACCCCAGATATTTAAACTTATCTACCTTCACTACCTCTACTCCTTGCATCTTCACTGTTACACCTGTCTTCCTCTCATTCACACTCATGTATACTGTCTTGCTTCTACTAACTTTCCTTCTTCTTCTCTCCAGTGCATGCCTCCACCTCTCAAGTTCTCTTCCACATGTTCATTACACTCACTCCAGATCACAATGTCTTCCGCAAACATCATGGTTCACGGAGACTCCTGCCTGACCTTGTCTGTCAGCCTGTCCATCACCATGGCAAAAAAGAAGGGGCTCAGAGCCGATCCCTAATGTAACCTCACCCCACTGTGAACCCATCTGTCACTCCTACAGCACACCTCACCATCATCTCGTTATCCTCATACATGTCCTGCACCACACTCACACACTTCTCTACCACTCCTGATTTTCTCAGATTGTACCACACTCTCTCTCGGCATCATATCATACACTTTCCTCAGATCCACAAAAACACAGTGTAATTCCTTCTGACCTTCTCTATACTTCTCCATCAACACTCTTAAAGCAAACATTGCATCTGTAGTACTCTTTCTTGGCATGAAACCGTACTGCTGCTCACTGATTGTCACCTCTCCTCTTAACCTGGCTTTAACAACTCTTTCCCATATCTTCATAGTGGGACTGATCAACTTTATGCCTCTGTAGTTACTACAGCTCTGAGCATCACCCTTGTTCTTGAGAACTGGTATCACAATACTTCTTCTAAACTCCCTTAAGACAAGCAATCTTGTCTTAAAAGTTCTTAGAAATAAATTATGAAAATTACAAATGCTTAGTTCTGAAATAGTAGCTGAAGAGCTTACAAACCTGAAATATGTCATGAATTGCCCTTCGGGCCAGAAAGATAAGACCCACGCGCTGAACGATGAGTTTGGGCAATTTATTGAAAAAACAACAAACATAATTTAAAAATAACAAATCCTCATAATTTAAAAAATTAAATGTGGTTTGTTAAATATTAGGTCTCCCAAGTCTCTGCTAGTCCACGATCTGTTATTTGATCATCAGATTGATTTAATATCCCTTACAGAGACTTGGTTAGGGAAAGAGGATTATGTTGGTTTAAATGAATCAACTCCCTCTGGTTATTTAAACTGTCAATATCCCAGAAGTTCTGGTCGTTGAGGAGGAGTAGCAACAATTTACCATTCCAAATTACTTGTTAATGTAAAGCAAAAAACACCTTATAATTCATTTGAGGGCCTGGTCCTCAGTATTGGGCATTTTAGCAATTTTAGGCTAAACCCAATTTTATTTGCCATAGTTTATCGTCCTCCATCAACCTACTCAGAGTTTTTATCTGAATTTGCCGAATTCTTTGCTGATTTAGTGCTGAAATCAGGACTTTAATATACATGTAGATGTAGATAGTGATTGCCTTAATTTGGCATTTAATTCAATATTAGACTCGATGGGGTTTTCTCAGAAAGTAGGAAATTCTACCCATTATCTCCACCATACGTTGGACCTTGTTCTGACATAAGGCATAGAAATACAAAATCTGGTAGTGTCTCCTCATAACCCTGTACTGTCAGACCATTGTCTGTTAACCTTTGATTTGACTATTTCTGACTATTTGGCTCCTAAGGAAAAATATCACTACAGTAGATGCCTCTCTGATGATGTTGTTAACCAAATTTATGCAGATTGTTTCTGTCATGGTCCGAGCGCCGATTTCGTCCGCGCTCGGGCCATACATCATCATCGCCAGGTTTGACAGCAGTGGTTACCTTCTGGCTCCCCGAGCTCTTATTGTGACAGCGCTCGGAGGGGCTTCCTGCTGTCAAAGCCTAACAGCTGCATTTACGGCTCATCAGCAACCCGGCATTTAAGCAGGAGCTGGGAGCAGTACTATGCAGCAGTCTCGTCATTATTCCCCTATAATTCCACGGCAACGGATCGTCAACGCTCATCCCCTGTTCGTGGTCAAGATTGTAAGTGAGCTTCGTGTCAGCTTTACGATCTCCTGTATTTAGTGTTGTGTGTTTTAGCCCACCGTGGCTTATTACTTTGTATGTTATCTTGTGTTGTGATTAAAACATCTATGCAAACCTTACCGGTGACTTTTGGTGTCTTATGGTGGCTCGTGAGGGCCACCGCATGACAGTTTCCTCTATGCCATGTGTCAACACAACGGAAATAAGCTATAGACAGCTTGCTCCTTCTGTAATTGATAGCATGGTAGCTAGTGTTACAGCTTCTCTGCATAAGACTCTAGACATGGTGGCCCCTTTAAAAAAGAAAAAGTCTAATCAGAGATTTCTAACTCCTTAGTTCAACACAGAAACTCGTAGCTTAAAGCAGAAGACTTGTTAATTAGAAAGAAAATGGCGCTCCACTAATTTAGATGAAATCTATTTAGCTTGGAGAAATCATCTTTTAATTTATAAAAAATCTCTTAAAAAAGCTAGAACGAGTTATTATTCTGCATTAATAGAAGAGAACAAGAATAATCCCAGGTTTCTTTTCAGCACTGTAGCCAGGCTGACAAAGAGTAGGGACTCTGTCAATCCCAGCATTCCCTCAGAGCTTACTAGTCAGGACTTTATGAACTTTTTCAATAATAAAATTTCATCTATCAGAGATAAAATCAGTCAGATTCTTCCCACCGTTAACTTAAATACAGTAACTACTACAACTCCTTCAATTGACATCTGTTTGGATCAGTTTACTCCAATTGATCTTTTAGAGTTAGACAAAATAATTTCCTCATCCAAGCCTTCAACTTGTCTTTTAGACCCTATTCCTACCAGGTTATTTAAAGAAGTCTTCCCATTTATTGGTAACTTTATTCTTCAAATAATCAATTCTTCATTAAGTTTAGGCCATGTACCACAGGCTTTTAAAACTGCTGTAATTAAACCCTTATTCAAAAAGCCAATGCTGGATCCAGGAATTTTAGCTAACTATAGATCAATCTCTAATCTGCCTTTCATTTCAAAAATCTTAGAGTTGTTGCTAAGCAATTATTTGACCACTTGCAGGGAAATGGTTTATTTGAAGAGTTTCAATCTGGGTTTAGAATCCATCATAGCACTGAAACAGCCTTAGTGAAGGTCACCAATGACCTCCTGATTGCATCTGATAATGGACTTGTTTCTGTACTTGTCCTTTTAGACCTTAGTGCAGCTTTTGATACTATTGATCATAATATTCTACTTGATAGATTAGAACACTATGTTGGACTTAATGGAATTTCGTTGCAGTGGTTTAGATCTTATTTATCTGATAGGTTCCAGTTTGTTCATGTCAATAATGAGTTTTCTTTCAACTCAAAGCTCAGTCATGGAGTTCCACAGGGATCTGTGCTAGGCCCTACTCTTTTTAGTTTATATATGCTTCTGTTAGGCAACATTATTAGAAAGCACTGTATACATTTTTATTGTTATGCAGATGACACACAATTATACCTGTCAATGAAGCCAGATGATAGTAATCAATTAGCCAAGTTAGATGCCTGTCTTAAGGAAATCAAAGCTTGGATGACTTGTAATTTCCTGCTATTAAATTCAGATAAGACTGAAGTCATTCTTGTTGGTCCAAAAAACCTTAGAAATACCTTTCCAAATCAAACTTTTAGTTTGGATGCAGTTACTCTTTCTCTTAATAGCTCTGTGAGGAACCTTGGAGTTATTTTTGATCAAGATCTGTTTTTCAATTCACATATTAAATTCATTTCTAAGACTGCCTTTTATCATTTGCATAATATTGCCAAGATTAGGAGCATCTTGTCTCAGAGTGATGCTGAGAAACTGATCCACGCTTTTGTTAGCTACAGATTAAATTATTGTAACTCTCTATTATCAGGTTGTCCTAAAACATCTCTAAAAAGTCTTCAGTTGATCCAAAATGCTGCAGCAAGAGTTTTAACAGGTACTAGAAAGAGAGATCATAGCTCTCCGGTTCTGGCCTGCCTTCATTGGCTTCCCATAGAGTTTAGAATTAAGTTTAAAATCCTTCTTCTCACTTTCAAAGCTCTAAACAATCAGGCCCCTTTTTATTTAAAAGATCTGATATTACCCTATTATCCTAACAGAGCACTATGCTCCCAAAATGCTGGATTACTTGTAATACCTAGAATCTCCAAAAGTACAATGGGGGGCAGAGTCTTCAGGTATCAAGCTCCTCTCTTGTGGAACCAGCTGCCAATCTGGATTTGGGAGTCAGACTCAATCTCTGTTTTTAAGAATAGGGTTAAAACCTTCCTTTTTGATATAGCCTACAATTAGGGAGGGATCATATGTTTCTGAACCCTCCCTTAGTTATGCTGCTATTAGGTTTAGACAGCTGGGAGACCTCCAATAATTGCACAGGGCTTCACTCCTTTCTTCACTCTCAATGAAATATTTTTTTTTTGCTGGTCATTAACATCTGTTTGTTCTCTCCCATAGATTGAGTCCCCATCGTGCTGTCTGCTCTCTACATGTCTGTTCTTTTCATCTTCTCTATCCCCTCACCCCCCAGCCAGTCGCAGCAGATGACTGCACCTCCCTGAGCCTGGTTCTGCTGGAGGTTTCTTCCTGTTAAAAGGGAGTTTTTCCTCCCCACCGTTGCCAAGCGCTTGCTCACAGGGGATCGCCTGATTGCTGGGGTCTTTCTGCAATTGTGGGGGTTTCCCCTACAGTTTAAAGTGCTATGAGATGACTGTTGTTGTGAAATGGCACTATATAAATAAAGTTGAATTGAACTGAATTGAATAAAGTCCAACACAGTGCGAAGAGCACAAAAAAACAAACGAGGGAGCAAACTTACTGATATAGCGCACCAGAGCAGGGACAGGGCTCTGATGGAGACGAAGAGTAGCTTGACTAAGACAACGGCAGTCAGAAATGAAAATACCTGCCCTTGAATAGGGTCAAAAAACAGTTACATAAGTAGTGACAGGTATGAGTCACATGAGCGGGCAGGAGAAAGCAAAGATAGAATTTGGAACAGCTCGGGGCCATGACAGGAGAGCGGCTGAAGCTGACAGCTGACAGGGGCGACGCCCTTGACAGCTGTCAACCCAACAGTAAAGAACTAAAGAATAAAATATTAACAAATGCAGACTGAAATATAAATGTAAATAAATACAAAATAAGAGTGTTACAAAACTAAAACATAAACAGGAAAAAATAGCAAACAGTACAAGAATACAGAAACCCAAAAATCACAAAATACAACAAATATATAAATATAAGGAAACAGCCGTGAGACCGAGCCTGGCGGAAATCTCCAGTGCTCGGCTCATGACAAAATAGCCTAAAAAAACTAATTTACACAAGCACCCTGTAGGAAATCATCCTTAGTCTTAAAATATATCTCTCCTGATGAATCAGAGTACTTACACTGCTTGTGGCTCCTTAAACTTGCCAATGCGCTGGATATGATACATCAGGTCTCCTCCATTAATGTACTCCATCACAAAGTACAGCCGGTCCTAAAAAACAGGGATATTATTGCCCAAATGGGAGCTCTGTGATATGAAGACTTTAAATAGACAGCTCCTATTTATTATCTAACATTAAACAATCATATATCTTAAGCAATATTACAATGGCGAACAGTACTTATTCTTTTCAGTATGGGAGTTTGACTGGGTTCTATGATGCATCTATATTTAACGTGAGCAGGTTTGACCAGTAAATATAATTTTATTAAAGACTCCTTGAGTCACCCTCTCTACGCACAGAGCTGACGTCACACAGGAGACTTGGTATTCAAAGAGGGTCCCAGTTCAATTTTCTCTGCAGGGCCACTGGCATAAGAGTGCCAATAAATGTAAACAAGAAGAACAAAAATAAATGACATAACAACCCAACGCAAAGGGCCACACAGAGCAGTTTTAGATGGGGGAACTATGAAACAATGGTGATAAGGAAGTCTGATTAAAAACTGGGATGTCAGTGCTGAGTTTTCACACACCACAGTCTGGAAGCAGGAGTGGAGCTGCGTGAGGAACGGCGGTTTGTCTCTCAGGGCCAAAACTCTCTTCTCCACCATTGTGCATTCAACGTCGTCATCCTGGATCACTACATCTTTCTTCAGGATCTTTATGGCGTACAGCTCCTCTGTTGACTTCATCTCTGCCAACATCACCTGCACGTGCCGGAAACAGCGACAGGTCAAAAAGAACACAACTCAGTGGCAAATAAAATGGTGATAATCGGGCATGTGTAGGCCGCCACCTTGCCGAAGCTGCCCTTCCCCAGCAGGGCGAGGAAGTTGAAGTCGCTGAGTCGGATCCGGTCCATGTTACCTGACGGCAGGCTGAACCGCCTGTGGTCTGACGGGGTGATAACTTTCTTGCCGTGGCCCAGCTTGGCTTTCTGCACAGATATGCATAAATGTAAAAATGTCAAACCAAAACATTGTTAAAAAATGTAAAGTCAATCATCCCTATTTTTACTTTGCAGAGATTAACCCACAAATTGCTGCATAAGTATGGTTTAAGTCTGCCATAATTACAGGAGAATACACTAAAAATAGAGTGCAGATATGCTGTAAGTGGTTGTATTTTGTCAATAGACTATTAGTCCACTTTAAGTACCCCACAATTATCCTGTAAGTATCCTGTCAGTACTCCATCAGTACTTCATGAGTACGTTTCCACAGATGAATATAGCCATGCATTTTCAGTGTAACTACACTGCAGTTGTGACATACTTAAGGTGCACCTACAGTGTACTGCCCACTTATTGCGTGCTTGAGAAACACTTTTTGCGTACTTACAGTGTACTTATGGTGCACTTACTGTCTACTTACTTTATGCTCACAGTATTCATAGAGCATACTTAAGGTATACTTGCAGCTTATTTTTTTGTGTACTTATAGTACACTTAATGGTGTACTTATGGCATACTTAAGGCTATGTATGGTGTGTCTACAACTGACTTTTATTGTACTTACAGCACTCTTACAGCATACTTAGAGCATGCTTACAATGTACCACCAATTTACTTTTAGCATAATTACTGCACGCTTATGACATCTACTATTTACTTAAAGGTCCCATTCACTGAACAGTTGAGTTTTTGTAGGTTTTAACCTTCTGATGTACATCTATTGGTCACGTGACTATTAAAAAAAACTCAACATGCTCACGTCTCTTTAAAAAAACTCCACACACAATCTTTATATCGTTTCTTTCTCCGAAGAGCCATTTTAACTCTTCCAGGTTTGTTGTTCTACGTCAAGACAAAGTAACCCCTGCTTTAACACCCCACCCAAGCGTGGCTTATATTGTTATTTTCTTTAGATTTTAGTCACTCTAATAAACATCCTTGTTTCCACCTGGTACACTAATCAACAGTCAATAACATATCTTACGCCATTCTAGCTTATTTGGTTATATTTTAGCCGTAAGGCTACATCGAATCCATTAGCATTAGCTTGGCTAGGTGGTTGGAGACGGTCAGTCTGACCGCATTAGAACTCGCCTCAGTGGGGAGAGGCTGATGGACAGGCTGCCTGGTGTTAGCTTAACTGTCGATGTGGTCAGTTAGTATGTTATGTTATGTATGTTAGTATTATGTTAGTTGGCTCAGGCTTGCTACCTGAGCTAGGAGCTAGCCGGCTAAGATTAGTAATAGTGACAAAAGAGGGAAGGTGGAGTTAAGTGCAGCTCCTGTGCATTTAAAGAGACAAGCACTGAAATGCATCAGTCTGAGGGAGGCTGCAAAAGATGATTTTCAACTGTGTGACAATAATTAAATAATTAAATGCAATTTGGTCAAAGTATGTCACAAACACTTCATTAAGACCTGTGGGAAGTGTCAAAATGTGGAAAAAGTGCAGTAAATGGGACCTTTAAAGTGCATGTCTCCTTACAGCATACTGTTATTTACCGCACACTCACAGCATACATATAGTTGCAATCAAAATCATTCAATATTAGTTTTATTTAAACTCTTCCTGTGTAATTTGTTTATTGCAAACACCTGATTTTTTTTTTTTTTACATTTTTGCCAATAAATCTACACTGCAGTGGGGGTTGGATGATTTTGACTGCAACTGTACAGTGTAATTTGCAGACTTTACAATGCTATCTAATTTTCTGCATATTATATAGCATTTGGTTGCACAAGGTTTGGGACATTTTGCCTACTCTACAAACAATGCATGAAAAGCTGCTATTTGAACTTTAAGAGGAGATATGGTGAACTCATTGAGAAGCCACACATGGTGTTAAATGGCATGTTAAAGTCAGATATTAACAAAGTGGCAGATATGAGACATCATCCCCTGTAGCTAAATTATTAAGAGTGGAAAAGCAGTGTGCATGTGCATGCCAATACAACTCAATGCAGAAAGCACTTGTGTTTTATGTCATTTTGCAGACAACAGAAACATTTCAAATGTGATAAAAATATCTCTCTGAACTGTTGAAAATGCAACAAGTTGGAATAAAGTAAAGGTAATATGACATCAAACAACACAATTTTGGATTAATATTTCATCTGAAAAACAATAATGCTAAAGTTTGACATTAAATTAGGTGATTTGTTACATTTTCAATGCCTTTGAAGATATTTTACATTGTTTTTGCATGCTTGTCATCACATTATTACAAAACAACTGGTGTTAGTTATTATGTTACAATATGGTTACAAATGCCATAATAGATACATGCATAACCATTAGAAAATAACTTCAAACAATGACAGCAAGGTAAGTGTTTCATATTTAACTATATCCCACTGTTATTCTTCCCTATTTTCAGTATGATCATCTTGGGAAACTGTCTGGTGGACAGTCGGTGAGGGCTGCCAGCATTGCGAGCTTCCCTGCTGTTATAATGCCTGCTCTGCTGAGCATCTTTGAACAAAAAAGGACAATTAGGACCCTGACAGCTCCCATCATGGCTTCACCAGTTGTCTGTTTCTCTCAGATAAAGCAGAGGAAAAAACAGCCGCCCCGTGGGGGCAACTGGGGCCGTTTCCAGGACAACTATTTCTCTATTTGTGACTATATGTGATAATATGCTTGACATTGTAATTGTCAGCTGTATTTAACTGACTCAGGTATAAAGGTTTTACAAGTTAGCCTGGATCAGTGGATTAACAGCTGACTAATATAAAATATTAAGGTAAGAGAATATCAAGATGACTGACATTCTGTAGTTAATAATTCATCCTATCACCCCAGATGTAATTACAGTGGAGAAAACAAACAGCAAACAGAAATAAAACCAAATCCAGGGCTACATTCACATTACAAGCCATATTGTTCTATTCAGATTTTTTTTTTTTTGTCTGATGGGATCTCTCTGTCATGACAGTTTTTTTCATATTTACAAGTGACTTCGCTGACTTTCATATGAATGCAGCTATCCCCTGCAACGGCAAACATGCATATCGACATGTCTAAAGATCATCAGCAACAACAAAACATCTTATCTGTGCGATTACCCATTTGCTTTAAACAAAGAAAATTGATGGGTTTTTTTTAAAGATATGCTTTGGATTTTGCTCTGGAGGACTACAGCAGTTAGTCGGCTGCAAGAGATGATGTTCAGAAGACGGAAGAAAGCCAGATGGCAGCACCGCACCAGTTGTGCTAGCAGCAACTACTAGAAATGATGCTATATAACAATGTTGTTGACTGATGACATCAGGGCAGAGGTAAAAATCGGCATTAATTCTGATGACAAGTCTCATGACCATATACCAGATATGTACTGGATCTAGGATGACATACATTATATTGCCAAAAGTACTGGCGCACGCTTCCAAATGACTGGGTTCCAGTGCACAAAACAAGGTCCATAAAAACATGGACGAGCAAAATTGGTGAGGAGAAACTTGACATGCCTGCACAGAGCCCTGACCTCAACCTGACACATCCCCTTTGGGATGAATTAGAGTGGAGACTGAGACAGACCTTCTCGTCCAACATCACTGCCTGTCCTCACAAATGTGCTTCTAGAAGAATAGTCAAAAATTCCCATGATCACACTCCTAAACCTTGTGGAAAACCACCTTTTGCAGCTATAGCAGCTTCAGCCCTTCAGGGAAGGCTTTCCACAAGGTTTAGGATTGTGTTTATGGGAATTTTTGACCATTCTTCCAGAAGCACATTGGTGAGGTCAAGCACTGATGCTGGATGAGATGGCCTGGCTCGCAGTCTCCGCTCGAATACACCCCAAAGGTATTCTGTTAGGTTGAGGTCAGGGCTGTGTGCAGGCCAGTCAAGCTCCTCCACACAAAACTCACTCATCCATGTCTTTATGGACCTTGCTTCGTCTATTGGTGCCCATTCATTTGGAATGGTGTCCCAATACTTTTGGCAATATAGTGTAACAAAGTGACTCAGGTCAGATTCTAAAAGTATGATTTTAGATCAGATTTGCGCAGTCAGATAGCCTTAAAAAAAAAGATAAGAAAAGACAAAATCAGACTTGAGTCAGTTCAGGATCGTAATGTGAATGTAACATGGGTCAAACGGTACAGTGGCCAAAATTTGCATATAAAACAGCACCAGTCCTTTTCTGTTGTTAAAGCTGTGTGTAGTTTTTCTACTTTAAAGTGTTAAAAATAACATGCATTAATAATCTGAATATTTAGAACCAACAGTTATAAAATAATCTCAACGATGCAAATGTGTTGCATTACAGAGATCTATAATGAACTTTTCTTCAGGTCAGGCAAAACAGTGGTACGGCATCTTTTATGCATCTTCCCTGTCTATGATTGATTTGAAGTTTAATTATTGACAACTAACCCCCCCAACAGTCAAATATTTAAAAAAAAATACCTTAAAAGTCACAGTTTCACGTAAATCTCTTTGTACTAAAGAATATCATGAAA
Source organism: Pholidichthys leucotaenia (assembly GCA_020510985.1). Lineage (NCBI taxonomy): Eukaryota > Metazoa > Chordata > Actinopteri > Cichliformes > Pholidichthyidae > Pholidichthys > Pholidichthys leucotaenia. The sequence continues at coordinate 290,558,707 of CM035838.1, forward strand.
CAGAATAGAGCACTACGCTAGACACACCAGGGAGTTAAATGCAGTGCACAGTGAGGGTTATTAACATACAAACCCCAACTCCAAACCTTTGCTTGGAGTGGGGGATTCGGTCAGAGGAGATTGCAATGCACCAAGGCGTAAATCTGAATTTGGTCAGAAGGTTGTGACAGGCACACACTCATGGAACAAATTACCAGCTCATATCAGAGACTAGGACAACTACCTAGCCTTTAAAAAGAAACTTAAGTTTTGGCTAAAGACAAAACAGTCCTGTACGCATTCAGAAAACGTCTCCATTACATTTGTGCATATCTAGAGGCCTCTGGGAAATCCTGATTTTTAACTATTCTGTTTGTGGATCTATTGGTGTTATCATGTAAAATGTGTCCATTTTGTTTTATGTTTTGTCCATGGATTGTCCTGTTAATTGTGATATGTTGTGTGTTTTGTTTTATGCATTGTCTTGTTAGCTGTGACATATCTGCAAATGTGTTTTATGAATTATGTTTTGTGTGTGTGTGTGTGTGTGTGTGTGTGTGTATACATTTTCTTGTTATTTTAAAGTCTAAATATCTGTCTGCATGTGGACAGATTTTCACATATCACATCATATTGCTCTTATCTGCAGGAACATCTGAATGAGGATGGTCGACCTTCTGCCGCTTCACATCGATTTTATATTAGAGAGACACCTAGTGGTCACATTTAAAAATACAGTTACACAAAGGGCAAACGTGCACTTGGGGTCTTCATCATGTGGCCCCTGAGCCACATGAGACTATTTTTGTCCATAACCAGAGGTTTCCTGTGACTTGGGAAAACATTTTTGAAGGGTCTGCAAGTTTACTGGAAAAAAAAAAAGTCAAGTTTAAGAGACTAAAGCTGTAAAATGTTAACCATTTTACACTTTTATTCAGTAACTTGACAAAACAACAACAAAAAAAATGCAAAAACAAAAAATATTTGAGAAAAAAGTCTTAAATCCACAAGAACAAATTAACAAATTTAAGAGACAAACTCTATTAAAAAAAAAGGCAACTTATTTACAAACCCCAGTTCCAATGATATTGGGAAGTTGTGTAAAACGTAAATAAATACAAAATACAATGATTTGCAAGTCTTTTTCAACCTATATTCAATTGACTATACTATTAATGTTCAAACTGATAAACTTTATTATTTTGTTGCAATATTCATTCATTTTGAATTTGATGCCTATAACGCATTTCATAAAAGCTTGGACACGGACAAGAAAAGACTGGGAAAGTTGAGGAATGCTCACAAATCACCTTTCTGGAACATTCCACAGGTGAACAGGTTAATTGCAAACAGGTGAATGTCATGATTGGGTATAAAAGGAGCATCTCTGAAAGGCTCAGCTGTTCACAAGCAACGATGGGGCGAGGTTCACCCCTTTGTGAACAACTGCAAGGGCAAAAAGTCCGACAGTTCAGAACAATGTTTCTCAAAGTACAATTACAAGGAATTTTGGGATTTAATCCTCTACAGTCCATAATGTCATCAAAAGATTCAGAGAATCTGGAAAAATTTCTACATGTAAATGGCAAAGCTGAAAACCAACACTGAATGCTCATGACCTTCGATCCCTCAGGCAGCACTGCATTAAAAAGCACCACTCTGTAAAGGATATTAAAACGTGGGGTCAGTAATACTTTGGAAAACCATTGTCAGTTAACACAGTTCATCACTGCATCTACAAGTGCAAGTTAAAACTTTACCATGAAAAGTGAGAGCCATATATCAACAACACCCAGAAACGCCTCCGGTTGCTCTGGGCCCGAACTGATCTGAGATGGACTGACACAAAGTGGAAAAGTGTGCTGTGGTCTGACAAGTCCACATTTCAAATTGTTTTTGGAAATCACGGACGTCGTGTCTTCTGGACTTGAGTGGAAAAGGACCATTCAAACCGTTATCAGCGCACAGTTCAAAAGCCACCATCCGTGATGGTATGGGGGTGTGTTAGTGCCCATGGCATGGGTAACTTGCACATCTCTGAAGGCACCAATAATGCTGAACGGTACATACAGGTTTTGGAGCAACATATGCTGCCATCCAAGAAATGTCTTTTTCAGGAACGTTCCTGCTTATTTCAGCACCGCAATGCCAAGCCACATTCTGCACGTGTTACAACAGCGAGGCTTCATAGTAAAAGAGTGTGGGTACTAGACTGGCTTTGTCTGCAGTCCAGACCTGTCTCCCATTGAAAATGTGTGGTGCATTATGAAGTGCAAAATATGCCAGCAGAGACCCTGGACTGTTAAGCAACTTACGTCGTATATCAAGCAAGAATGGGTAAGATTTCCACCTACAAAATTTAAACAATTAGTGTCCTCAGTTCCTAAATGCTTGTTGAATGTTGTTAAAAGGAAAGATGATGCAACACAGCGGTAAACATGCCCCTCTTCCAGTTTTTCTGGAACGTGTTGCAGACATCAAATTCAAAATGAGTGAATGTTTGCAAAAAACAAAGTTTATGAATTTGAAAATTAGAGGTTTTATCTTTGTAGTGTATTCAATTGAATATAGATTGAAAAGGATTTGCAAATCATTGTATTATATTTTTATTTATGTTTTTATTACGTTTTTATTTACTTTTTACACAATGTCTAAACTTCAACGGCGTTGTGGTTTGTAAAAAGGAATGAACATGTATGAAAAACATGGTAAACTATTAAGAAGTCACAGGCTTATGACAGAAAAGCATCAAATTAAGGAGAACAAAGTACTGAAATTACAAGAACAGTCTAAAATTTATAAATGCAAAGTTGCAAATTTACTAGGAAAAATTTTGCAATTTTATCAGAAAAAGCAACAAACTTAGAAGAAAAAAGTCACATATTTATGAGAGAAAAGTAATGTATTATTAATGTCAACAAGCTAGTTTATTCTTATAATTCATTGTTTTGCATTCACAACCCCCCCCCCCCCAAAAAAAAAAAATAACAAGCAGGCTATATTATGCATAACATAGAGACCTACAGTTAAAAAGCCCAACCCTCACATAGCAGCCACACAGCAGTAACAAATCTAACAGTGCCACTGTGTGGAGAGATCAGACACATTCACTCATCTGCACAGCACAGCCTTCTATAGTCCAGTCAGGACTAGTAGAAGACACACAGTCAGGGAGGTGTGCAACTAAATCCAACAGAATGAGAGCAGCGGGGAAGACGACACTGCACTGGTCTGAGTCTCCACAAATTTACTAACAACAGCGCTGCCCTGATGTCTGAATGTCAGACAGACTGCTCATGTTGAATATGATAAATTCATTAAAAGTCTGCTAAAGCTGAGAGAAGCCATGATTACAGTCAGGTGCCCAAAGGAACATGGAATTAGGTTATGCCCAGAAACTGTACTCAAGTAAATGTATCATTAATTAATGTTATTTTACTTCAGTATACTGTAAGTAAGATTATTCACCAAAAAATAAAAATACAGAGTAGGTTTGTCCTCTTAAAAATGCAACTTTTACTTGTAAATTTGACACTTTTCAAAAAAAAGAAGTATTCATCGCTAATGTGAGCAGGAGGGATATGACTTCAACAAAGGCAACCTGACTTTTGAAAAATTGTGAACTAAACCAATCATTTACAGGAATCTGTAAGTGCTGCAAATGTCAAGCATTGCTGATTAGATCTTAAATTTCTATGTAGTTCTTTCATAATTTCATGTTTACAATCTATCATATATCACCAAGGAGGAGAACGTGCAGGAGTGCTTGAGAGGTTATAACAAAGACAACACATTGTTGTATGACACGACTGTATGAGTACAACAAGCAAGCAAAGTGGGCCGGTTCAACTGTGTGCTGTTGAAAGGCTTTGTTAGTAAATCGGATTGATTTGTGGAGTCCCGGCAGAGATCCACAAACAATCTACATTCAGCAAGTACAGTAAATCAGGTGTGAGGCAAGCTGCAAAGTGGGAGAAACAGAGACGGAGCAGGCAGAGGAGCTACCTTGAGATAGTGGATATTTAACTGGCAGGCCTAGAAGAGAGAAAGAAACTCAAAGGTTAGCTGCTGTGTCCAAGCGTGTTGGTGTGAAGTGGGCGGAGAAATGAGCAGTTGTCGTTTTGATCAGTCAAAATACGATTTTGCCCATACACTGTACAACAGGGAAGCAGATGAAAACGTGCTCTGTCACAACTGTCGCATCTCGCCTTAGTTTCCACGGCAACCGTGCAGCTGTGCAAAGACGCCAGCCTCGGAGGAAAGTCAAGGTCAGCGTTTCAGAGTTTGGAGGCAGGGAGAAAATTAAAAACACAAAGAGTCAGAGCCTCGGGGACGGGTGTGAGCACATTACATTTACACTGAGAAGAAGCGGCAGTATGCACACACCGAGCTCGACTTTAATAAAATTGAGCTTTCTCTCTTTCCATTTTAGATACCATACAATATTACACTTGACCGTTCAATACACAGTAGACGCTAACCTGTACCAGTCTGAAAAACATAGGCACTGCAAGGTAAACTTAATATCTGCAGTCTCCAGAGAGGCCACTAGAGAGCGAGAATTAGTTCGATTTTATTGCTCCATCCTCAGCTTTTGTAAAGCACCAAACTGAGGTTAATGCTTTATTAACTAGAGTAGCTACATTAACCCTCTATTCTAATGGACTACAAGGGACAGTTACTTGTGCAAAGTTTAGAATTACCTCTTAACGAGTATGCTTTTGGACTGTAGGAGGAAACCTGAGTAAACAAACAGGGAGAAACATATAAACTCTACAAGGCTTTTGTCCCCCAGATATTCAAATAATGATCCTTTTAGTTGTGAGAATAACCACTATTCCACAGTGCTGCAGACCAGTAAAGGGGATAAAACACTGAAAGAAATGAATAGACAAAAATAATAATAATAAAAAAAATGCCCTTGAAGTGCAGCTTCAAAGAGAATAAAGGAATAACAGAACATGGAATGAATAAAAAAAGATGAGATGCCAGGATAAAGCCGAAATCTCTGAATAGTACACTTGCCTTTTACAATTTGTTGTGTTTCATATAAAGGTAAAAGATGAGTCAAAAAGCTTTGGTAATCATCAAGAAAAAAACTCACTTTAGTTCAGAGGTCACACTGTCAGATGTGTGGACCCAGGAAGATTATTGCTAAGTAATGTGGGGGTGGGTCTTTTTTTTTTTTTTTTTTTGTAAAGCAAAATGTTAAAATATTACAAAAACAGACCCATTTCCACATCACTTTACCCTAACTGAATTAAAGTTAGTATTGGATTAGTTCACTAGCTGGGGCCCATTACAGTTTACAACCTAATCTTTACTATTCCATAGCAAGATGAGCACGGGGAGACAATCACATCCACACAGGTAGGCAATTTAGAAGCACCAAATAACCGAACTCAAGCAAGCATGTCTTTTTAGGAAGAAATTTTAAACACATTTGGGAAGAAATTTGAGCACCGACAGTATAAACACAGGGAAAACATGCAGACTCCACAGGAAGGCTCTGCTGCCTAGGAGGTTCAAATATGGCAATACTATACCCCAGTTTTTTCAGCCTTTTTCGAGCCAAAGAAGACTTTTTACATTGAAAAAATCTTACAGCACCCCACTAACTAAAAATGTTACAGAATGACACATTGTAACCTACTGTATTACAGCGCAATGAAAATTTAGTCTTGTGATTAGTTTATACTCACTTTGTGAAACCTGGGACTGTTTAGCTGAACACAAAGCTGATATCCTGGTAGGAACTGAAGAAAGGCATTAAAAGGAACTCTGATTATATTGGCATGTTAGCTCTATATGCTTTATTTTGATGTTAGTAACATAACTATAATTTAATTTTTTTGAAAATAATTCCCAGTTTTATATATTTTTAAAAAACTTTATTACGATTTGTGTTTACGTCGCAATGCATTCTGGGTAGTGACGTAGAATGGTTGCAGCTGTTTTTTCTGTCTTATACAAGCCAAGAAGTGAAGCTATGAACTACTGCCATTTGTCAGTGAAAATGCCACATTGCGCGGCTTTTGGATGTAATTTCCAATCAAAGGGAAATAAAGAGAGCGGGGTGAGCCTCCATAGCTTTCCTAAAAAAGGAAAGTGGAGGAAAAAGTGGGGCGGCAGCGGCTCAGCAGGTCGTCTAATAACCCGATGGTTGGCGGTTCGCATCACACTCTCCCCAGATATCCTACCATTGTGTCCCTGGGCAAGACACTTCACCCACATTGCCTCCAGTGCCCATAACACTGGGTATGAATGTGTATAAATGTTTAAATGCTCGGTGGTGGCCGGAGAGGCTGTTGGTGGGGATTGGCAGCCACATTTCCCTCACTCTGTCTGTGATCACGCGCTGTTGCGTATGCCTGATAAAACTGACATATGTATTAATCACGCTGTGATAATAGCACAATATCGCTCAAAGCGCGCGCATGAGGCATGTCTGTGATCGCACGCTTGTGTTGACCGTTCCTGCCTTTCGTCTCCTAACTGTGGTTTTGGGATGCAGGGAAGATGTATCTTCCTCTGCGGTCAATTCCCGAGTAAATCTCACTCTTGTGGTACACAGAAGCACAGACCGTTTTGCTGAAGCGTTGGGGCTTTATTTATATACCGCACTGTTGTCAGCAACAAATTCTACCTGCTCCAGTCGACTCGCTCTTTCTACTTATCCGCACCAAATCACACACACCTTTCGGGGTGGGGGGTGGGGCGCCTCTGCTGCGCAAACGCCATCACTCGCTCAAGTCCACGCACCGAGCTGCCCCATCCAAACACACGCACCAGACACATCCCACAACACTTGATAGAGCTGACATATGTATTAATCACGCTGTGATATCACTCAAAGCGTGCGCTTGGCTTGACATGTCGAAGATCTGGCTGGCAACAGTCAGGAAAAAAAAAAAAAAAAAAGTCTGGATCGACTGTGGAGCGCTGCTTATGGACGTTCAACCCGCAGTCTGAGAAAGCAGCAGAGAAATTGCTTTATGTTGCTCAGAGTCCATGTTTATTAGTTCAGTGCCCATCATGCTTGTAGACAATTTTTTGTGTTTGAGCATTCTATTGTAAGTAAATCAACAATATATAAGTTTCACCTTAAAATAATGCTTCCTCGAGCGCACGCTTGAGACACTCAAAGCGGAGAGACACTCGTGGAGCGGAGTGAAACCAGCCCCCCCCCCCCCCAAAAAAAAAGGTGTGTGTGATTTGGTGCGGATAAGTAGAAAGAGCGAGTCGACCGGAGCAGGTAGAATTTGTTGCTGACAACAGTGCGGTATATAAATAAAGCCTCAACGCTTCAGCAAAACGGCCTGTGCTTCTGTGTACCACAAGAGTGAGATTTACTCGGGAATTGACCGCGGAGGAAGATACATCTCCCCTGCGTCCCAAAACCACAGTTAGGAGACGAAAGGCAGGAACGGTCAACACAAGCGTGCGATCACAGACATGTCTCATGCGCGCGCTTTGAGCGATATTTTGCTATTATCACAGCGTGATTAATACATATGTCAGTTTTATCAGGCATACGCTATAGCGCGTGATCACAGACAGAGTGAGGGAAATGTGGCTGCCAATCCACGCCAACAGCCTCTCCGGCCACCACCGAGCATTTAAACATTTTTACACATTCATACCCAGTGTTATGGGCACTGGAGGCAATGCGGGTGAAGTGTCTTGCCCAGGGACACAACGGCAGGATATCTGGGGAGAGCGTGATACGAACCGCCAACCATCGGGTTATTAGACGACCTGCTCTACCTGCTGAGCCGCTGCCGCCCCACTTTTTCCTCCACTTTCCCTCTTTAGGAAAGCTATGGAGGCTCACCCCGCTCTCTTTATTTCCCTTTGATTGGAAATTACATCCAAAAGCGGCGCAATGTGGCATTTTCACTGACAAATGGCAGTAGTTAGTAGCTTCGCCTCTTGGCTTGTATAAGACAGAAAAAACGGCTGCAACCATTCTACGTCACTACCCAGAATGCATTGCGACGTAAACAAAAATGGCGATTTACATCGTAATAAAGTTTTTTAAAAATATATAAAACTGGGAATTATTTTCAAAAAAATTATATTATAGTTATGTTGCTAACATAAAAATAAAGCATATAGAGCTAACATGCCAATATAATCAGAGTTCCTTTTAACAAAGCTCTTCCTGCACAGCTCCCAGTCTCTGACTCGTTTTAGTTTTTATAGCAATCAGGCTTGAAAAGTCCAGATTTTTCTCATTAAAGTTACTCATTTCTCTGTGTGCTGATGGACATGAACAAAATAGGCTGTGTTTTTATCGTGAAGTGATGGGTGCTTTGTTTGGAGATGACGTTTAACCTTGCTTGGAGCCATGGTACTGTTGGTTAGCTTTTCTCTGCATACCAAGCATAATGGCTTGGTGCAGTGGGACCCCCAGTGGAAGTAAATCAAAAGGAAAGATAGCTTTGCTGTACTGCCTTATCTTCATGGTCTTAACTTTCTTTTAACAACAGCTCGGCCCTTCATCTGGGTTAGAATTTTGTACAGTCCATTGTTCATCGTCTGAATCTTTCCTCTTCAAATATTTATCCATTGCTGGCTTTCATCTATTCACCATGACCTAGCATGTCTTAACAAGGTAATTAACCTCCATAAAACACATGAAGACGAGGAAGAAGAAGCTGAAGATGGTAACCATACTGTATTCATGCTGCCACCTACTGACATGGAAGAGCCACTACAGAACCCATGCACAACAACAGCAAATTATTTGCAATTTTTGGATGAATTAAGGAGTGAAATTAGAAAATTTCTTGATGGAACACTGAATGTTCTTTCATAGAGCCTCCGGGTTCCCAGGAACCTGTCATGAGTCCGCACTCCTATTTTCTCCTCTGAGTGCAGACTCAAGTTATTTCTGAGTTTTGTAGATCTGTCATTATTATTGTTGTCAGTTTTCTGTATTTTCTCCTTGTGTGTTCTGAGGTTTGATTTATTTTCCTGTTGCACCTGTAATTATTCTCTAGTCAGTATTTGGTTCTGTTTATGCTATCCTTGAGCTGACAGCTGGGAGGTGATGTCTCTGAGTTTGTGTTGGCACCACCTGCCAGGCTGACAGCCGCTCCTCCCTCACCTCTGATTTTTGTCAGGTGATTCCAATTATTAATTGTTGTTCCCTTCTCTTGCTCGAGCTGACCCACACACCTGTTACCACTTGTCTTGTCTTCACCTCGCACACTATTTTAACCACTTGCACTCCGTTGTTCCGCGGGCGGGCAAGTCTCTGCATCCTAGGGCGCACGAGGGCGCACGAGAGCGCCCTCGTGCGCACTTGGACACATGACGCATGATGGTGGTGATGGTGATGTAGTGGCGTCCAAGCGCCACTCAAAAAAAAACTGCAGAGACAGCCGCGAACAGATTAGTTCATCTGATTGACCTCTCATTCGACTAATAAGAGCCTTGAATTGGGTTTCTGAAACCTTGAAGAGCCAATGAATGAAAATCTAGGAAGGAGGACCCACCTACTGTGAACGCAGGAGCCAATTGAAGCACAGAAATTCAGGCTGGGTGAAGAGAGATTTACTGTTGCAACAGATGAAAACAAAGGACGCTAGACGAATCTACTACAGACCCAGGCTCACCCAGCAGCATGGAGAACACCCACAAGTGGGACCTGCACTCATTCCAGCAGAATAGACGGAGGCTGATGACAAAAGTCGTAAATCATTCGCCAAAACGGCAATAATGGAATTATGTTTTGATCGGGATCCACGAGCAGAGCAGCGTCGCGTTCGTCTGACAATGGGGGAAGAGATGTTCGCCACGACTCTGCTGCTTTGAAGAGGTAAGGTGTTATAAGCTAAATTATTATTTATCCCTGAAAACTGTAATCCAAAAATGACTTTTGACCGATCGGTAAATTACAACTGTACTGCGTACGAAGTACGAAGTGCGTGCGCCGCGATAAACGGTTCATTTGCCGTGTTCGGACCGTGAACGCCGCCCCCCCCCCCCGCTGGTCCGAACGCCCCCCGGTCCGCGGGGGGAAGCATATCAGTCTATTCCATCATGTAGCGATGGCCCTCTTCTGTAGCGAGGGGGGGGGGGCGTTCACGGTCCGTTCACGGTCCCCCCCCACACACACACACACAGTAGCGAGGGGGGGGGGGAGCCGCTGTGAAAACATGCAAGGAGTGTAATCCGTCATGTAGCGAGGGCCAAATTTGGTCCTTGGTAGCGGGGGGGGGGACGACCCCCCGCCCACACACACACACACAGACACAGCCCTGAGTGTGACCTTTCATTAGAGCCTAAAATGAAGATTCTACATTGAATTATTCAAAAGTTACAGATGTTTTTCCAAACTGTGCCATTTGGCACAGTTCCAAAACGCCTGGGAACAGCCTGAGAACAAAGCTGTGTAAAATATTCATTTTTTGTGGTATTGTTACCAAATTTGGATCTCAGCTGGATAACACTTGGTTCTACATTTCTGTTGCATTTTCCAGCCGGATCGGACAGCTGTGTGTTATTTACAAGCATTTGTATCCAAAAAAACACTGTGTCCAATTTTTTTTTCTTCAAGTTCAGTATGTTTAGATGACTGTAACTCAGTGGCCGGAGCACATAGAGAGATTATGGTTTTTTTGCCAAAAAATTCAAAGTGTTTTCTTTTAAATGACACCAACCCCATGAAGATGCTGCAAAGGGTTGAATAACAGCTTTCGATTTACTTTGGGCACATTATTTTTTGGCATTTTTAGGAAAATTGCCCGGAGTGCAAGTGGTTAACGCTGTCATTTCACCAAGTCATTGCTACCACATTGTTTGTGTGAGAGAGTTATGTGCTCCACTGAGTGTTTCTCAGGACACAATCTCTAAGCCTCTTTCCCCGTCTCCTGCGCTCCATATCATCCTGTAAGTTTTCCTGGCTGAATTTTGGATTTGTGAATTTTTGGACTTATGTTGTTTTCTTTATTAAATGCGCAAATTATCATCCAGCGCCTGGGTTCGTCCTTATCTCTGTGCGCCGCATAAAGGCGCAAATGACAGAACCCTGGCTGAAAAACCCTGCTGTACATTATGATCCATGTGATACATCGCCTCTCCAGCCCAGTTCAGACTACACAGTTTTCTCTTCCATGACATCACCATGTCAACCTATAGTCCAACAAATTCTTGTTGCATCTTGACGGGGAGCATGGTATCACTACACATTTGAGGTGGACACATGATTGCATCATTGTACCCTGCTGTCATAACAGGTAGTGGGGGGCAAGAAAGTGCCACATCATAGATAGGGCTCTGCTGTGTGTGTGATGACTGCCGACACACTGATCGGTTCCTCCAGGAGAACAGTATAGACTTCCATTTCTTCAAATATACCTAGAGGTAATTTTTCAGAAAAATTAGCCTGAATGTGACCTAAACTTGGCAACGAAGTTAGCTAGCTAGCTGATGCAACCAAGCTGGCTGTATGTAAACAGAAGGTCCTCATCAGAGGAAAATAATTGGCAACTGGAAATATTACAGCATTAACTTTTATTACTATTTTGGCATGTGCGCACAGCTGACACCCTATTGATCTTTACAGGAACATGTCGGTGATCGTCATTGGGACCTGTCAGACTAGAGGTGATGAAACACAAAAAATTCTGACACACTAGTCTTGCTGAATTGTAGTTGTGAGACACCAACAGACTCATGATTATAGAGGAGGGGTACAATCACAATGGATGCTGTGCGATAGTCGGCTGCAATGAAATCAGGTGAATTTCTGTAGTCTGAAAGCTACAACCTCCAGATCAACGATCATAATGCACATAGAATAGATTAATCTCACTTCAGCAGTCATCATTCATTATTTTCTGCTGCTGCACCTCTTACGGTGAGATCCCTGTGACTTCACTTCATTGTCTTCTTCTGCCTCCTCTGAATGTGACACACTGGGTCCGTTCCCATTTTAACAGTCTGTTAATGTACTGCATATAGAACTGTAATTTCAAACAAGAGCATTCATTCAAATGCCAGGATAAAACTATCTCCCTTTCTGCCATGCAGGGTAAAAAGCACATGTCAAAACAGGACACGGTTTCCATGGTGACAGAGTAGGATCCTATGTAAAACGGAAAATGTACTTATGCCACTGCTGAATGCTATGAACTGCACATTTTCTCACCTCGAACTTCTGCCGAAGCTCAAGGTTGACGTCATCCACTTCAGGAATGGGAACATTGTAGTACTCTCCCTCTTCCTGGTTCAGCAACTTGTACCTGGGAGAGTTTAAAAAGGATAAAAATTAATCTATTATTCACTTAATTATGTATAAAATTCTTTCAGCAGGTCTGTTTTTAATCAGCACCATCTGAAATCAACTTCTAACGTACACCTCCTTTCTGCAGATGCACTGTAGTAGTTTCAGAAGCACTTCAGCCAACATTTTTACTGTATGTATGGGGACTTCCTGCAGCTTTGAACTGTGCTTACAGCAGTGATCCATCAGGCTGAGCTTATGCAAAGACGCAGAAGGTATGCTAGCATGGCGCATGTGAGAGTCATTTCAACGCAACTGTGAGCGTGTCTTTATCAAAGTGAGACAAAGCAGAAAATGGCTCCTGTAGGTGGTGAGGACCTGAGAGGAAAACATCTTCACCTTCTCCGTCTCCTTCTGTGCTGCTGTTTTTAAGTAAAGTTAGGTGCACTTAGTGTAGGATTTTGTGCTTCCTTCTTGTAAAAATGACTTCATTAAAATACTGTAGTTGTAATCACAAATCCCAGTTGGGGTATTTGTTTACTGTTTATTTTATTTTTAATTGCATTATCCATATATATTTTTTTCTTTTAAATGTAGAAAATAGAGTATGTGTGGGGAGCGTGGAATAAAGAAGCTGAATTGCTTTTTAATTCAGGTTTATTCAAGCATCACATCATCCCCAGCCTTCTCTCTCAAACGAGCAAAAAGAGACTGAGCTACATCCAAGCTTCACATTTATAACATTTCACACAAAGGCTTTTCACACAGATGATTCACACAAAGGAAGAGTCACGTATCCTTGTCAAAACCCTCTATTGACATTTCTTCCTCTTCCAGACCTTCAGTCCCCCACCTGTCTCCCGGGGGTCGGGAAGTCCTTTCATCGTACCCCCGTCCTCTTGTTGTTCCCCGCAGGTGGTCCAGACCCATTGTCCCCTTCGGTCGTGAGGTCAATCTCCATATGTAATCTCAGCATCCACTTTATGCTTAAACATATGTAGGCACAAATACACGGGCTACATAACCCCCCCCCCCCCCCCAAACGACGAAGAATGGACAATACATTCAATTTTCAGTGAACATGCTACTATCAACAGTACATCTAACATCAAACACTCAGTCTGTGCGCCGCCTGGGCTTCAACCGCCTTCTGAATCTCCTGTAAGCCGGCCTCGCCTTCCCTGCGGCGCCCCTCTGCGAAGGACCTGTTGACTGAGGAAGAGAGTGGTTATCTGATCCCTGCGGGGGCCCCGGGACGCTTCCCTTGGGAGGTCTGCCGCGTCGAGGTGCCCTCGCTACCCGTACAGACTCGTCATTCATCACAAAAGCAGGTTTCAGTCTGTCAATACTAACTGTCTCTTTTCTGTCTCCCAAATCTAGCACAAAATGCTTATCACCTGTCTCCAGCACTCTATATGGCCCATCATATGGCGGTCTGAGGGTTGATCTTAAAGCCTCGTGCCTGACAAAAACGAACTCAGCATTTTTTAAAGCTTTGGGAACGAAAACGCGTGGAAAAGCGTGATGAACGGGGGCCGGGAGCATGTCCGCTCACGTGCCGACTAGCGGCCCAAGAGCCGGGAGGTGGGTTGGCTCCGGGTGCTCTGGTAAAAACTCGCCTGGCAGCCTGAGAGGTTGTGCGAACACTAACTCCGCTGGGGAGGCATCTAAATCCTCCTTGGGCGCAGAACGCAGCCCTAATAAAACCCATGGTAGTTTGTTTACCCAATCTGCATCCGTGAGTGACGCTCTGAGGGCTGCCTTCAAAGACCTATGAAAACGCTCGCATAAACCATTAGCCTGAGGGTGATAAGCGGTAGTGCGGTGAATTTTTGCTCCTAAGCCGCTGGCCATCGCTGACCAAAGCTCAGAGACAAATTGAGACCCTCTATCGGACGTAATATCCGACGGAACCCCAAAACGCGCCACCCAGGCCGTTAAAAAAGTGCGAGCCACCTCCGCAGCCATGGTCGATGCCAGTGGGACCACTTCCGGCCAACGTGTGGTTCGATCCACCACTGTCAAAAGATGTGTGAACCCCTGCGATGACGGTAGGGGGCCCACGAGGTCGACATGCACGTGGTCGAATCTCCTGGCCGGGATGTGAAACGGTTCTAAAGGGGCTCTTGTGTGCTTGTGAATTTTAGCCCTCTGACAGGACATGCAGGCCTTTGCCCACTCCTTCACGTGCTTGCGCAGGCTCGGCTAAACAAACTTTTCCGCTACCATTTTCACCGAAGCGCGCACTCCCGGGTGTGCCAAGGAGTGGATCGAGTCAAAAACGCGGCGGTGACACGCGGCCGGGACCACCGGGCGTGGGCGCCCGGTCGACACATCGCAGATTAAGGGGGGTGCACCGGTTTGCAAGCATCTGCTCTCCAGCCTTAACCCTGTTGGTCCAGACTGGAGCGCGCGCACGTCCGCAACTGCACCCTGCTCCGCTGCCATGGCTGTGTAATCTATCCCCACGTGAACTGGGGCCGCGCGCGCTCCCGCGCTGCTACTGTGCTGCGCGGCCGCGGTGGGGTAATCTGCCTCTGCGCGCGCCGGTGTCGTGACCGCGCGCGAGAGGCAGTCTGCTACTACGTTGAGTTTACCTGCTGCGTGTCGAATGTCAGTGGTAAATTCCGAAATTGCGGCCAGCTGCCTCTGCTGCCGGCCCGACCACGGATCTGAAATTTTGGACATCGCATACGTGAGCGGCTTGTGGTCCACGAAAGCGGTGAAACGCTGCCCTTCCAGCCAGAACTGGAAATGGCGAATAGCCAAATGAAGCGCCAACAGCTCCCTGTCAAATGCGCTGTATTTTCGCTCGGCCTCGCTCAAGGATTTGCTGAAGAAAGCCAGCGGCTGCCGAACCCCGGCAACCTGCTGTTCTATCACGGCCCCTATGGCCACATCTGATGCGTCGGTCGTTAGCGCGATTCGTGCTGATGGGTCAGGATGAGCTAGGAGTGCAGCGTCAGCCAAAGCTTTTTTTTACCTCCGTGAACGCGCGCTCCCGCTCTGGGGACCACTCGATAGTATTGGATGGTTTTTGTTTTTTTAGCGCGGCGTATAATGGCTGCATGAGCTGCGCTGCGTGGGGCAGGAAACGGTTATAAAAATTCACCATCCCTAAAAATTCCTGCAATGACTTGACCGTTTGTGGTCAGGGAAAATCCGCCACTGCGCGCACCTTATCCGGTAACAGAACTGCCTCTTCTGGGGAAACGCGGTGGCCCAAAAAATCGATCTGCGCGACGCCGAACTGGCACTTGGCTGGATTAATTATTAAACCGTGCTCTCCCAACCTCCTAAAAACCGCAGTGAGGTGTTTTTCGTGTTCTTCCTCTGAAATACTGGCGACCAAAATGTCGTCGAGGTAAACAAACACAAACGGGAGATCGCGTAACACGGCGTCCATCATCCGTTGGAACGTTTGCGCTGCCCCTTTAAGACCAAACGGCATGCGTAGAAACTCAAAAAGTCCGAACGGGGTTATTACCGCTGTTTTAGGAATGTCCTCAGGTCGGACTGGAACCTGATGGTAGCCGCGAACCAGGTCTATTTTTGAAAAAATGTGCGCCCCCACCAGATGTATTGAAAAATCCTGGATGTGTGGGATGGGGTAGCGATCATGTGCTGTGGCGTTGTTTAGTCTGCGGTAATCACTGCACGGTCTCCAGGAGCCGTCAGCTTTCGGGACCATATGGAGCGGCGAAGCCCATGGGCTTTTCGAACGGCGAAGGATGCCCAGCCTCTCCAGGCTGGCGAACTCCTCGCGCGCTATGGAGAGCTTGGCAGCATCCAAGCGCCGAGACTTCGTGAAGACGGGGGGGGCCAGCTGTAGTGATAAAATGCTCCACCCCGTGTTTCGCGACCGTTGCTGAAAAAGTGGGTACCGTGAGTGTGTGGAACTTACCACCTGCTGTGGCGACGTTGGTCTGTACTGGTGGCGGGGACACTCGAGTTGAACAGGGGAGAGAGTAGAAAGAGAGTGCATTTACCAGCCGCCTATTGGCCAGATCAACTAACAGACCATGTGAGCACAAAAAATCAGCCCCCAACATGTTGAAACTCACTGCCGCTATGACAAAAGTCCATTCATACGTGCGGCCATGTAAGCGTAAAGACAAAGTCCTTTTCCCGTAGGTGTTGATGCTCGAGCCGTTTGCCGCTGTCGCTCCGCTACCATGGGGTCCAGCCAACCGGTCAGCATAGGTTGGGGTGATGAAACTCACTTGGGCTCCGGTGTCTATGAGGAACTCCCGCCCGGAGCACGCATCTGTAATGTAGAGCAGCTTGCTGTTTTCGCCGAGAGTCGAAGCTGCTAACGACCCTCGGTCTTGCCGTTTCCCAAACTCCTGAAGCTGCATGGCGGCACACACCTGTGTGCCCTCTCGGCAAACCTCCGATGGTAAAAGCAGAGATCCTCTCCTCCGCTGCGTCGGGGCCGCGCCTCTGCCACTGGACCATCACCTCCACCGCGTCGAGGCCGTGCTGCTGCCGTCGTTGGCAGGGTTGGGTCTGCTGCCTCTGGCTCACCGCTGCCTTGGGTTGCCGCTGCTGTCGTCTGCTTGCCGCAGGCGTCCAGGAGCCTCTCTGCCTCCTGGGCCAGCTCCCGGAAATCCTCCTGGCTCTCACAACATATGCCAGACAGCGTTCCTCTCATGTGCATCGGGAGGTTAGTTAGGAAGATGTATTTGAAGAGGAAATCATCGTTGTCTGACCCCCTCAGCTGCAGCATGTCTTCCATTAGGGCGCCTGGCCTGTGTCCTCCTTGGTTGAGCAAAGCCAGGAGCCTCCTAGCCCTCTCTTCGGCTGAGGGCATGAAAAACTTGGTGAGGGCAGCTTTCAACCTGCCGTATTTGTCACGGGCGGGTGGCTGCTGTACCAAGCTCCGCACGCACTGGGCTGTGCGGTTGTCGAGCCTAGCGGTGACATGGTGAAACTTAGTGTCATCCGCTGTTACCCCTGCAAGCGCGAACTGTGACTCCGCTTGTAGGAACCACGACTGTGGGTTGTCCTGCCAGAATTCTGGCAGTTTGACGGCTACGGCGCTCGCTAGGGCAGACTCCAGCGAGTCCGGAACACAGAGACCCTCTCCAGGCATTCTCCACGTCACTGGGTCACCAATGTGGGGAGCGTGGAATAAAGAAGCTGAATTGCTTTTTAATTCAGGTTTATTCAAGCATCACATCATCCCCAGCCTTCTCTCTCAAACGAGCAAAAAGAGACTGAGCTTCATCCAAGCTTCACATTTATAACATTTCACACAAAGGCTTTTCACACAGATGATTCACACAAAGGAAGAGTCACGTATCCTCGTCAAAACCCTCTATTGACATTTCTTCCTCTTCCAGACCTTCAGTCCCCCACCTGTCTCCCGGGGGTCGGGAAGTCCTTTCATCGTACCCCCGTCCTCTTGTTGTTCCCCGCAGGTGGTCCAGACCCATTGTCCCCTTCGGTCGTGAGGTCAATCTCCATATGTAATCTCAGCATCCACTTTATGCTTAAACATATGTAGGCACAAATACAGACTGCAGTATGTACTATTTGTCTCATTTTAAGCAGTGTTCATCATTCAATTTGCCATGTTTTTACTAATAAGAAAGTTCACAAATTTATGAATAATGCCACAAATTTACAAGAAAAAGTCACACATTTGCAAGGAAAAGTAATGTATTTATCAGGAAAAAAGTGAGGTTGCTTGAAATAATAGTGACTTCATAAGGAAAAGGTCTTCAATTATAAGAAAATCTGCAGATTTAAATGAAAACTACTTGATTTATTAAAAGTAATAAATTAAAAAAAAAAACTTGGAAAAACTGATTCAAAAGACAGGTTGCAAATTCATAAGAAAAAAATTAAACACAAAAGATGTTGTAATTCTTCCTAGGAGTTCTGCAGGCAGTGTGAGGACACAGATTAAGATCATGTGGCATGGCAGCCCTGACAGCAGTATTGCTGCCCACCAACTCTGCTTTCTGATAAACCTCCGTCAGGTTTTACTCCTTTATGTTGCTCCTTTAGAACCAGTGTGTAACATACTGGGGGACTGTCCGGAATCCCTGCGCAGGTCTGTGTGACTGGGACTTGAGGGCTATGATCAAGGACTGAAAACAAGGATGAGCACAGATACGTGTTGTTGTTGCCGAGGCAACAGCCCATCTTTGCTGAGCTGCTCTGTTACAACCCACTTTCTGGGCCAAGGACAGAACTGCCTATTTCAGCCTGGGATCATTGAGTCCATCTCCACCTCTACACCAAGGTGGACAAACTTAGTCATTTTCACCCTTTTCTTGGGCAAGGCAGATATTCATTTGGTCTCTTTTTTGCTCACAGCAAGGCAGACCTACACCTTATGTCCCAGGCTGGGATTTGAACCCATGATCCCATCACCTCCTGCTCTACCACTGAGCCAAAGGAAATTCCTCACTAGCACTTGGCTAGTAACGGAGGAGTACTCTGTGGTGTCAGGACCTGAACCACTGACCAATGAGCCATGGAGGGGGCCGTCACATGCTCCTTCAGAGGAAAAAATAAAATAAAAATAAATAACTCTTGTAACTTTTTTGTCATAAATATGTCACCTGGCAGTAGTAAATTTGCATTTGTTTTCCTGTTTTTTTTCATGTAACATTGACACTTTATTCTTATATTTGCACTGTATTATAGTAAATCTGGAACTTTTTCCTTAGAAATTTGCAACCTTTTCTTGCAAATTAGCAAACTTTTTTTTCTATTAAATTTGTGGATTTTTCTTTTAATTTTTTAACTGTAATTTATTAATTGTAATTTTTTTAAATTGCAACTTTTTTTCTTGAAAATTTGAAACTTTTTTCTAGTAAATCTGCACTTTTTTTTACTTACAAAAGTGCTACTTTTTCTGGTACATTTGCAAGTTTTTTCTTGTAAAGGTGCAACTATTTTTGTGGTAAATTTGCACTTTTTCTTCTAACAAATTTGTTTTTGTTATGATCTGGTGAGCGCACTCCCCCTCCCGTCCTGTGGGAGGGTCCCTGGCTCCGCAGGTAATCAATGCACTTGCGTGAGTGGACACACCTGCTGTCTCCTCGCTGCCAGCGCTTAAAAGGACCTGCCTGTGAACGCTCCAGCGCTGGCTCGTTGGGTATACTGCCACAAAGAATTAAGTAAGTAAAGTATTTATTGTTTTGGAACCCAGAAGATTAATCCGTCTCTCTCTTCCTCTCTCTCAGGTTGCTGCCATCTCTGCGGTGTGTCCCCGGGGGTTTGTTGTGAACTCACCTGCTCCTCCATCATCATCTTCACTCCAGATCGCCTTCTCCACCCGGTCAGACATCCCACCAGCCATATTTACCCGCAGCTCCTGGTCATCCTTGCCTTTCTGGGTTCCTCGTCGGGCTCTCTGCTCTCACTCGTAAGAGTTTTCTATGATTCATTACTACCTGCCTCCCTCCTTGTGCTAATTTGTTCTCGTCTCTTTCATTTTAGGCTGGGCGCTCCTCTGGCGAGTGAAGTGTTTTCCACTATCTCTGCATTTCTCTTTTTCAATAAAACTGTGTTTAAAACTTTGCTTCTCTGCGTTGGGTGCATTCTTTGGTGTAGCATCTTGCACATGGGCTGATATTACTAGCAATCATGACAGTTTTCTTGTTTTTTTCATGTAACATTGACACTTTATTCTTATATTTGCACTGTATTATAGTAAATCTGGAACTTTTTCCTTATTAATGTGTAACCTCTTTCTTGCAAAATTGCCATATTTTTTTCTATTAAATTCGCTACTTTTTCTTGTAAATTTGAAACATTTTTTCTGGCAAATTTGCATTTTTTCCCACAAGTTTGCAACTTTCTTCCTTATAAATTCAAAAGGTAGATGACTCTTTGAAGGGTTTCTCCATCCTGCTGTAATAACTTATCATTTCCTCATCAATTTAGTGCATGTAAAGATATACTTCTTTTATCTTAAGAGATTTCAGTTGCCCTTATGTGACCCTTTTTCTCATAAATGTGCAATTTTTCTCATGAATTTGTGACTTTTATCTTACAAATTCACGTTTTTCCCCCTGTAATTTTGCCCTGGTTTCACATTAGAGCAACAGCCCCTGAAAATGTCTGTGCATGTCCCTGACTAAAAATACCATTGAACTACACTTAGGATCAGTAATTAATCAGTAATTCATCTGAGCTGTAATGAAAAGTGTGGCTTATTAATCAGTTTAAAAGCAGCAAGGGCAGTAAAAGAGGTGTTTTCACAACCAAATTAAATGTAAGTACTGTATATCTAAAAACATGGCTGACCATCCACACATTGGAGCCTTGATGAGTTCCGACACTCCAAATGACATGGATCCCATAAAGTCATTCCGGGTGGTTCGATCCCAGTCCCACACCTCGATTGACAGACGGCGGTCCTTATCTGATGCTTTCAGTTTACTGCATACACATGGAGACAAGGAGAATGGGGCAGAATCTGCAACAAATATCTGAAAATAGGACATAAATGTGCATTACTAAAAACAGAAACAATCAGTTTCACTCACAAGGTGAAGGACTCATTCCAGCAGGGGTTGAGGGAAGAACGGATGGTTCTGGTCTTCTGTTTGGTCTCATTCTTTGGATCCGGGATGAGCTTGAGTTTGACATATGGATCTGATAAACCATTTGGATCCATGGGGATTAGGTTCCTGGCTTCACCCACTAGAAGAAGCATGAGAGATAGAAAATATGAGCACATATGTTTCCGCATTTGAACCCCACTCCCAGCCGGACTCAAATGCGCCATGACTCCACACTGACTCAGGGGTTAGAAAGCGGACAGATGGCAGACTGTAGAGGGAGTGATAGTGAGAGGGATGGCTGAAAAGAGGAGAGGAGTCAGTGCAAGTCACTCAGTGGCCAGACAGCAAGGAAATGGATTTATTGGTATATTCAAAGATTCAAATTCAAGATTGAATATATATATACTGTATATATACGTATATATACAGTATATATATATGATGGATTGGCGATCTGTCCAGGGTGTACCCTGCCTCTCGCCCAAAGATGCTGGGATAGGCTCCAGCCCCCCCGCGACCCGAATGAATGAATATATATTAGGGATGAGCCGATACCATTTTTCAAGCCTGATACCAATAGTGTGACTTTGAGTATCGGCTGATACTGGTAAAACCCTGATATTGTCTCTCTTATTTAAAACAATAAAAGTATAGAACATACTTTGGTAATGACTGGTTGCATTTTGCACACATATAAAGCCACAAATCTAAAAGTCAAAGGATATATTACAAATTTGACTCAGCTCAGCAACGCTGCTACTTTTTTTTATTTTAAACTTTGCAACATTGGCAGCATTTCATTGGTCAGCACTATGTAAGCATACATTCTGAAGTTTTAAGTGCAAGTTTATGCAAAAACTTTGAAGCTGAGTATTTAAATAAACATTGAGATGAAATTCAAAGTGCCACTTTATGCATGAGGTAAAAAAAAAAAGCTGTCATCATCATCATCATCATCATCATCATAGTCTGTCGTGGGCGACAATGACTGTTTCATTTAGGTCTGATCAGATTCCACCACACAGCTCTGTCCTTAGCCTTCCTCTGCCAGGAACTCCTGTCTATGACCAACTTTTCAAGTTTCTTTTTACAGTGTCTTTAAATCTGAGCCTTGGTCTACCTTGATTGCGTTTGCCCTCGCATAACTGTGAGTAGAGTAACTGCCGAGGGAGACGCTGGTGGTCCATGTAGATCTGAAAATACAGGAGCTAACCCTTTAAGTTGTATTTTTGACATTTATTATTATTATTATTATTATTATTATTATCCATCCATCCATCCATCCATCTTCTACCGCTTTTCCGGAGGTCCAGGTCGCAGAGGCAGCAGTTCAAGCAGAGAAGTCCAGACTTCCCTCTCCCCAGCCACCTGCTCCAGCTCTTCAGAGAGGATACCAAGGCGTTCCCAGACCAGCTGGGAGACATAGTCTCTCCACCGAGTCCTGGGTCTGCCCCGGGGTCTCCTCCCAGTGGGACGTGCCTGAAACACCTCAAGTGGGAGGGGTCCAGGAGGCATCCTAATCAGATGCCCATACCACCTCAACTGACTCCTTTCAATGTGGAGGAGCAGCGGTTCTACTCTGAGCCTCTCCCGGATGACTGAGCTCCTCACCCTATCTCTGAGGGTGAGTCCAGTGATCCTACGGAGAAAGCTCATTTCAGCCGCTTGTATCCGCGATCTTGTTCTTTCGGTCATTACCAAAGCTCGTGACCATAGGTGAGAGTAGGAACATAGATTGACTGGTAAATCGACAGCTTTGCCTTAGAACTCAGCTCCCTCTTCACCACAACAGACCGGTACAACCTCCGCATCACTGCAGATGCTGCTCCAATCTGTCTGTCAATCTCTCACTCGTGAACAAGACCCCAAGATACTTTAACTCCTCCACTTGGGGCAAGAGCCTGTCCCCAACCCAGAGAGGACAATCCACCTTTTTCTGGCTGAGGACCATGGACTCGGACTTGGAGGTGCTGATTCTCATCCCAGCCGCTTCACACTCAGTGGCAAACCGTCCCAGCAAGAGCTGTAGGTCATTGCTGGATGAAGCCAACAGGACAACATCATCTGCAAACAACAGAGATGGGATCCTGTGGTCACCAAGCATGACACCCTCCATTCCCTGGCTGCGTCTAGAAATCCTGCCCATAAAAATTATGAACAGGATCGGTGACAAAGGGCAGCCCTGGCGGAGTCCAACTCTCACTGGGAATGACTCCGACCGAGTGTTCGCAATACGAACCAAACTCTCACAATGGTCGTACAGAGACCGAATAGCTCGTAACAACAAGCCCGATACCCCATACTCCTGAAGCACCCCCCTCAAAAAACCACGAGGGACGCGGTCAAATGCCTTCTCCAAGTCCACAAAACACATGTAAACTGGTTGGGCAAACTCCCATGAACCCTCAAGAATTCTCGAGAGGGTAAAGAGCTGGTCTGATGTGCCACGGCCAGGACGAAAACCACATTGTTCCTCCTGAATCCGAGGTTCGACCAACGGCCGGACTCTCCTCTCCAGTACCTTGGCATAGACCTTCCCAGGGAGGAGTGTGATCCCTCTAAAGTTGGAGTACACCCTCCGGTCCCCTTTTTTGAAGAGAGGAACCACCACCCCGGTTTGCCATGCCAAAGGCACTGCCCCCGACCTCCACGCAATGTTGCAGAGGCGTGTCAACCATGACAGCCCAACAACATCCAGGGCCTTGAGGTACTCAGGGCGAATCTCGTCCACCCCCGGGGCCCGGCCACCAAGGAGATTTTTAACCACCTTGGCGACCTCAGCCCCTGTGATAGGCGAGTCATCCCCCTCGTCCCCAAACCCTGCTTCCTCTGTGGAAGGCATATCAGTGGGATTGAGGAGATCCTCGAAGTATTCCTTCCACCGCCCGACGATATCCCCAGTCAAAGTCAACAGTGTCCCATCCGCACCATACACAGTGTGGACAGGGAGCTGCTTTCCCCACCCTGGAGCCAGGCCTGTGGGAGGGGCTCGGAGGATAGCATCTGGTGGCCAGGTTTCCACCCATGGGACCCGGCCGGGCTCAGCCTGAAGGAGTTACATGAGTCTGCCCTCCAGTGGGCTCACCACCTGCAGGAGGGATCATGGGGGTGCGGTGCTATGTGGATTAGGTGGCAGTCAAAGGTGGAGACCTTGGCGGACTGATCCCAAGCTTATTATTATTATTATTATTATTATTATTATTATTATTATTATTATTATCATCATCATCATCATCATCATCATCATAAATCATAAGTATTCTCCTGGTCCTAGCTTTATTTAGTAGTGTTTCTGATATTATTCTCTGTCCATTCTTAGATTTTAGGTTTGCTCTTATTTTGAAGTCATTCCTGTTCCATTTCATGTAGCCCTGTTGTTCTAGTCCTGCTTCCAGTTCACTGTTACAATTTGCTATTTATGTTTCTGTCACCTAGCTCTCATCAGCTATAACTCTCTGTCGAAACGTAAGCCCATGTTATGTCTTCATTTCCACGCTCCAGTCTGGTTTTTACTTTCAGTTTTGTTCTTTTGCTTAGGTCTCACTTTTAGCGTTCAGCCTCCGAGCTGGAAAAACACTTCCTTCTGCCTGGTTCTTGACAGAATTCAGCATACTCCTTAACCGTCATACTTTTGCAAGTGTTTTATCAAGTTGCTGGTGTTGACGTTCTGATGAAGAAAGAAAGAAGAAAATTGTAAACGCTGGTATCATATAGCAACATACTGAGGCAAGTCCCACAGACAGGCTCCAGTGACACTTGTTGCTTCTGTTTACAGAAGCCACATGCAGCACGGCTGAGAACATGATCGCACCTTCATTTTATTTTAATACTATTAATGTATCGGATCTGTAAATTACTTTTATTCCTTACCAATACCAATCCAACCATTTTTTATATAGAGCCTTTCAAGATAATAAGTCCATTATTCATTCACTCCACAGACAGATAATGGTAGTGGTAAGCTACTACTGTACCCAGACTGATGGAAATGTGGCTGCCAATCCATGCCAACAGCCTCTCCGACCATGACCGAACATTTATACACATGCATACCCAGTGTCATGGACACTGTGGTATGTATGAGGAATGAGGGACTGGAGGCTCTTCTGTCATACAGCAAATCAACTCTTTATTATGGGGACAGAACTATTTATACACAAGGGCCGTGACCGCCTGACGTCACACCAGAGGCGGGTACGGCAGCACGCACACACCACACTCACTACACCACAATTCCCCTCCCCCTTACAAAAATGCAAACCACACACACAATCGAAACCCTCTCCAATTTAGGACCCGAATCGTGCACTAAGGGACAAGGAATCATGAACTGCAGGAAAATGGCCTATGACATTCACACAAAAATAACTCAAACCAGCATTTTTCTTTTTTTTTTCTTTTCAAAATATACACAAAATAAGTAAAACAATCCCATAACATACATACTCACATGCACACCAGCAGAGTATATGTATTATTTACATCAAGAGTATTTAAGTCACACCTACAGACGTGGACAAAATTGTTGGTACCCCTCTGTTAATGAAAGAAAAACCCACAATGGTCACAGAAATAACTTGAATCTGACAAAAGTGATAATAAATAAAAATTCTATGAAAATTAACAAAAGAAAATCAGACAATGCTTTTGAATTGCGGTTCAACAGAATTATTTTAAAAAACAAACTCATGAAACAGGCCTGGACAAAAATGATGGTACCCTTAACTTAATATTTTGTTGCACAACCTTTTGAGGCAATCACTGCAATCAAACGATTTCTGTAACTGTCAATGAGACTTCTGCACCTCTCAGCAGGTATTTTGGCCCACTCCTCATGAGCAAACTGCCCCAGTTGTCTCAGGTTTGAAGGGTGCCTTCTCCAGATGGCATGTTTCAGCTCCTTCCACAGATGTTCAATAGGATTTAGATCAGGGCTCATAGAAGGCCACTTTAGAATAGTCCAATGTTTCGCTCTTAGCCATTCTTGGGTGTTTTTAGCTGTGTGTTTTGGGTCATTATCCTGTTGCAAGACCCATGACCTGCGACTGAGACCAAGCTGTCTGACACTGGGCAGCACATTTCTCTCTAGAATACCTTGATAGTCTTGAGATTTCATTGTGCCCTGCACAGATTCAAGACACCCTGTGCCAGATGCAGCAAAGCAGCCCCAGAACATAACAGAACCTCCTCCATGTTTCACAGTAGGGACAGTGTTCTTTTCTTGGTATGCTTCATTTTTGCGTCTGTGAACATAGAGCTGATGTGCCTTGCCAAAAAGTTGCAGTTTTGTCTTGTCTGTCCATAGAACATTCTCCCAGAAGCTTTGTGGCTTGAATTTGCCAAACATGCAGTTTGGCAAATTCCAGTCTGGCTTTTTTATGATTTGTTTTCAACAGTGGTGTCCTCCTTGGTTGTCTCCCGTGAAGTCCACTTTGGCTCAAACAACGACGGATGGTGCGATCTGACACTGATGTACCTTGACCTTGGAGTTCACCATGAATGTGTTCCACCATAATTTGCAAATAAATTCTTTAAAAATCAGACAATGTGATTTTCTGGATTTTTTTTTTCTCATTTTGTCTCTCATAGTTGAGGTACACCTATGATGAAAATTGGAGACCTCTCTCATCTTTTAAGTGGGAGAACTTGCACAATTGGTGGCTGACTAAATACTTTTTTGCCCCACTGTATATTTAATATAGTGGGATGACATAGGGAATAAGTATTGAACACGCTTGGTGAAATTCATTTAATATTTACTAGAAAAGCCTCTGTTGGTAATAACAGCTTCCAGACACCTACTGTATGGAGAAACTAGGCATTGCTCAGGTGTGATTTTAGCCCATTTTTCGACACAAACTGTCTTCAAATCTCAAAGGTTCTGTGGGTGTCTTCTGTGAACTCTGATCATAAGTTCGTTCCATAGATTTTCAATTAAATTCAGGTCAGTTGACTGACTGGGCCATTCTAGCAGCTTTATTTTCCTTCTCTGAAACCAGTTGACAGTTTCCTTGGCTGTGTGCTTGGGATCATGTCTTGCAGAAGTGTCCACCCTCGTTTCATCTTGAGCATCTTGGCAGATGGCAACAGGTTCTTATCAAGGATGTCTCTATACATTTGTCCATTCATCTTTCCTTCAGAAAGATGAATGGACAAATGTATAGACATGTATAAATGTATATGTAAATGCACTAGTGTGCATGCCTTGTGCATGCCCGTGCATACCTGTGCATCCCCGTAGAAACCAAGTATAAGCAAGTATTTCTGCATGCCCGTAGAAAGCAGGTATAAGCAAGGGTGTAAGCAAGCACGTCAGCACTCGTTCAGTGATGCCTGCCTTTGATCTTTGATGGTGTCATAGTGAGTCCTATGACCTTTGATGATGTCATAGCAAGTCCTATGATTGTAAGTGATGACTGCCTTTGATCTTTGAAGATATCATAGGGAGTACTATGATCTTTGATGATGTCATAGTGAGTCCTATGATTGTGAATGATGCCTGCCTTTGATCTTTGATTGTGTCATAGCGAGTCCTATGACCTTTGATGATGTCATAGCGAGTTCTATGACCTTTGATGATGTCATAGCTAGTCCTATGATTGTAAGTGATGACTGCCTTTGATCTTTGATGATGGCACAGCAAGTCCTATGATGCCTGCATTTGATCTTTGATGATGCCATAGTGAGTCCTATGATTGTGAGTGATGCCTGCGTTTGATCTTTGATGATGTCATAGCAAGTCCTATGATTGTGAGTGATGCCTGCCTTTGATCACACACAGACA
Organism: Pholidichthys leucotaenia; assembly: GCA_020510985.1. Classification (NCBI taxonomy): domain Eukaryota; kingdom Metazoa; phylum Chordata; class Actinopteri; order Cichliformes; family Pholidichthyidae; genus Pholidichthys; species Pholidichthys leucotaenia. Next base: position 290,586,233 of record CM035838.1, read on the forward strand.
CACACAGATTTTCTTGAATCACTCTCTATACGATGATGTCTGTATATCATATAGACATCGTGTAGACATCATAGGCACATCATAGGCGATCCTAGGGTCTTTTAGCAAGTCCTATGGTCGTGACAGACAGACAGACAGACACACACACACACACACACAGATTTCTTGAATTATATATAGCGTGATTCATTCATTCATTCATCTTCTTCCGCTGATGAAGTGATGATAGCAGGACTACAGCTCCTGACCAGATAGAGTGATGATATAGAGTGAAGTACATGGTGGTAATGCACCTGTAAGCTTTTTGCCAACCGCCAATCAAATCTAAAAGAAGAAGAAGAAGAGGTGTCATGATCTCCCCGTACGCTGCGGAAAAGCACACGGAGGAGGGGTGAAAAGATGAGGATTTACGTGCAGGGTTTATGCACCACACACATTTATTAAATACAGCAATACTGACACACAGTTTCAACAATGGTTTCCAATGAAGCTAAAGGTCCAAAATGCAGCGAGGGAAACACAGTTCGTAGCGACTTTGATTACCATGCAGCGATTAATGACCGCATGAAGCGCAATGACCCAGCAATGCATGACTAGAAAAAGGCTCCTTAACTCTTTGAGTGTGAGAATTTTCATGCCCCTAGTGGCAGAGCGCGGCACTGCACCTGTCTTCTCACTGACATGATCGCCTGCCTTGGGGATTTGTACCGATTGTACTGATTTGCCAGTTTCAAAAGGTGGCAGGCATCTGTTGGAGGACTCAGTGGATGTCACGTAATACACCAAAGAAGAAGAAGTCCTCATTTCCTTTTCCTGTTTTAGCATTTAGCCCAGAAAGCTAATATGTCCGCGATTGTCACTGGCACTTTTTCGGCTTTGTACACCGAAAATAGCCGCGGGATACAAGCAAAATTTATGTGGGATAATCATAAGACTTTGTAGATGTGGTACAGACTTTAAATTACCAACATAACACAAAATATGGACCATGATGTGTGAAAATGCAGCGACCACGCCAGCCAGCCATCCACCCAGCCAGCCAGCCAGCCCCCCTTTGTCAACAGTAAGTGACTTATTTCAGTTTTTTTTAAATGTATTGATTTCTTGTTCATATACTTTGAAGATACGATGATGAGGTACATCTGTAAAAAAAAAAAAAACTGTCAGAAGACTGAACCATTCTTTGTGTAAATACGTCCAAAGTCCAGTTTTGACTGAGTTACGGAATTTAAAGAGGTGCTGCGACATTATGCAAATTAGATGTGTAAATTTTTTCCTATCTGAAACTTTGGATCATAGTTTACGTCTTTCTAATTGACAGTAAGCCATTATCTCTTGCAACTTTCAAGTTATAGCCTTGGAAATCTGAACTATTTTATTGACAAAAATATTTACCACTCTTGACCACCAGGGGTTATGTCACAGTTCGGCAACATACACACTCAGAGGGTTAAGTACATGCATTGCTGGGGATGGTAGATTGGAGGCACCTGGACGAGGCCCGGGAAAGATGATCAGCGAGGGCTGGAACAGCTGATGGTGATCAGTGAGGGGGGTGTAGTCGGACCAGCAGACTGTCAGCAGACACACAGCTGCTGGACCCAGAGCAGTGGCTATGGGCACGATACACACTGGAAATGCATACTAAACATGCATACACAACGGCCCCGAGACCCACAGAGAGATCAGGACTGAGCTGGGGAAAACCAAGCCGACTCAGCTCCTGACAGAGTCCCCCCCCCTTTAAGGGGTGGATTTCCGGACACCCAAGGTAACATCCCAGACCCCCCCACCACCAACAGGAACAAACAACACGAACCCGGGTGAGAGGTAGGGGGAACAGGAAAGGTGGGAACACAATACCCCACCCAGGATCCACAATAGCCCTCCTAAGTCCAAAGGCGTGGAGGCTCAGGAAGCCGCCGCGAGTCCCAGGCCCAGCAGGCAGTCCGGCGGACAGAGTCTGGTGGCTTGCTGGACTGCACGGGCCATTTGGCCCAGAACCCCAGTCCCTCAGGCGGTCGGCCAGCGCTGTAAAGCCACCAAGACTGGCAGGATGAAGCAGGAGGCGGCCTGCTCACCGGAAGATTCACAGGAGGGTGACCGGACCGTAGGGAAGGAATCCCCACGGTGTCAGACAGAGAGGAGAAGGAAGCCACGGCGTCCTCGGGCAGACCCACAGGACCCTTGGTGGTCCCGGCTTGGGCCACAGCTGCTTATGTGATGGGCCCCGACCAGACTGGCTCGGCTGCACCCGCGGTGGACCCCGACCGGGCCGGCTCCACTGCACCCATGGTGACCTCCGGCTGAGGCTCCACTGCACTGGTGGTGACCTCCAGCTGAGGCTCCACTGCACTGGTGGTGAACTCCGGCTGAGGCTCAGCTGCACCCGCGGTGAACTCCGGCTGGAGCTTGGCTTCACCCGCGGTGATCTCCTCAATGGGGGAGGTCATGCTCCCCTTGACCCCTGGCGCTGACCCCCGATCCTCAGAGGCCTCTGGCGGGATCAGCTGCTCTCCAGCGACCCTGTCAGGGGGCTCCGAACCCGGAGAGGGAGAAAGAGAGACCGGGTCAGGGTCGCCGGCAGCGGCAGAGCCCGGTGAGGTGGCCCCGAGGGCTACTGTGAGCTGCCCCAGGTCCTCCTCACCATGAGTCGGGCAGTGTGACATCGAAACTATTGACATAATGGAGCACACTTGCCTGAACTTGGGCTCTACCGCCATCCAGGACTCCGGCGATTTAGGGTGCGTAGGTTCCTCCGGTCCATCGGGTGCTACACCACCCGTCGACCTCCGGGACCACTGGGCCCGTGTCATCATCTGTGGGCAACCCGGGTTGGGGCAGCTCCTCTCTGGCGCAGTTAGGGTCGCCGGCAGTGGCAGAGCCCAGCGAGGGGAGTCCAGATGCAGCCAGTAGCCGCACCCGGCTCTCCTCCCCAAGAGCCAGACGAGATCCCTCCATCATTGACAAATGAACTACCGGAGAGGTTACTTGCCTGTGCTCAAGCTCTACCGCCGTCCAGGACTCCAGCGATGCCGAAGATGGCGTTCGGGGTCCCGTCGGCTAGAGGTCTGGTCCGTGGGATGATTCTGCTGCAGCGACCACCGCCGCAGGCATGATGGTGGCAGCAGTCCTGGTGCTCCCATGCGCCATCTTCCTTGCCACCAGTTCATCTGGCGTGGTGGCCGAGGACAACCTCTCTGCTGACCCATGAGCTGGACCCTCTTGGGCCTCTGGTTCCTCTCCCCTTGAGCGACCTGGATCTGGTGTCGGCAAGCTCATGGGGGTACACGGGAAAGGGTTGGGTGAGGTCGGGTATGGGGGCACTACATACCACTGGGGCGGAACACTCAGGGGGCTGCTCACCCCGAGTCGTCTCACCAGGAGGCAGGCAGAATTGTTCATCAGACATAAAAGTTAAACAAGAAATAACTTGCCTGTCCTCCTGACACGAGATGTCCTCAGTGGCCTCCAAGACATCTCCCCCCTCCGGGCGTTCATCCTTGTGCAACGCCGGTGAGAAGGGAGGCCTCTTCCGACGGGAGTTCCTCCTCCTCTTCCTCCCAGATGGCTCAGGGACCAGATAGTCCGGGATGTGAAGATCCACGCTGGGCAGCAAGTCAACCGTGCCGAGAAGCTCTGTCTTCTCCGGAGAGGTGGGGCAGAGCAGCCACGAGGAGCTCGAGCACTGGGGAATCCTCATCCGACTCCTCCTCAATGCGGCGGTTGAGTGCAGCGAGCAGGTTTGACCACTCTTCATCCATCGGCAAGCCCATGGATTGAGCAAGCGTGGGGGGTGGAGCCCTCGCCGCCGGGGAAGCACGTCCTTGGGCCTCCCTCTCGCAGTGCTCCTCCTCGATCCGGTGGTCTATCATGGCCAGTAACCCCAGTCTCTCCTCTTCTGTCATGACGTCCAAGGATTGGGCGGTCGCCGGCCCGGGAGAAGATGCAGGGGACTCCACCGGCATGGTTGCAGGAGAATGCCTCCATGCAGACCCCTGGGCAGGATCATCCAGGGCCCCAACCTTCTCCACCGCCTGGCGGCTCGGTTCTTGGACTGACAGGCACTCCGGGAAAGAGGAAGGAGACACGGAGAGAGGAAGAAAAGAATTATTATCTGCAGCTGGAGGAGAGGACCCAGTGGACTGCTGAAATCGGGCCTCTCCCTCGGGAGACAGACAAGGTTTGGTGTTATCAGATTGTACAGAATGAAAAAACACTTGCCTGTCATCCTGGTGTTTGAGGTTGACAGCTGCAGCAAATGAACAGTCAGCCCTCTCCGTGTCTGCGGAGATCTGGCTCCTTTCCATGGTTTGTGGAGGAGCTGTCTCCATGGCTACGGAGGTGGGCATTCCCGGGGCGGCCCTAGCAGACCTCACGACAGCTGGAGGGGAGGTGATGGCTGCCAAAGATGAGTAGGGCTTCTCCCGGCATCTCCTCGCGGAATGACACTGATTCTGGGCGGCCGACACTGATAGCGAAGCGGAGAGAGAATGGCTGTAGACTGTGGAGCGCATTCCCGCTCCGGCTCCGCGAGGAACGCCGCACTCCCTACACCAGGAAACATGCGCTGGAGCATGTAGACCGAAGCGATCAGGTCTGCGTACTGAGGGTAATCCCAGAGACCAGGATGCGCTTCCAGGATTCCATCCACTGCGTCCAGGCTGCTCCACTTCACCTTGGGTCCATGGGTCTTGTGGGCCTCATCCATAAAGTCCTGGATGAAGGTCGCCGCCCAATTCTCTTCCACCGTGGGATGCCTCGCCACTGATTTCCTCTGGCCAGCATGGGAGCGGCTCGCCAAAGGCATAGTGGGGTAAACTGGTGGGTGAAAAACAGTTCAAAAGTAGAAAAAGAGCGATGTGTGGGTGTACCCACTAAATCCTCTTTCTCAGCTGGGTCATTCTGTCATGATCTCCCCGTGCGCTGCGGAGAAGCGTACGGAGGAGGGGTGAAAGGATGAGGATTTACGCGCAGGGTTATGCACCACACACATTTATTAAATACAGCAATACTGACACACAATTTCAACAATGGTTTCCAATGAAGCTCAAGGAGTCCTCAAGGATGCTCAACAGTTTACAGGTGAGGACGACTGGGGAAAACACACACAGTGAATACTCACAGACCTGGAGCTGTCTGAGTTAATCCAAATAGGCAACGAGGGAAACACAGTCCGTAGCGACTTTGATTACCATGCAGTGATTAACGATCGCATGAAGCGCAATGACCCAGCAATGTGTGGCTGGAAAAAGGCTCCTTAAGTACACGCATTGCTGAGGATGGTAGATTGGAGGCACCTGGGCGAGGCCCAGGAAAGATGATCAACGGGGCCGGGAACAGCTGATGGTGGTCAGTGAGGGGGATGTGGTCGGACCAGCAGACTGTCAGCAGACACACAGCTGCGGGCCCCAGAACAGTGGCTATGGGCACGGTACACACTGGAAATACATACTAAACATGCATACACAATGGCCCCGAGATCCACAGAGAGATCAGGACCGAGCCGGGGAAAACTGAGCCGGCTAGGACCCTGACAAGAAGAAGTCTGCCTGTACCATGTGCTGAAAAACACCCCCACACCATGATGGGATGTGCAGTGCCATCTCTCCTCCAAACATGCTGTGTGTTGCGGCATCCAAAAAGTTAAATTTTGGTTTCATCTGATCAGACTATATTCTTCCAGTATTTTACTGGCTTGCCCAAATGTTGTGCAGCAAACTTTTAAATGAGCTTCAACATGCTTTTTCTTCAGCAATGAAGTCTTGTGAGGTGAGTGGGCATAGAGCCCATGTCAATTGAGTGCATTACTTATTGTTTTCTTTGAAACAATAGTACCTGCTAACTTCAGGTCTTTCTGGAGCTTTCCACAAGTGGTCTTGAGCTCTTGGATAACTCTTCTGATAATTCGTTTGACTCCTCTGTCAGAAATCTTGCGAGGAGCTCCTGGTCATGTCAGGTTTATGGTTAAATGATGTTCTTTCCATTTTCGAATGATGGCTCCAACAGTGCTCACTAGAACATTCAGCAGTTTAGAAATGTGCCTATATTTCTTGGTTTCTTGGCTTTCTATGCCTTTTTGCACCTCTTTTTCTTCATGTGTTCAATACTTATTGCCTATGTCATTCCACTTTATTAAATATAACTTGTTTTGTGAACATAGTTGCCTTGAATTCTTTGTACTTATGGATTACTTGGGTTGTTTCTGGTATCTGGTGAAAATCTCAGGTCAATAGCTCCATCAGAAATATGTTTAATGAGAAAAATGTTGATGTGTTCAATACTTATTTTCCCCGCTCTCTGTGTGTGTGTGTGTGTGTGTGTGTGTGTGTGTGTGTGTGTGTGTGTGTGTGTGTGTGTGTGTGTGTGTCCATCCATCTTCTTCCGCTTAATCCTTTTCGGGTCACGGGGGGGCTGGAGCCTATCCCAGCATCTTTGGGCGAGAGACAGGGTACACCCTGGACAGATTGCCAGTCCATCGCAGGGCCAACACACACACACACACACACACACACACACACACACACACACACACACACACACACACACACATATATATATATGTTTGTACATGTGGCCTTATGCAATTTGAGGCTTTTTCTTCACATAAACAGACAGATGGCTGATCAGATCGGGCACTGCGTATGCTGCTAACAGGTGCTGCGAAGCAAAGCATACTGTCGAAATTCACTTAAGTTGAAGTGTGAAACAACACCAAACAGGATTGTAACACTGGTAGGCGTTAGGGTGCATGCACACGTAAATCAAGGAAAACAGAAGCTTGTTACTTGGCTAAAAGTCTTTCTCACATTTTCTGTTATAAAACAGCAAAATAGAGAAATCCAAGAGCATTCATCGTGTAGCGTCTAACTGTCGTACTGTCCACAAGTTTGTAAAGGTGAGCAGATTATGTGAAGGACACATATTTCCCAGTGTGATAAATGACAAATGGAAAAGAAAGGAATGCCAACACAGCAACAGGAGGAGGGGGATGAGGTAGCCTGAGCAGGCCAAGGTCACCATGGTGACAACATCTAATGTTAAGTGGCCACTCCCCTACATAAGGCACACATTAAGAACTAAAAGAGAGATGGGAATTTAAAAAAAAAAAAGTAAAAACAGAAAAAAGAACAAATGAAAAGGAACAAAGGATGGTGGAGGGAGTGAGGCAGCAGAAATGCGCTCGATCCCAGTTTTCTTGCCTCCATAGACACAAACAAATCAGAAGAAAAACAGATGGGGAGCAGAAACAGGATCACACTGATCCTCTAAGACAGCCTTCATCAGCTCCAGACTCCCTTCTCTGCATATTTTGATGTAATCATACAAAGTGCAGGATGTATACGGTAAGACGTTTTAAGAGTAAGGTAAGGACTTTTCAGACTGAGCAAACTCTCATATGAGGTCATGATTTCTGAGAGTCTTTAATAAAACAGAGGTTATGCAAAGAAATATTACAGAGCTGAATATAAACAACATGGAATGAGTGACTCGGGTGTTTTTATCTTCACCAAGGCCCGTGTGTGTGTGTGTGTGTGTGTGTGTGTGCGCACACGCGCAGAATTACACAAAAAGTACAGGATTGATAGATAGATAGATAGATAGATAATTTGTTCCTTGATGTACAATATTTGTGTCTGCTAACAACATAAAAAAGTTGTTTATAAATTTTGATTGAATTTTTACGATAGGATGAAAATGGACCATGGTATATCAGACACAGTAGAGACACAAGTATAACACTTTTGATTTTTTCATGCAGCAAACCACAACAAATCCCTTGCATGTGAAAATCTACATGGCAATAAACCTACTTCTGATAAACAGCCATGTTTATCAGAAGTAGTATCAAAGTATCAACCAGTTTATATCAATCCACTATTTAAAATCAAAGTATCAACCACTTTGATTTTAAATAGTGGATCTTGCTAATATTATAATGGAGGTCCTATCCCTACACAGCATTCAGTGAAATTCCCAACATCTAAATTTACCTTTAATATATATCTATACAGTGTAACAATTATTGCTGTACAATAAAAAGAAGTTGCTTCTTTAAAAAAAAAAGAAATAAACTCTAAATGTAAGAATAAGGTTAACCTTATGTTGAAACAATAAATAAAACTAGCAAGATTGGAAACTATCAAAGCATCAAGGGAGCAGTGTGGGTATGTAAATGTATCAGTAAAAAGTAAATAATTGAATATGGTGTATAACAGTTGGACAGCTGAATGGAAGGAATAAGTAGAACTTAAAAAGAAGGAATCTATTGGAATCAAGTGATTCCAGTGTTTCTAGTCAGCTTCACGTTTATGTTCATGCTCTTCCACTTTCATGCTGCAGAGGGAAGTGTAGGCAAGCACTTCCTCTGTTCAAATGGCAGCATTTTCTCACAAATTACAGTAAACACCATCTCCATCTCACTGTCTGCCTCCTCTGTCCATGACAACACAGGCAGCATACACACGGGCACACAGAGGCGTGAACACACTATTAAGTCAAAAAGGAGCAGAGGGGAAAATCTCAGCATCCTCATACTGTAAATTCTCTATACCTCTATTTGCTGTGGCAGCGCTCACAGGCATCAGTCACTGCCATAGCAACGCTGGTACAAAACACCGCCAAAGAAACTTGGAGCGTGCAAACACACCAGTGAGGTGAACGCACATGCAGCAATAGGCACATAAACTGTGGATGGGTAGATTAGAAGAACTCAATGCAAGTTTATGTTGAGGTTCCACAGAAAACACTTGTGGTTTCTCTCTGAAACACACACACACACACAATGTAAAATCATCATCAGCGGTGATCAAGGACCATCTCGGCTGTCGGTTGTTGCTTAGATACAAGAGCTGCTCGCCTTCTGTATCCTCCCGTCTCCTCGCTCCTTATGAGGTAGCTGCTAATAAAATTAAAGCGTGGTTGTGCGCTTTGTTTCGCCTTTATGCAGACATATTTCTACATTGTCTGTGCAGTCAGTGAGAAACTTCAGCAGGATGCTATTGCTGAGATAAAGCTATTGGTGTGTACATAATTGAAAAATATGCAAACATGCAACTGGATATGGACTGACTAAATCTACAGTATTTTTAAGGCTTTTATTAAAGTGCCAGCACAGAAAAGAGGAAAAAACACACTGTCAGAGCTCAGGTCTTTTGAGTTTATGGATAATAAAGGGCACAGTACAAGGTTGTTTCTTTTTTCTAACCACTAGAATAACTGAATCTCTAAAACTTTGAACATTTTCTCTTCCAACATCAAACTTATGACCCAAAGACCAAAACAAAAAAATTCAAAATTTGGTTACTCCTCCTTATATATAATTACCTCCACCAAGACATAATATGAGCAGGTTTGTTTGTTTGACTGGTAGCAAGATTATGCAAAAACTACTCAACAGATTTTGATGAAATTTTCACTAGAGGTGGCCCTAGGCATAAGGATGAATCCATTAGATTTTACAAGCGATCCAAGAGTGCATACTTCCGCCAAGGCCCTATCTTCTTGCAAGGCCCTATCTTCTAGAAGTGTGTTAGCAGGGTTATGCAGAAATTTGTGGACAGATTTGGAAGAAATTTTCACTTGATTCCTATGCCTGCATTATCTCATCTATCTGAATGTCTCCAAAATGTGCCACAGCTAAAACTGACACATCTTTTGGATCATGGGGAAGGTGCATGTGGGGCTGTGGTGGGCCAACAATGTAATCTTCCCCAAAAAAGGGCTTTGAAATTCAAATGTGTTGTTGCATAACAATGGCATGTGCAACCAATGAACGCCTGAAAATCTGGAGGGAAAAGATGCACAGCCAAGCGGGGAGCTGGATGGATCCCTGCTGTGCACAGTCCAGGATCTGAGAACAGACACTGCACACATGCGCGATCTCACAAGCATGCACATACACAAACACGGTGGGTGGAACTAGATTAGGAAAAAGAACTTAAGATTTCTGTTTGTGTTCATGGTCAGTTGAAGCAGAGTTGATTTAAAAATGTAAGAAGATTAGATTTTTAGTCCTGTCTGTTTTAGTCAAGCAGCAGAATAACATTGAGGCAAGAAAAAGGATACTTGTACATTTTTCTTGTTTGTTCTCATAAATTTGTGAGTTTTATAAGTCAGTTTGTGTTTACATCTTATAAAATTGCCACTTCTTTTGTGTTTCTGTAGTTTTGTTTCTAGTAAATCTGCCAACTTTAATTAATACAACTTTGACTTTATTCTTTTAAACATGCAGTTTCTTTCTCTTAAATTTGCAGCTATTTTAATCACAAATTTGCTACTTGTGGTTGTCTTTCTCACAGTTTTCCAACTTTTTTCATATAAACTTATGACTTGCTTCAGGTCAGTTTGTGGCTTTTCACTGCAAATTTGGATCATTTTGTCAGAAATTTGCACTAAATAAACTTGCAAATTTATTCGAAAAAAAGCTACAGAAGTACAAATAAAAAAAGTAAATTTACAAGATGCAAACACAATTTTTTTTCTTCCAAATTTGTGTTTTTACCATCTTAAGTTTATGTCTTGCTTATGATAAACTTGTGACCTTTTTTGTAATAAACTGATTTTTTTTTTTTGATTTTGTATACTTTTTTAATCCCAGAGGGAAATTCAGGGCATCCACCTGGATGGATGAGGCAGACACGGTGAGGTGCCAATCTCTTCACCATTCACACACACATTCACACCTAGGGCCTGTCACGACCTGAACGCCATCTTTCTCTGCGTTCAGGTTGTCCAGTGTCGCTCCTGCTCTGGGGTAGTCCGTGCCGGGTCTTCCATGGCCCGCTCTTTGACAGCGCCCAGCTGATTGCCAGCTGTCTAGTTCAGCTGCGCGGGGACAGCTGTCTCCTATCTCCAATCTCCTCCTCCATTTAAGCGAGCAGCCGAGAGTCACTCGTTGCTGCGACCTCGCTATGGAAAGACTTCCCTTGTGTTTCCACAACTGTTAGCTCTCACGTCTAGCTACAGTTCGCCGTAACCTCGGCGCTCCACCCAGTATAAGTGTTGCGACTCGGTGTGTGTTTTTCCCTCGCCGCCTCTCTAGCCTTTCTCCCTGGGTGGTATGTATCCTTAGTTCTGTGTGTGTTTTAGCCCCACGTGGCTCTTTATTTTGCTGTTTGTCATTTAGTGTAGTGTGAGTGTTTGTTTCAATAAATTACGCCAACTCACTGGTCGCCCTCGAATCTCTTTCCTGGCTCGTGAGAGCCAGAGTTATGACAGTAGGTCGCAGCCATACTGAGACGGCCGCGACCGTGAGTTGGCTGTAAGGACTCGACGCCTTTTTTTTCCCCTTCCTCTGGGTGCGGGCGAGCCAGTATCATGTCTCCCTCCAAGAGACGCATGCGGCACCCAGGCCACGATCTCTCGGAGGCTCTGGACCTTGTGGACGGAACGTTGTTCACCACGGACCTCTACGATGCCCCCAGCGAGATAAGCTGGCGCCTGGAGCTTGCCGAGGGTATTCTTAACAGCTTTTCTCGCTACTTCCTTCTCTCCGAGGTTAAGGCGAGGAGGGCAGACCTCTCTGTGGCCTGGGAGAGACTCCGTAGGCTGGAGGAAAACTCCGGCAGGAGACCGAGGACAGGACGCCATCGCTCCTCGCTTCGGAATCCCGCTCCTGCCGCCGATCCAGTCCAGGAGTTCGCCTCACCCAGGGGTGATCCCCAGGATAGAGTAACGTCAACCGGGTTTCCCCCGGAGAAGATGAGAGTGACAGCGATGCGCATTGCGGATCGAGTGGCAGCCGCTTCTTCCGCCGCCGTTCCCCCCGTAGCCATGAAGAACGTGATTGCGGCGGTCAGGCTGGTCGAGAAGAACCCGGAGCTGAACGATTATCCGGAATACGCTGACCTGTTGGCTTCGCTCATCGCACAGGAGCGGCGTTTTCCCGACCTCACGCTCAGAAGACGTTGCTCCCAAATTCCCCGCTCATCTCAGCGAGAGTCCCGTCCGGATCCCGCTCCAGGAAACCACACGAATTCCGCCTCCCAGCCTGCTGTAGCTCCCGTGTCTCGCCGAAGAAGTGAATCAGCTGCTCCCGCTCCTGGGCCCGCTCTCCCCGCTGTCCCGTCAGCTTTGGGCCCCCAGCTCTCCTCAGCTGTTTCACCCCCCTCTTCGTCATTCACTCCGGCTGCTGGGAGAAGCGCAAATTCATCTCCAGGTGTTCCAGGTCCCGATCCGGTGCGGGTAGCACCACCTCATCTGTCCGGCGGGTCCCCCACTTCTATCCGGTTGGGAGAACAGAGACTCAAGTCCCTTGTAGCGGGTTCCACCGGCCCTCCGGGAATCAGGCAAGTGTCCTTTCATTCTCCTCCCATTATGAGTGAATTGCCTTGTTTGATTCCTGGGGGAGGAGTTCAGGGTTCACAGTCCCCTGAGCTCTCTCCTCCCGCTGCAAAAACTGAATATGAACCTGCGTCCTCTGTGTCTCTTCCCCTTGAGTGTGCCTCGGTGCCAGGTGTACACCGCTGCGCGAGGAGGAGGCGGCCTGCGGCCCTGGAGGGTTTTGCCCCAGCCCCGCAGCCACGTTATGGGCAGAGGAGAAGGTCGAACTGCCTGTTGGAGCCAGCGCCGACGGTTAAGCGTCCCCGGGTCTCCACGGAGGAATGGTTCAGCCCAGCAGAGTCCAGATCCCCTGCCTCCACGCCAGGCGGGCTGTCGACGCGGTCTTCGGCGTTTGGAGGTCGTTTGACTGTGAAAGACATCATGCCGGCTGCGGAGCCATTCGCGGTCCAGCTGGAGTCCACCGGGAGTGTTTTGCCGGTCCAGTTGGGGTCCACCGGGGGTGCTGCGCCGGCCCAGGTAACAGTTAGTGTGGGAGCTGGAGGATTGTGTTCGCCTGACATCAGGCTGACTTCGTCCCTTGCCTCCATCATTTCTCCTCCTGCCGCTGTTGGGGTTCCTCTCACCCGGGCCAGTTTCCCCCTACCCTTGTTACCATTAGATGTCAGGCTAACTTTGCCCCTGGCCTCCATCTCTTCTCCCCCTACTACTGTGGGGGTTTTTCTCACCTGGGTCAGTTTCCTCCTGCCTTTTCCCTCAGGGAGGAGGCTGCACCAAGACTTCTCCCTCAGCTCTCCGTGGTCTGAGGTCACGGGACGACCGCCTGGGGAGCCATCTGGCTGGTTCGGTGGTCTGGGTCGGCCTCCGGAGAAACTGTGTCTCCTAGCCTGGGACTCGGGTAGGCCACCCGAACTGGTGTTGTGGTTCCTGGCCTGGTGGAGTTCGGGCCGCCCGCCGGACAAGCTGTCATCGCCTGCCCCGCTCCACCTGCTGACGTCCTGGAAGAATTGACTGACTGTTTGTTGCCTTGCGTTTGATTGTCCTCCCTAATTTAATACTTTTCAGGACTTCAAAGAACTCTCTGCCCTAGAGTCCTTATTGTAGGGTTATCCCAGTTAAAATTTCCTTAGACTATTTTCTTTGTTTTATAATCCCAGTATGATCCTATTCTAATTTCTCCCTTAAGTAGCATTTGCTTCACATTGCCTGGCCTCATTCCGAGTAGTCTTGTTTTTCTGTATTTATATCCTCCTCCAGACTGTTTAGTGACACTTTTTGTGCTAATACGTGTTTGAGGAGTTGTTCCTTTTGTATTTTTATCTTTATGCCAATTTGCAGTTCCAGGCTCTATTTTTGGATCTTATGCCCGGTTTGCGTCCTTTGTATATTCTGTTTTGGCCGGGGTTATGTGTGTAAGAGCCTACTTCAACCATATGTTCAGAATTTTGTCCTCCTGACTGTTTTGTGACTTCCGTTGTGTTAATACGTGATTGAGGAGTTGATTTTTCGTATCTTTATGCCAGTTTGCGGCCTCAGGCTCTATTTTTAGGTCTTATGCCCGAATTACTTCCTTTGTATATTCTGTTTTGGTCGGGGTTTACTTGTGTAAGAGTCTACTTCAACCAGATGTTCATCAGAGTTTTATAGTTTTCTGTCCTTCGGGACATGAGTTTTTGTCTTGTCCTCACCCTAAGTTATTGTGAGCTTTTTTTTCTTCCCATGACTGTCGCTGTGCCCTTGTATCTTGTTCTTGTCGTTTCTCCCCACCTCCTGTGGTCACCTGCACAGACCGTCTGGCCTCTGCAGAGGAGGGGGTGATGGTTTTTTCTTGGGGTTGAGATTATTATGGTATCTGTCCCTATACTGTCCCTAGGTTTTTTTTTTTTCCTTCCCTGCCTCCTTTTTTCTGGTCCCTCCCTTCTCCCAGATCTGGCCCCCACCGCCTTCCCTGGTCTTCCCTCAGGGGGGGGGGGGGGGTTAGCCCGCTCCAGGAGGCGCGGCTCGGGGGAGGAGTACTGTCACGACCTGAACGCCATCTTTCTCTGCGTTCAGGTTGTCCAGTGTCGCTCCTGCTCCGGGGTAGTCCGTGCCGGGTCTTCCATGGCCCGCTCTTTGACAGCGCCCAGCTGATTGCCAGCTGTCTAGTTCAGCTGCGCGGGGACAGCTGTCTCCTATCTCCAATCTCCTCCTCCATTTAAGCGAGCAGCCGAGAGTCACTCGTTGCTGCGACCTCGCTATGGAAAGACTTCCCTTGTGTTTCCACAACTGTTAGCTCTCACGTCTAGCTACAGTTTGCCGTAACCTCGGCGCTCCACCCAGTATAAGTGTTGCGACTCGGTGTGTGTTTTTCCCTCGCCGCCTCTCTAGCCTTTCTCCCTGGGTGGTATGTATCCTTAGTTCTGTGTGTGTTTTAGCCCCACGTGGCTCTTTATTTTGCTGTTTGTCATTTAGTGTAGTGTGAGTGTTTGTTTCAATAAATTACGCCAACTCACTGGTCGCCCTCGAATCTCTTTCCTGGCTCGTGAGAGCCAGAGTTATGACAGGGCCACTTTAGCATCTCCAATTAACCTAACTTGCATGTTTTTGTCCTGAGGGAGGAAACCGGAGGAAACCAGGAAGAACATGCAAACTCCACACAGCTGGGTCACCAATGGTCAGAGGGTGGGACTGAACCCACGATGGTCAGGAGTGGAATCGATCCCGTGACCGCCTTGCTGTGCTGCCACAGTGCAAACCACTGCACCACGGAGCTGCTCGTACTGTAAAGGTGGATTCATGCTGCACCTCTGCTGTTTGCGTATGCACAGCCGGAAGCCCTGTGTGATGAAATTTACGTCATCGTCTCCAGTCTGATAATGTCTGCAGGGCTCTTCTGCAGACAACTGCGTGCAGCCCAGATTTTATGACCACATGGCCTGCCCATGACCTGACCGCATTGACAGAACATGCGCAAGACTGAACGTTCCATTCACAAGGTGGCACTACCAACACAGCATACAAAGACAAAGTAGACGAAGAAGACAATGAGGAAGCGGAAGATGAGAATAAGCATACATTAATCCTTTTGCAGCAGCAGCAGCTTGCGCGGAGAAGAGCACTGGAAAACAGTAATTCCTCCTTTTCCTTGAAACAACGCCATTGTTGTGGCTACAAAAAAATGTACGTCACTCTCGTGTTTAGCGGTGAACAAACTGGTGTGTTAGCGCATTTGCACTACCCATAGGGCTGGGGCGAAACTATAAATAACAGTTGTACGCATGCGTCAACCGCTTGGCCTAATAGATGAAAAAAAGTGAGCATGTACAGCACCGCATGCATGCCGGGCTTGCCCAAAGCACACACGGACCAAAGCAGACCAGAGAGGAAATACAGCATGAATCCAGCTTAATACTATAATAAATAGTGTTGGGTGTTCTCAACGTATTTAATCACAATTATTGAAATCAAAGGAGTTAATTGTGGATGAGCGCAATTAATGTGATTATTTTGCCATTGGCAGCATATGGGCAAAAGAGAACGTGCCAAATTAATTGCGTGTAATGCGATTAATTGAGCTTAACCCTGTAAGGATGAAAGTTGATTATGTGATCTGCAGCTGGTGCGCAGATCCGCACCTGTCACGTGATTGGTCAAAAAGTATGAAAAAAACCCCAAAATAAACCCAGCTGTACCAAGCATTTCACATCACTAGATGGCAAACAAATATAGCTTACTGCTCTTCACTGGAGGACTCAGTTCAGCAAACCAAAACCACATCAAATCTGATATCACTTCCGGGGCGCAGAAGGAGAGACGTATAAACAATTGTGCAACATATATTTCCACAGTGAGGAAGCATTTGCTCCAAATTTTGCCAACTATGATTCTAAAAGGGATTATTTAGTTTCTGAAGGGAAATATTTACCTTCTTGACAGCACAAGATGGACCGGAGCGGAACACTTTTCGTCTGCCATTGACAAAGCTGCACGTGATGGAGAGGACAATACTACCGATTCCGTGGCGTAATCTAACCGAAATAGAGGTGGAATAAATCAGAAGATAAATGTGATTGTTTCTGGATGTGGGAGAGAAACTGAAAATGACTGACAGAAGACAAAATAAGTGACATGGTTTCAGACCCAAAGAGCAGACACTACTTGAGAATAAACACAATTTTTATTTTTTTAATTTTTATTGTAAATAATGTGTGTGGGTGTGTGAGTGTATGTATGTATCCGCTGGGGCGAGCAGAGCACCGTGCAACCTGGCAACCCTATGGACACACAGACAGAGGGAAAGTTAGTGGCAAGCCCTGGAGGGAATGTACAGGATTTCTCTGCGCTGACTGTCTGTGATGTGAAGGTGGAACTCAGGTTAAGCTCAGCGGCTATGGCCAGGAGGACAATGCCCGCGGTCCCAATGGTGGTTAGCGCTGGTAGGTGAGGCAGTGCAGTTCGGTCCGCCGCCAGGAGGGAGAGAGGTCCGCCACCACGGATCTCCGCCTGTGCACAGGGGACTCAGAAAGGTTAGAGGAATGGACGAAAGCTTACTTGGTTGAGGGTGAAGATTAGTCCTGGCGTCGACAGGCAGGACTGGAAGAATAGGTGAGGCTTGGAAGCTCAGCTTGGAGATTGGCAAGTGAAGGTCTCAGGGAAAGGAGACAGACGACTCCACGCCGATCTCAGGACCTCGCGGTTTAAATAACCCAGGCTGGGATGGAGAGCAGGTGTGCGCGCAGCTGAGGATAATTGGCAGCCATGACAATAAGGACCGGGGTGAGCACACGGACGAGCACACGGACGCATGGCAACAAATGACAAGCGGTAGGTCTGATGTTTTTTATCGGTTTGTTTACATTCTACTGATTTTCTGGTTCATATATTTTACAGATTAATGTCAGGTCAGGCACTGGTTTGCTTGCTACCGGATAACCATGAAAACCGGTACTACCTGTCTCATGGGTCGGGCCATTGCCGACTCAACCGGCAACCCCGCCCTTTTGAGGGCATGGAGGGTGAAACTGGGCATCCTGGCAGAACTAAACACAATATCTGTCACAGGTCTGTGGTGGACCACTCCCAGTTACACGGGGTGAGATTGGACATCCTGGCAGATAAGCACATCTGTCGCAAAGTCTATGGTGGACTTTTGCCAGTCGGTGCATCGTGACATGCACTACACAGCAGAGATAAACAAACCTATCATCTGGTCAGTCACTGCAACAGGTACTGGAGTCAGTTTGTCTTGGCCTGTCCTTGCCACTGATAATACCTCTATCTGCCAAGAATGTGCCACTAGTCCAGCAAAAGCAAGCGGTACTCAAATACTTTGCAAGCATTTTCATGAAATGGTCAGTCAGAAAGCAACTCATACCGGCTTGGACGTCGCCCGGGTTAACAAGGTCAGGAGTTCCTGGCAGCGGAAGGTGAAGGTCAGAGCTGCGTGGAGGAATCTGATCAGACCTAAATGAAATGGTCATTGTCACCCCCGACAGACTGCTATGATGATGATGATGATGATGATATTTTAAAGATAACAAAAAACAAAAAAAACAAAAACAAAGACAAAAAAACAAAACCATCCTTTGTGTAGCTATGTCTAAAGTCCACTTTGACCGAAAGTTATGTAATCTGATGTGGCTGCCGTCACATTATGCAAATTAGATGCATAAATTTACTCTTATCATAAACTTTGGATCATATTCTACATCTTTCTCATTGACAGTAAGCCATTATCTCTTACCACTTTCAAGTTACATCCTTTGGAATTTATGATATCTAAACTGAATATTTTCTTGAAAAAAATCTTCCCCACCAGAGGGTGCAAGCAGATGGTGTGGATCTGCAACTGAAATCCTCTCAGGGTTAATGTGACTAATGTGATTAATTGCAATTAAAATGCCCACCACTACACAAATGTGAGACCTTTTGTTTTTATAATGGCGTGATGTAGTTTCATTGCTGGAAGGTTCTCAGTTCAAGTCAGCTGACAGGAGTCTTTCTGTATGGAGTTTACATGCTGTGATAATTGATTATTCCAAATTGCCCATAGATTGTGGATATAATAGTCTGGTCTGAGCTGACCATATGTTGGACTGGATGGCTTGAGAACCTGAACTGGTAGATGGTCAAGAAAATAGATGGATTTACACACGTGGACAAAATTGTTGGTACCCCTCTGTTAATGAAAGAAAAACAAACAATGGTCACAGAAATAACTTGAATCTGATAAAAGTGGTAATAAATAAAAATTGTATGAAAATTAACCAATGAAAATCAGACAGTGCTTTTGAATTGTGGTTCAACAGAATTACTTTAAAAAACAAACTCATGAAACAGGCCTGGACAAAAATGATGGTACCCCTAGAAAAGATTGAAAATAATGTGACCATAGGGACATGTTCAACCAAGATGTGTCCTCTAATTAACATCACAGGTGTCTACAAACTTGTAATCAGTCAGTCGGCCTATTTTAAGGGTGACAAGTAGTCACTGTGCTGTTTGGTGACATGGTGTGTACCACACTAAGCATGGACCAGAGGAAGCAAAGGAGAGAGTTGTCTCAGGAGATTAGAAAGAAAATTATAGACAAGCATGTTAAAGGTAAAGGCTATAAGACCATCTCCAAGCAGCTTGATGTTCCTGTGACTACAGTTGCACATATTATTCAGAAATTTAAGATCCACAGGACTGTAGCCAACCTCGCTGGATGTGGCCGCAGGAGGAGACGTATAATACGAATGGTAACAAAAGAGCCCAGAACAACCTCTAAACACATTCATGGTGAACTCCAAGGTCAAGGCACATCAGTGTCAGATCGCACCATCCATCGTTGTTTGAGCCAAAGTGGACTTCATGGGAGATGACCAAGGAGGACACCACTGTTGAAAACAAATCATAAAAAAGCCAGACTGAAATTTGCCAAACTGCATGTTGACAAGCCACAAAGCTTCTGGGAGAATGTCCTATGGACAGACGAGACAAAACTGCAACTTTTTGGCAAGGCACATCAGCTCTATGTTCACAGACGCAAAAATGAAGCATACCAAGAAAAGAACACTGTCCCTACTGTGAAACATGGAGGAGGTTCTGTTATATTCTGGGGCTGCTTTGCTGCATCTGGCACAGGGTGTCTTGAATCTGTGCAGGGTACAATGAAATCTCAAGACTATCAAGGTATTCTAGAGAGAAATGTGCTGCCCAGTGTCAGACAGCTTGGTCTCAGTCACAGGTCATGGGTCTTGCAACAGGATAATGACTCAAAACACACAGCTAAAAACACCCAAGAATGGCTAAGAGCGAAACATTGGACTCTTCTAAAGTGGCCTTCTATGAGCCCTGATCTAAATCCTATTGAACATCTGTGGAAGGAGCTGAAACATGCTGTCTGGAGAAGGCACCCTTCAAACCTGAGACAACCGGGGCAGTTTGTTCATGAGGAGTGGGCCAAAATACCTGCTGAGAGGTGCAGAAGTCTCATTGACAGTTACAGAAATTGTTTGATTGCAGTGATTGCCTCAAAATCAGAATCAGAATCAGAATCAGAATCAGGTTTATTGCCATTGTTCATGTAGTACACAAACTAGGAATTTGTCTCGGTACAATGCTGCAACATTAAACATGATAAGATAAGAGAAATAAACTATACATGTAATAAAGTGTAGGATAAGATTAAGTGATACTGGTCAACAGTTAAAATATATATTAGCCAGCAGCAGATACTGTGGAGAACTATATAGTGCAGTCGGTAATGCAGGAAGAAAACAGTGATGATTGACATGAGTCTGGTTGAGCTGCTGTACATGGTGCACGAGAGTCACTTAGTGTTCAGCAGTCTAATGGCAGAGGGGAAGAAGCTGTTCATGTGACGGAAGGTTTTAGTCTGGATGGACCGAAGTCTTCTACCAGAGGGGAGGGGGGCAAACAGTACGTGACCAGGGTGTGAGGGATCGGCTATGATCCGGCCAGCACGCCTCCGGGTCCTGGAGATGTACAGATCCTGGAGAGATGGGAGCTTGCAGCCGATCACCTTCTCAGCAGTGCGCACGACGCGCTGCAGCCTTAGTCTGTCCCTGGCAGTGGCTCCTGCGTACCACACGGTTATGGAGGTGGTGAGGATGGACTCGATGATGGCTGTGTAGAACTGCACTAACATCTTGGTGGGTAGCTTGAGCTTCCTCAGCTGCCGCAGGAAGAACATCCTCTGCTGGGCTTTTTTGATGAGTGAGCTGATGGTCAGCTCCCATTTGAGGTCCCTGGTGATGGTAGTGCCTAGGAAGCGGAAGGAATCAGCAGTGGTGATGGGAGAGCCTGAGAGGGTGAGGGGGGGCAGAGGAGTAGTGACTTTCCTGAAGTCTACAATCATCTCCACTGTCTTCAGAGCGTTCAGCTGCAGGTTGTTATTGCTGCACCAGGTCGCCAGCTGGGCCACCTCTCTCCTGTAGGCGGACTCGTCGCCGTTGGAGATGAGCCCGATGAGGGTGGTGTCGTCCGCAAACTTGATCAACTTGACAGACTGGTGGCTGGAGGTGCAGGAGTTGGTGTAAAGGGAGAAGAGTAGGGGGGAAAGTACACAGCCCTGGGGTGATCCGGTGCTGATGCTAGTATAGTCTGAGACAGTCTTTCCCAGCCGCACATGCTGCCTCCGGTCCGTCAGGAAGTCGATGATCCACCTGCAGAGGGAGTCAGGCACGTTGAGCAGGGACAGCTTGTCCCGGAGCAGAGCGGGGCGGATGGTGTTGAATGCGGAGCTGAAGTCCACAAACAGGATCCTGGCGTAGGTTCCCGGGGAGTCCAGGTGCTGCAGGATGGAGTGGAGGGCCAGGTTGACTGCATCGTCTACAGACCTGTTGGCTCGGTAGGCAAACTGCAGCGGGTCCAGGAGAGGGGTGGTGATGGACTTGAGGTGGGACAGGACCAGGCGCTCAAAGGACTTCATGACTACAGAGGTGAGCGCTACAGGTCTGTAGTCATTAAGTCCAGTGATCCGTGGCTTCTTGGGGACAGGGATGATGGTGGAGGATTTGAGGCAGGATGGCACGTGGCATAACTTAAGGGAGGTGTTAAAAATGTCTGTGAATACAGGAGCCAGCTGTTTCGCACAGAGTCTCAGGGTGGAGGGAGACACGCCGTCTGGGCCGGGGGCCTTGCGCGGGTTCAGTCTGGAGAACTGTTTGAGCACATCCTGCTCACTGATGATAAGGGGAGGGGGGAGGAGGGGGGGGTGCCTTAAATGAAGTAGGGAATGTGGAGGCTGTGGAGCTGGAGGGAGGGGGGGAGTTGGACACAGATGACGAGGTGTCAAAACGGGCATAGTGTTGGGACAGTCTCTGACAAAGGGCTTTGTCATCCTGACCTTTAGGAGCCTGAGGCCGATAGTTGGTGATCTGCCTCAGTCCTCTCCACACGGAAGCCGAATCATTAGCAGTGAACTGCTGCTGGAGTCTCTCTGAGTACACAGATTTGGCCCTCTTCAGCTCTCTGTTAAACCGGTATTTAACCTCCCTGTAGCAGTCCCTGTCTCCACTTTTCAGCGCTGCTTCCTTCTCCTTCCTGATCTGTCTGAGCTTAGCTGTGAACCAGGGTTTGTCATTAGAGTAACTCACCCTGGTGCGTGATGGAAGAATGTTCTCTTCACAAAAGTGGATATATGAGTTCACAGTGTCCGTGTACTCATCCAGATCATGCGTGGCTCCTTTAAGCATGCCCCAGTCAGATATTTCCATGCACGTTTCCAGCTTCTCCTCAGCATCACTGGTCCGTATCTTCGTAGTGCTCACAACAGGTTTAGTGAGCTTCAATCTCTGTCTGTATGTGGGAATGAGGTGAACCATCACGTGATCAGATAATCCCAGCGCAGCTCGAGGGAAAGCGCGATATGCGTCTTTCACTGTGGTGTAACAGTGATCCAGTGTGTTTAATCCTCTGGTGGGGCATTTAATAAACTGTTTGTAGCGGGGGAGATCGTGGCTCAGATTGCACTGATTAAAAGGTTGTGCAACAAAATATTAAGTTAAGGGTACCATCATTTTTGTCCACATGAGTTTGTTTTTTTAAAATAATTCTGTTGAACAACAATTCAAAAGCATTGTCTGATCTTCACTGGTTAATTTTCATAGAATTTTTATTTATTACCACTTCTGTCAGATTCAAGTTATTTCTGTGACTATTGTGGGTTTTTCTTTCACTAACAGAGGGGTACCAACAATTTTGTCCACAGCTGTACATTTTCTAGATTGTAGTCTGATATTATGTGAATTTAGCTGTTAAGTGTATAATTAAGCGATTCTTTTTATATACAAAAGCAGATGGTATCTGTAGATGTTAGATTAAAAAGACCTGAAAAGGCTGTCATTAAAAAGTTGTTGGAATTGAAGAGCCTATTTTCCTACTTAGAAATCACAATTAACTATTTTAAAGAACATTAGAAATCTCAGATGATATCTGCCAACTATCATGCATGAGTACAGACAGCCCTCTCTTCACTGTCCTGCCATCAGACCCAACTGTGAAGACAAAGATGGAATAGTTCCACCTGGGCCCAAATGCTCTTTTTAGTTTCCAAAAGCAAACAGGTGGTGTTGTTTTCTGTCTTCATCTTGTTCACACATTGTTTTCATGTTGTTTTACAAACTGTTTGCTCATTAAATTTGCATGTTTTTTAACCCTGATGGCTTTCTGTATAAAGTGGGCTGCATGCTAACCAAAGCAGCTCAAAATAAATAAATAAATAAATAAAAAAACAGATTTCTCACGAACTGTCAAAGACCATTTAAGATCTGAATTTCATACCCGACATTGCTGCTAATCTTGAACACCAGACATACAGCAGCCTCTGACTGATGATTTGCCCCATGCACAAAGTTCACCTGCACCTTTAACAGATGCAACTGTCCATTAAAAAAAAATGCTCATACCTGGGATACAGTCTGGGCCCTGGGTACAGCAGGGTATATGGGCATCTCCCCCATATAATCCTATTTGGAATTTAGCATTGCAGGATTTCAAAGGGTCCTGGGTATTTTGTTCTAGGCCACAGTTGTAAATAAGAACGTGTTCTTAATCTGCCTTGCCTGGTTAAATAAAGGTTAAACAAAAAATAAAAAAAAAATTCTACCATTACACCCTGCCTGATGCCCCTGCTCACAACATTCAATAAATCAGTTATCGGTCCATCCACAGTGTGTGATGATTGACTTTTTGTTTCATTTGAACATGCCAAGAAAAAGTGTGCACTTTCTCCACATTTTAGCAGCTCACACATGTCTTAATGAAATGTGTGTGACATATTTTGTTCACATTTTCTTTAATTTTTTTAATTATTGAAGGAAATTTGTGTCATGCTGATAGAAAGATCAGCTCACGTGCAGGGAACCACACCAGAGAAAACACTCACGACACAGAGAAACAACGTTTAAACAGTTTATTAATTTCAAAAACAGAAAGCACAGTTATGGAAGGCGTCACTCGCCAGAGGAAGACTAAGCCTGTGGGGAGAGACGAGAGCAAATTAGTGGAGGAAGGCGGCTGTGGAAGTGGATGGTCAAATTGCCACTTATGTGAGCCGAGCAGAGAACCCAACAGAGGGAGAACCAGGAGTAAAAGACGAACCAGTGGGAAAAAGCTGGCAGGAAACAGGTAGGGAAGGAGCTGCGTGGTGTCTGACCAGGTGGAGAAAGGCTGCTGAAGCGGGATGGGGATGATGGGGCAGGTGAGCACACAACAATCCCCGAAAACGCACCACACAGATGGCAGCAACCTGAGAAAAGGAGAAAGAAGAGGAATTAATTAGGTTATCCTCAGCTAAAGACTTTAAATTCGCTTACAATTTGCTGAGGCAGTATACCTAGCGAGCCAGCGCTGAGGTCTCCGCTTGGTGGTCCTTTATGCGCTGGAGAGGCAGAAGTGGCAGGTTCGTCCAATCACGCAGGTGTAGTGATTGCCTGTGAGGTCGGGGAAATTCTTCTCAGGAAGGAGGGGGTGCAAGCTCACCTGAACATGACAGTGTCCCCCCTCAAGGGGCGCCTCCTGGCGGTCTACTGG
This sequence comes from Pholidichthys leucotaenia, assembly GCA_020510985.1. Lineage (NCBI taxonomy): Eukaryota > Metazoa > Chordata > Actinopteri > Cichliformes > Pholidichthyidae > Pholidichthys > Pholidichthys leucotaenia. Next base: position 290,610,536 of record CM035838.1, read on the forward strand.
GCTTCTCTGGATGGGCTTGGTGGAAGGCCCGAACCATCCCCTTGTCATGAAAGTAGGACTTGGGGTTCCATGATCTTTCTTCCAGGCCGTAGCTGTTCCAGTGAACCAAATACTGGAGGCCCCGGCCCCGACGACGAACGTCCAGAATTCTCTGGACGGCATAGGTGGCCTGGCCATCGAGGATCTGAGGAGGAGGGGGCGGCTTGGGGGGGGGGAGAGGACTGGCAGAGAGGGGATTGATATGCGAAACGTGGAATGTTGGATGGACGCGGAGAGCCCGTGGAAGCTGTAAGCGGACCGTGGCTTCTTTGATGATTTTGGTAATAGAATATGGGCCCAAGAAGCGGGGTGACAATTTCTTGGAGTCTGTTTTCAATGGTATTTTGGTCCGCTGATAACCAGACCCGCTGCCTGACCTTGTACTTGGGAGTCGGGACCCACTTACGGTCCGCATATTGCCGGTTGCGCTCTGTAGAGCGGAGGAGGGTGGCTCGGGTGGCTCCCCAGAGTTGGCGACAGCAATGTGAGTGAGCCTCCACGGACAGCACGGCAACCTTCCTCTCTGCCATGGGCAACGGGGGGGAGTGTACCCCATAGAGGCCTCAAATGGAGTGAGTCCAGTGGCAGCGGAGACAGCTGAGTTATGAGCATATTCCACCCAGGCCAGATGCGTGCTCCATGTGGAAGGGTTCTCAGCTGCCACATATCTGAGGGTGGCCTCCAGGGACTGGTTGGTACGCTCAGCCTGCCCGTTGCTCTGGGGGTGGTAACCAGACATGAGGCTGACAGTCATCCCAAATGATCAGCAGAAGGATTTCCAAAGCATTGAGGTGAACTGTGGACCCCGGTTAGACACGATGTCCAAAGAAATGCCGCTGAGGCGGTCAGCAGTTTCAGAGGCAGTGGGTAATTTGGGGAGGGCTACAAGATGGATTGCCTTGGAAAAATGGTCAACAATGGGGAGAATTGCAGTCTTGCCTTCAGAAGGGGGAAGTCTGATCACAAAGTCTAAGGCAATATGGGACCATGGTCGGCCGGGAACAGGTAAAGGGTGCAGCAAACCAGCAGGAGGTGAAGAGTTGGATTTATTGCAGGCACAGGTCTGACATGCTTTTACATACTCTTGCACGTCCCTCCGCAGGGTGGGCCACCAGAACACTTGTTGGATGAGGTCTGTAGTGCGGGACACCCCCGGATGACAGGCGAAGTGACTGGAATGGCCCCACTGGATGACATTGCTGCGGAGGGCAGCTGGAACAAACAGACGATTACCAGGCCCTCCCGCCGGTTCGGGCTCCAGCGACTGGGTCTGTTAGACCCTCTGCTCGATCTGCCAGGTAAGGGCTCTGAGGATGCTCGAAGGAGGAACAATAGGCTGGGGAAGGGACGGGGGGGGGGGGGCTAGATGATCTGGGCTAAATTGCCGGGAAAGAGCATCTGGTTTAACATTGCATGAACCAGGCCTATAGGTGATGGTGAAATTAAATCTAAGGAAAAATAAGGCCCAGCGGGCCTGCCTGGCATTGAGTTGGTGGGCTGACCGGAGGTATTCTAGATTTTTATGGTCGGTCCACACGTCTATTGAATGGATAGCCACCTCCAACCAATGCCTCCACTTTTCCAGAGCCAGTTTAATGGCTAGGAGTCCCAGTCCTACGTTGTAATTCTTCTTGGCTGGGGTGAGCCGCTGAGAGAAATATGCACACGGGTGGAGCTTCTGGTCGGAGGCCGAGCGCTGTGAGAGGACAGCGCCCACCCCCGAGTCAGACGCATCCACCTCTAGGGTGAACTGGAGCTGAGAGTCGACCTGGGCAAGATGGGTGTATTAGAGAACAGGCTCTTTAATTTAGAAAAAGCCTGTTCGGCTGCCTCGGACCAAAGAAATGGCACCTTAACGGAGGTCAGCTGCGTGAGAGGCTGTGCAACCCCACTATAGTTCCTGATGAACCTGCGATAAAAATTCGCAAACCCCAAGAAGCGCTGGAGCTCCTTGCGGGAGTGGGGTGTAGGCCAATCTAGCACAGCCTTCACCTTGCTCGGGTCAGCTCTCAGTTCCCCCTCCGCCACAATAAATCCCAGGAAGGAAGTGGAGCAGGTGGAAAACTTGCACTTTTCAGCCTTCACAAACAGTCGGTTTTCCAGAAGCCGTTGTAACACGGCTCTGACATGGACCTTGTGTTCCTCTGGCGTGCAGGAAAAAAATGAGAATATCGTCTAAATAGAAAAAACGAACTGATTAACCATATTGTGGAGGATGTCATTAATGAGTCGTTGGAAGACGGCAGGAGCATTAGTGAGACCAAAAGGCATAACCAGGAACTCAAACTGCCCCAGGTGAGTTTTAAAAGCCATCTTCCACTCGTCCCCCTCGCGAATACGGATTAAATGATATGCATTGTGTAGGTTGAGTTTGGTAAACACCTGCGCGCACTGAAGGAGCTCAAACGCGGAGTTTATAAGAGGCAGAGGATATTTGTCTTTAACGGTAATGGCATTAAGTTCCTGGTAATTTATTTTAAGAAACATCCTTCACCTATTCAACTCCACCCTCCCTCTTATGTCAGTTAACCATTAGCTTACTAGCTTCTAGCCTTTAGCTTTTAGCCTCCTTCTAGCTCGGATGAGCGGCACTGATTCACTGATCCACAGTCGATGGTGTATCTCACATTACTCTGACCCATCTCCCAATAATTTTGTTGTGATTGAGTGAGACAAATCACTAGCACCGTGCACTGGGCGGCCCCCTGATCGCCGCAACCAACCTACTCCGGGACACAAGTCTGCTGGCCGAGCCGAGCTGCCGAGCCACGGGATCTCAAAGGGCAGTGTCAGTGTCTCGCTCTGCAGGATGTCGCTCCACTCCCACGGCCAGCTGGGGGACACCACTTCATGAGGCGGCTCCCTACGCTGCCCATGAGAGTGGAGTGGAGTCGTGTGGAGCGCCAGAAGATGGTGGGGGAGCTGGCCGTGAGAGCCAGCAGCCTCCAGCCAGCAGCCTTGGGTTGGTTGCCACGACCAGCACGCTGGTGCTGGCGATTTGCTGTGGAATCACCGCGAAATTATTGGGAGATGGGCCAGAGTGACATGAGGCATATTGTTGACTGTGGATTGGTGAACCATGTGGTAACAGGGATGACTATTAGAGTGACTAAGATCTGAAGAAAAAAAATATAAGCGGCGCTTGGTGTGAACCTCCTGGTACCAGTGTTAGCTGGGGGGCTAATTGGTCAGGGGCTAATAGGCTACCTTTAGCACCCCTTCTATCTACATGACAGACAGCTAGGTGGGCCAATAATAGAGCAGTGGGCCAGTCTCAAGGATGGTGGTGGGTTGGCTTTGTCAAATCTTGACATATACGATTTAGTCAAAAGCATTTCTAGCGTTTCTGGGAGAGAAAAACGAGATAAAGGCTGTGTTGGGGAGAAAGGAGGCAGGCGAGGCAACAAGCTAGATGACACAGAAACTTTATTCCATCTCCAACATGAAGTACAGGAAAACAGCGATCCAGGGTCTCTGTGCATTCCACTTTTATATCTTTACTTCCATGCATCGAGACTCGGAACTTCCGACAGTAACACATTGTAGTTTGAACAAAGGAATGTGTGGTACATTAACATGACCGCTCTCACACCTTCCTTTCCCCAGTGGCTGCGGCAGCTCTCGCTCTCCTCGGGGAGTGCATAGACCCAACAGTCCCATCCGATACCCCCGATGACACCTCCTCTGGTGTCACCAGCTGGTCCCTTGTTCCCCCTTCCTCCTGCCCTCTCTGGGTGGAGAAACCCTCCACCATGCCCCCACACAGCCCCCCCAAACATCCAGAAGGGGCACTAACCCCCCCGTCCTTTGGGCTTGAGCTGGCACCCATAGCAGCTGTAGCAGGGGGACGCCGGTCCAGTCAAACCACCCCGCTGGCGAGGTGTACAGAAGGGCACCTCAGTCTGTAGAGGGAAAAAAGGAGGGGGGGACACATTATCTTCACGAGCGAAGGTCCCTGTTGAGGGATCACCAACCTACGGAGCCACCAACAGTGGGCGTTCGCGCCGGGGAGCTTGGGCCAACACCACCTGCTCATCTGCCAACACAAAAGCGGGCTTCAGCCTGTCGATGCAGAGGGTCTCCCCCCCACCCAAGTCTAACACAAAATGATTCGCCCAAGGTTCCAACACCCTGAATGGTCCATCATATGGTGGGTGCAGTGGGGTCCGGTCCACATCGTGCCTGATGGAAACAAAACCGGCATTCTGCAAGCTTTTTGGGACAAATGTGCAGGGAAAACAATGGTGGGCCGGGCCCAGTACGCTCACAGCCTCCGTACTGTGTAAAAATTGTGCAGGTGGATCAGCCTTGAGCGCGGGGTTTTCCGGTAAAAACTCTCCGGTGATTCGCAGTTGTTGAGAAAAAATTAGTTCTGTGGGGGAGGCTGCCAAATCCTCCTTAGGTGCGGAGCGCAACCCTAAAAGAACCCAGGGCAGGTGGTCAACCCAATTTGTGTCGGTGAGCGAAGCTCTGAGCTCTGCTTTAAGCAACCTATGAAAACGCTCACATAACCCATTAGCCTGGGGGTTGTGCGTGGTAGTGTGGTGAATTTTGACCCCAGGCTCTGGGCCATCACGGACCAGAGTTCTGAAACAAATTGTGGATCCCTGTCAGATGTGATGTCTGATGGAGATCCGAAACGTGCAACCCAAGCCAACAAAAAAGCGTGCGCCCCTTCCGCAGATGTGGTAGAAGCCAGCGGAACCACTTCTGGCCAGCATGTGGTGTGGTCCACGATTGTTAAAGGTGCGTAAAACCTTGCGATGGCGGGAGGGGTCCCACCAAATCCACGTGGACGTGGTCGAACCTCCTGGCTGGGATTTGGAACGGCTCGAGGGGGGCTCTGGTGTGCCTGTGCACTTTGGCCCGCTGGCATGCGATGCAAGCTGCAGCTCACTCTTTCACGTCCTTGCACAAGTGTGGCCAGACGAATTTCGCCCCCACTAGTTTCACCGAAGCGCACACTCTCAGATGCGAAATGGAATGGACCAACTCAAAAACACGATGGCGCCAAGAGCTCGGAACCACCAGGCATGGGTGGCTGGTGGAGACATCGCAGAGTAAGGGAGGGCACCTTTCTTACACCACCCTGTTCTCCAGCCTTAACCCAGTTGGTGCAGACTGGAGTGCGCAAATGTCCGCATCCCCGGCTTGTTCCGCAGCCATGGCAGGGAAATCAATTCCCATATAGACCGGGGTGATTAACGCACGCGACAGGCAATCGGCCATGATGTTGAGCTTACTGGCAACGTGTTGAATATTGGTAGTAAACTCCAAAATTGCAGCCAAATGCCGTTGCTGCCAGGCCGACCACAGTTCCGAGACCTTGGCCATCGCGTACATCAGCGGCCTATGGTCTACGAAGGCAGTGAACTCATGCCCCTCCAGCCAAAACTGGAAATGGTGCGTCACCAGGTGGAGAGCCATCAATTCTCTATCTAACATGCTGTATTTGCGTTCGTTGTCACTCAAGATTCAGCTAAAAAATGCTAGCGGCTGCCACGAACCTGAGACGCACTGCTCCACCACTGCCCCTATGGCAACATGAGATGCATCAGCAGTGAGCACTATCCATGCGGACGGATCCAGGTGGGCTAGCAATGCAGCATCCACCAGCGCTGTTTTGGTATTTGCAAAAGCCTGGTCTCGCTCGGGAGTCCAGTCAATGGTTTCTGTGGCCTTCTTTTTTTTTAAGCGTGGCATACAACGGCTGTATCAGCTGGGCTGCTACAGAAAACCAGCATTCTGCAAGCTTTTTGGGACAAATGTGCAGGGAAAACAATGGTGGGCCGGGCCCAGTACGCTCACAGCCTCCGTACTGTGTAAAAATTGTGCAGGTGGATCAGCCTTGAGCGCGGGGTTTTCCGGTAAAAACTCTCCGGTGATTCGCAGTTGTTGAGAAAAAATTAGTTCTGTGGGGGAGGCTGCCAAATCCTCCTTAGGTGCGGAGCGCAACCCTAAAAGAACCCAGGGCAGGTGGTCAACCCAATTTGTGTCGGTGAGCGAAGCTCTGAGCTCTGCTTTAAGCAACCTATGAAAACGCTCACATAACCCATTAGCCTGGGGGTTGTGCGTGGTAGTGTGGTGAATTTTGACCCCAGGCTCTGGGCCATCACGGACCAGAGTTCTGAAACAAATTGTGGATCCCTGTCAGATGTGATGTCTGATGGAGATCCGAAACGTGCAACCCAAGCCAACAAAAAAGCGTGCGCCCCTTCCGCAGATGTGGTAGAAGCCAGCGGAACCACTTCTGGCCAGCATGTGGTGTGGTCCACGATTGTTAAAGGTGCGTAAAACCTTGCGATGGCGGGAGGGGTCCCACTAAATCCACGTGGACGTGGTCGAACCTCCTGGCTGGGATTTGGAACGGCTCGAGGGGGGCTCTGGTGTGCCTGTGCACTTTGGCCCGCTGGCATGCGATGCAAGCTGCAGCTCACTCTTTCACGTCCTTGCACAAGTGTGGCCAGACGAATTTCGCCCCCACTAGTTTCACCGAAGCGCACACTCTCAGATGCGAAATGGAATGGACCAACTCAAAAACACGATGGCGCCAAGAGCTCGGAACCACCAGGCATGGGTGGCTGGTGGAGACATCGCAGAGTAAGGGAGGGCACCTTTCTTACACCACCCTGTTCTCCAGCCTTAACCCAGTTGGTGCAGACTGGAGTGCGCAAATGTCCGCATCCCCGGCTTGTTCCGCAGCCATGGCAGGGAAATCAATTCCCATATAGACCGGGGTGATTAACGCACGCGACAGGCAATCGGCCATGATGTTGAGCTTACTGGCAACGTGTTGAATATTGGTAGTAAACTCCAAAATTGCAGCCAAATGCCGTTGCTGCCAGGCCGACCACAGTTCCGAGACCTTGGCCATCGCGTACATCAGCGGCCTATGGTCTACGAAGGCAGTGAACTCATGCCCCTCCAGCCAAAACTGGAAATGGTGCGTCACCAGGTGGAGAGCCATCAATTCTCTATCTAACATGCTGTATTTGCGTTCGTTGTCACTCAAGATTCAGCTAAAAAATGCTAGCGGCTGCCACGAACCTGAGACGCACTGCTCCACCACTGCCCCTATGGCAACATGAGATGCATCAGCAGTGAGCACTATCCATGCGGACGGATCCAGGTGGGTTAGCAATGCAGCATCCACCAGCGCTGTTTTGGTATTTGCAAAAGCCTGGTCTCGCTTGGGAGTCCAGTCAATGGTTTCTGTGGCCTTCTTTTTTTTTAAGCGTGGCATACAACGGCTGTATCAGCTGGGCTGCTCAGGGAAGGAAACGGCTGTAAAAATTGACCATTCCCAAAAACTCCTGTAGTGCTCTCATGGTCTGCGGACTCGGAAAATCCGACACCGCGTGCACCTTATCTGGTAATGGGATTGCGCCCTCTGGCGAAATGCAGTGGCCCAAAAAATCAATCACTGGCACACTGAACTGGCACTTCGCCGGGTTGACTATCAGCCCGTGCGCTTCCAACCTCTGAAAAACTGTCTTGAGATGGGAGATGTGCTCCTCCTCAGACGCGCTGGCTACCAGAATGTCGTCTAAGTAGACGAAAACAAAGGACAAGTTGCACAGCACTGCGTCCATCATCCTCTGGAAGGTCTGTGGCGCGCCTTTTAATCCGAACGGCATGCGTAAAAACTCAAAAAGGCCGAAAGGCGTTATTACCGTTGTTTTCAGAATGTCTTTCGCGTGCACTGAGACCTGGTGGTAACCGTGGACCAGATCCACTTTGGAAAAAACACGCGCCCTGGCCAGATGCACGGAAAAATCCTGGATGTGTGGAATGGGATAGTGATTGTGTTCCATGGCGTTGTTCAAGCGCTGGAAATCGCCGCACGGTCACCACAACCCGTCGGTTTTAGGCACCATGTGTAGCGGGGATGCCCATGGGCTGTTGGAGCGCCTGACGATGTCCAACTGCTCTAAGTTGGCAAACTCCTCACGTGCGCTGGCCAGTCTAGCTGCGTCCAGGCACCGAGGTCGCGCGAATACTGGTGGCCCTCTCGTAGCTATGAAATGTTTGACCCCGTGTTTCATTATCATAGCCAAAAACGTTGGGACCGTGAGTGCTGCGAACTGCGCGAGTAACTGTTGTCGACCCAGCTCCCCGAGCTGTACAGGGCAGAGAGGCAAAAGAGACAGCATCCACTATCTCCTATTATCAGCATCAACTAACAACCCATAAGCACATAGAAAATCTGCACACAAAATGGGGACGGAACATGCGGCTACCACAAAGTCCCACTGAAAGTTGCGTCCCTGTAAGCATATCGTCAGTGTCCGCTCGCCAAATGTCCTGGTGGTGGATCCGTTAGCAGCCGTAAGCTTTGGACCGCTGCCTCCTGTCACCCTGTCTGCATCAACCAGTAGGATGAGGCTCTTCTGGGAGCCGGAGTCCACCAAAAACCGTCTCCCCGAACGTCTGTCTGTGACACAAAGCAGTCTGTTCCTGTCGCCATCGGTCGCAGCTGCAACCGAATTCCGAACGTGCCGTCTTCCCGGCTCCTTGAATTGGCATGGCGACAGGCAGCGTTGGGCATTTGAGCCGAGGTCGAGGGGCTCCTGGACCTCGCTAGAGCCCCTCATGGATGCCGGTGCCACTACCTGCATGCTGAGAGTTCTGGTCGCCAAAAGGATGCGGTCTGCTTTCTGCGCCAGGGCACAGTAGTCCTTGGCAACCAGCCGCAGCGAGTTGGCCAGGATCACCCTAGCTGTAGCCGGTAGGTTCCTGAGGAACAAGTGGGCAAACAGGAAGGATTCATCGTCCTTCGCCATCAATGCCAGCATGCTCTCCATTAGCTCCACTGGTGATCTGTCCCCAAACTCCAAACACGTTAGGAGTTTCTCTGCCCTCTCACTGTCAGAAAGGGTGTAATGCTGGAAAAGCATCCTCTTGAGCACTTCATATTTTCCTTGTGTCGGCGGCTCCTGGAGCAGGCTCGTCGCCTGTTGCATGGCGTGCACATCCAGCGCAGCGACCACGTAGTAATATCCTGTGTCGTCCGTTGTTATCCCACAGAGTGCAAACTGGGCTTCTATGTGCAGGAACCACGCAGTCAAGCTGTGAAGCCAGAAGTCTGGGAGCTTAATTGAGACAGCGCATGTGGCGCCGGTGCTCTCCCTTCCGGCAGCTTCCAGGGCAACGCTTGGCTCACTTTCCATGGCACGTCTTAGGGTCACCACTGAGGAGAAAGGAGGCAGGCGAGGCAACGAGCTGAATGGCACAGAAACTTTATTCCATCTCCAACATGAAGTACAGCAAAACAGCGACCCCGGGTCTCTGTGCATTCCACTTTTATATCTTTACTTCCATGCATCAAGACCCGGAACTTCCGACCGTAACACATTATAGTTTGAACAAAGGAATGTGTGGTACATTAACATGACATTACTCCGGGGCCGCTCTCACACCCTCGTTCTCCCAGTGGCTGCGGCAGCTCTCACTCTCCCTGGGGGGTGCATAGACCCAACAGTCCCGTCCGATACCCCCCCGGTGACACCTCCTCCTTTGATCCATTGTTCCCCCTTCCCCCTGCCCTCTCTGGGTGGAGAAACTCCCCACCATGCCCCCACAGTGTGTGTTTTTTGAAGAGAATTGACTGTTTTGATATCTTTTGCATAATTACGTGACCAACAGACACATTTCAAACGGTTAAAATATACAAACACACCATTTTTCAGTCAATGGCCCCTTTAAACTAATAGAACAATGCCCTGATGATAAACCTCTAACCGCTATCTGTTTCAGCTCAACTGTTGTACAGTGGGAATGGATGACAAAATGGACAAGCTGAACTTGGATTGAAAAACCTGATCAAAGACTTGTAATCACTATGTGGTGATAACATAATCATGGCTGTGTAAAGGACTCCCCCAACACAGCTAACAAGCTAATGAGTTCCTGACGTGAGTCATATGACACGTAAACCCTCAAGAGGTAAGTATATAAACACTGACTTCTGCACTGGACAATATTTAATTTGGTTACATGTGTGTGAAATTATCATATTATGCTCATTTACTACTGAACCACAGTGATATATTCAGATACCACACTCTTGTGTAATATTGCTTAATTATGAGCCATGTCACTGAACTATAAGGGAGAAAAAAGGAGGGGGAAAATGAAAATGAAAAAAAAAACTGATATGAAAGATTCAGTTAACCATGATGTTGACTTAAGGTCAAATTGCCCAGGACTAGCTGGACTGATTTTGATTAAATTATCGTCAGAGCATGGCACCTGGGCCAATGATCAACCCATTATGCAGTATTTTGTGGATCTGGATAATTTCTTCACTTTTTGAAAATATTGTGTGATAGGGTTTTTTTTTTTTTCCTAAAACAGATTTTTGCTAATATAATAAAAAATATTGGGTTAACCCAACTCATTATGGTATTTCAATTGAAACAGTTTAATCACATTTTAATTGGTGGACAACCAACCTTGGTAGAATAGTGCCCTTGCGTTCCATATTGCATTTGCTTCATATGCAAAAACAAATAGATGAATTATATTTATAAATAGTTGTTTTTAAAAACATTACAGTCCTAATGATACTGTATCAGTGAAAGAAATGCATATTCATTGTTCCACTGTGGTTTAAACCCAAAGTGAGCATGTCAGCAGTAGGAAATTTCACCGTGAGTAAACCTCTGCGTAAACCATCATCCTTGGTTGCTCTGTGTGTGTGTGTGTGTGTGGGGGGGGGGGGGGGGGGGGTCATGCGGGAACGTTTGCATGTTTGCCTTTTCTTAAAGCTCCAGAAACGTCTGCTTATGCCCACAGGTTATTTATGTCCCTCTTGCTAGAAGAAACAGAGATGAGAGAGAGGAGTCTAGAAGGACAGAAAAGGTAATCGGGGAGAAAAAAACAGCAAGGATGAAGTGCAACAAAGATGAAGAAGCGCAAAAGTAGAACAAAAGAGGCTGAGGATGGAAAAGAAAAGGAGATTGCCAGGAGGGAAACAGCGAGTCACCCAACTTAAAAGTCCCTGTAAAACAAAAATAAATGTGTTCTGAGGTTGTCACACCACTGAAAACTGCAGTATTAACCACCAAGTCTAATTTGCATGTTAAAAAATCACCAAGCATGTAAAACAAAAGTTTTCAAATCAGAAAAAAATCAAGCCACTCTCTCTTTTTTGAGAAACTAAGGGTAGGTGCACCCATGGGATAACATTGTGCCTGCCTTATCAACTTATCAATCAAATACCACTATTGGCTGGAAACTGCCAGGCCAGTATGGACACACAATTTACAGATAATGAAGAATACTGTGGAACAATAGGCCTTGGAATGAGTGAGTATCATGAGTTGTTACATGTGCAAAGATATTCAGTTTATTTGGCGAACTATTTGGGTTAAACTGTAAGCTGGTGGTGGAAGAACAGCCACGATAGTGAGCTAGCACCAACTAGCAGGTCAGAGCTTCATTTACAGGTACACAAGTCTAGAGGATATGGCTAAATGTGGAGAAGTAAACCATGGAAGAAGGTGCAGATTGAGCTGCTGTTTGTATGCATGTACAGTTAATTTGGCATATTGTTTGAGTTAAAGGGCTGACAGACAGAAGAGGAGTGAGTAGATGAAAACGGTAAACTAGTCAGCTAGAGGGGTGAGAACTATCAAGCTCAATTGGTCAAAATTCTGGAAAACTAGAAAGAGACATTAAATAAGAGATGAGTGTAATATGTACTAAGGAGTCTATTATTTCAGTTTGCAGGGCTGTGAATTACAATTACATGTAGCATCATCGTCTCCTCAAACCAAGACAGAAGATCACTTCTCTCCATTTTACAGGAATTTCACTTTATTCCCTCTACAGGAATACCACTTTTCTGCATTCTACAGGAATATCACTGGCTTTCATATCGACTCATCCAGGCCTCATCCAGGCCAGACCCAAAGATCTTTTCCCAGGACCCCAATGTAAACAGTTGCCTCTTGCAGAGATTGTAAGGATAAGAATTTGCTTTTAAAGGCTCAAAGGAACATAAAACTCGGGAGACCAGACCTCCAACGTGAACACTGCATTTGGATAACATCCTCCTTTACAGGAAACCAATGCTCTTAAAAGGGTCATAAACGGCTTAATCAGACAGGTTTATAACCTCCGATGTTTTCCAGATTATCTCTTCCAGATACCATGGACCTAAAAGAAATCATCTACAGCTCAACAGTACCTCCTAGCGGATACCTACGAAATGTGTTTCAGTATGTAGGATGACTTTTTAATTTGTTCTAAACATTAAGTTTCTTTCAGCTTATCCTCTTCTCCCCTGGATCCTAAGGACACTGAAAATCATCCCTTTTATCACCAACCATGGTTTGCTGTACTACATTAAGCTTTGATCTAAATATGAATGCATGTATTATAATTATGTATAAGAAATGTTATATTCATGAGTGTTATTCAAACAAATGTAATATTAGAGTAATGGTATAAATGCATGATCACCAAATATTAGCCAAGTCATTTAATTTAGTTAGATCTTATATTGAGCACCTAATTTCATAAGAACTGACTGTTGATTTTTCTCTGCAATTTCAAGGGATGGTGTCTTCGTTTGATTGGCTGCTCTCAAACAAAGAAATGTTTTCACATTGGATAGCAGCCATTTCAAACTGCTTTTGATAAAGTCGATTGGTCAGTCTTGCGATCGGCATCACAAGTTTATGACCCAGGCGGGGTCATTTAAAAAGTAGTTGAAGCTGCTCTGCAGTTAGAACAGATTAAGAGAATTAGAACAAGACAAGCAGGAAAGAAAGGGAAACACACAGATGTAAGTTAAAGTTAAGTAAGAGAGCAAGAGAGAACACAAGTTACACAGAGACAAGTCATGCAGTTAAGTTAAGTTAAAGTTAGAGAAGAAAAAGCAGACAAGAAAGAGACAGAATGAGATCATAGAAGTCTGGGAAGATTTTATTCCACCGTTTCAAGGTCCCGTGTAGTTTTATTTTATCTAAATTGTTCTGTGTGAAGTTTGTCAAATCCTGCGTTAGTTTTTCTGGTTACTGAGGAGAAATGACCTTTTTCTTTAGAGCTCGCTTTCTCAGAGAATCAAATTCTCAAACTTTTTTTCTTCGCCTCAGAAGCCATTCTTATCCTAGTAAATGTTTTTCTCTTTTTTTTATGACTTTTCACGCCGTTAAAGTGGACCTTTAATTTTCCTAATTTAAAGTGAACCGAGACTGTGGTTTTTTTTGGACTCTCTTTCCGGCCTCATACCTGCCTGTCTGAGAAGTGGTTCCTTCAGTTTTTGGGTATATCCCGCTACAAGAGACTTCACCGATTCGGCTGGACTCATTTCCAAGGACTTTTTCACGCCGCTCGGGGACAATTACTCTGCTGCCCTCGTCCTGAACGAGCCCCCGGCTGGGCCAACACTTCTGACGGCTGTGAGGAAGCATCGCAGCAGCTGCTTCCTCCCGATGTCCCGACCCTAAACTCGGCCGGTATCGACCCGCTGAACACGTGGACCTTCAGCTGTCTTGTGAGTGAGGCTCATTTTACTATCTGCTGGGTTAAACGTGATGTCTGAACAATTAAATTACAATTGAATATAGCCCGTATTTCAGGGCTCAACTAGTCTCTCAGCCACAGGGTAAAGCTGTAAACTGAAGGAATTCTCTTAGCCATTTTTAAGTAACTGCCCTTAATTTTTGTAGATTAATTCAGAAGTCATTTTTAGATAATTAGCTTATGAATTTTCCCCATAAAATTGCGTTGTTTTGTTAGACATTTCAGCCTTCATTTACCGTTGAAACATAAGTCTGGTTCCTCCTTGGTTCTACAGAGGTGTAACGCTGGATTTTATGTTCAGGAATCCAATAACAGTTGATGTGATATCGTACATTTGAATCTGTTTATCCATCATTTGAATGCCATGCCATGTAACCTGAATGAGTTTAATAAAAGGGTGAATGAGAGAAGTTGAAGCGTTTTCCTTTCGCATATATCTGTTTCTTAATCACAGCAGGAGAAGAACTCACTGAAACTTTGAGACTGATTCATTAAGTAATTGAAGGTACAAAATTAATTAAAATTAAAGTTAATATTATTGTCCATTGTGACTGGTGCCCCCTTTTACGAGTGCTTTTATTTAATTTAGCGGGTGAAGAAGTGATGGTTTAACTCCGCCCCCTTTCACACCCACTATTAAACACTATTAAATAAAATAAATAATTCCTGTACCTTATGACAAATATTTTATTATATAATCCTGCTACATACACAACAAAAAGTTTTCTGGCATGTCGTTTGACTTAGTGCCTTGTTTTTCAAGCAGGAGCCTTAAGACCCCAGGGGGTCCTTGAAAAAAACATTCAGGGATCCTTGGAAAATAGTGAAATTTCACTTCTTAACTGGTCCAAAAAAACGCAAATAATTTGCAGTTGTTGTGCATGGGTGCCTGTAGTGCCTGTAGGTGGCAGTATGAATGCAATAATAATTGCTACCACCCTCTTCGCAGGCAGCAGTGACTCAGGAGGTAGAGCGGGTCATCCAATAACCGGAGGATTGGCAGTTCCAATCCCACTCTCCCCAGTCATCCTGCCATTGTGTCCCTGGGCAAAACATTTTACCCACCTTGCCTCCAGTGTCCATGACACTGTGTATAAATGTTTGGTAGTGGTCAGAGAGGCCGTTGGCACTGATTAGCAGCCACGTTTCCATCAGTCTGCCCCAGGGCAGCTGTGGTTTACCACTATCAGTGTCTGTCTGGAGTGAATGAATAATGGAGTCACTATAAGTGCTTTGAGATGTCACTTGACATGTAAAGTGCCATATAAGTCTAATCCATCTTCTTGTTTTTCACCATGTCAAAAAAAACATGTGCACACACGGCACACATCAGTGGCAGATGCGGATTTCATTGTGAATAATGCCAAAATAGGCTGAGTGCTCTAAGAGTTTACGACTTTGTTAAAATGTGCTAAAGGTCACTGCGACTAGATGGAAAAGCAGTGATGAATAAATATTTGAAGAGGAAAGATTCAGATTCTGAATTGGGCCCTGTAATGATGTGTTGTCCTGATAGCTGCCATTAGTTCATCAAAATTTGGTGGTTCTTCTTCTCCTTTTCCCTGCTGATTAGTGCAGCTCTGCAGGATTTAACACCTCCGAACACCACCGTTTAGTTCCTCCTCATGGCTGTCATTTAAAAAAAATGGCCAACACACGCCAACACACACCAGGCGAGCATTCTCTGAAACAGTACTCCCCGCACTGGGTTTCCAGTAGTACATTCTGCGAGATGTGAGATGAGCCATCACCCATTTCGGATAACTTATGTTGAACTGTATGATCAGAGGAGTTATTGTTTATTGTTTAATTTGACCTTGTAAGATGTTTTTTTTCCCTTTGTTGTATTATTCTGTTCCTTTCTTTAAATCTTTACTTTTAATCTATCCGAAATAAAGATTCATTCATTCATTCATTCATTCATTCATTCAGATGTGTTCATTGAGTCTGTTCAGTAGTACACGTGAGAGAATCTTACCGACAGTGGCTAGCAGTGATATATCTCAGTAATTTCTACAATCTTTCCTGTCACCTTTCTTGAACAAAGGCACAATACTTGCATCCTTCCAGTCTTGAGGTACTTTCTGGGCATCCCATATCTCTTGGATGAGCTTGTGCAGGCAATTGGTCAGCTGAACACCACCAAATTTCTACACTTCTGCTGGAATTCCATCCCTTCCTGGAGCTTTACCATCCTGTGTTGTCCTGATAGCTGCCATTAGTTCATCAAAATTTGGTGGTTCTTCTTCTCTTCCCTGCTGATTAGTGCAGATCTGCAGGATTTAACACCTCCAAACACCACGATTTAGTTCCTCTTCACGGCAGTCATTTAAAAAAATGGCCAACACACGCCAATTTATCACATCCTTTTTCATGTAAATTAGAAACATTCTTTTGTAAATGTGAGGATTTTTCTCATATATTTGCAGGATTTTCCTGCAGAGTTACAGCCATTTTACTCAGAAATGTGCAGCTTCTTACTTGAAAATTTGCAGCTTTTTATTATTCATAATTTTGTAGCTTTTTCCTCATGAATTTAGAACTTTTCTTACTCTTGAATTTGCAGTTTAAAAAAAAGCTTAAACTTGCAGCATTTTACTCAAATCTTATATTTGCAGCGTTTTAGGTCGTAAACAGTTGGAAATTTACACCTTTTTTGTCTTTTTTTGCTAAAGTTGCAGCTTCTTACCCATAAAATTCCACTTTTTTGGTCAGAAATTGGCAGCTTTTAAATGACACTTACACCCCCCCCCTTTTTTTTTTTTTTGTCAGGTCAGGCATTGGCTTGCTTGCTACCGGATAACCATGAAAACCGGTACTACCTGTCTCATCTCACTGGCATCCCCGCCCTTCCAAGCGCGTGGAGGGTGAAACAGGGCATCCTGGCAGAACTAAAAACAATATCTGCCACAGATCTGTGGTGGACCACTCCCAGTTACACGGGGCGAGACTGGACATCCTGGCAGATAAACACATCCATCACAAGGTCTGTGGTGGACTGTGCCAGTCGGTGCATTGTGACATGCACTACACAAAGAGCAGAGCTTAACAAACCTATCACCTGGTCAGTCACTGCAACAGATACTGGAGTCAGTTTGTCTTGGCTTGTCCTTGCCACTGATAATACCTTTATCTGCCAAGAATGTGCTGCTAGTCCAGCAAAAGCTAGCAGTACTCAAATACTTTGCAAGCAGTTTCATGAAATGGTCAAAAAATGGAGAAGCCACCATGGTCGGACACACTGAAGGCTTTATTGGCAGAATGAAGGAGAAACCCAGACCTTGTTGCTATGCACCATTTTTTGCATTGCGAGGTGCTCATTGCCAAGAATTTACCAGCAGACCTATCTGCTGTGTTGGATAATGTTGTGTGGATGGTAAACTCTGTAAAGACAAGATCTCTGAGAAGCTGCATATTTGCATCTTTATGTGAGGACATGTGAGTGGAGCATAAAACCTTATTGCTCCATATCAAGGACCCATGGTTGTCGTGTGGCAAAGTGCTGGCCCACATGCATGAGCTTTTTTTTGTAACAATTTTGGTTGGTGGGGTTCCCCCAAGATTTTTTCAATGTAAAAAGGATTCTTTGGCTCACAAAAGGTTGAAAAACATCAACTTAGCATGCCTTCACATCTATAGGCTTTTAGTTTGTTTTGAATCAGACAGGAGTTCAATTTTTCCTTTAGTGCACTTCGCTTTGTGTGTGAGAACACAGTAACTGGACTCAGATGCACACTACAACTGAACTAAGACCTGAAAAAGAGGTGGTTTTGATCTGAATCATCTGGCAAACTGGTGAAGTCTAAAACTACACTGAACTAAAACCAGAATAAATAAGGAGCTCTGTTACCTAATACAGCACGGATTTAGACCCATCCAAGAAGTCCTGGCTAGAGCAATCTTTAAAAACTGTTTAACAGTCTAACTCCACAATATAGTTAGTAGCTTTTCTATCACAGTCTGAAAAATACATTAATAATATATCAAATATGTTTCGAAGATGTGAATTCACTTTTACAGGGACTTTAACAACAGTTTAAATTGGCTGAAAATGAAATGATAAAAAGACAGGTATTTATCTTCTAAGGAGCATAAATATAGAGAGATAAACTTAACCTGACTAACAATACAGAAGCTCAGCAAGTATCTATGGAATATGGATGAAGAGAAAGGTGAGGCAAACTCAGGTCTCCAAGGAACTGCCTGGAGAAAACAACAGAAACAGTCAATATTGGAGGAGGAGAAAAGAGAGGAGGGGTTAACAGAGAGAGAGAGTCTGGAGAGCTTTGTCTGTTTTCCTGGCTGGAAAGATTTAATCAAGTTCACATCGTGTGGTGAACCACAAAGGCTTGCCACCTGTCTGAGGGGAGCCAGAGGGGAGCGAGAGAACAAGCTGAGGCTTCACTGTTCAGGCCACTGCCATCAGAAAGGAGCAGAAAAAACAACAATGGAACATACACTTCCTCTGCTGTCAGTCCCTCCTGTCTTGTTCTCAGTATTGATCTTAATCTCCTTCATGAGGAAAACTTTCAATCACACCAAAGGCTTCATCTCAGTGCTTTACTTTTTCCACCTTTATTTCATCTGAAATGGAATTTAATGAATGAACCCTTACCTAGATTCATACATATAAAGAGAGAAAGATTTTAATGCCACCGCAAATTCCTTTCTCTATTTGCATCTCATGATAAAGCCCTAATTATATGCTGCATTATCAATTTGACATTTTCCATCAGCGCTGAATCAAAATGTGTAACATAAAAGGTGCAGAATTCACAGATAATTATAGGTGACTTTGAACTTTCCTTCAACTCATTGTTTTGGTTTCCATCATGCAAAATTACAGTTTAGTTTCTTCACCATTACAAAGCACAGTGGCAGAAAAAAACACATCTGTTAAAATGTTCTGTTGCAGACCAAACCAGCAGCAGTGAAGCGCAGTAAGTCACGGTAATTGTGGTACCCTTTGCTAGGACACATTATGCAGGGATACAGACTGTAGGTGATAGCAGCTGTGGTTGGTTGCCCATAGCAAGTGATAAAAACTGAATAATAATAGTGACATATGTATCGGCCCAGGAAACATGCATGCAGGCTCAGGTAAGATTTGATAGCTTTATTTAACAGCAAAGGAATGTTTGGGTGAGTGTATGAGATATGTATGTGGATTGTGGGTGGACGATGAGAGTCGGGAACAGAGCAGCACGCCGTGCAGCTAGACAACCCTATGGGAAGAACAGAGACAGGGAAATTAGCTGGGCTTAACCACATGGGGAAATAATACAGAATGATGCTCACTTGCAGAAGGGAAGGTGGCTGGCGTTGGCTAGGATCTTCGGCCTGGGAGACAGCGCCCTGCTGCGCACACGACGAGACGTGAAGATGCGGGAGAAGGAGATGGCAAAGATGGGAGAGTCCGCCGCCAGGGAATCCACCTGTGCACAGGGGAAGACTGATAGACAGGTAAGTGGCAAACAGCTTACGTGTCGTAGCGAAGAGTGGCAGGATGGGACGAGACGATCCTGCTGAGGGTTTGAGCGCGTAGTAGAACAGACGGCTCCAGACCGATGCTCAGGGCCGAGTGGAATAAATAGCCCATCACTGACGAGGTGCAGGTGTGCGCGCAGCTGAGGTGGATGCCTGAGAGCGGCGAGTTGTGACAGTACTCCCCCCCTAGCAGCGCCTCCTGGCGCTGGTTTATCCGGGTGCGCCCGGTGGAACTCCGTGATGAGATCTTTGTCCAGCACAAAAGATGAGCGCACCCAGGATCTCCACTCTGGGCCATATCCCTCCCAATCCACCAAGTACTGCAGCCCACAACCTCGACGCCGGGAGTACAGGATGGAAGCGATTCCCCACGCCGGGTGGCCGTCGATCATCATGGGAGCGGGCGGCACCCTAGGAGGAGGACAGAGTGGGTTGGAGATCACGGGCTTGATCCTAGACACATGAAAAGTGGGACACACATGGAGGGAGGGCCAAACGCACAGCCACCGGGTTGATAATTTTGGAGATGGTGAAGGGACCGATGAAACGTGGAGCCAGCTTCCTCTTCTCAGCCTTGAGATTGATGTCCTGAGATGACAACCAGACCCATTGGCCCACCTGGTAACTGGGAGCCGGCTTCCTGTGGCGATTGGCAATGGTGCTGTTGCGCGCCGCCGTGCGTAAAAGCGTCTCGCGCGCCCTGGTCCACAAGCTCTGGCAGCATCTCACATGTGCCTGGATAGATGGAACAGCCAACTCACTCTCCTGCTCGGGAAACAAGGGGGGGTCGTAGCCCAATGACGCCCTGAAGGGGGACATCCCAGTAGCCGATGTCCGTGCCGTATTGTGGGCGTACTCCATCCAGGCCAAGTAAGAGCTCCAGGAGGATGGGCTGGAGGAGGTGACGCAGCGCAGGGCAGCCTCCAGCTCCTGATTGGCGCGCTCACACTGCACGTTGGATTGGGGATGATGACCAGAGGAAAGACTCACTGTGGCCCCCAGGGTGTTGCAAAAGCACCTCCACACTTGAGACACAAACTGAGGCCCCCGATCAGACACGACGTCCACTGGGATCCCGTGCAGCCTGACCACATGTTGGACGAGGAGGTCAGCCGTCTCTCGTGCCGAAGGGAGACCCCGGAGCGGCACAAAGTGGGCGGCCTTGGAGAACCGATCCACAATCGTCAGAACCGTGGCGTAGGTGTTAGAGACAGGGGGACCAGTAATGAAGTCAAGGGTGATGTGCGACCAGGGCCTGCCCGGGACCGGCAGGGGCTGGAGTAGGCCCGTGGGGAGAGAATTCGAGGTCTTGCCAGTAGCACACTGGGGGCAAGCCCGGACGTAATTGGCGACGTCCTTTTGGAGACCGGGCCACCAGAAGGAGCGTTGAAGGAGGTCCACCAGTCAGGAGACGCCAGGGTGACAGGCGAGCTTGGATGTGTGGGCCCAGTGAATGACCTCCCCCCGAACAGCTGATGGAACAAAGAGCCTCCCATCCGGACCGCCGCCAGGGTCCGGTTCAGCCTCCAGCGCCTTCCGGATCTTGTCCCTGATGGACCAGGAGACCGCCCCCACAACACACGAGCTGGGCAGGATGGTGTGGTCCAGCTCCTCTGGAGCCTCAGGAGCGAACTGTCTAGACAGGGCGTCGGGCAACCCATTCTTGGAGCCTGGACAGTAGGTGATGGTGAACTGGAACCGAGCAAAAAACAGAGACCAGCGTGCCTGGCGGGCATTCAGACGCCTGGCTGACCTCAAATACTCGAGATTCTTGTGGTCCGTCCAAACCACAAAAGGCTGAGCTGCCCCCTCCAGCCAGTGGTGCCACTCCTGCAGCGCGAGCTTGACAGCTAGAAGTTCCCTGTCACCGACGTCATAGTTTCGCTCGGTCGCTGACAGCCGCCGGGAGAAGAAGGCGCAGGGCCGCTTGACTCCATTCACCGGTGACCGCTGGGAAAGCACCGCCCCCACCCCGTGTCAGAAGCGTCCACCTCCACCAGACACTGCAGCGCGGGGTCAACCTGGGTTAGGACCCGGGAGGAAGAGAACTCCGTCTTCAGGGTCTTGAACACGGTCGCCGCCTCCTCGGTCCACTGGAAGGGCACCTTGGGGGAAGTGAGGCGGGTCAGGGGAGTAAGGATGGCACCAAAGTTGGGGACAAAGCAACGGTAGAAATTGGCAAAGCCGATGAATTGTTGCACCTGTTTCCTGGAGGTAGGCGTGGGCCACTCGACCACCGCTTTAACCTTGGCGGGGTCGGGGAGAATCTGGTTATGGGAAATAACAAATCCCAGGAAAGAGGTGGTCTTGGCATAAAACTCGCATTTCTCCGCCTTGATGTAAAGCCTGTTCTCCAACAACCAGTGCAGAACCCGCCTTACGTGAGCCTAGTGCTCCTCCCAAGACCTGGAGAAGATGAGAATATCATTCAAGTATACAAAGACGAAGACCCCCAGGAAATCTTGCAGGACATCATTGATGAGCCGCTGGAAGACGGCGGGAGCGTTGGTGAGCCCGAACGGCATTACTAAGTACTCGAAGTGGCCGCTGGGCGTCCGAAAGGCCGTCTTCCACTCATCGCCCTCCCGGATCCGGACGAGATGGTAGGTGCTGCGGAGGTCTAACTTCGTGAACCAGGTCGCCCCCTGGAGGGAGTGGAAAGCGGTGTCCATAAGAGGCAGGGTGTAGCGGTCCTTCACCGTGATGTCGTTGAGGGCCCTGAAGTCGATACACGGACGAAGGGACCCATCCTTCTTGGAGACAAAGAAAAAACCGGCACCAAGCGGGGACGAGGAGGGGCGAATGATCCCAGCGCTGAGCGACTCCCTGATGTACGTGTCCATTGCCTCACATTCAGGAGCAGAAAGTCTGTATAGGCGGCCGGATGGTAATGGCGCCCCCGGGCAGAGGTTTATGGCACAGTCATACGGGCGGTGAGGAGGAAGAGACATCACCTTGGACTTGCTGAACACAATTCCCAAGTCGTGGAACTCCTGGGGCACCAGAGTGAGGTCCGGAGGAGAGGAGACCGGAGCGGGCGGAGGAGAGGATGGGGCGCATGCCGCAGACTGGAGACAAGTGCTCATGCAGAAGGAGCTCCATGAGAGGACACTACCAGATTGCCAATCGAGGACGGGGTTGTGCAGATGCAGCCACGGGTAACCCAGGATGACGGGAGCCGCAGAGGAAGACAAGACATACAAGCAGAGGTCCTCACGGTGGTTGCCAGAAATTATTATTGGCACCGGCTTGGTGCGGTGTGTCACTACTCCCAGGGGTGAGCGAGAAAGGGTGACAAGGTTGAGAGGAGCTGACAATGGCTGACAGGGTATACCCAAACGGGTTGCCAGGCTCTTGGAAATAAAGCTTTGCTCTGCCCCCGAGTCCACCAGTGCGTGAGTGAGGTGCCCGGTGGAGTTGTGGCAAAATCTAATGGGCAGAGTGCAGTTGGAGAGGGGATTTGGCCGGTTAGAGTCCGCGAGGCCCCCTACAGTGACTCGCGGACACCCCTGTTTGGCTTGGCCGGGCATTGCTCCACGGTATGCTGATCGCCTCCGCAATACATGCAGAGGCCCAGCTCCCATCGGCGTTGTCTCTCCGTTAGAGGGAGCCTGGTTCGCCCGACCAACATAGCCTCTGGCTCATCGGCGGATTCCGGAGCGGGTAATGCCAGGGGGCGAGACTGAGGAATGCGGGCGGAGAATCCGCGCGGGTGGCTGATAGACTTCCGCTCGGCGGCCCGCTCCCGCAGCCTGTTATCCAAGCTAATGGTTAGAGAAACTAGCTTGGACAGCCGCCCTGGAAGGTCCCGGCTGGCCAACTCATCCCGCAGACCAGAACTAAGGCTACGGAGGAAAATGCTGCAGAGAGATGCCTCACCCCAGCCAACCTCCTCCGCTGCCACCCGGAAGTCAACAGCGTAATCCGCCGCCAACCGGCTACCCTGTTGAAGGCTAAGGAGCCGGTCGGTGAGGACGCTGTCACGACGCGAGTGGTCAAACACCTCGAGAAAGTCCCGCACGAACTGATCATAGGAGAGGCTCGCGTAGCTGGGCTTCGACATGACGGCGTAAGCCCAAGCTAACGATCGCCCCTCCAAGAGATTAGCCATATAGCCAATTCGGCTGGGGTCTGAGGGGAAATCCCCGGGAACGCGCAGGAAGACCGACTCACACTGCAAGATGAACCCCCGTGCCTCACCGAGCTTCCCGTTGAAGCGAGCGGGGGTTGGGATCGGAGTGAGCCGGGTCGGCGCTCCCGAGCTAGGCTGGCCAGCCACAGAGGCGGCCGAAGCCGGTCCACCCTGATGAGCCGGGGGGAACGCCTGCTGGGGGTCAAGACGGTCTAACCGGTGAGTTATCATAGCCAATTGGTTGAGTATCACCTGCTGTTGATGAGCTATCATATCCACCCAAGCCTCAAGGGTGGAAAAACGACGTGCGAGCCCGCTGTCCGCTGGGCCGCTTTGCTGGAGCCGTACTGACATATGTATCGTCCCAGGAAACACGCACGCAGGCTCAGGTAAGATTTGATAGCTTTATTTAACAGCAAAGGAGTGTTTGGGTGCGTGTATGAGATATGTATGTGGATTGTGGGTGGACGATGAGAATCGGGAACAGGGCAGCACGCCGTGCAGCCAGACAACCCTATGGGAAGAACAGAGACAGGGAAATTAGCTGGGCTTAACCACACGGGGAAATAATACAGAACGATGCTCACTTGCAGAAGGGAAGGTGGCTGGCGTTGGCTAGGATCTTCTGCCTGGGAGACAGCGCCCTGCTGCGCACACAACGAGACGTGAAGATGCGGGAGAAGGAGATGGCGAAGATGGGAGAGTCCGCCGCCAGGGAATCCACCTGTGCACAGGGGAAGACTAATAGACAGGTAAGTGGCAAACAGCTTACGTGTCGTAGCGAAGAGTGGCAGGATGGGAAGAGACAATCCTGCTGAGGGTTTGAGCGCATAGTAGAACAGACGGCTCCAGACCAATGCTCAGAGCCGAGTGGAATAAATAGCCCATCACTGACGAGGCGCAGGTGTGCGCGCAGCTGAGGTGGATGCCTGAGAGCGGCGAGTTGTGACAAATAGATTTAATTTATATAGTGCCTTTAATGATACCTAAAGCACTTTACAGTGGGTCCATTATTCATTCACTCCACAGACAGGCACTGAAAGTGGTAAGCTGCCTCTGTAGCCACAGCTGCCCTGGGGCAGACTGATGGAAACATGGCTGCCAATCCATGCCAACGACCTCTCTCACTGACACTGAAGGCACAGTGGGTAAAGTGTCTTACCCAAGGACATAATGGCAGAATGGCTGGGGAGAGGGGGATTCGACCACCTCTTCGGCCAACCTTCCGATTATTGGACAACCTGCTCTATCTCCTGAGGCACTACCTCCCCAGTAGCTGGGGATCTTCCCTTGAGTGCCTTTAAAGCTTGTTGATTTTGATAATATTCTTAACATCTAGATAATGTCACAGTTTCATGTTCTTAATTAGATATCTTGTACAGAGAAAGTTTTGGTATACTTTATTGATCCTAGAGGGAAATTCAAAGGCATCCAGTCACCTGGATGAAGCAGCCATGGTGCGGGGCCAATCCCTTCACTTTTCACACGCACATTCACACCTAGGGTTAGGGTACCTAGGGCAGTGCTAACTAGTAGTCCACTATGCTGAAAGAAATATATTATTGCCCTCTAAGCAGGAGATCATGACAATGATGCAGTAAATTCAAACTTGTGTTAGAGTTTCTTTCAGGTAAAAGGACAAAGATTCAAAGACATTGTTGAGCATACCATGAGTTTATGATTTCAGCTGACCAAATCTAATACATTCTGAAAGGTTATTATGGCTTTCATTGACAACTTACAAACCCTGGATTGAAGTGTGAATGGGAGGCAGAATTACATCTGATTATCAAGAAAAAGGTCAGAAGTACATCACATGTGGCTGCATCACCTTTCAGCTCTTTTCTCTGTTCCAGCGTTGGACTTTTTTTTTTTTTTTTAAATGAAGGTGCATGAAGCAGCTCATATAGGAGGAAGGAAATCACAGAAAGGGATACTGCACCAGAAAATCTGATTTGATTCCAAAATTGTTGAACCAAACACTTCTGAACAACTCCATATGTGGTCCATTGCACTGCAGGCATATAGTGGTGCCTGATGTATCTCAGGGCCATGAAGACAGATAGTTCCACAGCATAATGCTGGCAAACATAAGTCCAGTGTTTGTTTTTTTTAAATATCAGACGTCACATACGTATGTCGACAGCAGGAGCTACAGAAAATACGGCGGTGCATTTGACCCAGTGTGAAGTGTGGCACCAACAATAAATAGTACAACAGTAAGCATGAAATCAAGGACAGCACAAAGGGAGTGAATTAACGCACATCAGCTTGACACTGAACAACCACCTTTACAATAATAATAATCCCATTCTGTATCAGTGGTGCCAATTGAGCCTATAGTCTGTGGTAACCATGTCAGCAAGGTCCCCACCGTGATCACCACAGCTAGCAGTCGGCCTCATTTGCTCATCATCACAGTCACAACACTGACACATTCACAGATGAGAACAAGGACATGCAGCTGTCAGCTATGCAAAGCATATCAAAGGGTGTTTGGCAGTAAAATAGACAAAAGAGCGGGATGTGAACAGATTGGCACAAAATAAGCTGAAGAGCAAAACAAGCAAACCGAACAATCAGTCAGACTGCTGCAAAATATTCCCTTTTTGTTTTCCAGCTAGAAGGATATAAACAAACAAACACACTTCTATGAAAACAATATATTTCCACGTCAGTCACAGCTGCCACTCTGGACCTGCAGTAGCTGGAGGTTATTCATGTCTGATTCCCCACCGAGAAGGAAACTATTTATTGGGCTCAGCAATCATATTCCCTAACCACCACTGTCTCGCCATACTGCAGCTGTGTGTGTACATTTGTGAGCAACAGAAGGTGTGGAAGTGACCCAGCAGCCATTTCTCTCACTGCCAAAGGGGCTTTAACACCGGAGAGTTCTCCACTTCAGGTGTTGCTTTTGACTGACAAGATAATTTGGAGGTGTTGAAAATACACAAAACTACACATATATCAGAAACTTGGGGCATGAAGATAGTAATAAGTTAATTTTTTGCTGACACAGAAGCCTATTACATTATGTTTTTTGGAATTAAGTAGCAGTTTTGTATAGTTCAAGACTGAGAAGTTAAAAAAGGCAAAACTTCCAGTTGACGAGTGTGGTCAAATAAGAGTTACGGTACATTAATACTAAAATCCTAAAAACATCCTGTACAATTCAAAAAAGAAATATAGAGTTAAAAGGGGCTATAGTTTCCTTCCTGGTTAAGTTTGACAATTTGACTGTTTTTAGTTGTTGAACTGGACTGTGTTGATTAAATTTGCTCGTCTCACTGTCTTAGATTAGTGTACATGATAGAAATGAGTCTAAGACATTTATTACTGCCAACCTTACATCAAGGTTTTTTAAAATCTTAACACTAATGTCTTTAACAACCTTCATGGGAGTTTTGTGTTGCAACATTGTGACTTTTATCCATTATTGCACAGATGTTCCTGTACACAATCTTGTCTTCTTAGGTATGCCTCTCTGTAGGTGCTTTCCCATTTTGCTTTGCGTACCCTGCTACCATTCCATATGGACAAAAGTATAGGGCCACCTTATTTTATAACATTCCATTTTAGATCCACAGACATTATTATGGAGTTGGTTCCACTCTTCTGTGTCTGTGGAATTTTGGCTTATAATTTCTGTTCTAGGTCAACCCAAAGGTGTTTGATGAAGTTGACATCGGACCTGTGTCCAACATCAGGGGTTGCCACAGCGGATCACAGTCTGCATATCTGATGTGGCGAGGATTTTATGCCGAATACCCTTCCCCATGCAACCTTCTCCATTTGCCCAGGCTTGGGAGTGGCACTAGGAGTAACACTGGTTTGTGCTCCCCTCATAGCTGGGAAACCAATTTTTCTTTCCTCATTCTATTATGTGGAGCACCAAGCTAGAAGGTGGAAAGTACCATTTTTACACTGCGTTCCAAATTATTACGCAAATGATATTTGTCTCTGATTTTCCTAATCGATACAAATGACAGTCAGTGTAATTTTCAAGTCATCAACCGTTAGAGCATAATTAAAATTTTATTGAACAAGCCTCCCAACGATAACTAGTTTTTTTTTTTAAATAAAAAACTCAAAATGCACTGTTCTGACTTCCGGTTATGGCGGCTTGCTGAGGAGACGCATGTAAGACTGCTCTGCTACTCAAATCTCTAAATCCTCTCTAAAAGCCAATTCATATGTGTCAAGCGGCCCGACAACAACACCAGCGTTAAAAGAATACCAATGCCACCAAAGAAGACAAACCGTGGCCAGATACATCAATCCAGCTTGACTAATTTCGCAACTACAACTACTAAAGATAAGCTAGCCGCTAGCAACATGAATCCTACCACTGATACTGGCACCTCCGCTAGCATTGACCCTAAGAAGCAGTCGGAGGCAGATATTACTGGCACTACTGGTATTACTGAGTCCGGTACCACTTTGGCAACTATACTAGCGGCTATCGACAACATGAAGTCTGAGTTCTCATCTAAGTTTGATGGTATTATTACCGCCATGGAAAACGAGAGAAAGGACCTGACAGACTGCTCAGAAAGAGTCACACAGGCAGAGGCGAGGATTTCGACAACAGAAGATAATGCAACCGTGCTCCAAGAGAAAGTGAAAAATTTAGAGAGGAAAAATAAAGACCTTGAAGAGAAAGTACTGGACCTGGAGGCTCGGTCACGTCGCTCCAATGTAAGGCTTGTTAATTTACCTGAGGGCGCAGAGGGCGAGGAAGCCTGTGGCTTTCTGGAGAGCTGGATACCGGAGGCGCTGGGGTTGGCTCCACTCCGGGGGACAATTATGGTGGAAAGAGCACACAGGCTTGGACCAAGACGACAACATGAGACTAACTCTGCACTGAGGACTCTTATAATGAAGTTCCTGAATTATAAGGACAAGGAAGCAGTGATGAGAGCGGCCAGGGCAAAACAGCAGATCCTCTATAAAAACCAGCCGGTGAGACTCTACCATGACATGACAGCGGAGATGCACAAGAGGCTGAAAGAGTTTGAGGAAGCAAGGCGACAACTTCGGTCACTGGGGCTCCGATACGGCATGATCCCTCCTGCCCGGCTTATAGTGACCTACAAAGACCGCTCACACATCTTTAACAGCGCGGATGAAGCCGAACACTTCATTAAGAAGATCCAGTCGGAAAATGAACAAGATTGAGGTATTGCTAAACAGAGGACATCATAAGAAATGTAATTTCTTATGATGGCGGCAGCGCGCACGGACGCAGCAGCCCCTCTTGGCATCAACGAGTGTGAGAGTTTTGAGTGTTTTGATCTTCCCAGACGTACATTCTGTAAAACTTACAACCGTGAGACCTTATTAAACATCAAGGTACTGCACGCTGCAAGAAGCTACCCGAGAGAGGAGGAGGCGTAAGCAGAGCGAACGCAAGAAAAAGCGTGGAAAAGGGCCGGGATCCATGCTAGGCTAAAGGCTAACCCCTCCAGACCAGCGGTATCGTTGTTTTTTCTCTCTAACATCCGCTCCCTCGAAAACAAGCTGGATGAGCTGCGTCTGCTGAGAGAAACCCGGAGAGAGTGGAGAGACTGCTGTGTGTTTGTTTTCACGGAGACATGGCTCCACGGCAACATTCCTGACGAGGCCATTCAACTGGAAGATATGGCGATGTTCCGTGCCGACAGGGAAACAGCGAGCTCCGGTAAGAGCCGGGGGGGGTGGGCTATGCATCTATGTTAACAAGAACTGGTGCGTCAATGCCATGTTAGTGTCTAAACACTGCTCTCCGTTGGCGGAGTTCCTTATTGTAAATTGTCGGCCACATTATTTGCCGAGGGAATTCAGCAACGTGTATGTAGCTGGTGTTTACATAGCGCCGAGCCCTAATGCTAAAGCTAATGCTAAGAAGGCACTCGGGGTACTGCACAATGCGATTAGTGAAATCCAAACTTCACACCCGGACAGTTTTGCGGTGGTTGCGGGGGATTTTAACCACACCAGCCTAAAGACTGCGCTCCCCAAGTTTAAACAATGTGTACTGGGCTGCACGGTGGCGCAGTGGTTAGCACTGCGGCAGCACAGTTTACCCTTGGCCGGGGGATTGTGGGGATCGTGGGATCGTGGGTTCGATCCCAGCCCCCGACCAACAGTGATCTGTGTGGAGTTTGCATGTTCTCCCCGTGTTGCGTGGGTTTACTCCGGGATTTCTCCGGTTTCCTCCCACATGCCAAAAACATGCATGTTAGGTTAATTGGCTGTTCTAAATTGTCCCTAGATATCTGTTTCCTATAGGCCCTTAGAATAGAGGGTTAGTATTAATGAAAGCGCTTTGAGTGGTCTTTGTGACTAGAAAAGCGCTATATAAGTGCAGGTTAGTTAGTTAGTTAGACTTTAAGACCAGAGGAATGAATATGTTGGACTTAGTGTACACAAACACAGATGCACATAAGGCGATACCCCGCTCCCATCTCGGCCGTTCTGATCACATGTCCATGATGCTGTTGCCTGCCTACAAACCTTTATTGAAGTGCAGCAGGCCAGCAGTGAAACAAATTAGAATTTGGCCAGAGAGTGCAACCTCTGCACTGAAAGACTATTTTCTGCACACAGACTGGGAGGTCTTCAAAATAGCAGCCTCCCAGGAAGACAAGACAGATGTGGAGGAGTATGCTGATACAGTCACCAGCTACATTGCGAAGTGCACAGAGGATGTCACTACAGTGAAGACCATCACTATGCAGGGTAACATAAGCCCTGGATGACTGCAGAGGTGCGCTCGCTGCTTACAGCCAGAGATGCAGCCTTCAGAGCGAAGGACAGGATCGCCTTCCGCTCAGCCAGGTCTGTGCTCTCAAAGGGAATTAAGGCGGCAAAGCGCGCCTATGTGGAGAAAATCCAGGGACACCTCTGTGACACTAGGAACACCAAGCAGATGTGGCAGGGAGTTCGGACATTGACGGGCTATAAGTCTAGGCAGGGGGTCGATGATGACGACGCTTCGCTTCCAGACAGGCTTAATGACTTCTTTGCACGTTTTGAAGCATCAAACTCGACAATCAGAGGGAGGGCTGGCCCACCCCCACCATCGGTCGGACCAGCTTTTACCATCAACACAGCGGACACACGGAGGACCCTAACCAGAGTCAACCCACGCAAAGCTGCAGGTCCGGACAACATTCTGGGGACGTGTGCTCCGAGACTGCGCGAGCGAGTTGGCGGATGTCCTGACTGACATTTATAACATCTCCCTGAGTCAGGCCATCGTTCCCAGATGCTTCAAGACCTCTATCATTGTACCAGTGGCAAAGAAACCAGTTGTGTCCTGTTTGAATGACTATCGTCCTGTTGCACTGACACCAATTGTGATGAAGTGTTTTGAACAGCTTGTCAAACCACACATTACAGCCTGCCTCCCTGCATCACACGACCCGCTCCAGTTTGCATATCGTTCAAACCGCTCCACGGAGGATGCTATAGTCACCACCCTACACTCTGTCATCACCCACCTGGACCAGAAAGACACCTACGCCAGACTCCTGTACATTGATTTCAGTTCAGCATTCAACACCATTATTCCCCAGAGACTGATGGAGAAATTACTCCTTCTCGGTCTGAACACCGCCACATGTCTCTGGATCCTGGATTTCCTGACTGAGAGACCTCAGTCTGTCCGGGTTGGAAACAACATCTCCAACTCTGTCACGCTGAGCACCGGATCCCCTCAAGGCTGTGTACTCAGTCCACTGTTGTTTACACTTCTAACACATGACTGTGTATCCAGACACGAGGGGAACCAGATTATTAAGTTTGCAGACGACACCACGGTGGTGGGACTTATTCAGAGGGATGAGGAATCAATGTACAGGGAAGAAGTGAGAGACCTGGAGGGCTGGTGCAGGGAGAACAATCTGGTGCTCAACGTGGACAAAACGAAGGAGATGATTATCGACTTCCGGCGGTCACAGCCTGAGCACGTCCCCCTCAGCATTGGCGGCCGTTTAGTGGAGAGAGTGGAGAACATCAAGTTCCTTGAAGTGCAGATCTCGCAGGACCTGACCTGGAGCAAGAATTCCTTGGAGATCAGGAAGCGGGCTCAGCAGAGACTGCACTTCTTGAGGAAACTCAAACAGGCCTCTCTCCCCATCTGCATCCTCAGGACCTTCTACAGAGGTGTGGTGGAGAGTGTTCTGACGTACTGCATTGCTACATGGTACTCCAGCTGCAGTATGTCAGACAAAAAAGCCCTGCAGAGGATAGTCAAGGGGGCTGAGAGGGTAATTGGAGTCTCCCTCCCCTCTGTCCAAGAACTTTTTCAGAACCGTTGTAGGAGCAGGGCACTGAACATTGTCAAGGACCGTTCTCACCCTCTGCATAAACACTTTGAACTTCTTCCATCTGGTAAACGATTCCGGAGCATCAGAGGCAGAACCACCAGACTGATCAACAGCTTCCTTCCACAAGCTGTCAGGATGCTGAACAGTTGACCCGGAATCTCTCATACACACTACTGCACCTACGGACATTTGTATATTATTTGTATATTATAGTTAGTTAGTTTTTTTTTCCCAAGTATGTCTCAGGGATGTGTGAATGGATGGGGGGGGTGGGGGTGGGAGGTGGAGCTATGTGGGAGTGTGTCTTAAATCATGCTGCTTCTATTTATATGGATGCCGAGAGAAACGCAATTTCATCTTGCCTGCACTACAGTTGTATGTACAGCAATATAACAATAAAGTTTGATTTGATTTGATTTGAGTTGATTTAATTTGATTTGAAATCGCTGTTGGTATATTACTTTGATATTTTGCATTTGTAGAGACAGAAGTGGAGGGCAGAGTTAAAGTTGTCTAATTTGATTTAATGTTCTGAGTTCTCCCCCCCCCCCCCCGTCTATTGATAAGAAACGTCTCTCTGATTTAATATACAATGCTTAATTCTGGAGGCTACATATAGGTATGCTTTTTACTTGTTGGGTTGTTCTAGCAGAATTGTCTGAATTATAGTAGCAGAGCAGTTAGGTTTAGGTTTAGGTTTATGCAGTTTTTTTTTTTTTTTTCTCTTTTCAGCATAGTTATACTGTTCCCCACATTGTGTGGACCAGCTCTTTGCTTTCTGGAAGTCCAATATTTGAAGGGGTTGGGGGGACACCTGGAGGGACAACTCTCAGGTGTATGTTAATGGTCAAGGGAAAACATTTTGTTTCTGGTTCTTTTTTCCCTTTGTTTGATCTGAAATTACTTAAAATGTTGGGGAAATTCAAAGTTATTTGTCTATATGTCTGTTGCACTAAAGGTTAAAATTACATCCTGGAATTGCAGAGGGCTACAAAAAATAATAAAAGGTCAAACAAGTTATGAACAGGATTAAAATATTAAAATCTAACAGAGTATTCCTTCAAGAAACTCACCTAACCCATGAAGATGAACTTAAAGTGAGGAGGAGGAGGAAGGGAAAAATTTTGTCAGCCCCTTTTACCTCTCAGGCAAGAGGTATCATGATATTGGTCCATGATTCTGTTCCTCTACAGATTCACAAAGTTATTAAGGACAAGGCAGGACGTTACTTGATTATTCAAGGGAAAATTCTCAGGGAACAATTAATTCTGATAAATATTTATGCCCTAAATACAGATGAGCCAAAATTTTTCCAAGATCTATTCTTTATTGTTGCTTCTTTACCTGGTGCTTGCATTATGGCGGGCGACTTCCAATTGCACTTTAGATCCACGGAAAGACAAAAGTTCAGGAACAGATCGATCACAATCAGGAAGCAGGAGTGTTATTCACCATTTCATGAAAGAAATGAATTTGATTGATGTGTGGAGGGAAGACAATCCCAATGACAAAAAATATTCATGTTTTTCTAGTACACATCAGTCATATTCTCGCATAGACTTTTTTCTGGTTTCAGCAATACTAAAATGTAAAATAAAGAAGGTTTCCTATGATGCCATACTCCTGTCAGATCACGCCCCAAACTCTTTAGTTTACTATGATCCCAAATTGACTTGTGATACTCCTAAATGGAGATTTAAAACAAAATGGTTGGCGGATACAGGCTTTGTTACCTTTCTTGATGAACAGATTAAATTTTATTTTGAAACAAATACAACAGAGACCTCAGGAAGTACCAGATGGGAAGCATTTAAGGCATTTATTAGGGGACAAATAATTAATATCACTAGCTCCAAAGCCAAAGAAACTTATAGGAATACAAAATCACTAGAAGCAAAAATAAAGAAATTAGAAGAAGAATACTACCAATCAGGCTCTCAAATTACTCACCAAGAACCACTTCTATTAAGAGTGCAATACAATGAAATATCTTCAACAAAAGCTTTATCAAGTTTACTACGACTTAAACAGACATTTTACGATCAGGGTGAAAAACCCGGCAGAGTGCTGGCATGGCGCATTAAACAAATGCAGAATGAAAGACTTATAACCTCACTACAAAATGGTAATAACGAGACTATTGTGGACCCAGTTGAAATAAATGAAACCTTCAAGAATTTTTTTGAAAAGCTTTACAGTTCAGAAATAGGTCTGGATACATCTGAATTAAATAATTTCTTGGACCACATCCAGATTCCTAGGTTATCAGAAGAAATTAAAGAAGAACTAGAGAAAGACATAACTTTAACGCAATTATCTGCTACCATTGACAGTACTAAAGGAGGGAAAACCCCGGGGCCAGATGGGATACCCATTGAAGTTTATAAAATGTTCAAACAGAGAGTTATGCCACCACTATTAGAAATGTTTATGGAATCTTTTCGTAATGGAATCCTTCCAATATCCTTAAGAGGAGCTCTAATCACTTTGTTGCCAAAACCTGGCAAACCAAATAACAACTGTGAAAATTTTAGGCCAATAAGTCTTTTAAATGTGGATTTAAAAATTTTGAGTAAGATTATAGCCAGGCGACTTGAGAAAATTATTCCAAATATTATTGACAAAGATCAAAATGGCTTTATACAAGGTAGGCAAGGCTTTCATAATGTTAGGAGAATCCTAAATATACTGATTGAGGAAAAAGGGGCAACAGATACAGCATTACTGTCATTAGACGCCGAAAAAGCATTTGACAGAGTGGAATGGCTATATTTATTTGAGATCCTTACACGTTTTGGTTTTGGAGAAAACTTTAATAAGTGGATAAAACTACTTTATACAGAGCCATACGCTGAAATCATGACTAATCGTAACATACACTACCGTTCAAAAGTTTGGGGTCACCCAGACAATTATTTTGTGTTTTCCATGAAAAGTCACACTTATTTACCACCATGAGTTGTAAAATGAATAGAAAATATAGTCAAGACATTGACAAGGTTAGAAATAATGATTTGTATTTGAAATAATAATTTTTTCCTTCAAACTTTGCTTTCGTCAAAGAATCCTCCATTTGCAGCAATTACAGCATTGCAGACCTAACATGATTGCACAAGGGTTTTCTAATCATCCATTAGCCTTCTGACGCAATGAGCAAACACATTGTACCATTAGAACACTGGAGTGATAGTTGCTGGAAATGGGCCTCTATACACCTATGTAGATATTGCACCAAAAACCAGACATTTGCAGCTAGAATAGTCATTTACCACATTAGCAATGTATGGAGTGTATTTCTGATTAGTTTAAAGTCATCTTCATTGAAAAAAAGTGCTTTTCTTTCAAAAATAAGGAAATTTCTAAGTGACCCCAAACTTTTGAACGGTAGTGTATCTAAATCTTTTAAAATACAAAGAGGATGTAGACAAGGAGATCCCTTATCCCCTTTTCTGTTTATTATGGCTATAGAACCTCTGGCAATAGCTGTAAGAATGCACCAAAATATAACAGGCATATTAGTTGGGCAACAGGATCACCGTCTAGCTTTATTTGCGGATGACATAATAATCTTTCTGAAAAAGATGGAAATATCCATTCCAGAATTATTAGAACTTATCAATATATTTGGAAAAATTTCAAGATATAAATTAAACAAATCAAAATCATCAATTATGTTCCTAAATCAATTAGAAAGTAAAAACCCTCCTAAAATAGCTACTCAATTTAAAATGGTGGATTGTTTTACATACCTGGGTATCCAAATTGCCCCACAACTTAAACATATTATAGCATGTAATTATGAACCATTAATGGAAGAAATCTCAAAATCATTAGATAGGTGGGCACATATACAGTACCAATATCACTAATAGGTAAAATAAATGTCCTTAAAATGAATATATTGCCTAAACTATTGTATCTATTTCAAAACCTCCCACTTCCTCCTCCAAGTAACCTGTTCACTCAACTAAAAAGACTGTTTTGTTAAGATGGCTAAGATGGCGGCGCGCGGTTGTGCAGTGGCTCTTTGCTCCCTATTTTTGTGTGTATGTATGCTGTTTTTGGATATTGGACCATGTGAAGCTGGATTTGTGTACAGTCGTACTGAGCTGATAAACATTGGACTTCAACAAAAGTCTGCTGTTACAGCAGTTTTCGAGAACACACAAGACATACCGGAGGCTATCTGTAGACCAGTGGGATCACCATGGATTGTTGTCGGTCCTGGGAAGCGACACAGACGGAGGAGGGAGAGAAAGCAAAAGCGAGGATGCCGGTCAGGCCTGCTAGTGAGGCTAAAGAGACAACCGCATAGACCGCCGCTACCGAGCATTTTTCTTTCCAACGCCAGAAGTATCGTCCACAAGATGGATGATCTAGAGCTACAGCTGGCAACTAATAAAACTGTGAGAGACTGCTGTGTGCTATTGTTAACGGAAAGCTGGCTCCACCTGCTGATCACCGATGCTGCAATACAGCTGCCAGGGCGCACACTTCACCGATTGGACCGAACAGCAGAATCCGATAAAAAAAGAGGAGGCGGCCTCTGCATTTTTCTTCACAACACTTGGAATAATCACAGCAGTATTATTAATACTTACTGTTCTCCTGATCTAGAGACAATGTCAGTCTTATGTCAGCCTTTTTATCTTCCTAGAGAGCTGAGCGTGATCATTATAACAGCCGTCTATATTCCTCCTGATGCAAATACTAAAGCGGCCCTTAGTCATTTGTACAGTGTAATAAATAAACAGCAGCAGGCCTATCCCGAGGGTGTTCACATTATAGCTGGTGATTTTAATCAAGCATGCTTGAAAACTGTGCTGCCTAATTTCACACAGTATGTGAAATGTGCCACTAGCGGAAAGAATTGTCTTGATCGGGTGTATTCGAACCTGAAGCATGCTTACAGAGCTGTGCCGTGTCCACATCTTGGCCTGTCAGACCATCTATCATTGCTCCTCATCCCAGCATACACCCCCCTCAGGAGAACTGCTAGACCTACTATAAAGAACATCACAACATGGCCTGAGGGAGCTCTTTCTCAGCTGCAGGACTGTTTTTCAAACACTCTATGGGATTTATTCAAGAATGAGGATCTGGAAATGTACACACAGACTGTATTACACTACATTACCTTCTGTATCAATCAGGTGACTGTGGAAAAACGCATCAGGAGTTTTCCTAACCAGAAGCCTTGGATGACAAAAGAAGTCTAGGCACTCCTCAGAGCTCATGATACAGCCTTCAGGTCAGGGGATACAGATCTGTATAGCACTGCCCGGGCTAATCTGTAGAAAGGCATTAAGGAGGCTAAACAGACCTATAAAAAGAAAGTCGAGGACCATTTTTCTGATAATGATTCGAGACGAGTATGGCAAGGCTTTAACCATATCACAAACTATAAGGGCAGCAGCATCATTTCCAGTGACATCAGTGCCTCACTGGCAAAAGAACTGAACTGCTTTTTCGCACAGTTTGAGGCAAATACACCTCACCCGGACCCACAGATGTTATTGAATGCCAGCTCTGATGTGCTTACCCTGCAGGATCATGAGGTGAGACAGACACTGAGAGCAGTTCACCCGAGAAAGGCTACTGGTCCCAATGGAGTGCCAGGAAATGTGCTCAGAGCATGTGCAGATCAGCTATGCTCTGTTTTGACTGACATTTTTAACTTGTCTCTCAAGGCAGCCGTTGTTCCACAGTGTTTAAAATCTGCAGTCATTATTCCTGTACCAAAAAAACATACTATTAGCAGTCTGAATGACTATCGACCAGCAGCATTAACACCCATTGTTATGAAGTGCTTTGAGAAAATGGTATTGAAACATCTTTTGCCTAGTCTCCCCCCAGACTTTGATCGGTACCAGTTTGCCTACAGGCGGGGCAGATCCACTGAAGATGCTATTGCTATAGCT
This sequence comes from Pholidichthys leucotaenia, assembly GCA_020510985.1. Classification (NCBI taxonomy): domain Eukaryota; kingdom Metazoa; phylum Chordata; class Actinopteri; order Cichliformes; family Pholidichthyidae; genus Pholidichthys; species Pholidichthys leucotaenia. The sequence continues at coordinate 290,647,963 of CM035838.1, forward strand.
CTCCACTCGGCATTCAGCCATTTAGAAGACAAGGGGAGCTATGTAAGAATGTTGTTTGTTGACTATAGCTCGGCATTTAATACAATTATTCCCAACATTCTCATCACCAAATTGCTTCAGCTTGGTCTGCCTACTCACACTTGCAGCTGGATTAAGGACTTCCTAACAAACAGAACACAGGCTGTTAGACTCGGACCCCATTCCTCCTCTACAGTCATGCTTAACACAGGCTCGCCACAGGGCTGTGTGTTGAGCCCCACTTTGTATTCATTGTACACATATGACTGCATACCTGTTCATCCCACAAACATTATAGTGAAGTTTGCAGATGACACAACAGTAGTGGGGCTCATATCAGGAGGAGATGAGTCCGCATACAGAGATGAGGTCCAGAAACTGGTGAGATGGTGCTCAGACAATAATCTGCTATTGAATACAAAAAAAAAAACAAAAGAACTCATTATTGATTTTAGGAAGCATAGCAGTGAACCGCCTCCTCCTAGGCAAGGAGCGTGTGGAGAGGGTGGAGGCTTTTAAGTTTTTGGGTGTTCATATTTTTTCACAACCTTACCTGGGCAGTTAACACCATAGCTACGATAAAAAAGGCTCAACAACGTCTACACTTTCTGAGGCTCCTCAAGAAGAATGGCCTGAATGCACAGTTGCTGGTTTTATTTTATCGCTCTGCTATTGAGAGCATTCTGTCATATGGCATCACGGTTTGGTATGAGGGCTTTTCAGCCGCAGACCGCAAAGCCTTCCAGAGAGTGATCGAGACAGCGCAAAAAATCACTGGCTGTTCTCTCCCTTCTCTGGAAGAGATTTCCAGGTCTCGGTACCTCAACAGAGCTACTGCCATCATTAAAGACTGTGCTCATCCAGGCCATGACTTCTTTCACTTGCTCCCCTCGGGAAAGCGGTACAGATCCCATAAAACCCGGACTACCAGGTTTAATCATAGTTTTTTCCCAGCAGCAGTACGTATTTTGAACGGATTTATGTAACACGCACAGACTGCTGATATTTTTTGTTATTTTAGGTTATTTTGTAGCAACAATCCTGTGTGCATAAGCTGGTCTTTTGTATTTATCGCTCAGTATGTTTTTCATTATTGCTACATACATATTGTATTCAACTTTTAGGTAATTTTGTTTCAAGCATTATTTATTGTTGTAATTATAAGAATGTTAAATGCATGAGTGAACTGTGAGTGTGATAGTTTGTTTATAGTTTGTTTTTAGGGAGCAGCATCTCAATTTCGTTGCATTGCTCATTAACAATGGAATGACAATAAAGGCACTTTGACTTTGACTTTTGTTTATCAGATTTTTGTGGACTAATAAACGTCCCCAGACACGACTGTCATTACTGTACTTACCCTTTGATAGAGGGGGGCTTAAATGTCCCAACCCACTCTGGTACTATTGGGCAGCACAATTGAGAACATTGCTGTTCTACTTCACAAAAAGAGATGCTCCTCTCTGGAAAGAAATGGAGGAACTCCAGCTAAGTCCACCCCTCCCTACATACCTGTATTCGGCAAATACTAAAATCCTTAAAAAGAACACAAAAAATCCTATTGTGAAAAATATGATTGGAGTGTGGCACCAAGTTAAAAAATATCTTAGAGAAATGTCCTCTCTCTCTGTCTTCAGCCCAATATGGAGGAATGACTCCTTCCTACTGGGAAAAGCAGACGGGGGATTTAAATCTTGGGTTATGAAGGGACTGGGGAAAATAGGAGATCTGTATAATGAGCAAAAGTTGTTAATGACATTCTAAGAAATAGTTGATAAATTTAATATACCCCGTAATCATTTCTTTAAATATTTGCAGCTGAGAAATTTCATTAGATCACGACAAAATCAAACATTAGATATCCCTGAAATGTCTGTTATAGAGAAACTAATGAACACGAATTGTTTATGGAGGGGTTTAATTTCCAAAATGTATAAATGCCTGGTGGATGACTGTACAGAAACATCTGTAGAACGGCTGGGAGCATGGAGAGAGGATCTACAGGAGGACATCTCAATGGTAGAGTGGGAAGAAGTATGCACTAAAGCACAATCAAGAACCACTAACACCCGCCTGAAATTAGTGCAATATAAGTGGTTGATGCGATCGTATGTAACTCCAGAAAAGTTAAACAAATAGTGTTATTCCTGATATTTGTATCAAATGTGAGAGAGAAAAGGGTACATTTTTCCACTGTACTTGGCAATATACAGAAATACAAAAATTCTGGCAAGAAGTGAAACAATACATTCAGAATATTTTACATATTCAAGTACCCTTAATCCCACAGCTGTTTATATTAGGTTTGTACCCAGAGAATTTGAAAATTTAAAAAATCAACGATTATTTATAGACTTAAGCATATTGATTGCAAAGAGAGTAATAGCTTTATCCTGGAAAAACACCAGAAGACCAAGAATTAATAAGTAGTTGTCTGAGTTATCTACTACTCTCCCTTTGGAGAAAATCACCTATACACTAAAACATCAAGAACATAATTTTCACCATATCTGGGACTCCTTCATTTCCTATATATCAGGAATGGACTTGTCACATGTGATGGAAGAGTGTGGTGATGCGTGACCAGTAGCCCTCTGCAATACGCAACTTTGCAGGAATTTTTTTTGTTCTGTATCCTTCTCTACTATTTAATGGACTATAATTATTTGGATCCCCATTTAAAATTGGAACAGTTGGGAGGGTGGGGTGGGGTTGATATGTTTGTTCAATATATGTAACTGTATTTCTTTATGTTGTGAAAACAATAAAAAAAATGTTGGCAAAAAAAATGCACTGTTCCAAATTGTTATGCACAACAGAGTTTCAAAACATTTTTATTGGTTGTAAAGAACTGAAAATGGTCATTTGTTGAATTTGCAGCATTAGGCGGTCATATTTACTAAAATCAAAAGCTATTTCAATCAAAAACATCTTAACAGGCCAAGTTACATGTTAACACAGGACCCCTTCTTTGATATAACCTTCACAATACTTGCATCCATTGAACTTGTGAGTTTTTGGGGAGTTTCTGCTTGAATTTCTTTGCAAGATGTCAGACTAGCCTCCCACAGCTGCTATTTTGATGTGAACTGCCTCCCACCCTCATAGATCTTTTGCTTGAGGATGCTCCAAAGGTTCTCAATAGGGCTGAGGTCAGGGGAGGATGGGGGCCACACCATGAGTTTCTCTCCTTTGACACAGAGGTATTCTTTGCAGCATGAGATGGTGTATTCTCATGCATGAAGATAATTTTGCTACGGAAGGCACGGTTCTTCTTTTTGTACCATGGAAGAAATTGGTCAGTCAGAAACTATATATACTTTGCTAAGGTCATTTTCCCACCTTCAGGGACCCTAAAGGGGCCTACCAGCTCTCTCCCCATGATTCCGGCCCAAAACATGGCTCTGCCACCTCCTTGCTGACATCGCAGCCTTGTTGGGACACGGTGGCCATCCACCAACCATCCACTACTCCAGCCATCTGGACCATCCAGGGTTGCACAGCACTCATCAGTAAACAAGTCTGTTTGAAAATTAGTCTTCATGTATTTCTGGGCCCACTGCAACCTTTTCTGCTTGTAAGCATTGGTTAGGGGTGGCCGAATAGTAGGTTTATGCCCAACTGTAAGCCTCTGGAGGATCCTACACCTTGAAGTTTGTGGGACTCCAGAGGCACCAGCAGCTTCAAATACCTGTTTGATGCTTTGTAATGGCATTTTAGCAGCTGCTCTCTTAATCTGATGAATTTGTCTAGCAGAAACCTTCCTCATTATGCCTTTATATGCATGAACCCATCTGTGCTCTGAATCAGCCACAAATTTCTTCACAGTATGATGATAATGCTTCATGAAATATCTAATGTTTTCATACCTTGTCCAAGGCATTGCACTATTTGACACTTTTCGGCAGCAGAGAGATCCTTTTTTCTTTCCTATATTGCTTAAAACCTGTGGCATGCTTAATAACATGGAACTAGTGATGTTACGCTCAACACACCTACTCGACCCTGATTCGAGCAATATGAAACACAAGTGTCGTGAACTGTGTCTCGAGCACTGTTTCAGCACGCCCACAATCACCTGACTGTAGCGAGTGAGGCCTCGTTATGTCGGACACATCACATGACTCGAGGGCTTGCGAGAAGTTTTGGAAGTCTGTAAATGGTGTCCATTGAACCACTTCCAGTCCTTTCTGTTCACCCCACTTCGACCGTTGTGATCCTTGATGGCCCAGTAATCACTTTTCATTTTCTTCAGCTTCTCCCTTCATTGTTTTAATGTTTGGTTGTATCCGTGGGCTGTCATCTGTTCAGAGACCTCCTGGTAAACTTTTTCATTGCGGGTCACTCCATCTCATTCTCTCTGGATTCTGTCGTCAGCCACCAAGCACAGAAAAGTCCGCACCTCTTCGTTGGACTGCGGTGTAGATTTCTGCAAAACCTGAGAAGCCATCTCTATTAATATCATGTTTACTTGCTGACCGTGTTTGCTCACTGAGCAATTTTTTGCAAATGGCGGTTTTAGATTCTGCAGAAGATGGCGCTGTCATGATGTTACGCCCTGACCAATCAGTAGCCTGCAGTCTGTTGACGTCACATTTTCAGCCCAACTCAGCATGGTTAGAACCCCAGTGGAGTAGGTACTAAATATTACACACTCATTCACACAAACATGCTAGAAGATAGACAGACAGACAGACAGACAGATAGATAGATAGATAGATAGATAGATAGATAGATAGATAGATAGATAGATAGATAAGAGAGTTGTTTTTTGAGAGTGTAAGGTGTGTTTTTGTGAGTGCGTGTGTGTAAGTGTAGTAAGGGAGGGACACGGAGGAGCAACCTCATTTTTGGACTCATGATTTAAAACATTAGGTTCTGACAATGAAACACGTGCACAAGAGGCCATGTCAAAATTGATTGCTGAATGCGCTGCATCCATGAGGATGGAGAGAACAATGCCATCAACATAACAGGTAACCATTTATTATTCCATATTATTATTGTGTTTTCCAAATCTCTCTAGCAACATGTATTAAAATGTTATCAACTCCATCAGTCAGCAGCAGAGGAAGAACCTGGGCCTTCGGCAGAAGACAGCTTGTAGGATCTTTTGGATAGCAGAGTTGGCTTGTATTATGTTATTACTTTCAGCATCATTTTCTCATTATAAAAGATTGCTAATAACATTTGTTTTTCTTTTTGTTTAGGTGAAACACAGCACTCTCAAAGTGCAACAGCAGATGCCACAGTGGAAGTTCAACAATATTTGTCTGAGCCCTACCTCTCAAGAGGAGAAGACCCACTCTGTTACTGAACAACACACAAAACCATATACCCAAACCTTTACAAGATGGCAAAAAAGTATCTTCACATCCCAGCAACATCAATGCCATGTGAGCAGGTCTTCTTCAAAGCTGGAGAGGTAGTAAGCCACAAGAGGAGCAGACTGAAACCACACACTGTTAAAATACTTCTTTTTTGAATAAAAATCTTTAAACACTCCCGATTTAATAACACTCACCAGTTGCAAAAGCACCAGCAAGTTCCCTGATGTTCCGCAACATAGATTTTCCCATCGCCCTCTACATACTATATCAGGGATGTTGTTCACTGAAAATTGTCCTTAAACAGAATTTTTTCAGCAATGACTAAAAGTTCTGAAAGCTCTCTATCATTTGACAGATTACACAGAGGGTGATCTAATCAAAGTTAATTAAAATGACAGAAACAGATTGACAGAATTTTTACAAGCCTGTCTGAGAAAATGATAGATAACAAAAAGTGTAGTGCAGCCTCTGATATAGAGTATTAAGGCTTTTTCAGGTCTTCCACTCAGATGCAGTTCTGACACTCAGTCAGCAGATGGCACTCTTTATTAAATGCTTCATAACATTATGTTGATCATGAAGCAAATGTCTCAAAGTTGTTCATTGTTTCACGAGGCCTCAATTTCACCATCACTATGTGGAACATCCTTCCTAAGTAGTTTTCCTTTAATTGGGCTCACCTGGCAAACTAATTATGACAGGTGTCTGAGATTGATATCAGTGATCCAAAGAGCCCTGAGACACAATACCATCCATGAGTTTAATTGAAAAACAAAAAATTGAATGTTCATGACACTAAAATCCTATTTGCATAATAATTTGGAATGCAGTGCATATGGTATGACTCTGCTGGGGCTTGAACCTATAACCTTGTAGTTGTGGGGTGGATGCCCTCCCTACCCCTAGGGCATGGCTTCAGTTAACTTTTCTGTTGGAAGGACAAATCTGTCTAAAATGTCTTGAGCAGCTGAAGTATTGATTTCCCTGGAATGAAACACTTCAGTTCAATGATTAACAGGCCTATTAACAGGCCCAATACTTTTGTCTATATTGTGTATGTCTTTATCGGTCTTTATCTACCTCTATGGACAAAGTCCAAAGGGTCATTCCTTTGCTTCTGTGATGTAATTGTTTAGCTCCTTGTGCATTTTCTTGATACTGTATCAGCAACTCCCTCTACCTTCCAGTGAAAGATCCCATGGAGTGGGTCGGTACTGTACTTCATAATATTTCCTCATCACCTTCATCACCATATGCTTTCTGCTGCCCTAGGCACTCCTTTAGCTGTTCTTTCTTCAGGCCGACATCTATCTTCTGCTCACTTTTTCATCTGGGTATCAGAAGACTAGTAGAGGGTGCATTTTGGGTTTCCTTCCTATAATGGAGCTTAGTTTTGGAGATATTTGTCTCTCCCTGATCTTGGAGCTACTAGAATACCCAGGAACTGAATGTCTGCTAACCTGCCATCTGGAAGCTTGTTCAATCAGGACATTCTTTGCTGTAGATCCTGGAGAAGTGCAACATTGAGTCTGTGCCTTTCACTTCTGGCATACATTATGATGTGATCCATTCAGAGGCAGTGGGTGAAGGCCACTTCAATTCTGAATCTGTATTCATTATTATCCTATCTGGCTGAGGGGATTCGGGCCCATGCAGTTAATCAGCAGGGCCAGGGCAGCTTGGTGATGATGTGTGCATTGAGGCAGTAAGTTCTGTTCTGTTTTGTAAAGCTTGGTGAATGCAGACACAGGTGGTATATCATCTAGTTTAATGATTCTCAAAACATGGGCCATGAAAGTACATTTTATATTAAAAAATAATTTACATTCAGCACAGAAAGACATTTAACCCATAAAGTCGCCATCCACAGATTTATGATACTCATTCTCAATATATCAGATGCCATTATATTAGGCAAAATAAAATAAGATGATTAAAGGATTGTGTGAAATGCAAAGTGTACAGAGCGACAGTACTGGCTTCTCTATTGTACGGTGCTGAAACTTGGACTGTCTACAGAGTGCAGGTAAAGAAATTCCACGGGTACATGATGAGACACCTTCAAGCCATAATGAACATCTCATGGAAAGACAAGATAACCAACATTGAAGTGTTGAAACGAGCTGGTCTACCATCAATGGAGGCCATGCTAATACAGACGAACCTGAGATGGCTTGGACATGTTGAGAGGATGGACCACCAGCGTTTCCCTCGGCAGTTACTCTACTCACAGTTATGCGAGGGCAAACACAATCAGGGTAGACCAAGGCTCAGATTTAAAGACAATGTAAAAAGAAACTTGAAAAAGTTTGATATAGACAGGAGTTCCTGGCAGCGGAAGGCCTAGACAGAGCTGCATGTAGGAATCTGATCAGACCTAAATGAAACTATGCTATGATGATGATGATGAAAGGATTGTTTAAGCCAAAGAGAATTTTCAGATTTCAAACTAGGCCCTGGCTGTCCTAAAGGTACTGGATGCTGTGTGAAAGTTTGGGAAATGAGTTTTCTGAGGAGTTGTGATCTGTAAAACATGGAAAGATTTTTTTTTTCTATCACAGGAACTTTCTGAGTATCAGGGACTATTTGGTGGTAGTATTTTATTCTTAATTCCCAGAGAGAGATGTAATTCTATTTTTAGTCCATGGAAATCATTTTTCAAAAACTGTTTTAGTTCCCACTTGATTGCAGGGACTCTTCAATGGTACTGGAGTCTTCCAGTACATAAGCAACGATTAAAGCTTCAACGGCAGCATCAGGGTCACAACCCTCACAACCACCGTCTTCTCCATTTGTTTTTTGATGCTTCTCTCTGCGTCTGGGATACTGCTGTATTATCGCTAACATTATTTTTACCTCCGCCAAGGAGGTTATGTGTTCATCGGCGTTGGTTTGTCTGTCTGTCTGTTTGTCTGTCTGTCTGTTTGTTAGCAAGATAACTCAAAAAGTTATGGACGGATTTTCATGAAATTTTCAGAGATTGTCAGAAATGGTGTATCCTACAGATGATTTGATTTTGGTGGTGATCCCGATCACCGTCCACAAGAAAACCGCCATTACGCAAAATGCCATTTTCGTGAATAACTACTAAATGACTAATCCTATCATTGTCAATCCAATTGCTTGTCATGTGTTTTCATGGTCAAGGAATCTGAAAACGTACACACAAACACTGTATGGGGGGAACTGTGGTGCTAAACCGCCATTACGGAAAGTGCCATTTTCGTCAATAACTACTGAACCACTAATCCTATCATTGTGAATCCAATTGCTAGTCATATGTTTTCATGGTCAAGGAATCTGAAAACGTACACACAAACACTGTATGGGGGGAACTGTGGCGCTTGGCGGAGGTCTGCACTTTCCAAGTGCTTTTCTAGTTTTCTTATAGATTGCTGCCTTCTGTAGAAGAGCTTGGAATAACGAGGCGATGTGATTTATAAACCAAAGTTTATTATCAGCTTCGCTCCTCTAACAAGTCTCATCTCAGTGCAGAAGCAGAATAAGAGGTCGAACACATTCAGACCTACATACTTATACCTACACATAACAAAAGACATTGCATATCAAAGCTGACATCCCGCATTAGCTTAATCCCCCCTCCTTTGTCTTCTGACTCCTCCACCTGACCCTGGGTGGTCAGGGCGATCGATCTCCTCCATTGTCCTCTGTCTCCTCCACCTGGCCCTGGGAAGTCAGGGCAATCGATCTGGTCTCCACCGCTGCGCCTCGGATGCTCTTTGATCTTCGCTGGCGGTTGAGACCTCTTGTCCTGTTCTGAGGCGTGAGGTCGTTGCACATATGTAATCACCAAACATTCTAATATGCTTATACATATGTAGGTTATGGGATATATGATGAATATAAACCACAGCCCCCCCCCAAACGACTAAGAAAAGGACAATCAAAGTAAGTCCACAGTTTAAGATAATTTCTATGACATACTATACTGTTAAACCTCTTGACAAGGAAGAAACTTTCCAGCAGCCATGCTCCTGTAGAGAATTCAGTGGTAACCATAACAGCGTAGTAATATCACAAATCAGTCTTAAAACTGTCACGGCACAATCTGATAAAATAGTTAACAACTTTTGGTTAACTTGCATCAGTCCCTGTGCCGTCTGGGTTTTAATCTTCTCCCGAATCTGCTGTGGGTCCGCTTGGGCGTCCTGGTGGGACCTTCCTGTAAGGAATCTGCAGCTTGGGGAGGAGAGTGGTTATTTGTTCCCTGCAGGGGGGTTGAGTCTTTTTTCTTGGGGGTCTACCCCGCCGAGGTGCCCTCGCCACCCGTGCAGGTTCGTCTCTCAACAAGAAAGCAGGTTTAAGTCTGTCAATGCTGACTGTTTCTTTTCTGTCCCCTAAATCAAGCACAAAATGCTTATCACCAGGTTCCAGCACTCTGAATGGTCCATCGTATGGTGGACGGAGGGTTGATTTTAAAGCTTCATGCCTAACAAAAACGAATTCGGCGTTTTTTAAAGCTTGGGGGACAAAAACCCGTGGAAAAGAGTGATGTGCCGGTCCGGGGAGAGTGTCCGGTCCGTTGCTGCCTAAAGGCCTCAGGGTTGGAAGATGCCCAGGCTCTGGGTTCTCTGGTAAAAACTCACCTGGGAGTCTGAGAGGTTGTGCAAAAACTAATTCTGCTGGGGAGGCGTCTAGATCCTCTTTAGGCGCAGCACGCAACCCCAATAAAACCCAGGGAAGTTTATTTACCCAATTTGTATCCGTTAGTGAGGCTCTGAGGGCGGCCTTTAAAGATCTGTGAAAGCGCTCACATAACCAATTAGCCTGAGGGTGATAAGCGGTGGTGCGGTGAATTGTCGCCCCTAAGCTGCTGGCCATAGCTGACCAAAGTTTCCGGTTCCGCCGGACCGGCGGCGCCACACGAGTCGGCTGCCTGTTGCAACAGCCTTTTTTTTTTTTTTTTATCTTCCTTCTTCTTTCTACACCTTTCACTCTGTATATATATCACGGACGCACGGATCGCCCCGGGGGTCTCCCGGGTCGGCGGACGGAGCCACGGTTTGCAGCGGGAGACGTTACAGCGGGGAGGAGCTAGTGCTAGCTAGCACTTGGCCGCCGCCCGGTGCTATTGGGAAACTCGACATACCGGGAGCTGTAGCGAAAACGACGCGGTGCCGGGCTGGAGTTTAGGCGGCGTGAAAGAAATATAAGACAGAATAATAAAGAGCGATGGCAAGAACCAAGCAGACCGCCCGTAAAATCTACTGGAGGAAGAAGCCCCCCCCCCCCCCCAGGGCTGCTCGGAGAGGCGCTCCGGCCACCGGCAGAGTGAAGAAGCCTCGCCGTCACAGGCCCGTGGCTCTGCGAGAGATCCGTCGCTGCCAGAGATCCACGGAGCTGCTCATCCGCAAGCTGCCCGTCCAGCGCCTGGTGAGGGAGATCGCTCAGGACTTCAAGACCGTCCTGCGTTTCCTGAGCTTTGCCGTCGTGGCTCTGCAGGAGACCAGCGAGGCCCACCTGATGGTCTCTTCTTCGCTAAGGGGGTCACCATCATGCCCAAAGACTTCCAGCTGGCCCGCTGCATCCGCGGAGAGAGAACTTAGACTTTCTGCTGCACATTCACCAGCCATAATGCTCTGCACTGTGTGTCTATACATATACATTTATAGTAATATGGACATATGTTTACTAGATGTTGTTTTTTCTTGCCTTCTGATTGTTGCTCTGAGTGTTGCTATCCCTATGCTGTTGCAATCCTGGAATTTCCCCATTGTGGGACTAACAAAGGCTTATCTTATCTTATCTTAAAGCTCTGAGACAAATTGAGGCCCCCTATCGGACGTGATGTCCGATGGGACGCCGAAACGTGCCACCCAGTTTGTCAAAAAAACGCGAGCGACTTCCGCCGCTGTGGTTGACGCCAGAGGGACCGCCTCAGGCCAGCGCGTAGTACGGTCTATCATTGTTAACAGGTGTGTGAAACCTTGAGAGGAAGGTAGTGGTCCCACGAGGTCGACATGAACGTGGTCGAACCTTCTAGCTGGGATTGGAAAAGGCTCTAAAGGGGCTTTTGTGTGCTTGTGTATTTTGGCGCGCTGACAAGACATGCAAGTTTTTGCCCATTCCTTTACATTTTTGCGCAGGCCGGGCCACGCAAACTTTTCGGCGACCATTTTAACCGAGGCGCGCACCCCTGGGTGCGCGAGGTAGTGAATTGAGTCGAAAATACGGCGGCGCCATGCAGCTGGGACTACCGGGCGAGGTCGGCCAGTTGAGATGTCGCATATTAGGGGGGGTACACCGTCGCGTAAACCCCTTTCCTCCAGCCTTAACCCTGTTGGTCCAGACAGGAGCGCGCGCACGTCCGCGTCACTGCTTTGCTCCTCTGCCATGGCTGCGTAATCTATCCCTACGTGAATTGGGGCTGCGTACATGTCCGCGTTGGCGAAGAGTTCTGCGGCTGAGGTAGTATAATCTGTCTCCTCGTGCTCTGGCGATGTCACAGCGCGAGAGAGGCAGTCTGCTACCACGTTAAGTTTGCCTGCCACATGTTGAATGTCTGTGGTGAACTCTGAAATTGCAGCTAGCTGTCTTTGTTGCCTGCCTGACCACGGTTCTGAAATTTTAGCCATCGCAAAGGTGAGCGGTTTGTGGTCTACAAAAGCCGTGAAACGCCGCCCTTCTAACCAGAACTGGAAGTGGCGGATGGATAAATGAAGCGCTAGCAGCTCCCTGTCAAAAGTGCTGTATTTACGCTCAGTTTGGTTTAACGATTTGCTAAAAAATGCTAAAGGTTGCCAAGTTCCGCCAACGTGTTGTTCCATAACTGCCCCTATGGCCAAGTCCGAAGAGTCTGTGGTTAGCGCAATGAGGGCCGAGGGATCAGGGTGAACCAACAATGTGGCGTTCACTAGAGCACTTTTTACTTCCGCGAAGGCGCGTTCGCGCTCCGGGGTCCATTCGACCACGTTGGAAGGCTTTTGTTTTCTGAGCGCGGCATACAGGGGCTGCATGAGTTGAGCTGCACGGGGGAGGAAACGGTTGAAAAAATTAACCATTCCCAAAAATTCTTGCAGCGATTTGACTGTTTGTGGTCGTGGAAAATTATTTACTGCGCGAACTTTGTCTGGCAATGGGACTGCCCCCTTCGGTGAAACTCTGTGTCCCAAAAAATCAATTTGTGACACGCCGAATTTGCATTTGGCTGGATTGATTATTAACCCGTGCTCTTCTAGTCTCTGAAAAACCGTAGTGAGGTGTTGTTCGTGTTCTTCCTCCGACGAGCTGGCTACCAGCATATCGTCGAGGTAGACGAACACGAAAGGGAGATCGCATAATATCACGTCCATCATCCGCTGAAAGGTTTGAGCAGCGCCTTTGAGGCCAAACGGCATCCGCAAAAATTCAAAAAGACCGAAGGGGGTTATTACAGCTGTTTTAGGAATGTCTTCCGCTCAAACGGGGACTTGGTGATAGCCGCGGACCAGGTCTATTTTAGAAAAAATGCACGCACCCGCCAGATGTAGTGAAAAATCTTGGATGTGAGGAATTGGGTAGCGGTCATGCGCTGTCGCATTGTTTAATCTGCGGTAATCGCCGCACGGTCTCCAAGAACCGTCGGTTTTCGGGACTATGTGTAGTGGCGATGCCCAGGGGCTTTTCGAGCGTCTGATAATGCCTAATTTTTCAAGGGTGGTAAACTTGTCCCGTGCTATGGCGAGCTTGGTTGCGTCTAAGCGCCGAGCTTTGGCGAATACGGGTGGGCCCGTTGCGGGAATGAAGTGTTCAACCCCGTGCTTAGCTACTGTTGCTGAGAATTTGGGAACTGTGAGTGCTGGAAATTGGGTGAGGAGTTGGTCAAACTTACCTCCTGCTGTTGTGACGTTGGCCTGCACGGGTGGTGGAGAAACTCGAGCTGAGCAGGGGATAGAAGAAAATGACAGTGCATTAACCAAGCGTCTATTTGCTAGATCGACTAACAGCCCATGTGCACACAAAAAATCAGCGCCCAACAAGTTAAAACTCACCACCGCTACAATAAATGTCCATCTATAGTTGCGGCCATGAATGCAAAGAGGCAGGCTCCTTTCACTGTAAGTGTCAATGATGGAGCCGTTGGCTGCCATCGCCCCATTGCCCCGGGGACCCATGGCCCGGTCTGCGTGGGAAGGGGTGATAAAACTCAGTTGAGCTCCGGTGTCAATCAGGAACTGTCTGCCGGTGTGTCCGTCAGTCACATAGAGAAGCTTATTTTTTTCGCCGAGAACCGCAGCCGTTAACGGTTCTCGGCTTTGGCGTTTCCCAAACTCTTGAACTTGCAGGGGGGAATGCATTTGTAAGCCTTCTCAGCGAAACGGTGGTGGTAATAACAGATGTCGCTCCGCCCGTTGCGTCTTGGTTGTGTTGCCGCCATGGTGGGCGGGCTCTGCTCAGTTGTCTGTGGTTCCCCGTTGCTCTGGGCATCAGCGCTGAGATCTGCGGATGCTGCTGTGGCCATCTGTTCGCTGCAGGCGTTGACGAGTCGCTGCGCTTCGCGGGCCAGCGCGCGGAAGTCTTGCTGGGTGCTGCACCGCATGTTGACAAGCGTCCCTCTCATGTGTGGCGGCAGAGCACTGAGGAAGATATGTTGGAAGAGGAAGTTGTCGTTGTCCTCTTTCTTGAGCTGCAGCATGTCCTCCATGAGGGCCTTGGGTCTGCATCCTCTGTGGCCATAGATCGCCAGGATCCTCTCCGCTCTCTCCTCGGCTGAGGGGACGAAATTCTCGACGATGGTCGCCTTCAGTTCTCTATATTTGTCCTGGGCAGGCGGCCGCTGGATTATGCTCCGCGCACATCTCGAAGTAGCAGCGTCGAGTTTGGCGACGATGTGATAAAATTTGGTGTCGTCTGCCGTTATGCCCGCCACTGCAAACTGAGCCTCAGCTTGCTGGAACCACGAGCTCGGGTCTTCTTGCCAGAAGTCCGGCAGCTTGACGGTGACGGCGCTTGTGTGGGCCGTCCCTGATGTGTCCGCCGGGTGAGAGCGCCTTCCTTCGGCTCTCGCGGTGGGGCTGGTGCTCGGTTGAGCCCTCTCTGTAGCTTCTGCTGTGGGGGAACGTCGTCCATCTGTTCCCCTGTCTGCATGGGCGTCGGCATTTGCCTGGGTCGCCTCTGATGAGTCAATCGCGGGAGAACGCCTCTGTTCCATCCTCGCGTCAGGGTCACCAGTGTAGAAGAGCTTGGAATAACGAGGCGATGTGATTTATAAACCAAAGTTTATTATCAGCTTCGCTCCTCTAAACAAGTCTCATCTCAGTGCAGAAGCAGAATAAGAGGTCGAACACATTCAGACCTACATACTTATACCTACACATAACAAAAGACATTGCATATCAAAGCTGACATCCCGCATTAGCTTAATCCCCCCTCCTTTGTCTTCTGACTCCTCCACCTGACCCTGGGTGGTCAGGGCGATCGATCTCCTCCATTGTCCTCTGTCTCCTCCACCTGGCCCTGGGAAGTCAGGGCAATCGATCTGGTCTCCACTGCTGCGCCTCGGATGCTCTTTGATCTTCGCTGGCGGTTGAGACCTCTTGTCCTGTTCTGAGGCGTGAGGTCGTTGCACATATGTAATCACCAAACATTCTAATATGCTTATACATATGTAGGTTATGGGATATATGATTAATATAAACCACACCTTCTTGCTTTTTGAAGAGAATGTTTTAAAGCCATAAAGTAAATTTGTAAGTCTGTCATTACAGAGTAAATCCATACAATATGCAATAATATTGCCCTCCATCCTCATAAGGTTGCTTACTGACTGTGTCATGTCCTGCTGAATATACATCATCAGACATCTCTTTGTCTTGGTGGAAACGCAAGAAAAAAAGCCCTTAAAGGCTGTAGTTCCTTTTAAAAGAGTTCCTTTGTTGATAGTTCTACTAAAAAGGATCAGAAAGACCACAGGATCTGCATTTCACTTACAACCTCAATGTGTTGCCATTACCTGAATTAAAAAAAAAACAAACTTCTGTATAGCACTATTAAGTTACATTCAGCTATGTACCTCTAGTCTTTTAACAGTGTTTTTTTCTGTATCTGAAGATTTTGTCATTCTCCATGCTGCTCAGTAAAGTTCTCACTTTCTGTTAGAGTCAGGGGTGTAAATCCCGGAGGGGGGGGGGTCCTTCCATCCTTCCATAAAGCTGTCCCCCCAAAAAATCACATTGTAAACACAAACATGTTTTATTTCAACAGCATAGTAATGTTCGTTGAAGGCACAATACAAGTGGTGCCACTTAAAAACACATTGTTTGACATTTATAACTACTGAAAGATTAGAACCCCCCCCCCCCATCTTCACAGTGGTTTAGTCCAATCTGTTTCTCCCCTGCGGGCGGGGCTGCTGCAGCTCCTTGCACACATGCTAACAGAGAGGCAGAGAGCGGTTAGGAGTAAGTAAGTGCACTGAAAGCTTAATGAGTGAACGGTTAATAAGTTATTTATCAGTCCATGTTTTCAACAGTCACATACAGAACATGGAAAACAATATTTCATCTTATTTGTCTAAAGTCTGCCGGCATGTTTTACATAGTTCAGTTATGGCAGAGAAAAGAAAAGTAACAGACATCCAGTCATTTTTCAATGAACCGAAACGACAAGTAGAAAGATCCAATAATATTAAGGCAGTTTGTTGAAAAATGTCCATATTAAAGGAATGAGTTTATGGAAATGTTTAATAATTGTTTCATTAGGGACAGCAAAGTCAGGGCAGAGAGCTGGGCACGGAGAGACACACTCAGTCAACCAGAGATATAGAGTCTCAGGTAAGTCTGTTGAGCTTTTGTTTAGTGTGATGCAATAAGGAAAACTCCCTTATTTAGACTACTGAAAAAATACAGTGCCTTGCAAAAGTATTTCCCCCTTTTGCTTTTTACCTATTTTGTTACATTACAACCTGTAATTTATATGTATTTAACTGGGACTTTATATAATAATTTGCAAAAAAAAATAGTCTATATTTGTTACCTCCGCCAAGGAGGTTATGTGTTCATCGGCGTTGGTTTGTCTGTCTGTCTGTTTGTCTGTCTGTCTGTTTGTTTGTTTGTTAGCAAGATAACTCAAAAAGTTATGGACGGATTTTCATGAAATTTTCAGAGACTGTCAGAAATGGCGTATCCTACAGATGATTAGATTTTGGTGGTGATCCCGATCACTGTCCACAAGAAAACCGCCATTACGCAAAATGCCATTTTCGTGAATAACTACTAAACGACTAATCCTATCATTGTCAATCCAATTGCTTGTCATATGTTTTCATGGTCAAGGAATCTGAAAACGTACACACAAACACTGTATGGGGGGAACTGTGGCGCTAAACCACCATTACGCAAAATGCCATTTTCATCAATAACTACTGAACCACTAATCCTATCATTGTGAATCCAATTGCTAGTCATATGTTTTCATGGTCAAGGAATCGGAAAATGTACACACAAACACTGTATGGGGGGAACTGTGGCGCTAAACCACCATTACGGAAAATGCGATTTTCGTGAATAACTACTACTCAACCACTAATCCTATCATTGTGAATCCAATTGCTAGTCATATGTTTTCATGGTCAAGGAATCTGACTGTGAAATGAAATGAGAGAAATATGAAAACACAAAAAAACATTAAAGACATACATTGGCATGTGCATATGTACAGTATTCACCTGTTTGCTATGAAGCCTCTAAAGACAGACTGAATAATGTGGTTGTCTGTAATGTCCATAAGGAGAGACTGGACAAACTGGACATAAAAATGATCTGCCAGGAGTTTGCTGGATCCAGTGACACCAGAAGAAAAACATTTGTTTCTTTTGTTCAGAGAGATGGAGACCAGTTTGTTATGACATGGTGTTCCAGAGTGTGCAAGATAGTTCCCCCCTCCGCTAGAGCCAGAGCGCATTTACTTCAAGATACCTGCCCCATTTCCTGTACAATTGCTACTATATGAAAAACAGCCAAATAAATAAGTAAAATGTTGCAAATGTAATAAAAATGCATAGATGACTCTTTAGATAGTTAGAAGGATGTGTTTAAGTGCACGTTTCCTCATTGCAGACACAAACTGTTTTCTTATCTGGCATCAATGATGATGAAAAATCATCAGGATAAAAAAAAAGGAGTGGGACATCTCTGTTTATATTGTAAATAATACATTTTGTATGATAGAGTAATATTGTCAGCATTTTTCGCTGTAGAAAAGTGGTTCAAATACACTGTTGCCCATATAATTTATGCGTTTTTGTAAATTTTTTCTAGATTTTGCTGCCAATTGTGTTTGTTTTCTTTGCTTATTTCGTTTATTTTGATGCATTTTTGTCTGTATTTGTTCATTTCTTCAGTCATGAGTCTTTTTGCCTCCACAAA
This sequence comes from Pholidichthys leucotaenia, assembly GCA_020510985.1. Taxonomy (NCBI): domain Eukaryota; kingdom Metazoa; phylum Chordata; class Actinopteri; order Cichliformes; family Pholidichthyidae; genus Pholidichthys; species Pholidichthys leucotaenia. Next base: position 290,665,676 of record CM035838.1, read on the forward strand.
AAAGAAACATAAGTAATAATGGATGAAGAATAGTTTGATGTAGTTTAGTTATTCATTAATGTATTTCTTCTAGTTTTAGGACTTATTTTGAGCTTTAAATTCTTGTAAAGCTGCTGTGGTGGGGATCAGACCAGTGTTCATGGTGAGCAAAGACATTTTGTTAGATCATATATGGTGTAATTGACACCGACCACCCAATACAACTTTTGGTATTGCTGGTTGATCGTGTAAAAACCTGTAGACAGGTAGGCTAGGGACTAATAAGGAACAATGACATAATTATTTAATATCATTATATAAGACATTTGAGAAAGTATCAGACAGCACAGCAAAAATAGCATTTTTTTATGTCCCCCTCAAAAATTAAGCTCTCAAATTTTCCTGTTTATTGTCCCCCCAATAGTGAAATGGGATTTTCACCCCTGGTTTGAGTCTCTTTAGCTCTGGCTGTAGTACCCTTCTATTATTAGAAACCATCTACTTCTTGATCAGTGTGGATATTGATCTTCTATTACAATATCATTGTACCTAGTTCAACACCTTGTTCTGCTGTCTCATAAAATATTGCCAATTACATTTCCAAGCACAAATATAAATGTCTGCATTCAGTGGTGGTCTCACATCATGGAAAAAATGCTAAATCAACACAGTACAAGACATTCCAAGGAGATCAAAGTCATAAATATGAATAAACCAGATACATTTTCATGTTCTCACTGTTACATTGAGGAGCCACACTGTAACATCACTCTGAGACTGTCAGTGAAGCAACTCACAGATAAAAAAATGAAAACCGACCTGTGATGTGTAGCCTGTCGCCGCTGACCTCGATCTTGAGGAACAGACGACCTCGACGCTCCGTGTGGTCCGTCCCACACAGGCTTGGCACGTTGACTACACATGCCTTGTGCACGTTCATCTCGCAGGCTAGAAAGAGACAGAAGGCATAGACAACCACCCTGAATGTTGAGCTCAACTGTTAAGAGCTTTGCATTTGATCTGTTCTGTATTTGTGAGGCTTAAAGGTTAGCCTCTTTATACACCTCTTTGGCTACTGCTTGCATTTGAACCATGCATATGCACAGAAAAGAAGTGAAGATATGGTCCCCCCCACACACACACACACACATGCACATAGTAAGGCTCATGCAATTTTGAAACCATCTTACAAGGTAAACCCTGCCTATGAGGAACAGGTACATGAAAGAGTTGTATCGTCTGTTGCATTGTATGAAAAAAGGAAAAAAATGGAGGTAAAAGAAATAGAACAGCATAAAGCTTGCAGTAAAGCTGGATTACTTCTGTTTACATACAATAATTAATTTAGTTCAAATAGATGAAGCAAGTGCAACATTTTCTGTTTTATCTTCATGAAACTGGAATATTTCCATCTTATAGTACAATTCACATTGAGCCAAAGTGCACAAGGTACTATTATTAGACAGCATTTTTGGAAGGTCAAAGTTGACTCGAGCACCACTCAGAAACCATGTAGTCCAATGAAATGTTGTACATGCAATTCAACTTAACCCCTTGCACTCTGGTCAATCTCTCTAAAAACGCCTAAAAATAACGTACCCAAAGTAAATCAAAAGCTGTTCTTCAACCCTTTGCAGCATCTTCATGGGGTTGGTCTCATTTAAAAGAAAACACTTTGAATTTTTTGGCAAAACAGTCATAATCTCTCTAAGTGCTCCTGCCACTGAGTAACAGTCATCTAAACATACTGAACTTGAAGAAAATAAATTTTGCCTGGGTGTTTTTTTGGATACAAATGCTTGCAAATAACACACAGCTGTCAGATCCGGGCTGGAAAATGCAACAGAAATGTAGAACCAAGTGTTATCCAGCTGAGGTCAAAATTTTGTAACAATACCACAAAAAATGAATATATTACACAGCTTTTTTATTACACAGTTTTTGAACTGTGCCAAATTGTGCCAAATGGCACAGTTTGGAAAAACGTCTGTAACTTTTGAATGATTCAATATAGAAGCTTCATCTTGGGCTCTAATGAAAGGTAAAGGGCTGTGTGTGTGTGGGGGGGGGGGGGTTGTTTATTCATTCATTCATGAATGAATGAACAAACAAGCCCCCACACACAAAGAAGCATGCCACGAAAAAAATGTGTGGGGTTTTTTTTACAAGAAAAAATAACCTACAGTGCACTAAAAATTATACTAAAATATCTGTAATGTAGAAGATAACACACACACACCCCCCGCTACAGAGGACGGACATCGCCCATCGCTACATGACGGATCGTGGTGACGGTGCGCCACGGTCTACTACGCACAGTTGTACTAAAAATATCTGCAATAATATCTGCAATCTGCTACAGAAGAGTAGCGGGGTGGGGGTGGGGCGTTCATGGTCCGGACGCGGTGCACGGACTGGACCCGTGCGCCGCGGTCTTCATGTTGCGATGACGCACAGTTGTAATTTACCGATCAGTCAAAAGTCATTTTGATTACAATTTTCAGGGATAAAGAATAATTTAGCTTATAACACTTACCTGTCCACAACAGCAGTGTCGCTGGCGATCTTCTCTTCCTCATTGTCAGACGAACATGACGCTGGTCCGCTTGTTACGGACTCGTGGTTCTGGTCACGCGACCCGATCAAACCATAATTCCATTATTGCAGTTTTGCACTTCCATGATTGCGGTTTTGGCGAACGATTTTTCAAAACAAATAAGAACAGTAGTAGGAAAAAAAGACTCAGTGGCTTACACAAAACTGATTTTACGCAAGGGACGCACGCTTTCGAACTTCTGTGCTTCAATTGGCTCGCTGTATTCGCAGCCGTTGGTAGGCGGGTCCTTCTTGCTAGGTTTTCAGTCATTGGTTCTTCAAGGTTTCAGAAACCCAATTCAAGGCTCTTATTAGTCGAATGAGAGGTCAGTCACATCTAAACCAATCAAAGCACTTCTTTGGCTTTCTGTTTGCGGCTGTGTCTGTAGGGGAAGAATGGAAATGCAGCTTTTTTTTTTCAGTCTCGTGCGCCCTAGGACGCAGAGACGTGACCGCCCACGGTATCCTGGAGTGCAAGAGGTTAAACGAGATGGCCTCTGAAGGTGCTGTTTGTTATCATGAGGACAACGGTCGACCCTTAAAGTCCTCCAAGTTGCGTAATAGGGCAGATCATGGTCAGAGTTCATGGTTCCTTGAGTTTAGTCATCAGGTCCCAACAATTCTAACCAGACCTTTTCTTGGTGTATTTTTCTTGATTGATTGATTGATTTTTATTTGAACATTGTTAAAGAAAGAAAAAGAGAGTTCAAAACACAACAAAAAAACAAACCAAAAAATAAAATGTTCAAAAGGAGTGGGAAGAAGCCAACGCTTATACAGTCCCACCCCTTGTCTACACCAAACAAATTACAGTATTACTCATAATCATCATTATCCCACAACCACATTCACCATAATACACCCATAGTCAAATTATACAACAAAAATGACACAACAATGACAGTCCATATCCAACAATATTACAACAACAATAAACATACAATTCTGGCATGTTCAATGCAAACACAAACAACACCATCACCTTCACAATCACCATAACACACAACAACCTTCCCTCACTGAAGACACAATGTAACATCACTGCCCTTCATTCTCATACTGCTCAAAAATCATTTCTTTATATGTTGATTTAAATATATGGATGTTGGGACATTGCCTGTGTTTCTCCCCCAACCCATTCCACAATTTTACCCCACACACAGACACACAAAAACTCTTCCGTGTAGATCTTACTAAGTGAATTTTAAATTTTGTATTCCCCCGTAAATTATATTTCCCTTCTCTCTCCCTGAATAGATTCTGTATATTGTGTGGCAAGAGGTTTTTACTAACTTTAAACATTAATTGTGCTGTGTAATAATGAACCAGATCCCATAATTTCAATAACTTTGAATGTAAAAACAATAAATTAGTATGTTCGAGGTACCCGACTTTGTGTATAACACGGACTGCCCTTTTTTTGTAATATTAACAATGAATTAAGTTTACTTTTATAACTGTTACCCCAAACTTCTATACAATAAGTCAAGTATGGAAGTACTAATGAACAATACAAAATATGAAGTGATTTATAATCTAGGACCTGCTTAATTTTATTTATAATTGCAATATTTTTTGCAACTTTATTTTGTATGTATCTGACATGTGGTTTCCAACTAATTTTTGACATAACGTTCGGCTCAGGAGACGCACACACACAGGCTCAGAGTAGTTCAAACTGTTTATTAACAGCAGGGATGTTTGGGTGCGTGTCTGCGGAATGTTAATGTGTTGGTGGTGGTGTCTGCTTCGGACCCAGAGGCAGGAGACCGTTCAGCCGGCAACCCTATGGGAGAAATCAGACACAGGGTGATGAGCACACACCAACACAGGAGGAGAATAGGCGAGGGAGAGAAGCTTACTTGTTTGGACAGATGACTGGCGCTTCAAGGATGGAAGCCCGGGAGACAGCCACCTGCAGGGCTCGGTGCAGCAGCGAGGAGAGACGAGGGACGGGGTTGTCCGCCGCCGAGGAATCCACCTGTGCACAGGGGAGCAGACTGGAGAGATGAGGTAAGTGATCTTCTTACCGGTGACGAGGATGCTGAAGAGAATGTGGTAGAAGCCCATGAAAGGGAAATGAAGTCTACGGCTTCAGACCGAAGCTCAGGGCGAGGCAGCCTATATTCCTCGCCGCTGATGACTGACAGGTGTGTGAGCAGGTGGCGCCGTTGATGAGCGGCGCGGCGTGACAGTACTCCCCCCTCTAGCAGCGCCTCCTGGCGATGGCTTATCCGGGTGCGCTCGGTGGAAGTCCGCGATGAGCGATGGGTCCAACACAAACGACGGGGGCACCCACTGTCGATGCTCGGGCATCGACAGTGGCCCTCCCAGTCCACCAAGTAGCCATAGCCCTCCCAGTCCACCAAGTATTGCAACCCACGACCCCGGCGCCGGGAGTCCAGGATGGAGGAGACGGACCAGGCCGGATGGCCACCAACCATCCGGGGTGCGGGTTGCGCTGCAGGAGGAGGGCAAAGGGGGTCGGTAACTGCCAGCTTCACCTTCGACACGTGGAAAGTGGAATGGATGCGGAGGGAGGGGGGAATAGCCACGCGCACAGCCACCGGGTTGATGATCCGGGTGATGGGAAAGGGACCCATGAAGCGCTGTGCCAGCTTTCTCCTCTCGCCTTTTAGGGTGACGTCCTGGGTGGAAACGTAGACAAGTTGCCCAACTCTGTACGCCGGGGCAGGTCTTCTACGCCGGTCCGCCACGGTCCTGTTGCGCTCCGCTGTGCGTAAAAGCGCATGACGCGCGGTGGCCCAGGTGGAGCGGAACTGCCTCACGTGCGCCCTAACTGACGGGACAGTTACCTCGCTCTCCTGCGCTGGAAGCAGCGGGGGGTCGTAACCCAGGGACGCCTTGAAGGGGGACATCCCCGTTGCAGAAGAGCGGGCGGTATTGTGGGCGTACTCCACCCAGGCGAGATGGTTGCTCCATGACGTCGGCTTGGATCTTGCAACACAGCGGAGCGCAGCCTCCAGCTCCTGATTGGTCCTCTCACACTGCCCGTTAGACTGGGGGTGATGGCCGGAGGAGAGGCTCACCTTGGCTCCGATGGCGTTGCAAAAGGACCTCCAAACCTCGGATGAAAATTGGGGACCCCGGTCCGAGACCACGTCCACCGGAATCCCGTGCAGCCTGACCACGTGTTGGATGAGGAGGCCCGCCGTCTCCAGGGCGGTAGGGAGACCTCGCAGGGGGACGAAGTGTGCTGCCTTGGAGAAACGGTCCACGATGGTCAGGATGGTGTTAAAGGAGCTGGAAACAGGGAGTCCGGTGACGAAATCCAGTGCGATATGCGACCAGGGCCTGCCGGGGACGGGCAGAGGCTGGAGCAGACCCGCTGGAGGGGCATTTCCTGACTTGCTGGTGGCACAGACTGGGCAAGCCCGGGCGTAGCGGGCTGCATCCCTCCGCAGGCCCGGCCACCAAAAAGACCGCTGGAGGAGGCTGATCATCCGGGAGGTGCCGGGATGACAGGTGAGCCGGGAGGTGTGGAGCCAGTGGATGACCTCTCCTCGGACCGCAGATGGGACGAACAGTCTTCCCTCCGGTCCGCCGCCAGGATCAGGTTCCACCTCCTGTGCCTTCCGGATCTTTGCCTCGATATCCCACGAGATGGCTCCCACGACGCACGACCTGGGCAGGATGGAGTGAGGCGTCTCCTCCGATTCCACGGGAGTGAACTGCCTAGAGAGGGCGTCAGGCAGGCCGTTCTTAGAGCCAGGCCTGAAGGTGATAGAAAATTGGAACCTGGCGAAGAACAGAGACCAGCGCGCCTGGCGGGCATTCAGGCGCTTGGCAGACCGTAAATACTCCAAGTTCTTGTGGTCCGTAAGGACCACAAACGGCAGGTTCGCCCCCTCTAGCCAGTGGCGCCACTCCTGCAGGGCGAGCTTGATGGCCAAGAGCTCTCTGTCCCCCACATCGTAGTTCCTCTCCGCCGGGGACAAGCGCCGGGAGAAGAAGGCGCACGGTCGTTTGGCGCCATCGTCCGGTGACCGCTGGGACAGCACTGCCCCCACTCCCGTGTCCGAAGCGTCTACCTCGACGATGCACTGCAGCGCGGGGTCGACCTGGCGAAGGACCCGGGAGGAGGAGAATTCCGCCTTCAGCGCCTCAAAGGCGGCAGCGACCTCTTCGGTCCACCGGAACGGGACCTTCGGGGACGTGAGGCGGGTCAGTGGTCCAACGATGGTACTGAAGTTGGGGACAAAGCGGCGGTAGAAATTGGCGAAGCCAACAAATTGCTGCACCTGCTTCCGGGATGCAGGTGTAGGCCATTCCACCACCGCCTTTACCTTCTCTGGGTCAGGGAGCACCTTGTCGTGGGCGATGATGAACCCCAGGAAGGACGTACTCCTGGCGTAAAATTCACACTTTTCTGCCTTTACGTACAGACGATTCTCCAGCAGCCTTTGGAGGACCCGCCTCACGTGGACCTGGTGCTCATCCCTGGACTTGGAGAAGATGAGGATATCGTCCAGGTAGACGAACACGTAAAGGCCAATGAAATCCCGGAGGACGTCATTAATGAGGCGCTGGAAGACTGCAGGAGCGTTGGTCAACCCGAACGGCATCACCAGGTATTCAAAGTGGCCGTTCGGGATACGGAAGGCCGTTTTCCACTCATCTCCCTCCCGGATCCGGACGAGGTGGTAAGCGCTGCGTAGGTCCAGCTTGGTGAACCAGGTCGCCCCCTGGAGGGAGTGGAAAGCAGTGTCCATGAGAGGCAGGGTGTAACGGTCCTTCTCCGTGATATTATTGAGGGCCCGGTAGTCGATACAAGGGCGGAGGGACCCATCCTTTTTTCCCACGAAGAAGAACCCCGCCCCCACGGGTGACGATGATGGGCGGATTATCCCGGCGTTTAATGACTCCTTCAGATATGTGTTCATCGTCTCCTTCTCCGGCGCAGACAGGCTGTAGAGCCGACCAGAAGGTAACGGCGCCCCCTGGCGGAGGTTGATGGCACAGTCGTAGGGCCGATGAGGGGGAAGAGACATAGCTTTCGCTTTACTGAACACCATACCCAGGTCGTGAAACTCCGGAGGCACCAGGGACAGGTCCGGGGGTGCAGCGTCCGTTGCGGGAGGAGGAGCGGACGGCGAGCAGGCAGCGGACTGGAGGCAGGTGCCCAGGCAAAATGTACTCCAAGCCGATACCCCAGCTGATCTCCAATCCAGGACCGGATTGTGAAGGCGGAGCCAGGGATACCCCAGGATGACGGGCGACACAGAGTTGGGAAGGACATAAAAGGTCATCTCCTCCCGGTGGTTTCCCGAGATGATGACCGGTAGGGGGACAGTTTGATGTGTCACTCTCCCAAGGGTGGCACGGGAGAGATGGACTAGGGAGATGGGAGTGTTGAGTGCCTGGCAGCGGATGCCCAATCGGGTTGCCAGGCTTTGTGAAATGAAGCTGCCTTCTGCGCCCGAATCCACCAGTGCGTGGGTGAGGTGCCCAGTGGGGTTATGGCAGAAACGGATGGGCAGCTTCAATTGAGTAAGTGATCCTAACCGATTGATGTCCGCGAGACTTCCAACAGTGACTCGCGGACCCCACCGACTGGCTTTCCGTGGACAACGCTCCACGGTGTGTTGGTCGCCTCCGCAATACATGCAGAGGCCCAACTCACGACGGCGTTGTTTCTCCACAGGGGAAAGTTTAGTCCAGCCCGTCACCATCGGCTCCGACTCCTCGGGGCGCGATGCTGGCGGCGCCGCCAGGGGCGACGAGCTTGGAACAGGTGCGGCGAGGCTCCACGAGGGCGAGAAGAAGAAGACCTCCGCCCCGAGGAGCGCTCGCGCAGCCTGTTATCCAAACTTACCGCTAAGGACGTCAGCTCCGCTAGCGTCCCAGGGATATCCCGACCAGCCAGTTCATCCCTCAGATCACTATTGAGGCTGCGGAGGAACAGGCCACAGAGGGAGCGTTCCTCCCAGCCCAGTTCCTCCGCCGCTACCCGGAAGTCGACCGAGTGGTCCGCTGCCGACCGGCTTCCCTGCTGGAGAGCGAGAAGCCGATCGACCTGGACCGTCTCGGTTTGAGAATGGTCAAAGACCTCCAGAAAGCGCCTCACGAATTGGTCATAGGTGAGGGTGGCATAACTGGGCCTCGCCATTACGGCGTAGGTCCAAGTTAACGCACGCCCCTCCAGAAGATTCCCTATGTAACCAATTCGACTGTGATCCGAGGGAAAATCTCCGGGCACACGGTGGAACACGGACTCACACTGCATAATGAACCCCCGCGCTCCGCCGAGCTTACCGCTAAAGCGGGCGGGGGTCGGAATCGGTGTGAGCCGAACCGGTGCCACAGGAGCCGGCTGGACGGCCGCTGGAACAGCAGGAGCCGCGCCACCCTGGCGAGTCGGGAGGAACGGCTGTTGGGGGTCCAAGCGGTTCAATCGGTTAGTTAATTCTAATAATTGATTGAAAACCACCTGTTGCTGATAAACAATCTGATCCACCCGAGCCTCGAGGATGGTAAACCGGTGTGCGAGCCCGCCGTCTGCCGAGCCGCTCTGCTGAAGCCGTACTGACATAACGTTCGGCTCAGGAGACGCACACACACAGGCTCAGAGTAGTTCAAACTGTTTATTAACAGCAGGGATGTTTGGGTGCGTGTCTGCGGAATGTTAATGTGTTGGTGGTGGTGTCTGCTTCGGACCCAGAGGCAGGAGACCGTTCAGCCGGCAACCCTATGGGAGAAATCAGACACAGGGTGATGAGCACACACCAACACAGGAGGAGAATAGGCGAGGGAGAGAAGCTTACTTGTTTGGACAGATGACTGGCGCTTCAAGGATGGAAGCCCGGGAGACAGCCACCTGCAGGGCTCGGTGCAGCAGCGAGGAGAGACGAGGGACGGGGTTGTCCGCCGCCGAGGAATCCACCTGTGCACAGGGGAGCAGACTGGAGAGATGAGGTAAGTGATCTTCTTACCGGTGACGAGGATGCTGAAGAGAATGTGGTAGAAGCCCATGAAAGGGAAATGAAGTCTACGGCTTCAGACCGAAGCTCAGGGCGAGGCAGCCTATATTCCTCGCCGCTGATGACTGACAGGTGTGTGAGCAGGTGGCGCCGTTGATGAGCGGCGCGGCGTGACAATTTTATCATCCAGTACTACACCCAAAAACTTGATCTCCTTAACTTTTTCAATAACTACATTATCTATATGAATGTGTATATCTTCTTTATTTTTACAATTACCAAATATCATTACCTTAGATTTATCTATATTTAGTGATAGTTTATTACAATCCATCCATTTTTTTTTCTTGTATCTAAAGAAAGCATTAAAGTAGATAAAGCAAAAACAACCGGTGAGGAACGCTCACTCCGTGGTTGGAATGGAGCTGGAAACGATGAAGACAGTGGCTGAGAGGAGGATGAGGGACAAAATCAATTCAGCCATCGCATCATCCATCCCACATGCAAAGCTGAACTCCTTTGTGCCCGCTGCCATTAAACTGCATAACAGCTAGAGCTACAGCCTGACACAGCACTGGCACACTTCACACCCTCACTGATAGTCACTGGCCTGAGTGGCTGGCCTTCTTCTGGTCTATTATTTCAGTCATCATTAATACCACTTATTTCCCTGATGTCATTTATATGGATGGAGTTGATGGTAGTGATGGAAATGTTAATGCACCTTGAATATTATATTTTGCGAACATGTTGCACTGATACATTATTTGTCACCTTATATCACTTGCTATGCTGACTTGCTCCCTTGCTAAGATGACTGCTCTTTCATTATTCTACACTGTAAGTGCTCTCTCTTAACAAATGTTAAGTGTCCTACGTTGACACCTTGTACCATCATAATATTGATATGACTATATCTGTAATCTTTATCTCTCATATATTTAACATACTTATTGTTTAACATTTATTACATGTATAGTTTATTTCTCTTATCTTATCATGTTTAATGTTGCAGCATTGTACCGAGACAAATTCCTAGTTTGTGTACTACATGAACAATGGCAATAAACCTGATTCTGATTCTGATTCTGTTTATTGTTTTTCTGTTATATTCTGTTATGCTCCTGACTTCATGTTGCTGTAACACCTGAATTTCCCCCGTGGGGATCAATTAAGATAAGATAAGATAAACCTTTATTAGTCCCACAACAGGGAAATCACAGGATTATCTTATCCTAAAAAAGCACTGCATAAAAAAATGCCACAAGATTCCAGTTAACACACGGGTGAGCTAAGGTGAACTGTGAAATATTAACTGCCAACAAAGCGTGATTAGTCAATTGCATGGGAATATTATGGGATTGGTCTTATTGACATAAATGGGCAAGCCTATTACTTGTTAAACTGCTAAACAGTTTGTAATGGACTAATGCCACTGTGCAACCTCATTAAAACATCAAAAGGATATAGAAAGACTGCCAAATCCAATATGTGGATCATTATAATAGATGATGATATGCTGTGTTGACTGCAAAAGTGAGCAGCTGGAAGAAGAAGATTAACGTGGCTGCAGCTGTTATAACTTTGATACATCAGCTGATAATCATCTTGACCTAATACCGATGTCTTGCCAATGTGCAAACAACCTCGGTAAGATGTATTCCTGATGTAAGCTTATCAATGTCGGCGCAATGTAGGTATATGTGCTGTTAGGGAGGTAGTGTGGTCCCAGCTGTATGTCCATCTTTTTTTCTGCACTCTGACTCGAGAAGCAATACAGTTATAGTCTCAAAATTATGCACCCAGGTTGGCTTAGGGACGAGCACCTGTGGGTAAAAAGGTCAAAGTCATACAGTCATGAGCCTGGAAAGCCAATTTGTAGATACAGTATGCTACTAATGCATATCCTTGCATTATGTATGTATGCCTGCTCATAGCACGTGAGAAATTTAAAAAAAAAAGAGAGATGCGGAGATGCTCAGAGCAGTTGCTAGAGAATGTAGTAGTGACACACAGGTTTTTATCTCTGAGTGCTATTGTAGTTTTCTCCTTATGTTTGAGTGGCCATGATGCTTGAGCTCATTTGTGTATGTTCCTATCAAAAACATCCTGGTATTTTGAATCTGGAATTACCAACAGGTCAGATTTTTTTCTACTATCCATAAAACTTGTCACTGCCTTTTCAATGTTTGGGACACACACTACTTGATAAATGATTAACTTGTGGTGACCCAGCACACTGCAGATTGACATGATTTCACACTCAGCAGGGCTGGAGGAAACGGAGGACAATTTACATACAGACAGAGAGCCCCTGGGGGCAATCAGAACAATGGACTGTTGTGTATATATCCCCTGGATGAGAGAGAGGACATCCAGGCGCCAGTTGGTCACACTAATGACATGTATTGACTGATATGCTAATGTGCCATGCATTCTCTCTGTCTGTATCACTGTATAAAAGAGCTTGTGTGACATGCCTCAGCAGCACAGTAGCTCACTTAGCTACAATGTGTGTCTCATTATGTTGGAGGAAATAAAACTTTGCCCCCTTCCAGCTCGTCGCATCTCGCCTGATCTTTTACCTCCACAAACTTATTATAATAAAATTAATTCCCACTGCCACAACGTAGCATAGTGATACGGTGGTGTGAAAAGGTGTTTGCCCCTTCCTGATTTCTCTTTTTTTGTATGTCTGTCACACTTAAATGTTTCAGATCATCAGACAAATTTAAATATTAGACAAAGATAACACAAGTAAACACAAAATGCAGTTTTTAAGTGAAGGTGTTTATTATTAAGGGGAAAAAAATCCAAACCTACATGACCCTGTGTGAAAAAGTGATTGCCCCCTAAACCTAATAACTGGTTGGGCCACCCGTATCAGCAACAACTGCAATCAAGTGTTTGCAATAACTGGCAATGAGTCTTTTACAGTGCTGTGGAGGAATTTTGGCCCACTCATCTTTGCAGAATTGTTGTAATTCAGCCATATTGGAGGGTTTTTGAGCATGAACCGCCTTTTTAAGGTCATGCCGCAGCATCTCAATCGGATTCAGGTCAGGACTCTGACTAGGTCACTCTAAAGTCTTGTTTTTCTTAAGCCATTCAGAGGTGGATTTGCTGGTGTGTTTTGGATCATTGTCCTGCTGCAAAACCCAACTGCAGTTCAGCATGAGGTCACAAACAGATGGCAGGACATTCTCCTTCAGGATTTTTTGGTAGACAGCAGAATTCATGGTTCCATTTACCACAGCAAGTCTTCCAGGTCCTGAAACAGCAAAACAGCCCTAGACCATCACACTACCACCACCGTAGTTTACTGTTGGTATGATGTTCCTTTTCTGAAATGCTGTGTTACTTTTACGCCGGATGTAATGGGACACACAACTTCCAAAAAGTTCAACTTTTGTCTCGTCAGTCCACAGAGTATTTTCCCAAAAGTCTTGGGAATCATCAAGATGTTTTCTGGCAAAAATGAGATGAGCCTTAATGTTGTTTTTGCTCAGCGGTGGCTTTTGTCTTAGAACACTGTCATGCAGGCCATTTTTGCCCAGTCTCTTTCTTATGGTGGAGTCATGAACACTGACCTTAACTGAGGCAAGTGAGGCCTGCAGTTCTTTGGATGTTGTTGTGGAGTCTTTTGTGACCTCTTGGATGAGTTGTCACTGCGATCTTGGGGTAATTTTGGTCGACCGGCCACTCCTGGGAAGGTTCACCACTGTTCCATATTTTTGCCATTTGTGGATAATGGCTGTCACTGTGGTTCGCTGGAGTCCCAAAGCTTTAGAAATGGCTTTATAACCTTTTCCAGACTGATAGATCTCAATTACTTTTGTTTCTCATTTGTTCCTGAATTTCTTTGGATAGCAGCATGATGTCTATCTTTTGAGGATCTTTTGGTCTACTTCACTTTGTCAGGCAGGTCCTATTTAAGTGATTCCTTGGCTGAGAACAGGTGTGGCAGTAATCAGGCCTGGGTGTGGCTAGAGAAATTGAACTCATCTTTCCAAAGATGTGATAAACCACAGTTAATTTATGGCTTTTTTTGTGGGGGGGGGGGCAATCACTTTTTCATACAGAGCCATGTAGGTTTGGAATTTTTTTTTTTACCCTAAAGAATAAACACCTTCACTTAAAAACTGCATTTTGTGTTTACTTGTGTTATCTTTGTCTAATATTTAAATTTGTTTAATGATCTGAAATATTTAAGTGTGACAAACATACAAAAAAATGAGAAATCAGGTAGGGGGCAAACACTTTTTCACACCACTGTATCACTATGCTATGTTGTGGCAGTGGGAATTAATTTTATTATAATAAGTTAATCATTTATCAAGTAGTGAGTAGTGAGTATATGATAGGAAGGGGCTGTTAACATTGCTTGCTGCCCTCTGTATAATTGAATTTGTATGTTGTTGCAACAGGAGTGTTTAACAAATTAATGATGCTGTTTCAGGCAAAGTTAAAGCCTAGTATCACATTTATTTCTATATTTTACTGTTTGCCAAATAATCTCGAATAGTAAGATAAATTAGTGGCTTCCATAAGAGTATTTTTAGTTTAGCCTGCTGTCCATTGTTTTGGCACCTGATAATAATTTAACTACATCAATCTGTTCTCGCAACTGCACCTACTGGATCCGATTTTCAATTGTTTTGTTGGAACCAACCCAAACTCACATTAACAAGATGCCTCAGCAGATGTCTGCATTTATAAAGCGTATCAACTCTTTTGGAAGGCATGGGGCTGAATTGTTGCTTTCCCTTTGGACAGAGAAACAGGTGCATGCTAGGCTCTGTGGTGATAAACAATTATTAACAACAGTTAAGCACAGAAAACTTCTTAGTAAGCAACTGCTACTGCTTTCCTCCAAGGTTCTGTCGAGGACTTACACTTCAATACTCACTACATTAAATTAAATATGTTAAAATCACAGTAAACAGATGAGGCAACCAGAGAATAAGATATTGTAATGGGTTTCTACAGCTATAAAGAAGTTAAATGTAAGGCTTTTTAAGAATTTTTTAGGCCACTTGATTAAAATCCAGACCTCACATTCTCAAATTGATAAAAAAAAAAATACAACCTAATTAGCCTAATCCAGTAGTGTGTCTCTCTTAACTTTATCTGTCCAAGAAACTGCAAATTGATAAATTTGCTCTTCCCCAGGATCAATCCTGGCACTAGAAATTAAACTATTCAAATAAAATAGCCCCTTCTGTGTATTGCCACCTTATCGGGGTGGAGGGGTTTGCATGCCCAAATGGTCCCAGGAGCTGTGTTGTTGAGGGCAACTTGCCCCTATTAGGGTCTCCGAAGGCAAATTGTTCCTGGATGAAGGGCCAGACTAAGAGCGGTCCACAGATCACCGTGAAAGAGTCACAGCAAGGATCCAGCATACCCAAAGGAGCCACACGGCTCCGCCATCCAATGGGCTCACCACCTGCAGGAGGGATCGTGGTGTTATGTGAATCAGGCGGCAGTCTGAGCTTTATGGACTGCTGCCCCTGCAACCGTGATCCCCGGATAAGCGGTGGAATGGATGGATGGATGGGAAAAAAAATAGCTGAAATTAGCTGCTACACTACAATCAAAAGTTGCTACTTAATGGGAAAAGGTTGCAGATTTATGAGAAATAAGTGGCAAATTTACTAGGAAAAGTCAGACATTAAAAAAAACAAGTTGTAATTTACATGAAAAAAACTTACAAATTTATGAGAAAAAAATGAAAATTTATTAGAAAAATGTTGCAAATTTGAGAGAAGAAAAAGTCATACAGTAAATCTAGGAGATAAAAATTCACAAATTCACAAGAGAAATTTTGGAAAATTTATGAAAAAATGTTGAAAATTTAGGACAAATTTTTCCTGCCCAGTCTGGCCATTTCACTTTCTATTATGTATAACAGGAACACACACAGACATGCTGTGGGGCTGCTGCTCTAACCTCAAACAAGCGCAAAACTACAAGTAAAAACAACAAAACAAAACTCCTCTGACTCCTCTGACTCTGGCTCCCTCACCATTCTTCTCCTCCTCGATCTCAGCGCAGCTTTCGATACCATTAATCATTCCATCCTGCTCCGTTGTCTGCTTTCTATTGGCATCACTGACTCCGCTCTCTCCTGGTTTACCTCCTACCTGTCTGACAGATTCCAGTACATCTCCATTAACAATCACAAATCACGCACCACCACCGTATCACATGGTGTCCCTCAAGACTCTGTGCTCTGTCCAACCCTTTTCACTCTCTACATGCTTCCGCTTGGTCACATCATCTGTCAACATGGTCTTCACTTTCACTGCTACGCCGACGACACCCAGCTGTACATCTCCTCTAAATCCATCACCCCCGCCATTCTCTCCACCATCACCAACTGCCTCACAGATATAAAAACCTGGATGACTAACAACTTTCTCAAACTAAACAGCAATAAAACAGAAATCGTCATTTTTGGACCAAAATCTCTTTTACCTTCCTCTCAGAACTTTTCATTCCAAATCGATGGTCACTCAGTCACCCCCTCCCCCCTGGCCAGAAACTTCGGCATTATCATGGACCCCACCCTCTCCTTCACATCTCACATCAACCATATCACCAAAACATCATTTTTTCATCTTCGTAATATTGCACGCCTCCGTCCCACCCTCTCCCCCTCTGCTGCTGAAATACTCATCCATGCCTTCATCACCTCCAGACTTGATTACTGTAACAGCATTCTGTATGGACTTCCTTCCATCATCCTCTAAAAACTACAGTATGTCCAAAACTCAGCCGCCCACCTACTTACTCACTCCCGCTCCAGAGACCACATCACTCCTCTCCTCCGTCAACTCCACTGGCTCCCCATTCAACAGCGCATCAACTTCAAGATCCTCCTCATCACCTATAAAGCTCTTCATAACCTCGCCCCCTCATACCTAACTGACCTTCTGTCTCGTCATTCCACCACTCGCCTCCTCCGCTCTGCTGACACTCACCTTCACACCCCCATCACCAAGACAAAACTCCGCACCCTGGGTGATAGATCATTCGCCATTGCCACACCAACCCTCTGGAATTCCTTGCCCCTTCACATCCGTTCCGCCAACACACTTGCTTCCTTCAAAAGTCAACTCAAAACCCATCTCTTCAAATCTACCTACGAAAACTGACTGCCTCTTCTACCTATGTGTACCTACCTTGCCTGTTTACCCGTTCACTGTATGTTTGTTCCTATGCTACTTTGTAAAGCGTCTTTGAGTATTTAGAAAAGCGCTATATAAGACTGATGTATTATTATTATTATTATTATTATTAAAACATCAATTTACAAGAAAAAAGTGACAAATTCATGACATACAATACCAGTCATTGAAAATTTATAAAATAACAGGAATTTCATATGCAACAACAAGCAAATATATGCTACTATATTAAGGAACAACTGTTATTATTTTATTTTTATTTTTTTGCTCTGGAGGGGCAACTCAGACAACATTGACAAATGGGCTGTTGCCCAAGCAACAATAGCACATTTCTGTGCACATTCCTGATGTTAAAATGCAAACAGCTCAGGCCCAAATTAATTATATAAGCGGGTTTTGCCTCAGAACTCAAGAAAACAAAACTATTGTGCTTATATTATCTCCTCTTTTCAAGATCTTTGAAAGCTAGATTTAAGGAAAAATTGTACTTTGTGGATAATTAAGTCCTTATTTTTGGATTACAAAATATAAGACATTTTTAGGATTTTTTTAAGGATATGCAGGGACAACCATTTGTAGGAAATCTACCAGAGGATGATGGGAAAAAGGTGTTACTATACTACTGTAGGTGTTAATATAGTAAAAGCATTTTCAAAATTGTACTAAACAAAGAAGTCAGTGAACAAGAACGCAGATATCACCCTTCAACTTTGTGCCAACGTCCTCCCCTCTGCACATTTTGTCCTCCTTCATCCATCCAACCATCCATCTCTTATGCTCTCTCTCCCCTTCCGTCCTCCTCTTGGCAGGCTTGACAATCTGACATGCCGGGAGGAGACAAGGGGAGACGAGAGATGGCGGAGGGGGGAAGCAGCTCGTAACAGCAATGGCCTCCCTGCATCAATTTGTTCTGGTGCGCTCCCATTACCATCTGCGATGAGGCCACCACCGAGGACCCACAGATGGATGGACAGAGTAAGAGAAGCGGAGAGGCCGGGAGGGTGATGGATGGAGATGCTGCAAAAGCAGTTGAAGGATGCAAGGTATGGGAGAAACATGTAAAAGAGAAAGAGGTGAAAGGAGGTGTGGGAGTAAAGGGAAAATAATAGGGATAGAGAAGAGAAGTGGGAGGAGGAGGAGACAGAATGAGAAAAATGCAATGCAGGATGGGGTCATGCATGCAAAGGGAAGGAGGGTGAGTGTGGGTGGAAAGAATGGGAGCACATGGGGGACTCAGCAGGGCGGGATGGTGAATTCTGCAGATGTGGCTGGCTGTAGTACAGTACCAGCCTTATTCCCATCTGTTCTCATTAGGCCCGGCATTAGGAAGTAAACCATCACAACGTTCATTTGACACAGGAGCTGATACTCACTGTCACATTTCATCCCCTGGTGGATGAGTCCATACAGCAGAGAGCCACAGTGGTCACAGAAGGTAGGACTGCCATATGTGTGAATCTTGAACTTGTGCTTGCTTCTGGGGTCCTGGGGAACAAAGAAAAAAAGAACCTCTGAAATATACATTTTTTTTTTTTTTTTAGCAAGACGATAATCATTATGGATATTGGTTCCCACAAGAGCAAGGACATGCATGGGTACGGGCTATTGTTGCTTGGACAACAGCCCCTTTGGCTGAGCTGCTGATATTAGACCAAAATAAATCAGCCCATAACCCAACCTTTTAGGCCTGCCAATTGAATGGCATGTCTCTCTGGGGCACACTCGAAAATGGGAGTGACTATGCAGATCTGGTCAATTTCAAAACTTTATTATCTACATTTGCATACATATTTTGTCATCTGTGATGTTCTTTTAAGTAGTAGTGTATTTTCTGGGTTTTTTCTCAAAGTCACAGAGAGGTGCTTGTCAGAGGTAACAGAGCTGTATGTGGTTCCAGGGCCATGGATTTCAGACCCCTGAGCTAGCTTAAGCAAGCTGAAAGTGGGATATTTCTTCAGTTCTGTCACAACCATTAAGTGTGACTGTTCAGTCTTGTTACATAAGATTGTCTGTAGTTAACAAGAAGCCATCTGTGAAAATACTAATATTAGAAGATTTATGGTAGGGATGCACTATAACAGCACACTGTTGGTATTGGCCAATAAAGCATTTAAAATTATTTATCGGAATCTACAAAAATGACTATTTACAACCGATAAAATGTAACAGCATTACGCTTTTCCCACAGCACGAGGGAATAGACAGTTTAAGTCACACCCCCTTTACTTCCACATATGGGACCTTAAATCGAAAAAAAAAAATCTCCTTTGTAATGAATGGCAAGAGCAAAATTATCTTTTGATTCCGATCGAATTTTGCCACAAGTTACACATATGATGTTTGTCAATTTAAAAGATAATTTTACACATAATTAAAGTTGCTGGCTGTCGTATAATAACAGAGTAATATCTAGTTTTTGTGAAAACAATTAGCAGACAACAACTCCCATCATCCCACATCACCAAACATAATCATGGTGGGAGATTACTAAAACCTCACCCCTTGTTTCCTGGCCGATGAAAGAAGGATCCAAAGAGGAGAAAAACAAAACAAATGTATTGTTATGTATTTTGAGAGCTGGAACTGATTCAGAGGACTGGTGGTTACTTCACCCTTGGCCCACTTTGAAAAGATGATGTAAGCTCTGTCCATCTGTGTTTGTAGTCTTTTCATTTTATGCAGTTTCACAATCTTATACGTTAATAGTTAGACAACAACCTACCCCGTGATTTACTGTAGGTGGAAAATTATCTTTTAAATTGATAAACATATGTGTAACTCGTAGACAAATTTGTTCGGGATAAAAAGATAATTTCCCTCTTGTCATTCATTTCAGTGGAGAATTTTTCCGATTTAAGGTCCCATGTGCGGAAGTAGAGAGGGTGTGACTTAGGCTCTCTATGATGTCATCATGTTGGGCAAGCATTTCAAAAGCATTTCAAAATAAACATGTCTGCCACCACACAGCCATGTGAGGTGGAACAAAAACACAGGAATCCACTAAGCCCAAACAAGAGAAAGACACAACAGCAATGACTAAAAAAAAAAAAAGAAAAGAAAAATAAAATAAACTCAGCAGCAGCCCCCTCTACAGCGCCCACTCCTGTTAGAATTACAGCCAGGAAATCTCCATCCCCTGGAGGCAGCACCAGCACCGCTGCCACCATCGGCAGAAGCTCCACCTAAGAATGGCATAGTTGATAGAGCAGCCAGAAGAGCAAAGAAGCCGGACAACCCCAAATTGGTGAAACCACCACAGGAACTAAAGAGGGGAAAGGGAACACCCCTCCACCAAGGCAGAACAGTGGAGGGACGAGTCGACTAAGCGCTACATGCTAGCTGGCACACCAGTTGACACTCCAGCAAGGACAGTCAGGAGCTGAGGGCAGCCCGATGCTGAAGGAGATCCGAGACGAGCCACTGAACAGAGGCCGAACCACCTCCCATGTCAGCGACAAGCATGGAAGTAAGCATACTCTCATTTAGCCCTTTTCAGTTTAGTCCTTTTCCATGATGATATTCAGCAGTCTGTGCTGACAGTCTGTTTCTTCCTCCACTTACAATTTTGAGTAGGTCTCTGCCGATAGCAGAAATGCAAAAACAAAAAAAAAAAAAATGTCCTTGCCCCACATTGAAACATGATCATTAAAAGCAGGAAAGATGTAAAATATTCACAGTAAGTTTCCAAAGTAGCATAAAATATCAATAAAATAGGCCAGTAAATCTGATCTTCTGTTCTGTTGGTGGTAGTTGTTTTGTTTTCCTTGGGACATGTGTTTTGTATGCCAGTTAATCATCAATGCAAGGTGGGAACAATATAGGTGGAAAGAATATGTGCATATAGCGATGTCAGTGTCAGCAAAATTACTTCTAAATATTGGCTGTATCAGTTATCTGAAAAAAATAATATCTAATGTCTAATATCGTGCACCCCTAAGTTATGGTTGGCTGTTAATTCAAATATCAGTAACAGGAGTCAGAGTGGGAGGTTGCCTTTACTTCAGGTTAGCCTCTCAAAATGTCTCTCCACGTCCCCCGCACAAGAGTATCAGATACCTTCGGAAGTGGGTAGAGTAGCCAGAAATTGTATTCAAATAAAAGTAGTGTTTCCTTAAAATATTCAATTACTTGACTAATAAAATTGTCCTCTCTGGGTTGGGGACAGGCTCCTGCCCCAAGTGAAGGAGTTTAAGTATCTTGGGGTCTTGTTCACGAGTGAGGGAAAAATGGAGCGAGAGATTGACAGACGGATTGGAGCAGCATCTGCAGTGATGCGGACATTGTACCGGTTTGCTGTGGTGAAGAGGGAGCTTAGTTCTAAGGCAAAGCTGTCGATTTACCAGTCAATCTACGTTCCTACTCTCCCCTATGGTCACAAGCTTTGGGTAATGACCGAAAGAACAAGATCGCAGATACAAGCGGCTGCAATGAGCTTTCTCTGTAGGATTGCTGGATTCACCCTCAAAGATAGGGTGAGGAGCTCAGTCATTCGGGAGAGGCTCAAAGTAGAACCACTGCTCCTCCACATTGAAAGGAGTCAGTTGAGGTGGTATGGGCATCTGATTAGGATGCCTCCTGGATGCCTCCCGCTTGAGGTGTTTCAGGCACATCCCACTGGGAGGAGACCCCGGAGCAGACCCAGGACTTGGTGGAGAGACTATGTCTCCCAGCTGGTCTGGGAACGCCTTGGTATCCTCTCTGAAGAGCTGGAGCAGGTGGCTGGGGAGAGGGAAGTCTGGGCTTCTCTGCTTGAACTGCTGCCTCCGCAACCCGGACCTCCGGAAAAGCGGTAGAAGATGGATGGATGGATGAACTAATAAAATACTATATCTACTAAAAACATGACTTCAGTGAGGAATGACTTTAGTTGTGAAAATTTGTGAGAGTTTCTCCTAACTTTGTGACTCTTCTCATAAATTTGCTTTTTCCCCTCATAAATTTGTGGCATTTTTCTCATAAATTTAAAACATTTTTCTTGTAAATTTCAGACATTTTTGTCTTAGAAATTTGCAACTGTTTGTGACAAATTTGTGACTTTTTCCCCAGTAAATGTGTTTTCTCTTAAATGTGTTTAGCCTCAGCTTAGTGCAATGCAAACTATCTCCACATATCTGCTTTATAATGGAAAGACAGTACATCAAATGAAGTGAATGAATGAATGAAATATTTCCAGTCCAAAACTGAAAAACAATGCAATGAAATAAAATCATGAATTAATAAAAACGATTGAAGATGGATCATTTTTGGTAAGAAGTAAATACAGTTTAAAAAAATGTGAGTACCACCAAATACACATACGTATACACGTGGACAAAATTGTTGGTACCCCTCTGTTAATGAAAGAAAAACCCACAATGGTCACAGAAATAACTTGAATCTGACAAAAGTGGTAATAAATAAAAATTCTATGAAAATTAACCAATGAAAATCAGACAATGCTTTTGAATTGTGATTTTTTTAAAAACAAACTCATCAAACAGGCCTGGACAAAAATGATGGTACCCTTAACTTAATATTTTGTTGCACAACCTTTTGAGGCAATCACTGCAATCAAACGAATTCTGTAACTGTCAATGAGACTTCTGCACCTCTCAGCAGGTATTTTGGCCCACTCCTCATGAGCAAACTGCCCCAGTTGTCTCAGGTTTGAAGGGTGCCTTCTCCAGACGGCATGTTTCAGCTCCTTCCACAGATGTTCAATAGGATTTAGATGAGAACTCATAGAAGGCCACTTTACAATAGTCCAATGTTTCGCTCTTAGCCATTCTTGGGTGTTTTTAGCTGTGTGTTTTGGGTCATTATCCTGTTGCAAGGCACATGACCTGCGACTGAGACCAAGCTGTCTGACACTGGGCAGCACATTTCTCTCTAGAATACCTTGATAGTCTTGAGATTTCATTGTACCCTGCACAAATTCAAGACACCCTGTGCCAGATGCAGCAAAGCAGCCCCAGAACATAACAGAACCTCCTCCATGTTTCACAGTAGGGACAGTGTTCTTTTCTTGGTATGCTTCATTTTTGCGTCTGTGAACATAGAGCTGATGTGCCTTGCCAAAAAGCTGCAGTTTTGTCTCGTCTGTCCATAGGACATTCTCCCAGAAGCTTTGTGGCTTGTCAACATGCAGTTTGGCAAATTCCAGTCTGGCTTTTTTATGATTTGTTTTCAACAGTGGTGTCCTCCTTGGTCATCTCCCATGAAGTCCACTTTGGCTCAAACAACGACGGATGGTGCGATCTGACAATGATGTACCTTTTTTTTTTTTTTTTTTGTTACTTATTTGTACCCGTAGGTAGACTTGGTTTGCAGTCTGGTGACAAGCCACTGGCTGTCGGTCGCTGCGTGCGCGAGCGCCCTAAACCTACATGTTTTTGGTGTGCGGGAAGAAACCGGAGAAATCCCGGAGTAAACCCGCGCAACACAGGGAGAACATGCAAACTCCACACAGCTCACTGTTGGCCGGGGGCTGGGATCGAACCCACGATCTCATGATCCCCGCGATCCCCCGGCCGAGGGTAAAACTGTGCTGCCACAGTGCTAAACCACTGCGCCACCGTGCAGCCCGGTGGCGCAGGTGGTTTAGCACTCCAAAGCTGGTTTAGCACTCCAAGGTCAAGGTCCCCTTGACCTTGGAGTTCACCATGAATGTGTTTAGAGGTTGTTCTGGGCTCTTTTGTTACTATTCTTCATCAAGTTTCCTCCTGTGGCCATGTCCAGGGAGGTTGGCTACAGTCCCGTGAATCTTAAATTTCTGAATAATATGTGCAACTGTAGTCACAGGAACATCAAGCTGCTTGGAGATGGTCTTATAGCCTTTACCTTTAACATGCTTGTCTATAATTTTCTTTCTAATCTCCTGAGACAACTCTCTCCTCTGCTTCCTCTGGTCCATGTTTAGTGTGGTACACACCATTTCAACAAACAGCACAGCGACTACTTGTCACCCTTTAAATAGGCCGACTGACTGATTACAAGTTTGTAGACACCTGTGATGTTAATTAGAGGACACATCTTGGTTGAACATGTCCCTATGATCACATTATATTCAGTCTTTTCTAGGGGTACCATCATTTTTGTCCAGGCCTGTTTCATGAGTTTGTTTTTTTTAAAAAATCTGTTGAACCACAATTCAAAAGCATTGTCTGATTTTCATTGGTTAATTTTCATAGAATTTTTGTTTATTACCACTTTTGTCAGATTCGTTATTTCTGTGACCATTGTGGGTTTTTCTTTCATTAACAGAGGGGTACCAACAATTTTGTCCATGTGTGTAAGTGTAAAAAATTTTTTTTACTTAAAAAATTTACTCAACAGTAAAATTTATGCTACAAGAAAAAACATAACTATAAGAGTACATATAACTCATTACGCTAACATTATAGAGTTTTATGGTTAATAAATGCTTTTTTCAGAAAGTCATAAGAGGGTTTTCACAATGGTGAATTGTTCCATTCACTGCTCTGTTAAGTTTAATTTCATGACTCGCCACAAAACAAACACAATCGTAATTAAAGCTCTGCAAATGAGGGTGCATAAATCCCCCCCCCCCCCAACCATTGTCGCCTCCGTGCTGCTGAAATGTGTCAGAGCAGGCTGCATTTGTAATTATACAGGCCACTGACTGAATAAGTGGGCCTACATCACTGAGAAGTGCCCTTTCCCCACAAACACACTAAATCAAGTAAACAAGGAGAAGGCAGAAGACAAGGGAAGCCTGCGTGTGATAAAGAAGGGAATTGCAGAGTAGTGTGTGATTGGCAGGGGAATGAGTCAGTAGTGTGAGGGGATCCAGAAAAGACTAATTGGCATTTTCTCCTTTTAGCAAGAATGGCTATTTTCACCATTGTCCTCGAGGATTTCTTTGAGGCTTTTCTTGTGGAGAAAAAGAGACAGAAACAAACAGATGGCATTGTGGTCATGCCCTCTGTGTACTGACTGAGTCTTTTCTCTTGGGTCTTATGCAAACCATTATTGCCTCCTTACTGCATGAAGACTCCTTCCCCTAAATAATTCAATTGTGGGACACTGAATTTATCTTAAAAGAGACTAGCAGAGTGAAGTGCATACACCAGGGACCCGAGCAGCAAGACAGTAGATATGTCTCACAGCTCTCTGTTCCATACCTTTTCTTTGACTTTATGGCTTTTCTCTCTCTTTCAACCAAAAATCTCTGTACTGTGAGTCCTAGAATGTTGTTTTTTGTGTTTGAATGGTTGATTCATGTCTTCTGACTATAACATGGCATGTGGTCACCCTCCTCTTGAAAGCCAAGGACAAAATAAGAACATAGGTTTTACACTAGCAGCCATCATATGAGTCCTGTTTCAGTGGGACAGGAAGAGGTTTGGTGTGACGATATAATTCGTAGTCAGTACCCTGGGCTTCGGCACTCTATAGCTTATCTTGGAGCCTGTGTTGGTGCAAACACGTGGAGATCAACGGTGAAAGAAAAGAAAGTCCATAACTTCTATATGTCCTAATAAAATGCTCTGCCATTTCCTCCCAAGATTAATCTATCTGCATGATTAATATGAAGAAAACTAACAGCACATTTGTACTAAAGCAGGTTTCTTTTGCAGGATCAGTGGATGTCAGTTGTCTCAGGGATGCCTGGGCTGAAGGATCTCAGAGCAGCTATGACAGGACGGTCTGGCAAGAATCAAGAACTGTTCTATCTATTCCAGATATACAGTGGGGTAAAAAAGTATTTAGTCAGCCACCAATTGTGCAAGTTCTCCCACTTAAAAGATGAGAGAGGTCTCCACTTTTCATCATAGGTATACCTCAACTATGAGAGACAAAATGAGAAAAAAAAATCCAGAAAATCACATTGTCTGATTTTTAAAGAATTTTATTTGCAAATTATGGTGGAAAATAAGTATTTGGTCAATAACAAAAGTTCATCTCAGTACTTTGTTATATACCCTTTGTTGGCAATGACAGAGGTCAAATGTTTTCTGTGAGTCTTCACAAGGTTTTCACACACTGTTGCTGGTATTTTGGCCCATTCCTCCATGCAGATCTCCTCTAGAGCAGTGATGTTTTGGGGCTGTCGCTGGACAACATGGACTTTCAACTCCCTCCAAAGATTTTCATGGTGGTTGAGATCTGAGACTGGCTAAGGCCACTCCAGGAACCTTGAAATGCTTCTTACGAGAAGCCACTCCTTCGTTGCCCGGGTGGTGTGGTTTGGGATCATTGTCATGCTGAAAGACCCAGCCACGTTTCATCTTCAATGCCCTTGCTGATGGAAGGAGGTTTTCACTTCAAAATCTCATGGATAGCATGGCCCCATTCATTCTTTCCTTTACACAGATCAGTCGTCCTGGTCCCTTTGCAGAATAACAGCCCCAAAGCATGATGTTTCCACCCCATGCTTCACAGTAGGGTATGGTGTTCTTTCTCCTCCAAACACAACAAGTTGAGTTTTTACCAAAACGTTCTATTTTGGTTTCATCTGACCATATGGACATTCTCCCAATCCTCTTCTGGATCACCCAAATGCTCTCTAGCAAACTTCAGACGGGCCTGGACATGTTACTGGCGGTAAGCAGGGGGACACGTCGGGCACTGCAGGGATTGTGTGTCCCTAACGGGCGTAGTGGTGTTACTGATGGTAGCCTTGTGTACTTTGGTCCCAGCTCTCTGCAGGGCATTCACTAGGTCCCCCATGTGGTTCTGTGGGATTATAGCTCACCATTCTGCGTGATCATTTTGACCCCATGGGGTGAGAGTCCGTGCGTGGATCCCCAGATCGAGGGCGATTATCAGTGGTCTTGTTTGTCTTCCATTTTCTAATAATTGCTGCCCCACAGGGTGATTTCTTCACACCAAGCTGCTTACCTATTGCAGATTCAGTCTTCCCACCTGGTGGCAGGTTACAATTTTGTTTCTGGTGTCCTTTGACAGCTCTTTGGTCTTGGCCATAGTGGATGTTTGGAGTCCTGACTGTTTGAGGTTGTGGACAGGGGTGTCTTTTATACTGATATCGAGTTCAAATAGGTGCCATTACTACAGGTAACGAGTGGAGGACAGAGGAGCCTCTGTAAAGAAGAAGTTACAGGTCTGTGAGAGCCAGAAATCTTGCTTGTTTGTAGGGTGACCATACACTAATTTCCACCATAATTTGCAAATAAATTCTTTAAAAATCAGACAATGTGATTTTCTCGATTTTTTTTTCTCATTTTGTCTCTCATAGGTTGAGGTATACCTATGATGAAAATTGGGAGACCTTCTCTCATCTTTTAAGGTGGGAGAACTGCACACATTGGTGGCTGACTAATTACTTTTTTGCCCCACTGTTGATTAGTTCATTTTAAGCCCCTATACTGTCTGTGCATTTCCTCGCACTGTTCTGCATTTAGTATTTTTTGGTGTGATAGATTTGCATTGTTTTCAAAAAATATGGAACTAGAATGCACTCAACCGAGATGCAGACCCACGCCTTTGGCAGACCTTTGACCTTTTGACCCTAAACCCATAGTCAGAGGTCAAGGTGAACCCGTGTACCAACTTTGGTGACCCTAGCTTTTGTTGTTCTTGAGATATAATTTGTATGGCATTTTGACCTTGACCTTTGACCTTGAGACCCAAAAACCATAGTCACAGTTTAGATACCAAAGTGAACCCGTGGACCAAGGTTTGGTGACCTTGCTTTTCACTCTTTTATAGGAATAGGGCATAAGGAATGCAAATGTTGACCCCAAACCCAGTAATCAGAGTCATGATCCCAGGGTGAACCTGTGCCCCAAGTTTGGTGGCCCTAGCTGTCCTTTGTTGTTGAGATATTGTTTATATGTTATTCTGACCTTGACCTTGTTGACCCCGAATGTATAGCCATAGGGTGCTCGTCCCAAGGTCTAGCCTTATGTACCATGTTTAATGGCCACAGCCGCATTCTCTGTCGAGTTAGAGCACGGACATACTGTAGTTGTCTGCAGGTCTGGCAATATTGGGTGCGCTGAGAGTAAGGACCCTTCACTCCCATCAAAAACAGGCCCGCAAAGCTGGCACGGCTCTTCTTCAGGTGCCGACTCCATGCCAGGAGGTTGCTGTCACGCTTCTCCATCTTACGCGATCGTGTGCCGCCATTACACATTCCACATAGATCATCCGCATCCTTTCACTGTGAACCCTGATCATCGTGGTCTTTCTCTTTTCCTTTTTCCTTCAACTTTTCCTTCTAAAATTTGTCTGTAAAGTTCACGCTTTTATTAAATGTCCAAAATATAATCAAAAAATAGTAATTTCCTTTCCTTGACAATTTTGAGAAGAGATCGCTTCTCCTTCACCATTGTCAACACTTCTTCATTTGTCTTCCTGTGTTCATACTAAACTTTCAGCATCCTGTGATACACCAACATTTCAAAAGTTTTCATCCTTCTTTTTAATACTTTGTTCATCATCCATGTTTCTGCAGCATACAACAGGGTGGACAATATGTAACATCTCACCAGTCTCTTCCTAATCTCCAGTTTTAGTTTTCCTGACTGCAGAACTTTGCATGGTTGCAGCTGAGAAAATAATAATAATAATATTAAACTCGAAGTCACCATCACACTTCCCCCCCCCCCCCCCCCCCGTTTCAAGAGGTACCTCAAATAAATTGTTTGCTGCCAGAATGGAGCAGATTCACTACAGTAAATGTAACTTGTATGTGACGTCTCTATTTGTAAACCTGGCTGCACCTGGTATTGTGATATTGTGGTTGTTGCTCAACCATTTCTTTTGTCTGTTTTCTACCATGTATTATCCCCTGACAACTTTTGGTAATCTTGAATATTTATTTTATAAATTAA
Organism: Pholidichthys leucotaenia; assembly: GCA_020510985.1. Lineage (NCBI taxonomy): Eukaryota > Metazoa > Chordata > Actinopteri > Cichliformes > Pholidichthyidae > Pholidichthys > Pholidichthys leucotaenia. Next base: position 290,694,179 of record CM035838.1, read on the forward strand.
CCCCATATCTCATTATTGCTACTGTATATGCCAGTGGCTCCCAACCTGGGGATAAGAAAATGAATACAACATAAACTGAGCTACAAATATGTACATTAAGTGAGGTTGGTTCAGTCATGTTCTTGACATAGTGGGGAGAATGTCTCCGTTTCTGAGATATAAACAATTTTAATAAAGGAGAATCAGAGGTGTAGCAGTGATGCCACACTGTTCATTTTGACCAAAAGTAGCATATGTTTTGCGATGATTTGTGCCATTTGAAAAATGATTTCTGAGATATTAACAACTATAATAAAAGCCAATTGAGGCCACAGCTCAGCCATCCATCCATCTTCCACCGCTTATCCGGGGTTCCGGGTCCTAGGGGCAACAGTCCAAACAGAGCAGCCCTGACAGCCACCTAGTGCACATAGCACCATGATCCCTTCTGCAGGTGGTGAGCCCACTGGAAGGTGGACCCATGTGGCTCCTTTGGGTACATTGGGTCTTTGATGTAACTTTCTCATAGGGATCCACTGGACTGCTCTTGGTCTGGCCCTTCACTCAGGGCCAATTTGTCTTGGGAGACCCTACCAGAGGCAAGTTGCCCCTGACAACATAGCTTCTGGGATCATGAGGGCAACCAACCCCCCCCCCCCCGCCCCCACCACCACCACCACCACGATAAGGTGATGATCCACGAAAGGGACAGCTCAGCCACTTTGTCCAATTCATACAAAAACTGTATTATAAACTAGAAAAGCACTCGGAGAGCGCAGACCTCCGCCAAGCGGCACAGTTCCCCCCATAGAGTGTTTGTGTGTACGTTTTCAGATTCCCTGAGCATGAAAAGATATGAGTAGCAATTGGATTCACAATGATTATTTGTTTCTTTGACATGGACAGTGCAATAAACAGACAATTAATGAATGACAATCAATGTGATAGTGATAGGATTAGTGGTTCAGTAGTGTAAAATGGGGCTATAAGGGACGGCGGGTTAATAAGGGAGACTTTTGTGGGAAATGTTTTAAATGTAATTGTGCTTTTTTTATTTTGAGCAGGACGCTGAGTTGTGTTGTTATTGTCAAATATCCATGAATCCTTCATCAAATGTAGGCGGAAGCAAAATTAAAAAAGCAGAATTACATTTAGAAAAGTGTCCCATATTACCCCGCCGTCCCTTATAGCCCCGTTTTACGGTTGTAAAAGCATTGCCTCCTTGGCAGAGGTAATAAAGTGAAGTGTTGGTGTGTCCATCTCCTCCACTGACGGATGCAGATTGGTTAGACAGGTTGCCGTGGGTTTTATATTATATTGGGGTTGCGCTCGGCGGCAAAACAGAATTTAGAGTCTTCCCCGGCAGAGAGGTCGTTTTTACGCAGCGCCTATAGCTGGGCGGGGAATTTGTGGCAAATAATGGGGCGGCGGACAGCTGTCCGTGTCAGGTTTTGCAGCGCTGGCGGGCCCAGGGCAGCAGTGTTTTCCGCGTGCTTTTGTGCCTAAAACGTTGAAGAACGCGGAGTTTGTGTTGGTCAGACACGACAACCAGCGCAATATGCGCAGCGCCTATGGCTGGCAGAGGCACGCTGGGGGTCCGAGGCCAGCAGTGTTTTCCGCATGCTTTTGTGGCTAAAACGTTGAAGAAGGCGGAGTTTGTGTTGGTCAGACACGACGCCCAGCGGCCTCCATTGCGCCTGCGCACATGTTGAAAATGGCCCTATGTCACAGTGTGGAAAAATGCTTTAAAAAAATTCCTGTATCCAGACGGTGAACCGGATCACCCCCAAAATTTAATCAGTTCTTCCTTGTACCATTTCCAACAACGCCTGAAAGTTTCATGCAAATCCGTCCAAGACTTTTTGAGTTATCTTGCTAACCAACAGACAAACAGACAGACAGACAAACAGACAGACAGACAGACAGACACACAAACCCTGGCAAAAACATAACCTCCTCCTGGCCTTTTCGGCCTGGCGGAGGTAATTATGCTTCAAATGATTGTTTTAATGGTACAAATAAGCAAAAATGAAGCATGAACCAGTGGCTCTGTTTTGAGGAAACAAAGTTGTGGAGCACCCTCTGGGTGAGCTTTATTTGTTGATATCTCATAAACGGTGGGCAAAAAAGTGGCTGAGTCAACTTCACTCAGGTGCCACAACTGATATAATTGTAACCACCTCATGATAAAATCTCAATTTAGTTTTTTTGCTCTATCACACTCATGAGCAGCATGTAAACTAGGGGCCAGGGGATGGTGCCAGAGTACAGCTCCTTTTCAGGAACATGGAGTGATAGTGGGAGACCATCAAGTCTTGGCTGGGTCATACCAAAGACCATATAAAAATGGCACTTCCTGCCTTTTATCTTGGTGCTCAGCACAATAGAATTAGGGAAGGGACACGTTTTGGATAAGTTGTTGTGATCTGTGTTACTACGTGTTTCCACGCCACAAACAAAACCGTCGAGGCACGAAAGAGGGCAGCCTGTGGTGGAACTCTCTAACCTGGTGTGGACCCTAGGACCACCTAGACTCCCCCATTGTCAGTACTGACGGGGACCACTTACTAATATGAAGAAGCTGAAAGGTTCTTATCTTTTTTCGTCAAAGCATGCCTGTGATATGTCACGTACTGATACTTTGAAGATTCACTCTTCAAGTTGCTTTAAATGAAGTGGCAACTGCCTCTTAAAGCCACTTTGCAACCGACTGTGGATAAAATTCAAAAACAGAACTACAGTATAACACCAAATAAAAGTTACAGTTTATGCAAATTGTAGTATATTAAATATGTTATAGGGTGCTGGGTGTACCCTGGGAGTACTGGAAGGGGGGGGGGGGGGGGGGGGGGGGGGGGGGGGGTGACGGCTCCACCTTTCCAGTTCCGCCGCCGGGTATAAAGGGCCAAGGCGGAAGAGACTCTGTCTCTTTTTGACCAGACCATCTGCCTATGCAGCGCGCCTGTGTTAGTGTGAGTTCATTAAATAAAGTTATGTTCTACTACACCTCTAGCCTGTTTATTGAAGCTCGTGTTTTGGTCATAACATTTGGCAACAAGGATAAAGGTATGGAGAAAGCTGTTTCTAGTATTCAACTGTTTTTGGAGGTCCCAGGCGAACCGCCTGTTCCCTGGGCAAGGTGGTATGTGGCCTTCCAGAACTACTTGGTGGCCCTGAACCTCAGCGATTTGGAGAAACTGTGTGCGAGAGCTATTTTGGTCCATAATCTTGGCATGGAGGGACAATGTATTCTCAGCACACTGGGAGAGAGTGATAGTTTTGATGACATGGTCAGGCTAATGGCACGCTATTTTCGTGCTCCGGAAAATGTCATAGTCCGGAGGATTCAGTTTCGGCAGCGCCACCAGCGGACTGGAGAGTTGGTGCAGCGATACATCGCAGACCTGCGTCAGCTGGCGGGGAAGTGCCAGTTTGGAGCTTTAGAGGAAGAAATGGTTCATGATAAATTGGCGGAGCACACACTTTGATCTGCGGCACAGTCAAGGCTCCTAATGTACTCTGGTGAACTGACGTTAACCACAGCAGTCGAGGTAGCGCAGCGGTTTGAAGCAGCGGAAAAACTATCCAAGGACCTCAGTGAGAGAACCAAGTTGGGGCATACCGAACCACGATCAATGGCGCAGGCTGTGAACCCGGATAGCGAAGACAGTGTGGATGAAGAGGAATACACTGCCGCAATAAAATTTAGGTCCGCCCCGGGTACGCCAAAGTGTTATGGCTGTGAGTCCACCAGGCACTGGTATAAGGCAAGAGACTGTCTGGTGAAGGACAAACGCTGTGGCAAGTGTGGACTGCTGCATCATTTCACCAGGGTCTGCAAAAATTTTGAGAGAGGGGACAGACAAGGTGGAGCGGATTCCCCCGCCATGACTCCTACGGTTGTTCGTACCGTCTCTCCGAGTACAGATGGGCGGATTTATTGCAATGTTGTGGGATGTGGGATGTTATAGGGTGCTGGGTGTGCCCTGGGTGTAATGGGGGGGGGGGGGGTGACGGCTCTGCCGGGGGTATAAAGGGCCAAGGCAGAAGAAACTCTTGTCTCTTTTCGACCAGACCATATGCCTATGCGGAGCGCCTGCGTTAGTGTGAGTTCACTAAAAAGTTATGTTCTACTGCACCTCTGGCCTGTTTATTGAAGCTCGTGTTATGGACATAACACAAATCACAATCTTATTCTTATTGTAGTGGTCTTATTTATTTATTTATTTATTGCTATCCATCCATCCATCTATCCATTTTCTACCGCTTTTCTGGAGGTCCAGGTTGCGGAGGCAGCAGCTCAAGCAGAGAAGCCCAGACTTCCCTCTCCCTGGCCACCTGTTCCAGCTCTTCAGAGAGGATACAAAGACATTCCCAGGCTAGCTGGGAGACGTAGTCTCTCTAGCATGTCCTGGGTCTTCCCCAGGGTCCCCTCCCAGTGGGACGTGCCCAAAACACCTCAAGGGGAAGGCATCCAGGAGGCATCCTGATCAGATGCCCAAACCACCTCATCTGGCTCCTTTCGATGTGGAGGAGCAGCGGTTCTACTCTGAGCCTCTCCCAGACGACTGAGCACCTCACCCTATCTCTAAGGGTGAGTCCAGCAATGGATATTGGATAGCAATGGATATTGCTATCCAGATAATATTAAACAATTAAAGCACACATCAGTTCACTTATAAAATATATTATGTGACATTACAGTGCTGGTTGTAAGCTATAACATATATTGGATTTACATTTTATCAGCACCATTTCCCTGGAATAAATGCTAAGAGAGTAAAAGAACAACATCATCTCACTTTTTTTCTATCTTGCATTTGTGCTTCAAATATATTAATATGCATATTTAAAAATGAAAACACTTGAGGAGGCAGAAATGTTGGCAGCTTTTTTTTTTTTTTTTTTTGTGGCCCACGCTGCCACATTAAAATCAAATGTTTGGTAAAGTGAAACACTGTTATGGATGCTTTTTATTTCTTCCAGTGGAGTCAGAGGGCCCGTGTTGCATGATGTGAATGAGGCAAAATGCCCAAATGTGCAGGAGAATACTTTCTCTCTCTCTGAAGCACTGATTTTTTTATTCGTCCACTCAGCTGAGAGATCCCTGTTTGACCATTGTTTCTAGATCACATTTAATCAGGTTTCTTTCTCCTCCTCTCATGGTCCATCAACCCAGAGTCTGTTCAACAAATCACCTGAAGTGATAAAAGTCAGTGGGGGTAAGCGCGGCACGGCTGTGATTTAATCTGAGCAGAAGTTGCCTCCGTGTCTCTTTGTTTCAGTTTAACTCGATCTCACTGTATCCTTAACACAATGGCTGCTTATGTTTACATCTAGAGGGTGTAGATCTGATTTGGTTCTACCCAAACCCCTTTTTCTGACACAGCAAAACAACACTGCAACAATAATGTGGCTTACGGGCCCTTTGGACTCCTGGGACCAGTAAAAATCTTCACCCGTCCATACATGGGTGTCATATCCGGCTCTAGGGAGCCGGGCAATCAGAGCCAGGGGCAAGCCAGTGAGTCGTGATATTTTATTCAGGGAAAAGGGGAAGGGATGAGGAGAGCACAGATACTCATGCAGACGTACACTCAGGTTGCACAGCGCAGAGGTAAGCAGCTCGTACCGGACGTGGGGGTAACAAGACGTACATACTCACAGCGGGATACAAACACAGGAATGCTGCAAGAGGAGTATAAGCTGACACCAGACGAAGGGGCTTCAGCTTAGCAATGTGTTTATGTCGCAGCCCCGAGTCATCGAGGCTGCTCCTATTTATCCTCATTGGCAGCGCCCCAGCTGATGAAGACTAATTGGCCCCAGCCGTCCATAATGCTGCCAGCTGGGGGCCAGCTGAGACGCTGCTCAATGGGAAGCAGGGATGAGGGAAAACATGGGCTGAGTGCCGAGACGGCATCTCAACCCATGGTGACAGAGCCCCTCCCTCAAGGTCGGGCTCCTGAACGACCAGGAACATCCCAGCCCCCCCCCCCCCCCCCCGAGGGTGGGAGGCGGACCGGAGGGGAAGAAGCCAAGGGAAGGACAACACCAATGGGGCAATGTAGGGTAGCGGGAAAGAAAAACCCAAATACAATACTGACAAAACAGAATAATTAACCCAGGTACAGATGGGGAGAAGAACTGGGTCAGCACGCCGGTTACATACTACCCAGAGAGTACCAACCATGCGTGACCCAGAGCAAGGAAAAAAGAACCACCAAAAGGTACAGGGCAAAAAATGCTGAGTACGGTTAAATAAAGGGGAACCTATACACGGCGCTAATTTAAGTACATACACACACAGTCACCAAGAAAAGTGAGGGTGACTGGAACAAATGACAATTATAGAGCATGGTGTTACAGAAAACAAGGCACATGACTCTATAATGAACCAACAGGACAAAAAAGAAATACTGAGTGCAGGCAAAGAAAAACCCACACACACGAATATATAAATACCCAGTCACCTAAAGAAATGAAAGTGACTGGAATAAATGGATAACTGCAGAGCATGGTGTTACGGAAAACAAAACATAACTCTACAATACAAAAAACGAGGCTAAAAACATGGCACAAAAAGTAAAATGCTGAGCATGAGCGATGGAAAACACAGCACTATAAAAACGAATCCACCAACAAGACAAAACATTACACCCGAGTGACCTTAATAACAAAAGAAAAAGTGACACCCGAGGTGAATGGCAGGCAGAGTCCAAAAATGGCCGAGATGGCTCCGGAGATCTCCCCGCCCATTGTCCAGCTGGCGAATCAGGGAAAGAGAAGTGTTCGGACGGCGAACTCTGGACCCAGATCCCAGGAATCCAGTCCACCGGCAGCTGAACCAGGCTGCCCAGAGGGAAACAGACCAGTGGGGGGAACCAGATCACCGAACCGAAAGTTCTGTGGGTCGGGTCGTCGACCCGCATCACTCAACCACCAGGACCGTTGAGACGGGCGAAGGATCAGAGCGGATCCCGGTGGAAGAGGCTCAGGGGAGAGCCGATGACGAGGGCGGCGGGCGTCAGGCCGCAGGAAAACGGCCACCTCCTCACCGGACCTGGACAATACTGGGGCAGCACCCACGTCGGACCCCGATCGGGCCTCAGGCGAACCCACGTTGGACCCCGACTGGGTCTCGGGTGAACCCACGTTGAATACTGCACCAGAACCGACCTCCAACGTTGAACCCGGACCCTCCAGCACCACGAGGAACAGCAACTCCTTGCCGGTGACCCTGGAAGAAGGCTCAGAAGAGAAAACAGAACCGGGATCAGGATCACCGGCAGCGCCAGAACCCGGCGAGACGAGTTCAGACGCAGCGGACGGCTGCACCCGGCTCGTCTCCCCTGGAGATAGGCTGAAGTGCTCGAGGATAAAAAGAGAGAAAAGAAAGGAGAGCACTCGCCTGATCTCGGGTTCTGACGCCGTCCAGGACTGCGAAGATCCAGGATCCATCGTCAGGAGGTCGTTGTCAGGCTCCCATCTAGCCGCGTCGGGCCCCGCAGCCAGCACGATGGTCAGCGCAGCTTGAAATCCCTCCAGCTCAGGTAACCCCGCCGACGATCCACTCGGCGTGAAGCCAGAAGAATCTCGTCCCGCCGGACCGAACCGCTCCTCCGTGGAGACCCGGGGACGCTCAGTCGTCGGCGTAGACTCCACGCAGCAGTCAGTCCCCCTCCTCCGTCCGCAATGTAGCTGCGGAACCACAGGCCCTCTCCATATCCCACCACGTTGACCCGGAGCCGGGGACCGCTCGGCGGAGAGAGACACAGAGGATGCGGGATTAGGCATACAGGTTACAGCAGGTGGGGAGAGTTCAGGGAGCTGCGAACCCTGAACTTCTCCTCCAGGGATGTGACAGAGCAAATCATTAAGCAGGTGTGAAAAAACAATGACTTGCCTGCCCCCTGGAGGTTGAGTATCGCCTGCTGTAGTGGAATCTGCTTCTTCCTCTCCCCGCCCGGCGATAACGGAGGACCCCCCGGGAATTCGTCTGAGGGTCGCTCGCGTTGTCTCCAGCAGAGAGCTCACCAGGCCGGGATTCCAGGCACACACAGCGGTCAGGAAGCGCGTCGAGGAGGAGGGGGAAACAGCCGGGGTGAGCCAGCCCGAATGTCCAGGAATGACAGTGGGGGAACGAGGCTCAGGGGACGAGGCTGTAGAGTCTCCACACTGACGAGGCGAAGGGATGACAGCTGCGTGGGAGGAACGGTCCTGACGATGACCCAGAACTGGATCCGGACGAGGTTCGTGCAAGAGGTGACTCGGCGATGTGATGACGACTACTCCCAGGGGACGAAGCGAGGGGGAAACCCAGGATTCGCCGCTCCAGATCGGAGATCGAGACGAGGAAGGCGTCGAGCACGGGAAAGCTTCGTAGCCCTGAAGTCCTCACCATCAATCTCACTGCCGCCGCCACATGCCTGAAGGTGGTGACAGGAAACACAGTAGAGCTCGCGACAGCCACTCGACCCCGGACATAACTGCTGTCAGCTGCGGCTCCTTGAAGGGAATCCCGAGTGACGTGGCGCAGGTCGGGGGAAGTCCTCTGGTTGGCGCGAACTCCCGGACTGGAATGGCGGCAGGAACGGGACTCCGAAGCGGGGAAAGACGTCGCCCACTTCTACTCCCTGCCGGGATTTCCATCCACCCCGTGGAGCTTCTCTCGCTGTGTACCTGCAGCGTCTATCCTGGCACTGTCCTCCAGATGGTACAGAGAGTGAGGGTGACAGTCCAGGAGTTCCTCAGCACGGCCCGGATGCCAGCGTCTCGCGTTGGAGGCGTCGTGCAGGGTGAAGAACGTCCCGTCGACAGCCTCCGAGATGGACCTCAGCTCGTCGCCCTGGCGCCGGAAGTGACTCCTGGGAAACGGCATGCTAGCAGCGCTGACACCCGGACAGAAAGGTACATTTCCACAGCGACTCACGGCCGCCGGCAACTCTTCTGGCTGCGACATACTGTCATATCCGGCTCTAGGGAGCCGGGCAATCAGAGCCAGGGGCAAGCCAGTGAGTCGTGATATTTTATTCAGGGAAAAGGGGAAGGGATGAGGAGAGCACAGATACTCATGCAGACGTACACTCAGGTTGCACAGCGCAGAGGTAAGCAGCTCGTACCGGACGTGGGGGTAACAAGACGTACATACTCACAGCGGGATACAAACACAGGAATGCTGCAAGAGGAGTATAAGCTGACACCAGACGAAGGGGCTTCAGCTTAGCAATGTGTTTATGTCGCAGCCCCGAGTCATCGAGGCTGCTCCTATTTATCCTCATTGGCAGCGCCCCAGCTGATGAAGACTAATTGGCCCCAGCCGTCCATAATGCTGCCAGCTGGGGGCCAGCTGAGACGCTGCTCAATGGGAAGCAGGGATGAGGGAAAACATGGGCTGAGTGCCGAGACGGCATCTCAACCCATGGTGACAATGGGTGAAAAGCTTGAAGGCTTTGAGAAGGCTGGAAGAAATTCATACTAAGCCAGTCTATGTGAAAACATAAAAGCACACCGCAGCATCAGAGCTCCCAGGTGATTTGATGAGTTTCTCTGCCTTTTTTACTGTCGCTGAAATGACAACTAAAAAAAAAAAATACAACACACAATTCAAAATTAACCTCTCTAGATATTAAACCTGCCTGTTAAGTCATCCTATTGGTTTTTAAACAGCTATATAATCATTGGCATGAGGGAACATGCCCGCAGGCACAAATCTGACACTAAGAGCCAGAGCAGCTAATTTGAAACCAGAAGGGAAGTTGGTCGCAGTGAGGCGAGATGATGCCATCACCAAGCTACTCGGAGCGAGCGTAATAAGGGCCACATCAAGCAAAAGAAGAGAAGAAGTGCATGATAAGAACAAAGTGACGATGATTCAAACCTAAAATGTAATTATAGTCAGGTAAAAGTAGAGCTGTCAATGGAGGGAATGTTTTAAATCTCATTAGAAAATCACTCTGGATGTGAAAGTTAAAGTAAAATGTCAGTTAATTCACATCCCTAATAACTGAATTCAGACTGATTTGTGTTAGTATTCCACTCTCACTGACATATATGACCTACTGTAAGCACTAAAGATCTCATATTCTGCGTATTTCCCAGGAAATAATTTTAGGTTTTGTTATTTTACAGCTCCTCAAAAATCTACAGCATGTCTATAAAGCTCTGTCTGAACTCGTTGGTTTTCAGCTTGCTCATTGAGATTATAGAGGTCATACTCTGATTGAGAGAAATTTCTTGAGTGAGCCAATGACAAGAAACGCAAAAGTAAAGCGGTCAGGATGTGTTTGCGTTGCTAATTTGAAGACCTGAAGGCCGAGTTTATTGGTTTGTGACATCAGAAAAGTAATTATATTTAGGAACTAAATAATTACCTAAAAATAGATAATTACCTAAATAAAAGCAATGTAAATGTCTTTGTGAAGTGAGTGTCTTAATATACAGTAAATGTGACAAATGGGTGTAATGAAGGCACCAAGGTGCTGATGCCTCGGTGCCAGAGCCTTGGCGGAGGTATGCATTCTCGGATCATCACCAAAATGTTATGGGTTCCTCTCTAGCCCAAGAACCACCTCTGGTAAAAATTTCATCCAAATCCATCCAGTAGTTTTGGAGTACACACATGTGCAGTGAAAATAATCTGCAGTTCACATGTCTGTACTGTCTGCAGCAGCCAAGAGCCACCAAACCAATTTGAACAGCTGCAATCCAAACACAAAAGAAGAGCATGGGGGCAGACATTTTAAATGATGGAGGCGATGCAGGTATGTGAATACAATGACAATCAAGACAAACAGGAGCTTTTGCTGTTTAGTGGCAGAGAAAGAAAATAGACGGGCAAAAAGATGGACATCTGTTCACCAAGGGTGCTTTCTGATCACCCAATAGTATACTCCAAAGTGGACTGCACAGGGTATTCCGCCATATTAACTGAGATTCGCGAAGTGAGCGAATGGTCTTCAGTTCAAAGGGAAGTGAAAACTGTGCAGGGAAGAAGTGAACAATGGTACATCATTTCACCAGAAGTGGACAAGAAGATTACCCATAAGCCATTGTGCCTCAAATATGAGTAAAACAAACTATTGTTGATAACGTTATTAACAAGCTAAATTGATGTTGGTTATTGTTTATATCAACTGATTGTAATCAAAATATATTTGTATTAAGATTTTATTTAAGAAATATAAATTATCCGGTGGGCCTCCCGGAGGGAACGGAGGGACGGGACCCGTGTTCCTTTTTGGAAAAGTGGATTCCAGAAGCGCTGAATAACGCGGATCTGCAGTCATCGGTCGTTTTAGAGAGAGCTCACCAAATCGGCCCACCGAGAGATAATAAAACACCACCGAGGACGCTGATTATGAAGTTCCTCAACTACAGAGACAAGATGACAGTCACCAATGCGGTGCGAGCTAAAGGGGAAATTAAATACCAGGACCAACAGGTGCGGTTCTACCCAGATTTGGCCACAGGAATACAACAATTGAGAAAACAGTTCGACCCCGGCCGCAAAGAGCTGCACAACCTAGGGATTCATCACGGAGTGATTCATCCGGCAAGACTGCTGGTCACATATAAGGGGAGAACCCACACCTTCAAGACCCCTCAAGAGGTGCAGGAGCTCATCAAGCAGATCCAAAAGGAGACTGGTGGGAGCTAAGCATGAACATGACAAAGGTAGAACATTTAAGCATATGTACAGACATCTGATTGATCTGAAACATAAACATGTCTACAAAATACAGACTGTATTAAAAAAAAGTTATGATGTACAACGTTGCTATAAAACTTTGAAGTTATGTTGACAAATACTACAGAAGAGAGTTAATGTCATAAGAATAGTAGTAGAGTCAGAGTGATTGAGAGGAGAAAGAGAGAGTGGTTTGACTGATCCTCGCAGGTGTGGAACAGTCACTAGCTATAATGTGAGATGGAATTTTTTGATTTTGGGGGGATTACCACGAATGTGGGGAAAGGGAATTTGTTTTTGTTTAGTTTGTAGGATGAATGTTCTATCATCCATGTTTTTGCTTCTCTATAAGAATATGTTCATATTGCAAGGTAATCTCAAACTCATTATTGATCATAGATCAAAGTGTTAATCTTAATTTAACTTCATGGAATTGCAGAGGTCTACAAAATCTTAAAAAACTTAAACAAGTCATGAATAAAATAAAAGACATAGATTCAAAAATTGTATTTTTACAAGAAACTCATCTATTAGAGGAGGATGTAAAAAGAATTAGGAGAAGATGGCAAGGTAATGTGTTCACCTCATCATTTTCATCCCGAGCCAGGGGAGTTATGATTCTCATACATAAAACAGTCCCATTTCAAACGAAAAATGTAATTAGTGACAAATTTGGAATATATCTAATTATCCAAGGATCTTTGTTATTAGAAAATATAAATCTGGTGAACTTATACGGCCCCAATATTGATGATCAAAACTTCTTTGTTAATTTATTCCTCACTTTATCATCACTTACAGGGCAACATATAATAGCAGGGGATTTTAATTGTACATTGAATCCCAGTATAGATAGATTAACAGGACTGGACTGTACGCACAATGGATGTAGGATGACCATTAATCATTTTATGAAAGAATTGAGATTGCTAGATATATGGAGAGAAATTAAACCACAAGTCAAAGCCTATTCTTGTTATTCTAATACCTATAAGACATTCTCACATATTGACTACTTTTTGATCTCTACAGAATTAAGGTCCAAGATTCAAAACTGTTTCTATGATAACATTGTGATCTCTGATCATGCACCCTGCTGTCTAGTATATGTAGATCAGAAACTTATAAATGGCTTCAGGATGAGGAATTTGTTAAGTACATAGAAAAACAGATAGATGAGTTCTTTGATATCAATACTACACAAACAACGGCATGTATAAAGTGGGAGGCTTTCAAAGCTTTTAATAGGGGGCATATTATTAGTTATACAGGTTCAAAATCTAAGAAGACCCGAGAGGAGAGAGTCCAATTGGAACATAAAATAAAAATTCTTCAAGAAAAGGTGTATGCAGGAAGTAACCCATAGTTAGAGAACGAATTACTGATTCTGAGAGCTGAATATGACAAAAAAATCAGCGAATAGAGCTGCCTCGAGTCTTCTAAGATTGAAGCAAACTTTTTATGAACAAGGTGAAAAATCAGGAAAATTATTGGCATGGCAGATTAAACAATTAAAATCTAAAACACCAATTACCAGTATTATAAGTAACGGACAGGTAGTTATAGATCCTTTAGAAATTAATAGTGCCTTTAGAGATTATTATGAAAAACTATATGATACAAAAAATGAAACTGACTTAACAAAACTAAATGGGTTTTTGGGTGGATTATCCATACCAGGTATTCCAAATAAAAACAGGGAGATACTGGAGTCTAAAATTAGTCAAGAAGAAGTTGGGCAAGCCATTGATAATATGAAATGAGGAAAAAGAGCAGGACCAGATGGTCCTGGGAATGCACAGTCTGTGAGAAACAAGGTGGAGGAAATTCAAGGCAATGTACGTTACCAGAAGGACTTTAAGAACTGCTGCGTCATGGCTTTCACTGAATCTTGGCTTACTGCGCATGATCGAGATGCAGAGCTGTGGATTGACGGCTTTGGAGCCCCGCTGCGCTCGGATCGGCAGGAAGAGGTAACGGGGAAACGTCAGGGGGGCGGAGTATGTTTATACATTAATAAGCAGTACTGCACATCTGTCACGGTCAGAGAGCGCATCTGTACACCCCATGTGGAGCTGCTGTCTGTGTCACTACGCCCCTTTTATTTGCCTCGAGAGTTTCCCCAACTTTTCATCACAACTGTGTACATTCATCCGAGGGCAGACGCTGACTCCGCCTCCAGCACCATCTCTGACGTGGTGCAGCGGCTGCAGTCAATCTCTCCAGAGGCGCCAAACTTCATTCTTGGGGATTTTAACCATGTTTCTTTAAAGAAGACACTTAAAAACTTTCATCAGTATGTCTCTTGCCCAACCAGGCGAAAAAAGACATTGGACCTGTGCTATGGATCCATAGAGAGGGCCTATAAATCACTCCCCCTTCCTCCTTTAGGATCATCAGATCACAACTGTGTTCATTTGCTGCCCACATATAAAACTGCTCTCAGAAGAGGCAAGGTGGAGACGAGAGACATTGATGTGTGGACAGAAGATTCAGAGCACAGCCTCCAGGAATGCTTTGACTGTACAGACTGGAAGATGTTCATAATGGCCTGCGGGGATGACTTGGACTCTCTGGCTGAGCTCACATGCTCATACATGGCTTACTGTCAAAATAAGATTGTTCCACATAAACGTGTCAAAATATACCCCAACAACAAACCATGGGTTACTAAATCAGTTAAATCCTGCTTACAGAGGAAAGCTCTTGCCTTTAAACAGGGGTCTGTTTCTGAACTACAGGTTGCCACCAAGGAGCTGAAGGCTGAAATTTTAAGAGCAAAACAGAATTATAAATCAGAATTGGAAAGCAAGATGGCAGCAAATAAACTGGGTTCGGCCTGGGCCAGTATGAAAACTATTGCAGGCCTTCAGAGCACAGAGTGCAGTAATCGTGTGTTTTTAGATGGTTTTAATTCAGACACAGAGCTGGCTAATGCTCTTAATTGTTTTTATGGTCGTTTTGACTCCTTTGATTTTAGCACAGAAATCCAAGATTTGAAACAGAAACTCAAAGACAATCAGCACTTTAATATTGAGATGCAGGATGTTGAAAGGGAGTTCCGCGCTGTAAAAGTGAACAAAAGTCAGGGCCCTGATAATATATGTGGGCGCTTGGTAAAGTCCTGTGCACATGAACTGAGTCCTATATTTCATTACATTTTCAATAAGTCGTTACAGACACAACATGTGCCTAAGATCTGGAAAGATGCCGTGGTTGTTCCCGTTCCAAAATCCAGCTGTCCTAAAACGGTAAATGACTTTAGACCAGTTGCTTTGACTTCAATTTTAATGAAAATTTTTGAAAAACTGGTCAGATGTGAAGTCCTAAGGCAGACTGAACATGCATTGGATCCTCTGCAGTTTGCCTATAGGCCTCACAGAGGAGTGGAGGATGCCACTGTCACTATGTTTGACATGCTTTTTAAACATCTGGATTTTAATGGGACACACGCCAGGCTTTTATTTGTGGACTTTTCTTCTGCCTTTAATACAATCCAACCTCATATTTTAGTTGAAAGGCTCCTGCAACAATTTGATTTAAGCAATAATCTGGTGGGTTGGATTCTGGATTTCTTAACCAACAGGACGCAGAGAGTAAGGGTCAATGGCACATTGTCTGACCTAAAGTGCTCTTCTACTGGCTCCCCTCAGGGGTGTGTGTTGTCACCACTACTCTTCATCCTGTACACAAACATGTGTCGGAGTAGACATGACAACAGACACATTATAAAGTATGCTGATGACTCAGTCATTGTCAGTCTCCTCCAGGATGGTGAGAGTGGCCACGGCCCAGTAGTTGATGACTTTGTTCACTGGTGTGAGGATTCCTACCTGCAGCTGAATACAACAAAAACGAAAGATATGATTATTGACTTTAGGAGGAAAACTCCCAGGCACAAAGTCACCATACTAAAAGGCCAGACCACCGAATGTGTACAATCGTACAAATATCTTGGGACGATTATTGATAGTGGATTGAACTTTGAGGTGAACTGTGAAAGGGTGTGCAAAAAGGGTCAGCAAAATTTGCATTGTTTGAGGAAACTTGCACGCTTCCAAATTGACCGACCCATAATGACTATGTTTTATCGGGCTTTTATTGAATCTGTTTTATCCTTTTCTTTAATGTCATGGTTTGGTCAGATAAAACTGAAACAGAGGAAATCCTTGAATCAGGTAGTCAGATGGTCCAGTCGTTTGCTTGGTGAGTCACAGCTGAGCCTGGCATCCCTGTACGCCAAACAAGTACAGAGGATGGCCGACTCGATTTTAAATGATGACTCCCACCCTTTGCACTGCAACTTTCAGCTTCTTCCCTCCAGACGGAGGTTTGCTGTCCCAAAAAGTAGAACCCAGCGCTACAAAAACAGCTTTGTCCCTGCTGCTGTCAAAGAGTTGAACAAGCTATAAAATTATATTGTACATATTCTATATTTACCTATTTTGTAAGATGTGTGCCTGTGTTTGTGTCTACGTTGAATGTAATTAGTGGCTTGTAAATATGGATGTCACCAACTGCAAAACAAATCTACCTACGGGTACAAATAAAGTAACCTGAACCTGAACCTGAACCTGGTCTTCCAGTTGACCTCTATAAAAATTTTAAGAATAAATTAATAAAACCACTTTTGGAAATGGTTTTAGAAGCATTTCAAAATGGTAATTTACCATCATACATGAATAATGCCTTAATTATACTGTTGCCAAAACCAGGTAAACCCTCTAATAAATGTGAAAACATGAGACCAATAAGCCTATTAAATGCTGATCTTAAAATAATCTGTAAAATTTTAGCAAAACGACTACAAGAAATATTACCAAATATTATTAACCGAGATCAGAATGGCTTTATAATGGGAAGACAAGGCTTCCGTACTGTAAGAAGACTATTTTATTCCAATAAAGAAGCACCGAATACAGCTCTCCTATCATTGGACGCTGAAAAGGCCTTTGATAGGGTCGAATGGCCCTATCTTTTTGAAGTCCTACAAAGGTTTGGACTTGGAAATAATTTCATAAAATGGGTCCAGATAATATACAGTAATGCTACAGCAGAAATCCTAACAAACAGCAATATCTCAAAATCAATAAAAATCAATAGAGGATGTCGACAAGGCTGTCCACTTTCACCTTTATTGTTTACTATGGCAATTGAACCTTTAGCAATGGCAGTACGTTTACATCCACAAATGTATGGAATTAAAGTAGGACCAGCAGAACATAAAATCTCCCTGTATACCGATGACATAATTTTGTTTATGTCGAATTTTAAAAAATCAATTCCGACCTTGTTAAATTTAATAAAGAACTTTGGGGATATATCAGGATATAAAATAAACAAAACAAAATCTTCAACATTAATGTTAAATGAGACCCAGAGAAATCATCCAGCTCCTGAGGTAAACCAATTCAGTGTTGTAGATCAGTTTAAATATTTAGGAATTCAAATTTTGCCTTAGCTAGAATCAGTCGCCAATGTCAACTATGAAGACTTAATGACAAATATTAATGAGTTGCTTCAGAGATGGATGTCACTACCAATGTCGATGATTGGGAGAATTAATATACTTAAAAGTAATATCTTACCAAAAATACTTTATTTATTCCAAAACATTCCTTTACCACCACCTTCAGATCTATTCTCAAGAATTTAAAAAAAGTTAGTGGAATTTATATGGAACAATAGGAAGGCTAGATTACGTTTGTCCTTACTATACTTACCATTTGATTGTGGAGGTCTGAAATGTCCAAACTTTATGTTGTATTACTGGTCAGCACAACTGAGGTCTATGACATTATTTTTCATCAAATGATCTTCCTCACTGGACTGAAATGGAATCATACAATTTACCTTTACCTCTTCCCTTATTCATATACTCAGACTCGGCTAAAAAATTACAGAAACAAGTTAAAAATCCAATTGTAAAGCACATGATCAAAATATGGTGTGAAACTAAAAAATATTTAAAAGAACCACACTCACTGTCACAATTTAGCCCAATATGGGGTAATCAATATTTTACACCAGGGAGAGCGGATATTGTATTTAAAGTATGGAATTTAAAAGGGATTCAAAAGATTCAAGACTTATATTTGTCACGCTCAGATAACATAATGTCTTTTGAAGAACTGAGGATTAAATTCAATCTTAATAGAACACACTTTTTTAAATATCTTCAGCTTAGAAATTTTATTCGTTCAAATCAAAATAATGCTCTCACCCGACCTAATTATTCAACTTTGGAAAAAATTTTGATGAAAGATAGTAAGAGAAAGGGTATTATTTCAGAGTTTTACAACTCATTGACACTATTCTCAAGTGAAAACTCACAGAAAAGACTGAATGACTGGAAAGAAGACCTGCAAATTGAAATTTCAGAGGAACAATGGGAAATGGCTGGTGCAGGAGCTCAAACCAAATCAATAAATGTACATCTTAAACTGATACATTTTAAATGGTTAATGCGGATGTACTGTATGTTACACCAATGGAATTAAATAGATATGACAAAAACATACCAGATACATGCACAAAATGTATGGAAAGTAAAGGAACCCTATTTCACTGTTTATGGGAATGTAGAAAAATCAGAATGTTTTGGGAAGAGGTGAGGGTAACAATTGAAAACATAATTTCAAAACAAATCACATTGAACCCTAAACTGTTTTTGTTGGGTCTGTATCCAGAAAAACATAACTTTAATAAGAGTGAAAGAACATTCATAGACCTCAGTTTGCTTAATGCCAAAAAATGTATTGCACTACTGTGGAAAAAGACTCATAGACGAGATGTGACTCAGTGGTTAAGACAGATGTTAACAAACCTTCCACTAGAAAGAATAACATATGGGACTTCCGGTCTGGACGCCATGGTGATAGCAACTTAACGCTGAACCTCCCAGATCCAATCCAAGGAAAACATCGTCAAAATCAGACTTAACGGATTTTTGGAAGAATAAAAATCAAAAGACAAAAACACCATGCCTAACCACAAACAGAAGAAACTGGCATTCCCCAGGTCAGGATGCGCGGCGGCCGCAGAATCTGATCCCGAGGACCTCCATTCAGGAGACGAAGAGCTGGTCCTAGCTAACAAAAAGGTTAGCCTGAAATCGCTATATGATGAATTACAACGATTTCGGGCCGAATTTCACGAATTCAGAGAGGAACTAATAAGGACGAACAGCAGAATGGACCAGGCCGAAAACCGAATCTTGGAAACTGAAGAAAGAGTAAAAGTGCTTGAAGATTCTATGCTGGATTTACACAGAAAACAGTCAAGGCTGGAGGCTAAGCTAGCCGACCAAGAAGGAAGACAGAGACGAGATAACATCAGAATTCACAGTCTGAAAGAAGGAGCTGAAGATGGTTTCAACACAGTGGCGGAATGCGTGGAATCCTTATTGAGAGAGAAGTTGGATATTCCACAAACCACCGATTTGAAAATAGAAAAGGCCCATCGTACATTAGCCGCAAAGCCAGCGGCAGAAGCACACCCGCGTTCAGTGTGTTGGTAAGATTCTCTGATTTCAAAATAAAACAAGAGGTTGTAAGACGGGCTTGGCAGAAAAAAAGGATTTATGCATCAAGAAAGAAAAGTCTTCGTGGATCACGATTACGCCCCTGAGGTTCTTAAAAAGCAACGGGAATATAACGACGCCAAAAAGGTTCTACGGGAAAAGAATCTACGCTTTCAGACGCCATTTCCGGCGAAGTTAAGGGTCTTTTACGGTGAAGAGTCATGTCTCTACAATTCAGCGGAAGAAGCAACAACTGACATGGCGAGAAGAGGACTCCCGGTAACGGTGTTTAAACCCGCAGCGAATCTGAGCGAGAAAATCAGAGCTCAAACGTGGTCCACTCAAAGACCTTCTAAATCCACGGGCCAGCAGCGGGAAACCCAGCCCCAGAGCTACAAAGATAAGCTTTCCAGTTCCAGGAAGGAATAGCGACCTTTTTGTTTTTTTCTCTCTTTTCAGTCATTCTGCACTTCCATCCCCCCTCCTACAAGGTAACAAACATTAAAGGAGATGCAGAATCAGCATGTGGTAAAACCTTTCATGGAGCAGTTATAGCATTAGAAACAAATGTCTTCTTAATTTAAAGGAAAAAAAAAATCTTGTTAAAATAGAAATGTAACAATGACCCACATGTTCTCCCCACACTAACAAATACTGTATTAGAGTGAAGGTTTGCTGTGATGGGGGTGGGAGGGTGCACACAATCTCATAGGGTATAGGCATAAAAAAAAAAAAAAAAAATCATTACAAATTCGGATTGGGATCTGAAATTCACGTTAAAAACATGGGACAACTTACAGGGGTAAGAGAGGGCCCTCAACACTTAACAGAGTTTGAGGAATTTCCCTCAGAGCCTACACTCCATCAAGGCTCTTACAGGGTCTTTAAAGAGACCCCAGCTCAGGAAGTTTTTTTGACAGTTTTTTGTTTTAAAGTCTCATACACCATGTTCTTAATGTTTTTTATGTTCTTAATGTTCTTTCAGTTTCTGAGTAGCAAAAAAGAGGGCCACCACACTGTTATACTAAATAAGAAAATACAATGGAGAAACAGGGTGTAACCAAAATAGCCTCATATAATGTAAAAGGGATCCTGAATCCAGTTAAAAGATCCAAGATTCAACGCAAAATGAAAAAAGACAAAGCAGAAATAATATTTTTACAAGAAACCCACCTAACAGACGTGGAACACACTAAACTCAATAGACAAGGGTTTAAAATGATCTCTTCATCTTCATATAAGTCAGGGAGGAGGAGGGGAGTAGCGACATTGATACCAACAGAAATTACATTTGAAAAAAATCAGAACACAAAGATAAAGAAGGGAGGTACAGTTTGGTAATTGGGCGGCTAGAGGGAGAAGATATCACCCTGCTGAATGTATATGCACCACCAGGGGCTAAATGGAAATTTTATAAAAATGTATTCGACCTAATGATAACTAAAGCCCAAGGTTTAGTGATATGTGGTGGAGACTTCAATCTAAGACTGAATCCATACTGGGATGCAACAGGTAATTCTTCACATCAAAATAACACTCAAAATAGGAAAACTCGGATGCTACTAAAAGAAATGGGAATCTGTGACGTATGGAGGGAATTCAACCCCAATGTAAAAGATTATACTTTTTATTCAACGCCACATTCATCTTACTCAAGGATTGATTACTTTTTTATGTTTAATAGAGACATTGGAAGAGTAAAAACATGTAAAATAGGACTGATGGATCTCTCTGACCACAGTCTGATCTATATGGACTTAAATATCCAAAAATACACAAATAATACATTTTCCTGGAGGTTGAATTCAAATGTCCTGAAAGGACCACTGAAAGATGAATTGGAATCAGATATTTTCAAATATTTGGAAGAAAACGATAATGGAGAAGTATCCCCTTTAATACTGTGGGATGTGTGCAAAGCTGTAATAAGGGGAAAAATTATTGCAAAACTGGCAACCCAAAAGAAACTGAGACAAGAAAAACTAATCACACTAGAGTCAGAACTCAAGAACCTAGAAAAAGAACACAAAGACAACACTCATTCTAATGGCTCGCTCAAGATTAAAGAAATTAAAAATTAAATAAATGAGATCTACACAATAGAAATCCAGAAGAAACTTACATTTCTGAAACAAAAACACTATGAAGCAGGCAGTAAATTGGCAAAATTACTAGCCTATAAATTGAGGAAACAACAAACAGAAAGAGCAATCTACAAAATCAGAGACCCAGTATCAAAGGAAATAAAATTCAGAATTCAGGATATTCTTAAAAGCTTCGAGAATTACTATAAGAACTTATACTCCCACGAAAAACATAAAAACGCATCCAAGACATTCCTAAACACATTACACCTTCCCCAACTTACGGAATCACAAAATAAAACACTACTGTCAGAAATACAACCTAAAGAATTAGAAAAAGCAATTATGAAACTTAAAGCTAACAAATCCCCAGGAGCAGATGGCTATACAGCAGAATGGTACAAAACCTTTAAACAGCAACTATCTCCTCTCCTCTTGAAAACATTTAACTAGTATGTCCTCCACACAGGGGAAATCCCCCCCTCCTGGAGAGAAGGGGTCATTGCAGTTATACCTAAACCTGAAAAGGATAAACTAGAATGCTCCAACTACAGACCAATCAGTGTATTAAATCAGGACTATAAGCTTTTTACCACTATCTTTGCCAAAAGGTTAGAAAACATACTGACAGACTTAATTCACTTAGACCAAACAGGTTTTATAAGACAAAAACAGACACAAGACAACATTCGACTGGTGTACAAGGGGCGCTGCTGAAGTCATTCTATGACACGGTGGTGGCATCAGCCATCACTTTTGGAGTGGTCTGCTGGGGCAGTGGCATTACTGCAGCCGATAGGAAGAGACTGAACAAACTGATTAAGAAAGCTAGCTCTGTCCTGGGGCAACGCCTTGATCCGATGGAGGAGATAGGAGAGAGAAGGACGGTGGCTAAACTGTCATCTCTGCTGGAGTCCGAGTTCCACCCTATGCAGGACATACTGGATGCACTGAGGAGCTCATTTAGCAGCAGACTACATCATCCCAGGTGCACAACCGAGAGGTTTCGTAGGTCCTTCCTACCAACGGCTGTCAGACTGTACAACCTAAGCAGGGCTGCTCGCAGAGATAGCAAAAAGACGTAACAAACTAATAGTTTTTTGAATGCAAAAGATGCAATAGACTTACACAATGGTCCTCTCCGGCATACAACTAGGAACATACCGGTCGCTATGGAGGGTGAGAATATGTATGGGCACATAATCATACCATGTAGGATAACTAAATAGACGGTTATGCTGTTTCATCCCACCTAGCAACAATGCTCTGCACTGTGTGTGTTTATATATTTACATATTTATTCCATCTAGCTACAATGCTCTGCACTGGGTGTGTTTATATTTATATATCTATATATTTATTCCATCTAGCTACAATGCTCAGCACTGGGTGTGTTTATATTTATATATCTATATATTTATGCCATCTAGCTACAATGCTCCGCACTGTGTTTTTATATATCTACATATTATTCCATCTAGCTACATTGCTCCGCACTGTGTGTGTTTATATACTTGCATATTTATTCCACCTAGCTGCAATGCTCCGTACTGTGGGTGTTTATATATTTACATATTTATTCCATCTAGCTACAATGCTCTGCACTGTGTGTTCATATATTCATATATTTATTCCATCCAGCTACAATGCTCTGCACTGTGTGTCTGTGTGTGTGTGTGTGTGTATATATATATTTTATAGTAATATGTACATATGTATATTAGCTGCTCTTGCTTGCTTGTTTTTTTTCTTGCCTTCTGATTGTTGCTCTGAGTGTTGCTATCCCTGTGCTGTTGCAATCCTGGAATTTCCCCGTTGTGGGACTAATAAAGGCTTATCTTATCTTATCTTATCTTAATTCATCATATAAAAAAATATAACTTAAATGCAGTCATATTGGGATTAGATGCTGAAAAAGCATTTGATTCGGTTGACTGGTCTTTCCTATATAGAATCTTATCCAGTTTCAATTTTCATAACAACTTCGTTAGAACTATACAGGCATTATATAAAAAACCAACAGCTAAAATAAGGATTAACGGTAATTTATCATCATCTTTTGAGCTGGAAAGAGGATGTCGTCAAGGCTGCCCCCTGTCTCCACTGCTCTTTGCAATCTTCATAGAACCTCTGAGCCAATGGATAAGACAAAATCAAGAAATTCAAGGTATTACACTTGGTCAGAAGGAACATAAAATAGCACTCTTTGCTGATGACATTTTAATATACCTAGGGCAACCAGACACTTCTTTACCAGAACTAATCTCAGTTTTTTCAGACTATGGAGATTTATCGGGGTACAAATTAAACATGCATAAAACCCAAGTTTTAACATTCAACTATGACCCAAATCATTATTCACTAAGTGAACTCAAAACTAACTGGGAGCTGGAATCTATGAAATATCTGGGGATCAATATCCCGAAACAACTCAACAAAATTATAACACTAAACTATGATCCACTGGTGACAAAAATAAAATCTGACCTAGCAAGATGGAATATGATACCATTCTTAGGTACAGCACAAAGAATTGAAGCAGTCAAAATGAATATACTCCCACGTCTTCTATACCTTTTCCAAACAATACCGGTAGAACCCCCCAAAAAAACATGGCAGGAGCTAGACAGAAGGATCTCAAGATTCATATGGCAGGGCAAGAGACCTAGAATCAGATATAGAACCCTACAGCTAAACAAAGACAAAGGTGGGCTCGCGCTGCCAAATATCAGGGACTATTTTATAGCTGCACAAATTAAAACTTTAGTAGAGATATGTAACCCAGTCTACACTGCACAATGGAAGGAGATGGAATGCCAAATAACAAGTGACATCCCCTTACAGGCGATAATAGGGAACAATGCCTTACCTAAACTCTTGAATAACACTAACCCGTGGATAGAGACCCCGCTAAAAATTTGGTTTAAGATAGTCAGAGAGAATCAAGCTAAAGAGCCCTATCGACTTCTGCAATGGATTGCCTATGATCAAGACTTTACCCCCAATAAAACAGACACTAGATTTAAAGAGTGGAAAGAGAAAGGGCTGATAAAATATTACGATTTCTTTAAGGGGCAAACTTTAAGAAGTTTTGAAGATTTGAAAAAACAAGGTCTAATAAATCAAGATCTTTACAGGTTCTTTCAGCTTAGACACCACATAAACAATATACTTAAAAAGGAGGATTTGGAAAGGGCCCAGTCAGGTGTTCTGAAGGTCTTCTTAATGGCATATAAAGGGATCCCAGGGATCAGATACATTTCTAAAATATACCAAGGTCTTCAAGACTTAAAAGGAGACAACACATCATATATAAAAGAGAGATGGGAAAAAGAGGAGAATTTCACTTTACAATTGGAAATATGGGAAAAGCTAAATAGACAGCAATGGAAAAGTACCTCATCCCTGCAGTGGAGAGAATTTGGATGGAAAAATTTGGTAAGATTTTTCAGAACACCTGCACAAAACAAATTTACCCATAAGGGGTTGAACTGTTGGCGCTTGTGTGGTGAAAAGACTGCAAATCATTTTCATGTGTTTTGGTCATGCCCAGTTATCCACCAATATTGGACCAATGTACAGACAATATTGGGGAAAATATTCAAAATAACAGTTCCCTTTTCTTTTATAACTTTGTATTTGGGTTTACTACCGGACTCACTGGAAAGACAAGGAGATAAATACTTATTCAATGTTTTAATATTGGCAAGTAAAAAAGCCCTAACTAAAAAATGGATGCTGAAGGACTGTCCTACACCTGAAGATTGGATTAACGTGATTCAAGACATTTACTCGATGGAAAAGTTGACATTCGCACTGAGACAGGACATGGATGGGTTCATAAACTTTTGGCAACCCTGGATCGCATATGTGTCTTCCATTAGATCTAATCTTTGACAAATACCATTTCAATGATGGTCCCACTCTTTGTTCCAATGCTACTCAGATGCTCTTTTACTTTTAATTACTTAATTTTCTGTTTGTTTGTTTTTTACTGTTCTGTTTGTTTGTTTATTCGTTTTTTGTTTGTTTGTTTGTTTGATTTTTAATTCTCTTTAATTTCACTTTTTCTTTCACTTTAAAAAAAAGGGGGTGTTGTAATAACTATTCTACCAATGTTGTCAAATAGCAAAATATAAGGGAACGTACGATGAAAATGTTAACAATGCAATGCTGTAATGACCTGTATACCCTTTACGAAAACTTAAATAAAATTAAAAAAAAAAACTGAAAGAATAACATATATACTGAAGTCAAAGGAAAATGTGTTTGAGAATATATGGAGACCTTTCATTGATTATGTAAAGAAATTAAACATAACTTCTGAAGAAGAAGGTGAATGATATGTGTGGACCTTGCAAATTCCAAGCTGGTGAATGTATATTATGTATTCTTATGTAATAGATTACCCAGACTTAACAGAGGAGTATTGTTATTGACTTGTTTTTGTTAATGGCTGTTGTTGTTTTTATTACCCTTTATTTGTTATTTTGTTATTGTTCTTTTTAATTTTTAAATTACTTTTGTGTTAGTGTCTGACTATGTGTGCTATGTTTGTGAAAAAAAAGGTTCAATAAAAATATTGTGGAAAAAAAAAAGAAATATAAATTATCCACCATAGGATCAGTACATATCTATGGTTACCATGGTAACGCACGAAAGAGGGAGCCAACGATTACAGGGTGTTTCAAATGGAGAAATTTTGTGAAGGGCAGTTAACTGATACTCCCTGAGAGTGGAGTAGGGAGTAGGGAATATAGTTGAAGTACACTGGGGATCGGAATATAGCTCCAGTATTGGCGAATTTCTCAGTACTTCCCTCTGGCGAGAGTTTCCGGGCGTATGCGCAGTTCACTGCAACCATTTGGAGTGCTCAGTGGGGCTGTAATAAAGGCACACTGCCACCTCTACTGGGCCGATATAGGTATTACAATGACGTTTTAGCTGCATTGACCATAAAGTGAGCTGTTTTTGTGTTTATTTCGAAAACAAAGCCTTATCTTGAAATTCTGGCAAATTAACCGTTTGAATGTGACTGTCGCCAAACTGCAACATAACCCCTAGCGGTCAACAGTGGTAAAGATTTTTTTCAAGAAACTAGTCAGATCAGATGTTCTTTCCGGAGCTATAACTTTCCAAGGTTATAACTTTAAAGTGGTAAGAGATAATGGCTTACTGTCAATTAGAAAGATGTAAAATATGATCCAAAGTTTCAGATAGGAGTGAATTTATGCATCTAATTTGCATAATGCCATGGCAGCTATACTGAATTACATAACTCAGTCAAAAGTGGACTTTGGACATATTTACAAAAAGAATGGTTCAGTCTTTTGACACCATTTTTTGTACAGGGGTACGTTGTCATCTTATTTTCAAAGAACATGAACAAGAAAATCAGTACAATGTAAAGAAACAAAGAAATTCATTACTTACCAGCAGCGAAGGGGACTCGCTCGCTGGAGTGCGCGCTCCGTTTTCATCCATCATGGTCGTTGTTTTCCGTTCTGTCAGTCATTTGCACTCTCTCCCATATCTAGACACTCTTATGATTATCCCACGTCAATTTCTTTTGTATACCCCAGCAATTTTTTGAGTATGAAGCAGTTTTATGTGACGGTACATGACGGTGCATGGCGGCCATCTTTGCTTTCTGGGCTCAAAGAAGGAAAACAGGAAAAGGAAATAAGGATTTCTTCTTCTTGGGTGTATTACATGTCATCCATGAGTCCTCCAACGCGTGCCTGCCACCTTCTGAACTGGCATGATCAGTACAAGTCGTCAGTATAGATGGGAAGTTAAAGGGATGTCAGAATCAGTTGACAGGCGCCGCGCTCTGCCACTAGGGGCACACGGAATCTCACACTCAAAGGGTTAAAAGTCGAGAAAATATGGCCATACAATGATACAAGCCTTTAGATGCACTTAAATTTGACTGGACAAGCTGAAACAGACAGGTGGACAGACACACACACACACACAGATGCATTGAGTGATTACCGTATGCCTCTGTTTTCACCAAGGCATAATAAAATAGTGCTTAAAACTCAAGAAAACACCATTTCTCATAATATGGGTCCTGTAAGAAAATGATGTAAATGTGCAGCAAAGAGATTCAGTCTAATATTCATACAGACTAAAACTGTCTAATTTGTGAAATGCAAAGCTAGAAAGTTGACATATCAATTCTTATCGTTTGGGGTGGGGAAAATTGATGCAGCGTAATATCATTATACTTTGTGGTGGTGATACTGTATTGTTTCAGAGACAATAGTATCATGACACAAGGGAGATGGGCTAAAAAGTTCACAGGCTGACCATGATGCAGTCGTCAAATTTGATCAAATGTGGTTTATTTTTCAACATAGGTTCCAATGTCAGTGTATCTCAAAAGAAACAATGCAGTTAGTATCAGAAAAGATTGAATTTAATGCATGCATGACATGCTCCGCACTGTGTTTATATATTTATATACCTATCCCATCTAGCTACAATGCTCTGCACTGTGTGTCTGAATATATATATACAGTGGGGTAAAAAAGTATTTAGTCAGCCACCAATTGTGCAAGTTCTCCCACTTAAAAGATGAAAGAAGTCTCCAATTTTCATCATAGGTATACCTCAACTATGAGAGACAAAATGAGAAAAAAAAATCCAGGAAATCACATTGAAGGATTTTTAATGAATTAATTGGTAAATTCCTTGGTAAAGTAAGTATTTGGCCAATAACAAAAGTTCATCTCAATACTTTGTTATATATCCTTTGTTGGCAATGACAGAGGTCAAACATTTTCTGTAAATTTTCACAAGGTTTTCACACACTGTTGCTGGTATTTTGGCCCATTCCTCCATACAGATCTCCTCTAGAGCAGTGATGTTTTGGGGCTGTCGCTGGGCAACACAGACTTTCAACTCCCTCCAAAGATTTTCTATGGGGTTGAGACCTGGAGACTGGCTAGGCCACTCCAGGACCTTGAAATGCTTTTTACGAAGCCACTCCTTCATTGCCCGGGCGGTGTGTTTGGGATCATTGTCATGCTGAAAGACCCAGCCACGTTTCATCTTCAATGCCCTTGCTGGTGGAAGGAGGTTTTCACTCAAAATCTCACGATACATGGCCCCATTCATTCTTTCCTTTACACGGATCAGTCGTCCTGGTCCCTTAGCAGAAAAACAGCCCCAAAGTATGATGTTTCCACGCCCATGCTTCACAGTAGGTATGGTGTTCTTTCTCCTCCAAACACGACAAGTTGAGTTTTTACCAAAAAGTTCTATTTTGGTTTCATCTGACCATATGACATTCTCCCAATCCTCTTCTGGATCATCCAAATGCTCTCTAGCAAACTTCAGACGGGCCTGGATATGTACTGGCTTAAGCAGGGGGGCACGTCTGGCACTGCAGGATTTGAGTCCCTGGCGGTGTAGTGTGTTTCTGATGTAGCCTTTGTTACTTTGGTCCCAGCTCTCTGCAGGTCATTCACTAGGTTCCCCCCATGTGGTTCTGGGATTTTTGCTCACCGTTCTCGTGATAATTTTGACCCCACGGGGTGAGATCTTGCGTGGAGCCCCAGATCGAGGGAGATTATCAGTGGTCTTGTATGTCTTCCATTTTCTAATAATTGCTCCCACAGTTGATTTCTTCACACCAAGCTGCTTACCTATTGCAGATTCAGTCTTCCCAGCTTGGTGCAGGTCTACAATTTTGTTTCTGGTGTCCTTTGACAGCTCTTTGGTCTTGGCCATAGTGGAGTTTGGAGTCTGACTGTTTGAGGTTGTGGACAGGTGTCTTTTATACTGATAACGAGTTCAAACAGGTGCCATTAATACAGGTAAGGAGTGGAGGACAGAGGAGCCTCTTAAAGAAGAAGTTACAGGTCTGTGAGAGCCAGAAATCTTGCTTGTTTGTAGGCGACCAAATACTTATTTTACTGAGGAATTTACCAATTAATTCATTAAAAATCCTTCAATGTGATTTTCTGGATTTTTTTTTCTCATTTTGTCTCTCATAGTTGAGGTATACCTATGATGAAAATTGGAGACCTCTCTCATCTTTTAAGTGGGAGAACTTGCACAACTGGTGGCTGACTAAATACTTTTTTGCCCCACTGTACATATATGGTGTGGGGGCCACACTTATGTGACCTTTTTTGTGACTCACATTTTAGATCAGAACAAAGACAGAGCTTCCTTGGAGATAACACGAAGCGGCAAGGATGTTAGCTTTGGTATGCAGAGCTTGAGACTGCGGGGTGTTATTAGAGGATTAAGGAGAGGATGCATTGTAGACTGTGGGGGTGAGATCAGAGAGAGGAGATGCATTGTTACTGCCGATTATAATGCAGTGTGATTTGTGATGCATGTGACTTGTGAACTGTGAAGAGTCCTGGTATTTAAGGACGAGAGTTCCCTGTAATGTTCTCTTTTTTCTTCTTTGAGATGTTGGTGAATGTGAATAAAGATGACTTGAGAGAAAACTGTCTCGTCCTTCCCACATTCCCACACTGGTGACCCAAGACGAGCATGCAGCGAGAGGAGATTTCCCCCGGGCCAGCCTCATCAGGAGCCCCCAGCCAACTGAATGCCGCTACAGTCCAGCTACCGGACTTCTGGCAGAACAATCCACGCTCCTGGTTCAATGCGATTGAGGCACAGTTCAACCTCCGGGGGATATCGGTAGACACCACAAAATTCTACCACGTGGTTGCAAAACTGGACAACAACACGGCCCAGCATGTGGAGAGCCTGATCGACCAGCCGCCGGACAGCGACAAATACGGCGTGTTGAAGGCTGCACTCATCCAGCACTTCACCCCCTCGGTTGAGGAGCGAGCAGAGAGGCTCCTGGCACTTACTGAGTTGGAAAGTGACATGCCCGGGAACCTTATGGAGAAGTTGTTGAGGTTGAAAGGCTCAGATGATGACCACTTCATCTTCACCCACCTCGTCCTCAGGACCCTACCGTCAGCGACGAGAGCGACCCTGACGAGTTCGCCGTTGTTGGTCCAGCGGGACTACTGCGCGCTGGCCCGGGAGGCGCAGCGAATTGTCAACGCCAGCAGACAGCGCGCGGCCACGGCTGCAGCAGCGGAACTCGGCGCAACGACCGCAGATGGCAGGGGGCCAGGGGCAGCAGTAGCAGACCCACCGACGGCGGCGGCGGCGAGAGCCAGGGAACGCAGAGGAGACGTCCTTTGTTTCTACCATCGCCATTTCGCAGAAAGGGCACGCAAGTGTGTACCACCGTGCCAGTTTCAGCATTCGGGAAACACCAAGACCGGGGGGTCGGTAGCAGCCGCGGCCCTCGGGGAGGAGAACAAGCTGCTCTACTTGTTGGACGCACGCTCGGGGAGGCAGTTCCTTGTGGACACAGGCTCCCAGTTGAGTTTCATCACACCTTCCTACGCGGACAGACTAGCAGGTTCCAGAGGTCCCGGGGTGACAGCAGCGAACGGCTCGGAGATTAAGACCTTTGGTGAGAAGACTCTGCTTCTGTCTCTACATGTCCGTACATTTGAGTGGACTTTTGTTGTAGCAGCAGTGAATTTCAATATGTTGGGGGCTGATTTTTTGTGCTCACATGGTTTGTCGGTTGATCTCGCTAACAGGCGCCTGGTTAATGCACTTTCTTTTGATTCTATCCCCTGTACAGCGCAAGTGGCCCCGCCAACAGCACAAGCCAACGTCACAGCTGCAAGCGGTAAGTTCCACACACTGCTCACTCAGTTCCCAGCACTCACGGTCCCCACATTTTCGGCAACAGTTGCTGAACACAGGGTGGAGCATTTTATTACCACTACCGGACCGCCCGTTTTTGCAAAAGCTCAGCGCTTGGACGCAGTTAAACTGGCCATAGCGCGCGAGGAGTTCGCCAACCTGGAGAGGTTGGGCATTATCAGGCGTTCAAACGGTCCGTGGGCTTCCCCGCTACACATGGTCCCGAAAGCGGACGGATCATGGCGGCCTTGCGGGGATTTCCGCAGGTTAAACAACGCTACAGCGCACGACCGCTACCCAATCCCGCATATCCAAGATTTTTCCGTTCATTTGGCAGGGGCTCGTGTTTTTTCTAAGATAGATTTGGTCCACGGTTACCACCAAGTCCTAGTGCGCGCTGAGGACATACCCAAAACAGCGGTAATAACTCCGTTTGGCCTATTTGAGTTTTTACGCATGCCATTCGGACTTAAAGGGGCTGCACAGACGTTCCAACGCATGATGGACGCGGTGCTTCGCGATCTCCCTTTCGTGTTCATCTACTTGGACGGTATTTAAGTAGCCAGCGCGTCTGAAGACAAACACGAAAAACACCTGGCCACAGTTTTCCGAAGGTTGGGAGATCACGGGTTAATAATCAACCCAGCGAAGTGCCAGTTCGGGGTGGCGCAGATCGATTTTTAAGGACACCGCGTCTCCCCCGAAGGAGCAGTTCCGCTTCCTGACAAAGTGCGCGCAGTGGCAGATTTTCCCCGGCCGCAGACGGTCAGGGCGTTACAGGAGTTTTTGGGAATGGTAAATTTTTATAACCGTTTTCTCCCCCGTGCGGCGCAACTCATGCAGCCGCTGTATGCCGCGCTCAAAAAAAAGAAACCCGCGGATAAGGTCGAGTGGTCCCTGGAGCGGGACCAAGCGTTCTCGGAGGTGAAAGCAGCCTTGGCAAAGGCTGCGTTGTTGGCACACCAGACCCAACGGCCCGCATAGCGCTCACCACTGACGCGTCAGATGTGGCCATAGGGGCAGTCGTGGAGCAACATGTAGCCGGGGTTTGGCAGCCCCTCGCCTTTTTCAGCAGGACCTTGCGCGATAGTGAACGTAAGTATAACACGTTCGACAGGGAGCTGCTGGCTCTCCATTTGGCCATCTGCCACTTTCAGTTCTGGCTAGAAGGACGCTCTTTCACTGCGTTCGTTGACCACAAACCGCTAACATTCGCGATGGCCAAGGTTTCCGAACCGTGGTCAGGCCGGCAGCAGAGACAGCTGGCCGCGATATCAGAGTTTACCACTGATATTCAGCATGTGGCGGGCAAACTGAATGTAGTGGCAGATTGCCTCTCGCGCGCCGTGGCGGCCCCAGTCAGCGTAGGAGTAGATTACGCAGCCATGGCCGCGGAGCAGGTTAGTGACGCGGATGTGCGCGCGCTCCAGTCTGGACCAACAGGGTTAAGGCTGGAGAGCAGGGTGCTGCAAGACGATATATATATATTTTTTTTTTTTTTGTTACTTATTTGTACCCGTAGGTAGATTTGGTTTGCAGTCTGGTGACAAGCCACTGGCTGCTGGTCGCTGCGTGCGCGAACGCCCTAAACCTACATGTTTTTGGTATGCGGGAGGAAACCGGAGAAATCCCGGAGTAAACCCACGCAACACGGGGAGAACATGCAAACTCCACACAGCTCACTGTTGGTCGGGGGCTGGGATCGAACCCACGATCTCATGATCGCCACGATCCCCCGGCCGAGGGTAAACTGTGCTGCCACAGTGCTAAACCACTGCGCCACCGTGCAGCCCCCAATCTGCGATGTCTCCACTGGACGGCTGCGTCCAGTAGTACCGGCCGCGTGGCGCCGCCACGTTTTTGACTCGATTCATTCTTTGGCGCACCCAGGAGTGCGCACGTCGGTCAAAATGGTAGGGGAGAAATTTGTGTGGCCGAGTCTTCGCAAACAAGTTAAGGAGTGGGCAGCAGCCTTCATGGCGTGTCAACGAGCCAAAGTACACAGGCACACGAGGGCTCCTTTGGAGCCGTTTCACATTCCGCCCAAGAGGTTCTATCACGTTCATGTGGACCTTGTGGGACCCCTCCTGCCGTCGCAGGGGTGCACACACCTTCTGACAACGTTGGATCGCACCACGCGCTGGCCTGAAGTGGTTCCGCTGGCATCAACCACGGCCAAGGAGGTAGCGCGCGCGTTTTTAACAGCTTGGGTGGCGCGTTTCGGAGTTCCGTCGGACATTACGTCCGACAGAGGCCCTCAATTTGTGTCCGAACTTTGGTCGACTATGGCCCGCAGCCTGGGTGTCACAATTCACCGCACAACCGCGTACAATCCGCAGGCTAACGGGTTATGCGAATGTTTTCATAGGTCATTGAAAGCGGCTCTCAGAGCGTCACTGACAGATGCAAATTGGGTAGACAAGTTACCGTGGATTTTATTGGGGTTGCGTTCTGGGCCTAAAGAGGACTTAGAAGCCTCCCCAGCGGAGCTCGTGTTTGCGCAACCACTTCGGCTGCCTGGGGAGTTTCTCCCAGATAACCCGGCGCCAGACACCTCCCCGTTGCAGCTGTTGCGGAGTAACATAGAATCAAGCACGCTGCCTGGCACTGTGCACCACAGTTTTCCGCGCGTTTTTGTGCCTAAAGCGTTGAAGAACGCAGAGTTTGTTTTTGTCAGACACGATGCGCATCGACCCCCGTTGCGACCGCCTTATGACGGGCCGTTCAGAGTGCTGGAAACAGGGGACAAGCAGTTTTTGCTAGATTTGGGGGGTAGGAAAGAAAAAGTTGGCATAAACAGACTCAAACCCGCTTTTGTGGTGGCGGATGAGCAAGTGCTGTTGGCAAGGGCCCCGCGGCGAGGTAGACCCCCACGGGGGGCTTCACAGAGTAATGTTTCCCCAGAACACCCGCAGGGACTGACAAAGGGTTTCCACCCCCAGACGGCAAACCCCCAGCGTGACAGCGCAGTGGAGACGTTGAATCCCAGCTACAGCAGATACGGCAGGAGACTGAAGCCTAGACAGCATGCAGACTGATGTGTATTGATTCTATCACGGCATGCATGTTGTTATTCTCTTGTTTGTCTAAAATGTTGGGGGGGCTGGTGTGGGGGCCACACTTATGTGACCTTTTTTGTGACTCACATTTTAGATCAGAACAAAGACAGAGCTTCCTTGGAGATAACAGGAAGCGGCAAGGATGTTAGCTTTGGTATGCAGAGCTTGAGACTGTGGGGTGTTATTAGAGGATTAAGGAGAGGATGCATTGTAGACTGTGGGGGTGAGATCAGAGAGAGGAGATGCATTGTTACTGCCGATTATAATGCAATGTGATTTGTGATGCATGTGACTTGAGAACTGTGAAGAGTCCTGGTATTTAAGGACGAGAGTTCCCTGTAATGTTCTCTTTTTTCTTCTTTGAGATGTTGGTGAATGTGAATAAAGATGACTTGAGAGAAAACTGTCTCATCCTTCCCACATTCCCACAATATATATTTATATTTATATATATATGTACATATGTATACTCGCTGCTCTTGTTTTTTCTCTTGCCTTCTGATTGTTGCTCTGAGTGTTGCTATCCCTGTGCTGTTGCAATCCTGGAATTTCCCCATTGTGGGACTAATAAAGGCTTATATTATCTTATGACTAGTTTTGTTGCTGTAGCATAACTCCTTCTTAGTCAGCCTATGAACTTTTCAGCCCCCCTCATACTTTATTAAACAATTTTAACAGATATTGCAAATGCAAATTTATCTGTTTTGGTACCAGAGTAACTAAAAACAATGACTTTCCAGTCCACTAGATGGTGCTAAAATGCTCACTGTCTGGTTAGGTCAGCACAGCAAATGAGTGAGTCCTGAGATCCAGTAGGGATTTGGACAAGACAAAGTTCTGGATGGGAAATTGCAATATATGATATCGCAATATTCAGCGTATCGCAAGACCGTGACAATATCGGACAGTGACCCAAGTATCATATTCCCTAGTATAAAAAGACCAGATTTTTACAACCAATAAAATGTCATTGCACATCCTGTAAAAATACAGTGCACTTTTTTATCTTTAAATCACAAACAGCATGGATCTCTTATCCCAGTTCGACAACAAAATATTTCACCAATAAATCAAATGAAAATTAGACGTAACTGTTGGAGCTGCCACTTAAACCAATGAATGTAATCTTCCAGCTGTCACGTGGTTAAGTGTCTGGTCTGTAAGGGTAGGAATCACCAGAGGGTGCACAATACTATCACGATTTTGTGATATGCTGAGTATTGCCATATCACACAGTATATCCTCCCTGGTCCAAGCGAAGAGACAATTTTGAGCAGACTGTTGAAGTGCAATAGACAGAAGCTTGACCTCAGCCTACTACACAATCCTCTCAGGTCTGATCTCACTCAGCTCAGCCACGGGTGTGCTGCTGGGAAGAAGCATGCAGCACAAACTTTTCCTACAAAACTTCTGAATTCAGACTGCACAGAACAGACTGAAAGATTAGAATTGGATAATAATTTGAATCAATCAAACCCCATGAGTGATTCTTTTATGCCTGTCAATTGTTTTTTTTTTCTTTCCATTTGTTGAATTTATGCACAAACAAATTACGTATAATAGCTAAATTGTCCCCAGACATCAGTGAAATGAATTTTGAAAAAATACCAGAGCTTCAATTAAATTAGAGTGTGTATGTGTGCAAATGTGTGTTGTGTAAAGAGACACCAAGGTGACAAAGTGAACAACTGTACAGTTGCTATGGTGATAATGGGCTGGAGAAAATGCAGTAATAGATTGAAAGAAAAGGCTAAAAGTGAGAGGAAAAATCAGTAAATAGCTAAACAGGTTTAAGTGTGTCGAGGTCTATTTGGATAAGATTGGAAAAGGCACCAAGGACTTATTCTCAGAGCCAGATACACGTGATGAAATCTTTCTCCAAGGCTAAAAGTCAGCTGTTCGGCTAAAGAAATGACCGTGCAGGGTTGTTTTCAGCCTGGAGCATCATCAGTTGTTCCGTACTGGCAGAGTGGAACCCACAACAACTAGTGTTGTCAGGCTCGTCCAAACACATGCACACTGCCCACAGCCTCGACTGAGCAGGCAACAGTCTGACCTGCGATGATGAAGGGCAACACACTGCACACTGCAACTTGTTTAAAATGAGCGTGCCTGAATATTTGCATGTATCCATTCGATGGCATGAGTACGTTTCATAATGTGAATTAGACTTGTAATAAGAATTGGAGAATGCACAGGCTCAGAGAAACAACAACGTTTAAAATGAATATGTAAGAAACAGGGATGCGGTCAATTCTGTTTTTACAATTCCAATTCCACTTTAAGTTCTACTGATATTTAGGTGATCAATTCCAATTCATGCAAATCTTTAAAGCTCAATTCCAATTCAATTCCTAATCCATCAATTCCAACTATTCCAGTTCCGAGGTTATGTCATGATCCTGGGCATGGAAGTGGGCCGTGCCCAGGATCAGGTTAAGTTTAGTCTTTTTCTGTTTCTTTGTTTCTTTGTTTATCTTGTCTGCTGTATTTAGTTTTTGTGTTGTTATGAGTTGTCTGTATCCTTAGTCTCGTCCTTATCGTCCTGTCTATTTATTGTGCCATTTTGTACTTACAGTATTATTTACAACTGGGGGCTGTTGTCCCATTCCTGTATTATTTAGTTTCCAGTTTTGTGCTTTTACTTTGACAGTGCTGTGCAGCTTCCGGCTGTCAAACCTTGTTTCGCGGGTTGCACAGCTATCAGTGATTATGTTACACTTCTACTCATGTATCCACACCTGTCACTCATTTATCATCTGGTCCTTTGACTATTTAAGGGCACAACAATGTTCCCCCATTGTTGTGTCCTACTGCTTCTTTCCTCAGTAGTTCTCTGCTAGACGCTGAGCATTACTGTGGTTGCCGTAGAACAGGAGAGCTCAAACCAAGTAAATTTTCCCTTTCCAAATTCCCTCAGCCGTGAGCCCCACTTCTCCTCAGGTGTGCTCTGGCTGAGGATGTCTGTTTTTCCCGGCGTCCCCGAGCACCTCAGCCTGTATTTTCCCCAGGCTGTTCTCCGCCCTCCTAGTCATAAGCCCCGCTCTCCTCCGGCGCCCTCTTCTTGTTATATGTGAGTTTAGTGTTTCATGTACTGTTTGTCTTTATGTTAACTAGTGCATTGCCCATAGAACACAAGTATTCCTGTTTGAAACAGGTATCCCAATCAGGCTTTACAGGCCCAAATGTAGGCTGTGTTTGAAAGTGGAATACAAAGAGGTGTAGGCTATATGTAGGCAATCACATGTTACACTTTGACAAATATAAAACAGAGTAAATGGCACTAAGATTTATTTGATCGTGTGAATATTAATTACAGAATACATAATTACTGAAAATGAATGGGACATCCAATATTGGTGACTGTTTCAGATCCCTTGTTTATTTGTTTGTCAGTTCACTTATTTGTGTGATCTTTTATCACTTATTCAAGATAATAGTGTATCTTGCACTTTGGGGAATGGCAGTTGTTGAGTCATCATTATAATTATTTTAGTTTATATCACTGTTCAGTGATGGAGTTCAGTCTAATATTGAATTTCTTCT
This sequence comes from Pholidichthys leucotaenia, assembly GCA_020510985.1. NCBI lineage: Eukaryota > Metazoa > Chordata > Actinopteri > Cichliformes > Pholidichthyidae > Pholidichthys > Pholidichthys leucotaenia. Next base: position 290,731,769 of record CM035838.1, read on the forward strand.
GTGTTTCTTGAATAAACTCATGCAGTACTATAACAGGACATGTTTCCAAATATTTGAGACCCATTGGCTGCTACTTTACCCGTGTGCTTCCAAAGGACTGCAATCTACTGGTTCAGCGGCTGCTCCCCCCGGCGCACCTGGTGTTCTTCATGCCGAATTATCCATTAGACCTACGCAATCATAGCAACTTTATGGTATAATTCTTTAAGCATTAAACCTTCAATTCTCCTGTATGTCCTGCACGTTTATCAGCTGTTCTGATAGATATGCCGTCAGAATACCAATGGATCCAATCAGCTGATCACTCGAACCACAGAGTTCAACTGTTTTCCATGATAAATCAGCCTCAGGGCAAAAGCACACTCCATGTATTATCTTTTTTTCACTTTATTGAAAATAACTTTTTTTTTTAATCGCCATCAGTTAGCGTGCCTTTGAGCCAGGTGTGGCCGCTGCTTCTCCCGGCATGTTCTGTGTTGATTTGTCAAACCTGGTCCCCGCTGATGCTCCGCCCATCCAATCAGCTGATCGCTCGAACCACAGAGCTCAACTGTTTTCCATGATAAATCAGCTTCAGGGCAAAAGCACACTCCATATATTATCTTTTTTTCACTTTATTGAAAGTATTTTTTTTTTTTTTTATCACCATCAGTTAGCGTGCCTTTGAGCCAAGTGTGGCTGCTGCTTCTCCCAGCATGTTCTGTGTTGATTTGTCAGACCTGGTCCCCGCTGACGCTCCGCCCAGTCTGCTCACGCAGCTCATTCTCCCCATATGGCAACTTATCCTTTAGACCTACGCAATCACGGCAACTTTATAGTATAATTTTTTTAAAGCATTAAATCTTCAGTATAATCTTTCTCTATCTTTCTAACTTTCATTTCCTTGTTTTGTCCCGGGAACACTGTGGTGACTGACAGGTTGTGATGCTGTGTGTTATCCAGTGAGCATGGTCATGATGCCACGTATTGTCCAGTCAGCACAGAGTCAATGTGAAACCCCACCCACACTTCTTAAAGCCAGCTCATGAAGAGACACAGAGCAATGGCTAAAACTTTTATTGATAAAAATTGCATATTTTGACTGAGCGACTCCATATTCAGGGATGCACACCCTCGTAACCTCAGGAAGCCACGTTTAAAATCTGAGGCCAGTCTGACAAACGGTTCAAGAGATATGCGTGGAACACACAAACAGAGATTTTGCTGCATTTATAGATAGATACTGTAAATGTGCACAACCTACAGTACACGTTTGGTGTCCTTCCATAGCCCTTGAAAAGGGCAATTTATGACAGACTACTCAATTCTCCTGAAGGATCTTATTTATAGTTAATATACACTACCGTTCAAAAGTTTGGGGTCACTTAGAAATTTCCTTATTTTTGAAAGAAAAGCACTGTTTTTTTCAATGAACATAACTTTAAACTAATCAGAAATACACTCTAATATCTAATATACGTTGCTAATGTGGTAAATGATTATTCTAGCTGCAAATGTCTGGTTTTTGGTGCAATATCTACATAGGTGTATAGAGGCCCATTTCCAGCAACTATCACTCCAGTGTTCTAATGGTACAATGTGTTTGCTCATTGCGTCAGAAGGCTAATGGATGATTAGAAAACCCTTGTGCAATCATGTTAGCACAGCTGAAAACAGTTTAGCTGGTTAGAGAAGCTATAAAACTGACCTTCCTTTGAGCAGGTTGAGTATCTGGAAAAAATTATTATTTCAAATACAAATCATTATTCCTAGCCTTGTCAATGTCTTGACTATATTTTCTATTCATTTTACAACTCATGGTGGTAAATAAGTGTGACTTTTCATGGAAAACACAAAATAATTGTCTGGGTGACCCCAAACTTTTGAACGGTAGTGTAGGTCAACTCTCCGACATCTGAGAATTGTAATGGGTGATGTGGCAAAGTTCAGTAATTGTTTATCAGCATGTTGAACTGCTCACAGGATTTGCTCGTTTTCAAAAGGTGATTTGCAAGTGGGAGGGTCTCTGGATGCATGTGACAATAATCCCACTGTGGGACACATATGTGAGTTTCATATGCTTCATATGTATATCACTGTATGCTTACTGTATGCTTCACGTCTCAGATGAACAAAAGGACTGAGCCTCCTAGGAGATAACAGGAGGATGTGAAATGTGGTCTTTGGTATGCAGAGAGATGGCCTGGGGGGATTTCCTGGCTGCCAGTGACTTTAGGTGGAGGTGATAAGACCTGGAAGAAGACGCATTGTGACTTGGGATTAAATACAATGTGACTGTGTGCTTTGATGTTCCGGGGTATAAAAGAACGAATGTCTGGGGGTTTCTCTCTCTTTCTGTTTTTGGATGATGTTGGAGAATGTGAATGAACCTGACTCGTGAGATAAACTCAGCCTCGTCATTCCCACATTCCCCACACCACATAATAAAGACAAAGGCTGTTGCCAAACAGTCACACTTTCAAAGCTTTGAAGGTGTGACTTCAAAGCTTTGAAGGTGTGACTGCTTCAAAGCTTTCACCTTGCCATGATTCCCAGTGTGCCATTACGCGGCGCACGAGGGCGGGAATGAAAAACCCAATCGCTGGAGTAGAACGTGCCATTTATTAACATAAACCACCACAAAACAACAAGTCCAGTTGACTGCACAAATACAGAGGGTTGTAAAGATGAGACAAAGGCCACCAGACATACAGGAACGCTTCCCGGATGCTCTACTGCCCAGCAAAGAGAATGCCTAGTGCCGCAGAGCTGCTGTCGGCACAGGGGGAAAGGCAAACATGAAATTTACGGAACTGGAGCGATCTGGGGCTGTCCATGCAGTCTGGTGGATGAGGGAGTGAGACAGGGTCAGCTGCTAACATCAAGGAATTGACCATCTTGTAATGTCAGGCTGAATAAACACGAAGGTAGTGAACACACATACATGAAGGAATGCGCTGTCATGTATGAGGGTGAACGCTCCGACGGTCTCTTCCTGCTAACACAGTGTTTTTGTAATAATGAAACTAATGAGGGAAGAGACCGCTGGTGTGTGAATGTGTGGGCTGAACATAATTAATCCCTGGTGTGCATGAGTGAGTGTATGAGTGTGTGAATGGGAATGAATGGAGTGTATGTGTGTGTAACACCCATAATGAGAAAGAGCTGATGGCACTGACAATAGGAGTAGGCGTGCCCAAGCTGTCAGGGAGCGAAGGACCCAAACACCTCCCTGACACGCCTGATAGAAAATAGGGCAAATAATCATAAGTCAGAACTGGGTTTGGAACCACCAAACCCAGGTTCATGACAGGGCCACCACCCCCCCGGGGTGGATTCCAGAGACCCCAGTACCATCAGCCGAAAACAAAAAACACACCTCAAGGGACCCCCCCCCCCTCCCCCAGCAACAAACAATTACCCAGGGTGGGAGGTGGGGGAAAACCGGTTAGGAGGGAAGCAACCAGTGCAAAATACAACAAATAATAAGCAAATCAAGAGCAGTGACCCTCCTAACAACCCCCACCTAGGACACTAACCCCCCTCCCCAGAAGTCCCAAGTTCAGGGGGTCGCCCAGAGTCCCAGGCCCCCAGCATGGTGAGGGGTGACTGATCAGGTGGCCTGCCCAAGTCCCATGTCCAACAGGCGGTCCGCAGAATAATATCCAGCGGCCTGCCCGGGCCGATGGGCCACCTGACCCGAACGCCAAGTCTTTCAGGTGGCCGACCAGCGTGATGGAGCCACCAGAACCGGAGGGGAAGGCGGAGATGCAGCCTACACACCAAGAAACCTTGGTGGCCAAACCGAGCAACAGGAGCCCCCCTGCCATCTGAAGCTTGGAACAGGGGGACCGTAGCACCCGCGATGGTCCCAGTCTGGGACGTGGCTGCACCCGCGATGGTCCCGGTCTGGGACGTGGCTGCACCTGCGATAGTCCCATCTGGGATGTGGCTGCACCTGCGGTGGTCCCGCTGGTAGACCCCGGCTGGAGTTCTGCTGCGCCGGTGGTGGACCCCTGCTGGAGCTCTGCTGCGCCAGCGGTGGACCCCAGATGGAGCTCTGCTGCACCCGCGGTGGACCCCAGATGGAGCACCATTGCACCTGCGGTGGTCCCCATCAGGGGCCTCATTGCTCCCGTGGTGGCCTCCCCAGCGAGGGAGGTAATGCTCCTCATGACTCCTGGTGCTGGACCCCGATCCTTTGCCGCCTCTGGCAGGCTCAGCTGCTCTCCGGCGACCCTGGCAGGGGGCTCCAAACCCGGAGGGAGAGAAAAAGAGACCGGGTCAGGGTCGCCGGCAGTGGCAGAGCCAGGTGAGGCAGCCCTGAGGGCTACTGTGAGCTACCCCGGGCCCTCCTCACCATAAGTTGGGCAGTGTGACATCGATATTGACATAACTAACATAATGGAGCACACTTGCCTGAACTCGGGCTCCACTGCCGTCCAGGACTCCGGTGATTTAGGGTGCGCAGGTTCCACCAGTCCATCGGGTACTGTGCCCCCGTCGACCTCCTCCAGGACAACTGGACCCGTGTCGTCGTCTGTGGGCAACCCAGGTTGCAGCAGCAACTCTCCAGTGACCCTAGGATTTAGCTCGAGAGGAACGGGAGAGAAGAAACGGTTAGGGCCGCCGGCAGTGGCAGAGCCCGGCGAGGGGAGTCCAGATGCAGCTGGGGGCTGCACCTGACTCTCCTCCCCAAGGGCCAGACAAGATCTCTCAACAATTGACAACTGAAATACAGGAGAGATTACATGCCTGTGTTCAAGCTCTACCGCCGTCCAGGACTCCGGCGATGCAGACGATGGTGTTCGGGGTCCCGTCGGCTGGAGGTCTGGTCCGGAGGAAGACTCTGCTGCGGCAGCCCCCGCTGCAGGTGTGATGCTGGCTGCAGTCTTGGTGCGCCCATGCGCTGTCTTCCACGTCACCGGCTCCTCTGGCATGGCGAACGAGGACGACCTCACTGCTGGCCCATGGGCTGGACCCTCCTGGGCCTCTGGTTCCTCTCCCCTCGAGCGACCTGGTTCCAATACAGGCAAGCTCGTAGGGGCACAAAAAAGAGGCTTGATGAGGTCGGGTGAGGGAACACTATGTGCTGCTGGGGCGGAGCACCCAGGAAACTGCACACCCCAAGCCTCCTCACCAGGAGGCAGGCAAAATTGCTCATCAACAGAAAAAGTTAAATGAGAAAAAATTTGCCTGTTCTCCTGGAACTGGGCTTCCCCAGCGGCCTCTGTGACATCTCCTCTCCTCTCCTGGTGTTCCTCCTCGCGTTACAGCTCCCCCTCCCTCGGGGAAGATTCCCTCAATCTCTCGGACATCTCTGGGAGGCGCCACTGCTTCACTTCCAGGATGAGGTCTATCTCTGCCAGAAGAGCCAGGCTGCGTTCTTTCAGTTCCTCCAGGGATGAAGCGGAGCATGGCTCGGGGCAGGGAGGCAGGGCTGTCATCGGCACGGCAGGCCGCTTCTTGCGGCGAGAGTTCCTCCTCTTCTTTTTTACGGGCGGCTTGGGAACCAGATAATCCGGGATGCAGCGCACCACGCTGGGCAGCAGGTCGCCCATGCTGAGAAGCTCCATATCCTCTGGAGAAGTGAGTGGAGTGGCTGCAAGGAGCTCGAGCACTGAGAGATCCTCATCCGATTCCTCACATGGCACAGTGAAGCTGTCCTGGAGGATGTCCATTGCCTCCGGATGATCCCAGAGGCTATCTCCCTCCATTACCCTCCTCGCTGTGTCTCAAGCCTGTCGAACAGTCTGGGAGGAACAGGGCTTCTGTGTCCATGAGTAAACCTCCTCCAGGAAGCACAGCGAGCACAGCCCCCACTCCAGCTCCCTCTCCGTCCAAACCACCATGTTGAAACTCGGGAAGGCAAGAAAAGAGGGTGGAAAGAAAAAGAAAAAACACACGTCTACTCCGCTGGTTTTTTTTCTGATGGTCAGAGCATTCTGTCATGATTCCCTGTGCCATTTATTAACATAAACCACCACAAAACAACAAGTCCAGTTGACCACACAAATACAGAGGGTTGTAAAGATGAGACGAAGGCCACCAGACATGCAGGAATGCCTTCCGGATGCTCTTCTGCCCAGCAAAGAGAATGCCTAGTGCCGCAGAGCTGCTGTCGGCACAGGGGGAAAGGCAAACATGAAACTTATGGAACTGGAGCGATCCAGGACTGTCCGTGCAGTCTGGTGGATGAGGGAGTGAGGCAGGGTCAGCCGCTAACATCAAGGAATTGACCATCTTGTGATGCCAGGCTGAATAAACACGAAGGTAGTGAACACACATACATGAAGGAACGCGCTGTCATGTATGAGGATGAATGCTCCGATGGTCTCTTCCTGCTAACGCAGCGTTTCTGTAATACCGGTGTGTGAATGCGTGGGCGGAACATAATTAATCCCTGGTGTGCATGAGTGTATGAGCGTGTGAATGGGAATGAATGGAGTGTGTGTGTGTGTGTGTGTGTGTAACACCCATAATGAGAAAGAGCTGATGGCACTGACAAGAGGAGGAGGCGTGCCCAAGCTGTCAGGGAGCGAAGGACCCAAACAGCTCCCTGACAAAAAGTACATGGTGTTTGCATCTATACAACATTTGCAAATATTTTATTTTTTTCCACATAAAACAATCTGTACAGCCATGATTTATTTGTGTATTTTGTTACCTATATAATCACAATTCTTCATATTGCGGTAAAAAAACAAAACAAAAGTGGTGGGATTTTTTTTATCCCTGATGCAATGCATCACGGCCTGTTTCTGTGTGCTCTGATCAGTTCTGATGTAGTTTTACCAGTGGAGTTAATAAAAATTTGGGAGGGATAACCATTATCAACTACTACATAACACATATCTTCGTCAAAAAAATTCTTTTTATGCCTCGATGAAATGGAAAGGCATACAATAATCACTCAATGCATCTGTATGTGTGTGGTTGGTTGTATCTGTCTGTCTGTCTGTCTGTTACCAGCTTTTCAGCTCTCCTGGCCAAAATTAAGTGGAACTAAAGGCTTGTATCGCCCCCGGCCAACAGTGATCTGTGTGGAGTTTGCATGTTCTCCCCGTGTCTGCATGGGTTTACTCCGGGATTTCTCCGGTTTCCTCCCACATGCCAAAAACATGCAAGTTAGGTTAATTGGCATCAAACTGGGGATTCTAAATTGTCCTTAGGTATGAATGTGAGAGTAAATGGTTGTCTGTCTCTCTGTGTTGGCCCTGCGATGGACTGGAGATCTGTCCAGGGTGTACCCTGCCTCTCGCCCAAAGATGCTGGGATAGGCTCCAGCCCCCCCGCAACCCAAAAGAGATGTACGCAGAAGATCTGTTGAACCAGGACCAGTGTGAGCGGCACATCCAGTTACTTCTCAATGAGGCAGCATGGCCGGCATGTGTGACCCATTCTGTTCTTTGTTTTTTTTTTTTACAGTTTAGAGTTTGAATTTTGCACATTCTAAATAATCTGGATTTTGCTGCTGATTGTAATAAACAATTTAGTGACTTATGCTTTTGCATCATGACTTTCTATTTTGTCTGTTAAGGCACCGGTGGGAAAAGAGTCAACAGTACAAACCATTTATTAGTGATGTTGAAAATAATGGCTCATTTTTAAGAAAAAGTAACTAAAAACAATTATTTTATTTACTGAAGACTGCATTGTTGAAGTGCCAGTGCAGAAGACACTGCACACATTAGTGATAGTACCAGTATATGGAGGAATTCTGTGCCATATTAGCATCTGTATTTCTTAATAATGGGTTAGGACAGGGGTGTCCAATCACGTGCCATGGAGGGAGGGCCAAGACCTGCAGGCTTTACCTCCAACCAGTGTCTTCAACAGCAGATTCCACTGAATTTATTCCACTGACTGCTTATCAGTGAAAACACCTGCTGAACAGACTGGGTAGAAGAGAGAACCTGCAGGGTCTTGGCCCTCCATGGCACATGATTGGACACTCCTGGGTTAGGGTTTAATGGGATTTAACATTTTAATACAAACTGCTTTATGGTTCATAATTCTGTTGACAGATTTACACCAAACCAAAAGTGATTTCTCAATCTTCTGGATTGTTCTTAGACAGCTTTTCCAATCTTTGAGTATTTAATTTATGTCACTTGGTGATAACCTTCACACATAAAACAAAAGTGAAGACAGATCTGCAAAAAGTACAAAGGTTTATTGTCAAGATTCCTAGTGCAATACTAAATGAATACATGTATAGTACATTGTTGATGCAGAGAATATACAGTATATATATACAGTATATATATATATATATACAGTATATAGCTCAATCACAAATGTAAAAAATATCTCAGAAGCTGAAAAGTTAATTCAATTTTCTCCATTTTATCAAATAACTACAGTTTTTAAAATTCTGCTTAAATCTGTTTTAATATTTGCTGCAGTGATATAAATATGGATAAAATGTTTATAATTACTAACAGCAGCCTCTTCAGTCTTTAACTTGTCAAAACTCTCATCTAAATATAACACAAGGGAAACACACCACCTGAAAGGCTGAACTGCTCATTATAATTTGATATGATCAAATAATTCTACCACAGAGCCAGTTTCTCTGTTGCACGGGAGTCTACAGTGACTTGAAAATTTCCGTACCCCAACTCAAAGCTAACGTGGGATTTGAGCAGACAGTACGATGACCTTCAGACTAATAAATACTGATCTGCATGTTGAAATGATCATATGACCACTTTTCTGTCTTACGCACATTTGATGAATGAGGGCCATTGTGTGCGAGTTTGGTGACCATCCGGCAATTTAATAGGAAGAGTAGTGATTTTTGTGAAATCACATAACTGTCCAGAACCTATGACCTTTGATCTGACCTTCATCTTGAGCAAAACTGGGATGCAGACCTACCTGAGGATCGTTGTGTGTGAGTTTGGTGACCATCCGGGCAATTGGAAAGGAGCAGATTCAAGACTTGTGGAAAAGTTCATTTTTGCCTCGCCTATCATTAGCTAATAAAAACTACAATTAAGGTACCCCGTGTGTCAGCATTAACTTTAACTACTTTTGGCACAGAAATTAAAACTGCTTGGGTTTTAATGAGATTCTTTTTTCTAGTCTTTATAAGGATATTATGCTAAAGCCTATGTCCTCTGTTGTCAAATGCAATCAACAAGCTATAACTCAACCATGCATTTGTACAGTCTTTCTCACATGCAAGTGCAGACGTGCAAATGCCCAGACGCACACTGAGCTGTACAAATACAGACCCTGACAGCCACTGAGTCCCGGGGTGGAGAGTTGCCTTGAGCGATTAATAGCATCACTTGCAGAGACTAATCTGTCATTGCTGATAAAAACAATAACGAAGCCATGACTCAGTAGAAAAGAAAAGAAGACGGAAGAGAGAGGGTGGAGGAGCTGACATTAGATATATCAACAGAAAACTCACAAGACACAAGAGGAATTGTGAAGAAACAAACAGATAATAATAAAGAAAAGCTTGTCAAAAGTCATTTAGAACTGAAAACTAGTCCCAAAATAAAAACACCACAATGAGCTTCTTCTTATCAAGTCACTTCCTCATCCCCGGCTGATAATATAGACATCAAAGAAGACGTGCAGAGATAATTGAATGCCTTTAGGTTGGGCCGTGTCTTCACATGAGAGCTGTAAATGCACCTCTATTCATCACTGATGTAATTAGGAGAATGGCATCTTCCTCTCTCTCTCCACCTGCAGGTTCCTGTCAGTGTTTAATGGGTCACCACCTTCAGACTATCCCCCTGTAGCCTCATTATGTTAATGGAAGATTTAAAACCTGTATATAATGTATACAAATGAAGCATTTTAAACACTGCTACTGGAGGAAATCTGTAAGCTCATTAGCCGTGAGAGTTTTATATCCTTTTTAATTGTGCCATGTTTAGTCACACTGATGTTATATGAAGCGATGGACGTATATGTGTTTTTGGCGTGCCTGTTCTCTTGGCGGCAAATGCATGCTTCGTCTGTGTGCCATTTCGTTGTGTGCATCGTCTGACTGCATGTCTCCCTTGTCTCGTTAGCAAAATAAGACATCAGAAGGCATTAGTATATCAAATAAGGCACAGACATATACAGTACACACATGAGTGCACATGCACACACGCACAGGAGGATGGCATGAATGAGCTCATTAGAGAGAAATGATCCAGAAAGCAAACGGTGATTTCTGATGATGAGAGAGATGGTGTTAAATCTGCTAGTCAGAAAAATGGATTCTTTCTTTCTCCTGGGCTTCAGATAGAGATGTGGGTTATGAAATTATTTGACATACACAGCTTTAAGCAGCTGCTGCAATCAAAAGTCTTCGATCAGTCGACACACAGCAGTAAAAGGAATAGCTGGCTGCTTTGAAACTACGAGTTAAGGGAATTGGGTGAAACCCCATAAGAGAACAAGATACAGCAGCTATTTGTGTTTTCATATCATTTATTAACCGCCATGCAAGAAATTCACTGCATGCAATACAGTGTAATAAAAAAAACCCTAATATTTTGTTAAATAAAAGTATAATGTTCAGTTTATTGAGTGAAGTCAGTACCTCCTTAAAACAAATTAAATGATGCTTTTATCGGTAACATTCTGACAAAATCCACATTCAGATTAGATATTCGTAAACTTTCACTTTTTTTCTCTCTGACACTGCTGATTTCATGGATGTGCAGACATTGGGGCTTTTGTTGCCTGGGCAACAGCCCCTGTGATTACTTTTGTTGAGCTGCCCATCAGGAGGATAGAAAAAAAAAATAAAAATAATTGTTGGTTGTAAATCAGTTTAAATATTTAGGAATTCAAATTTTGCCTAAGCTAGAATCAGTTGCCAGTGCCAACTATGAAGCCTTAATGACAGATATTAATGAGTTACTTCAGAGATGGATGTCACTACCAATGTCGATGATCGGGAGAATTAATATATTTAAAAGTAATATCTTACCAAAAATACTTTATTTATTTCAAAACATTCCTTTACCACTACCTTCAGATCTATTCTCAAGAATTAAAAAAAAGTTAGTGGAATTTATATGGAACAATAGGAAGGCTAGATTACATCTGTCTTTACTATATTTACCATTTGATCGTGGAGGTCTGAAATGTCCAAAATTTATGTTGTATTACTGGTCAGCACAACTGAGGTCTATGACATATTATTTTTCATCAAATGATCCTCCTCACTGGACTGAAATGGAATCATACAATTTACCTTTACCTCTTCCCTTATTCATATATTCAGACTCGGCTAAAAAATTACAGAAACAAGTTAAAAATCCAATTGTAAAGCATATGATCAAAATATGGTGTGAAACCAAAAAATATTTGAAAGAACCACACTCATTGTCACAATGTAGCCCAATATGGGGTAATCAATATTTTACACCAGGGAGAGTGGATATTGTATTTAAACTATGGAATTTAAAAGGGATTCAAAAGATTCAAGATTTATATTTGTCATGTTCAGACAACATAATGTCCTTTGAAGAACTGAGGATTAAATTCAATCTTAATAGAACACATTTTTTTAAATATCTTCAGCTTAGAAATTTTATTCGATCAAATCAAAATAATGCTCTCACTCGACCTACTTATTCATCCTTGGAAAAAATTTTGACTAAAGATAGTAAGAGAAAGGGTGTGGCGTAACCCCCACAACAGACTGGGACAGGCAAAGCGCTCAACTAGAGCAACTAACAGAACAGTGAAATGTGTGTATTAATGTCAACAGGCAGCCCCGCTTCTTCTGGCTTTTTCCGGCTCAGTACTGTGATGTTAATGTGCCATTCATGCATTGTGTTCATGCTTCCTGCCCTTACTGTGTCTATACACTGATAACAATATGCAGATGTGCCTTGTAACCTCTTTTGTCCTGCAGTTCCGGAGCTGAGGCGAATTACGGCCAGCAATCTCCTTATTGTTATGTGTGTCTCTCAAATGCAAATGCCCATACCTACTGCTGTGAATGTCTTTCATGTATTGTCTGTAGTTGGGTATATAAGCTGCATTACTCTGTAACTCACTCTCACTCTGACGACTGCTTTGCTGGAGAGCCTCCGGGCTCGCTCATGGGGCGAGCTCCGTGATGGCGGCATGATAATAAACCTATTTAAAACCTCACTTCGCTGCCTTTATTTTATCATCCGCCGCACTGGTGACCCCGAGAATGCACACGCTTTGTGCAATGCAACCTTCTGGTTTGGACAGCCACGCTGGTGTCCTGATGGCAACGAACGCAGCACCCGGCGGTGATTCTCCGACGACAAGCAAACACAGCAGCCTGACTGATCTGCCCTCCCTTCTGCTTCAGGGAGACTTCGACGCAGAGTTTCCAGGTGAAACTCTCCGGAGACCACCCACGACTGGGACAGCTGCGGAAAATTTCATGGTGAGATCTGCACGCCTAGATCGGCACATCCACGCTTGGACCGGCCGCTCTCACAGCTTCTGACACACGATTCTGTGTCTCCTTACGAGAGCGCACGTACCTCGTCCTCTCTCCACGACGGCGACCTCCATGGCCGACGGAGAACGCGTGGACCTGAACGCACCATGACCCATCTACAACAACTACAACAGGGATGATTAAGCTCCCTGACCCTGACTCTCCCTCTCCAGCAGGCCCACCCACGCACAGAACCCCGGCACACGCACCGGGGAGTTACGAGGACGGCGCACCACGCACGGGACACATACGGCTCCACTGACCGCCATCCTCCTTCGCCGCTGCACACAGGCCCTTCAGGCTTGCTCGTACACCTGAGGCACACACGCAGCTTGCTCACTGGATTTTATGGTCTTAGCCATGGCGCACAATGGGAATTCAGCAGTCTGCGGTCCCCGAAGGCTTAAGGTTGTGCCCGCACCTAAAGTCAACACACCAAGTCCCTTTGCTTTTGTTTTTTTTCTTACAGCCGCCCCTGTTTTTCTTCATGGCCGCTGTTAATCCTCGCCGCTCCTTTTTTTCTTCACGGCCGCTATTAATCCTTGCAGGACTTAATCGCGAGAGGAGTCAGTGACTAATTTTTCTTCTTGTGGATCTCCGCACATTCAACGGGACAGCCCCTCAACATCGCGGACCCACAAGCAATTTTTGCGTGGCTCAGACGATTTCACCATCCCCGGCCGGCATTTACTACCCCCCACCCCCCTCCACCTCCGCCTGCACAGAGCTTTCCCTGCTCGCTGCCAAAGTCGGACTATCGAGGCCTCGGCCGCCTGCCGAGCCCTCTGGGGGGAAGCGTGTGGCGTAACCCCCACAACAGACTGGGACAGGCAAAGCACTCAACTAGAGCAACTAACAGAACAGTGAAATGTGTGTACTAATGTCAACAGGCAGCCCCGCTTCTTCTGGCTTTTTCCGGCTCAGTACTGTGATGTTAATGTGCCATTCATGCATTGTGTTCATGCTTCCTGCCCTTACTGTGTCTATACACTGATAACAATATGTAGATGTGCCTTGTAACCTCTTTTGTCCTGCAGTTCCGGAGCTGAGGCGAATTACGGCCAGCAATCTCCTTATTGTTATGTGTGTCTCTCAAATGCAAATGCCCATACCTACTGCTGTGAATGCCTTTCATGTATTGTCTGTAGTTGGGTATATAAGCTGCATTACTCTGTAACTCCCTCTCACTCTGACGACTGCTCATCTGCGCACTTTGCTGGAGAGCCTCCGGGCTCGCTCATGGAGCGAGCTCCATGATGGCGGCATGATAATAAACCTATTTAAAACCTCACTTCGCTGCCTTATTTTATCATCCGCTGCAAAGGGTATTATTTCAGAGTTTTATAACTCATTGACACTATTCTCAAGTGAAAACTCACAGAAAAGACTGAATTATTGGAAAGAAGACCTGCAAATTGAAATTTCAGAGGAACAATGGGAAATGGCTGGTGCAGAAGCTCAAACCAAATCAATAAATGTACGTCTTAAACTGATACATTTTAAATGGTTAATGCGGATGTATGTTACACCAGTGGAGTTAAATAGATATAACAAAAACATACCAGATACATGCACAAAATGTATGGAAAGTAAAGGAACCCTATTTCACTGTTTATGGGAATGTAGAAAAATCAGAATGTTTTGGGAAGAGGTGAGGGTAACAATTGAAAAAATAATTTCAAAACAATTCACATTGAACCCTAAACTGTTTTTGTTGAGTCTGTATCCAGAAAAACATAACTTTAATAAGAGTGAAAGAGCATTCATAGACCTCGGTTTGCTTAATGCCAAAAAATGTATTGCACTACTGTGGAAAAAGACTCATAGACCAGATGTGACTCAGTGGTTAAGACAGATGTTAACAAACCTTCCACTAGAAAAAATTGCATACATACTGAAATCAAAGGAAAATGTGTTTGAGAATATATGGAGACCTTTCACTGATTATGTAAAGAAATTAAACATAACTTCTGAAGAAGAAGGTGAATGATATGTGTGGACCTTGCAAATTCCAAACTGGTGAATGTATATTATGTATACTTATGTAATAGATTACCTAGACTAAACAGAGGAGCATTGTTGTTGATTTGCTTTTGTTAATGGTTGTTGTTTTTAGTAATTTTTTTTTGTTGTTAGTGGGGTTTTTTTGTGTTTTTTTTTTAAATTTTTAAATTACTTTAGTGTTAGTGTTTGACTGTTTGTGCCATGTGTGTAAAAAAAAAAGGTTCAATAAAAATATTGTGGAAAAAAAATAATTGTTGGGAATTGCTATATTATTATAGTAGTGGTGTCACCATTTTTCGCTCAATTTCATTTCTTCTTCTTGAATTTCTGACACATATTTTTACTCCAACTTTACATTTTTGCCTGAATAAACCCTCCTTATATCTTTCCATTGATATCTTCCCTTAAAAAGTCAACCTTTTTCTTGTAAATGTGCTATTTTTCTCTTGTAATTTTGTGACCTTTTACAATTTTTTTCTAATGAATTTAGTTAATCTTTTAAAATAATTCACTGTGTTTTCATATACATTTCCAATGTCATGAACCGAGCCCGTGTTTCCTGTGGGCTCGGTTCTGATCGACCCTGGTGGCTCAGGGAGTGGGTTTATTATGTGGAGTTGTGTTTTTGATTTCTTGTTGTTTTCATGTCCGTGCACCGTTTCTGTTCCTGCCTGTAGCTGCCGCTCTGGCCTATCCGGCCACGCCCCCCTCTTTCTGACAGTCAGCTGTTCGCCCCAGTAATCATCTTTCCCGCACTCGCCCAGCTGTTCCCAATTTGCCACGCCAGCAGTGTCTGTACGAAAGCAGCTCTTTGCTAGACAAATGCCGCTGGATTATTGTACGTGTTGGATGGTCGTTCTCCGCCATCAACCGTCACATCACTAAGGACTGTCTGTGTGTCGGATTCTCGCTGTGACGACTCGGTCTGCCCCCCCCACTGTGAGTAACTGCCTGTGCGCTGTTCCGCCGCTATTTATCTCCAGTGTGTGTGTTGGGCGGCCTGGAGAACTCTATGTGTATCTGAGCTGTCTTGTCCCGTTATGTTCACTGGTGTGTTAATAAATGTGTGTTTGGTGTAACCCTGCAATTAAATTCTCGTCCTTTTTCTCCTCGCCGTGCGCCGTTGGAGAGGCGCATGAAGAGCTCATGACAGAATAATCCAGCCGAATCATAGGATTTAGCAGGTTACACCCACACAAATCATTTTTTCATTTTTGGGGCTGTCTCATTTCTACTCACCTGCGTCCGGGCACGATGACTGAGCTGCTCGAGATGGAGCTGCGCTCGCTTTGTCTGCTGGAGGACATACTCTCGCGGACGCTGGAGCCCGGTTCATCCGAGACAGCTTGATGGGCTTGGGATACGGCGGTGAGGGTGATGTATCAGGATAGCCTGTGGGCCCATCCGGAGGTGACCAAGATTCTCCGGGAGATCTTCGCCGTGCCATACGTGGGGTCGAGTGAGAAGCTCCCAGTGCTTGAGCCCCCTGCGGCTACACCGCCACCGTTTCCTGATAATCTGGAGTACGTCGGCCTTGATTATCTGCAGCTGGGTGGTGTGCTCAGAATCCCGGACTATCTCGTGCTCCAGCCGCCCGCGAGGAGAAGGAAGCCTCGCCAGAGGAAGCCCCTCTCATCTTCGGCGGCCATCATCGCTCCAGCCGCGGAGATTGTCCCGGCTATGCCCACCTCCGTGTCATCAGAGCCAGCTCCTCTACAATCTATTGAAGGAGTCAGTGAAACGGAGAGGGTTGATTGCCAACAGTTTGCAGCTGTCAACATCGGGAGCCAGGGTGACAGGCAAGTTTTTTCATTTCACTCCATCCAATTACAAACCTTGTCTGTCTCCCGAGGGAGAGGCCCAGTTTCAGCAGTCCGCTGGGTCCTCTCCTCTGGCTGTAAATATTAACTGACCTTTTCCACTCTCCATGCCTCCTCCTATTCTCCCTGAGGGCTTGTTGGCCCAAGGTCAGGGCCATCAGACGGGGGAGGAGCCAACGGCTTCGGATGATCCTTTCCCGGAGCCAGCATGGAGAGGCTTCTCTGCATCCACGCCGGAGGAATCCCCAGCGTTGGAGCCCCTGCAGGAGGAACATAGGACTGTTACTGCCATCTCACCAGCTGCAGAGGCTGGTGCAGCGGGATGGGAGCATGAGCCGGAGCTCGCTCAACTCACGGAGGAATTGGAGGAACGTAGACAGGTGTTGCTGGCGGAGGCTGAACTTCTCCTGGAGGTGAAGCCGTGGCTCCTCCCAGAGTTGGCGGCAGAGTTTGAGGAATTAGCCCCGAGGGAACCGAAGCTCCTGTTGGAAGTAGAGCACGCTTTCACCTCAGAGCCTCCTCTTCCTCCACGTCGTCGCCGTTCCTGGAGGTCTCGCCCAAAGAATTCCATCGTTATCCGGCCAGCAACCCCCCTCTCGCCGGATGAGGAGAATCCTGCAGCGGAACCGCCTGTTTCTCCCGAGGTGTCGCCTGCAGCCCTCCCCTCCATTGTTGTTACCTCCGCCAATGTGGAGAGCCCCTTTTTCCCGCTGGATCCATCTGCCCCTGTGCCAGCCTGGGGTGCTTCTCCACCATATATTGAAGAGCCCAGAGTCGCCATAGACACGGAGGGGGATGGGAGTACTCTGGACGCAGCTGGAGACATCGCGAACCAGGTGAACAGGCAAGTTCCTTCCCATTTTCCTATTATTAATGAACAATTTTGCCTGATCCCTGGCCAAGAGACTCGGGTCCTGTAGTCCCCTGAGTTCTCTGCGCCAGCAGCATGTAACCGCTCCTCACCAATACTCTCCGTGTCTCCTGTGTGTGTTTTGGTGAATTCTCCAGTTTCCACACCGAGTCGCCAGGCAGAGGAGGAGCCCGAGGCCCTGGAGGATCCTTTCCCAGGGTAGGTGGAGAGGCAGCCCCCAGCTGCAATGCTGGATCAGTCACCAGCAGGGGGAACTTCGCCTGGGAGCCTTGAGACTGCAACCACCATCACGCCTGTTGCGAGGACTGCCGCAGCAGGGTCATCCCCCGGACCAGACCCTCAGCCGATGGGACCCGGACGGTCATCGTCGACAGCGTCGGAGTCCTGGACAGCGGTAGAGCTCAAGCACAGGCAAGTTGTCTCTCCTGTAATTCAATTGCCTTTGATCGAGAGATCTTGTCTGGCTCTTGGAGAGGAGAGTCGGGTGCGGCTCTTGGCCGCGCCTGAGCTCCCCTGGCCGGGCACTGCCACTGCCGGCGACCCTGACCTGGTCTCTTTCTCTCTCCCGCCAGGGTTGGATCCCCCTGCCAGGGCCGCCAGAGAGCAGCTGATCTCGCCGGAGATCGCCGAGGATCGGGGCCCAGCGCCAGGTGACTTTAGGAGCACTACCTCCTTCGCTGGGGAGGCCAACGCGGGAGCAAAGAGGCCCCCGATGGGGGTCACCGCTGGTGCAACGGTGCTCCAACTGGAGCCCATCTCGGGTGCAGCCACATCCCAGACTGGAACCATCATGGGTGCAGCTCTGGCCCAATTGGGGTCCACTGCGGGTGCTGCAGAGCCTCAGCCGGAGGTCACCATCGGTGTAGCCAGGCTCCTGCTGGAGTCCACCGTGGGTGCAGCAGAGCCGGCCCGGTCAGGGGCCACCGCGGGAGCAATGAGGCCCCCAATGGGGGTCACTGCTGGTGCAACGGTGCTCCAACTGGAGCCCACCGCGGGTGCAGCCAGGCTCCTGCTGAAGTCCCTCGTGGGTGCAGCGGAGCCAGCCCGGTCAGGGGTCACCGCGGGTGCAGCTGAGCCTCAGTCGGAGGTCACCGTGGGTGCTGCTAGACTCCTGCTGGAGTCCATCGTGGGTGCAGCGGAGCCGGCCCAGTTTGGGCCCACCGTGGGTGCAGCTGGGTCCCAAGCCGGGATTCCTGAGGGCACTGCGGACCGCCATAAGGACGCCATCCCCTTCTCCCCCCGGTCGTACGCCATGGGGGTTCCCTCCCTTCGGTCCGGTCACCCACCAGCGAGCTTCCCGGTAGGTAGGCCGCCTCCTGTCTCACCCCGTCGGCCCTGGTGGATTAGCAATGCTGGCCGACCGCCTGAGGGACTGAGTCCCTGGGCCAGATGGCCCGTGTTCTCTGGCAGGCCACCTGACTGCCTGTTGGGCCTGGGACTCAGGACGGCCTCCCGAGCCTCCACGTCTTTGGTCTGGGGGGTTAGTTGTGGACCCTGGGCGGGGTATTGTGTTCCCTCCTTTCCTGTTCCCCCTATCACCCACCCGGGTTCGAGTGTTATGGTTGTGCCTGTTGGGGTCGGTGGTGGTGGTGGGGTTCCTTGATGTTACCGTAGATATCTGGTATCCACCCCTAGAAGGAGGGGCTCTGTCATGAACCGAGCCCGTGTTTTCTGTGGGCTTGGTTCTGATTGACCCTGGTGGCTCAGGCAGTGGGTTTATTATGTGGAGTTGTGTTTTGATTTCTTGTTGTTTTCATGTCCATGCACCGTTTCTGTTCCTGCCTGTAGCTGCTGCTCTGGCCTATCCGGCCACGCCCCCCCTTTCTGACAGTCAGCTGTTCGCCCCGGTAATCATCTTTCCCGCGCTTGCCCAGGTGTTCCCAATTTGCCACGCCAGAGGTGTTTGTACGAAAGCAGCTCTTTGCTAGACAAATGCCGCTGGATTATTGTACGTGTTGGATGGTCGTTCTCCGCCGTCAACCGTCACGTCACTAAGGACTGTCTGTGTGTCTTGGATTCTCGCTGTGACGACTCGGTCTGCCCCCCCACTGTGAGTAACTGCCTGTGCGCTGTTCCGCCGCTATTTATCTCCAGTGTGTGTGTTGGGCGGCCTGGAGAACTCTATGTGTATACGAGCTGTCTTGTCCTCTTATGTTCACTGGTGTGTTAATAAATGTGTGTTTGGTGTAACCCTGCAATTAAATCCTAGTCCTTTTTCCCTTCGCTGTGCACCGTTGGAGAGGCACACGGAGATCTCATGACATCCAATGGCTGTTCTTGTCCATATGTGACTGTTTTCATCATAAAGTTGCAACTTTTGCCATGAATTTGTGACTTTTCATGCAAATTCTTGTTTTTCTTGTAATTTTACTTTTTTCTCCTGATTAATTTAGTACTTGTTTTAAATAAATGGACATCTTTTTGATAAATTTGTTATGTCTTTCTGGTAAATTTGAAGCTTTTATTGTATGGATATAAATTGTATATATACTATATACAGTGGCTACCAAAAGCCTACACACCCCTGTTCAAATGCCAGGTTTTTCCATCCATCCATCCATCCATCCATCTTCTTCCGCTTAATCCTTTTCAGGTCGCGGGGGGGCTGTGGGAGGGTGATGTAAAAAAATGAGACCAACATAAATCATTTCAAAACTTTTTCCACCATAAATGTGACCTATAACCAGTACAACCCAATTGAAAAACAAACTGAAATCTTTTAAGGGGAAAAATAAAAAATAAAAAACCTTACAATAACCTGTTTGCATAAATATGCACACCCTTAAACTAATACTCTGCTGCAGCACATTTGGCTTTTAATACAGCACTTAGTCTTTTTGGGTAGGAGTCTGTCAGTGTGGCACATCTTGGTGCGACAATATTTGCCCACTCTTCTTTGCAAAAAAACTCCAAATCTGTCAGATTGGGAGGGCATCTCCTGTGCACAGCCCTCTTCAGATCACCCCACAGATGTTCGATCAGATTCAGGTCTGGACTCTGGCTGGGCCATTCCAAAAACTTAATCTTCTTCTGGTGAAGCCATTCTTTTGTTGATTTGGATGTGTGCTTTGGGTCATTGTTGTGCTAAAAGAAGAAGTTCCTCTTCATCTTCAGCTTTCTAGCAGAAGCCTGAAGGTTTTGTGCCAACTCTGACTGGTATTTGGAATTGTTCATAATTCCCTCCACCTTGACTAAGGCCCAAGGTCCAACTGAAGAAAAACAGCCCCAAAGCATGATGCTGCCACCACCACGCTTCACTGTAGGTATGGTGTTCTTTTGGTGATGAGCAGTGTTGTGTTTGCACCAATTATACCTTTTGGAATTATGGCCAAAAAGTTCAACCTTGGTTTCATCGGACCATAACCAGTGTTGGGGGTAGTTACTCAAAAAAGTAATCCATTATCAATTACTAGTTACTTTTTTAAAAATGTAATCCCTTACTTTACTTAATTACTCATTGTCAAAAGTAATCAATTACAGATTACTTTTGGATTACTTTCAGATAACATCAGTGAAATGTACCATATTTCACATAAGTTAAGCTGTTTATGCCCAAACTACACCTTTTTATAGCCTATAGTAACAAATAAGACAAAGAAAAAGCTTTTTTACTCTTCTGTCTTTAATGCAAAATTAAAATCTCCCTGATGGCACTTAACAGAAATGTATAACAGTACTGGGAGTATGATCCAGTGGGCGGTCATGCCTAAATAGCTTTTATTGTAGCTAGTCCAAATGTCAGCGGTTGTTGACACATACTCCAAGCTCTTGAATGTTTTCTTTAGCTCAATGTTCATTTTAATATAACACTCGTCTAGGTAATTTGCAAAAGTTTTCCTGTCCAAAGGCGGGAGGCTGTTTCTTCTCATAGGTATCTTACTTAGTATATTTCTGAAAGACGGTGATTCAACAGTCGAAACAGGCAACATTTCCTCCACAATGTATGCTGCAACAAGCCTGTTTATCTCTGTTTTTGTCCATACCTGTTGTTGAAAATCAAGCCATGGCTGCTTGACCGGTGGAACCTCGCTTTTTTCCTCACAGTCACCAGGCACTCCTTGCTCGCTAGCGGCCACCTACAGCCAAGATACAGCCACCCAGATAAAACAGGCCGGACTTACGTGCCCACTGATGTTTATACGAGCATAGTGGTGGAAACGGAAGTGTGTTAAAAAGAAACGCTCGTAACGCGATCTTTATCGGATTAGTAACTGTAACGGGATTACTACATTTATCAGACTAACGTAACGCGTTACACCCAACACTGACCATAACACATTTTCCCACATTTGGGAGATTTCAAATGCGTTTTTGCAAACGTAGCCAGGCTTGGATGTTCTTCTTCATAAGGCTTCCGTCTTGCCACCCTAGACAGATTGTTGTCACGTGTACTAAACGGCCAGTACTTGCACAACAGTTTTCTTCTCATATTTTCATCAACTTTGGAGGGTTGTCCAGTTCTTGGCAATGTCACTGTTGTGCCATATTTTCTCCACTTGATGATGACTGTCTTCACTGTGTTCCATGGTATATTTAATGCCTTGGAAATTCTTTTGTACCCTTCTCCTGACTGGTACCGTTGAACAATGAGATCCCTCTGATGCTTTGGAAGCTCTCTGCAGACCATGGCTTGCGCTGTAAGATGTGACTACAAAAACGTCAGGAAAAGCCTACTAGAACAGCTGAACTTTGTTTGGCGTTAATCAGAGGCACTTTAAATGGTGTGAGGTGTGTGTTGACTCCCATTTAACATGAATTTGAATGTGGTTGGTCAATCCTGAACACAGCCACATCCCCAGTTATAAGAGGGTGTGCATATTTATGCAACCAGGTTATTGTAAGTATTTTATTTTATATTTATCCCCTTAAAAGATTTCAGTTTGTTTTTCAATTGGGTTGTACAGGTTATAGGTCACATTAATGGTGGAAAAGGTTTTGAAATTATTTATCTTGGTCTTGTGGTGACACCAGCACACTGCGGATGGACATTATCTCACACCAGAAGCAGACAGAGGGGCTGAACAATGGACTGAGGGGGGTAGCATCCCACAGGAGTAATTACACCAGACTCTAAGGCGCCTTCGCCTCCTGCTGCTCTAGACTACAGCACAGGGAGGCGAATGTATATTAGGAAGGTAACGTGTTATGATAATCGTGCCACACATTGCCTTTGTATGTAACTTGCGTTATGATAATCGTGCCACGCTTTGCCTTTGTGTAACCCCATGTAATATGCACCAGCCCAGCTCTCTATGCATGAGATTAAAGCTGTATAAGCGGAATGCAGAGGGAGCTGGGGATTCTCTTCTACATGACGGCCCCAGCGTCTACGCTGGGGTCACAGGCTGTACATATGTTAGAGGGTTCAATAAAGAATCTGTGTCGACCTACGCTCATGCCTTGCCTCCACATCCTTTCCTTACACCCTCTCTTTTTTTTACATCACAAAAACCTGGTGTGTGTGTATATATACTGTATACACACACACACACACACACACATATATACACACACACACATATAAATTTGTCAAACTGGATTTCAAAGTGAGTTTTATTGCCAACTGACAGTCTGATGTTCTAGACTTCTCATTGAAACTCAGAACTGTGAAAGTCCAACATTGCCCTCCGATGGATAACATAGAAATGTTTTTCTGAGTACTGAACATGCTCTCTTTGTTGCCTTAAGAATATAAACTAACTTCTTATTCTCCACAGATAACATCAGCTATTGAAAAATATGGCAGGACATTAATGAACACTAATGGGTTTAAAATGCTTTTATTTACCTATAAATGCACAGAATCTCTGTGTTGTGTGTGTGTGTGTCTGTCTGTGTGCCTGTGTCTGTTCCAGGCATGTCTCTTGAACCGTTCTTCAGACTGGCCTAAGATTTTATACGTGTTTTGAGATGAGATGAGATGAGATTCAACTTTATTGTCATTACACATGTATGAATACAAGGTAACGAAACGTGACTTGGCATTTGGGCACGCTCTGCAGAGCGCATCCAAGGCCGGGGCAGCCGCTGAGGTTACGAGGGTGTGCATCCCCAAGTATGGAGTTGTTCAGTCAAAATATGTGTTTTTTATCAATAAAAGTTCAGTCATCTCTCTCTCCTCATGCTTTGGTTTCTGATTTGGTTTTACTGATTGGATAATATGCAACATCACGGCTTCAGTAACCACAGCATTCCATGAGCAAAACAAGGAAGAGAAAAGCGATAAATTTGTCTAGGAAAATACTGAAGATTTAATGCTGAAAAAACTATACCATAAAGTTGCCCTGACTGCGTAGGTCTAAAGGATAATTCAGCATATGTGGAGAACATTAGGTGCGTGAGCAGACTGGGCGGAGCATCAGCGGGGACCCAGGTCTGACAAAGAACACTGGTGTATCCAACACAGAACATGCCGGGAGAAGCAGCAGCCTGACCAGGCAGACCACAGCCCTTCGCGGGGAGGCACACCCAGCCTACCCGGTCAGTGGTAGATGGGAGGTCCTGCTTCTGCTCCACCCGTGTGGTACCACTGTACTATGCAGGACCATGAGTCCCCCCTCCTGCGTGAGTATCTAAAAATTAAAACAGGACATGTCGAGAGAAGCAGTGGCACAACCGGGCAGACCACGATCCTTCACGGGGAGGCATGCCCAGCCTGCCCGGTCAGTAGTAGACGGGAGTCCCTGCTTCTGCTTCACCCTTGTGATACCACTGTACTTTGCAGCACCGCGAGTCTCCCCTCCCATGAAAGTAAACCTTTTATTAACCTTTTAATAACAAAATATTGCTAAACTATAAACTGATGCACTACAATGGGTCTCAAATATTTGTAAACGTGTCCTGTTATAGTACTGCATGAGTTTATTGACAATACACAGAAGAAATTCAATATTACACTGAATTCCATCACTGAACAGTGATATAAACTAAAATACTGTAATTATAATGATGACTGAACAACTCTCATTCCCCAAAGTGCAAGATACACTATTATCTTGAATATAAGTCATAAAAGATCACACAAATAAGTGATCTGACAAACAAATAAAAGGGATCTGAAACAGTCGCTAATATTGGATGTCCCATTCATTTTCAATAATTAGGTATTCTGTAATTAATGTTCAATCAAATAAATTTTAGTGCCACACCCGGTGAGTTAGTGCCACACCCAGTGAGTTGAAACTTCTTTTTTTGTTTAGTGCAGTCTTAAGTGACTCTTATGTGAGTCCACCATGAAGCTTTCATCAAGTTAAGAGCCCAGAGGGAAATTCTTTTTTTTTTTTTTTTTGGTAACTTTTTCAAACTTTTCTTTAAAATTCACCTTTTTCTTTATTTTACACCTTTTTCTTAAATCACTGTGCCAACATTTGTTTTTGATTTTCACTAAACTTAAGTCTACTTTGTTCTGACCACTATACATCAGAAGAATAACGGACTTTGTGACTGGACTTTGAACGATAAACAAAGACTATTTTGGCCAGATGTCAGATTTCTTTTTCTGTGCATATGCTGAGACTACCAACCTGTGTGACCAGCATCCAGCTTCCATGGTTGCAACCCAAAGGAGCAGCTGCTGTTATGGGTCAGTTCTGCAGGCTGAACCCGTCCTTTCCTCTCAACCCCATCAACGGGCCTCCTTTAGGACCACGTTGGTATCTGAAGGCCTGCTACCATCGTAAGGCACAGCCTGACTTTATCTGTTGTGCTTAAGGTCTGTTGTCCAGATTAAATTTAATTTCTCCAGAATATTAATTTTATAAGCTCTATAAACCCAGCATCTTTGAACTCCTATCAGAACTACAAATCATCTACCTTTTCATTAATCTCCGTTCCTTTTCAGAGTAACACAAATTTTTTGTCATGATCTGAGCGCAGAGGGATTCCACTGGGCTCAGTCTTTCTGCCTTTTTTCATATTTGTACTGTGTTGTTATTTTGAGTTGTGATTCCTGTTATTTTATCTTTGGTCGATTGGTCATACTGTATGTTCTGTATTATATCCTAGTATGATTTATTTTCCCTGTTTATGTTTATTATAGTTTGTTGTCATGATCTCCTGATTATTATCCTTTTTTCCTGTGTATATATTTAGTCATGTTCATGTCGTTTTGATTGTGCTTTTATTTTGACAGCGCCGCAGCAGGACTTCCTGCTGTCAAGCCTGCTCGTGACCTGTCACAGCTGTTTGTATTCAGTAATTACTTTTGTCTCCATACCTGTTTGTAGTTTGTGTTTTGCTCCCTATTTAAGATTGCCAGCGAGACTCAGTCCTCGCTGTGATCTCGCCCAACTTAGGCTGGAGTCCCTACGCCCGGCTCCAGTCTCCCTACAGCGTCAGGTTTCGCCCTTGCTATATTCATATGTAAGTGTTTGTGTTAATTCTTCATGTCTCACATTATCTCCCAGTGAGGTCGTGTAATAGTGTATGTGTTTTGCCCCTCATGGCACATTATTTTGTTACTTTTTGTTAATAAACAAGCAAACTCACTGCTGGCGTTTGGTGCCTCATTCATGCCCTGAAAAGCGCAATCGTAACAACTTGTCTCTATTTTTGCAATTTCATTATATTTGTGTTCTGTTGTGATTCTCTTTTGGGGTTGACAGCTATCAGTAGCTTTTCCGGGTTTCTTGCTCTGCAAGGGGCGTGGCCCTGTCAGCTGCCAGCTCCCGATGTTCTCTCCCTCTCTCATTACTCCCAGCTGGTCAAAATTGTATCTTTGTTTTCTCCTGCCCGCCTCAGGTGACCCACACCTGCAATCACTTGTTTCATTTGTGTCTAGCCTTATTTAAGGACTGTCATTTTCATTTCCTGATTGCCACAGTCTTGTTGAGTTTCTCTTCATCTCCACCAGAGCCCTGCCTCGCTCTGGTGCACTTCCTCAGTAAGTTTATTCATTGTTTGTATTTTGTGTTAGAGCACTGTGTTGGACTTTATGTTTTTTTTTTTTTTAAATAAATCTCACAAGCTCACAGTTCAGCGCGCGGGCCTCTCCTTTCTGCCCCGAAGGGCAAAATTCATGACAGAAGACTGTGGCCAGTAGAGTCCCAGCTGCTGTGAGTTTGTGGATTTTGGGTTTTTTTTGGTTTTCACTCACCTGTTTTTTGTGGAGCTCATCATGTCCCCAGCACGCCAGTCTCCAACAATCAAAGGGAGGTCGGCTGTGGAGGAGGAATGGGCTGCCAAACTTATCCAGGGATTTGTGGATGAAGTCCTTGCCTCCCGCAGCCCAAAGAAGATCTGGGAAAAGGTGGATGTGGCGACTGCCATTGTCGAGACGCATCCGGGGTTGTGGAAGCATGCCCAGTTCGCGGACTTGTTGGCTATGTTCTCCGTCCTCCAGCAATACTTCCCTGGGCTGAGATGGGGACCGCCTCCAGCAAGCCCAAGGATCACACAGAAGCGCACTCCACGGCAGATGCCCTGCTCCACCTCCAATTCGCCCATTCCCACTTCCGCTCCACCAGCTCCATGATGTCACCCTCATCCAGCTCCAGACCTCCAGAGGAATACTCCCACCTCTCTGACAGCAACTTCCCTCTTGCCGAGGCAAAAGTCTCCCTCAGCAGTGCACTCTCCATGTTTTTCTTCTCCGGCTGAATCGTCAGCTTCTTCCCACTCCGCAACTGCTGTTTCCTGCTTCACCTCAACATTCTCTCCCGCTGCCGAGAAGTTGACTGTTTCCTCTCCGGCTCCGCCCATCTCCGTGTCCACAGGGGTGGCTCCTCCACGATCCTCTGAGGAGCCCATGTCCACTATAGTCACGGAGAGGGATGACTCTAATTCGGCTGCAGCAGAAAACATCATGCCCCGGGAACACATGCATGTGTCTTTTCATTCTCTTTCACCAACATATAAATTATCTTGCCTGATTCCCGGTGGTGAGGCTCAGGCTTTGCAGTCCTCTGAGCTCTCACCCCCTGCTGCAGCCATTCATTTCTTACCTGCTCTCTCCGTGTCTCCTCCTATTCTCCCCGAGGGTCCGCCGACTAATGAGTTGAGCAGCCGGGAGATGAAGGAGCCTGCAGCCCTGGAAAACCTGGTTCCAGCCCCGCAGCCACGGTCTGGACGGAGGGAGAGTGCTGCCAGTGATCCGGAGCCTGCGCCGATGATTGAGCATCTTCGGGCTTCACCTGCGCTGGATCCAGCGCCAGCAGGGAACGGACCTCCTGTTGCCATGCCGGGTGAGCCACCTGCATGGGCCACATCGCTGGGGGGGTCCCAGGACTGCATTGACCACCAAGCCTGCTGCAGGGGCCAATGCAGCAGAACCGGAGCTGGACCTCCAGAGGACCAAGCCCATGAAACCATCACTTGGCTCAACGGAGTCCTGGATGGCGGTGGAGCTTGAGATCAGTCCGAGGGCATCAGTTCCCTCTCCTCTGCCAGACACTGTCGTGGTCCCCTCTCCTCTGCCGGACGCTGTGTCGGGGTTCCCCCTCCTCTGCCGGATGCCGTCGTGGTTCCCCCTCCTCTGTCTGACATTGTCGTGGTTCCCCCTATTTCTCTATTCCCCTCACCTCTGGTCATCCCGGTTCGGCAGCCACCTCCTGGACCACCCTCTCTGTGGCGGTGGTTAAAGGACTCTGGCCGACGACCTGAAAGACTGTGCCGTTGGGTTGGGTGGCTCTTATTCTCCGGCAGACCACCCGACTCCTACCACCTTGCTGTCTGCCAGGCCTGGGACTTCGGCCGACCACCGGAACAGCCTTTCTCTTTGGTCTGGGGGGGTCTAGGTATCAGGTTCTGTGTAGGTCCTGAGCAGGGTCTTTGTTTTTTTTGTTGCTCCCTCTTAAGTCTGGACTCTGCTGGGATGTTTATTCTGAAAGCTTTTCTTATTTTCTCTGGTTTGGTTCGGTCCCTCCGTGCCTGGGTCCCCCTCCTCCCACCCGGGGTGGAGTTGTTTTCTTGTCGGGTGGGTTTTTTTTTGTGTGTGTGTGTGGGGGGGGGGGTTCTTTTCTTTTGATGTTACCCTGGGGTGTCTGGTATCCACCCCTTGAGAGGGGGACTCTGTCACGATCTGAGCGCGGAGGGATTCCACCAGACTCAGTCTTTCTGCCTTTTTTCATATTTGTACTGTGTTGTCATTTTGAGTTGTGATTCCTGTTATTTTATCCTTGGTCAATTGGTCATATGTTCTGTATTGCATCCTAGTATGATTTATTTTCCCTGTTTACATTTATTATAGTTTGTTTACATGTTTGAGGCTACTTGTCTCTATTTTTGCCATTTCATTATATTTGTGTTCTGTTGTGATTCTCTCTCAGGGTTGACAGCTGTCAGTAGCTTTTCCAGGTTTCTTGCTCTGCGAGGGCGTGGCCCTATCAGCTGCCAGCTCCGGTCATTCTCTCCCTTCTCATTACTCCCAGCTGGTCTAAATTGTATCTTTGTTTTCTCCTGCCTGCTCAGGTGACCCACACCTGCGATCACTTGTTTTATTTGTGTCTAGCCTTATTTAAGGACTGTCATTTTCATTTCCCGATTGCCACAGTCTTGTTGAGTTTGTCCTCGTCTCCACCAGAGCCCTGCCTCGCTCTGGTGCACTTCCTCAGTAAGTTCATTCGTTGTTTGTATTTTGAGTTAGAGCACTGTGTTGGACTTTGGTTTGTTTTTTTTTAAATAAATCTCACAAGCTCACAGTTCAGTGTGTGGGTCTCACCTTTCTGCCCTGAAGGGCAATTCATGACACTTTTTTTTATATAAACTAATTTTTATCATCATTTTCTTCATAAAACTGCACCAATTTTTCATAGTAATTCTGCCTTGCAGCAATTTTTATGTTGTTTTTTTTTTCTGTTTCCACTATATTGCCAATTTAAGCTATGTCTTTCTTTGGTTCCACAAATGTTTAATAATACACTTTATGCTCAGTAATACAGTAACAATTTCATGTGTTCATGATGCATATTGAATTCACTGCCTTGAAGTCATATGATTGTAATCATCTATGCTGAAACTTCTTATTAAATTGTTAAAAGGTATATTGGAGTTATTGTTTAATTTCATGTCCATTTTCTTGATTAAAAGCTGGAAGAACACAGGTTTCAAGACTGATTCATCTCTGGTACAAACATTAAATTAAAAAAAAAGTCTATATATGTTTGTCCAATGCTTGGACTGGTGCCCCGAATTATTTTATATGGACTTCACACACACACACACACACACACACACACACACACACACACACAAATATACTGTATATATAAAGTTTGTACCAGGTAACGCTACACAGTCATCATCTTCCCAGCCAAGCCATGTCTATACTTACCATCCTGCACTGCACCTGTCAACCTAAAACAAACAATAAAAAACAATCATCAGAGTCAGCTGCCTCTGCCAAATACTCACTGCTCTCTCTCGTCTCCACTGGGATGTCAACACCAGCCGCTCCAGCCTTCACTATTTTCCATAAAATACTTACCTTTTACACTGAATTGATGTCCTAGTTGTGGCTGTATATTGGGTCCATCACTCTATTAAAGCAAGAAATCTCTGTGTGTATGTCTGTCATGTTTATAGGACATCATAGGACGGCCTATGAACTCAGGCATCATAGGACTTGCGATGCTGTCATAAAGATATGATGTCTATATGACGGCACATAGACAAATGTGTCTTTATGATGTCATATAGACCATCACTCGTGATGCCTAGACTAATGTGTCTTTATGATGTCATATGGCTCATAGACAAATGTGTCTCTATGATGTCATATAGACCATCACTCATGATGTCTAGACTAATGTGTCTTTATGATGTTGTTGTTGCTCAAGACGAAGAAACTAAGCAAAAGCGTCACTTTCTCAACAATGTCGTTTTTAAAGAGGTGCTGACACAGTAAAAATGTGTAACCTTGAAGAATGCCAGTCTACACTACAAATGTGTAAAATGCCAAGCAAAGCGCTGAGTTTCTCCAGGTGCTCCGGTTTCTTGGTTTCTACGGGCATGCACGGGCCTTCCTGAACAGGGTCGAAAGCCACTTTTTGCTCAGATCTATTTTCATGATCCTGCCCATGAACTGGAATTATGACGCACCTATCCCCGGGTTAACAAGGTCAGGAGTTCCTGGCAGCAGAAGGCGAAGGACAGAGCTGCGTCGAGGAATCTGATCAGACCTAAATGAAACAGTCATTGTCGCCCCCGACAGACTGCTATGATGATGATGACCCCTCAACCAGTGATCTGAATGAAGAAGAAGACCCACCAGATGGAGAGCAATAGAATGAGGAGAACTGCTGCATGTAAAGATATGATGTCTATATGACGGCACATAGACATAGACAGAGTACATCATAGGACGGCCTATGATGTCTGCATGATGTCCTATGATGCATGATGTCCTTCGATGACCCTAAAAGATATGATGTCTATACGACGTCATATAGACATAGCACATCATACAACGCCCTATGACGTCTGCATGATGTCCTATGATGATCCGATGATGAACTGGAATTATGGTGCACCCATCCCTCAACCAGTGGTCTGAACGAAGAAGACCCACCAGATGGAGAGCAATAGAATGAGGAGAACTGCTGCACATCAGAAAAGATGCCGTGAACATGAAACACCTCAGGTTCCAGCTGTACGCCGCAGGCATGACTGTGAACAACACAGCCGTCTGAGACAGGAGGAGACCCTTCAGCAACAGGCATGCAGAAATACTTGCTTATACTTGGTTTCTACGGACATGGATGGGTATGCACAGGTATGTACTAGTTATTACTAAAACATGTCAGTTTTAAACCTTTGGAAAATTTTGAGACTTTATAGCTGCATAAACATTTTGCCATGATCTTTTTTTCCCCCTAAACCACAGGGAGCCACTTTTCATAGGCAAAAGTAAGATAATTCTAACTTCTGTTAGACTATTAAGCGTGACTGTTGAATACAAGAGTGTGTTTATAGTCGAAATGAAGCCAGGCGCAAAGCTTCTAATATTAGAATATTTGTGGTAGGCTGCTAATAACTCAAGTATAAGTAACAGGAGTGAGAGTAAGAGGGTGCCCTGACTTCAGGTTAGAGCAACAGTCCCTCAAAATGTCTGCATGTCCCTGGCTGATTTTATATGATGTCTTGCAATATACACTGAGCTAGACTGGAAAAGTGAGTTGAGCCCCTTTAACGCAACACTATATAACAGTGTCATGTTAAAATAATGTCTCCAAAATCATTGTGATGGTATGTCAACCTCTCAGTAGAAGAATGTCACAAGTTCCACCATGGCCTTGATGGGCCTGCATTGCCTTCTTCAAAACTATGTAACTATCCTGTTCATGGCAAGGACACTTGAAAGACTCCAACTGACACATTTCACGGCCAAAGCTCTAATATTCAATCACAGGATCCTTTATTAGTTGGCAGCTTCAGTCACGTCACTGAAAACTCTGAATACAGTGTGTTCTCTGAGCAAATATCCTGTTGTTGCTTTACAATAGCCCATTTTACCCTGAAAGGGTTAATGGAAAGTTACAATGCCTAAATAATAATTCTGTAGGTAATCTCCCATTATGCTCTACACATATTCCATACATATTAAGGTTGCATTCTTATGGACAAATATGTTGTGTTATACTCTGATAAACAGGAATTAGGCAGAGCTATAGAGCTCTCTCTCTCTCTCTCTCTCTCTTTTTCTAGTCAGGTCTATCACATTAGATACACACCCAGCTCCAACACTCACGTACACTGTTGATCGCACATTCTAGAAATAATACCATGAGCAGTGGATGGCCTGTTCACGTCAGAGTTAAACTAGCCAATCAGACAGTCACGTACAAGCCCATCCTATTGTACGGGGGTTGGCCCAACCAACCCGAGAAGATAACTGTAAGTTGCACCCGGAAGTCGGGATCAGTCTGACGACATCCCCTAGTAGGCTAAATCACGCTGATCCGGCACTGCTTGCTTTACATGTGACCTCCAAATAAATGTTACATCTTTAAATTGAAGAATTCTCTGGTTGTTCTTGGATCTTTCAATCAAAGAATTAGGTATTTTCCTAACAACCCCATCCTGCTTGACTGCAACTTCTGCTTCAATACATCTAAGAATAAAACAGTGTATCAGCATGAGCTTCTGAAAACAGCTACCACTGTCATGAGCTGAGCACTGGAGGCTTCCGCCAGGCTCAGTCTCATGGCTTTTTCCTTATATGTACATATTTGTTGTATTTTGTGCTTTTGGGCTTTCTGTAATTCTTGTACTGTTTGCTATTTTTACCTCTGCCAAGGAGGAAATGTTTTTACCGGGGTTTGTCTGTCTGTTTGTGTGTCTGTTACCAATATAAAAAGTTATGAACGGATTTTGATGAAATTTTCAGGAAAGGTGTGTAATGGCACGGGGAACAGATGATTAGATTTTGGTGATGATCTGAGAGTGCATACCTCCACCAAGGGCTTTGTTTGTATTTGTGCAGCAAGATTACACAAAAACTACTGGATGGATTTGGATGAAATTTTCACCAGAGGTGGTTCTTGGGCTAGAGAGGAACCCATTACATTTTGCTGATGATCTGAGAATGCATACCTCAGCCAAGGCTCTTATCTTCTCACAGTGTTTTAGCAACAATACTCCAAAACTGACGGACAGACTTTGATGTCATTTTCACCACAAGTGGCTATAGGCCTACACACAAACCTATTACATTTTGGAGGTGATCCATGAGAAACAGAAGGAGCCTTGGTGGAGGTATGCGCTCTAATGAGTGCTTTTCTAGTCGTGTTTATGCTTTAGTTTTGTTACACTCTTATTTTGTATTAATTTACATTTATATTTCAGTCTGGATTTGTTGATCTTTTATTTATATATTTTATTTTATAAACTGAGTTTCCTGAGCATGACATGTCATGTTACTGCCTTTTTATTCCATGGCACAAAAAAATTGTGCCACTAATTTATAAGAAAAAATAATTATGAGAAAAGAGTCACAGATTTGGGAGAAAAAACTGCCAAGAAATGCAAACATTGTTACTCGCTACTCAAGTAACTTTGTTAGTAGATGCATTCTTATGGTTCATACCACATCTGAAAGAAATTTTTCGCATGGCACAAATGCATGTAAAGATAATGTAAACATGCAAAAACACACAAATTTGCACATTCATGTCTGAGTGAGGTGGTCCCGATAGCTAATCAGCACTGAGATTCTGCTGTCACCAGAGTAAAAGTATCAACACTGGAGAATAAACTAGTTTGAAAATGGGATTGCCACTCACCTGCAGACAGATGGACTGGAGCTCTGTAGCTGAAACAAACTCTTGGGAGTTTATTCACCCATGTACTCCTGCTACAGATGTGCTAATGAGGGCCAGTAGACTGGCAATGTAAACAACCATCATCCAGGTACAGTTTCTGGAGGAGGCAGTGACATTTTCGCAGCTGTGTGCTCCACCGGATAATGTTGTAAACCTAAACATGACAGTGTTTTGGGGATTTCTACAGCAGGTAGAAAGCAGGGAAAATCTGAGCTTTCATATTTGGTCTGAACGCACCTTTACTCTTACTTCAGCATTTTTTTTTAGTGAATACTCTTGAGTACATTGTCTGGCTACTCTACCCACCTCTGCTATAAAGTACAGAGTGAAATGACACACTGTAGACACAGGTGTCGGGTCCTTAGTCCTTCCCTGTTGCACTCTAATTAACAGAGGTGACATTCACTGCATTCGCACCACACCTCTAAACACCCTTTCATCAGAACTCAACCTTCATCATCAAACACAGCATTTAATGGGACTGACCAGGAGGTGAGGCCTGCTTTTATGTGCATGTGTTCCGACCACAGCACCACTTTTGTTACAGAAATTTACACAAAGGCTGAGTGGAGTCTTCAACCTGTTAGAGTCACACGTTTCCTGCTTCTTCCATCATTGGTTGCAATTATCAAGGTCCAGTTATCAAGGTCCACTAGAAGACCTCCACTAGAAGTGGTGGTAGCTTCATTTCTACCTATTGGTTAACTGAGGTAAAAGGCTGAAAGAGAGGCTGAGCTGTTCAGAGGATATTTACTTTGTGGAGACTAAAGTGGAGAGTCCCACTATAAGCATTAATAATACAGTGTCTATAACTGGCTGGTGCTTATGGCAGAAAAAGAACTTTTAGACAATACCAAAATTTTTTGAGATGCACTAGTGAAGCATCAGAGAAAGGACACTTGTCTTAGATAATATAAATAAGACTAGCCTCCTGTCTGACTCAACAATCATGTTCATGCTCAACATTCCTATGGTAGCAATGTATACAGCCTTAGTTTGTTACTGTAATTATGCTGCAGCGTGTTGTTTGATGTATTAATAACACAAATCAGGTTTGCATAACTCTCAGAGAGAAGCTGAGGGGTGCAAGGGAGTTTGACTATCCACTTTACATGTGTTTTGTGGATTTAAAAAAATGGGGATTCCATTGGGGGCTCTAATGAGAACGGGGTTCGGGACTGCTACTGTTATGACTCGCCGCTCATGAGCGGCGCCAGCCGCGCGCACACCTGCTCCTCGTCAGCGGCGAGGTATTTAATCCACTCTGCCCTGGGCTTCGGCCTGAAGCCGTCTCTCTACTTCGGCCCCTTTGCTACTACGGATCTCAAACCTACTAGCGAAGATATCCTGGGTAAGCTCCCCTTACCTCTCTCCTCTAGCTTTCCCCTGTGCACAGGTGGACATCCCCGGCGGCGGACTTCATCACCTCGCCGTTGGCTCTACGCTGCTGCCACAGGTACCGCAGGTCGCTGTCTCCCGGGCTCCGCCCTTGTCGACGCCAGCCACCTGTCACAACCAAGTAAGCCAGCTATCATCATCATTTCCCTGTATTGGTGTGGTGCCCGTTACCCTCCTCCCTCTGCTCTCTCCCACAGGGTTGTCCGGCTGTACGGCCTCCTGCCCCCGTGCCTGACGCAGACGCCACCACCAATACATTCTTATTCCACAGACACGCAGCCATACACTTCCCTGTTGCTAATAAAGCTGTTAAATCTATCCTGAGCCTGCGTGTGTGTCTCCTGGGCCGTGCGTTATGTCAGTACGGCTTCAGCAGAGCGGCTCGGCAGACAGCAGGCTCGCACGCCGTCTTTCCACCCTCGAGGCTCGGGTGGATTCAATAGCCTATCAGCAACAGGTGATATTAAATCAATTAATTAACATCACTAACCAATTAGACCGCTTGGACCCCCAGCAGCCGTTCCCCTCGGCTCGTCCGGGTGGCGTGGCTCCTGCGGCTCCGGTGGCCGTCCAGCCTGCTCCGGGTGCGCCAACACGGCTCACACCAATCCCCACTCCTGCTCGCTTCAGCGGTGAGCTGGGTGGAGCTCGGGGTTTCATTATGCAGTGTGAGTCCGTGTTTCTTCGCGTTCCCGGAGATTTTCCCTCAGACCATAGCAGAATTGGCTATATAGGAAATCTCCTTGAGGGTCGTGGGCTTACCTGGGCTTACGCCATTATGGTGAAGCCCAGCTACGCTACCCTCACCTATGGCCAGTTCGTGCGACAATTTCTGGAAGTGTTCGATCATTCGCATTTGGACAGTGTCCAGGTCGACCGTCTTCTCGGACTCCAACAGGGGAGCCGATCGGCGGCCGAATACGCGATCGACTTCCGGGTTACCGCGGAAGAAGTTGGCTGGGAAGAGCGCGCGCTCTGCGGCATCTTCCTCCGCAGTCTAAACTCCGGTCTGAGGGATGAGCTGGCTGGACGGGATACCCCGGAGACGCTGGCGGAGCTGATTTCTCTCACCATCAGCTTGGATAACAGGCTGCGCGAGTGCACCTCCGAGCGGAAGCAGTCTTCTCGCTCGCGGGGTGCCTCTGCACGTCTGCCCCAAGCTCGCCACCTGGCGTTACCGCCGCCGGAGGTCTCCGAGGAGTTGGAACCAATGGTGATGGGCCGGACAAAGCTCCCCCTGGCGGAGAAACAGCGCCGTCGTGACCTGGGCCTCTGCATGTATTGCGGAGGTAGCCAGCACACGGTGCAGAATTGTTCGGAAAAGCCAAACAAGGTGGTCCGCGAGTCACTGTAGGGGGCCTCGCGGACGCTAATCGGTTAAATCCCCTCACACATTTGACGCTGCCCATCCGCTTCTGTCACAACCTCACTGGGCATCTCACACATGCACTGGTGGATTCAGGCGCGGAGGGTAGCTTTATTTCACAAAGCCTGGCAACCCGACTGGGCATCCACTGTCACCCCCTCGATACTCCTCTCACCCTGGTTAATCTCTCCCGAGTTTCCCTGGGAAAGGTAACTCACCAAACATCCCCTGTCCCGGTGATCATCTCTGGAAACCATCGGGAGGATATCTCCTTTTACGTCCTGCCCACCTCAGTAACACCTGTCATCCTCGGTTATCCCTGGCTCCGCCTCCACAACCCCGCCTTGGACTGGAAGACTGGGAAGGTTTCAGTGTGGAGCACTTTCTGCATGGGTACCTGCCTCCAATCCGCGGCCTGCGCCCCGTCCTCGCCTCCCACAGCTCAGGACACCGCGCCCCCGGATCTCACCCTAGTGCCCTCAGAGTTCCACGACCTGGGTGCCGTTTTCAGTAAATCCAAGGCGATGTCTCTACCTCCTCACCGGCCCTACGACTGCGCCATTAACATCCGCCAGGGGGCGCCCTTACCCTCAGGACTCCTCTACAGTCTGTCAGCGCCGGAGAAGGAGGCAATGAACAGCTACTTGAAGGAGTCGCTCAGTGCTGGGATCATCCGACCGTCCTCCTCTCCAGTAGGTGCAGGGTTCTTCTTCGTTGGAAAGAAGGACGGATCTCTTCGTCCTTGTATCGACTATCGGGCTCTCAACGATATCACGGAGAGGGACCGGTACACCCTGCCCCTTATGGACACTGCCTTCCACTCCCTCCAGGGGGTGACCTGGTTTACTAAGCTGGATCTCCGCAGCGCTTACCACCTCGTCCGGATCCGGGAGGGAGATGAGTGGAAAACCGCCTTCCGAACCCCAAACGGGCATTTTGAATATCTCGTGATGCCGTTTGGGTTGACCAACGCTCCAGCCGTCTTTCAGCGCCTCATCAATGACGTCCTCCGGGACTTCATCGGCCTGTTCGTATTCGTCTACCTGGACGACATTCTCATCTTCTCCAGGTCCAGGGATGAACACCGGGTCCACGTGAGGCGGGTCCTGCAGAGACTGCTGGAGAACCGTCTGTATGTCAAGGCGGAAAAATGTGAATTCTACGCCAAAACAACTTCCTTCCTGGGGTTCGTCATCTCCCATGACCAGGTGCTTCCGGACCCAGTGAAGATCAAAGCAGTGGTGGATTGGCCCACACCAACCTCTCGAAAGCAAGTTCAGCAGTTCATCGGGTTCGCCAATTTCTACCGCCGCTTTGTCCCGAACTTTGGAGCCATCGTCGGACCCCTGACCCGCCTCACCTCTCCTAAGACCCCATTCCGGTGGACTGAAGAGGCCGCTTCGGCCTTCCAGGCGCTGAAGACGGAGTTCTCCTCCTCCCGGGTCCTCAGCCAGGTCGATCCCGTGCTGCAGTGCATTGTGGAGGTGGACGCTTCGGACACGGGGGTGGGGGCGGTGTTGTCCCAGCGGTCCCCAGCCAATGGAATCAAGCGACCCTGCGCCTTCTTCGATCGGCGCCTGTCCCCGGCGGAACGAAATTACGACGTGGGGGACAGAGAGCTTCTTGCAATCAAGCTTGCCCTTCAAGAATGGCATCACTGGCTGGAGGGGGCAGCCTTGCCTTTTGTGGTCCTCACTGACCACAAGAATTTGGAGTACCTGAGATCTGCCAAGCGTCTGAACGCCCGCCAGGCGCGTTGGTCCCTGTTCTTTGCAAGGTTTAAGTTCAGCATCACATATAGGCCTGGCTCCAAGAACGGCCTACCCGACGCCCTCTCCAGGCAATTTGCCCCGGAGGCCGCAGATGACGTTGCTCATACCATCTTGCCCAGGTCGTGCGTCGTGGGGGCTGTTACATGGGACATAGAAGACAAGATCCGGAGGGCGCAGGAATCGGAACCGGACCCTGGCGGCGGACCGGAGGGGAGGCTCTTCGTGCCATCTGCCGTCCGGGGGGACGTTATACACTGGCTCCATACCTCCAAGCTCACCTGCCATCCTGGAGCTTCGCGGATGATTGACCTTCTCCAGCGATCCTTTTGGTGGCCAGGTCTGCGGAAGGATGCCGCCCGTTACGCTCGGGCCTGCCCCGTCTGTGCTGCCGACAAGTCAGGTAATGCCCCCCCTGCGG
Source organism: Pholidichthys leucotaenia (assembly GCA_020510985.1). Lineage (NCBI taxonomy): Eukaryota > Metazoa > Chordata > Actinopteri > Cichliformes > Pholidichthyidae > Pholidichthys > Pholidichthys leucotaenia. Next base: position 290,770,104 of record CM035838.1, read on the forward strand.
GTCTGCTCCAGCCCCTGCCCGTCCCTGATAGGCCCTGGTCGCACATCGCTCTGGACTTCGTCACCGGGCTCCCTGTCTCCAACAACTTTGACACAGTTCTGACCATCGTTGACCGTTTTTCCAAGGCCGCCCACTTCGTGCCCCTACGTGGACTTCCCTCAGCCTTGGAGACGGCGGACCTCCTCATCCAGCACGTGGTCAGACTGCATGGAATCCCGGTCGACGTGGTCTCCGACCGCGGCCCCCAGTTTTCTTCGGACGTCTGGAGGTCATTTTGCAACGCCCTGGGAGCCAAGGTAAGCCTCTCCTCCAGCCATCACCCCCAGTCTAACGGGCAGTGTGAGCGGACAAACCAGGAGCTGGAGGCTACGCTCCGCTGCGTAACTTCATCTAAACCCACGTCCTGGAGTTCTCATCTCGCCTGGGTGGAGTACGCCCACAACACCTCTCGCTCTACGGCCATCGGGATGTCGCCCTTTAAAGCATCCTTGGGCTATGATCCACCCCTGTTCCCCGCGCAGGAGGGCGAGTTGGCTGTTCCCTCTGTCCAGGCACATCTGAGGCGGTGCCGTTCCCTTTGGTCCACGGCGCGTAATGCGCTTTTACGCACGGCGGAGCGCAATAAGTCTACGGCGGACCGACATAGGAGACCTGCACCTGCCTACCAGGTGGGACAGCAAGTTTGGGTATCCACACAGGACGTAAACCTAAAGGGTGAGAGGAGAAAGCTGGTTCAACGGTTCATCGGCCCTTATCCCATAACCAGGATCATCAACCCGGTGGCTGTGCGTGTGGCTATTCCCTCCTCCCTCCGCATCCATCCCACCTTCCACGTCTCCAAAATCAAACCGGTGGTCTCTGACCCCCTCTGCCCTCCACCTGCGGTGCACCCCGCTCCCCGGATGATTGGTGGCCATCCGGCCTGGACCGTCGCTGACATCTTGGACGCCCGACACCGGGGTCGCGGATTGCAGTACCTGGTGGATTGGCAGGGCTATGGACCCGAGTGGAGACAGTGGGTGCCTTCCTCGCTGGTGTTGGACCGGTCACTCATTTCTGAGTTTCATCGAGCACACCCGGAAAAACCATCGCCAGGAGGCGCTGCTAGAAGGGGGAGTACTGTTATGACTCGCCGCTCATCAGCGGCGCCAGCCGCACGCACACCTGCTCCTCGTCAGCGGCGAGGTATTTAATCCACTCTGCCCTGGGCTTCGGCCTGAAGCCGTCTCTCTACTTCGGCCCCTTTGCTACTACGGATCTCAAACCTACTAGCGAAGATATCCTGGGTAAGCTCCCCTTACCTCTCTCCTCTAGCTTTCCCCTGTGCACAGGTGGACATCCCCGGCGGCGGACTTCATCACCTCGCCGTTGGCTCTACGCTGCTGCCACAGGTACCGCAGGTCGCTGTCTCCCGGGCTCCGCCCTTGTTAACGCCAGCCACCTGTCACAACCAAGTAAGCCAGCTATCATCATCATTTCCCTGTATTGGTGTGGTGCCCGTTACCCTTCTCCCTCTGCTCTCTCCCACAGGGTTGTCCGGCTGTACGGCCTCCTGCCCCCGTGCCTGACGCAGACGCCACCACCAATACATTCTTATTCCACAGACACGCAGCCATACACTTCCCTGTTGCTAATAAAGCTGTTAAATCTATCCTGAGCCTGCGTGTGTGTCTCCTGGGCCGTGCGTTATGTCAGCTACTGGGAACCATCCATCCCCTGTATAACCAAAGCATGAGCTGTGTCTGCATTCTCGGCAGTAAGTCCAACTCAATTCTGGTGCAATTTAGTCTCTGCCAGGCCTGCCCCATGTTTCCGATCCTGTTTGTGGCTTCCGTGAATATAGCCATAAGGCGTAGCCAGGGTGAGGAGTGGGTCCAGTTTGGGATCCTCCTGGTCGCGGCTCTGCTTTCTGCAGATGATGTGTTCCTGTGACCTTCAACATGCACCGGGACAGTCAACTGCCTTGTGTGGCGCAGCTGAGATGTGAGTCAGTTCCACCAAATCTGAGGCCATGGTACTCTGACGGAAAAAAGGTGGATTGCTCCATCTTTTTCCATCTGGGTAGTGATCAAAAAAATTAGGTCTGACTTACAAGCTGTGGAAATGAGTTTCCTCCATATGGGGGTCTGGATTCAGCTTCAGAGATAGGATGAGGAGCTTGGACATCTTGAGGGAGCTCAAAGTAGACCCACTGCAACTCTGTATCGATAGGAGCCAGTTGAGGTGATTCAGACATCTGACCGAAATTTTTCATAGTCACATCCCATTGAAGGTGTTCCAGGCATACCAATGGGGCAGACCTGGAATCCACTAAATGGATTATATCTCCTGCTCAGAGGGGTAATGCCTTGGGATCACCCAGGAGGAACTGAAGAGCATCACCAGGGAGGGGGATGCCCGGGATTCCCCCATAAACATGTTGCCACCTTGACCTGATCTCAGACAAGCTGAAGAAAACAGATAGATGGATGAAGGTTTCCATAACTCTTCCGACATATTTCTTTAGCTGGAGATTTGTTTATTGCTCTTATATTGTCAGAAAATGATTACACTTTTGGCAGATTTTAATTTAAAGCACTCAACTTGACCTCGTCCTAACCAGGTTATGAGTTCAATATACTGTAAGTTGCCATGGTGATCTAACTAAGTAAAAGAGGAGTCGCCTTCAAGATAGTGAAAAGTCTGACTCAAACCTCACAGTACCTCAGCCCTTGCTCTTATTCTCACTTCATAATACAGCCCTCTCAAAGATCTGTATACCTAGTCATTTAAGTAACATGCTATTGTTTGCAAATTGCTACAAGATTCATTTTGTTAGACAGTTGAACCATTTCCATCCTTTGCATGGCGGGCTGAGTCCAGATGAGGAAAATGAAAGCGCAGTCCACCGTGAGACCGCTGAGCCAGGCTCTGCTGCTCAAAGGTCATCAGATGAGACTGTCTAAACCAGTTTTTTCATATCTCTCAGTGATCTTTTTGTCTGGATGAATAACAAAACATCTAAAACACTGCAGAAGTTGTCTACATGTCAGTGTCACTCTTGCTTCTCTCTGAGCAAGCTAGAAACATATCCAATGAGGAAGACATCACAGGGATAAATTAAGTAACTACAAACGCACCACATTATGCAGAAAAGGGGACACAAACAAGATGACCTTTATCACGCAGGTACAGCTAAAAATAACGAGGATAGAAGCAGACATGCTGAGGAAAAAAATACTGGCTAAGAATACCTAGAAGTGTCCGCTCTTACTTTTTGGTGCCAAGACATCGATCTTTCGTTCAACGTGCTTTTTTAAGAGTGCCTTAGCTTTACAAAGAAGTGAACTGGCTATGCTCCTACAGTGATAAAAGTATTAAAAAGCAACAAAAGTTTTTAGGTCATTCATCACCTGGTGTGCCAGGTTTGTTTTTTTTTCAGCAACTCTCATTTTGCCCCAGTTCTGCTGGTATGTTTATTAAAGTGCTTACTTGCAAGGAAACAGCAGAATTCAGTGTTAGCATACCTGCATGTTAATCATTGCGACATCGCCAGAAACACTATGGAGAACGGGCCCCAGGTGGCCAGCTCCCGTGAAAGTTATATTTAAACAATGTGAATTATAATAACACTGAAAGGTGTTGTAGTTTCATTACTTTTCAGATGTACATTATGGGTACAACCAAATAAGGCAGTAAGGGCCCCTCTACACAGATGGAGATCTTTGGGTGACCACTGAGAAGTCAGAAATTGGCCTGATTTCTCAACAATCTCCTCAACCTCTAAAAAAACATTGCTGTGCAATTGTTTGAGAGATGTTTTGGCAAGATCCATGGTGATCTATAGAGATCTTTGAAAGATTACTGAGAGACCATTAAGAGACCAGAAGAGATCGCTGAGGGATCATTGAGAGTTTCTTGGGTGACCAAAGATATATGTATATATACTGTATATATATATATATATATATATATATATATATATATATATATATATATATATATATATATATATATATATATATATATATATACTAGTGCATGCCCGTAAAAAGCAAGTATTCCTGTCTGAAACAGGTAGCCTAATCAGGCTTTACAGGCCCAAATGTAGGCTGTGTTTGAAAGTAGAATACAGAGGTGTAGCCTATATGCAGGCAATCACACATGTTAGACTTTGACATATATGAAAGAAAATGAACTGAGATTTATTTGATTGTGTGAATATTAATTACAGAATAACTGAAAATGAATGGGACATCCAATATTAGCCACTGCTTAAGAACCGCTTGTTTATTGTTTTGTCAGATCCCTTATTTGTGTGATCTTTTATGAGTTATATTCATAAATGTTGTATGTTGCACTTTGGGGAATGGGAGTTGTTCAGTCACCATTATAATTTAGTTTATATGTGTAGTTTATAGTCTGTTGTCAATAAAGTCATGCAGTACTATTAACAGGACACATTTACAAATATTTGAGACCAGTGCATTCTTTTATATTTTAGCAATATTTTAAGTACAAAACACCGAACATTATTATTATTATTACCTCCGCCAAAGGGGGAGGTTATGTGATCATCGGCGTTGGTTTGTCTGTCTGTCTGTCTGTTTGTCTGTTTGTTTGTTTGTTAGCAAGATAACTCAAAAAGTTATGGACGGATTTTCATGAAATTTTCACAGATTGGCAGAAATGGGGTATCCTACAAATGATTACATTTTGGTGGTGATCCGGATCACCGTCCACAAGAAAACCGCCATTACGCAAAATGCCATTTTCGTGAATAACTACTAAACCACTAATCCTATCCTTGTCAATCCAATTGCTTGTCATATGTTTTCATGGTCAAGGAATCTGAAAACGTACACACAAACACTGTATGGGGGGAACTGTGGCGCTTGGCGCTCTCCGAGTGCTTTTCTAGTTTCTTATAAATTTGCAACTTTTCTTCTTGTAAATTTGCGTGCTTATTTGCATGCTGGTTAAATTTTTATTCTATATATAATTAAAGTTTTCAAATTTTTAAATTGACATCTTTTATCATATTTTTACAAATTTGTACCTAATTTATATTCACACATTTGCACCTCATACTAAATTGCTGTTTTTCAAGAAAGCACCAAATCTGCCGATAACAGCAGGTCATGGATGCCTTCCAGTGCACAGCAGCTGTTTTGATGCAAAGCAAGAAAGCGCTCAGAGAGTGCATACCTCCACCAACACTTTAGTCATATAGGTCTAGATTTTACTTTTTTCCTTCCACACTGTACACAGATTTTGCCAAGAAATGAGTGAACACATCCAGATGTTTTCTAATTAATTGTCAAGTGCGGCAGACTTGGACGCCCCCACGAACCTGCAGGCGGTGGAGCTGACGGACGAGAGCATCACCCTGGAGTGGAGGAACAGCCGCGGTCACGTCGACAACTACCGCATCAAGTACGGGCCGCTGTCGGGAGTCGAGCACGGAGAGCTGCTGTTCCCACCGGGACCCAAAGACTCCACCCAGGCCAAGATCACAGGTACTGCACCCCCCTCCCCCCCACACACAGTAGGTGGGCAGGATAAGGTCTTCTTTCCAAGACTTTATCGTTTTTGTTAATGAGTAAAACACTAATTAGAATGTTTGGTAACCTTTTATGATATACTGTAATACAATCTGCAAATTACTGGGCCAGTACAGGGTTTTACTGTGTGGGCTTCTGTGTTTTCACCTGGTATTTGCTTTTCTGGTCACTGATTTTTGTACGGCTTCATCTTGTGGCACCACTGTTACCGTGGCAACTGGTGATTCGGATTTGCTGCCTTTTAAAAACAATGTTCTTACTGTTTTTTCATTATTACCAAGTTTTTCTCAAGTTTTTCTCCTCCTTTTCTGTTTCTACCCATTTTTTTCTGTTTTTAACTGCATTTTTCCTCTGTTACCCTGTCTTTTGTACATTTTATACTACTTTTACCCTAGTTTTTCATTTCTTCATTTGTGTTTTTCAGGGTTTTTTTTTCCTGTTTTTACCTTCTTTTCTTTTTTTGCTTTTATACTATTTTTTAACATGTTTTTTCACTTGTTGTTATCCTGTTTCCCCCCTGGTTTTACTCTGTTTTATTTACAGTTTTGTACCCCCCACTGGTTGAAGTCCAAAGGGGCTGAAGAGCCCTTTGGACTTCTGCCGGCGGGGCATTATGGTATGGGTCTGTCCGTCTGTCCCACTTTTGTGAAATCAACTCCTCCCACAGTTTTGTTCCGACAGCGCGGTGGCAGAGTGGTTAGCACTGCAGCAGCACAGCAACTCACCCTTGGCCGGGGAATCCTGGGTTCGATCCCAGCCCCCGACCAACAGTGATCTGTGTGGAGTTTGCATGTTCTCCCCGTGTCTGCGTGGGTTTACTCCGGGATTTCTCCGGTTTCCTCCCACATGCCAAAAACATGCAAGTTAGGTTAATTGGCATCAAACTGGGGATTCTAAATTGTCCTTAGGTATGACTGTGAGAGTGAAAGGTTGTCTGTCTCTCTGTGTTGGCCCTGCGATGGACTGGCGATCTGTCCAGGGTGTACCCTGCCTCTCGCCCAAAGATGCTGGGATAGGCTCCAGCCCCCCGCAACCCAAAAATGATTAAGCGGAAGAAGATGGATGGATGGATGTTTTGAAACTTGGTACCATGGTTTGATAAACAGTGGATCTAAAAAGTCTGCACACCCCTGTTCAAATGCCAGGTTTTTGTGATGTAAAAACAACGAGACCAAGATAAATCATTTCCAAACTTTTTCCACCATTAAAAAAAAGTTTTGAAATGAGTTATCTTGGTGTCATTTTTTTACATCACAAAAACCTGGCATTTGAACAGGGGTGTCTTATATCCACTGTAGTCTCATGATGCACATATTGCAATCTCTCATCGGATGACCTTGAGGTCAAAGGTCAGATTTTCCCTAAATCTTGTGAACACAGTAACTATTGAAAGAAATGATGTAGGCTTTTCAAATCGATACAGTAGTTGCATCTAATACACATCTGGGATGATTTACACCCTCACCTAACGATGAGTTTGGGGTCAAGGGGTCAAAGACCAAGGTTCAAAGTTAACATTGCAGTTGCACTATGGTAAATGCTAAATGCTACATTTACTATTAGTATTAAAGGAGTAAAGCTGGGGCCACCAAGCCTGGTACTCAGGTTCACCTTGGGATCCTCACCTACAATTATGGGTTATATACTTTGTTACGTCCGCCAAAGTGGGAGGTTATGTGATCATCGGCGTTGGTTTGTCTGTCTGTTTGTCTGTTTGTTTGTTTGTTTGTTTGTTTGTTTGTTTGTTAGCAAGATAACTCAAAAAGTTATGGACCGATTTTCATGAAATTTTCACAGATTGGCAGAAATGGGGTATCCTACAGATGATTACATTTTGGTGGTGATCCGGATCACCGTCCACAAGAAAACCGCCATTACGCAAAATGCCATTTTCGTGAATAACTACTAAACCACTAATCCTATCATTGTCAATCCAATTGCTTGTCATATGTTTTCATGGTCAAGGAATCTGAAAACGTACACACAAACACTGTATGGGAGGAACTGTGGCGCTTGGCGGAGGTCTGCGCTGTCCGAGTGCTTTTCTAGTTATTATTATTGTATTTGTATCTTGTATACTTTATTGATCACCAGAGGGGAATTCAGGGCATCCACGTATGGCGCCGATCCCATGTCACACACACACACACAGCAGAATGACCCATTTGGCTGCAAGTTTTGCATCAGTGTTGCCCATTTGTCTGTAAATTTTTAAATAAAATGATTTATTTCATTATTTGGACATTTTTCGTCTTGTCGTTTAGTCAAAGCATGTGTTTGCATGTAGTATGCAGTATGATATATATTTTGACTGAGTGGCTCCATACTCATGGATGTGCGGGTCCCCGACAGCACCCCCCCCCCCCCTTCAGCAAAGCACATTTAAAGTCTTAGGTCAGTGTGACGAACGGTTTGAGAGATATCTGAGGAACATACACACATACACACAGACACACAAACAGACAGAGATCCCTTGAATTTTTATATATATATATATATATATATATATATACTGTATATATATATATATATATATATATATATATACAAACACAGGGCTGGACATTAACTTCTTTGTTCACTGGCCACTGTGGCTCGTGATTTTCCAAAGTCACTAGCCACTCAGCCTTTTCACTAGCCACAATTTTGTGGTTGGAAAGTTATGTTTAATATGATCAAATTTGACTATCACATGCTAAATTTTACTTGAACTAAATTTACAACCTTTTTGAATGTAAATAACCCTCATACATACATAAAAATAGCAAGGGAAACACTGTTTAATTATTAACAGCAGTAGATACTGTAAAGCAGTCGAGAAAGATATTTGCAGTATGAGCATGAAATACAGGTAGATTTGGGGTCTGTCCAAATTTTCATTTGTACCTCTTCCCCTTTGCCTACTCCCACCCCTTGGTCCTTGAAATCAAAGGCGAAGGGGTAGGGGTTGAAAATGACCCCTAGGAACTGGGAAACCCCTTCAGGGCTGCACAACGTCATGTTTTCACTAGAAAAAAAAAAGAAGAAAAAGAAAACTGATGAGAAAAAAAGTCTCATCTTAAGGAGAAAAATAACTCAAATTTACATGAACAATTCTAATCAGTAGAAAAAGTCAAATTTACTAGAAAGAAAGCTGTAAATTAAGAGAAAAACTTGGACCCCCTGACGGGCCGTTTTTGGCCTGTGGGCCACATGTTTGACACCCCTGGACCAGCACAATAAAAATACATAATTAGAGGTTTTTGTTAGAGTTGCTCCTCCGGGGCAGGGAAGAGAAAGGCCCAGATGCGAAGCGAATGTGATAAACCATAATTTATTACAAACAGAAATCAATACAGTTCGAGGGCTGGAACCTAAAACACAGCTAGACATAAACAAGACTCAAGAATATCTTCATGGCAGAAGTGTGGGTAACACGCTGACATAAGACAAGGAAACCACACTAGATGTGGCGCACATATTTTTGACTACATATGTATAAGCACAAGGAGGATGCTTAGGACTGCATGTGTTGATTGACCTCATGTCTTGGATGAAACAATACGTCTGGACCGCCTGGGGATAATGGCAGGAGGACGGAGGTGTCAGGAGGTGCTTAAAAACACCCCCACACTATGATGCTCCCACCTCCAAACTTCACTGTTGGTATGGTGTTTTTGGGCTGATGTGCAGTGCCACTTCTCCAAACATGCGGTGTGTTATGACATCCAAAAAGTTCAATTTTGGTCTCATCTGACAAGACGATACTCTCCCAGTACTTTACTGGTTTGCCCAAATGTTATGCAGTAAACTTTAAATGAGCTTCAACATGCTTTTTCTTCAGCAATGGAGTCTTGCGAGGTGAGCGGGCATAGAGCCCATGTCGGTTGAGTGCATTATTTATTGTTTTCTTTGAAACAGCAGTACCTGCTTACTCCAGGTCTTTCTGGAGCTCTCCATGAGTAGTCTTTGGCTCTTGGATAACTCGTCTGATAATTCTTTTGACTGCTCTGTCAGAAATCTTGTAAGGAGCTCCTGGTCATGGCCGATTTATGGCAAAATAATGTTCTTTCCACTTCCCAGTGATGGCTCCAATAGTGCTCACTGGAACATTCAGCAGTTCAGAAATGCACCTGTAACTAATGCCATCATTATATTTTGCAACAATAAGGTTGCGAAAGTCTAGCAAGAGCTCTTTGCTTCTACCCATCATGAGTTCTTTGCTGTGTGACACTTTGATATTCACAGACCTTTTTAAAGGCTATCAGTCAGGACTTACAGTAACCAGCTGAATTTAATTTCCACTGATGGGGGATGCGATGACCTCCTAAATTCTGATGGATTTCAGCTGGTTTCTTGGCTTTCTATGCCTTTTTTACACTTCTTTTTCTTCATGTGTTCAATACTTATTCCCTGTGTCATTACATTTTATTAAATATAACTTGTTTTGTGAATACAGTTGCCTTGATTTCCTTGTATGTATTGATTACTTGGGTTGTTACCGATATCTGGTGAAAATCTCAGGTCAATGGCACCATCAGAAATATGTTTAATGAGAAAAATGCTGACATGTTCAATACTTATTTTCCCTGCTGTATAAAATCATTTTCAAAAGTTCCTGGATCCAGATTGTGATCCAGATCACCACCAAAATCTAATCATCTGTTCCCCGTGCCATTACACACCTTTCCTGAAAATTTCATCAAAATCTGTTCATAACTTTTGGAGTAATGTTGCTAACAGACAAACCAAAAACTCAACAAACCAACTAACCAACCAACAAACCAATCCCTGACAAAGAAGATGGAATATGAAAACAAAAGTGGTATCAGCTATTGGCCATCGGCCATTTAATTATTTTAAACATTGGAAACAATATCAGCCCATAATTTCCCATTGGTGCATCCGGAGTGAGAAACATAAGTTCTGCATTTTGCAACATAAGGACTCAGTAGGTGCCACAAAGCAAAGATTCCCTTAAACCTGGACAGGGGCCTTTCTTTGTGGAGTTTGTTCACTCCGTGTTTGTCCCCTTCCCCCGGGAGCTCCAATTTCTCCAGCTGTGGAAAACAAAATCTTGACCCATAGCAATCACACTAAAAGTGAACCAAAAAGAATCATGCAGAGATTGTGTTCTTGGCTGAGAAAGTCTGATGTGTTGGAACATACAGTATGTGTGTCTTTACCAAGTTCACAACATGAGAAAAAACAAAGTAACTTTCAGGTCATCAGAAAATGCCCTTGGGCTTGCGATGGGCATTTTTATTTTTTGCTTAATAAAATGACAGAGGTCACAACATTGGTAACCTCATACCTAGACACTGGCTGGAAGATGCATGTAAGAAAAACAACCTTTTTAATGATTCCACTTTGTGAAAAGAATATATATTAGGATACAGCTTCATTCCATTGAATAAAACATCAATGATGCACTTTCAGTAAACCAATAAACTTTCCGTTGACTGGGTTAACCTTTTTCACAATTTATACAAATGGTTGATATTAAAAGTATTCATTGTATAAATGCACCCTAATAGATTATAAAAGCTTATATCATGAAGGCATCATGTTTGCGTTTATTTAAAAAAAACAACAATGCAAAGGTGGTGATACTACTCTCTTGGCTGACAAGACATTTCAGTTCAAGGTTGGTTCATGTGTGGTGTGGTGTGTTATAAACACTCTGATGTTTCGGTTCTCTGCGTGCGTCCATCTTGCATGGACCAACATTTTTGAGTCAGGATTATGTCAGATGCCCTGTAGCTGGCACAGACACTTGGCCCCTGATGTTTCTGTCCAGCGTCCAAAGAGCCGATGATTACCACCATGCCACTTGATTGTGTGTGTGTATGAACATGTACCCAGTGCTGTATACATCGCATCAATTACATAAGCAACACAGATGCTTTCTGCCTCTTTTGTCTTTCAACAGATATGCTGAATGTGCCACATCCCACTTACACATTCAGTTGTTGACTGAAAGCTTTCAGATCATCTGTGGGGTTTTTGTGGCATACAGATGGAGCCAAAAGATCAACAGTTGGTCTGTCAGTGGGCTGCTAATCCTCGGGGTGTTAGTGATATGGGAACATCCCTGGCAGGCTTATCCATCTACTACTCTCATGATTAGATAGACAGGCATCACTAGTGACATTAGTGGGGAGAAAACCTTCTGACCTACCGTATACATCTTAGTAGATTAAACGCTAACACATTTTTTATTCGCTTGACGTAACGTACTGAATAGATACTCAAAAAGCTGACGCTGTGGAGGAAGGCTTCCCCAGCTGTGGCAGCATGTTCCTCCTATTTTCAGGGGTCAAATGTAATTGACAGATGACTCGAAATGTCACATTGGCTGCTGCCACCATCACCTTCTTTTTCAAAGTCAGCATGACCTGTTGCCACTCCTAGAGAGGCTCTCTTTTTCTATTCTTCCATTTAACAAGAAATGAACCTTGTAACCCAGAGCTTGCCTCCCATTTCCTCATTCTAATTTTAGGCTCGGTTTTGTATAAAGCACAAAAGCTATTTCATGAACAGAAGAGGGGTATAGTTTAACTGTTTTGTTATAACTTTCTTATACCCAAAGAGGTGTGGAGCCAATTGAAAATGGCATTTGCATTTGGAAACCAGTTCAGTGGACCCACAGGATGTGAGCAAAGGAGTGAAACAGAGCACAGTTAGGCTGCAACAAGTCAAATAGGTCCGAGACAGGAATAAAGGGAACCTGATGCACATTGCACCCACACCCAAAATGCATTTATCACTCTGAGCACCATAGTCCTTGGGCCGTATTACAATGACGGGGTCGGTTGATCAGTTGTCACTGACGCAGAACTCATTTATGGGCGTTTCCAAGTTCATTTCCTTATCACAATGGGATAAACATGAACTTTCCACCAGCACATGACACAAAGAGGCTGGTCTAATCATTCAGAGGTGTGTTTTGGATAATCCAATCCAAAGCACTCCTCCCTATCCCTTTAGTGCAAAGACGTGCATTATCTAAAGTGAACTGTGATCATGACGGTTTAAGATGCGTTTTGCACTGACCACAGCCTGTGTGTGTGAGCCAAAATACATGCGATAGTAATGCTGCTTGGTAATCAGGAAGACATCAATCAAAGTTGATGCCCAGTTAGTTACAGTATGTTACACAGTATGTTGCACAATACAGTATGTATTGTGCACGGATGCAACACAGACATGAATGGGCTTGAAATGTCATGAACCGAGCCGGTTTGTCCTTCAGGCTCGGTTCCATGACCTTCCGCTGTGTGTCATTATCTTATGTGTATTTTGTGTATTTGATTCTGAGCTGGGTTTCCCCAGGCTCAGTCCCATGGGTTTTCTGTTTCCATATTCATTTGTGTATTGTTTTGCCTTTTGAGTTTCATTGTTCTGTGTTTCTGCTTAGTTTGCTTTTTCATGCCATGTATTACTTGCTATTTATTTCCAGTCTAGTTCTGAGTTTGTTGTATGTTATGGTTCTCTGACTGACAGGCTGTCAGGAGCTCATTTAGTCTACACTTGGTGTGGGCTGGCCTGTCAGTCTGCCAGCCAGACCACACCTCCCTCTCTTGACAGTCAGCTGATTCCTCTTGTCTGTGAATACTTTCTCCACTCCCTCACTCAGGTGCATCTCATCACTGTGTCATTAGTTCATGTTTTTAGTCCTCTGTTATTTTGGCACTCACTGCTGGATTATTGTGTTGTCCATGGCACGTTACGCCGTGTCTTCCAATGTGTTCGTTACCGCCATATTACGCTGCGAAGCGGTGTGCAGTGCGTTTCCTGGATGACATATAGTTGCAGACACAAGCCTCTCGTTCTCCAAAGACGGTCCAGGAGAGCCGGGGCAGCACAGCCCGTGTGATGCAGGCGTTCCCTAACTTGTGGAGCCATCCGAGGGCGATAAATATCCTCTCCTCCATTTATTCCCTGCCAATTCCGGGTGAGGGGCCGGAGGAGGTGGGTCCCACGCCTGCGCTGATCCCAGCACGCATGCCACCAGCTCCAGCACCAGGAGGACAGAGTCATCCTGGGTCTAAATACCAGAGGAAGCTCTCCTCTTCAACAGCTACTTCCCCCTTGTCAGGTCAGACTACTCCCACTGCAGGGCCGCTCTCATGCTCAGTTTTTTCCACTGTTTCGCCAGCTTCACTCCTCTCCGCCACTGCAGCGCTCCCAGTCACCATGACGAGTCCACCCGCTGTCGAGAGGCTCTCCAGGTCTTCCCCGGCTACGCCCACCTCCGCGTCATTGGAGCCAGCTCCTCCGCCATCCTTTGAAGGGGCCAAAATAGCCATTGACACACAGAGAGATGACTGCCTGTCAACTGTAGCTGTCAACATCAAAGACTGGGATGACAGGCAAGTGTTTTTTCATTCTGTTTCATCTTATAATGATAAACCTTGTCTGCCTCCTGGGAGAGAGGCCCAGTCCCAGCAGTCTGCTGGGTCCTCTCCTTTAGCTGCAGTTATTAACTCTCTCCCTATGATCTCCATGTCTCCTCCATTTTTTCCTGAGTGTCCGCCAGCCCCGGAACCAAGCCACCGGACGGTGGAGGAGCCCGTGGCCCTGGAGGAGCTCAGACCAGAGTGAACCCTCAGCCGCTACGCTGAGTCTTCGCCTGGGGGTACCAGGACTGCTATCACCATCCCGCCAGCTGCAGAGGCTACCGCAGCATAGTGTGAGCCAGAGAAGGACCTCCTAGAGGCTGGGACCAAGACGTCATCACCAGGATCGATGGAGTCCTGGGCGGTGGCAAAGCTCGAGCTCAGGCAAGTGATCTCTCTTGTTTTTCTCATGTCTGTTTTAGAGAGATCTTGTCAGGCTCTTGGTGAAGAGAGTCAGGTGCGGCCCTCAGCTGCATCTGAACTCACTTCGCCGGGCTCCGCCGCTGCAGGCGACCCTAACCACATTTCTTCTTCTGTCCTTTCTGAGCCTTCATTTAGGGTTGCCGGAGCAGTTCCACCATGGCCAGGAGTCTCAGTGGATCTGGTCTCACCACCAGACGTTGTCGTGGGTCCAGCTCCCCTTCTGCCTCAGGCTGTCGTGTGGGTCCTTCCGCAGGCTGATGCTCCGTGGATGCAACGTCCTGGCCTGGGACCCTCGTGGGGGTTGCGCCCCAGTGTTAGCCCGACATGGGTGCTGTGCTCCGGCATGGACCCGTCATGGATGCTACGCTCCAGCCCGGGTCCCACCGTGGGTGCGGCGTTGACCCAGGCGGGGTCCACCAAGCGTGCAACATTGGCCCAGCCGGGGTCCACCGCAGGTGCAACCATGTCTCAGACTGGGACCCTCGCGGGTGCTACAGTTTTCCTGACAGGGACCAGTGAAGGCGTCGTTCCTTCTCCTCTACTGCCAGATGCCAATGGGGTTCCTCTTTCCTCTCCTCAGCTAGACGCCATCGTGACCGCTTCCTCTTCCCTGCTGGATGCCGTTGTGGTCTCCTTCCCTTCTCTTCAGGGCGTCGTCATGGCCCCCTCCTCTCCCCTGCCAGACGTCATCGTGGTCCCTCTTCCCCGGTCCTGCTTCCCTCAGCCAAGTCGTCCAGGGGGGAAGCAGCCTCCGGGGTTGCCTCTCCAGGACTGGTGGTCTTGGAAATCAGGCCACCCGCTGGAACGACTGAGCCGCCGGGTCAGGTGGTCCATATTCCCCTGCTGGCCACCTGATTCATTCCACCTGGCCGTCCGGTGGGCCTGGGACTTGGGCAGGCTGCCTGGCCGGCTGCCTTGCCATCTTCTGGGCCTGGGACTCTGGGTGGCCTCCCGAGCCTCCATGCCTGTGGACTTGGGGGGGTTAATTGTGGTGTTTTTCTGTTGTGGGCCCTGAGCAGGGTTGTTTTTTGTTCCCTCCTGACCTGTTTCCCCCTAACTCCCACCCTGGTTTGATTATTGTTGTGCCTGCTGGAAGGAGGGGGGCAGGGTTTTTTTTTTTTTTCTTTTGATGGTACATTGGATATCTGGAATCCACCCCTTGAGAGGGAGGCTCTCTCATGAACCGAGACGGTTTGTCCTTCAGGCTCGGTTCCATGATCTTCCGCTGTGTGTCATTAGCTTATGTGTATTTTGTGTATTTGGTTCTGAGCCGGGTTTCCTCAGGCTCAGTCCCATGGGTTTTCTGTTTCCATATTCATTTGTGTATTGTTTTGCCTTTTGAGTTTCATTGTTCTGTGTTTCTGCTTAGTTTGCTTTTTCATGCCATGTATTACTTGCTATTTATTTCCAGTCTAGTTCTGAGTTTTGTTGTGTGTTATGGTCCTCTGACTGACAGGCTGTCAGGCAGCTCGTTTAGTCTACACTTGGTGTGGGCCGGCCTGTCAGTCTGCCAGCCAGACCACACCTCCCTCTCTTGACAGTCAGCTGATTCCTCTTGCCTGTGATTACTTTCTCCGCTCCCTCACTCAGGTGCATCTCATCACTGTGTTGTTAGTCCATGTATTTAGTCCTCTGTTGTTTTGGCACTCACTGCTGGATTATTGTGTTGTCCATGACACGTTACGCCGTGTCCTCCAATGTGTTCGTCACCACCACATTACACTGTGGTTTCGGCTTTGGTGACTCTCTGCCACGTTACATCGTGGTCAACTGTAAGTTACTCTTTTTGGCATTTCTTGTATGTTTGCACTTTTTGGGACGTTACTTTAATAAATGTGTCTGTGGTGTAACCCTGCACGTGGATCCGTCTCCTCTCTTCGCCTTGTTAGAGGCAAAACGTGACATGAAACTTAAGGAAAAGAGGATGATGCCTGTGCAAACTTTCATAAACTTTCATTAATGATGGCGTGGAAGTCGCTCTCAGCTGTGGGGAGATGGAGTGCTCCCTCTCCTGTTGTTTTCGCCGACCGAGGGTCTCCCCCATGTCCCTCCTGGAGGAAAGGAGGTAATCTGGCACGGCTTCCCGTCAAGCCAAGGCGAGTAGTTCTGTGAGTAATGCATGCAGTAAGTGTGTTTAGGCATGTCGTCATAATAATAGTCCTAATGATAGTCCTATATGAATAAATTAAAATATCATGAAGTGCATTAATCTTGCTATTATGTGCCTAGGCCTAATCTAATTAGCAAAATACACGGGCTGCACGGTGGCGCAGTGGTTTAGCACTGTGGCAGCACAGTTTTACCCTCGGCCGGGGGATCGCGGGGATCATGAGATCGTGGGTTCGATCCCAGCCCCCGACCAACAGTGAGCTGTGTGGAGTTTGCATGTTCTCCCCGTGTTGCGCGGGTTTACTCCGGGATTTCTCCGGTTTCCTCCCGCACACCAAAAACATGTAGGTTTAGGGCGCTCGCGCACGCAGCGACCAGCAGCCGGTGGCTTGTCACCAGACTGCAAACCAAGTCTACCTACGGGTACAAATAAGTAACAAAAAAAAAAAAAAATAGGGGATGGCAACCTTTTCACAGAGGTCCTATGTAAATTGAGGAAAAAATGTGAGGGAAAAAAAGGCCTCAGATATTTTCTGTGATGATGTAGATCTAGGCCTTGCTATACATAGCCTATTTAACTAGCATAGACTAACCATATATTGAAATAATTTGTCACACTGTGATGAATAGGCCCAAATGGAATAAAACTTAAGGCCTAATGCTAATTCTTATATAATTATCTTCATCAATTTTAGGATTCTGATACAATACATGACACCTTCCCTCCTGCTTACACATCCTGGACTTGGGACTAGGCAATGGTGCAGTTAAAGGTGATTGGTAATGAACAAAAATCAGCATGCAGAATTGATCCAGTGTTGATTAGTAGCTGACGACCAGCATCAGGAATAATTTAGCACAGATATAAACACTGTCAGATGATCAGGAATCATAAGTCCTCCTTAGGTGTCCTTGGTGATCACAATTCCTTTTAAGTATATTATAAATAATTCAGTCATCATATGTGTACCACCATCATGACCATTATGCATTGATGAGCATCGCACGTAAATTATGAGTTCACGGATATTAACACTATTTACACTGTATGATGACCAGCATCCTAATTAAATTAATTTATTCAGCATGCTGGTCATCATATTTTGCTAATTAGATTAGGCCTAGGCACTTAATAGCAAGATTAAAGCACTGCATAATATTTTAATTTACTCATACAGTGGGGCAAAAAAGTATTTAGTCAGCCACCAATTGTGCAAGTTCTCCCATTTAAAAGATGAGAGAGGTCTCCAATTTTCATCATAGGTATACTTCAACTATGAGAGACAAAATGAGAAAAAAAAATATCCAGAAAATCACATTGAAGGATTTTTAATGAATGAATTGGTAAATTCCTTGGTAAAATAAGTATTTGGTCACCTACAAACAAGCAAGATTTCTGGCTCTCACAGACCTGTAACTTCTTCTTTAAGATGCTCCTCTGTCCTCCACTCGTTACCTGTATTAATGGCACCTGTTTGAACTCATTATCAGTATAAAAGACACCTGTCTACAACCGTACACAGTCAGACTCCAAACTCCACTATGGCCAAGACCAAAGAGCTGTCAAAGGACACCAGAAACAAAATTGTAGACCTGCACCAGGCTGGGAAGACTGAATCTGCAGTAGGTAAGCAGCTTGGTGTGAAGAAATCAACTGTAACAGCAATTATTAGAAAATGAAAGACATACAAGACCACTGATAATCTCCCTCGATCTGGGGCTCCACGCAAGATCTCACCCCGTGAGGTCAAAATGATCACGAGAACGGTGAGCAAAAATCCCAGAACCACACGGGGGGACCTAGTGAATGACCTGCAGAGAGCTGGGACCAAAGTAACAAAGGCTACATCAGTAACACACTACGCCGCCAGGGACTCAAATCCTGCAGTGCCAGACGTGTCCCCCTGCTTAAGCCAGTACATGTCCAGGCCCGTCTGAAGTTTGCTAGAGAGCATTTGGATGATCCAGAAGAGGATTGGGAGAATGTCATATGGTCAGATGAAACCAAAATAGAATTTTTTTCTAAAAACTCAACTTGTAGTGTTTGGAGGAGAAAGAACACCATACCTACTGTGAAGCATGGGGGTGAAAACATCATACTTTGGGGCTGTTTTTCTGCAAAGGGACCAGGACGACTGATCTGTGTAAAGGAAAGAATGAATGGGGCCAAGTATCATCAGATTTTGAGTGAAAACCTCCTTCCATCAGCAAGGGCATTGAAGATGAAACGTGGCTGGGTCTTTCAGCATGACAATGATCCCAAACACACCGCCCGGGCAACGAAGGAGTGGCTTCGTAAGAAGCATTTCAAGGTCCTGGAGTGGCCTAGCTAGTCTCCAGATCTCAACCCCATAGAAAATCTCTGGAGGGAGTTGAAAGTCCACGTTGCCCAGCAACAGCCCCAAAACATCACTGCTCTAGAGGAGATCTGCATGGAGGAATGGGCCAAAATACCAGCAACAGTGTGTGAAAACCTTGTGAAGACTTACAGAAAACGTTTGACCTCTGTCATTGCCAACAAAGGGTATATAACAAAGTATTGAAATGAACTTTTGTTATTGACCAAATACTTATTTTACCAAGGAATTTACCAATTAATTCATTAAAAATCCTTCAATGTGATTTTCTGGATTTTTTTTTTCTCATTTTGTCTCTCATAGTTGAGGTATACCTATGATGAAAATTGGAGACCTCTCTCATCTTTTAAGTGGGAGGACTTGCACAGTTGGTGGCTGACTAAATACTTTTTTTCCCCACTGTATAGGACTATCATTAGGACTATTATTATGATGGCATGCCTAAACACACTAACTGCATGTATTACTCACAGAACTACTCTCCTTGGCTTCACTTTTCTGATTATCCAGCCTTCCCACGGCTGCTAAACATAATGTCAACTCGATTTCTATAGTTCTTCGGTTGCACGAGATTATAAGCTTTGCCTCCATACCTAGAAGTTCAAAATCTGTTAATTCTCTGGGAAGTTACTGAGGTAAAAGTGGCACCGTTTACTACTAACCCCCTTCATTCTCCATTGACTCCCTGAGTGTTTTGGTTGTACCAATATGGAGGTCCAGTGGCTTCACTCGGCTCTGTACTCATTAATGGGGCATGCTCGATCCAGTGTTTTCTATATACAGTAGATCAGTGATTGGAACACACTAGTATACATGCTCCATGTTCATTCATTCATTCCCCTAAAAAAAAAAATCATACATTAATGCCTAATCTATAAACTCCAGTGGTAAGTCTGCAATTAAAATGAGAGCGTAGATGGAATAAAAAAAAAAACTGGTGTGTGATCACCATATAATTAAAATGACGGGCGATTATGATTGTTACAACTCTCTGTATTAAAATAAGATCCCAGCGCATGCTGTTTCATGAGCTTCGGAGGTGCACGATGACAAAACACGTCAATGAAATATCAAAGAATACACTTCTGACAATAGACCTCCTTTTTTCTGATCAAAAGCGGATTCTCCTGGAATGCACTATAATAGTAATTTTATTTATTAGTTTCTTTGTCAGGGACAATGCAAAAAAACATTGTGACCAGTTAAAATTAACACATCACAGATGCACTGCATATGAGATTTCTAGCCGAGGCTAATTTGCAATCTCAGTCCCTCAGTAGACTTTTCTACTGTAAAATTATCAAAAATACATCACTAAATCAATACATCAATATAACATTTATGTATATACAATATAAAACATCAAAGAACATGTGCATAGTCCATAATTCACAATTAGTGATCACAAATTTGGTTTTGTTTTAGCCAGATTTTAACCTTTTCATTGAACATTTTCAGGTCAGTTAATGTTTTAATTTCTTTTGGTAGGGCATTCCAAAAATTCGTCCCTTTAACTGAAAAAGATGACTGACCAAAAGTAGTTTTGTGCTGTGTCGCTATGCAGTTGCCTTGTGCTGACCCCCTAGTGGTGATTCTACTGGTGCGTGTTTTTGTGACATATGGACAGAGTCCAGCTGGGGCACAACTGTTCACACATTTAAAAATCAACTTAATGAAAGAGAACTTTATGAAACTGTCTAAACTGAGCAACTTGTGTTTTTTCAGAATTGAGCAATAGTGCCATCTCACTGGTTTTTGATCCATTATTTTCAAAGCTCGTTTATATAGTGATGGTGGTACCGGAGTGGTGGATCAGTTGGTAGAGCATCCGCCCCACACCCGGGAGGCAGGGGTTCAAATCCTGGCCGGGTCATGCTAAAGACCATATAAAAAAAGCGGAACTTCCTGCTGTCCAGCTTGGTGCTCAGCAATAATGGAATGAAGGAGGAAAATATGTGGCGGCGCCTTGCATGGCAGCGACCCCTCTGATTCTATATATGGGTGTATGTGTGTGTGTGTGTGTGTGTGATTAACACTGTAGATAAGAGAAACACAATTTCATTCTACTGTACATGATTGGCTGTATGGATTGAATGACAATAAAGGGTGATTTAATTTAATGTGACAGGTTTGATAGTGGCTTGAGAGGCTTGGCTCCATACAGTCACACAATAAGACAGATGTGAAAAGATCATGGCATGCATGAAAAATTTAGCTGCCTTTAAGGGGATGTGTTGCTGCACCAGTCTGAAGCAGTTCAGATTTGTCTTTACTTTCTTGCAGAGTTTTCTAGCATGTTTATCAAATTTAAATTGAGGGTCCAAGATGACGGCTAAGAATTTAAATTCGCTGACTTCTTTTATTTCCTCTTGGTCTAATTTAACTATAAAGGTATCTTTTGCTTTACTTCTTATGGAAAAACACATTGACACAGTCTTGTTAATATTCAGAGTTAGCTGGTAGCTTTTGAGCCATTGAGATACACTCTGCATTTCATGTGCTAATGTCTCTGCTGCTAAATGAGAAGTTTTAGCTGATACATAAATGATTGTGTTGTCAGCATACATTTGACAATTTGCTATTTTACAGCATGTTGGCAGATCATTTATAAGATAAGATAAGATAAGATAAGATAAGCCTTTATTAGTCCCACAACGGGGAAATTCCAGGATTGCAACAGCACAGGGATAGCAACACTCAGAGCAACAATCAGAAGGCAAGAAAAAAAAAAAAAGCAAGCAAGCAAGAGCAGCTAATATACATATGTACATATTACTATAAATATATATATATATATACACACAGACACACAATGTAGAGCATTGTAGCTGGATGGAATAAATATATGAGTATATAAACGCACAGTGCGGAGCAATGTAGCTAGATGGAATAATATGTAGATATATAAACACACAGTGCGGAGCATTGTAGCTAGATGGAATGAATATATAGATATATAAATATAAACATAAACATAAACACACCCAGTGCGGAGCATTGTAGCTAGATGGAATAAATATGTAAATGTATAAGCACACACAGTGCAGAGCATTGTTGCTAGATGGGATGAAACAGCACAACCGTCTACTTAGTTATCCTACATGGTATGATTATGTGCCCATACATATTCTCACCCTCCGTAGCTACTGGTATTTTCCTAGTTGTATGCCGGAGGGGACCATTGTGTAAGTCTATTGCATCTTTTGCATTCAAAAAAAACTATTAGGTTGTTACGTCTTTTTGCTATCTCTGCGAGCAGCCCTGCTTAGGTTGTACAGTCTGACAGCCGTTGGTAGGAAGGACCTGCGAAACCTCTTGGTTGTGCACCTGGGATGATGTAGTCTGCTGCTAAATGAGCTCCTCAGTGCATTCAGTATGTCCTGCATAGGGTGGAACTCGGACTCCAGCAGAGATGACAGTTTAGCCACCGTCCTTCTCTCTCTTATCTCCTCCACCGGATCAAGGCGCTGCCCCAGGATGGAGCTAGCTTTCTTGATCAGAAAGCATATGTATATGCTAAAGAGCAGAGGCCCCAAAATCGAACCTTGTGGAAGGCCCATTCTGGATTGTCGGGGAATTGTGTTTTTCCCATTAATTTTAACACACTACTCTCTACATTTTAGACATGATTCAAACCAGCTGGTTGCCTGTTCAGAAAATTTAAGAGTTATTAGTTTATTCAGAAGTATATCATGGTTGACGATATCAAAGGCCTTTTTAAGGTCTAAGAACACTGCTCCCACTATATTACCTTTATCTAATGAGCTCTTGATGTTTTCAGCAAGGTAGCAATTTGCCATTTCTGTTGAATAACCTGGTTTAAAAGAGAATTGTTTATGATGGATGAGTTCGTTACTTTCAAGGAAATCAACCAGTTGTTCTGCAATAACTTTTTCCAGGACTTTTGAGAAAATGGGTAAAACAGAAATCGGTCTATAATTACCTACTTGATCTGGTGCTCCTGCCTTAAGAATCGGTGTGATGATTGCTGTTTTCCAGCTTTGTGGGAATTTACCAGTTGTAATGGATAGACTTATGAGATGTGCTATTGGTTTGACCAGGGTTGTCATGAATTACTCCTCGGGGCAGGGAGGAGAGACCAAGACACTGAACTGCAGTTTGTGATATTTATTAACAAAACACAAAAAGTCCAAACAGTGTGCAAACACAAAAATCCAAACTCTGCACAAAGTAAACTTATGAATGAAGACAACAAGGGGTAGACAGGATGCACAAAGAACATCAGAATGGGGACAGGGTTCTGATGCAAACAACTCTTTAGAATCCACCAATAAGGGAGAGAACTAATTGTCCTTAAATAGAGCCAGAAACAAATGAACACAAATGACAGCAGGTGTGGATCGCATGAGCGGGCAGGAGGAAACAATGATTACAGATTGGGGTCAACTGGGAGCAATGAGAGGGGAGAAGACGAGACTGAC
The DNA here is from genome assembly GCA_020510985.1 of Pholidichthys leucotaenia. Lineage (NCBI taxonomy): Eukaryota > Metazoa > Chordata > Actinopteri > Cichliformes > Pholidichthyidae > Pholidichthys > Pholidichthys leucotaenia. The sequence continues at coordinate 290,793,359 of CM035838.1, forward strand.
AGCTGACAGGAGCACCGCCCACAACAGAGCAAAAATCCGGAAGTGCCACTGACAGCTACAGCCCCGGAGAGAGAGAACACAACAGTACAATAATAAAGAACTAAATGCCAACAAATAAGGACTGAGGGATAAATACAAACAAATGCAAAATAAGAAAGTAGCCAAAACTATGATGATATAAAGAGGGGGATAAGAAGAATAAGAAACAATAACAGATATATGAAAACCAACCACGGATAAAATGACAGGAACCAAGAACCCAAGATACAACAAATATACAAATATGGAGAAAGACCATGAGACTGAGCATGGCGGAAACCCCCAGTGCTCAGCTCATGACAAGGGTGGTGCTATGATTTTTAATAAGGGCTGTGTCCAATCCAAACAAATCCTTTGCCTTTGAATTATTTAATTTATTAATGATTTTACCTACTTTCTCTTAGTCAACCTCCTTGATAAGAGAATGATTGCGGTGAATCTGTCACAGCAACCTGTGGCAATTTTACTGGTTCAAATTTTTCAGCAAGTTCCTCCACTGACTGAATAAAATAACTGTTGAAATTGTTTGCAATTTCTTCACTATCAGTGCTGATCATTCCATTTGTTTCTGGTGCCTGGGTTTAAGTTTAGTAATACTGTTCAAGTGTTTCCAGAGAGAGTTGCCATTTCCTTCAGATTCCTCAATCAATTGTGTAAAGTATGTGGTTTTTGCTTTACACAGTTCCTTGATGACCTTAATCCATCCATCCATCTTCTTCCGCTTAATCCTTTTCGGGTCGTGGGGGGGCTGGAGCCTATCCCAGCACCTTTGGGCGAGAGGCAGGGTACACCCTGGACAGCTCGCCAGTCCATCACAGGGCCAACACAGAGAGACAGACAACCATTCACTCTCGCAGTCATACCTAAGGACAATTTAGAATCCCCAGTTTGATTCCAGTTAATCTAACTTGCATGTTTTTGGCATGTGGGAGGAAACCGGAGAAATCCCGGAGAAAACCCACACAGACACGGGAAGAACATGCAATCCTCAGACCCTTAAAAATAAGGTGGTCTATATTCAGTTTGGTACATACTGACTTTTTCAGTGCAAGATCTCTTTTTTCATTAGATTCATTTGATTGCGCACCGTCACACTTCTTTGAAATGACTCTCCTCCTCCTAGTGCATAGCAGGCACACTGTCTACTGGTAATTTGATGGCATGATGCAAGGCGTAAAAAACAGACAATGCACTGACAGAAACTAACAAAAACACTGGTGCATGTCGAAAAATCTGTCGGAAAAGTGTGTGGATGATCGTCAAAACAGGGCCCCTTATGTTAGTTGTTGGTGGAGTGATGAGTGTCACTGCAGGAAACCCAGGTTCAAAGCCTCATTGGGTTAACTGAAATTGCTTTAACTTTTGATATTTATTATTGTGATTTTGAATTTGATGCAAATATAGAAACACCAGAAATAATAGTGTTATTAAAACACCCCCCCAAAAAAAGAATTGAAGAAAACTTGAACCTTCCCATCTGAGATTTAAATTCAGGTCTCCATGGTGACAGGCAGACAAGCTCCCCACTATACTCAAACTGGATTTATGCACCCACATCGATGCGACGTGGCTGCAACAGTGTCGACACAATATTCCCTGCGTTGCCCGACATACACCTCTCTAGAGGAGAGGTGCATATCGGTGACGCAGATCGTAATTGCTGTGATTGGTCTGCTTTGTTTCGTCTTCACATTTCCTGGTTCTCGTCTCTGCTACGCTCTGCCCGTTCATGGCAGCACAACTTCCAGAGCGAGTCGGTTAAACAACGACCCAAATTCAAAAGAATATTGAGGAAGTGAGCACATACAGAAGATTTTATGGCTCATCAAATCCCCAGTAATTACACAGATTGTCAAATAATGGCAGCGGTGGTGGTCGGACGCATGATTTTCTCTGACTTCTTCTCTTTTTCTCTGTACAGTGATTGTATGAAAAGCTGCTTTTTCTTAACATTTATTAGCTCCAACTCTATCATAATCTACTCTTGTCCGTCGCTATTTAATAAACAAAAATACACGACGAACAAAAATCACTGTACACATCGACTGAAACCTGTTTTGGCACCAGAACAATGCATTCCACCCAACACATAAGAAAAAAATGCCGATCACGGCGTTGGTGATGTACGTCTGTAATGGTGTTGACGTGATGCAGGTGCATAAATCCAGCTTAAGGGTAGTATCTCATGGTGGAGCGAATGCTGAACAAAGTGGCAAACTTTGGATTTGCCAACATTCTTCAGAAAAATTGGCAAATCAAGCTAGTATTTCACGGAGCGGCAAATACTGAGGAAAGTTCATGAACGCTGCACTTTTTGTGTTTAATCAGGGTTTGTAAAAGGTTGCAAAGGGTTCGCACACAGTTTTTAATGTCACCAACAGGACTGTTGTAAAGGGGCACCCAAATTTTTTTCATCCAACCATACAGCACTTGTGTGAACACATTAGTGTTATTGCACTGATGTTAATGGGCAAGGGCTGAACTGATCATTCATTTGTTAAGGTGTAAGCAGCACTGACTTGACTGTGGCTCAGGGCATTTAGAGAATATTAGAGGTTTGGGAGTTTGTGTTGATCTGTTCTTGTCAGGCTGGGCTAATCGGGCAACACTGAGTAATGATCAAATGAGCTCAGCCACAGCAGAAGGCAATGGTGACAGCCAAAAGAAGCCACAAAGCCTCTGTGTTGATAAAGAGACGGGGAGGAAGAGGACGGCAGTGTGATGGGAGAAAGGGAGTTGTAAAACAAGAAAAGAAGTAAGGAGATCAGTAGAAAAATAATAAAAAAAATAGACACAGATTAATGAGAATGTAGGCACTTGGGAGTGAGCTGTTTCATTGATGTCCTCCTACTTACACACCGGGGATTCACTATGAGTGTGAGTTTTGAGACCGACCCTCAAAACTCAGTGCATTTAAAGTGACAAATCAAATCGGAGGTTTTTCATCTCCCGTGTATCCTCCTCTTCGTCTTCCCATGTTGGTGTGAGATGAGTCACCCACAGAAGGGGCCGTCACTCCTATTGTCACTGTTGGAGATGGGAGCACCACGGGGTGCGAGGCCTGCATCAGCATGCTTGTACCAAGAGATGGGCAGGGAGGATGATGACAACAAATGGTATCATGGGGAACGGGGTTGAAAGAGAAAGAAATTGACAGTGGGTGTAAAAGAATATCATTTGGTTGCTAACAATGATCCAAAAATGTGGACTGCTCATATATGAAGCAAATAATGCTGACAAAGCATAAATCTCCATATATTAAGTACTTTAGGTTATGAAAGATCTTACTATTCTGTTATTGTGTGTCAAATAAATACACATTATACCCTGGGTGATATCGCAAGGGTGATGTTCAGAGCTGTAGTAACTACAGAGGCACAAAGTTGATCAGCCGCACTATGAAGATATGAAAAAGAGTTGCTGAAGCCAAGTTAAGAGGAGAGGTGACAATCAGTGAGCAGCAGTATGGTTTCATGTCAAGAAAGGGTACTGCAGATGCAGTGTTTGCTTTAAGAGTGTTGATGGAGAAATATAGAGAAGGTCAGAAGGAGTTGCACTGTGTCTTTGTGGATCTAGAGAAAGCAGATGACAAGCTGTCATGAGAGGAAGTGTGGTACTGTAAGAGGAAGTCAGGAGTGGCAAAGAAGCACGTGAGGGTGGTGCAGGACATGTATGAGGACAGTGAGACGGTTGTCAGGTGTGCTGTAGGACTGACAGATGGATTCAAGGTGGGGGTAGGATTACATCAGGAATTGGCTCTGAGCCCCTTCTTGTTTGCCATGGTGATGGACAGGCTGACAGACGAGGTCAGGCAGGAGTCTCCGTGGACCATGATGTTTGCAGAAAACATTGTGATCTGTAGTAAGAGTAGGGAGCAGTTGGAAAAGAACCTGGAGAGGTGAAGGGATGCACTGGAGAGAAGAGGAATGAAAGCCAGTAGGAGTAAGACAGAATACATGTGTGTGAACAAGAGGGAGCCAGGTGTAATGATAAAGAGCAAAGGTGTAGAGCTAGTGAAGATAGATGAGTTTAAATACCTGGGGTTAACCATCCAAAGCAATGGAAAATGCACAAGAGAAATGAAAAAGAGAGAGTAGGCAGTTTGCAGCAGGTGAAGACAAGTGTCAGGGGTGATTTGTGACAGAAGGATAGCAGGTAGACTGAAAGGGAAGATTTACAAGACAGTAGTGAGACCTCTTATGATGTTTGGTTTGGAGAAGGTGGTACTGAAAAAATATAGGAGGCAGAACTGGAGGTGGCAGAGCTGAAGCTGATTCTCATTGGGAGTGACTAGGAAGGACAGGATTAGAAATAAGTATATCTGAGGGACAGCTCAGGTTGAGCGATTTGGAGACAAAGTAAGAGACACAAAGCTGAGATGGTTTGGACATGTGGACAGGAGGGATAGTGGATATGTTGGACAAAGGATTTTGAAGATGGAGCTGCTAGGCAGGAGAAAAAGAGGAAGACCACAGAGAAGATTCATGGATATAGTGAAGAAGGACGTGGAGAGGGTTGGTGTTTCAGAGGAAGATGCAAGGGATAGAGTGAGTTGTAGGCAGATGATCCGCTGTGGCGATCCCTAAAGGGGAAGAGGAGGAGAAGGAAAAGAAAAGAAGAAGGAGGAAGAGGAGAAGAAGAAGAAGCCCTGGGATCAAAGTAGCTTTAAATTCTTACAGGTACTAAACCATGACCTGGTTTAGTACAATGTTCACCTCTCTCCTCAGCTCCATGAATCCCTGAACAAAATCTTTCACTATTTTAATACTTGTATGTGTTATAAACAAAATATATGCCTGTCATTGTCTGTAGCAAATATGTTTTAATATTTAAAGTGCAACTAAAGTCCTCAGAAAAGTTTGGAAACATTATTTCAGTCATTGATTTCTCTTCTTTAATAATACCAATTGGTATTGTATTTTACTGTATATCATTGGAAAGCCTGATTAGTCATCTTTATAACAAGGTACAACTTGTAAGGATCATGCATTTGTGAAATGAGCAACACAGCTAAATGTGTGGCTAGCACCACCCAGAAATTTGACAAAATTCCCTGCAATAGACTCCTGTTGGTATTCACTCTTGTTTTCAGTTTCAAGTGCTGCCAGGTGTGTGCCAGTCACAGATGTAAATGAACACTTGTGGGATCAGTTTGAGTGAGCTGTATGTGCTAGAGCAGGGATGAGCAACGTTGGTGGTAGTGAGGGCCACATAATTTTTTCCTTACCTCCCGAGGGCCACATTTACATGTCAACCTTCCGTGGGGGGGGGGTATTAATTCCTCCAAAGTCAAAAGTTTCACAATTAAAAGTCAAAATACAAATGAAAATAAAAGCTACTCAGTGTTTTCTCATATTAGAATTAAAATTGCTGATAAAATTATATCTGCCCTGCAATGGACTGGCGATCTGTCCAGCGGTACCCTGCCTCTCGCTCAAAGATGCTGAGATAGGCTCCCGTCCCCCCGACCCGAAAAACATTAAGCAGTAGAAGATGGATGGATGGATGGATGGATGGATGGATGGATAAAATTATATCATGACCTAATTTTTAAAACTCTCTCCATCAAAATGATGACCAAAGAGAAATTCCAGATGATAATTAACAAAAAAAGCCAAGAAAAAACGGAAATATGATGAGGCTTAGCTTGCTCTTGGATTCATTGTGGGTGTGGAGGGGCAGAGAAATAGCTGTGGGTAAGTGGGCTTGTTAATGGCTCCCCAAAATGGGGAATAAAAAAAGGTTTAAGCGCCACTGGTATAAATGAACAAAAAATAAAATTAGCAGATTTAATGACCACAGTCTCTGAACTTTTACTGCTGACATGGATTGAAACTGTTAGCACTTCGTCTGCTCTTTAGAAAGAAACTTCAAAGCTTTGAATATTTTTCTGCACAGTTAGAAGAAAAGCCTCCGAGCTCATGAGGCTTCCCTGCCAAACAAGAAAAATGCTACAGCTCCTCAGTAGTAGTCATTCTTGTATAAAAACAGCCTACTTTGTACATTTACTGCTGTTTACAGCCTATTAATACACTCTTAGCAGGCAACATACCTTAAAAACATGTTCTCCACTGGTGCACTGTTCCCTCTAGCTCCCTCACTCTCACTCTCTCCTTGACTACTTGCACACAGAGCAGCACCTAGGTTTCAATTAGTGCTCCTACTGCTGGCAGACTCTATAATTGCATTTAAGAATGCGGTTCCAAATACGGCAAATGTGATATAAATAAATAATTGCATTTGGAAATGGACTGGCGGGCTGCAGTGGATGAGGGGGTGGGCTGCATGCGGCCCGTGGGCCACCAGTTGCCCATCCCTGTGCTAGAGTGACCAACACAACCATGCTGGTTGACCTTCAACAACTCCTGGTTAAGGAATGGGATGCTATCCCAGAGCAAAATGTGACCAGCATGAGGAAGAGTACCAGGCTGTTGTGGCTGCCTGTGCATCTTCCACATGCTAAGGTGGTCCCTGACAGTGTAAAATGAATAAACTGTAAAAATGGCCAATAAAATTATGTGTTGGTTTTTCCTTATTACTGTGGGAGAGTGCAGTCATCCAGTCTACCAAACAACTCAAAACAAGAGTGAATACCAACAGGAGACAATGGCAGGGGATTCTGGCACACTTTGGGGGGTACTACCCACACGTTTAGTCATGTTGCTCATTCCACAATTGCCAATCCTTACAAATTGTACATATTGTGAAGGTGTCTAATTAGGCTTTCCAACTATATAAAACCCAATCCTATTGGTATTATTAAGAGGGGAGAAATAACTGACTGAAATAATGCTTACCATTTTTAGGAGTTTAACAACCTCACAGCTTGTGGTATGCAAAACTTTGGCTACCCCATGACAAATACTGTAGCATATTTTTAATTGACAAGATGTAAACACTCTGTATTGGGCAGTGGTCCACAACCACTGAGCCATGGATCAGTAAAGGTACATGGACCACTTGGTACCAGGGCGCACAGAAAAAAAGAAATAATTTAATTTTGTTCCCCTTTATTACTATTGGTGTCTGCTGGGTGCTATATTTTGTAAAAATTACATCTCTGTCTTATTATTCTCTCTCTTCCAATTGACTTGACTTCCTTCTTTTAGTGTCTGTCTGTGCATCTTGTCTCAGTAATAAAGGGTGATGCTCGAATATTAAACCCAGAAGCTAACTAGCCAAAATAAGTAAAAAATAGTCATCTTCAGAAAGTTTCTTTGGAAAAGGGGAAAAGGTCCAGTGATGACAAAGCAGATGAGACCATCTCATTGTAGGAAAACATGCTTGAGGTTCCCACTGATTCTGCCAGTCCGTCTTTTTCAACCATAAAAATAGCACGCAAAAATGGTTTATGACATATAAAAAATTGTGTCTTAACATTTGGTATGGACAATATGGCCTAAAAATGATATCACAATATTTTTGCAAACTCTTGCAATAACAATATTGTTCACGATAGCGCAAATTTTTGTTTTTTTCTTTTTAATTTATAAAACAGTTTCATTAAGAAGAAAAGAAATAAAAATGACAGAGATGTTTCATGGAGTTTGCATGTTCTCCCCGTGTCTGCGTGGGTTTACTCCGGGATTTCTCCGGTTTCCTCCCACATGCCAAAAACATGCAAGTTAGGTTAATTGGCAAGGGACAGCGCGGTGGAGGAGTGGTTAGCACTGCGGCAGCACAGCAACTCACCCTTGGCCGGGGGATCCTGGGTTCGATCCCAGCCCCCGACCAACAGTGATCTGTGTGGAGTTTGCATGTTCTCCCCGTGTCTGCGTGGGTTTACTCCGGGATTTCTCCGCTTTCCTCCCACATGCCAAAAACATGCAAGTTAGGTTAACTGGCATCAAACTGGGGATTCTAAATTGTCCTTAGGTATGACTGTGAGAGTGAATGGTTGTCTGTCTCTCTGTGTTGGCCCTGCAATGGACTGTCAATCTGTCCAGGGTGTACCCTGCCTCTCGCCCAAAGATGCTGGGATAGGCTCCAGCACCCCCGCGACCCGAAAAGGATTAAGCGGAAGAAGATGAATGAATGAATGAATGAATGAACGAATGAATGAAAAACAGTTTCATAGGCCAGTGTTATTTACCCTCAACATATTTAGTAAAAACAAAACAAGAACTCTCTTATTTCTCAAATTTATAAACAGCAGCTCAGGTTTAGTTTCAAATATTTTTTTGTTCTCTATCAAATATTACAAGAAAATACTATAAACCATATCCTAAGTGTACTTACATAGTTGGGGTTTTATTCTGAATAAGTTTACCTGCATCAGTAGTCCCCATTGCACAGACATCTTTTGGGATTTATTGGCTCTTGTCGCACTGAAGGGATGTTTTGTCTTTTGGTTTGATTTTGTTTGTTTGGGTGGTCGAATAAAACCAAGCTGAAGCAATCAAAATGGAACAAAAATAAAACTCCAGAGACTTCGGATGTCAACACTGCTCCAAGGCGAGCAGTGTTGTTGATGCGTTGTAGATAGGGAAAAAATTGGGGCAGATTATATGCATTGCTGCACCGGTTTTTGTTTTCCAAACATGGCAGCAGTCTGGAACTGCCTTAAAACTAAAATATTTCAACACAACTAGACACAGACACTCTGATGATGGGGCGGTAGCTTCCCGCGCCATGTTTGTTTTGCCGATGTGATGTCATCACGCAGCAGGCCCCAAATATCATGATTTTTACACCAGTATCAAAATTACCAGTATAAAATTGATAACGGTATTATCGTGATTGATATGAAACGGCACACCCCTACTTAATTTTTTTTGTCCACGGTGTAGATCCCAGTAAAAATCTGCATCTGGAACTAAAGTGTTGGAAGAGATATGCACTTTCTGAACACTTTTAATTATACAGTATGTATATAATATTCTAAAATACTGAAATCTACTAAACTCTGTACTATGTTTGGTGATTGTGAGCACACTTGACACCCCCCGACCCATTTTAAAAAATAAAAAGGAGCCAGAAAATAGTCAGAGGATAAAAGAGAAATAAAAATGTATCTAGACCTGCTTCGTCTTCTTTGTAGTATAACCCTGTCTATCACTCATTACAATCCTTCATTTTCAGGAGAGGAAAAAGAAACCACAGAAAAGTAGAGTTCATGCAAATGTGGGTATCTCAGTTATTTCTTCCTGTAAAATGTTTCTAGTCAGTAAGTGTACATATGGCAGATGTGTCACTGTGTTCTACCTGAGACTATAAAGTAGGGCGCAAATTGTGTCTGCTCTCTGGGGAGACAGTCTTGAGTCATACACCCCGAAAAAAAAAAAAAAAAGCTCAAAAATATCCCCCTAGTGAAACACTGGAGGTACGCAAACCTGGATGCACAGACAAAAAACTCACACAACACTAAATACCTGAGCATACCCAGGGGACTCAGACAGGCCTTGTCACTTTTTTATTTAGTGCAACCTTATGTAATCTTCACGTAGTTGATGAGGCAGGAAATTAGGATGGGGAGAGAAAGAGTGAGGAGAGAAGTTAAGACCTGAGGGGTGACGTGCCCAGCGCAGCTGCAGCGAACCACTGTTATGGCCTCGTTTGAGAGACGGAGGCAGGCAGATACCTCAGCATGGTATTAGACGCCTGGTGCTTCATGGAGGAAAATTGATTGCCCCGGTTTCAGCTGGCTATCCAACCTCGACAGAGGCATTTCTTCCCCTATACAGTGGTGAAGAGCCTCCTGTGGTGCTGGAGATTATGACTTTACAGCCTTGGGTACTCAGGCTGAAGAAGCGTGATGTTGTAATAGTGCACAGATACCTCAGAGGCCAAAAACTGAGTCACATGGATGAGCTTACAATGTGCATCCCCTGTAGAAATGCACTGCTTGTCATATACCTAGTACTCTCAGAATAGCACTAAAAAAAGAGACACTCATTTGCTAACTTCAAAGTAGATATCGATATACAATCACGGGGAAAATCTTATGCATTTTTAACATCATTGCACACATCCTTGTCCTTAGCGTTTGTCCAAAATAGACTTATTAGAACAACCCAGCCAAAAAAAGCACTACGACAAAAAAAATCCTGAAACTGGATCAAGTTAAAACCACTTGTTGAACTCAACACAACACCTCTGAACCCTGTGGAGGAGGTGATGGCGGCCAAGCTGACATCCATCATGAACACCTCTCACCTGCCGCATGACGCCATGGGGAGCTTTAAGCAGCTCCTTTTAGTGACCGACTGAGACACCTACTGTGCAAGACAGATATTTTCCACAAGTCCTTCATCCCCACAGCTGTTCGACTGTTCAAGAACATCATGTAACATCATGTTTCATTAAACACATATCTTCATTTCGTCACACATACAGTTGCAATCAAAATTATTCAATCGCCACTGCAAATTAGGTTTACTGGCAAAATGTACAAACTAGCAGCTGTTTGTAATAAACAAATCAAACAAGAACAATTTAAATAGCTCAACACAACTAATGTTACAAGTGGATTCTCAAAATTCAATACAGAATGCCACTTTTAATGATGACTGCAGTCTCAAAATTACTCAGCCTCTTCATGCCAAGCATCTTTAGCGCTTACTAGAGCCCCCATTTGCTGTTATGACATGCAGCAAACATGATGCAAAGCCAGACACCAGCTTCTGGCAGCATTTCTGGGGAATTTTAGCCCATTCCTCATAGGCAAAAACCTAAAGTTCACTAATATTCTTGGGTTTGTGTGCCGCAACAGCCTTTTTCATATCCTACCAGAGAATTTCAATAGGGTTCAAGTCAAGTGACTGTGATGGCCACTCTAGTATCTTCCAGAACTTCTTCTGAAACCAAGCCTTGGTGGACTCTGATGTATCATTGTCCTGTTAGAAGGTCCAATAATGTCCAAGCTTCAGCTTCCTCACAGACGGTATGACATTTTCTCCCAGGATTTCCTGATACTTGGTTGAATCCATCTTGCCCTCTGCACGCAGCAGGTTTCCAGCCCCAGAGCACCACTCAGTCACTGCCATGCTTTACATTAGACATGGGTTTTTTTTCAGCCAAATGCTTCAATCTTTCTCCTTCAGACATAGCGCCGATCCATAGACCCAAAAAGTTCTAGTTTTGTTTCACTGCTCCACAGAACAGAATCCCAAAACCTCTTTGGATTATTTATATAGTTTTGAGCAAATTGGAGCCAACTTTTCATAACACAAGGTAACAGATAAACATGCTCATAAAAAACATGTTCACCTTATTGTTCCTGGAACATTAGACCGTGTATATGTTACAGTCAGTTGTGTGGTTTTATTTGTAGAAATAAAAGACACTGTACATACTTACTAACAGCAATATAAACTGTTTAAGTTGTGTAGTGAAGGTTGTAAGCAGTTAAACAGCAGTAACAATAATAGCAGCAATGATCTAGTGCAAAGATTATAGGCTACTATAGTATACTATAGTGTAATATCGATGCTGATGGATGCAAACTTTCTATCTCCAAAACAGACATTTTTCAGGAAATAAAAAAAACCCCTGCACATCTGATTATCCGTTACCCCTGTGTCTCACGGAGTGGAGAAAGATGAGAAACATTCACAAACGTTGTGCTTTTTGTGTTTCATCAAGGTTCATTAAAGGTTGCCAAACAGTTTAGCAACAGTTTTTAAGGTTTTAAGGTTTAACAATTTTTCTTGTTGTTATACCAAATATATTTGTCCACAAACAATTGCAAAATATTTGTAAGCGTTTGTAAATGGTTGTAACGCATATCGTAAAGTTCTTTTTGGTTGGCCAAGTAGTGAGCACTAGCAACTGTTTAAGACCCTTCACAACAAAAACTGCTGACGACCTTAAAAACTGTTTGTTGAACTGTGCAAACTGTTTGGCAGCCTTCTGCGAACCCTGACAAAACCCAAAAAGTGCAGCTTTCATGAACGTTTGTCAGCATTCACCATACCGTGAGATACTACCCTTACAAAATTTATTCACATGACTTTTCTAATGTTTTTTATTTGTGTAATATTAGTAAAAAAAAACAAAGCAAAGACATAATTTATACATAGACATGTTTCCAAATGATGATTCAGATCACCACCAAAAGTAATTCACTTCCAAGTTGGGATAAGTTGCATCACTGGTAAAAATTTCCATCCAAAACCCATCCAGTAAGTTTTGTGTAATCCTGCTAACATAGAAACATGGACAAATGCCATTTTAATCATAATTTTTTTTCACAGTGTTTTAAAACTCTAGCACCCAGTAATAATTCAACAATGTCGTTGTACTAGCAGGTGTTCAGACAAACAACTGTGCGGTGTTACTAAGAGTAAATGTGTCAATCTGGATGTCAAAAAATGGTCAGATACTCAAGGGAAAAAGTAAATTAATAAATTAAAAATTATATTTGGCATCTAGTCATCAGTTGCAGTTGTAATATTCTATTCGACAGTGAACTGGTCAGTCTCACTGGGGGGAGAAAAATAGATGAGAAAAGCCAGTGTTGCTTCCTGGGAGAAATTTTAAAAATTAAAATAATTTTATTCACCAGTTGACAAGGTTAAAAGAAAAAAAATTCATGACTGTGATTGGGAATCAACTGTAATAGAACTCATACATATAAAATTTCATTCCTTTATTCAGATACCAAAAACACCTACATTAATGTCCCACACACGTAATTGGCAATAAAACTGGAGTCTTAAAGCACTATTGACTTAATTGAGATTGAGAATGTGTCACTTAAAAGGACTTGCTGAACATAATCACCAGAGTAAGAGCTGGAAAATTTGAATGTGAATGAGCTGGCTGTGTGCTAAAAATAGTCTCATGGATATTTCTGCTTTTTCCAGTTCAGCTGGATCACACTGTGTTATCATTTAAAATTTCTCAGCATCTATGTATTTGACGCAGAAAAGAGTGGGCATGTCATGAGTACTCACTCACGCTCAGTGATGTACCAACTTGCAGAAACCTTATTATGGTTAAGAAGTCAACAAGTTGTGACTCACTTTCACGAAAGTAAAGCTAGCAAGCATCATCTCTTAACAAGTGTTGAATATCATCATGCAAGGTGGAGGGATGGATGTTTGAAATGGAAATGTGGCCAAAACTCAAAATGCCGTCTTTATCTCTCTTTCTCTCTCTCTCTCTCTCTCCTGTGGTCCCTCCCCGGTGGTGACATTAAACAGTGAGCTGCCGCCGCCTCTATTATACGGAATAGGTCAGCTTCCAGGCTGCCGTCTCCCTGCAAACACACACTATTTACCAGCCTGTCTGCAATTACACACACACACAAAGGATGGAGGAGGCATGAACAGGTGCGGGTTCATATATGCTAGCATGCACATGCACACACAAATACACACCTGATATACTATGAGTGTATACATTATTCATGAATTCTAATTTTTCGATAAATTCTGTTGCAAGACTTCATTACCTAAAGTGCAAAATAACGCAATTATTAGGCTTTCACCTCCCCTGGAATTTGGATTTTCTCAATCAAGCTAAAGCTAGTATTTTGAATCTTATACACTTGATTACAGTAGAAACTGGCATAGTTGGTTTAGGTTAAAATCAGACTGTGATTATATCACATTTGAAATTTGGATATACAAACTAAATACTTTTTAAGCAATAAATACTGATGATATTATACTGATGAAATGATATTGTCATAGTATGTTACTAGGAAAGGGAGTTGGGGAGAATCGATACAGTGTAATATTGTCATACTTTGTGTTGTATCAACTCAGAGAGAGAATTTTGATAATTCATTAAGAATTATTAATCAGTGTTGCAAATACAAATTTACTTATTTGGGTACTAGAGCAGTGGTTCCTAACCTCCGGCCCCTGGAACGTTCAGGTTTCCGTGGGAAATTTTGTAATTTCACTTCTTATTTAGTCCAAAAAAGTGCAGACCATTTGCCGTTGTTGTGTATGCGCTCTGTAGGCACCCATGCACCACAATGAGGAGCATATGCCATATGAGGAGCACATGCAAAGACTCCAGTCAGCTCTTCTCCAATACTTCCTCGTTGCTAATGTGCTTCCACCATTTGATGTTCAGTATCAGTTGCGAGAGCCTCATCGTGAAGCAGTTTTCTTGCGGCCCAAGTATCATGATAATAAAATAACTTTTTTCCAAGCCAGCATTGGTAACAAGTGTATTAGCCGCAGTTTCACCAGTTTTCCACCAGTTTCTTAATGTGCTTTAGGTACATGGATTTCATATAAAATGCAGCAGTAAATGTATCTTCCAGGTTTAAAAACTGCACTGCCACTGTCTAATGTGCAAAAGGAGAAGAGTGCTCCGATCCTCTCTCAGTGAATTAATTACTTTAATAAACATATTTGCTAGTCTGTCTGTGATTGTAATTGCTTTTTAAAAGTCATATTAAATCCAGCGCATTCATTTTTCTAAATTGAGGTCACTGACAAAATAATTTGCAGTACATACAATACTTTGTAATTAGCAATCAGTGAGTCTAATTTGTCACTCAAAACTAATCTTTAGTTTTGGCATCTGCTTTAACAAATGAATAATGTGACAGCTCCAGCAAGCGAATCATCCACACTTTGCACACAAACTATTAAGGCCAGTTACCAATGAACATGCTCTTCATTTGACTGTAGGAACAATGACTGTACTGTTTAGAGACAGCAGAAATTCATCATCACATCTATGCAGCATCATCAAAATGTAAACAATACTTTGCCAAAATATGTCTGCCTCAATAAGCTTACAAAACGTAGTATCAGTACCCCTGTGTTTCAATAGTTTTTCTAGATTAAAGATGATATAAATATATACAGTATCCATTGTTGTTTTTTTTGTCCACAGAATACCTGGTGCTGTTACTGTATTAATCAAATAAAATAAATGAAATAGATGGGGAAAACAATAGTCACGGGTACCCGAGCATGAATTTGTCACTGACAAATTCACTCGGTGATGATTCTCTGTATGTTCATCACTAAGAGCAATGCTTCAGATTCAGCTGTTTTCTCCAATAATATAAAAATACTGATCAAAGCAGCTTTTTAAGTTCCTCTAATATTTCCTGTCTTGTGCTGGACAGGCAGAAATGTTTGCTCCAGCCGACCAAATACTTTCCCTTGCACAGCACGCGCTGGAGGCAGAGAGCGAATAAGGCAACACACACCTGCACTGTGTGTTAGGGTGTGTGATTCATTATACGGAGGGTTGACTTTATGACGACGAAGCAAGTCTTACGTCCCTGGTCAGTCTTTGCCGATGACCGAAAGACAACATGAGCAAAACTGCAGGAGCTGCAGGAAAGAAGTAATGAACAAGAAGAAAATGTGAAGAATGAGTGTAAAGGGACGTAAAGGGGGAAAGAGAAAAAAAATGAAGCTAAACTTGTACAGAATCACACGCAGCTCACAACCCGGTGAGTTCTGTTTTTATTATAGCCACAGATACAGTGGATTAGACTTCACACGGGACTTACGGGGTCATTAACTTAGAATATGAAAAGAGTAATTTTGAGATGCTCTGTTGACTGAAGGTTTCTCTACATGAACATAAAAGATCTCTTTAACCCCACTCTTGAACCATCGATCCTCTGTCCAAAATGTGCATGTCATCATCCTCAAATACAGTGGCGTGAAAAAGTGTTTGCCCCTTCCTGATTTCTCATTTTTTGTATGTTTGTCACACTTAAATGTTTCAGATCATCAAACAAATTTAAATATTAGACAAAGATAACACAAGTAAACACAAAATGCAGTTTTTAAATGAAGGTGTTTCTTATTAAGGGTAAAAAAAATCCAAACCTACATGGCCCTGTGTGAAAAAGTGATTGCCCTCCTGTTAAAACATAAATTAACTGTGGTTTATCATATCTTTGTAAAGTTGAGTTCAATTTCTTTAGCCACACCGAGGCCTGATTACTGCCACACCTGTTCTCAGCCAAGAAATCACTTAAATAAGACCTGCGTGACAAAGTGAAGTAGACCAAAAGAGCCTCAAAAGCTAGACGCCATGCTGTGATCCAAAGAAATTAAGGAACAGATGAGAAACAAAGTGATTGAGATCTATCAGTCTGGAAAAGGTTATAAAGCCATTTCTAAAGCTTTGGGACTCCAGCAAACCACAGTGACAGCCATTATCCACAAATGGCGAACACATGGAACAGTGGTGAACCTTCCCACAAGTGGCCGGCTGACCAAAATTACCCCAAGATCATAGAAGAGGTCACAAAAGACCCCACAACAACAGCCAAAGAACTGCAGGCCTCACTTGCCTCAGTTAAGGTCAGCATTCATGACTCCACCATAAGAAAGAAACTGGGCAAAAATTGCCTGCATGGCAGGGTTCCAAAACGAAAACCACTGCTGAGCGAAAAGAACATAAAGGCTCTTCTCAGTTTTACCAGAAAACATCTTGATGATCCCCAAGACCTTGGGGAAAATACTCTGTGGACTGACGAGACAAAACTTTAACTTTTTGGAAGGTGTGTGTCCCATTACATCTGGCGTAAAAGTAACACAGCATTTCAGAAAAGGAACATCATACCAACAGTAAAATACAGCGGTGGTAGTGTGATGGTGTAGGGGTGTTTTGCTGCTTCAGGACCTGGATGACTTGCTGTGGTAAATGGAACAATGAATTCTGCTGTCTACCAAAAAATCCTGAAGGAGAATGTCCGGCCATCTGTTTGTGACCTTAAGCTGAAGCACACTTGGGTTCTGCAGCAGGACAATAATCCAAAACACACCATCAAGTCCACCTCTGAATGGCTTAAGAAAAACAATATGAAGACTTTGGAGTGGTCTAGTCAAAGTCCTGACCTGAATCTGATTGAGATGCTGTGGCATGACATTAAAAAGGTGGTTCATGCTCGAAAACCCTCCAATGTGGCTGAATTACAACAATTCTGCAAAGATGAGTGGGCCAAAATTCCTCCACAGCGCTGTAAAAGACTCATTGCCAGTTATCGCAAATGCTTGATTGCAGTTGTTGCTGCTAAGGGTGGCCCAACCAGTTATTAGGTTTAGGGGGCAATCACTTTTTCACACAGGGCCGTGTAGGTTTGGATTTTTTTTTACCCTTAATAATAAACACCTTCATTTAAAAACTGCATTTTGTGTTTACTTGTGTTATCTTTGTCTAATATTGAAATTTGTTTGATGATCTGAAACATTTAAGTGTGACAAACATGCAAAAAAAATGAGAAATCAGGAAGGCGGCAAACACTTTTTCACA
Source organism: Pholidichthys leucotaenia (assembly GCA_020510985.1). Lineage (NCBI taxonomy): Eukaryota > Metazoa > Chordata > Actinopteri > Cichliformes > Pholidichthyidae > Pholidichthys > Pholidichthys leucotaenia. The sequence goes on from CM035838.1 coordinate 290,810,588, forward strand.
CCACTGTAGATGTTCTTTGCCTGACAGATGGAGATAAACTGCTGAGACCATAGTTACAACAATGACTGGTAGGATACCTCTGTTTGCATCCTGTACTTTCATTCCTGACTGATGAAGGCATTTGGATGAATAGTGAAATGTTTCAGAAGTAAAAGAAATTCTTGAATCCAGCTGACTTGACTGAGCTTTCATACAGTATACTTACCTGCCTGGATGACTGAGAATCTTCATCAAACCATTTTCATACTCACTCTGGTGATGGCAGAATTGCTGCTGTGACCAACTCGCTTGGACGTGAATTTGCGTGTATTTGTGTCTTTAAATTGACTTTATATGTAATCATGCAGAGAAATTTGCTTTGGGTTTAGTCTGAACGCAGCAAATAGTTGGAGGAGCACATCTGTCTGCCATTGCCTAATCACTGCCACTATAAAGAAGGATCAGATATGCCGCCTGGTGCTGGAATATACACTTACTGTGTAAATTCTGCTCTCCCTTTCCTCATTTATTAGCCTTACCCTCTGTTTAAGCCTCTCCACAAAAAGGTATCTGAATTCCATTAAGGTGAATCTGCCTGCTCATTCCAGTTCTGGATGGTGAGGAGGATTAATTAAGAAAGGCAATTATCAGTCTTAGTTCAATCTGCCTGTTTGCTCTGATACAATGTTAAGACCAATGCCTAAGTGCCTGCCCATTTTTCTCAAATGTGTGAGTGATTGTTAGGTTTAAGTCACAACAAAAGGGCACTGCTTTTCATGATTGGCCCCTCGGGGCAGAGAGACAGACCCACACGCTGAACTGTGAGTTGCGAGATTTATTGAAAATAGCAAAAACATAAAGTCCAAAACGGTGCTCAAACACAAAATTCCAACAAGACAGAGTAACTTACAAATTACACACCAGAGCGAGGACAGGGCTCTGGTGGAGATGAGAAGAAACTTGGGTGAGACTTACTCAGGCTTACTCAAGACAGTGGCGACATGAAAAGAAAATGCTGTCCTTAAATAGGGTCAGAACAAATAACACAAGTAATGCCAGATGTGGGGTCACATGAGCGGGCAGAAGGTAGCAATGATTAATAATTTGGATCATCTGGAAGTAATGAGAGGAGAGTGCCCAGCACACAGCTGACAGGGCTACTCCCACACGGAGCCCCAACCAGGAAATGACAGCTGTCAACCACAACAATAAGGAGCAGAAGAATAAAATATAAACAAGTACAAACTGAGAAATAGATACCAATTGATACAGAATCAGAACAAAGTAAAACTAAGATATCAACAGGAAATAAAAAACATTGACAACAAATATATAAATACAGAGAAAAAGCCACGAGACTGAGCATGGCGGAAACCTCCAGTGCTCAGCTCATGACATCACTGGCAAAAGTGCCACATGTGGTTCCAGAGACTCAGGTTGAAGATCCATGTCCAAAGAAATCAGAAAACCAAATGAAAAGTGATTTCAAATGGGTAGAAGGCCAACCAATATTCTACATTGTTGTCACATTTACAAGAAATACAGTTTTCTATCTTTTGAAAATTATAACACTCTCAAATTTGCCTGTCGAATTTATAAAACATTAAATGGCTATTCACCACCCCCCTGGGAGAATATGTTAAATTGTGGACTGTCACCACTATAATATATATACATATATAACTGTACCCATAACCAGTGGATGCTCTGCAGCATGCGCATATGTATGTTCCGGTGCTTCACACACATATGCCCCGCCTGTTGTTTGTTGTTGCTGTGAGGTGCTTGGGTGCATGTGTGTGTACGCATACACAGCACTTCACTTGTGTGACATTTGAATGTTTGTTTTGTAGCACCTTAACTCTTGCACTTTAGCATATCCACTTTGTACAGTTTCATTGCAGATGTTCTTGTGTAGAACTGTTTGTTTGCGTGTTTTTGTGACCTGCCAGGGGACTACAAATGCAAATTAGCAGTATTGCTAAATGCGACCCGTGCTGGCAAAATGAGTCACTTTGAGGAAATTATCAAAACTGAGGTCAAGTTTTTTCCATATTCTGTATTGAAAGACCTTCAAAATTATATTTAATTTGTAGGAAGTGTGCAAAAATGGACCCAGAAAAAGCCGATTTGTTTATATTTTGGCTTTAGGTTTAAAACTTGCGTTCGATCGGTCGGGAGTTACGTCTTCCGCAAAAACATATATATTTTTAGAAAGTACGATTTCTAAGCTTTACAATGATACCAGGCACTCACGGGGGTTTTCCCGGGACTTGCCGGTAGCAAACAAAGAAACAGTCATGATTTATGACTTCTCGTGCCTGCAGCTCATAATGATGCAGTGCGTATTCCAACAAATTCTGCCAGCACAGGTCACAAATCTGTCATACTTACATTTTTATTAATGTTCATTAGTATGTAATGTCCCTTTCAAATAAACATTAAATTTAAACTTAAACCAACAAAGAGGCCCAGCCATCAGAGTGACATCTGAATGAGAAATAAAATAATAGTAGAACGAAATCTCTCTACACTCCAAAGCATTGTTTTGCACATTAATCAGCCAAGACAAAACCTAATTTGAGCTTTATGAAATTAGACTCAGCGGTGAGTTGTTCATGCACCATCATTAAGTTATTAAAACAGGTTAGGCTCTGTGGTGAGCCACCTCATCTAAAACGCTTCCCAACAGGCCAAGCCGAGTCTTTCACCTGCTGAGGGTGCATGCTTTATGACTATTCATTTTTTGCACTTCGCCTCAGTAGGGAGGCAGGATCTGGCACCGTCATTAGTCTGTCTGTACTAAATGAGCTTCCATTCATTCAGCAATTACATCCACCGATGAGCACTTGTGTGTCTGGAATGATTAAAGACTAAATAAGCGTCTTAACGCAGAGACAAAAGAAACTGCTGTTGTCTGAGAGGAGAGTTGGATAAGGATCATGCAATTCAACACCTTTTATTCAGGTTAGTGGACTCATTTATCTGGCAGGAGGAAGAGCGGACTGGTGAGGTTCCCTGATGCAATCGGAACATGTGGCATCACGGAAAATAAATTACTTACAAAGTTTTACAGAAGTGTAACCCAGAGAAGATATACAGTGCAGAAAATAAGTATTGAACACGTCAACATTTTTCTCATTAAACATATTTCTAATGGAACCATTGACCTGAGATTTTCACCAGATATCAAAAACAACCCAAGTAATCCATACCTACAAAGCAATCAAGGCAACTGTGTTCACAAAACAAGTTATATTTAATAGAGTGGAATCACACAGGGAATAAGTATTGAACACGCCTGGTGAAATTCATTTAATATTTAGTGGAAAAGCCTTTGCTGGTAATAGCTTCCAGATGCCCTGCTGTATGCAGAAACTAATCGCAGGCATTGCTCAGGAGTGATTTTAGCCCATTCTTCCACACAAACTGTCAAATCTTGAAGGTTCCGTGGGTGTCTTCTATGAACTCTGATCTTCAGTTTGTTCCATAGATTTTTCAATTGGATTCAGGTCAGGTGATTGACTGGACCATTCTAGCAGCTTTATTTTTCTTCTCTGGAGCCAATTGACAGCTTCCTTGGCTGTGTGTTTGGGATCATTGTCTTGCTGAAATGTCCACCCTCATTTCATCTTCAGCATCTTGGCAGATCACAACAGGTTCTTGTCAAGGATGTCTCTGTGCATTTGTCCATTCATCTTTCCTTCAATTAAATGAAGTCTGCCTGTACCATGTGCTGAAAAACACCCCCACATCATGATGGAATGTGCGGGGCCATTTCTCCTTCAAACATGTTGTGTGTTGTGGCATCCAAAAAGTTCAATTTTGGTCTCATCTGACCAGACTATATTCTCCCAGTATTTTCCTGGCTTGCTCAAATGCTGTGCATCAAACTTTAAACAAGCTTCAACAGGTTTTTTCTTCAGCAATGGAGTCTTGTGAGGTGAGTGGGCATAAAGCCCATGTCGGTTGAGTACATTATTTATTGTTTTCTTTGAAACAGCAGTACCTACCAATGCCAGGTCTTTCTGGAGCTCTCCACGAGTAGGCTTTGGCTGTTGGATAACTCTTCTGATAATTCTTTTGACTCTTGCGTCAGAAATCTTGTGAGGAGCTCCTGGTCATGGCCAGTTTATGGTAAAATAATGTTCTTTCCACTTCCCAGTGACGGCTCCAACAGTGCTCACTGGAATATTCAGCAGTTTAGAAATGCACCTGTAACCAATGCCATCATTATGTTTTGCAACAATAAGGTCGTGAAGGTCTAAGAGAGAGCTCTTAGCGTCTACCCATCATGAGTTCTTTGTGGTGTGGCAATCTGATATTTACAGACCTTTTTAAAGGCTGTCAGTCAGGACTTAACTAGGGCTGGGCGATAAAACGATAACGATAATTAGTGCAAAATAACTTCTTTTCAATAGAAAATACATTTTCGATAGAACGTCAATAGAAGTAATTCATTCTGTGTTTTAACAGACAGTGCTTTTGTAATGTGACAGTCTCCCCTGTGGGGTTGGCCTCTGGATCACTACTCAGGTGTGTGTCAGGTTCATATTCATTTATACTGTTTTGCTGCAAAACAAATTGCCCCTTGGGGACATAAATGAATAAAGTTGTAGTTGAAGTTGAAGCACGAAAAGCCAGTGAAAATGAGAATACACTGCACCAAACCAATCATGTGACTGGAAGTCACGTTGGATTGATGCACACAACAATGTGCGTAGGCACATAGGACCAATAGCCGAGGCTTAGCACACCTGCTAATGTTTGGGCTAGTGCAGCCGTGTTGAAGTTGGAGCATGGTTAAAAAGAAAATGACAGAAAACATTAATGAAAAATCCAGTAACAGTGTTACCAAAGAAGACACTGAAACGGACGCCGCCCAGTACTCAATAGGTGAGGAGATTGCTGAAAAGAAGGGTCCGAGGAATTCAGTAGTGTGGACAGAATGTCGGACTTAAGGGACTGATTAAAGTAATTGACCCTTGTTACCAACTCCCCGGAGGTAAACATTTCTCCCAGACGGCACTTTCCCAACTGTACACAGAATGTAGAGAAACGGTTGAAAAGGAGCTGCAAAGTGTGCCATACTTCACTACTATGTCAGATTTGTGGTCAAGTCGCACATCTGAACCATATATGAGCCTCACTGCCAACTTCATTGGTCAAGATAGGAATTTGAAAAGCAAATGTCTTCAAACTTTTCCTGAAGATCCTGAAGTCATTAAGTCATTGTTTTAAGACTGACTGAAGCACTTGCATCCTGGAGACTGAGTGAAGACAAACAAGTCTGCATCACAACAGACAGTGGGACAAAGGCTGCAGTGCTTGGGGCATGTACTTCACTCAGCTATCAGTAAGTTGATGAGCAGAATATTATAAAATATTTATATTTTATGTTTTATAATTATTTGAAATACAGTTGTGTAATGTTCTACACTACATTTGTCAAGTTCAACTTCTGACAGAAAATAAATATTTAAAATTAATCTTGTTATAGCTTCCCATTTCACTTAGGAGTAAAAAAGAACCTTTAAGCTTGACAGAAATAGTAATTTGATTCATATCGCAATATATATCGATATCGATCAATATGAAAAATGTTTTATTGTGACTGGAATTTTTTCATATAGTTCAGCCCTAGCCTTAACCAGCTGAAATTAATTTGCACTGATGGGAGATGGGATGGCTTCCTAAATTCTGATGGATTTCAGCTGGTTTCTTGGCTTTCTATGCCTTTTTGCACCTTTTTTCTTCATGTGCTCAATACCCATTCTCTGTGCCATTCCACTTTATTAAATATAACTTGTTTGGTGAACACAGTTTCCTTGATTTCTTTATGTATGGATTACTTGGGTTGTTACTGATATCTGGTGAAAATCTCAGGTCAATGGCTCCATCAGAAATATGTTTAATAAGAAAAATGTTGACGTGCTCAATACTTATTTTTTCTGCTGTATACTGTGCCCCTGTGTTGGAGGGAGTTCAACTTAAAAGAAATCAAGCCAAGTTAGTGTGAGGAGTAGAATGGGTCACAGTAATGCACCGTGCTGACCCAGGAGACGGTAGCATGTCGGGGAGGCTAAACTCCTCGACAGTTCACCTTTCTGAGCAAGTGTACTCTTCAGTAACACTGCAGCCACAAACACTGGATCAGACTGACATAACTGGGGCAGCTATCTGAGTGTGTGTGTGTGTGTGTGTGTGTGTGTGGGTGTGGGTGTGGGTGGGTGTGTGTGTGTGCACGCGCGCACGCATTTGGGTTGTGTCTGTGTTAAGAGTAGGAAATGTACCCTAACGCACAAACGATGAATGCATTCATCAATGCAATGTGTTCATAATTACTAAACATTGTATTGTATAGTTCGTCATTTTTTTTTTGCTACTAAAGTCAGTCACTTTTAGAACAGATTCGAGGTTTTAAAATATGTTTTTTTTCCCTGTGTTCCTATGATGGGTTTACTATTTTTGTGCATGTTTAAGGTGAAATTCCAGCCACCAAAATATGATTAAAATAAGTCCTCCACCTGAGTTCATGCTGTACATAGAGATTACAGATTATCATTAAAGGTGTAAGGCTGCTTGTCCACCGAGCATATGAAAATGCTCTAGACCTGTTTTTTCTGGGCAATTCAACAGTGGGTTTTTTTTTTTTTTTTAAAAAAAGGTCTCTGCCCTGTTTCCTACCAACCACTTGACCTATCACTGAAAGCCTGCTGTCAGAATTTCACACATTTTGCATTGAAGCTCTCTACTAACGGCACTAAACTACATCCATCTGGTAAGAAAACATGAATCCCTCCAAGCGTTTGCTGTTAAATATTGATCATGCTATACCTTTAGTCTAATTCTGATCAGCTGGTTAGAGAGGTGTGTTCCTGATGAGCGCTGTGGTGCTCCAAAAGTTTAACCTTTTTTAACTGCCAGTGCCATGAGCACAGCCAAAAATAAAGTTCACAGCTGGGAGGATTTTTGCGCCAAGGGTGGTCTGTGAGCTGCAAAGGAATGTTTATTTTAAATTTTTTTTTTTTTTTTTTAAAGGCAATTGTCCTCCAAAAGAAAATGGCCATACAGTGTAAAGCATTTTTGCCAGCAGGAATTATCTTCATAGTTATGTGTTTTGCAAATAAGCCATGTTCATCTGCTGCGTTACTACTTGATTAAAGCATTGTGCGAAAGCTGTCAGATCCTTCAAGCACAGAGCAAGCTGTAAATACAGCGGAAAAACTGAGCTCATTATTACTGCATGATCCAATCATGAAAAAGTAATGATGTCCGTGATAAAAACAAAAGAAAAAAGAATACTTTCCCCTTATTTTCTTACATGCTACAGAAAATCAAGGTATGACCAGAAGCATATATCTAGAGACTCATGACACCCTTAATCATCATCACACAATCCTTCCAGCAAGTCTATGGATGTGTGGACTCTAAAGCCCACTCACGGGCTATTTGGTCACTTCATGAGTATCATCTCTCAGGGAGGCTAATTACACTGTTGTCTGCCTGCATCTCCACTGTGCACTGATTACTGCCCCTCCCCCCTCAGCGCTCATCACAGCATGCTAGGGACTGTCCTTTTGACATAGACAGCACACTCCATATTACACATTCTCCTCTCTGTTCTGGTGCATCCTCTCTTTTTCCCCCTCCATCTTCCTGCAGGCGGAGAGCCCTCCAGCTCACAGGCTTCCCTCTGTGATCCATTTTGCTGTAAGCTGGGTTCATTCCAGAAGAAGGGGCAGTGTCCTTTTTCCTCCTTCAGTGCCTTCCCATCTTTGCTTGACCTCCATGTGCTGATTTTATTTTGTCTTCATTATTCACTTTTTCAATATGTCAGTATTCCTTAAAAGCACCAGAATCCCCCGTGCAGTGGCACTGTGGTCCTCTCCTCAGAATAGGATTCACTTGGTTTTAATATAATCAAACTAAGAGTGGTCACCCAGTGGTACAGCACCTGCCCCACACCTGTGAGATTGTGTGTTTACGCCCCAGTCAGATCATACCATATAAAAATGGTACCTGCCGCCTTCTAGCTTGGTGCTCAGCATAAGAGAATGGAGGAAGGAAAGTTGGTTACCCAACCACAGGCGGAGGAACAAGCGAGTGTGCTTCTGGTGCCGGTCCCAAGCCCAGGTAAATAGGGAGGGTTATGTCAGGAAGGACATCCATTGTAAAAAAAAAAAAAATTGCCAAATCAAATATGCAGACCATCATGAAATCAGATGCTGATCATACGCTGTGACGATCCCAAAAGTGAGCAGCCGAAAGGAGAGGAAACTAATATGCCCTCACTCAGATTGCCAACCTGCACTTTTGTTAATGTCTCGATGTCTCCACTGAAGGATTCAACACACTTTGCTTTCCTCAAAATGCACTCTTATCAGCATACACAACCTGTGTCAAGAGCTGAGAGCTGGAGGTTTCCGCCAGGCTCGGTCTCATGGCTTTTTCCTTATATTTACATATTTGTTGTATTTTGTGCCTTTTGGGTTTCTGTAATTCTTGTACTGTTTGCTATTTTCCTGTTTATGTTTTAGTTTTGTTACATTCTTATTTTGTATTAATTTACATTTATATTTCAGTCTGCATTTGTTGATATTTTATTCTTTAGTTCTTTACTGTTGGGTTGACAGCTGTCAGGGTTTTGTGCTTCTTCGTGTGGGCGTTGCCCCTGTCAGCTGTCACCTTCAGCTGCTCTCCTCTCATTGCCCCCAGCTGGTCCTTTTATGTATCATTGGTTCCTTCTACCCGCTCATGTGACCCACACCTGTCGCTATCTATGTAAATTATTTTTGATCCTATTTAAGGGCAGTGATTTTCATTTCTGATTCCCGCTGTCTTGAAGAAGTTTCTCTTCGTCTCCACCAGAGCCCTGTTCCTGCTCTGGTGCGCTGTGTTTGTAAGTTTACCCATTTGTTTGTATTTTCCGTTAGAGCACAGTGTTGGACTTTATGTTGGTTGCTTTTTCAATAAATCTCACAAACTCACAGTCCAGCACATGGGTCTCGCCTCTCTGCCCCGAAGGGCAATTCATGACAGAAGACAGCGGCCAGTAAGAGACCCAGCTGCTGTGGGTTTGTGCCTTTTGTTACTTTTTCCTTTTTTTTCCCAGAGCTATCAGCATGATCCTGAATTATTCTGGTTCTATGGGCAGGCGTACGTACCCGATGAGCCTGGGGTGGGAGCTTTGTAGGACCCTGATGGAGGTGGACGACCTCATCTCCAATGTGCACGAAGCTCTTACCTCAGAAGATGCTCCTTGGTACCTGGGCCTTGAGGAGGTGGCTGCTCTCCGGTGCCCTCAGCTCACGCAGCAGGCTGAGGGGATAGAAAAGATTATGCTGATGGTGGCGCTGCGAAGGGAGAACGGCAGGAGGGAGAGGAGCTTCCCGAAGAAGCAGAGGTCAGCGCCTACTGGAAGGCATCCCCGGTTCTTGGTACCACCGTCTACTCACCCGCCTCCAGCTTCACCCGCAGCCCCTGCTCCATCAGCTCCACGACGTCACCATCATCCAGCTCCAGACCGCAGGAGGAATACTTCCACCTCTCTGGCAGCTACTTCCCCCTTGCCGAGGCAGAAGCCCCCCTCAACAGTGCACCCTCCGTGTTTTTCTTCTCCGGCTGAATCGTCAGCTTCTTCCCGCTCTGCAGCTGCTTTTTTCTGCTTCACCTCGACGTTCTCTCCTGCTGCCGAGAAGTTGACTGTTTCCCCTCCGACTCCGTCCGTCTCCGTGTCCACAGGGGCGGCTCCTCCATGATCCTCTGAGGGGCCCATATCCACCATAGCCACAGAGAGGGATGACTCTTCACCTGCTGCAGCAGGAAACATCGAGCCCCAGGAAAACAGGCAAGTGCCATTTCATTTTCCCTCATTTAATGATGATATGCCTTGCCTGATTCCCAGCAGTGAGGCTCAGGGTTTGCAGTCCCCTGAGCCCTCACCGCCTGCTGCAGCCACTAATTTCTCACCTGCCCTCTCACAAACTCACAGTCCAGCGCGTGGGTCTCGCCTCTCTGCCCCAAAGGGCAATTCATGACAACCTGCCTGCTTTAATTAACATTTCAGGAGGAAGTTGGACTAAATTGGCACACGTTATGTTGATAAGCAGGATGAATGGTGCTCTTGTGTTATTCTTCAAGATGGTCACGCCTTAATTACCGTGCATAACAAATGCATCAGTCACAGTAGGTTGGTATTGCTTCTCCGTTTGTGCTGTGACTCTTTCACCTAAACAAGTTGTGTAACACGCCAGCTGTGTGGGTTGTAATGAGTCTGAGGATTTAATCATCTCCCCATCCACTGATATCACGTAGCTTTTTGCTGCACTTATTTCATAAATCATTTTATAAAATTTTATTAGCACTAGCTACACTATTATGTTAGATCACTCTAATAAATCTTCCCAATCTTTATAATTACTTTGCTCTCATTTCCTCCTCCTGCACTCCCTTTCCTTTTCAGGTCTTTGGGGTTTATTTAGGAGGAAGGCATCTGTCACTGTCGACTTGAAAGTCTATTCTAATAAGCTAATAGCTGCTAATAAACAAAAAGAAGTTACACTTAGCATGCACGCAGAAGAGTGTGAAGAAATATACAGCAGATGTGAACTCACAAACCCAGCAGTGTTATATAATCAAAACATAAGTTTTCTTCAGGATGGAGAGTTGGTGTTGTTTTATGCAGCTGTTTGTCACATATTTGCTGTGTTATCCAGCTGAACTTTGTTTAGGAAGCAAACAGCTGCGGCACAGAGAGATCCCCAAAATAAGGGGTGATGTACAAAGTACTGACCTTAATGTCACAAAATAAAAACCCAACAATGCCACCCTGGGAATTTCACCCAGAGAACTATTCCCCAAATCTTAACTTTGGCCACACAGGTTCATTATACTCAGGAGGCAAGAGACGTGTGACAAAGTTTACAGAAATTTTTGTTAGCACAATAATAAAATTTAAAAACCTTAAATGGTCTACCCAGTAATAATATCAATAAAATGAACTGTGGCCTAACGGCAGTGGGTAGGTGTCTAAAGGAGCATCAATGAGGCACCCTAAATCACATAATACACACACACACACACACACACACACACACATTCTCTGTGATGGCCGAAGCCCAAGTTGCAACACACAGTACAAAGGGAGGCAACCACCAATGGCAACTAATCCCACCACCGTAGGCCTTCAGTTCTAAAGGAGAAAGACATAAAATTACTGAGAGGGCATAAAAAAAATGTTTAAACAAAAAGAACAAGTAAATAATTATTTAAAATAAATAGCACAATAAAATTACAAATAAACAAAATCAACCCATAAACAACGGAGCAAGTTAATTAAATTTCTCCAATACAGAAAAACATCAACCTGCTCACAAACACCATTTAGAGAACTTTGCGTGGGTTTACTCCGGGATTTCTCTGGTTTCCTCCCACATGCCAAAAACATGCAGGTTAGGTTAACTGGCATCAACTGGGGATTCTAAATTGTCCTTAGGTATGACTGTGAGAGTGAATGGTTGTCTGTCTGTCTGTGTTGGCCCTGCGATGGACTGGCGATCTGTCCAGGGTGTACCCTGCCTCTTGCCCAAAGATGCTGGGATAGGCTCCAGCCCCCCCGCGACCCGAAAAGGACTAAGCGGAAGAAGATGTACAGATGGATGGATGCTCTTGAAAGACACACACAGTTTTCAGAATATATTAAAAATAAACAAGTCTTTTAAAAGAGCCAAAAAGGCAATGAGCTCCCTCCAAAATAATCTCTCCAAACTAGTCCCGAAATAAAAGTGACCTCAATTAATAATATGAAACCTCTAAAATGTAATAAGAAGCGACCCACATCAAGGTGGGTCTCACACAGATAAATATTAAAAATATAAATCTCCAAGAGGTAAAGCAGCACTTTTAATAATGCGAGCTTTCGGTGAATGGGCATGCAGCGCAGGAGAGTGCAACAGATGACGATACACAGCTCCAATCAGCAGTGGGATCACTGCACCAACGAGACCTTAGTGTGAGTCCACCAGCAGTTTGTTACTGTGCTGATCCAGTAGTGAGTCACGATGGGAAGCAACAGAAAACAACAGCCTAAAAAAAAAACCCAGACCAAACGGTCTAAATAACAAGTGACAAATGGCTAAATTGGCAAGAAAATCAAAACCCCGCCGACACACCTACCTGCAGCAGCAGTAGTAGTAACAACCTTTAACTGGGAAGTGCAATACACGCTGAGTCTCAGAGACAACAGACCAGGGGGCAACAGCCTAAAGAGAGACGAAACAATCTAACAAACTGCTAAATTGACAAAGGAATCAAAATCCCACTGACACGCTTACCTGCAGCAGTAACAACAGCAACGCCTGACCCGGAAGTGCAATGCACGCTGAATAGCAGAGAGAACAGACCAGGGGGCAACAGCCTAAAGAAAGACCAAACAATCTAACAAACTGCCAAATTAATGAAAGCATCAGAATCCCACTGACACACTTACCGGCAGCAGTAATTAGTGATGGGACGGCAGGCTCCAGAGCTTTGAGGGTGCTCCGAGCTTATCCAGGAAATATTTGGCAAAGCGCGTTTCGAGGCGTGTATTGCTGACATGTGTTGACGTCATACCACGTGACTGGGTCAGGAAGCCATTCATGATTTTGCACGCAACATGAAATAAAGTGAGCAGCGATACACAATGGAAATCCCCATCCCTCATGTTTTGTGTTGTCATGTTTGACTGTGTAAGGGATTTGTCACAGCCAATTTTCATAGCCACCACCAAAAACACAGACTTCTCCTGTTTGGGAACATTTTGAGCACATTTCTCCCATTGATGTATTTTTCACAAATAGTGGAAACTTATTGTTCCTGAGGTAATGGCTTAGCAATAAAGCATGTGCTCTACAAGTAGGAGGCTGGGGTTTGAATTCCAGCTGAGTCATTCTTGTAATTTTATTTTTATTTGCAAGGTGAAGTGTCTGTTGTGTTTCAAAGAGCTTGGATGATTATTAAGCATCATTATGCTGAGGCACTATTGCCATTGTGCCCTACATGAGAATAAGGACAGAGTTGAATATACTGGGAAAGACAGTATAAGACTATTGAAAGTTTATTATTTCTTAATAAAAATGGTACAAGCACACCAAGTAGCACAGGCACATTCACTGTTGTCACCCCAGGTTTTTTTTTATTTAAGTTTTTGTAAAGGGTATACATGTCATTACAGCATTGCATTGTTTACATTTTCATCACATATTCCCCCTTTTATTGTTTTTTGACAACATTGGAAAAAAAATTATTACAACACCCTTTTTTTCAAGTGAAAGAAAAGAAAAATTAAAACAAAACAAAAAAAACAAAAAACAAATGAGCAGAAAGATAAAAGAGCATCTGAGTAGCTTTGGAACAAAGAGAGGCCCCATTATTGAAATGGTGTTTGTGCAAGATTAGATCTGATGGAAGACACATATGTGTTCCAGGGTTGCCAAAAGGTCAAGAACCCATCCATGTCCTGTCTCAGTGCAAATGTCAACTTTTCCATCAAATAAATGTCCTGAATCACGTTAATCCAATCTTCAGGTGCAGGACAGTCTTTCGACATCCATTTTTTTGTTAGAGCTTTTTTTTTTTTCCACAATATCTTTATTGAACCTTTTTTTTTTTTTTAACAAACATGATACAAACAATCAAACACTAACACTAAAGTACTACAAAAAAAAAAAAAAAATGCACTAAAAACACCAACAACCACCAACAAAATCAAGTCTTTAACAATGCTCCTCTGTTTAGTCTAGACAATCCAATACATAAGTATACATATTATGTTCACCAGTTTGGAATTTACAAGGTCCACACACATCATTCACCTTCTTCTTCAAGAGTTATGTTTAAATTTTTTACATAATCAATAAAAGGTCTCCATATATTCTCAAACACAATTTCCTTTGATTTCAGTATATATGTTATTCTTTCTAATGGAAGGTTTGTTAACATCTGTCTTAACCACTGAGTCACATCTGGTCTATGAGTCTTTTTCCATAATAGTGCAATACATTTTTTGGCATTAAGCAAACTGAGGTCTATGAATGTTCTTTCACTTTTATTAAAATTATGCTTTTCTGGGTACAGACCCAACAAAAACAGTTTAGGATTCAATATGATTTGTTTTGAAATTATGTTTTCAATTGTTACCCTCACCTCTTCCCAAAACATTCTTATTAATCTACATTCCCATAAACAATGAAATAGGGTTCCTTTACTTTCCATGCATTTTGTGCATGTATCTGGTATATTTTTGTTATATCTATTTAACTCCTCCGGTGTAACATACATCCGCATTAACCATTTGAAATGTATCAATTTAAGGCGTGCATTTATTGATTTGGTTTGAGCTTCTGTACAAGCCAATTCCCATTGTTCCTCTGAAATTTCAATTTGCAGATCTTCTTTCCAGTAGTTTAATCTTTTCAGTGAATTTTCACTTGAAGATAGTGTCAATGAGTTATAAAACTCTGAAATAATACCCTTTCTTTTACTATCTTTCATCATCATTTTTTCCAAGGATGAATAAATAGGTCGAGTGAGAGCTTTATTTTGATTTGATCGAATAAAGTTTCTAAGTTGAAGATATTTAAAAAAATGTGTTCTATTGAGATTAAATTTGATCCTCAGCTCTTCAAAAGACATTATGTTATCTGCACATGGCAAATATAAATCCTGAATCTTTTGTATCCCTTTTAAATTCCATACTTTAAATACAGCGTCCGCTCTCCCTGGTTTAAAATATTGATTACCCCATATTGGACTAAATTGTGACAATAACTGTGGTTCTTTTAAATAGTTTTTAGCTTCACACCATATTTTGATCATATGCTTTACAAATGGATTTTTAACTTGTTTTTGTAATTTTTTTGCCGAATCTGAGTATATGAATATGGGAAGAGGTAAAGGTAAATTGTATGATTCCATTTCAGTCCAGTGAGGGAGATCATTTGATGAAAAATAATATGTCATAGACCTCAGTTGTGCCGACCAATAATACAACATAAAATTTGGACATTTCAGACCTCCACGATCAAATGGTAAATATAATAAAGACAAACGTAATCTAGCCCTCCTGTTGTTCCATATAAATTCCACTAACTTTTTTTTTATTCTTGAGAATAGATCTAAAGGTGGTGATAAGGGAATGTATTGAAATAAATAAAGTATTTTAGGTAAAATATTACTTTTAAGTATATTGATTCTCCCGATCATCGACATTGGTAGTGACATCCATCTCTGAGTTAACTCATTGATATCTGACATTAAGGCTTCATAGTTGACGCTGGCGACTGATTCTAGCTTAGGCATAATTTGGATTCCTAAATATTTAAACTGATTTACAACATTGAATTGATTTACCTCAGGGGCTGGGTAATTTCTCTGGGTCTCATTTAGCATTAATATTGAAGATTTAGTTTTATTTATTTTATATCCTGATATTTCCCCAAAATTCTTTATTAAATTCAACAAGGTTGGAATTGATTTTTTTAGATTCGACATAAACAAAATTATATCATCGGCGTACAGGGAGATTTTATGTTCTGTTGGTCCAACTTTAATTCCATATATTTGTGAATGTAAACGTATCGCTATCGCTAAAGGTTCAATTGCCATAGTAAACAGTAAAGGTGAAAGTGGACAGCCTTGTCGACATCCTCTATTGATTTTTATTGGTTTTGAAATATTGTTATTTGTTAGGATTTCTGCTGTAGCATTGTTGTATATTATTTGAACCCATTTTATGAAATTATTTCCAAGTCCAAACCTTTGTAGGACTTCAAAAAGAAAGGGCCATTCAACTCTATCAAAGGCCTTTTCGGCGTCCAATGATAGGAGAGCTGTATCCGGTGCTTCTTTATTAAAATAAATAATATTAAATAGTCTTCTTACATTATGGAAGCCTTGTCTACCCTTTATAAAGCCATTCTGATCTCGATTAATTATATTTGGTAAAATTTCTTGTATTCGTCTTGCTAAAATTTTACAGATTATCTTAAGGTCGGCGTTTAATAGGCTTATTGGTCTCATATTTTCACATTTATTAGAGGGCTTACCTGGTTTTGGCAGCAGTATAATTAAGGCATTATTCATGTATGATGGTAAATTATTATTTTGAAATGCTTCTAAAACCATTTCCAAAAAAGGTTTTATTAATTTATTCTTAAATTTTTTATAAAGGTCAACTGGAAGACCATCTGGTCCTGCACTTTTTCCTGATTTCATATTATTAATGGCTAGCCCAACTTCTTCTTGACTAATTTTAGACTCCAATATCTCCCTGTTTTCATTTGGAATACACGGTATAGATAGTTCGTTCAAAAACCCATTTAGTTTTGTTAAATCAGGTTCATTTTTGGTATCATATAATTTTTCATAGTAATCTCTAAAGGCTCTGTTAGAGCTTTTTTACTTGCCAATATTAAACCAGTGAATAAGTATTTTTCTCCTCGTCTTTCCAGTGATTCCGGTAGTAAACCCAAATACAAAGTTACAAAACAAAAGGGAACTGTTACTTTGAATATTTTCCCCAATATTGTCTGTACATTGGTACCCCAGTTTTATTTTTTCTTTTTTTCCCTTATGGTCATTGATATTTCTTAAAAGACAGCACATTTATTGAAATTGAAAAAAATACACATTAAACCAATAATGCCCTTGTAAAAATCTGCATGCTGAATACTTTTTGTAGACTACATGGTCTAGTAGCGCAAATGAAGTTTCACAGGAGGCTTCGTCAATATGAACCATTTTGATGGAAAGGCTCAAGTCTTCAAGAAAGCCTTGTCTGGCTGTTACTATGTGGTAGCCTAGAGATAAAATCTCTGTTTTACATCTAGAGAGCTGGGGATCAAGTCCCACTGAGGTTTTTCTTATAACTTATTTTTATTTGCAAGGTGAAGTGTCTGTTATGTTTCAAAAAGTTTGGATACAACAATAACACATCATTATGCTGAGGCACTATAGTACCCTGCATGACAATAAGGACAGAGATGAATGTACTGGGAAAGACAGTATAAAACTGTTGAAAAGTTATTATTTCTTTAAAAAAAATGGATAAGTAGCACAAGCACATTCACTGTAGTCACCTCAGTTTTATCATTTCTTTTTTTCCCTTATGATCATTGATATTTCTTAAAAGACAGTGCATTTATTGAAATGAAAAAATACACAAACCAATGACACCCTTGTAAAAATCTGCATGTTGTATATGTTATGTCCACTAGATGGCCTAGTAGAGAAAATGAAGTTTCACATGAGGCCTCGTCTATATGAGCCATTTTGATGAAAGGCCTCAAGTCCTCCAGAAAGCCTCATCTGGCCATCACTAGCAGTAATGCCAATGATGCCTAACCTGGAAACGCAATGCGTGCAGAGTATCAGAAAGAGAGAGCAGACCAGGCACACGCACCTGCCTTTATAGTAAATCAACCATGAGTGTCTGCCACTTAAAGGCACAGGGACCCTGCAGCAATTCCATCCTACTACAATTCACTTTGAATCAGCAATGTGTCTTCAGCAGTATGATCATCGGACATTTTTATGTTGTCCTGGTCTTTGTTTTGCTTTGGGTTTCTATCATAATCCTAAATTCTTAGCTATGGTAATTATGGTGGTTGTTTAGAAAGCTTTCATGAGCCAAACAGGTCTACGACTAAATAAATTAATGAGTTAGTGAGGTATAATGACCCTGTGGTAACTTATTCTGAACTCACTACCTGGTCTAGCTTCTGAGTTGTATGAAATCAACTTAAAGTACAAAAAGGCAACAGAACTACAAATTTGTCTGGAATGCCTTGTTTGGATTTGCTTTTCTCTTCTATGGAGTCATCTGGCCTAGCATGGCCACACCTTGGAGAGAAGAGGGACAGATGTTCCCAACTGAGCCTTGGAGCTCACACACCTATAGTACAGCTGGCTTAACTAGTGAGTTACAATTCAGCTCTTCCCCACTAGACATCTGTGCTCCCAGCTTGTTCACTAATCCACCATCAATAATATACAGTACTTCCTATCATTCTGGCCTATTTTGATATTTTTTTTACCATGATATCTAGGTAGATTGGAATGCCAGCATTACCTGTGCAGAGTGGCTATGGTCAGGGTTCCTGACTGATTTTGAACTTGACCTGACCCGTACAGTTAGCCTTTAGCTTAGCTGCGACTTGATGTCCATTTTCATCTGTGCATCTATGCACCCTCCCAGCCTGACCCTTGGCCATATACTGCACACATTTCATTTAAAGACATCATTTTAGCATATTTTATTAGATCTATCATACTCTGGCCCAGACGCCTCCTCAGCAGCAATTAGCTGAAATTACCAGAGCTAACCATTCACTCATTCAGGGTTCTTTCTGTGCTTATACAGTATCCCAGTCAATGGTCATATCCTATTGACCACTCAAACCTCACACCCCTCTTTCTAATAATGCTTTATTTAGGCTTTTACACTCTTACTTAAAGCCAATTTTAGTATTTTAGTTAGTCTAACAACCAAAGCTAAAAAGGGATGAAAGATACCATAAAATAGGCTGACGTGAGGAAGACTCTTATCTGTGTGGAAAATGGTACTTCAGTAATTAAAGCCTGAGATGATTTGGCCAAAGCATCCCACAGACCTTTCATTGTCATGTCTGGGAACTCCGTAACTGCCATCTGCCTTCAGCCACCAGTTTTGATGACCTGCACACTCCCAGACTTCTTAACCACTGATGCTGAAAATATTGACAGATTGTTTTATAATCAAAGAGAAGTTTGATTCAGTCCTGCTGTGTGAGGCACATTTCTGATTTAGTAGCCCTCTGGTGAAGACCTTTAAAACTGTGCAACACCTACTGCTGTGCAGAGAAACAGGCATTTGCAGAAGTCAGCTGGTGGTTGTTCTACAGGATAGATGCCCTGCTGTGTGAGTTTTGGAAAGGTGGCCATTTTTATAAATGCAAGATGGATCGTAATAAGGGTGGCGAGACTGCAGGCATAGGAAAGCAGAATGAGTGAATGTTGTCCCGTCTTTGTACAGCACAGGCTGGTGACAGTCATGTAAAAGAGTGTACTACATAGGCAAACATGGACAATAATGTGATGCATTTAGGCAGTGTGTAATGTTTTAATTTGCATAACCTACCCACAGCACTAAAAAGAGGTTGTCTGACAACAAGAGTGCCCATGCACTCAGACATGGGAAGATGTGCTATCATGGCGTGGATAACAATATCACAATGTATTTACAGTAGATGATGACTTTGGCATGTTTCATGTGCATGCAGGTGCAACTTGGTACACAGAAGATTAATATTGACCTGATATTTCTGCAAATGCAGCAGCATTAAAAGCTACAAATAACTGCAAAGAAACATAAGTTTTCCATTGTTTAATAACAAGACTAGAAAAGCACTCACTTCCCTCCCTTTGTCCATCCATCTGTCTGTACCTCCCTGCCTCCATCCCACCATACACTGCAAGATAGGGCCTTGGCAGAGGTATGCAATGATAGATCAGCTGCAAAATCTAATGGGTTCATCTGTAACCCAAGGACGTCCTCTGGTGAAGACTTCATCAAAATCCATCCATTAGTTTTTTTGAAATCCTGCTAAACCACTGCTAGAAGATTGAGCCTTAGTGGAGGTATGCACTCATGGATCACCTCCAAAATAAAATGGGTTCATGTGTACCCCAAGAGCCACCTCTGGTGAAAATTTCATCAAAATCCATCCATTAGTGGCATTGGTGGCTAAACTGTCATCTTTGCTGGAGTCCGAGTCCCACCCTATGCAGGACATATTGAACGCACTGAGGAGCTCATTTAGCAGTAGGCTACATCATCCTAGGTGCGCAACTGAGAGGTTTCGCAGGTCCTTCCTACCTACGGCTGTCAGACTGTATAACCTAAGCAGGGCTGCTCGCAGAGATAGCAAAAAAATGTGACGACCTAGTAGTATTGAATGCAAAAGACGCAACAGACTTACACAATGGTCCCCTCCGGTATACAACTAGGACAATATCAGTCGCTACGGAGGGTGACAATATGTATGGGTACATATTCATACTATGTAGGATAACTAAGTAGACGGTTATGCTGTTTATTCCATCTTGCTACAATGCTCCACACTTTGTATATATATTTATATATTTATGTATACGTATGTATATCCACTGCTTTTATTTATATTTTTCGTATCTTCTTAATTATTGCTCTGAGTGTTGCTATCCCTGTGCTGTTGCAATCCTGGAATTTCCCCATTGTGGGACTAATAAAGGCTTATCTTATCTTATCTTATCTTTTCTTAGTTTTTGAGTAATCTTGCTAACATATTGTGAGAAGGTATGTGCTCTTGGATCATCAACAAAATCTAATGGGTTCTTCTGCAGCCCAAGGACCATCTCTGGTGAAAATTTCATCAAGATCCAATCCAGTAGTATTTGTATAATTCTGCTGCACAAAAACAAACAAGGGCCTTGGTGGAGGTATGCACTCTCAGATCATCACCAAAATCTAATGGGTTAATCCTTAGGCCAAAGCAAAAATTTCATCCAAATTTGTCCAGTGGTTTTTGCATAATCCCACTAACAGACAAACAAACAAACAAACTAGAAAAGCACCCAGAGAACGTATACCTCCACCAAGGCTCCAACTGTCCCTCATGGATCACCTCCAAAATGTAATGGGTTTGTTTTGGAGGATTCTTGCTCACACAGTGTGAGAAGATAATAGCATTGGTGGAGGTATGCATTCTCAGATCATCACCAAAATGTTATGAGTTCCTCATTAGCCCAAGGACCACCTCTGGTGAAAATTTCATGCAAATCCATCCAGTAATTTTGGAGAATTCTTGCTAACACTCTGTGAGAAGATAAGAGCCTTGGTGGAGGTATGCATTCTGAGATCATCACCAAAATGTAAATACGTTCATATCATCTCTGATATTAAAATTGCCATTGTACAGTCTATTGGGTATTATCAGAGACAAGTCATACTCATTCAGTGAATTTTTATTTTACTCAGGGACAGGTTATAGTCACCCAGTAAATTTTCATTCTTCTTGTTTCCTCTAGTTTTAACTGCTTTAACTGTCTTAATTGCTTTTAATATGTATTTATTTGTAATTATTAGTATTTAGTATTAAGATGTGTTTATTACCTTTATTAGTATCAGTATTGATGCATATTTATTACCTCTGCATTTGTTGCGGACAGCAGAGTAGAAATTTCATTGCTCTGGAAATGTTGCATTTCTTAACTGTGCACATGATAATAAAGCCTTTGAATTTTGAATCTTGAACGGATTCGTCCCAAGCCCAAGGACCACCTCTGGTGAAAATTTCATTGAAATCCATGCAGCAGTTTTGGCGTAATCCTGTTGCACAATATACAAACAAGGTCCTTGGTGGAGGTATGCACTCTCAGATCAATTTAATGGGTTCATCCTTGGCCCAAGGGCTACCTCTGGTGAAAATTTCATCCAAATCCGTCCAGTAGTTTTCGCGTAATCCTGCTAACAGACAGACAGACAAACCAGCCCGACTGCATAACCTCCTTAGCGGAGGTAATAAACATCTTCTGCGTGGGCACACCAGTTACAGCAGTGTCTTCAATAAATATGAAATACATCAAATAGCTTTCTCACACACAGGCTTATCTCACATGTGATTACCACAGATTGCAATTTGATATCTGTAATTAAATGAGCTGCTTATGTAATGTGACTTGACTCATTTTTCCAGCTGTTAAGACATCTGAGATGTTCGAGGTTATTGAGGTCTGATTACAATGACATCAAAATCAGCATCATGATGCAAATAAGACAGAAATGTCTACAATATAATAATAAAAGCTGATAAAGATGTAACTAGAAAAGCACTCAGAAAGCACATACCTGAGCCAAGGCTCCTTCCGGCCCTCATGGATCACCTCCAAAATGTAATGGGTTCATGTGCAGGCCACGAGCCAGTTCTGGTGAAAACTGCATCAAAGTCTATCCAGTAGTTTTGGAGGATTCTTGCTAACACACTGTGAGACGATAAGAGCCTTGGTGGAGGTATGGGTTCTTGGATCATCACCAAAATATTATGGGTTCCTCTCTAACCCAAGGAGAACCTCTGGTGAAAATTTCATCCAAATTCATCCAGTAGTTTTTGCATAATACTGCTAACAGACAGACAGACAGACAAACAGACAGACAGACAAACCACCCCGATTGCATTACCTCCTTGGCAGAGGTAATAATGCATTTTTATCAATCATTAAATAAATGAAAGAGATAGTAATAGATAAAACACTGTACTGAGAAAACAATGGCTTTACTTAAACAAATCATTCAAAGTAGCTGCCTGAAAGGTTATACAAACTTGTATTAACAAGAACACTGTTTTAAAGGTCTGATGACACATTTTTGAATTAATTTAATTTTTCAACACATAATACAATTTGACGAAATAGGTTGGTGTGTGCAGTTCTAAGTCAAACAGCCTTTTTTCACGTGAATATCTGACGTTTTCATGAGTGCCACGTCACCAATTGCATCAGTGGCTGGAAACCCCCCCAACACAGCGCTTGGCTGCCCATTGTACACACAGGATGGAAGCAGTTGAAAACATCGACGATGGTTCCAGCACATGTAGTCTGGAATTGGTTTGTGCTGTCCGAGCTTCAGATGACTGTAGTTCCGAAGAATGGGATGACAATGAAGAATCTGGGGGCATCAGACCTTATAGGTTTGAGCCGTGCTAAGCGGGCATCGTGCCTAGCGAGTCAGACTCAGAGAGTGACAGTGGAGAGGCACACATGCCCGCCGCAGCAGCAGCAACAGCAACAGCAACAAACACACGGCAGGGGAACACCGAGTGTTATGCTTTTGTTACAGATATTGCAACAAATTATTTGTTCATAAATACAATTTATTTAAACCCTATTTTTCAATAAAATCATAGCAGTGTATTTTCTGTTGCTCAGACATCAGGTTTATTATGTATTATCTTTTGAGTTCTTGTTGTTTTTGTTTTGTACATGTCAATAATGTGCCGTTTTGACCCACTTTCAGGTGGGCACTGTCCAAGATTTGCCGGTCAGACCACGCGCCCTCTCTCTTTGACAGTCAGCTGTTCATGTTTTGTGTGAATCATCTGTCGTGTTGTCTGCCAGCCAATATTGCCAACACTATCACGACGTGTTAGCCACTCCACACAGCCGTGGTTCTGTTGCGCCCCTTGAAGCAATGTCGGCCCTGGGGCACAACCGTGGTTAACACATCTACTCTCCATGTTCGCTGGATGATGTCAGCCCTGAACGCCAACTGTAAGTGGTTCTGTTTATTTTTGTAAGTCTTCACCTTTGTGGGAACTGTTGTCATCATTCTTATATTCAATACATGTGCTGTGGTGAATCCTGCGCATAAATCCTCGCGTAAATCCTCGTTATTTATGAGTAAATCCTCCCTGTCCGTGTGCTCTTACACAGGGCACGGAGAGGGAGGATGAAATAATGAGGATTTAAGTGCAGGGATCACCACAGCACATTTAATACAAAAAGACAGACAATTCTCAAAAAGGTGAAGACGTACAAAAAACACAAACACACTTACTGATGGCATTCGGGGACCGGCATCGCCCAGAGAACGAATGAGAGAAGATGTGTTAGCCACAGGTGCACCCCAGAGCTGACATCGCATCAAGGACGCACGAGAACCACGGCAAACATGGAGTGACTAACACGTCGTGAGAGTGCTGAAAATACTGGCAGACTAACAGCACAGATGACAATACTATGGACCAGCAGTGCGTGACTGGCAAACGGCCGCTAAGTTCACACACTGCTGATGATGGTGTGATTAGAAGCACCTGGGCGAGGACTGGGAAAGATGATCAGCGGGAGTTTGAATCAGCTGGTGATAATGAGAGAGGGGACATGGCCGGACCGGCGAGCATCAGCATGCGCTCACAGAAAGTAGGTCAAAGTTGCGCATAAATCCATTAATCCTTCCCCTCCTCATGTGCTCCTCCTGCATAAAAGCGCACGAGGAGCGCACAAGGAGGCTTATGACAATTGGAGCTGAAGAATGTGATGTGGCCTTTCACGGCCTGCTGTGTATCTAAGCCTGCGACACAACGTGAAGGCATAGCCGTAAAATTAAAACAAGAAACCAGAGAAACTGAGCTACAAAGCTGCTGTCATTCCAGTCAACAACACTGGCATCTGTTCTGTCGCTTACGTCATGGTGGTGCCACCCTTCATTCGGTGGGCGTCACCACAGTCCAGTCAGCAGCTGCGGTTTTTTGATCATAACTAGTTTATGCGGGCGCGGTTGTAAATATTATATTGATCATTGACAATGACTTTTGAGTTTACACAACATGCTAAAAAATGTCAAAATCGTGTTATCAGACCTTTAAGTATATTTTAATATGAACCGTGATTGGAAGTAATGCACAGTCCCAGTCAAAAGACCAACATTTCCAAAACAACAAACAAAATGCAACTAAGGTGAGTTTTGTGGATCTCAGGTATAACTTAGTGTAATGTTTTTCAACCTTTTTTGAGCCAAGGAACTCTTTTTACATTGAAAAAAATCTCGATGCACGACACCAACCAAACATGTTACAAAATGACACATTGTAGCCTATCACAGCATATGTAATATGTCACCATGACCTTGCATGTCTTAATTAGGTCATTAAGCTCCAAAAAACACATGAAGAAGAAGAGAAAGAAGATGAAGATGAAGACAGTGACCATATTGCATTCATACTGCCACCTGCTGACATGGAAGAGCCACTACAGCAACAACAAATTATTTGCCAGTTTTTTGACCAATTAAGAAGTGAAATTAGATGGATCCCTGAATGTTCTCTCATGGAACCCTGGTTGAAAAACACTTAATTAGTGTATGAAATAATGATTGAGCAACATTGTGGCCAATAGTAATATATAAAGTTAACTGGACGTGTCAAATTTAACAGCCCATGTTGTTTGGCAGGATGGTAGAGGAAAAGTTTGTTATGTGGCCTCATAACTAGAAGTTTCTCAATCATCAAGGGCCCTTTTGGACACTGCATCCTCTCCCTGTGCTCATTAGGTTATTTAGAGTTTCTAAATTGGCTGTAGGTGTCTGAGCTGATGTGCAAAGAAAAAAGGACTGGCTGAATGCAGCTCATGGATTAAAGTGTTTTGAGTGGTCTGAATGCTACAGAGAAACAAGTTATTCATTCCTAACATTAAAAGCTAAAGCATCAAAAACAAATCTGGTCTGATGTTGATCTCAATAGTAGAAAAGAAGGGAAAAAACATTTCTGTCTCCATCCTCTCTTTGGGAGCAATCTGTGTGGAATTACCAGAGGCTGTGTCCGAGTGTGGGACATCTGGTCAGCTCTCAGTAAGGTTGCCTACTACTTAACACACCGATTGTGATTTTTGACTTGGAGCAGCCTTGTGTCCGTAGACTCTCAATGTCATGGCCATGCATAATCATAATGTTTGTAACCATAAAGAGATGACTGTTCCTCAGATCTATTGACACGCGTACAGCAGACACTTATTCTTTACATGAACTCCTTTACTTTTATGCTACATAGGATTTATGTCAAGTTAAAGACCTCCGCCAAGGAGTTAATGTTTTCATTTGTAGTTTGTTTGTCTGAATCTTAGCAGGATTACGCAAAAACTACTGGACAGATTTTGATGCAATTTTCACCAGAGGTGGGCTTTGGCCTACAGATGAACCCATGAGATTTTGGAGGTGATCAGGGTCAGGATGTGGATTCTAGATCACTAGGTAGAGGTATGCGCTCTCAGAGTGCCCTCTAGTTCTTCATCTGTGTCTGCACTTGGGCCTGCATTCTGCAGCACGTGTCGATGCGCTAAGCTCTGCTTGGCTCTCTAAGCTCTAATCTGCTCTCTGTGCACTTCAGAATTAACATGCATAGAGATTTGATATTGTGTAAGCTGCACTCAGTAGCAGGCATGTTAGCTAGCTGACAGATGTTGCAGCAGTTCAGAGCAAAGCTGCTGGGAAGGTAATGGCTCAAACCTAAAATATAGGCTAATATATGCTATGCTAGTCAGTGCTAATGCCACAAAGACACAAAAATGATAAGACAGTAAGCTTGAAAGAAAGTTAAAGTTGTTTAATCAAGTGTAAGGAGAAAATAAATAAACCATTAGTAAGCAAACAGACTGCTATCTTCACAATGGCACAAATGCCCAGTGACAGTATGTTATATGAGGACAGAAGTTGCAACCTTTCAAGGTATATTTTTTAAAAAAACAACTGGCAGTCAGCTGTCACAGCTGCCAGCACTGGGATGAGGACATTGGAGGAACAAGCGATTTTCCATGTTTCAGCCCACCAACTGCCAGTGTGTCAAAGTGATGCAGAAAACATGTAGAACCTCAGCTCTTTTAATCTGACTCCCTGTGATGCTTTGGCTCCTTCTCTCACTCCTTCACAGATAGATGGTGAGCAGAAGATGGCTGGCATGTACCATGAACCAGTCAATAAAAAAAAGGTCAGCCAAATCAGTAAACAATCAAAGACATAAACTGCTCTGGAGATTATATGTATAAAATAATGGATTGCCTTCTTGTTGTGGTGGAGTTTCTGTGCCCTAATGATCCCAGGAGCCATGCTGTCGGGGCAATTTACCCTGGTAGGGTCTCCCAAGGCAAACTGGTCCTGGGTGAAGAGCCAGATTAAGAACAGTCCAGTGGGTCCCCATAACAAGTTATAAGGACCCTATATACACTGCCCAGTATAGGGTTACTGGGGCCCTGCCCTGAAGCCTGGCTGGGAGGAGTTGCTCGACGGCAAGTGCCCAGTGACCAAGTTTCTACACATAGGACCTGGCAGGACTCAGCCCAGATGAGAGACATGGGCTGTCCTCCAGTGGTCTCACCACCTGCAGGAATGATTATGTGGATCATGGTACTATGTGAACTGGGTGGCAGTCTAGGCTTCTTTCCATAGACTAATGTCTCCACAACTCAGACCCTCAGATAAGTGGTAAAGGATGGGTGGATGGATGGATGGATGGATGGATGGATGGATGGATGGATGGATGGATGGATGGATGGACAGTAAGGCCAGTGTTCGGGTTGCCAGGGGTTATTCTTTTACTTCCTGTAATCTATAACCTTGAAAGAGTAGATGTTCACATCAAATATGGATAAACTTCAGACTGCTCTGGTTACATTTTTCAACTACTGAATATCATCATGGTCGTTATGGCACAATAACCCTTACCACCCACTTTTCAAACATTCTATCTGCGGGGGCAACAAATGAGAAAAAAGTTAAAAGGGAGGATGGAGGATGCCTTTAAAGGCAAAGCAGCAACAAAAGGTTGTTTCTCACAGTGGATGAGCTTAGGCCTACTGGAGGACAAATGTTGATAATTTTGAACAGTGAATCAGATATCCACTCCAATAAAGTTAAGGAATACTCATTCCACTTTCACTGATGACCTAAATCTCTGCTGCAGAGAAGGGCCACAAGAGCAGCCTCCTCACTTCCATCTCAGCCTTTAGCTAAGCACCTCAGCTGTGTCTGCCTGATCAGGTTTGTCTGACACACTAACTACTCTTCCACCAGTGGGAAAATCGTCATTATGGCCCAGTGTTATTAGAAGAGTGTCCAGCAGATCACAGAAACAGTGACTGACCACCACAGATTCCATGTCTGCATTTTTCTCAACCTGGACTTCGAGGACAACACAGTCTCAGGAGTTCAGTAGATGATTAGGAAGCACCAGAGCATGCTGGCCTCCCGGCGCCTGGGGCCCGGGGCTGGTGTTGGTCCCGCTGGGGGGGTTGGCGGGCCCGGGGGTATGGGTCCACCGCACCGGCCGCCTGGCAGCCTGGCCTCCCTTGGCTGTCCCTCCAGGCGCGGATGCCCGGATTTCCTGGGGCTTGTTGACCTCAGGCATTTGTGCCCTGAGGGGGTTGGCGGCGCTGCCTTTCCTGCTCTGGGTTTCCAGGCGGGGGAGGGGGGCATTGCTGCAACCGGCACCCCTCTTCCTATGTTTCCTGACAAACCACTCACATGCACACACTTATTTTGCACGCGCTCTCATATACACGCACACGGATGCACACGCAAAAATGTCTCCCCTTTAACAGGTGCGGATACTAGACTCATGTTGAGACCTCTTCGGTGGAAGAAGCAGTTTGTCTTCTGTTTGTGTTAGTTGTTGGCTTGTTTGTCTTTTTTGTCTGTTCCTCTCCCTTTTCTTTCTCCCTGCACACACTTCCTTTCCCCATTCCCCATCCTGTCGGGTCCTTCATGGGTAAAATAATTTAAATAAAGTATTAAAAGTTATTACAGGAGGACTTTACAACAGTATATAGTACATAGATAGGCACTGTATAAAGCTCCTTTTGACAAAGTAAATCAGTTTTGGCATAATAAGGGTAGCAGATCTCTGTTCTGCTCACCTAGCTGTCTGACAGGAGAAGGGGGAAAAAAAAAGGAACCACCTAAGCAACTTTACCCCTTGATACTGTCATGGTTCGAGCGCCGATCCCGTCCGCACTCGAGCCATGCACTATCTTCGCCCATCTGTGTGCCCCTTTTGGCTCCCCGAGCCTTCATTGTGACCGCATTTCATCTCATCAGCGGCTCTCCACTTAAGAGGGCAGCTGAGAACGGAAAGACGCGGCAGTCTCGTCAAAAACTTCCCATTGTCTGATGTATCGAGAATCCCTCGGCTCAGACGTTGACTACTCGTCTTCTACGTTCGTAAGTTTACTCCATTGTGAACCTGTTCTCATTGTAGTGTGTTTTAGCCCCCCGTGGCTTGTTATTTTGTGTTCCTTTTCTGTTCATTAATAAATTGTGCAAACTCACTGGCGATTTGTGGTGTCTTATGATGGCTCGCGAGGGCCATCCATGACAGTAGACTGCCACCAAACTAAGATGCCTGTCGCCGTGAGTTGCTGTGGTTTGGAGTTTTTTCCCTTCGCTTGGGCTTGTGAACAGGATGTCCGCTCTCCAGCGAGGGTTCTGCCCTGAGTGGTTTGAAGAGATCGACGGTTATCTGGCTAAGGCCCATCGTCTCATGCCCACTCCAGCGGCAGGTGACTACTTGTTCCTCGCCCAGAGGGCCTTATTGAGATACCACCTCACTTACTTTCCAGAAGGAAAGGAGAGGGCAGCATGGATTGTGGCACAGCGTGCGTTAATGATAGAGACGGCCCAGGAACCTTCTCCTTCTCCCTTGAGTACGGCGTCCCCGACGAGAGTGGAGATCCGTAGACTGGAGGGAAATCCCGGCAGGAGGCCGACGGAGAGGCATCCCCACTCCACGTTTCGGAATTCAGCTCCTGTCGCCCGTCCAGCCCCGGCACCATGTGTTCCTGGTCCCCTCGCCTCACCATCAGCCAGTAAACATCGTTGCCATGTCACAACCAGGCCCCAGCAAAAATCCCGTCCGGCTTCTTCGTCGAAGAAACCCAGCCTCCCAGTCAGCTGCATCTCCCACGTCACGACAGGAGGGAATCCCCGCAGTCGCCTCCCCCGGGTCATCTGTCTCAGCTGTTCCGTCAGCTCCTCGTGCCCGGACCGCCTCGGCTGTCACCCCCTCCTCCTCGACGTCATCTCCGGCTGCTGTGAGTGCTGTGAGTCATGCTTTGGCGAGGCCCGTCTGCAACCCACCACAAGCGGCCCCTCCTCGTCTTCCCGAGGGGCCTGCCATCACCATCCGAAAGGGAAAGAAAAGAACTCCACCCACTGCAGCAGGCACCATCTATCCTACGGGAAACAGGCAAGTGCAAGTTCATTCTTCTCCTCATAGTTGTGATTTGCCGTGTCTGACTCCTGGGGGTGGGGTTCGGGGTTCGCAGTTCCCCGAGCTCCTACCACCTGCTGCAGCGTCTGTCATTAAACCTGCTGCCTCTGTGTCTTCCTCCGCTGAGTGGTCCACGACTCCAGGCCTACGTCGCCGGACGAGGAGGGGGCCTGCGGTTCTGGAGAGCCTGGTTCCAGCCCCGCAGCCACGTCATGGGCAGAGGAGGAGAGTGGACTGCAGCGTGGAGCCTGCGCCGACGATTAAGCGTCCCAGGTCTCCACAGATGAGCGGTCCGGTCCAGCAGGTCGAGGGTCCCCTGCCACCACAGCGTGCAGGTCGTCGGCGTGGACGTCAGCGCCGGAGGGTCCTCAGCCTGCGAGAACCATCATGCTGGCTGCAGAACCCGCCGTAGCCGAGTTGGAGCCAGACGACAACCTTCTTCGTCCTGAGCCTGGATCATCGAAGTCCTGGACAGCGACAGAACTCGAGTGCAGGCAAGTGCTCTACTTTGTTTTCCTTCTTTCTATTGTGGAGCATTTTTGCCTGTCTCTCAGGGAGACGAGCCAGGGGCAGCCGTCTGCTGCACCCGAGCTCGTCTCGCTGGGCTCTGTCGCTACCGGGGATTCTGATCCCGGTTCTTTTCCTCTTCCTGAGCCTTCTCCCAGGGTCACCGGTGCGGAGCCAATCCCAGTCGCCGTGCTGGAGGTTCCAGGTTCGGGGTTGGAGGTCGTCACTGGTGCTGCGCCGACCCAATCGGGGTCCAACGCGGGTGCAGCCGAGACCCAATCGGGGTCCAACGCGGGTGCAGCACCGGTATGGGTCAAGGTTGGTGAAGGCGCTGCAGACCCTCTGCCGCCTGACATTGAACTGGCTCGTCATCATCATCATCCCCCTCATCATCATCCTCGTCACCATCCCAGCTCATCGCCACCGGGGGCCGTTGGGGTTCTCTACGTTCACCCCGGCTCTCCCACGTCTTTCCCCTCGCCAGGGAGGCCGTCGCCAAATGTTTCCCCACGGATCTGGTGGCTGAAGGATGCGGGTCGGCCACCTGAGGAACTTTTTCGCTGGTTCGGTGCCCTGGGTCGGCCACCCGACGTACTGTGCCTTCTACTAGGCGACCTGGTTCGGCCGCCAGAGGTTCTGACTTTCCGGGCCTGGGACTGGGGTAGGCCGCCCGAACGTTTCCTTTTTCCCCAGTTCTCCAGCTGGACACTGGACACAGGGAGACCACCGGAACAGTTCCGGCGTTATTGGACTCTGCCTGCCGTCATCCCCGGGTGTCGCTTATTTTTGTCATATTGGCCTATGCGCCGGTGCCACCCGTGCTCAGGCCATATTCCTCCTCAGCTCAGCTCTTATTGTGACAGCATCTCAGCGGGCTCCCGGCTGTCAAGCTCTACGGGACGGCTGGAGCCCAATTACCTCTCATCAGCTGAGGCGCTGTCAACCATTATAAAAGGGAGCAGCTCTGATCACTCGGGGCTGTGACCTCGCGCATATTATCCACGCTCTTCTCCGGCGTGGGTAAGGCTGGAACCCCTACGTCCGGCACCAGTCCCCCTCTCATCATCATCGTCATTTGTAAGTGTACCTTTGTATTGTTTGTGTTTTGCCCCACGAGGCTATTTTCCTTTGTTCTTTTCCTTTATTGTTAATAAACAACGCAAACTCACCGGTCAGCCCTTGGCTCTTATTTATGGCTCGCAAAAGCCATACCTAACAATTTTCACCTAATATTAAGGTCACTCAGGTGCATTGTTTTTTCCTCTTTGTCGATCGGTGTATGTAGCGCTGTGTAGTGTGTTTTTCTGTTAACCACACTCAGTGATTGCCTCTTTTGCGCCCTGTTCAATGTATCATTTGTGCGTTATGGAGTATTGTGTTTTTCTTTTAACCATACTCTGTAATTGCCTCATTTGTTCCCTGTCACCATCATGGTTGTTTTTTTTATTCCCTTGCCCTGTTCTAAGTATCATTTGTGCACTACGGAGTATTGTGTTTTTCTTGCCAACCGTACTCTGTAATTACCTCATTTGTTCCCGGTCATTGTTATGGTGGGGTTTTTTTTTCCTCTCTTGCTGGTTCTCACCCTCCAGGCCTGTTCCCCCATCTGCCCACCCTGGGGGGGGGGGCTTGGGTGTCATTGGGTGCTCATAGTTCGCCCTTGGGGGGGAGGTACTGTCATGGTTCGAGCGCCAATCCGGTCCGCGCTCGAGCCATGCACTATCTTCGCCCATTTGATGGCTGTGTGCCCCTTTTGGCTCCCCAAGCCTTTATTGTGACAGCGCTTGGAGGGATTTCCGGCTGTCAGATTTGACAGCTGAGCCGCATTTCGTCTCATCAGCAGCTCTCCACTTAAGAGGGCAGCTGAGAAGGGAAAGACGCGGCAGTCTCGTCAAAAACTTCCCATTGTCTGACGTATTGAGAATCCCTCGGCTCAGACGTTGACTACTCGTCTTCTACGTTAGTAAGTTTACTCCATTGTGAACCTGGTTCTCATTGTAGTGTATTTTAGCCCCCCGTGGCTTGTTATTTTGTGTTCCTTTTCTGTTCATTAATAAACTGTGCAAACTCACTGGCGATTTGTGCCGTCTTATGATGGCTCGCGAGGGCCATCCATGACAGATACATCATTTCCCATGGTGTAGTGATTGCTAACTTCCCACCATGGGCTATGTCAGAAGTATCAGCAAACTGAATGGCCTGTTTAGCAGAGGCAACATTATGCTCATGGAGATAGACTTCACTCACTGATGGAACACTGATCTTAAATAGTTCTACCAGGATTAAGCCTCTCAGTGGCCAACAATTACAAGCCCATCACATTTTGGGTTCCATTATGATGATCTAGTCAAAAGTGCATTGTCAGAAGTCCACAAACCAATTACAGGCATGCCAAAGTCTTTTTTGCTATTATGAAAAAGGAAAAAAATGATTCTGCACTGGGAAAAATCGCAACAAGGTTACCCCTTTTGTTCTGTCCTGTGTGTTTTGGGCATAACATACAATAGATTAAACCAATTAGAATGACTCATCAACTCACCTTTAACAGGCATGGGCAAAGTAGCAATGAGTGTGTCCTCGTTTAAAAAAAATATGCTGCTTAAATGATAATGCACCACTGAATTCAGATGTGTTTTACATTGGTCAAAAGTGGAATGTCATAAACTACCAAGGTACTGACTTTGCACCCAACTGCTCCCCTTTTAAAAGACACCCCTCCCATAAGTACAAAGAACATGCAAAATCTTCTCTTATTTGGATTACAAGAGCACAAAGTGTGAAAATGGGCAGTGCACTGCTAGAAATGACCAAACCACTAGTGGAAGGAGCAAGGCATCAAGCAAATTTGCATTTTAGATTATCGTAATAGGGCCCTTTAAACTGTCAGCAGAGACCCCTCAGAGTTCACCTGGACTGCCACCAAGCACCCCCAAATCATGTGATATCCAGAATTAATAAATGAAAACAAATATTAGTACAGCAAAATGTGTAGCTGATTAATTAGCTGAAGTTCTCACACACAAACCCACGTTGTGACATCTGAAACACACAAACTCTCATCTCGTCAAGCTGTTTTCAATCATCCCAACAAACTTATTATTCATTTTTTGGGAGAGCTTAAGAACCTGAACTGAGCCTCGGGTGGTTTCACTGACAGACTGCAGCTGAATAACAGATGGTCTCATTTGGATTCGGCTGATTTTTGAGCTACTGAGAAAGAAACAGTTTTTACATTACATTCACAACAAGAACAAATATCGCTGTTAACAAGTTGTATAATAAATTTTTCCAAACTGGGGGCATTAAATATTTTGAAAGCACTGGATTAAAGCTACTTTGCTCTCCTTCACCTTTCTAAATCCTATTCTTGTTTTTATGAGAGCCAAGCTAATGGCCCTTACTCTGCTCACAATCCAGCAGTGTAGCTTTCAGCAGAATCACAGAGTCAACAGGCACGAGCACTGATGACTGCAGTAATGGGTAGAAGAGGTCAGAGAGTGATCATGTTAGTTTACATAAATACTTGCCTGAATAGAGGTTTGTACTTGTCCTGACTGCATGAACGTGACATTGCGGATTAAAATAAATGTCACTGAGTGATTTTATATGGGAGGAATTATTTCAGTGTATCTTTAAAACAGCATAAAAGTGATTAGGTGCAAACTTTGTGTCAGAGAAAAACACTGTTATTAATACGCCTACATACACCAGAGTACATATTTACAGTACATTGCTCCAAAAGAGTAGAAAGTGAAGCCATTTAAAGTTATAGACAACATCACTCTGACGTGAGTACAACATCCCCCTGCCTCTGTTTTGTTTGAAGATCCCAATGTTTTTTTTTTCCACAATATCTTTATTGAACCTTTTTTTTTTTTTTTAACAAACATGATACAAACAATCAAACACTAACACTAAAGTACTACAAAAAAAAAAAAAATGCACTAAAAACACCAACAACCACCAACAAAATCAAGTCTTCAACAATGCTCCTCTGTTTAGTCTAGACAATCCAATACATAAGTATACATATTATGTTCACCAGTTTGGAATTTACAAGGTCCACACACATCATTCACCTTCTTCTTCAAGAGTTATGTTTAAATTTTTTACATAATCAATAAAAGGTCTCCATATATTCTCAAACACAATTTCCTTTGATTTTAGTATATATGCCATTCCCTCCAATGGAAGGCCTGCCAACATCTGTCCCAACCACCGAGCCACATCCGGTCCACGAGTCCTCCTCCACAATAGTGCAACACACTCCCCGGCACTAAGCAAACCGAGGTCTATGAATGTTCCTTCACTTCTATCAAAATCATGCCCCTCTGGGTACAGACCCAACAAAAACAGTCCAGGATTCAATACGACTTGTTCTGAGACCACCCCCTCAATTGCCACCCTCACCTCCTCCCAAAACACTCCCATCAATCCACACTCCCACAAACAACGAAACAGGGCCCCCCCACCCTCCACGCACCCCGTGCACGCATCTGGCATATTCCTGCTACATCTATTCAACTCCCCCGGTGCAACACACATCCGCACCAACCACCCGAAATGCACCAATCCAAGGCGCGCATCCACTGATCCGGCCCGAGCCTCTACACAAGCCAACCCCCACTGCCCCTCCGAAACCCCAATCCGCAGATCCCCTTTCCAGTAGTTTAATCTTTTCAGTGAATTTTCACTTGAAGATAGTGTCAGTGAGCTACAAAACTCTGAAACAATACCCCCTCTTCCACTATCTTTCATCATCATTTTTTCCAAGGATGAACAAATAGGTCGAGCGAGAGCCCCACCTTGATTTGATCGAATAAAGCTTCCAAGTTGAAGATATTTAAAAAAATGTGCTCCATTGAGATCAAACTTGATCCTCAGCTCCTCAAAAGACATTATGTTGTCTGCACATGGCAAATATAAATCCTGAATCTTTTGTATCCCTTTTAAATTCCATACTTTAAATACAGCGTCCGCTCTCCCTGGTTTAAAATATTGATTACCCCATATTGGACTAAATTGTGACAATAACTGTGGTTCTTTTAAATAGTTTTTAGCTTCACACCATATTTTGATCATATGCTTTACAAATGGATTTTTAACTTGTTTTTGTAATTTTTTTGCCGAATCTGAGTATATGAATATGGGAAGAGGTAAAGGTAAATTGTATGATTCCATTTCAGTCCAGTGAGGGAGATCATTTGATGAAAAATAATATGTCATAGACCTCAGTTGTGCCGACCAATAATACAACATAAAATTTGGACATTTCAGACCTCCACGATCAAATGGTAAATATAATAAAGACAAACGTAATCTAGCCCTCCTGTTGTTCCATATAAATTCCACTAACTTTTTTTTTATTCTTGAGAATAGATCTAAAGGTGGTGATAAGGGAATGTATTGAAATAAATAAAGTATTTTAGGTAAAATATTACTTTTAAGTATATTGATTCTCCCAATCATCGACATTGGTAGTGACATCCATCTCTGAGTTAACTCATTGATATCTGACATTAAGGCTTCATAGTTGACACTGGCGACTGATTCTAGCTTAGGCATAATTTGGATTCCTAAATATTTAAACTGATTTACAACATTGAATTGATTTACCTCAGGGGCTGGGTAATTTCTCTGGGTCTCATTTAGCATTAATATTGAAGATTTAGTTTTATTTATTTTATATCCTGATATTTCCCCAAAATTCTTTATTAAATTCAACAAGGTTGGAATTGATTTTTTTAGATTCGACATAAACAAAATTATGTCATCGGCGTACAGGGAGATTTTATGTTCTGTTGGTCCAACTTTAATTCCATATATTTGTGAATGTAAACGTATCGCTATCGCTAAAGGTTCAACTGCCATAGTAAACAGTAAAGGTGAAAGTGGACAGCCTTGTCGACATCCTCTATTGATTTTTATTGGTTTTGAAATATTGTTATTTGTTAGGATTTCTGCTGTAGCATTATTGTATATTATTTGAACCCATTTTATGAAATTATTTCCAAGTCCAAACCTTTGTAGGACTTCAAAAAGAAAGGGCCATTCAACTCTATCAAAGGCCTTTTCGGCGTCCAATGATAGGAGAGCTGTATCCGGTGCTTCTTTATTAAAATAAATAATATTAAATAGTCTTCTTACATTATGGAAGCCTTGTCTACCCTTTATAAAGCCATTCTGATCTCGATTAATAATATTTGGTAAAATTTCTTGTATTCGTCTTGCTAAAATTTTACAGATTATCTTAAGGTCGGCGTTTAATAGGCTTATTGGTCTCATATTTTCACATTTATTAGAGGGCTTACCTGGTTTTGGCAGCAGTATAATTAAGGCATTATTTATGTATGATGGTAAATTATTATTTTGAAATGCTTCTAAAACCATTTCCAAAAAAGGTTTTATTAATTTATTCTTAAATTTTTTATAAAGGTCAACTGGAAGACCATCTGGTCCTGCACTTTTTCCTGATTTCATATTATCAATGGCTAGCCCAACTTCTTCTTGACTAATTTTAGAATCCAATATCTCCCTGTTTTCATTTGGAATACACGGTATAGATAGTTCGTTCAAAAACCCATTTAGTTTTGTTAAATCAGGTTCATTTTTGGTATCATATAATTTTTCATAGTAATCTCTAAAGGCTCTATTAATTTCTAAAGGATCTATAACTACCTGTCCATTACTTATAATACTGGTAATTGGTGTTTTAATTTCCAATTGTTTAATCTGCCATGCTAATAATTTTCCCGATTTTTCACCTTGTTCATAAAAAGATTGTTTCAATCTTAGAAGACTCGAGGCAGCTCTATTCGCTGATTTTTTGTCGTATTCAGCTCTCAAAATCAGTAATTCATTCTCCAACCTTGGGTCACTTCCTGCATACACTTTTTCCTGAAGATTTTTTATTTTATGTTCCAATTTAGCTCTCTCCTCTCGAGTCTTCTTAGATTTTGATCCTGTATAACTAATAATATGTCCCCTAATAAAAGCTTTGAAAGCCTCCCACTTTACACATGCTGATGTTTGTGTAGTATTGATGTCAAAGAACTCGTCTATCTGTTTTTCTATATACTTGACAAATTCCTCATCCTGAAGCCATTTATGCTGAAATTGCCATCTACCTGATTCCTTTGTCAATTTTTTATCTACATATATTAGACAACAGGGTGCATGATCAGAGATCACGATGTTATCATAAAAGCAGTTTTGAATCTTGGACCTTAATTCTGTGGAAATCAAAAAATAATCAATACGTGAGAATGTCTTGTAGGTACTGGAATAACAAGAATAGGCTTTAACTTGTGGTTTCATTTCTCTCCATATATCTAACAATCTCAATTCTTTCATAAAATGATTAATAGTCATCCTACATCCAATGTGCGTACAATCCAGTCCTGTTGATCTATCCACACCTGGATTCAATGTACAATTAAAATCCCCTGCTATTATATGTTGCCCTGTAAGTGATGATAAGATGAGAAATAAATTAGCAAAGAACTTCTGATCATCTATATTGGGACCATATAAGTTCACAAGATTTATATTTTCTAATAGCAAAGAACCTTGAATGATTACATATCTTCCAAATTTGTCTCCAATTACATTTTTCACTTGAAAAGGAACTGATTTATGTATGAGAGTCATAACTCCCCTGGCTCGGGATGAAAATGAAGAGGTGAATACACTTCCCTGCCATCTACTCCTAATTCTTTTAACATCCTCCTCTATCAGATGAGTTTCTTGTAAAAACACAATTCTTGAACCCATGTCCTTTATTTTATTCATAACTTGTTTAAGTTTTTTTAAATTTTGTAGACCTCTGCAATTCCATGAAGTTAAATTAAGGTTAACACTTTGGTCCATGATCAATAGAGAGTTTGGGATTACCTTGCAGTGTAAACATGCTCATACAGAGAAGCAAAAACATGAGTGGTTGAACATTCATCCTACAAACTACACACAAACAAATTTCCCCTTCCCACACTTGTGGCAAACCCCCCAAAATCAAAAGAAAAATTCTGTCTCCCGATATAGCCATCGACCGTTCCACACCCACGGGGAACAGCCTAAGCCACTCCTTCTTCATCCTCCCAATCACCCTAACTCTACTGCTTTTAATGACGTAACATTAACTCTCCTCTGTAGTTTTCCAACTTAACTCCAAAATTTTTAACAACTTTGTACATCATAGTTTTGTTTTTTTTTTGTTTGTTTTGTTTTTGTTTTGTTTTTTTAATATATAATACAATCTATATTTTGTAAACTTACTATTTACTTCAAGTCAGTCAGATGCCTGTGCAAATGCTTAATTATTCTACCTTATATTTTGTTCATGCTTAGCTCCCACCAGTCTCTTCTTCTTCTTTGATCTTCTTGATGAACTCCTGCGCCTCCTCTGGGGTCTTGAAGATGTGGGTTCTGCCCTCATACGTGGTCAGCAGTCTCGCAGGATAGATTACACCATGACGAATCCCAAGGTTGCGCAGCTCCTTACGTACGGGATCAAACTGCTTCCTCAATTGCTGGATTCCTGTGGCCAAATCTGGGTAGAACCGCACCTGCTGGTCCTGGTGTTTAATCTCTCCTTTAGCACGTGCAGCGTTGAAGATCTTCATCCTGTCTCTGTTGCTAAGAAACTTCATAATTAAGGTCCTCGGCGGTCCCTTATCTCTCCGTGGGCCAATACGATGTGCTTTTTCCAGAACCACTGCTGATTGCAACTCCTCGCTGCCCAGCACCTCCGGAATCCACTTTTCCAGAAAGGAACATACGTCCCGACCTTCTGATTCCTCTGGAAGACCCACCAGCCTCAAATTATTCTGTCTCGACCGAGATTCCAAATCCAAAATATTATCTTCCAGAGATTTATTTTTTTTTTCCAAAGTGCGCACCTTTAATTGAAGACGGGTGACGTCATCTTCAGCACTAGCGAGACGGAGCTCCATCTGCGCCGTTCGTTCTACACAGTCACCCAATTCCTTTCTTATTCCTTCCAGCGCTGTCATAATCCCATCAAATCTAGAGGAAAAGTCCGCTCTCATTGAACTCATGGCAGCCATCAGCGCATCTGCGCCATTCCCCGCAGAAATCGCACCGCCGCCAGCCTCCTCCGCCATATATGGAGCCTTGTTTGCTGCGTCACAGACCTGAAAGTCCGTTAATTTGGACTGTTTCGGCGGCTCGCTTTTTCCTTTTCCTGGTTTTCCAGCCTTAGGCTTCGCCGACATATCCTCGCCCAAATGCTGGGATACGTTCTGTCCCAAATGAGAGAGTTATTTGCCGATTTTTTTTCTCCAGGAGCAGAGCAGAGCGAGACACGTCCGTCCTACGTGGCAGCCATAACCGGAAGTGAAGATCCCAATGTTACTGAAGGAGAGCAGTTTTCAACATTTCCATATAATTATTGGGGCAGAACCAAATTATGATAAGCCTATCGTGCAAGGTGAACCTTTGTAGCAAGCTTGGTCACCCTAGAGAGCTTCTATTGTAAGAGGGCATAGGGAATGTTAACCTTGAACTCTGGCCTTTGACCCCAGACCCATAGTCAGAGGTCACGGTCTCAGGGTGAAACTGTGTACCAGGTTTGGTGACTGTAGCGTTACTCATTCTATAGTAATAGTGCAAAGGGAATGTTAACGTTGACGTTTGACCTTTTGACCACAAACCCATAGTAAGAGGTCAGGATTTGGTAACCTTTCACAAACCCTGATGAAACCCCAAAAGTGCTGCATTCGTGAACGTTCCTCAGCATTCTCCTCTTTGTGAGATATGGGGGTATACTAAAAAATAATATAAACCAAACAAGCTATACTGTCATAAAAATGTTGTGTGTCCCCACAATTAATACACCCAAAAAATAACTTAAAATATATTTTTTTTTAATCAGGAGGTCTCAAAAATATAATCATGGAACTCACCCCCCCCCCACACACACACACAAAAATAAAAATAAAACAAAAAATAGATTGATTTCTTTTTACCAGAACCAGAACTCTAACCAAAGTAACGCAGAACAACCAGAAGCTTCTAAATCAGTTCATTTAAATTCCACTGAATACATCTAGTGAAATTTTAATTTTGTGCTTTGCTTAAAAAAATGCTCTGCCAAGTGAAGCTAAAAGTCCATGGCAACTAATTAAGCCTGATCTGTACGAAGGGCTGTGGTGCTGGGATTCTAAATGTGTTGCAATCTCTTATTGGCCCACACGTTGGCAAAGAAATCAATGGAAATAAAGGCACTGTTCTCACAATTATGATGATAAAAGCTGAAAAGAAATACAATCTAAGTTGAAAATGTCCACATCAGGACTCATTAAAAAAATCATGATACTTGACAGCTCTTGAAGAGAAATTCTATTTTATGTAAAGTAAAATTTGAACTTGGTTCTAGAAAAAAAAAATCATATTTAACATACATATAACAAAAACTCTTTTCGATCTTCACCATCTGAGGATTTGCAAGAGACATCACTGTTCACGTGCTGTTTGTTTGGGTCACCACACTGGTAGGCAAGCTTTGTGAATGGAACGAAGACAGAAAATGGTTTATTATAGCATGTGACAACATTATTTTATCGGAATCTGCAAAATCTCTCACTAAAAATGATCTGGAATATTATGGAAAGAAAATAGGGGTGATTTAGGGCAGCTCTCACTGCCTTGTTCTACAGGGGTTTGAAGCGGGTGGATTATGGCAGCTGACACTCAGCTGAGCCGGCTGCATGCTTTTTAAAAATAGGTAATTATTACTGTAGTTAAAGAGTGGCAACAAAATACGTGTAGAAATAGTTTGTAAATTAAATTGAGGATATTTTCCTATTGAACAGGGGGCTCCATACTGGGATAGACCTCGCTATTCAGTCTCCTGGTGCTCCCAGTACCTTCCCAAGTTTATACTATATTTAAATTGTAATGGTGAGTGCAGACAGTTTCTGGATCATATCAACATTGGCTTTCCCCAACACAGCTTCAACTATTGATGAGACCAATCTCTCGGAGCACCTCCGCTGGCTTTCAAATAATTCACCCCTACCAAAGCTCCAAAACAAAACAACTTACCAAATCTCTTCCTCAGTTTTGTTGATGTCCCTCTATGAAAAATGCCCAGGGCCAGTCTTGGCTTGCTTTTTTGAGGTGAATCTGTATGTTTAAACAGCGAGGGAATGTAGTTGGGAAACAGTGGGTTTCCCTGCATAATAAAACACCAAATATAAGTCTGAGACCAACCAGCGGTCATCATTCGTAGCCTAGGCCCATGTGTTCATACATGTATTTACCGTTGATGAAATGATCCCCCTCATGGATCGTCACCTTATCGTGGTGGGGGGGTTTGCGTGCCCCAGTGATCCCAGGAGCTATGTTGTCCGGGGCAATTTGCCTCTGATAGGGTCTCCCAAGACAAACTGGTCCTGGGTGAAGGGCCAGACGAAGAACGATCCAACAGACTCTCATGATAAATTGTATATCAAGGATTCAGTGTACCCCGCCCGGTATGGGGTTACCGGGGCCCCACCCTGGAGCCAGGCCTGGGGGAGGGGCTCGAAGGCTAGCGTCTGGTGGCCGGGTTTCCACCCATGGGACCCGGCCGGGCTCAGCCCGAAGGAGTTACATGGGTCCGCCCTCCAGTAGGTTCACCACCTGCAGGAGGGATCATGGAAGTCCGGTGCTATGTGGATTAGGTGGCAGTCAAAGGCGGAGACCTTGGCGGACTGATCCCAAGCTTTCTAAACTGGCTTTTGGTACGTGGAATGTCACCTCTCTGGTGGGGAAGGAGCCTGAGCTGGTGTACGAGATTGAGCGATACCGGCTAGATATAGTTGGCCTCACCTCAACACACAGCTCCGGTTCCGGAACCAGTCTCCTGGAGAGGGGCTGGAGCTTGGCCTTTTCTGGAGTTGCCCCGGGCGAGAGGCGACGAGCAGGGGTAGGTATTCTTGTATCGCCCCACCTTGCTGCCTCTATATTGGAGTTTTCCCCGGTGGACGAAAGGGTTGCTTCCCTGCGCCTTCGGGTTGGGAAATGGGTCCTGACCATCATTTGTGCCTATGCACCAAATGATGTTTCAGAGTACCCACCCTTTTTGGAGTCTGTGACTGGGGTGCTGGAGGGTGCTCCTCCTGGAGACTCCATTGTCCTACTGGGGGACTTCAATGCGCACGTGGGCAACGACAGTGAAACCTGGAGGGGGGTGATTGGGAGGAACGGCCTGCCCGATCTGAACCCGAGTGGTGTTCAGTTATTGGACTTCTGTGCTAACCACAGTCTGTCTATAACGAACACCATGTTCAAGCATAAGGGTGTCCATATGTGCACCTGGCACCAGGACACCCTAGGCCGCAGGTCGATGATCGATTTTGTTATCGTATCATCAGACCTGCGACCGTATGTCTTGGACACCCGAGTAAAGAGAGGTGCAGAGCTGTCAACTGATCACCACCTGGTGGTGAGTTGGATCCGATGGCAGGGGAGGAAGCCATTCAGACCTGGTAGACCCAAACGTATAGTGAGGGTGTGCTGGGAGCGTCTGGCTGAGGCCCCTGTCCGGGAGGTCTTCAACTCCCACCTCCGGAAGAACTTCAACCACATTCCGAGGGAGTCTGGAGACATGGAGTCTGAATGGGCCATGTTCTCCACCTCTGTTGTTGAAGCGGCAGCCCAGAGCTGCGGCCGCAAGGTGGCCGGTGCATCTCGTGGTGGCAACCCCCGAACCAAGTGGTGGACACCAGTGGTGAGGGGGGCCATTAAGCTGAAGAAGGAGTCCTATCAAGCTTGGTTGGCTTGTGGGACTCCCAAAGCAGCTGAGGTGTACCGGCAGGCCAAGCGGAGTGCAGCTCGGGTGGTTGCTGAAGCAAAAACCCGGGTATGGGAGGAGTTCGGTGAGGCCATGGAACAAGACTTTCGGTCGGCTTCAAAGAGATTCTGGCAAACTGTTCGGCGGCTCAGGAGGGGAAAGCAGCTCCCCGTCCACACTGTGTATGGTGCGGATGGGACACTGTTGACTTCAACTGGGGATATCGTCGGGCGGTGGAAGGAATACTTCGAGGATCTCCTCAATCCCACTGATACGCCTTCCACAGAGGAAGCAGGGTTTGGGGACGAGGGGGATGACTCGCCTATCACAGGGGCTGAGGTCGCCAAGGTGGTTAAAAATCTCCTTGGTGGCCGGGCCCCGGGGGTGGACGAGATTCGCCCCGAGTACCTCAAGGCCCTGGATGTTGTTGGGTTGTCATGGTTGACACGCCTCTGCAACATTGCGTGGAGGTCGGGGGCAGTGCCTTTGGCATGGCAAACCGGGGTGGTGGTTCCTCTCTTCAAAAAAGGGGACCGGAGGGTGTGCTCCAACTTTAGAGGGATCACACTCCTCAGCCTCCCTGGGAAGGTCTATGCCAAGGTATTGGAGAGGAGAGTCCGGCCGTTGGTCGAACCTCGGATTCAGGAGGAGCAATGTGGTTTTCGTCCTGGCCGTGGCACATCGGACCAGCTCTTTACCCTCTCGAGAATTCTTGAGGGTTCGTGGGAGTTTGCCCAACCAGTTTACATGTGTTTTGTGGACTTGGAGAAGGCATTTGACCGCGTCCCTCGTGGATTTTTGTGGGGGGTGCTTCGGGAGTATGGGGTATCGGGCTTGTTGTTACGAGCTATTCGGTCTCTGTACGACCGTTGTGAGAGTTTAGTTCGCATTGCCAACACTCGGTCGGAGTCATTCCCAGTGAGAGTTGGACTCCGCCAGGGCTGCCCTTTGTCACCGGTCCTGTTCATAATTTTTATGGACAGGATTTCTAGGCGCAGCCAGGGAATGGAGGGTGTCATGCTTGGTGACCACAGGATCTCATCTCTGTTGTTTGCAGATGATGTTGTCCTGTTGGCTTCATCCAGCAATGACCTACAGCTCTTGCTGGGACGGTTTGCCGCTGAGTGTGAAGCGGCTGGGATGAGAATCAGCACCTCCAAGTCCGAGTCCATGGTCCTCAGCCGGAAAAAGGTGGATTGTCCTCTCCGGGTTGGGGACAGGCTCCTGCCCCAAGTGGAGGAGTTTAAGTATCTTGGGGTCTTGTTCACGAGTGAGGGGAAAATGGAGCGAGAGATCGACAGACGGATTGGAGCAGCATCTGCAGTGATGCGGACGTTGTACCGGTCTGTTGTGGTGAAGAGGGAGCTTAGTTCTAAGGCAAAGCTGTCGATTTACCAGTCAATCTACGTTCCTACTCTCACCTA
Organism: Pholidichthys leucotaenia; assembly: GCA_020510985.1. Taxonomy (NCBI): domain Eukaryota; kingdom Metazoa; phylum Chordata; class Actinopteri; order Cichliformes; family Pholidichthyidae; genus Pholidichthys; species Pholidichthys leucotaenia. The sequence goes on from CM035838.1 coordinate 290,855,101, forward strand.
TGGTCACGAGCTTTGGGTAATGACCGAAAGAACGAGATCGCGGATACAAGCGGCTGAAATGAGCTTTCTCCGTAGGATTGCTGGACTCACCCTCAGAGATAGGGTGAGGAGCTCAGTCATCCGGGAGAGGCTCAGAGTAGAACCGCTGCTCCTCCACATTGAAAGGAGTCAGTTGAGGTGGTATGGGCATCTGATTAGGATGCCTCCTGGACGCCTCCCACTTGAGGTGTTTCAGGCACGTCCCACTGGGAGGAGACCCCGGGGCAGACCCAGGACTCGGTGGAGAGACTATGTCTCCCAGCTAGTCTGGGAACGCCTTGGTATCCCCTCTGAAGAGCTGGAGCAGGTGGCTGGGGAGAGGGAAGTCTGGGCTTCTCTGCTTGAACTGCTGCCTCCGCGACCCGGACCTCCGGAAAAGCGGTAGAAGATGGATGGATGGATGGATGGAAATGATCATTGCAAATCTGATTTGTGGTGGAAGGCTGCCAACCCTCCCGTCAGACTGCTGCCACTCACTTGGCTCAAGAAAGAGATCCAAACAAAAAAAAAGACTTTCCTGTGGCTTTCTGTTGCCTATTATGGCAAGCTACCACCACTCATGTCGTGATCATGGTCAGAATTGAAATGTTTGCCGCTCTAATCTTGCACAAAAGCACTGGTAGCACTACATGTCCATTCACAGCTTGTCTATCAATATAGAGGCATAGACGGAATGTCACATGATCTGGTGAAGTTGCTGCAAATTGTGAATATATATAAAAAATATGTGATATATCACTGTAATACAGCTCTGCAGCAGTATCGCTTCTAAACAGCCAGAGAGGACAGCAAGAGCATAATCTCACGCTACAGCGATCAAATCCGGCAATGGGTTTAAGCGAAATCACAAAAAGTTTAAAAAAAGGACAATTTTAAAGGGATTTGATCTGGTCAAAGATCTGGGCCCATTATGAAAATGTAATCTGGTTGTGAAATCCATATTGTTTCTCTTTGGATGAGTCACCTTCATTCACTGGCTCCAGAGTGATCCTTGACTGATAATACCGCACTATTTACCACCTACGCTTCACCGTGCTGAATGAAAAACAGAAAAGAGGAGAGAATGAAAGAGAAAGACACTTTTCACTCAGATGCTAATGTGATGCAGCTCTGTCTCGCTTCTATGAGTGGATCAAAGCATCTGTCGGACACATGACGCCATTCGCACTCTGAGGTTGGCACTGGGGTCGGTCTCAGACCACAGTGCAAAAGGAGCTTAGGGTGTGTGTGAGTAAGCGAGAAAGTGACAGTGTGCGTGTGTTCCCGAGCCCAAAGTTAGATTAAGGGAGTCATGACACCACACATACTGATTCAGAAACTGAGGGGCAGAGAGAATGAGTGTACGTAGATTGTGAGGGAGAGAGATTAGCAGGTGTTGGTGAATCACCGTCCCTCGCTCCAATCCCAAACAAAGACACAGAGATGCGTCTTAATGTGTCCGTGCACGCCCCCCCCCCCCCCAAAACCAAAATCTCTTATACTGTGTTTATTCACAGGGGGGAAGGGGGTGGGGATGCTGGAGTAAAATACAAAATTACAAATTGCATGCTTGTTCCGTCCTAACTCTATTCTGTAAAAAAAAAAAACAACCCTCAAGTAAAGTGTGCGGGGAAAAAATTGATTAAAAAAAAATAAAATAAAGCTCTTTGTATCTTTTGAAAGAGCAGCATTCACTATCATTATTCAAAATTCAAAGAGGATTGTCCCCACAGGGCTTTCATTTCACTCTGTGCCAGTGCTAGTTGGTAGATAATGGGCACAGAAACAGGCATAGCAAAAAAAAAAAAATCACAATGAGCACTTAAGGCAACCGATGTAGGTGTGAGATAAAAGAGAGGCAAGGGAAAAGCAAGCAAGAGAAAAGTTAGCCAGGAAGACAGGCAGACAGGCTGACCGAGAAGATGCTCACATGAATGACAAGAAAGAAGACCAAAATTGAGCAAGAAAATGAACAGTGATCTTCAGATCAGGCGGCAGGCAAGAGTAATGACTGTTAAGGAAGAAGCACAGATAAAGAAAGGCTGACACAGAGCATGTGCTTTGATAAAAAGTCGATCAACACCAGGCAGTGAAAGTGCTGGCCTGATTGCCTGGGATGTAGCGGCGTCGCCAGTCTTCACCCACTTTCCAAATCTTAACTCTTTCATGGTTTTTGATGTTATTCAATGACAAAAAAAAACTGTAACTTTTAGTGAGGAGAACAAAAAGATATGACAGCAGCCAATAATTGTCACGCCGCGCCATTCATCAGCGGCGCCACCTGCTCACGCACCTGACAATCATCAGCGGCGAGGGATAAAGGCCGTCTCGCCCGGAGGCTCGGCCTGAAGCCGTCAGACTTCGTCCCTCACCGTTGTGAGCATACTTCCCTTCAGCGTAACCATTTTGGTAAGAAGATCGCTTACCTTTTCTCTTCAGTCTTCTCCCCTGTGCACAGGTGGATTTCCCAGCGGCGGACATCTCCTCTCCATCGCCCAATCCTCGCTGCTGCACGGAGCTCTCCAGGTGGCTGTCTTCCGGGCTTCACCCCCTTGTTGTGCCAGCTGTCCTGACCCACCAAGTAAGTCCTTCTCTCGCCATAAATTCCTCCTGTGTTGGTGTATGCCCGTCACCCTCTCCCTGTGCTCTCTCCATAGGGTTGCTCGGCTGTACGGTCACCTGCCTCTGTGCCTGGAGCAGACACCATCACCAACACATTTACATCCCGCAGACACGCACTCATTCACTCCTGTTGTTAATAAACTCTTTGAACTACTCTAAGCCTGTGTGTGTGCGTCTCCTGAGCCGTGCGTTATGTCAGTACGGCTTCAGCAGAGCGGCTCGGCGGACGGCGGGCTCGCACACCGGTTTTCCACTCTCGAGGCTAGAGTGGATCAAATAGCTTATCAACAACAGGTGATCTTTAATCAATTATTGAATTTAACTAACCGGTTGGGCCGCTTGGATCCTCAACAGCCGTTCCCCCCGGCTCGCCAGGGTGGCGCGGCTCCTGCTGTTCCAGCGGCCGTCCAGCCGGCTCCAGTGGCACCGGTTCGGCTCACACCGATTCCGACCCCCGCCCGCTTTAGCGGTAAGCTCGGCGGAGCGCGGGGGTTCATTATGCAGTGTGAGTCCGTGTTCCACCGTGTGCCCGGAGATTTTCCCTCGGATCACAGTCGGATTGGTTACATAGGGAATCTTCTGGAGGGGCGTGCGTTAACTTGGACCTACGCCGTAATGGCGAGGCCCAGTTATGCCACCCTCACCTATGACCAGTTCGTGAGGCGCTTCCTGGAGGTCTTTGACCATTCTCAAACCGAGACGGTCCAGGTCGATCGGCTCCTCGCTCTCCAGCAGGGAAGCCGGTCGGCAGCGGACTACTCGGTCGACTTCCGGGTAGCGGCGGAGGAATTGGGCTGGGAGGATCGCTCCCTCTGTGGCCTGTTCCTCCGCAGCCTCAATAGTGATCTGAGGGATGAACTGGCTGGACGGGATATCCCTGGGACGCTAGCGGAGCTGACATCCTTAGCGATAAGTTTGGATAACAGGCTGCGCGAGCGCTCCTCGGGGCGGAAGTCTTCTTCTTCTCGCCCTCGTGGAGTCTCGCCGCACCTGTTCCAAGCTCGCCCCCTGGCGGCGCCGCCAGCATTGTGCCCCGAGGAGTCGGAGCCGATGGTGACGGGCTGGACCAAGCTTTCCCCTGCGGAGAAACAACGCCGCCGTGAGTTGGGCCTCTGCATGTATTGCGGAGGTGACCAACACACTGTGGAGCGTTGCCCGCGGAAAGCCAGTCGGCGGGGTCCGCGAATCGCTGTAGGGAGCCTCGCGGATCCCAACCGGTTAGACTCTCTCACCCAATTAAAGCTGCCCATCCGTTTTTGCCACAATCCCACTGGGCACCTCACCCACGCACTGGTGGATTCGGGCGCAGAGGGCAGCTTCATTTCACAAGGCCTGGCAACCCGATTGGGCATCCGCTGTCAGGCATTAAAACACCCCATCTCCCTGGTCCATCTCTCCCGTGCCTCCCTTGGGAGAGTTTCTCACCAGACCATGCCTGTCCCAGTCATCATCTCAGGGAACCACCGGGAGGAGATGGTATTTTACGTCCTGCCCAACTCTGTGTCGCCCGTCATCCTGGGGTATCCCTGGCTACGCCTCCACAACCCTGTCCTGGACTGGAGGTCCGCTGGGGTATCGGCATGGAGTACCTTCTGTATGGGCACCTGCCTTCAGTCCGCTGCCTGCTCCCCATCCGCGGCTCCCCCTGTGGCGGATACAGCACCTCCGGACCTGTCACTGGTGCCTCCAGAATTTCACGACCTGGGTATGGTATTTAGCAAATCGAAAGCTATGTCTCTTCCCCCGCATCGACCATATGACTGTGCCATCAACCTCCGCCAGGGGGCTCCCCTGCCATCTGGTCGGCTCTACAGCCTGTCGGCGCCGGAGAAGGAGACCATGAATACATACCTAAAGGAATCTCTGAGCGCTGGGATTATTCGCCCATCGTCGTCACCCGTGGGGGCAGGGTTTTTCTTTGTCGGGAAAAAGGACGGATCCCTCCGCCCCTGCATAGACTACCGAGCGCTGAATGACATCACTGAGAGGGACCGTTACACCCTGCCCCTCATGGACACTGCCTTTCACTCCCTCCAGGGGGCGACCTGGTTTACCAAGCTGGATTTACGCAGCGCTTACCACCTCGTCCGGATCCGGGAGGGAGATGAATGGAAGACAGCCTTCCGTACCCCGAACGGCCACTTTGAGTATCTCGTCATGCCGTTCGGGCTGACCAACGCTCCTGCCGTCTTTCAGCGCCTCATTAATGACGTCCTCCGGGATTTCATCGGCCTTTTTGTGTTCGTCTACCTGGATGACATCCTTATCTTCTCCAGGTCCAGGGACGAGCACCAGGTCCATGTGAGGCGGGTCCTCCAAAGACTGCTGGAGAATCGTCTGTACGTGAAGGCTGAGAAATGCGAATTCTACGCTAGGACCACATCCTTCCTGGGATTCATCATCGCTCAAGATCAGGTGCTCCCAGACCCAGAGAAGGTGAAGGCGGTGGTGGAGTGGCCTACTCCCGCATCCCGGAAGCAGGTGCAACAGTTTGTTGGCTTCGCCAATTTTTACCGCCGCTTTGTCCCAAATTTCAGCTCGATCGTCGGACCGCTGACCCGCCTCACGTCCCCGAAGGTCCCGTTCCGGTGGACTGAAGAGGTCGCTGCTGCCTTTAGGGCGCTGAAGGCGGAGTTCTCCTCCTCCCGGGTCCTTCGCCAGGTCGACCCCGCGCTGCAGTGCATTGTGGAGGTGGACGCATCGGACACGGGAGTGGGAGCAGTGTTATCCCAGCGGTCACCTGACGATGGCGCCAAGCGGCCGTGCGCCTTCTTCTCCCGGCGCCTGTCCCCGGCGGAGAGGAACTACGATGTGGGGGACAGAGAGCTCCTGGCCATTAAACTCGCCTTACAGGAGTGGCGCCACTGGCTAGAGGGGGCGGACCTGCCGTTTGTGGTCCTGACGGACCACAAGAACTTAGAGTATTTACGATCTGCCAAGCGCCTGAATGCCCGCCAGGCGCGCTGGTCTTTGTTCTTCGCCAGGTTCCGCTTCTCGATCACCTTCAGGCCGGGCTCCAAAAACGGCCTGCCTGACGCCCTCTCTAGGCAGTTCACCCCCGTGGAGGCTGAGGAGACGCCCCACACTATCCTGCCCAGGTCGTGCGTCCTCGGTGCCATCTCTTGGGACATTGAAGACAAGATCCGGAAGGCGCAGGAGGTGGAACCTGATCCTGGCGGCGGACCGGAGGGAAGACTGTTCGTCCCATCTGCGGTCCGAGGAGAGGTCATCCACTGGCTCCACACCTCCCGGCTCACCTGTCATCCCGGCACCTCTCGGATGATCAGCCTCCTCCAGCGGTCCTTTTGGTGGCCAGGCCTGCGGAGGGATGCAGCCCACTACGCCCGGGCTTGCCCAATCTGTGCCACCAGCAAGTCGGGAAATGCCCCCCCAGCGGGTCTGCTCCAGCCTCTGCCCGTCCCCGGCAGGCCCTGGTCGCACATCGCACTGGACTTCGTCACCGGACTCCCCGTTTCCAACTCCTTTGACACCGTCCTGACCATTGTGGACCGTTTCTCCAAGGCGGCGCACTTCATTCCCCTGCGGGGTCTCCCTACTGCCCTGGAGACGGCGGGCCTCCTCGTCCAACACGTGGTCAGGCTGCACGGGATTCCGGTGGACGTGGTCTCGGACCGGGGCCCCCCAATTTTCGTCCGAGGTTTGGAGATCCTTCTGTAACGCCATCGGAGCCAAGGTGAGCCTCTCCTCCGGCCATCACCCCCAGTCTAACGGGCAGTGTGAGAGGACCAATCAGGAGCTGGAGGCTGCGCTCCGCTGTGTTACCAGATCCAAGCCGACGTCCTGGAGCAACCATCTCGCCTGGGTGGAGTATGCCCACAACACCGCCCGCTCTTCTGCAACGGGGATGTCCCCCTTCAAGGCGTCCCTGGGTTACGACCCCCCGCTGTTTCCAGCGCAGGAGAACGAGGTGACTGTCCCCTCCGTTAGGGCGCACCTTAGGCAGTTCCGCTCCACCTGGGCTGCCGCGCGTCATGCGCTTTTACGCACAGCGGAGCGCAACAGGACCGTGGCGGACCGGCACAGAAGACCTGCCCCGGCGTACAGAGTTGGGCAACTCGTGTATGTGTCTACCCAGGACGTCACATTAAAAGGCGAGAGGAGGAAGCTGGCACAGCGATTCATGGGTCCCTTTCCCGTCACCCGGATCATCAACCCGGTGGCTGTGCGCGTGGCTATCCCCCCCTCCCTCCGCATCCATCCCACTTTCCATGTGTCGAGGGTGAAACTGGCAGTCACTGACCCCCTTTGCCCTCCTCCTGCAGCGCAACCCGCGCCCCGGATGGTTGGTGGCCATCCGGCCTGGTCCGTCTCCTCCATCCTGGACTCCCGGCGCCGAGGCCGTGGGTTGCAATACCTGGTGGACTGGGAGGGCTATGGGCCCGAGCATCGGCAATGGGTGCCCCCGTCGTTTGTGTTGGACCCATCGCTCATCGCGGACTTCCACCGAGCGCACCCGGATAAGCCATCGCCAGGAGGCGCTGCTAGAGGGGGGAGTACTGTCACGCCGCGCCATTCATCAGCGGCGCCACCTGCTCACGCACCTGACAATCATCAGCGGCGAGGGATAAAGGCCGTCTCGCCCGGAGGCTCGGCCTGAAGCCGTCAGACTTCGTCCCTCACCGTTGTGAGCATACTTCCCTTCAGCGTAACCATTTTGGTAAGAAGATCGCTTACCTTTTCTCTTCAGTCTTCTCCCCTGTGCACAGGTGGATTTCCCAGCGGCGGACATCTCCTCTCCATCGCCCAATCCTCGCTGCTGCACGGAGCTCTCCAGGTGGCTGTCTTCCGGGCTTCACCCCCTTGTTGTGCCAGCTGTCCTGACCCACCAAGTAAGTCCTTCTCTCGCCATAAATTCCTCCTGTGTTGGTGTATGCCCGTCACCCTCTCCCTGTGCTCTCTCCATAGGGTTGCTCGGCTGTACGGTCACCTGCCTCTGTGCCTGGAGCAGACACCATCACCAACACATTTACATCCCGCAGACACGCACTCATTCACTCCTGTTGTTAATAAACTCTTTGAACTACTCTAAGCCTGTGTGTGTGCGTCTCCTGAGCCGTGCGTTATGTCAATAATCAACTGTGTAAGGCAATGCCATCATTAACCAAACCATCCTCACAGTCACAATACATGTATATAACCTAGGCCTACTCACTACTTGTGACCGTTGATTTGACCTTGGGTGCAACCCTGATGTAGACCCTCCCTGTGGATCCTTATGTGTAAGTTTGGTGAGCATCCGGGCAATAGAGAGCCTAAGTCATGCCCCCCTCTACTTCCGCATATAAGATAAGATAAGCAAAGATAAGCCCTTATATGGGACCTTAAATAGGAAAACATTTCCATTGAAATAAACGGCAAGAGCAAAATTATCTTTTGATCCTGATTGAATTTTGCCACAAGTTACACATATGATGTTCGTCAATTTAAAAGATAATTTTCCTTATAATTAAAGGAAACCAGTACTGGTAATTATAACAACATTAATCGTGCTTCAGGTATTACTTATAAAAATAAAAATGTATTTATTCAGTAAAAATAACTCCCTAGAGTCAGTATACTGAACCATTTTATCCCATGAAAACCGCTTGGATAAAACCAATGGGGAGCAGCCATTGCCGGCCAGAAATGACGTACACTCGTTGATTTCGGCTTTCCCGCGGCTGAGTAAATGTGTTCAGTAGATGCTCAGTGGGTCGAGATCAGAGTTGAAAACAGTGCAAAATCTGCACAAATATACGTATACTGCACAAGCCGTGCTTGGAAATGGCCTTTATTGATGGCATGATTCATAGGTGCATCCGGGGACTGGCAGCTGAAGGGGACCTGACGAACAGGCAAGTTCCCAGTCAAGTAACTTCAGAACACATTGAATAAATCTTGATATACTAGAATTTTATTTCATTAAATTATATGAGGGTAGATTTGCTTGTACGTACATGGTTGTAAAAAATTACATAAAATTCTGATGTTAAAACTTTGTTGACTGCTATACTGCAGCCCACACAGTCGCACAAAGCAACAACTGTGCGTCACCACCAGTGCTAAAACAGCCCATGGAGGAGGCAAGATGTCCCTGACCATGACTGACTAACAGAGTAGTGACTTGAAACTTGAGCATATTTGAGAAGGAATCATGACCAAAATTACTGGACGGAATCACTAGCATCATATTTGATCCTTTGAAATAGCTATTGATTAAAATTCACTACAGGTACCCTTTAAAGTTGTAGGTTGTCATATAATAAGAGTAATGTTTAGTTTTTGTGAAATCCCTCAGTGGACTACAATTCCTTGTCTTGGACTACACACGTCACCAAACGCGATTATGGCGGTTCCCCTCTCAAAGCTCACCTCATGTTTCCTGATCGATGAAAGAAGGATCCAAAGATGAGAAAAAAACAATACAAATGTATTGTATTTTGAGAGCTGCAGCTGATCCGGAGGACTGTTAGTTACTTACCCCGCTTTGAAAAAAATGACGTTAAGTTCCACGAGTGTGTGTTTGTATAGTCTTCATTTACATATTTTCACAGCCTTGTACCTTAACAGTTAGACAACAACCTACACCATTAATTTATGTGGAAAATTATCTTTTAAATTGACAAATATCATATGTGTAACTCGTGGCAAAATTCAATCGAGATCAAACGATAATTTTGCTCTTGCCATTCATTTCCATGGAGATTTTTTCCCATGTAAGGTCCCATATGTGGAAGTAGAGGAGGCGTGACTTAGGCTCTCTATTGCCAAGAAAAATTATTTTTCATGAAAAAACAACTGTGCCCACATATCCTGGCCCAAACCTTAACCTTGAACACAACCTGGATACACACCCACCTGAGCATCTCTGTGTGAGAGTCACAGTGCCGCTGAGCATATCCAAAATTATTAAAAAGTTCAAGCAAAGGCTTGGATTTTAACAATATTCCTTTTAAAAATGAAAAAGCCAAGTATGTGCCCAGAAAATTTTGCTAAAGGTACTATCTTTGATTGATTTTAGATGTAGCTGTCACGAGCTGAGCACTGGAGGTTTCGCCATGCTCAGTCTCATGGCTTTTACTCTGTATTTATATATTTGTTGTATTTTTGTGCCTTTTGGTTTTTGTTATCCCTGTAATGTTATTTATTTTCCTGTCTTAGTTTTACTATGTTCTGATTCTGTATCTATTGGTATCTATTTAGTTTTACCATGTTCTGATTCTGTATCTATTGGTATCTAATTCTCAGTTTGTACTTTTTTATATTTTATTCTTCTAATTCCTTATTATTGTGGATGACAGCTATCAGGGCATTTCCTGGTTTGTGCGCTGTGTGGGCGTAGCCCTGTCAGCTATCAGCCGGTCACTCTCCTCTCATCACTTCTAGCTGATCCAAATTATTAATCATTGCTACCTTCCGCCCGCTCATGTGACCCCACACCTGGCATTACTTGTGTTATTTGTTCTGACCCTATTTAAGGACAGCATTTCCATTTCATGTTGCCGCAGTCTTAATGATACTTCTTCCTCACCACCAGAACCCCTTCCCCCTTCTGGTGAGTTTGTTCTGATACGCCATCTGTAAGTTTATCTCGTTATCTGTTTGGATTTTGCGTGATGCACTTTGGAGCTTTGTGTTTTGTTAATAAATACCACGAACTGCAGTTCAGCGCGTGGGTCTGTCTCTCTGCCCCGAAGGACCATTCATGGCAGTAACAGGCCAGGGTTGAATTGTCTGTTATACTGACATGCTTAAATAATAAAAATGTGAACTAATTTAAAGGACCATGAAAACTAGTATGCAATGAAGTCTATATTAGGTTATTTCATATGAAAAATAAAAAGTCGCTTTCATGTTGTCTCCATGTTGAATTTTCACAAGGTATAAGGTTTTTTTTGTCTTACCAAATACACCTTGGTATAATATGGAAGCCCATTCCTGCCACTGTGAAGAAAAAAGTAGCATTCTGTAAGTCATAATTATGAGATGCTATCTCATAATTACTGTGTAACTTAATAGCTCACAGTTATGACTTAGTATCTTATAATTAGGGCTGTGCCATATGATAAAAATTTCATATCATGATATAAGCCATCTTATATAACGATAACGACATATATCACAATATTAATTTTCTGTAAATTCTAGTTTAGATAATCACATAAAAAGGACCATCTCTTTTTTAAAACTTTTTTACATGTGCCTTTTTTCCTCATAATTTTGTAGTTGTTATGAAATATTTTTTAATGTGCATTTGAGACTTGATTCTCATAAATATCAGGTTTTTCTTCTAAATCATATGTGAATAAAAAGTAAACATCAATAAGTTAAACATTTCCTGAGCTTGAGAAGAATAGCAAAAAAAAAAAAAAACATAAAAAAATGTCTGAAAAAGAAAATTACCCATAGCTGCCATCTACATTTATAAATTAGCTGTTAGTTTAATTCAATGAAAATTTAAGTGTGAAGCTAGAGCCTGCAACCTGTCATTGGTTGCTTCTTAGTAAAAATATTTCAGATTGGTCATAATATGAAAATCAGAAACACAAAAGGTAATGTAATAAAATACATTTGATGACTCTAACTTTATTCATTATCACTACTTGACTAATCAGATTTATTAGAAATCAAATAAGTTACATTGTATTGCATACACGGGAATGAGCTTCCACAATATGGAGTATTGTTCTATAATCATCATCATCATCTTAATAATAATACATTATGGAACATTAAGAAAACAGTGGTTCCAGTGGTGGCTCGCACTCTAGGTATAGTTATGGGAAACCTAACTAAACATCTTGACACAATCGAAGTGGCTACCAAGATCGAGCTTCTGCAGAAGGCAGTTCTCCTTGATACGGTGCATCTTCTTCAGAAAGTATGTGAGGCCTGAGTTTATGAGGCATAGCTTGCCCTCAGTGCTAGATTAAATAGAGTCCAGCAATCATCTTAACTGTGTTAGAAGAAACATAGCAATAATAACAATACATAATAACAATAATAATAGTAGTAGTAGTGCTGGGCAACTATGGAAAATTTTAATTGTGATTCATCTCCAAAAATCTATGTTTATTCACAACTAATTGTAATTGCATGTGGAAAAAAAATTCTATGTAATGTACTTTAAACTTGTCATTTTTCAAGTTTTCATACTCTTATTAACATGGGAGTGGACTGGTATGTTTGCTTTCTGCAACTGAAGGTTCATTTAAAGGCTTCAGCATCCAAAACATTCTCCAAAAAAAAAATACCGTACATGTGAAAACAACCAGCGACCACTTCAGCACCATACCAGCAACCGTCATCCCACCATTCCCACCATATAACCCTGACCTGCTATATCTGCTATAACTAGAATTCTATTCAAGCCAGAGCCCTTAGAAATTAGTATAAAATATATCAAAAATACTTTCACCAGAAGCTATGTAACATTTTCTAGGTTTGCACTTGATACATTTTGAGGGGGCTCAAACCCCTCTTTTTTAAAACAATGCATTTTTGTGCATTTTATTGTTTAAATCCTGTTCTTTGCTTAAACTTTTTACAACTCTAGATATGCTGGGAAACACTCCAACCACATGCTCATCAAATTTCATGGTTGCAGAAATGGTCCTCCTTAAGTTATTGGTTGCCAGATAAAACACAATTTTCCAATATAAAAGAGAGTCATAATGGTGAAAACTTAGTTTTTTGTCACAAACAACATATACAGACCGTTAAAACAAAATGTTAGACAGTGCAGCAACACATTTCCCAAATGCTATAAAGGCCTGCACTTATATAGCGCTTTTCTAGTCACAAAGACCACTCAAAGCACTTCACTAGTAGATACACTAACCTTCTATTCTAAGGATCTATCAGGGACAAGTATCTAGGGCCAATTTAGAGTCACCAAATACCCTAACATGCATGTTTTTGGATTGTGGGAGGAAACCGGTGCCCCCGGAGTAAATCCACACAGTACAGGGAGAACATGCAAACTCCACACAGAAAGGTTCCCACCCCTGCCAGCCTGGGAATTTGAACCTGGAACCTTCTAGCTGTGAGACAGCAATGCTAACCACTGTTCCACTGTGATAATTTGACAAGGAATGACACTACAGCAAATTTATACATCACTATAACTGTACAGTATATTCATATTCATTCTTTTCTGTCTGCACAAAGAAAAACAATCAAAAAAAGGAAAAAAAATCAGTTCACAAATGAGCAATGAAAATAAATTCAGATTATCAATGACTACATCTTTTACTCTACATAGGTTTGTACTATCACAACAAAAATGCAGGCTAAAATAATACATGACTGCTCAAACTGCCTTGGTGCTGCGAGTCACTGCAGCTTAGCCTCACCTTCACTTCTTATCTAACCAAAGACAGATGCCATTCCTGGCCAGACCGATGTACGGCTGTGACAGCAGGGTCACACGTGCACCCCAAACACAGCCACTGGACCTTAACAGACCCCGACCCAAGGCTATCATCAGCTGACTGTGTCACACGGGCTCAGAAGAAAGAGAGGAAACGAATTATGGACAGTGGTGTCAAAAGTGGTGAGCAGACTGAGCTACAGAACAAATAGGTTTATTGTGGAAAATTAAGGCAAGTGTGGCATTTAAGAAAATACAGTATCTCACAAAACTGAGTACACCCCTCACATTTTAGTAGTAAATATTTCATTATATCTTTTCATGGGACAACACTGAAGATATGACACTTTGATACAATGTAAAGTAGTCAGTGTACAGCTTGTATAACAGTGTAAATTTGCTGTCCCCTCAAAATTACTCAACACACAGCCATTAATGTCTAAACTGCTGGCAACAAAAGTCAGTACACCCCTAAATGAAAATGTCCAAATTGTGCCCAAAGTGTCAATATTTTGGATGGCCACCATTATTTTCCAGCACTGCCTTAACTCTCTTGGGCATGGAGTTCACTAGAGCTTCACAGGTTGCCACTGGAATCCTCTTCCACTCCTCCATGACGTCATCACGGAGCTGGTGGATGTTAGAGACCTTGCGCTCCTCCACCTTCCGTTTGAGGATGCCCCACAGATGCTCAGTAGGGTTTAGGTCTGGAAACATGCTTGGCCAGTCCATCACCATTACCCTCAGTTTCTTTAGCAAGGCAGTGTGTGAATGTGTGTGTGTGAATGGGTGGATAGCAGGATCTGTAATGCGCTTTGGTCATCAAGAGATGAGAATAAAAGCGCTATATAAGTGAATGCCATTTACCATTTACAACAGCCATGCAGACCGATTTGATGCAGTGTGAGGCGTATGGTGTGAGCACTGACAGGCTGACCCGTCACAACTTCAACCTCTGCAGCAATGCTGGCAGCACTCATACGTCTATTTTCAAAAGTCAACCTCTGGATATGACGCTGAGCACGTGCACTCAACTTCTTTGGTCGACCATGGCGAGGCCTGTTCTGAGTGGAACCTGTCCTGTTAAACCGCTGTACGGTCTTGGCCACTGTGCTGGAGCTCAGTTTCAGGGTGTTGGCAATCTTGTTATAGCCTAGGCCATCTTTATGTAGAGTAACAATTCTTTTTTTTTTTTTTTTTCAGATCCTCTGAGAGTTCTTTGCCATGAGGTGCCATGTTGAACTTCCAGTGACCAGTGTGAGAGAGTGTGAGAGCAATAACACCAAATTTAACACACCTGCTCCCTATTCACACCTGAGGCATTGTAACACTAACGAGTCACATGACATCAGGGAGGGAAAATGGCTAAATCGGCACAATTTGTACATTATCACTTAGGGGTGTACTCACTTTTGTTGCCAGCAGTTTAGACATTAATGGCTGTGTGTTGAGTTATTTTGAGGAGACAGCAAATTTACACTGTTATACAAGCAGTACACTGACTACTTTACATTGTATCAAAGTGTCATATCTTCAGTGTTGTCCCATGAAAAGATATAATGAAATATTTACAGAAATGTGAGGGGCATACTCACTTTTGTGAGATACTGTATAATAGTGTTTAAAGAGTGTTTATATTCCCTATATCAAGTATTTAAATAAGCATATTAGAAAATCTGTCTGTGGCAAATTAAACTTAATAGTTAAAAACAAAAAACACCGCAAGACAGTGCAAATTTGTGCTTACAATTTGCATTTTACTTAAACAGCTGCTGCTGTGTATTTACGTTTAATCTCTGAAGAAATACTGCAGTGATCTAGAACAGGAACCACCATAACACTGCATGAAAATGTATTTTGGTGAACTATGACTGAGTATTGCAGGGGGCCACAGGTGTTTACCAACCACCACCATCATACAACATTCCTTCTTTACATTTTTCAGAGGTTCAAAAATTGAGTGTGCGCATACTCGTAAAAGATGCAACTTCTTACAGCACCAGTCACCCTTAAACAGAGACTTATCAATTCCCTTTTCCATTACAGATAAATTACACTGAATTTGATGAACTTGTCAAAAATCCAAAATCACTAGCTTAATATAAAATACTTGCAATGCCTCAGCCAAAAAAGAAAAAGGTTCTAGCTTCTGTTTTGGGATATTTATTAATCAAAATATGAAACCTTCAGTGATTCAGACTCGAAAATATAAATAGCAAATATTCTCAGATGAAAGTGACCATTTAGAATTTATACAGACACTTCATATAAAGAAAGTTCAGTGTTGATGGGAAAGTATGGGAAAGGTCAGAAGGAGCTGCCCTGTGTCTGTGGATCGAAAGAAAGTGTATGATAGGGTGCAAAGAAAGGAAGTGTAGTACTGTATAAAGAAATCAAGTGTGGCAGAGAAGTGTGTGAAGGTGGTGCAAGACATGTATGAGGACAGCAAGACGTGATGAGGTGTGCCGAAGGAGTGAACGATGGAGTCAAGGTAGGGGTGGGGTTACATCAGGGAGCCCCTTCTTGTTTGCTATGGTGATGGACAGGCTGAGAGACGAGTTCAGGCAGGAGTCTCCATGGACCATGATGTTTGCAGAAGACATTGTCATCTGTAGTGAGAGTAGGAAGCAGGTGGAAGAAAACCTGGAGAGGCGGAGGTATGCGCTGGAGAGATGAGAAATGAGTCAGTAGAAGCAAGACAGAATACATGAGTGTGAACAAGAGAGAGGCAGGTGTAACGGTGAAGATGAAAGGAGTAGAGGTAGTGAAGGTAGATGAGTTTAAATACCTGGGATCAACCATCCAAAGCAATGGACAGAGCACAAAAGAGGTGAAAAAGAGAGGGCAGGCAGGGTGGAGTGGGTGGAGACAAGTGTTGGGGTGATTTGTGACAGAAGGATAGCAGCTAGAGTGAAAGGTAAGCTTGACCTGTTATGATGTATGATTTGGAGACTGTGGCACTGACGAAAACACAGCAGACAGAGCTGGAGGTGGCAAAGTTGAAGATGCTAAGATTCTCATTGGGAGTGATGAGGAGGGCCAGGATTAGAAATGAGTATATCAGAGGGGCAGCTCAAGTTGAGCGGTTTGGAGAACGTAAGAGAGGTAAGACTGAGATGGTTTGAACACGTGCAGAGGGATAGTGGATATATTGGCACTACTGGGCCAGAGGAGAACAGGAAGACCACAGAGAAGATTCATAGATGTAGTGAAGGAGGACATGGAAAGGGTTGGTGTGAAAGAAGAGAGGGCAAGGGATAGGGTGAGATGGAGACAGATGATCCACTGTGGCAACCCCCAAAGGGAACGGCCAAAACAAGAAGAAGCAGAGAAGAAGATACACACTTCATATAAAAACATGACTATTGGATATACTCTTGGCATCCTGGAAGTGAATGGAAATTATATTTTTCTCTGCACTAAAAAGGCACATTTCTTTGAAATTTTGAGCTCATCTGTAAGAAAAAAAAACCAGCATTTTTTTGCCTGCACATGTGCAGCTAGCATTCTCACAGCAGGAATGTCCACCAGATTAGCTCTTCAATGACCAATAAATATCTTTTGTCAAGAAAAAACAATGAGTGGTGTGTGTTTGGATTTGTTATCTTGTTAAAATGAGAGTTGAAAAGTGTTGCTTTCTGTGTTGTATTCAAACTGACAGGATAAAAAAAGGAAAATGAAAGTCCATATTCAACATGACATTGATTTCTACTGAATGACACTGTTCATATTAAAGTTATGTATCACTGAACTGTTATCAAGAATGTTTGGAGAAAATGCTGAAAAGAAAAAAATCATGCCAGGTTTCGACTTACATCTGTGTCAGGACCCTTGTCGGCTCCAGGACAGGAGAAGCTGACAAACTCATGGCACCGTTTGTGGACCACAAAACAGCACACTAGCAGGGAATAAAAGAGAGAAAGAAAGACAAAAGAAATCTAGAATTAACAACTTAACATCATTTTTCTGAGCTGTTTATCATGCCTGATCAGTTTTCTTAACAGGTCAGTGACAAACACAATGCAATGGCAAAATATGTATGATTTGACACCAAGATCATCTATAGCTGGCCAATCTACGCAACTTTACCGAAATGACAATTTTCATAATGATCATAGCCAATATCTTGAAAAATGTATGCCCTCAAAATCACATAAGAAAACTGGTAAGAAACTGACCCTACTGTAGCTGATACATAGCTGTCAGTCAACGTGACCTGTTGCAAAGAGCTGAGTCTTCACTACTGAGTGGAGGAAAAGATCAAGCTACTTTGTTTTTGTGGAAACACATTATTTTTCCTTTGTCGCGGTTAAGGACAAAAGCATATTGGTGGGTTGCAAGCTAAAGTGCCAGTTGAGACCTACTGCAATGTTGAAAAACGCTTGAAAACAGCAACAAAGCTCCGACAAAACTAGTGCTAAGCAACGGCTAGCTATGCTAACAACACCGTAGCCATGTTTACATGTGCAAAATTTCTTCAATCTCAATACAGTTCAGATCAGAACTTTACTGTTTACATGGACCCTGAAAAAGTTGATCCGATTATAACGTGCATTTACATGCCTCTCATGTTTGAATGGACTAAATCCTTTTGGCATGCGCAGAATTGTCTGACATTCCGAAAATAGTAGAAGAAGCAACTTTGATGTAAAAAAAACCCACTTCGTGTGTCTCTTTTTTTGAAATGGACCTGTATTGTGTTATTCAGACTGCATTTTTGCTTCTGCTAGTCTCCGTAATGAAGCTACAAGTCCAGCAGTACATACAGTGGTGTGAAAAAGTGTTTGCCCCTTCCTGATTTCTCATTTTTTGTATGTTTGTCACACTTAAATGTTTCAGATCATCAAACAAATTTAAGATAAGATAAGATAAGCCTTTATTAGTCCCACAATGGGGAAATTCCAGGATTGCAACAGCATAGGGATAGCAACACTCAGAGCAACAATCAGAAGGCAAGAAAAAACAACATCTAGTAAACATATGTCCATATTACTATAAATGTATATATATAGACACACAGTGCAGAGCATTATGGCTGGTGGATGTGCAGCAGAAAGTCTAAGCTCTCTCTCCGCGGATGCAGCGGGCCAGCTGGAAGTCTTTGGGCATGATGGTGACCCCCTTAGCGAAGAAGAGACCACCAGGTGGGTCTCGCTGGTCTCCTGCAGAGCCATGACGGCGAAGCTCAGGAAACGCAGGACGGTCTTGAAGTCCTGAGCGATCTCCCTCACCAGGCGCTGGACGGGCAGCTTACGGATGAGCAGCTCCGTGGATTTCTGGTATCGACGGATCTCTCTCAGAGCCACGGGCCTGTGACGGCGAGGCCTCTTCACTCTGCCGGTGGCCAGAGCGCCTCTCCGAGCAGCCCTGTGGCTAGCTGTCTCCTGGGGGGCTTCTTCCTCCAGTAGATTTTACGGGCGGTCTGCTTGGTTCTTGCCATCGCTCTTTATTATTCTGTCTTATATTTAAATAAATATAAATAAATAAATAAATTTAAATATTAAACGAAGATAACACAAGTAAACACAAAATGCAGTTTTTAAATGAAGATGTTTATTATTAAGGGGGGAAAAATCCAAACCTACATGACCCTGTGTGAAAAAGTGATTGCCCCCTAAACCTAATAACTGGTTGGGCCACCCAGCAACAACTGCAATCAAGTGTTTGCGATAACTGAGTCTTTTACAAGCGCTATGGAGGAATTTTGGCCCACTCCTCTTTGCAGAATTGTTGTAATTCAGCCACATTGGAGGGTTTTTGAGCATGAACTGCCTTTTTAAGGTCATGCCACAGCATCTCAATTGGATTCAGGTCAGGACTTTGACTAGACCACTCCAAAGTCTTCATTTGGTTTTTCTTAAGTCATTCAGAGGTGGACTTGTTGGTGTGTTTTGAATCACTGTCTTGTTGCGGAACCCAAGTGTGCTTCAGCTTAAGGTCACGAACAGATGGCCGGACATTCTCCTTCAGGATTTTTTGGTAGACAGCAGAATTCATGGTTCCATTTACCACGGCAAGTCTTCCAGGTCCTGAAGCAGCAAAACAGCCCCAGACCATCACACTACCACCACCATATTTTACTGTTGGTATAAGGGATAAGGATCTGTACTTATGATGTTCCTTTTCTGAAATGCTGTGTGACTTTTACACCGGACGTAATGGGACACACACCTTCCAAAAAGTTAAACTTTTGTCTTGTCAGTCCACAGAGTATTTCCCCAAAAGTCTTGGGGATCATCAAGATGCTTTCTGGCAAAACTGAGATGAGCCTTTGTGTTCTGTTTGCTCAGCAGTGGTTTTCGTCTTGGAACCCAGCCATGCAGGCCATTTTTGCCCAGTCTCTTTCTTATGGTGGAGTCATGAAAACTGACCTTAACTGAGGCAAGTGAGGCCTGCAGTTCTTTGGATATTGTTGTGGGGTCTTTTGTGACCTCTTGGATGAGTTGCCGCTGCATTCTTGGGATAATTTTGGTCAGCTGGCCCCTCCTAGGAAGGTTCACCACTGTTCCATGTTTTTGCCATTTGTGGATAATGGCTCTCGCTGTGGTTCGCTGCAGTCCCAAAGCTTTAGAAATGGCTTTATAACCTTTTCCAGACTGACAGAGCTCAATTACTTTGTTTCTCATTTGTTCCTGAATTTCTTTTGATCACAGCATGATGTCTAGCTTTTCGGGATCTGTTGGTCTACTTCACTTTGTCAGGCAGGTCCTATTTAAGTGATTTCTTGATTGAGAACAGGTGTGGCAGTGATCAGGCCTTGGTGTGGCGAGAGAAATTGAACTCAGCTTTCCAGAGATGTGATAAACCACAGTTTTAACAGGGGGGCAATCACTTTTTCACACAGGGCCATGTAGGTTTAGATTTTTTTTTTTACCCTTAATAATAAACACCTTCATTTAAAAACTGCATTTTGTGTTTACTTGGATTATCTTTTTCTAATATTTAAATTTGTTCGATGATCTGAAACATTTAAGTGTGACAAACATACAAAAAAATGAGAAATCGGGAAGGGGGCAAACACTTTTTCACACCACTGTACTTCTGCATATGACAGAGGGAGATAGCAGGACAATACAGACCAGTTCTGTTTTACTCCCACCATGTCTTCCGCTAGCTACTGTAAAGGTGGAAATATGTTACGTTGACATGTGGCTGACATACAGACATGCGCAGTAAACATATTTTCTACCCAAACTTCGGAATAAGTGTTTATATGCACACCAATCGGATCAACAATTGGCATAACCCACCCGTCTCAATCGGAATTAAATTTTGATCCGAAGGAGTGTGATCGGGTTTTTTCTTCAGATTGGTGTGTTAACATGGAACAATTTTATTCCAATTAGGCTTTAAATCTGGTTACTTGTGTCCATGTAAACACGGCTCATGTTAGTGGATCTGCGCTATCTGAACAGCCAAGGCTGGATGTAAAGTGGAAATACTCTTGTCTCAACAGTCACGGCTGGATTTCAAGCAGAGGTACAGTATGCATCTGGACAGTTTGTGACCCAGCAAGAATTAAACCTGATTGCCAGATACGTAGTTACAGTTACTTTCCATCAGACAGCTGAGACTGTGATCCACTGAAGTTAAAACACATTTACTTGCTACCTGGATAAAGATTATTCATAAATGGATTTTGATCTCAAAAAGGAATTTGAGGGACTGGATCATGTCTCTATCACAGCAGACATTTGGACTGTGGATAATGGACATTTTCTTTGGATCACTGCACATCGGATTAAATCCATATCATAAAGGTAAGTTAAACATGGACAGCTTTATGCAGTGTTGCCAACTCTCACTCCAAAATGAGGAAATTACTGGCAATATCATGTTGATTTTCTTCAGAGTTTTCCCACAATAATAGCTCTCAAGGCAGGATAAAGCAGACTGAACATGTTCTAAAAGCTCTGTCTGAAACATTCTGTTTTCAGCCTGACATTAATAAGCCTGTAATGTAATCCATTAATTAAATTATCTTGCTATGTGGGCAAGATGATTTAAGTATGCATTTAAAAGTAACGTGAAAGTTACTTTTCCAAGTAACTAATTACTTTCATCATGCGTAATTGGTAAAGTAACTCAATTACTTTTGAAAAGAAGTAACTAGTAACTGTGATTAGTTAGCCCAACACTGTCAGGATACACTAAGTGCACTGAGCAGCTCATTTAGCGGCAGGCTGCTCCATCCAAAGTGCAAGAGGGAGAGGTTCTGCAGGTCCTCCCTACTTGATGCTGTCAGACTTTGCAATCTACACTGCTCATAGAAACCACATACTACAACTACTTTGCACAAATAATGAGTGTTCCTTTCCAATCCACTGTTAATATAATTGTTATTGAAGGTCACAACACTGTACTCATTCAACTGTGAAATATACTGTTAATATACAGTACATACGGCTGAATAATTTAATTGAAATGCTTTTAACTTCTTGCACTATGATATATGTTGTTTTTGCCATATTTTATTTATTATTGCTCCGAGTGCTACTGCTATCCCTTTGCTGCTGCAATACTGTAAATTTCCCCATTGAAGAAGCCAACTTTATTGTCATTCAGTCTATCATGTACAGCAGAACAAAATTACGTTTCTCCTATCTACATGTTAATCACATCTAGAATCAGAGGAGTAGCTGCCATGCAAGGCGCCACCACAAATAACTTCTTTTCCTTCCCCCAATTCTATTTTGCTGAGCACCAAGCTAGAAGGTGGGAAGTACCATTTTTATATAGTCTTCGGTATGACCCAGCAGGGGCTTGAACCCACGACCTCCCGGCTGTGGAGCGGATACTCTATCAACTAGGCCACCACTCCAGTATTGTGGGCCTAATAAAGGATTATCTTATCTTAATCACCAGAGGCCACACAATGTAATACTATCATGATACTTGCTTCCTAATGCGATACTATCATGATCTTGCAATACACTTGCACCTAGTAGATCATATATTACAATTTCCATCCCAATCTTTGTCTTGTTCAACTCCTGGCTAGATCTCAGGAATCACTCCTTTGCTGTGCTGACCAAACCAGACAGTGAGCATTTAGCACCATCTAGTGGACTGGAAAGTCAAAGGATTTTTATTACTCTGGTACCTCATAAATTTGTGTTTGCAACATTAATTCAGAATTCTTTTAAAAAGTATCACAATACTCGCGTCTCTGAATTGATACAGTATCACCACCACCACAAAGTGTTGCAATATTACGATACATCAACACCCCCCCCCCCCCCCCCAGTTACATACATCTAGTCAACCCACCACAACACAGACTGGATGACTGGAGTGATTGGATAGCAATAGAATAAACAGATTTTTAACAATACGTTCAATTTTTTTCCTCAGAGAACTTTGTTTTTGTTTACTGCACCTTTAAAGTAAAAGTATAACATGGCATACACCAAAAATGATGTCCATATTCTGTTGAAAACAAGTTTTCAGACAAACTGAAGTAAGAGAGGGCGAGATGGGAAGATGACAGGAGAGAGTGAGAGAACATGCACATAGATCATCATCAATCATCCACAGAGAGTTTGGTATTCCTTTCTAGTTCAGACACAAACAAAAGCACACAGACAAACAGACTGAAACACATGTGTTCATGTTCACCCACACTCACACCCACACAAAAAATATGATCCTGTGTATTTTGTGGCCATCAGCTGTTTGCAAATCTGTTGGGGGATGGCGGAGATTGCATTATTGTCTCCCGATGATTCGTGACCAAAGTGTCACTCTGTCTGACTTGGCTGACATGACGCATTCTCTCATATCGCCAGCTACAGCATTTACATTTGGAGACTATACAGAGATCTGGAAGGAAAAAGGCAAAAATGCAGACATCTGTGACAGCTAGAGCACAAACTGACTACCTCTCACTCACTGGTCCCTAATGAATTTTTTCTCTTCCATTATTTGAAATTCCACAGTCTTTTCATTCCTTTTTATTCTCACACAATCTGTCCACTTAGCTCATTGTCAAGCCTTCTGCTTGTCCGTGCACACTTTTGTGCTCATCCATCATCATGCACGTGTGTTCTTTTGTCTTTAACTCTGCCAGCTCAGCTACAGTTGCCAGACAATCTGACAGGCATTGGTCAAACAAGAGAAATTAGCTCACGGAGAAGTCCAAGAAACCACAGGGGTTTCATCTGTCCACAGAAAAGACTGTTCTGTATGATGCTGCTTAGTTAATCAGATTCATTTCAATTAGATTTCCCTCATTTAAATGGTCATCAGTAGCATATACTATACTATAAATATATTTAAAACATCACTGCACTCCAAATCCAAACTTAGTCTCTATGTGAGACAGAGATAAATAATAGTTGCTGTTGATGTAGTGCTAAGTCAGTGGCACTGTACAGTAAGAATTCATCTCTATATGAGTAATAAACACAAACCAAGGCAGAAAGAAAGAGAGAAAGGGGAAAAATGCAACAAAACAGTAGCTTGAAGTGATTTATCCTAACCTGAGGGTTGTCATATCTGCCATTTATCTTCACAGTGCATCCGGAAAGTATTCACAGCGCTCCACTTTTTCCACATTTTGTTATGTTATAGCCTTATTCCAAAATGGATTAAATTTTATAATAATGACAATGTGAAAAAAGTGGGTTTTTTGAGATTTTTACAAATTTATTAAAAATAAAAAACTAAGAAATCACATGTACATAACTATTCACAGCCTTTGCCCAATACTTTGTTGATGCACCTTTGGCAGCAATTACAGCCTCAAGTTTTTTTTTTAATATGATACCACAAGCTTGGCACACCTATCTTTGGGCAATTTTGCCAATTCTTCTTCCATCAGGTTGGATGGGAAACGTCAGTGCACAGCCATTTTCAGATCTTTCCAGAGATGTTCAATTGGATTCAGGTCTGGGCTGTGGTTGGGCCACTCAAGGACATTCACAGAGTTGTCCCGAAGCCACTCCTTTGATATTTTGGCTGTGTACTTAGGGTCTTTGTACTGCTGAAAGATGAACCGTCGCCCAAGTCTGAGGTCAAGAGCGCTCTGGAGCAGGTTTTCATCCAGGATGTCTCTGTACATTACTGCATTCATCTTTCCCGCTATCCTGACTAGTCTCCCAGTTCCTGCTGCTGAAAAACATCCCCACAGAATGATGCTGTCACCACTATGCTTCAGTGTAGGGATGATATTGGCCTGATGATAGGTGGTGCCTGGTTTCCTCCAAACATGACACCTGGCATTCACGCCAAAGAGTTCGATCTTTGTCTCATCAGACCAGAGAATTTTGTTTCACATGGTCTGAGAGTCCTTCAGGTGCCTTTTGGCAAACTCCAGGTGGGCTGCCATGTGCCTTTTACTAAGGAGTGGCTTCCGTCTGGCAACTCTACCATACAGGTCTGATTGGTGGATTGCTGCAGAGATGGTTGTCCTTCTGTAACATTCTCCTCTCTCCACAGAGGAACGCTGGAGCTCTGACAGGGTGACCATCAGGTTCTTGGTCACCTCCCTGACTAAGGCCCTTCTCCCCCGATCGCTCAGTTTAGACAGAAGAGTCTAGGAAGAATCCTGGTGGTTCCGAACTTCTTCCATTTACGGATGATGGAGGCCACTGTGCTCATTGGGACCTTTTAATTTTTCTGTACCCTTCCCCAGATTTGTGCCTTGAGACAATCCTGTCTCAGAGGTCTACAGACAATTCCTTTGACTTCATGCTTGGTTTGTGCTCTGACATGCACTGTCAACTGTAGGATCTTACATAGGCTACAGTCACACTGCAGATTTTAATGCCCTATTCCAATTTTTTTTGCACAAATGAGACCCATATCTGATTTTTTAATGACTGAACAACACAGATCCGATTTTTTCACACCAGACCCAGGCCACTTTCATATGTGGTCCTAATTCCGAATCATATCTGATATTTTCCAAAGCGACCTCCGTCTGAACGGTCATGTCGCATTTCATCTGACTTTTTCCTCATTGAAGTGAGACAGTCACTACAATCCTGTGGTGGCAGATGCCACAGGCATGGGAGACACAGTTGATTTGTGCACTCTTTTTAATCAATCTCCTTCCCTTTATCACTGGATTGTAATTTTTGTCAGCTCAGACTGCACAATAACTTCAAAATTGTGGGCGGGGGGGGGGGGAGTTCGGGGCTGAAGCCATAGACATTACATGCGCACAGTAATGGCACATTTATAAAAAAAAGTGGTCATCTGGCATGTACAGGAATGAAGGTGGTCTCATTTATTTTGTGCATAAATATTTCTGAATGTTTTTTAACATTTATTTTGCTGCACTGTATCAAAGGTGAAGAAGTTCTGTCCCCTCAATCATTCAGTATTTACTTCCTCAAACACAGTGCTGTGTCTGACGTTGTGTTTTCTTCTGCGCATGTGGGTCACTTCATAGGTGGAGACGGTTCATACTCCAGTCTGATGGGGGTCGCATTTAAATTATAATGTGAATGCCCACACAAAAAAAATCGGATCTCAGCAAAAAATCGGAACTGAGCATCAAGACCTGTAGTGTGACCGTAGCCACAGGTGTGTGCCTTTCCAAATCATGTCCATTCAACTGAATTTACCACAAGTGGACTCTGATTAAGCTGTAGAAACATCTCAAGGATGATCAGTGGAAACAGGATACAACTGAACTCAATTTTGAGCTTAATGGCAAAGGCTGTGAATACTTACGTACATGTGATTTCTTAGTTGTTGTTTTTTTTAATAAATTTGCAAAAATCTCAAAAAAAAATTCACCTTGTCTTTATGGGGTATTGTGTGTAGAATTTTGAGGAAAAAAATGAATTTAATCCATTTTGGAATAAGGCTGTAACAACAAAATGTGGAAAAAAGTGGAGCACTGTGAATACTTTCCAGATGCACTGAATATAATGTAAAGTACACAACAGCAGAAACATCTGGGTTTTCTGTAAAGCTAAGAATTTCAGAAATTTCACTTTTACAATATAGTTTTGGTCTGTTTAAAAGAGAAACACTGAGTTGGGAAGGCTTAGCGGGGGCTATGCAGCTATTTAATGGACCTATAGCTGTCATAATCGCCCTTCAGGGCAGGATAAAAGGCACCATGTGCCGGCTGTGAGTTTGCGAATTTTATTACAGAAAAATGCACAAAAGAACAAACAATACAAAACCAAAGACTGGCAGAGAACAGAGACACAGGTAGCCCCAAAACAGCAAAAGCTAAGGCAAGGGGGTTTGCCGGCTAACCTGGAAATATTAGCTGTGGCGCGCACGCTAGGAGAACAAACAAGGAAAGTTACAAGAACACTTTCTTGGGTAGTTGACCATAGGGTGCTGCGCCCAACAATGGTGCACAGCCCCTTAAATAAGGCTAAGACCAAACTAAAATAAGTGACAACAGGTGTGGTAAACCTGAGCGGGCAGAAGAAAACAAAGAAACAATCTAGACCAGCTGGGAACAATGAGGGAGAAGGGAGCAATCGGAGCTGGCAGCTGACAGGGCCACACCCACGCAGAGCGAAACCTCAGAAAGCCACTGACAGCTGTCAACCCCGAGAGAGAGAAAACACAACAGAATACAAACATAACAACATGGCAAAAAATGGAGATAGGCAAACTCAAAAATACAATAAACAGACTATAATGAACGTAGACGGGGAAATAAATCATATTGAGAAACAATATAGGATAAGTGACAACTCAAAAATGGCAACACAGTACAAATATGAAAAAATGCAGACAACCTGAGCCCAGAGGAATCCCTCCGTGCTCAGAACGTGACAATAGCACTCACTAGGGGTGGGATACTTTGTGTTCATAACACTGTATCAATACAAAGAAACTATTATTGCAATACTTAAATAAAAGTATTGTGACGTAAGCAGGGTTCACACAAAGAAAATGGAGCAGATGGCTGTGATCAACCGGATTTATTTTCACACACCTCTGGGCACAGGCAGGAGGGGAGGTCATTCTCCCAGACCTCTGTTTACATCACGGTTACACACACATAACGTTTTCATCTGGCAAAGCATGCTGAGAAATTCACTTAACATGGCCCCAACGTTACACTGCCCCCCCCCCCCCCGGACTGGTTTCTGTCCCCAGAAAAATTAAAGTCCAATTTAAAAGTCCAATACAAACTCATCCAGGTGTCGGGGCGGTCTTCGGCGCCGGCGGCCAACACGTACAGGCCCCCTAGTGTCCATCTGGGTCTCGGTCGGGGTATCGGGCCGGGATGGAAGCTCCGGTTCGTCCACCAGCGGTGCAGATGGCCGATACGGGGCGAGACGGTCACGATGAAGGACCACAACCCGGTCCCTTTTTCTAAGCCTCACCCTGTACACCACATCTGACAGTCTCTCCAGGACCACGCATGGCCCCGACCACTGGCTCGCCAGCTTCGGTGATCGTCCTCTCTTCCTCTCAGGGCAGAAAACCCAGACTCGATCTCCCGGTGCAAAGTCCCTCCCCTGACAGCGGGAGTCGTACGCTCGCTTCTGCCGACCCCCTGCCGCCGCCAGGGCCTCTCGAGCCAGCTCGTGCACCGTGTGGAGACGTTCTTTCAAACAAAAAAAATAATCCAATCCGGGTTTTCCCTCCACCTCCGGCTCAGGGGGGCAACCGAATACCAAATCCACCGGTGTGCGCAGCTCGCGTCCAAACATGAGCGCCGCAGGGGTGCACCGGGTAGATTCCTGAGCTGCCGTCCGGTACGCCCACAAAACAAAAGGCAGATGCAGGTCCCAGTCTCGCTGTCGCTGGTCCACTAGGATAGCGAGCTGGGTGGTGGGGGTCCGGTTGAATCGTTCGACCAGGTCGTCGCTCTGTGGATGCAGTGGGGTGGTCCGGGTCTTCCGGATGCCCAGCCATTTGCAGACCTCTCCGAAGACCTCCGCCTCGAAGTTCCGACCCTGATCGCTGTGCAGCTCCTCCGGTGCACCAAACCGACAGAACATTTCATCCACCAGCTTTGATGCCGTCGTAGCGGCGCTCTGATCCGGGACCGCGTACGCCTCTGGCCACTTAGTGAAATAGTTCATCGCGACCAGCACGTAGCGGTTCCCCCGGTCCGTGGTCGGGAAAGGGCCCAGGATGTCCACTCCCACTCGCTCCATCGGTGCTCCCACCCGGTACTGCTGCAGGGGAGCATGGGATCGCTGAGTTGGTCCCTTCTGAGCTGTGCATGTGTCGCAGCGATGAACGTGGAGCTCCACGTCCTGATGACAACCGGGCCAGTAGAACCGGGCCCGAAGGCGCTGCAGCGTCTTTGTCACTCCGAAGTGGCCCTCTCCTACCGCCCCATGAACCAGCTGGAGTACTTTGGGCCGGAGTCGATGAGGAACCAGCAGTTGCCAGACGTGCCGCTGCCCAGCTGGAGTCTGCCACTGTCTATACACCACGCCCTCGTAGCAGCGGAGGTTGGCCCACTGGGAGTGCAGGGCCTTAGTCTCTGGGTCCAGCGGTGACACAACCTCCCAGGCGGGCCGCTGTCCTGCGTCCAGCCACTGCCGAACCCACGAAATGACCGGGTCTCTGTCCTGCTCGCTCTGCAGCTGCTGCGTGCCAAGAACCTCTGTGACGTCATCGCTGGGGAGAACTGCCTGATCATCTGAGGAGGGGCTGTGCGTCGCTGCGTTATTCCTGCTCGCAGCGGCTCGGAGAGCGGCAGCCCGTGGGGCGGTTTGGTCCCGATCTTCAGCCCGTTGACAGTGCCGACACTCCTCTGTCGCGCAGGGGCGCCAAGACAGCACGTCAGCGTTGGCATGGAGGCGGCCTGCCCGATGCACAATCTGGAAATTATAATCCTGCAGTGCCTCCAGCCACCTCGCCAACTGTCCATCCGGTTCTTTGAAATTTAATAACCAGGTCAGGGAAGCGTGGTCCGTCCTGAGCTGGAACCTCCCCCCGTACACATACGGGCGGAAGTGATGCAGTCCTTTAATGACAGCCAGCAGCTCTCTGCAAGTCACACAGTAATTTCTCTCGGCTCTGCTGAGAGTGCGGCTGAAGTAAGCGACTGCCTGCTCTCCATGTTCTCCCTCCTGGGATAGCACCGCCCCGATGCCCTGGTTGCTGGCGTCCTTGTCCACGATGAAAGGGCGGTTCGGGTCGGGATACTGCAGGATGGGGGCTCTGATGAGCGCTGCGCGAAGCTGGAAGAAAGCAGCAGCACAGCTGTCACTCCACTGGAACGTGCATCCTTTCTGCGTCAGCTGATGCAGCGGGCTGGAGATGGTGGCGAAGTCTTTCACAAACCTCCTATAATAGGAGGCCAATCCAAGAAAACTCCTCAGTTCTCCAACGTTCCGCGGCACTGGCCAGTCTCTCACTGTTGCCACTTTTTCCCGGTCGGTGGCGACCCCCGCTGCGCTGACGACGTGGCCCAAAAAGGTGGTCTCCCGCCGGAACAGGTGGCATTTCTTAGGGTGTAACCGTAGCCCCGCCTGCTGGATGGCTCCCAGCACCTCTCGGAGATTTGACAGGGCGCTGTCAAAATCAGCTGCATGCACCAGCAGGTCGTCCAGGTAAACAACGCAGCGACTCTGGGGCACGTGAGCCAGCACTCGCTCCATCAAGCGCTCAAAGGTGGCCGGAGCGTTGCAGAGTCCAAACGGCATCACTTTAAACTGGTACAGTCCCTGCCCGATGGAGAAGGCTGTTTTTTGGCAGGCCTCGGGTGACAGCTCTACCTGCCAATAGCCGCTGCGTAGATCCAGCAAGCTGAACCAGCTGGAGCCGGCGATGTGGTCCAGTGCGTCATCGATGCGGGGCAGGGGGTAGGAATCTTTCCTGGTGGCGTCGTTCAGGCGTCGGTAATCCACACAGAACCGCCACGACCCGTCCTTCTTCTTGACCAGCACCACAGGCGCCGCCCAGGGGCTGCTGGAGGGCTCAATAACATCTGCCTCCAGCATTTCTCGCACTTTTTGTTCCGCCGCTGCCCGCCTTGAAAAGGGCAGCCGGCGTGGGTGGAGTCGAATCGGCCTGGCCTCACCGGTGTCGATCTCGTGCTGCACCAACCCGGTCTGGCCGCATTCCTCATCCTTCGCGGCGAAAACACCCACGTAATAGTCCAATAGCTCCCGCAGCTGGCGTCCCTGTTCCGGGTCCAGCCCGCTGCAGCTCCGCTGAAATAATTCCTCCACCGCCTGCTGCGTCTCTGCTGACACGTTGACCCCTCCCCTTGCTGTCCTTGTGTGCGTTCGTGCTCCCTCTGTCCGCGCTGGTGACGTCATCGTGTCCAGTCCTCGCAGTGGCCTGCCTGGTCCGGTCTGTCTTGGCGATCCCTCGATCGCGCAGGCCCCCGTGTTCCTTCCCTGGGTTCTGCTGTGGAGCGTGATGGTCCGGTTTCCCAGCTGGAGGGACGGTCCCGCGGTGTCGATCTTGGCGTTCCAGGCTGTGAGCAGGTCTAGTCCAATAATACAGGGGTCTTGGATGTCAGCCAGCCAGAACGGGTGTCTTATGTTCTGACCGGCCACCCCCACCACCAAAACTCTCCGCCCCCCCAGTCTGGCGCGCTCACCGGTAGCCGTGGTGACGCAGCGCTTGGTGGGTTCCCACCCCCGTGGGGCCGTCTTGTTCGTGCCCGGCAGCACACCGGGTCGAACCAGGGAGATTGTAGAGCCGGTGTCAATCAGGGCCCGGATCGACGTCTTCCCCAAGCTGCACTGTAGATAGATCCCTGGAGAGTGTCCAATTCGGCCCACGCGTGGTGCCGGCTCCTCGGGGGAAACATCTGCGGGAGGCGGCCTGTTCCCGTTCACGCCACCTCGCTCTAGTTTAACGCCGGCGAGGGGCGTTCTTCTCCGGGGACGCGCCGCCGTGGTCTGCCGTAATTCCTCCTCTTCCTCCTCGCTCTCCATCGTGGCCTGGAAGGTTCTCTGTCTGTGCGTTGGCGCTTCAACTGTGCGATTCATCAGCGGCTCCACCCGCTCTGCTTCTGCCACTGCAGTCTCCCAGTCGCTCGCGGCGTGGATCCGTACGTGGCTCTGGAGCCGGGCCGGGCGGAGACCTTGGATGAAGCTCTGGAGGGCGAGCTTCTCTACCGCCTCCGGTGCGAAATCCGGGTAGCTGCGCCGGGTTAGCAGCCGTATGTCTGCAGCATAGGTTCCTAGGCTTTCCTGGTTGCTTCTACGGCAGCGAGTCAGCTGTTCCTGGGCGTGCTCAGCGTCCGCTGTTCTCCCAAATCGTCTCTGGAGCGCCCCTTGTAGCGCTGGCCAGCTGTAGCGCTCCTCAGGCAGGAGATCAGAAAGCGTGCAGAGAGCTCTCCCTTCCAAGGCCAGCGCGACTTGCACGGCGGTTTCCTCTGGTGACCAGCCGTTCAGCGCAGCGGCCAGCTCGACCTGGGTCAGGTAGTCATCCAACGTGGCCTCGCCGTTGAAGCGGGGAATCTTGGCCCGCTGCCTAACAGATGGGATGGCCGCCTCCTGATCGATCGTCACTCTCGATCGCC
The DNA here is from genome assembly GCA_020510985.1 of Pholidichthys leucotaenia. Lineage (NCBI taxonomy): Eukaryota > Metazoa > Chordata > Actinopteri > Cichliformes > Pholidichthyidae > Pholidichthys > Pholidichthys leucotaenia. The sequence goes on from CM035838.1 coordinate 290,886,540, forward strand.
GTGGGATCGCCAGCCCGTCCTGTCCTGAAAAGGGCGGAATGCGGGGCTGGTTTGCTCCGCTCTGCCCGCTCTGTCTTGAAAAAGACAGAAGGCGGGGTGCGCTGGCCCCGTCAGGTCCGCCGCCGCTTCGTTCGTCCCGGCTCCCGGCTCCCGGGGGTGGTGTCTCGGTCCCATCGTCCATAATCAGCTGAGCAATGAACTGCTCCAGCTGCTGGATCTCCATTCTGATCCTGGCATCCATCTGCTCCATCCCACTTCTGACACCAGTGTGACGTAAGCAGGGTTCACACAAAGAAAATGGAGCAGATGGCTGTGATCAACCGGATTTATTTTCACACACCTCTGGGCACAGGCAGGAGGGGAGGTCATTCTCCCAGACCTCTGTTTACATCACGGTTACACACACATAACGTTTTCATCTGGCAAAGCATGCTGGGAAATTCACTTAGCATGGCCCCAACGTTACAGTATTAATACATTTTGCAAATAAAAATTAATTTTTTGGGGGGTACCAGAGTAATAAAAAAAACAATTGACTTTTCAGTCCAGATGGTGCCAAGTGCTCACTGTCTGGTTAGGTCAGCAAAGCAAAAGAGAGACTTGTGAGATCTTGCCAGGAGTTAAACAAGACAGATATGGGAATGGGAAATTGCAATATATGATATCACAATACTCAGCGTATCGCAAGATCGTGACAGTACTGAATCACAGCCCAAGTATCATGATAGTCTTGGTTCGTGGTGCCTCTGGTGATTCCCACCCCAAGCACTCACCACCACCATTGTAAGCACCATGCATGGTGTGTGAATGCTCCAGTAGCATCACCTTTTTCACCATTTGAAAAACACCCATATCCTCATATTGAGGTGGATGGGGGATGGTTCATGATACCCAATCCCATGCTCTTACGCAACATGAATGCAAACCCAAGCATGTTCTGAGCATTTCTATTGTTTTTACTTTAACTTTATTTTGGAATTTAGTAGACATGCTTACATAGTTAAGGTTAAGGGTTATCGCTTCTCTCTCCCATCTCACTGCATGAACTTATTTTCACAAACCATTTCTACTACTACTATCTGGATAAGGTAAGTGGCACAGTGAGGATCCTCTTTTTGGATTTCTCCAGTGCCTTCAATACCATTCGGCCCCCCTTGCTTCGGGATAAATTAAGCAAGATGGGAGTGGACTCCCACCTGCTGGACTGGATCTCCGACTACCTCACTGGCAGACCACAATATGTCGGGCTGAAGGATATTACGTCTGACACTGTTGTCTGCAGCACTGGAGCCCCCCAGGGCACAGTATTGGCCCCTCTTCTCTTCACCCTGTACACCTCGGACTTCTGCTACAACTCGGAGCTGTGTCATATTCAGAAGTATGCCGATGACACAGCCATTGTTGGGTGTATCAGGGATGACAGAGAGGAGGAGTATCGGAGACTGGTAGGGGACTTTGCTGCATGGTGCCACACTAACCACCTACAGCTCAACACCTCTAAGACGAAGGAGCTGGTTATTGATTTTGGGAGGTCTAGACCAAGACCTCAACCAGTCCTGTTAGAGGGAGCTGAGGTGGAGGTTGTGGATTCATACAAATATCTTGGGTTGTGGTTGGATAATAAATTGGATTGGACAACATACATTAGCCACTTGTATGGGAAGACACAAAGTAGGATGTACTTCCTAAGGAGATTGCGGTCCTTCAACATCTGCAGCAAACTTCTGCGGCTGTTTTACCAGTCGGTGGTTGCCAGCGTCCTCTTTTACTTTGTGGTGTGCTGGGGGGGGGGGGGGCAGTATATCCAAGAAGGATGCGTCCAGACTGGATAAACTGATCAGGCGGGCTGGCTCTGTGGTCGGCGCGAAGCTGGACACCCTGGTGACAGTGGCAGAGATGAGGACTCTGGATAAACTGTTGGATATAATGGACAACGTCAGCCACCCTCTGCACACTGTCATCAGTGACCAGAGGAGCCTGTTCAGTGAAAGACTGATCCTTCCCAAGTGTCGGACCAAGGCTCAAGAACTCTTTTGTCCACCATGCCATCAGACTCTATAACTCCTCACTTGGGGGGGCGGGGGGGCATAGAGTACAGAGGACAGTAGAGCATTCATAGTGCAATAACCTTAACTTAACCATACTTGTACAAGCCATATTTAGCCTTGTATTTATATTGTGTATATTATGTTAAGTGTTTATTTTTTTCTTTTTTGTTTTTCTGATCTGTATACTCCTTTTATGTGCTGCTGGAAATTTTAAATTTCCTAGAGGGAGTCATCCCAAAGGGATTAATAAAGTTAAGTCTAAGTCTAAGTCTACTACTTTCCTTGGCTCTACCAACATGTAGTAGTATTGCACCAATGAAGGATGCATCCTTTTCATGTAAAAAGGATTCCATCTGTGTATATTCCACATTTTCTAGAGATTGGTAATGTGCCATTTCTACGCATTTTTGAAAATGGGCTGCATACACAGTAGGTCATCTATTTATCTTGCCAAATAACCATCCAGAGGTGAAAATTATAAAGTTACATTTACTCATATATATATATATACACACACACACACACACACATATATTTACTTATATATTTTGTTTCACAAAATTAAAAAAAAATGTATCAAGGGTTTCCTACAGGACACTTTTGACTCTGACTTAACATTTATAAAGGACAAACTAGCATTTTTTTTTTTTAACTCATTCTTTTGGTCATATTCTTTGAGGTACACCAATTTGAATTGAGTGACGACCAATTTTTCTCTTGGCACCCAAGTCAGTACAATATATTGATACTAATAACTTTAGCACTGAAGCAATTATCAGTGAAGGATAAGCAAAATATCAATATAGAGTTAAGAAAAAAGTTTGTTAGATCTATATTCCATTATAGGCTATTTTTACAAGGTAAAAAAAAAACAACTGTAACAGACTGTCAATGATGGAGTAGCTCATCGCAGAGTTGACCTTGACCTAGATGTAGACTCACTTGAGGATCATTGTGCATGAGTTTGCAATTGCAGCAACTGCCTTGGACAACTAATGATTTTTGTGAAACTATAAATGCCCAGAGCTCCTAATCTTGAGCTCAGCCTGCATGCAGATAAACCCGAGGATCCCAGTGTGTGAGTTTGTTAAGAATAAGGGCAATTTCCTAGGAGTATTGTTTTTTCTGAAATCACATAAGTGTCCAGATCTCCTGAGCTTTGATCTTGACCTTGAACACAACTTAGATGTAGGCCTACCTCAGGGGTGTCCAATCATGTGCCATGGAGGGCCAAGACCCTGCAGGTTTTCTCTTCTACCCAGTCTCTTCAGCAGATGTTTTCACTTATCAGCAATCAGTGGGAAGAAATTCATTGGAATCTGCTGTTGAAGACACTGGTTGGAGGTAAAGCCTGCAGGGTCTTGGCCCTCTATTGAACATGATTGTACATCCCTAACCTACCTGAGGAACATTGTGAGTGAGATTGGTGACGATCGTTGCAAATGCCTAAGAGGAGTAGTGATTCCTCTGATACATGGACGAACGGCGCACGATGCGTCATTGCATTAGCTCCTTATGACTCTGCCAGAATGAGCTAAAAATCAATCTTCAGCAGCGGTCAATATGTCAGATGTATTATTGAAATGACATTTCATATTGTATGCTGAATTTCATTTAAAATTACGAAGATTAAATCTACAATGATTCAATACTGGTCTTGATTTAACAAAAACTATCAAACCTTATCCCTAAGGGTGTTAGCCATTGTATGACATACAAGGGCTTCTTTTTTAAATCTCACAACTGATAATGTGATAATTCATGTGCAAATTCTAAGAGCCACCATCTTAAATATCTTTTCATTTCAGATGAAAGGTGAGATCAAGGTCCAATTATCCATGGGAGACAACTGAAGCACACTAAAACTGACATTTTCTCTTTCTTTAAACTGTGTTTCTCTCTCTCTCTCTCTCTCTCTCTCTCTCTCTCTCTCTCTCTCTCTCTCTCTCTCTTGATTGCATTGCACTTGTTTTGGTGCTGCTCTCGGGTCACTCATTCCCACTCCATATCCACCTCCACTTTGCCCAAAAGTCAAACTTTCAATCCACCCATCCCACATCCTGCCCACTCAGCTCATCATTGAAATTTAGAAAATATTTGCTTAAAAGAAAAGGAACGGTACAAAGCACATAAAATCTGCTGTGTGTGTTTTCATCCATCAATAACACAGAGTTTTACTCAGCAGGATTAATTCTGTGTGCAATCATCAGGTTTTTCTCTTCCTCCCCACAGCCTGCTTAACAATATGTGAATCAGGGGTGTGATGACGTCTGTAGTTCTTTCTCACACCCACTCACCCATCGCAGCCTCTGCTTGGTGCTGATCCGGGACCCACTGGGGTGTCTGCTGGTGAGCTGAGCAGACTGACTCGACACTGATCCCAGTTCAAAGGTGAAGGAGTGTGCAAAGTACATGGAATGAATCTAGTTTCTGGCTGTGTGTCTGTGTGCACATGCCAGAAAAGCTTTCCCATACTTACACAAGACTGAGACCATGTATCTGGATGAGATAATCCTCAACACTGACTTTAGTGTGCACACAAAAGGCTACACACACAAATCTTAAAGCTGTCTTAAGAAAGTAGGAGCAGCACTATATGCTACTGTGGCTGAAAAAAGAGAATCTCTAGATATGGGGTGATGACTGTAAAGTAGTGCACGCTGAAGCTGACAAACATTTTTTCCACATCTATATACTTTTTTAAAGACACATTGCAGTGGATATAAAGCCCCTTAAAAACAAATCTGCATTGTCTAAAATGGTAGCTTACGTCCTTTTTCCACAAAAAAAAAAAAAAAAAACTTTCATGGTCTTACAATTGCTTGTGAAAATCTTTTCACTTTTTCTCCTTCAAATGCCAGGATCTATGAATATTAATAATTCATCAGATTTATATAGCACTTTTCATAGACACTTTACAATGGATACATTATTCATTCCCTCCACAGACAATGGTAGTAGTAAGCTACTACTGTAGCCACAGCTGCCCTGGGGCAGACTGACAGAAACATGGCTGCCAAGCCGCGCCAACGGCCTCTTTGGCCGCTACCAAACATTTATACACATTCATGCCCAGTGTCATGGACACTGGAGGCAAGGTGGGTAAAGTGTCTTGCCCAGGGACACAACGGCAGGATGGCTGGGGAGAGCGGGATTCGAACCACCAGTCCTCCAGTTATTAGACGACCCGCCCTACCTCCTGAGCCACTGCAATTCTAAGTATTTTAAGTATTCTAAGTAGGCCCACCTATAGCCCATACCCAGTGCTTATTCCTGATTGGTTTACCTGTTATAGTGACATCACAAAAATGGTCCATCTAAACTTGCCTTTTACCAAGGGGAGGAGCTTAGCTGAACTTTAACAGCAGAAAAACACAGCTATGACACATAAGAGTGATTTAGCTCTTGTCATGTCTTGTAAGTCATAAAAAAATATGTTGCAGACCTGTTAGGAAAAAAAAAATTGATGTTGACCGGGGTGTTACTTACTCTAACAGATTTAAAGGTCCAGTTTTAAATTGCCTTTCGAGTTATTTTCAGAATAGAAACAGTTTAATCTCTATTGATCAGTTTTCATCTGACATGTTTTCCATTAAGTCCCTGTCACACCTTGACGATTTAGGCAGTGTTTGCCAAACGTATAAAAACTGGTCTAAAACACCGGCATACACCGAAATTTTCACTTTTGGCCATATGCATCGTGTATCCATAACGGGTTGGACGTATACATAACATATTAGTAACTTATATAGAATGTTTCAATAACTTATAGATAACTTAAGCCAACAAATGCTTAGCGTGTAGCCGGCATTCACAACTTATGCCCAACAATAGTTTAAATTATGCATAACTTATGCATAGCTTGTCCTAACTTATGCACAGCGTGGTTATTCCAAACTGCCGTTGCCTCCCGATCCATGAATCCTAGGTGTGTGAGAAATCATCTCTGTTCAACCGAAATGATCTCCCCTCCAAAGACCATCACACAGCGGGGGGCGTGATCAACCTGGCAGAGCTGTCAAATCTGTCAGGTCGGTCACGTCTAAAACAGCTGATCTGACACGTCACGAAAGTCACATGACAGTTGTCACAACCTGGCTCAAAGGCACGTGAACTGATGATGATAAAAAAAAATTATTTTCAATAAAGTGGAAAACAACAAGATAGTGCATGGAGCATGCTTTTGCCGGTGTGAACCCAAAAACATCGGCTAAGTGATTTGTCTTGGAAAACAGCTGAGCTCTGTGCTTCAGGCGATCAGCTGATTGGATCCACCTCCTCCGGTGTTTTGGAATCTTGGTATATCTATCAGAATAGCACCGGGCAGCTGATGGTACAGACAAAGGTAAGGTAAGGGTAAGGTTTTACCTTTACAGAGGTAAAAACATGACAAGGAGGGCTAAACAGCGATTTGGATCTTGAATGAATCTTTATTTTGGATAGATTAAAAGTAAAGATTAAAAGAAAGGAACAGAATAATATAACAAAGGGGAAAGAAAAAACATCTTACAAGGTCAAATTAAACAATAACCCCTCTGATTATACAGTTCAACATAAGTTATCCGAAATGGGTGATGGCTGAAGCCATAGCTTATATTATAGTATCTTATCGCAGCTTATCTTCATAATATCCTGTGGCTTGAAAGTGTTTTAAGTTGGCTGGGACACATCCCCGACAGGTCCCATTATACAAACAAGTACGTGTGTTTTGCTCTGTGTGTGTGTGTGTATGTGCTTCAAGCACCAGCTGAGCTGATCAGAACAGAGAGCAGGTGCATCAAGTCAGCTCTTATTTAGTAAAGGTGTTACCTAGTCTATACAGAGACCATCACACAGTCGAAACATGTCAAGGTATGAAACATCTCTTTACTTTGTCTGAATAGAAGAACAAGACCAGTTTATCGGGTTCCTCCTGTGAACCAATGCTGCAAATACGCCATTATAGGGTAGCTGTAAGTTAGAAACCCAGTCAGTAAGTTACATATAGGTTCAAAGAGCGTTACTCATATGTAAGTTTTGTCAGCACCACAATCTCCAAACCATACATCATAGCAGGTCTCACTACCATCTTGTAAATCTTCCTTTTAGCTCTTGCTGCTACCCTTCTGTCACCCCGACACTCGTCTCCACCCATTCCACGCTGCCTGCACTCTCTTCTTCACCTCTCTTGTGCATTTTCCATTGCTTTAGATGGTTGACCCCAGGTATTTAAACTCATCTACTTTCACTATCTCTACTCCTTCCACCTTCACCGTTGCACCTGCCTCCCTCTCATTCACACTCATGTATTCTGTCTTACTTCTACTGACTTTCATTCCTCTTCTCTCCAGAGCATGCTGCCACCTCTCCAGGTTCTCTTCCACCTGCTCCCTACTCTCACTACAGATCACAATGTCATCTGCAAACATCATGGTCCATGGAGACTCCTGCCTGACCATCACCATGGCAAACAAGAAGGGGCTCAGTGCTGATCCCTGACGTAACTCCACCCCCACCTTGAACCCACCTATCACTTCTACAGTACACTTCACCACGTCTCGCTGTCCTCATACATGTCCTGCACCATGATCACATAGTGAGGGGAGGTGAGGAGAGTTCTAAAAAACCTATAAATATATAGAAATATTATAACAAAAATAACTGCATCTTTGGTAATTTAAGTTAATTTATTTCATTAAATATAATTTTATTAATATTTTTTTCTTTGAAATCAAAGTTATATTATTGTTCTGTTATGGCTCTGCAAAATTACGGTCAAAAGTGTAAAATGTATTAGGAAAAAAAGTCAAAATTTTACCACAGTCTGTTTCAAATTTATAAAAAAACAGTAATGTTATGAAAAAAAGAGACAAAATATAGCCATAAAATAATCCACAAATTTATAATAAAGTCTCAAATGTAAAAGAAAAGTCAATTTTACAACAGGAAATTACAAACTTGAGGAAAATGGTTTCACATTTAGATAAATTTACAGAGAAGAGTAGAAGACTATAAGAAAATTCTTTTGGAGAAAAACCTCAAACCTTCAAGAATGAAGTCTTTACTCATGTTTTTAAGTGAGCGCTCTTTGTACCCTTAACTCAACTAGAAATTTTTGGTTGTCTACTTTTAATTATTAATTTCATAACACTGCTTTTACATGAGTAGAATTTCTGGCTACTATACCCACCTCTGATCATATAATTTAAGTATGTGTGAGTTAATTACTATTATGAATGAATGTTTTTCCCCTTCTCTTTCCTACTCTTTCTTTGCATTTCATTCTTTGCATTTCTGCATGCCTGTAGAAAGCAAGTGTAAGCAAGCATTTCTGCATTCCTGCCTTTGCTCTTTGACATGGTTACCATGGCAACAGCAACCATGGTGATGCCTGCCTTTGATCTTTGACATGGTTACCATGGCAACAGTAACCCTGTTAAAACCTGCCTTTGATCTTTGACGTCACCACTCGTGATGCCTGCCTTTGATCTTTGATGATGTCATATTGAGTCCTATGATCTTTGATGATGCCATAGCAAGTCCTATGATCGTGAATGATGCCTGCCTTTGATCTATGCAAGCATTTCTGCATTCCTGCCTTTGATCTTTGACATGGTTACCATGGCAACAGTAACCATGGTGATGCTTGACATGGTTACCATGACAACAGTAACCCTGGTGAAACCTGCCTTTGATCTTTGATGTCACCACTCGTTCAGTGATGCCTGCCTTTAATCTTTGATGATGTCATAGCGAGTCCTATGATCGTGAGTGATGCCTGCCTTTGATTTGATGATGTCATAGCAAGTCCTATGATCATGAGTGATGCCTGCCTTTGATCTTTGACATGGTTACCATGGCAACACAAAGTCCTATGATCGTGACCATGTTCTTGTTTATGTATCCTTGCCTTAGTCTCTGGTTATTATTATTATTCCTGTCAAGATCTTCAGTAGTTTTGATTTGGGCTTTTATTTTAACAGCGCCTTTTGTTTACTTCCTTTTTCTCCTAGCTTGTTTCATGTCTTGTTTAATTCTTGATTATTCACAGCTGTTTTTGATTTTGGTAATTGTTTTTGCCTTATTTAAGGGATGGCGCCCCATAGTTCGGGGCGACGTCCTTAAGCCATCTGGCGTGATGCCACGCTTCGGTTCTAGTTAGTCTTGCAAGCCTTGCTTGTATAAGTTGTTTTGCCTGCGTCTTAGCCTTGCCTGTTTTTGCCCGTTTTTGTATTTGGGTTATTTTTGCGCCCTCAAGCTGCGTCAGGGTGACCAGCTCAAAATAAAAAAAACCCTCTAAACTTTGTGTCCAGCATGTGGGTCCTGAATTCCGCCCCAGAGGGGCTCATTGTAACAGTTTGGAGTGCTTCATCCGACTGTTTAAATTACCCTCAAGGCCTCCTGTTCTTTAGAAACAGGCAACATTCTTATGAGTCCATGTGTGTGTGTGTGTGTGTGTGTGTGTGTGTGTGTGTGTGTGTGTGTGTGTGTGTGTGTGCAGCCACGAGAGGAGGAACTTCTCAAAAAAAGTTGATGAAGATGATGATTGCTGCCCAAGTCTGCTTGAAGCTTGAAGGAGGTTAAATGCAATTTCATGAGAGAGAGACTAAGGTGTGATTTATGATCAAGAACACTACCCTCTGTTTTTGCACACAAATAAACACAGGGAAAATGCTGACTGGCCCATGACTGAGGTCAAAATAGAGAGGGCACAGTGGAAATAAGCAGAAATACTTAAGAAAAGCTTGCCAGCAGGAGTCTCCTCTGTCCGGCTGTCCGCTGTGATTTCTGGATTTACCGCAGTACAGGTAAAGAGCAAAGGGAGAGTGGCCTACATTTCACATAAAGCTGTACTTTTTTTTGACAGGGACAACCAAAGGCCATTTTCCCATTTTTATTTTTTTATTATTTTTTTTTGGGGGGGGGGGGCTATAACATGCACATACATGTGCTAACCTAGGACCCTAGGAACCAACCAAAGCACAATATTGGTACGTAAATACTTAAAATTATTTTGCTAATGCATGGAACTTTTATTCAACCTTTTTTTGCAGTAAATTTACATATTTTTACTTTGCATAACACTTTCTAAGCATTAATCCAGCAGTAAATTTATGTAGTTCAGCAGATAAGTAACTCCAACTGAAAATATATCACACATATTTCATCTATAAGGGCAGTCGCCTCTTTATACAGTGAGAGGCAAACCTTGAGGAGACTTAATTAAAAGTTCTTTTCTAATTATACTTCAGTGGCGCTACAATAAATCTTTTAAATGACTCAGTTTCCCAACTGAGAACCTCAGTAGTAAAAGGTGCAGTTATCTCCAGATGGTTTGGTCCTCGCAGGGAGAGCTGTGTGAAGAAGCGGGAGCAGAGGTGACACAGTAACATACTGGATCGTTGGAGATATTATGATTAATTACTACAGTCTTTGTTATGCCAGACTAATTACATAAGCACAGAGATAAGGGGCTTTGGTATTACAAAGCGGTTACACAACATAAACAGTTTGCTGTGCGTGAGCGAGCGAGTAAAAAGCGGAAAGCACATTATACCCTTCGTCTGTGTGAATAATTTAAGTGCCTGTGTGCATAGGTGGCATGTTTTTCCATGCATACCATGAATTTCGCGTATCAATCTCTTTTCCACTGATCCTTTCATGTGTGTACAGAGCTGTGGTTAATCCAGTGAAATTGATAATCTACTGTTCATAGAATTATGTAGTGCCAGTGCCCTCCATCAAAAAAAAAAAAGGCAGAGCAGAGGAGATCGCAATACCCTCAAGACACATTCAAGCAATCCAGACTTCTAGCACACATCAAAACACAAAGAGAAAGGAAGCTTTGATCTGGGATCCAGAGGAGGGATAGAGTGAAGTGCCAGATGATTCGTGAATAAGAAGAGAAGGAGGAAACAAATCTACTGGGATCCCTCTTGACTGTAGAAACTGATTTTTTTTCTCAGACTGGCTTTTATCTGCACAAACACCTACTGTAGTCTCCCCTCTGCATTGCTCCTAGTATTGAAATATCATTGAGGTGAAGCTGGGTGACAGTTCTGTCACCCACCTTTGTCTGGGAATTATTTAAAAAAAATTGTCATTGCATCCCTCTTCATGCAGTTCATTTTAAATAAGCACAAAGATGAGCATCCTGCCAACCCAGCAGGTGAGTGTAAAAGAAGACTATGTTACACCCTTATATTATGTCATTTGAAGCAAGTGAAAGGAAGGAAAAGAGAGGAGAGGTGTGTTGTCCTCACTTGGTTATTTTTAGGTTTGATTCTGGCCAGGGCTGGAACAGAGCGTGCTGAACTGCATCATGGTGGTGAAGTAAGGTAAGACATTTCCTCTCCTCTGCACCCGATCAGTGGACAATATGAGCGCCGTAGGCCAATATGGATCCAAGTCAAAACACAAAAACATATCTGGGACCAGTATGCGTGTCAAGAGCGCCTACTGACGAATGAAAAGCTGTTCATGTTCCAAGTCTGTGAGAATACTGAATGAGTCAGGTGGGAAAAAAACTGAAAGATAACCATAGTAGATCAAACAATGGGCAAGTAGAATTCTTTCTACACAAGACGGAAAGGTGTACTCATGCCCTGTGTCAAGTTCTCGTCAAATTTTGATGGAGTTTAAAGGTCAGAGAGAAACTATATCCATCAGTTGTTTACCATCCTAATTACTTGTTTTCTGATCTTTCACTGGGGCATGCATGTTTTAATCTGGAATTAAAAGGCCTGTTAGAAGTGTAATAAAGATTAGCTCTACCTCTACAGCCACAAATGAGGTTGAGTGTCTGAATGCGTCTTTTGGGAAATACAGAAATCCTTTGCTAACAGAAGGAAGCAAACTGAAATGAGACTCTGCAGTGATGACCGTCACCAAGGTGGCAGGTTTATATTTCACTATCTGGAGCATCAGGAAACAGGACAGACGTATAGATTCATGTCAGCTATGGCGCTGGAGGAGAGTACTTTAGATTCCTTGGACCAGGAAGAAAACCAACAAGTCTGTACTTGACAGAATAAGTCCTAAAACATCTCTTGAAGGCAAAATTGTGAAGAGGAGGCGCAAGTACTTTGGCCATATGATGAGGAAGGACGAGAGTCTGGAGAAAGGTCTCATGCTGGCCAGGTGCAATGGAAGATGATGAAGAAGAAGGCTGTCACGAAGATGGATGGAAGGCATTACTGAAGCCACAGGAATGTCACTAGTGCTCCTGAAGGAAAGGACGAGGGATCGAGAAGGATGGAGAAAGTTGGTGTGTGAAGTCACCAGGGGCCGTACACAACTCGACGGAACTTGAGAGAGATCTGCAAACTATCTACATTTTTCTAAGGTTTCTGATAGTTGTTTAATCTTCCTCTTGTGTTAACTTTCTGTTACTATAGCTAGGGCCCTATTTGGACAGTCATCTGTGCACTTTTCCGACAGACTTTCCGCCATACGCCAGTGTTTTTGTTAGTTTCTGTCAGCACACTGTCTGTTTTTTATACTTTGCGTCACACCATCAAACTACCAGCTGACAGTACACCCACTCTGCGCTGGGAGAAGAGTTATTTCAAAGAGGTGTGGCGGCGCGCAATCTAATGTGCATTATTATTATAGTGCATTCCATGAGAATCCACTTTTGATCAGAAAAAAGAAGGTCTATCTTCAGACGCACATTGTTTAATGATATTTCAGTGGCATGTTTTGAAATCACACAGCTCCGGAGCTCATGAGGCGCATGCGCTGATCTTATTTTAATAGAGAGAGCTCTAACAGTCATCACATAATCCCCTGTCATTTTAATTATATGATGATTACACACTAGTTTAGTTTTTTATTCCATCGACACACTCATCTTAATTGCGGACTTTACCATTGGAGTCTCTAGGCATTAATATAGGATTCTTTTAGGGGAATGAATGAATGAACAGGAAGCATGTGTGCCAGTGTGTTCCAGTGTGATGCGTGGTGCATGGGGGGGGGTCATTTTCATCACAGACTCGTTAGGCATTAATGTGCTTATTTTTAGGGGGATAAATGAATGAACAAGGAGCGTGCAGCATTTTACTTTTCACTGTAACTCCCCACAGAGACAGGAGATGCGTTCACATCTGCCTCGGCTGTGTGCTCTTCCAGCCCAGCAAGCTCCCCAACAGCCACCTGTCAACCCCCAGCAGAGGCTGCCGAGAGCGGGCTTGCTTCGTGGTGGGAGCCAGCGGCAGACGGGAAGCCGCACCAGATCATCTACTTTCCTGAAGAAAGGAAAGGAAAGGAAGGGAAAGGAAGGGAGGAAATGATGGCACAGAGTGACTTCCGTGCCATCATTAATGAAAGTTTATGAAAGTTAATGAAAATCTGCAGAGGCATCATCCTCTTTTCCTGAAGTTTCAAACCCATTCATGTCTGTGTGTTGCATCCGTGCGCACTACATTTATTTCAACCCTAGCGATCAATGGGGTGACAGATGTCACAGCCAGATTATTTTATTTTATTTTATTTACTGGTTTATTTGACAGGGACATTGTACATTAATTCACATTACTGTAAAATGCACCAGAATTAGTCAAACTGGCTTCATCCACAGTCCCCAGACAGATGTTAAATTGTCATCCTAAAAAACAAGGCAAAGTTACATTATTATTTACAGAAACCATTACACAATTCAGCTGATTTTTCAGCCCATTCTTCACCGTTTGGTCTTTCTAACATAACTAACTGGGCATCAACTGTGAAGCACCATTCTTGGTACTCATTAGCTATACGCCTTTGGCTAGAGGGTGCCCCCCCATACCCCTCCCGCATGGCAGCTCCTTACTCATGTGTACTGGAGGCTCAGAAGCCGCTCCCACAGCCTTCTCTGGCCCATTCCCTACAGTCTCCTGATAGGAGGTTGAGATTGGAGCTGATTGGTTTAGTTCTGTGGCGTAGAAGAGTCAGGCCAAATCTGAACGGCGTAATTTAGGCTTGAACTGTAAGTAGTCAGAATCACACTCAAAATACGCAGTCTTAGGCTCTACGGCTGATTTTGTTATTGATATGTGTTAGAAGTGATGATAAACACTTTTTAAACATGCTAAAAGTTAAAAAATAGTCAATTTTGACTGCAGTGAGTCTTTAAAAGGATGAGAAAGAGCACTTTGGATTGTATTATCCAAAACACACCTCTGAATGATTAGACAGGCCTCTTTGCGTCATGGGCTGGTGGAAAGATCGTTTTTACGCTGTTGTGCTAAGGAAATGAACTTGGAAACGCCCATAAACACGTTCTGCGTCAGTGACAACTGATCAACCGACCCTGTCCTTGTAATACAGCCCCTTATGTTAACGGGTCAGTTTTGATCCATGTCTTAAATCAGCCAAAAAATACCGGCAAAACAAAGATTCATCATCCAATTTGTTTCCTGCATTATGGTTACTTTGATAGGCTTCCTTAGCCATGAAAAGATTGCTTTTAATATTTTTGGTGTGCGCCCCTGGGCCTTTCTTTTTACAGCATACCCCTCAAGTTCCTCTTCATCTTCAGCTTTCTAGCAGAAGCCTGAAGGTTTTGTGCCAACACTGACTGGTATTTGGAACTGTTCATAATTCCCTACACCTTCACTAAGGCACCAGTTCCAGCTGATGAAAAACAGCCCCAAAGCATGATGCTGCCACCACCATGCTTCACTGTAGGTATGGTGTTCTTTTGGTGATGAGCAGTGTTGTGTTTGTGCCAAATATACCTTTCGGAATTATGGCCAAAAAGTTCAACCTTGGTTTCATCGGACCATAACACATTTTCCCACATGCATTTGGGAGATTTCAAATGTGTTTTTGCAAAATGTTGCCAGGCTTGGATGTTCTTCTTCGTAAGATAAAGCTTCCGTCTTGCCACCCTACCCCATAGCCCAGACACATGAAAAGATGGGAGATTGTTGTCACATGTACCAAACAGCCAGTACTTGCCAGAAATTCCTGCAGCTCCTTCAATGTTGCTGTTGGCCTCTTGGCAGCCTCCCTGACCAGTTTACTTCTCATCTTTTCATCAAGTTTGGAGAGACGTCCAGTTCTTGGTAATGCCACTGTTATGCCATATTTTCTCCACTTGATGATGACTGTCTTCACTGTGTTCCATGGTATATTTAATGCCTTGGAAATTCTTTTGTACTCTTCTCCTTACTGATACCTTTGAACAATGAGATCCCTCTGATGCTTTGGAAGCTCTCTGCGGACCATGGCTTGTGCTGTAAGATGTGTCTACAAAAATGTCAGGAAAAGTCTACTAGAACAGCTGAACTTTATTTGGGGTTAATCAGAGGCACTTTAAATGCTGGCAGGTGTGTGCTGACTCCCATTTAACATGAGTGTGAATGTGATTGGTTAATTATGAACACAGCCACATCTGAGGACGATGTGTGCAGGAAGGTCGAGGCAGAAGAAGTAGTGACCTTCGTGGAATCCCATGAGTGCCAACATGTTGCATTCTTTGACCCTGACTTTTGAGCACTACCTAAATGCGTACCCACTTGAGGATCATTGTATATGAGTTTGGTGATCATCTGGGCAATTGCCTAGGAGGAGTAGCAGTTCTCGTAAATTGTGGATAGACAGATGGATGACGTACGCAGCATCATGGTATGAGCTCATTTTGCCTTCAACAAGAGCTAAAAATAAACTAAGAACTTTGAATAAACCAGTCTCTGTTCTATGAGCTAATTAGACCTTTTATATGAGCAGTACAAAATGCATCATCAGCAAGGTGGGTCACCTTAAAATTTAACTCAAGTAATGATGGAGAGATTCACAGTAACAAAGTGTGGCAACAGTGTAGCAGACTAAATTGCCTCTGTGTATCCCAACATAAATCTCTGTCCTTTTGCCACTGCCCTTGGGACATAAAGTGTGTGCCTTATATACTGACAAGCAGAGAGAGGAAATGAACAGAGAAGAAACTACAACAAAGGCCAGGAACGCATACATTCAATTATGTATGGCATGGAAGCGTAAAGGATAGAGATTGGACAATAAGGACACACACACAGAGGTAAGAGTGACTGTGTGACCTTGATGGAAAGAGTAAGGCTGTTCACAAGGAGTATAAATCGATAACAGAGCAGAGATGAAGAAATAGTTGATGATAAGATTTTAAGAGAGCAGAAGAATGATTTTTAATCTTCCATTTGTCCAGAAATTAGTAAAACCATTCTAGAAAACTGTTTGTCTGGCAATTATCTCCATCACAATATCCTGTCATAGGAATATGCATGTTTTATTGTTTACATACAGTGGTGTGAAAAAGTGTTTTCCCCCTTCCTGATTTCTAATTTTTTTGTATGTTTATGACACTTAAATGTTTCAGATTGTCATGTCCGCTGCGTAATCGTGCAGCGAACATATAAATTGATTCAAGCCCAAAGTGCAGTAATGTAACGTGTTTATTTGACCAAAGGGAAAAACACAAAATGTCCAGGTACAGTTCACACAGAGTTAATGGATTAGACAACCGGCTACAAACTTTGTTGGCTGAGAGGAGAAGCCCCATGCGCTCGGAACAGGAGCGGAGACGAAGAGCAAATAATTAAGATGAAGACTCACATGAATGTGGGAGCAGAGCTCTGGAAAAACAACACCAGAAAGTCCAAAGGGGAAGAAGCCAATTACAAGCGCGCCTGGTTGTCCAACGTTGACTTAAAGTGCTGATGACACATTTTTGACATTTTTTAGCATGTTGTGTAAACCCAAAAGTCATTGTCTATGATCAATATAATATTTACAACAGCGCCTGCATAAACTAGTTATCATCAAAAAACCACAGCCGCTGACTGGACTATGGTGCCGCCCACCGAATTAAGGGCGGCACCCCAATGACGTAATCGACAGAATGGACTCCGGTGTTGTTAACTAGAATGACAGCAGATTTGTAGCTTGCAGTTTCTATGGTTTCTTGCTTTAATTTTACGGCTATGCCTTTGCGTTGTGTTGCAGGCTTAGATAAACAGCAGGCAATGAAAGACCACATCACATGCTTCAGCTCCAACTGTCATAAGCCTCCTCATGTGTTCCTCGTGCGCTTTTATGCAGGAGGAGTGCACGAGGAGGGGAACGATTAATGGATTTATGCGCAGCTTTGACCTACTTGCTCTGATCGCACACCGGTCTGGGCACGTCCCCTCTCTCATTATCACCAGCTGATTCCCCTCCCACTGATCATGTTTCCCGGTCCTCGCCCAGGTGCTTCTAGTCACACCATCACCAGCAGTGCGTGTACTTCGCGGCTATTTGTTAGTCATCTGTGCTGTTTGTCTGCCAGTATTTTCAGCACTCTCACAATGTGTTAGTCACTCCATGTTTGCTGTGGTTCTCGTGCGTCCTTGAAGCGATGTCGGCCTTGCGTAAGAGCGCACGGAGGGTCATGATGAATGGATTTACGCGCAGAATTCACCACAGCACATGTATTGAACATAAGAATGATGACAACAGTTCCCAAAAAGGTGAAGACTTACAAAAATAAACAGAAACACTTACAGTTGGCATTCGGAGCTGACATCGCCCAGCGAACATGGAGAGGAAACGTGTTAACCACGGTTGCGCCCCAGGGCCAACATCACTTCAAGGGGCGCAACAGAACCACGGCTGTGTGGAGTGGCTAACACGTCGTGACAGTGTTGGCAATATTGGCTGGCTGACAACACAGTAGATGATGCACACAAAACAAGAATAGCTGACTGTCAAAGAGAAAGGGCGCGTGTGTTCGGACCGGCGAATCGTGGACAGTGCCCACCTGAAAGTGGCTCAAAACACACAGAAAACACATGTACAAAACAAAAACAAAAACAACAAGAACTCAAAATATAATCCATAATAAACCCGATGCCTGAGCCACAGAGAATACACTGCTATGATTTTATTGAAAAATCGGGTTTAAATAAATTATATTTATGAACAAATAATTTGTTGCAACGGTGGCAGAGTGGTTAGCACTGCGGCAGCACAGCAACTCACCCTTGGCCGGGGGATCCTGGGTTCGATCCCAGCCCCCGACCAACAGTGATCTGTGTGGAGTTTGCATGTTCTCCCCGTGTCTGCGTGGGTTTACTCCGGGATTTCTCCGGTTTCCTCCCACATGCCAAAAACATGCAAGTTAGGTTAATTGGCATCAAACTGGGGATTCTAAATTGTCCTTAGGTATGACTGTGAGAGTGAATGGTTGTCTGTCTCTCTGCGTTGGCCCTGCGATAGACTGGCGATCTGTCCAGGGTGTACCCTGCCTCTCGCCCAAAAATGCTGGGATAGGCTCCAGCCCCCCCCCCCCCCCACAACCCGAAAAGGATTAAGCAGAAGAAGATGGATGGATGGATGGATGTAACAAAAAAATAACACTCGGTGTTCCCCTGCCGTGTGTTTGTCGCTGCTGCTGCAGCGGGCATGTGTGCCTCTCCACTGTCACTCTCTGAGTGTGACTTGCTTGGCACAATGCCTGCTTGGCACGGCTCAAACCTATATGGTCTGATGCCCCCAGATTCTTCATTATCACCCCGTTCTTCGGAACTATAATCGTCTGAAGATTGGACAACACAAACCGATTCCAGACTACATGTGCTGGAACCATCGCCGATGTTTTCAACCACTTCCATCCTGTGTGTACAATGAGCAGCCAAACGCTGTGTTCTGTCGATGACATGACTACATGGCAGCGGGGTTTTCCAGCCACTGATGTAATTGGTGAAGTGGCGCTTATGAAAATGTCGGATATTCGCGTGAAAAAAAGCCTTTTTGACTTAGAACTGCACAGACCAACTTATTTTGTCATATTGTATTATGTATTGAAAAATTAGAGGAAGTCAAAAACGTGCCATCAGCACTTTAAGCTGCCACACTGACTGATCACACTGCCTCCCTATAAGTACACAATACACTAACGAAGGTAAGTGGACACAGCCGTGTGGCAAGCAGGTGCGTGACTGATTGGAACTATGTGTGTGTATGTGTGTGCATGCGTGCGGGCGTATGTGTGTATGTGGTGAAACCATACAGCCAGTGAATGTCTGGTGAGAGGAGGAGGCGTGGCTGTAGGACTGGGGGAGAGCAAGGCTCAATCTGCCAGCTGGAATTAATAAGCAATAATCAAAACCTACAGCCACAGGTCGAGGAGAGGGTTGAAAACAACCCCGAACATGACACAGATCATCAAACAAATTTAAATATTAGACAAATATAGCACAAGTAAACACAAAATGCAGTTTTTAAATGAACGTGTTTATTATTAAGGGTTAAAAAAATCCAAACCTACATGGCCCTGTGTGAAAAAGTGATTGCCCCCCCCCCTCCTGTTAAAACATAAATTAACTGTGGTTTATCACATCTTTGGAAAGCTGAGTTCAATTTCTCTAGCCACACCAAGGCCTGATTACTGCCACACCTGTTCTCAATCAAGAAATCACTTAAATAGGACCTGCCTGACCAAGTGAAGTACACCAAAAGATCCTCAAAAGCTAGACATCATGCTGCCATCCAAAGAAATTCTGGAACAAATGAGAAACAAAATAATTGAGATCTCAGTCTGAAAAAGATTATAAAGCCATTTCTAAAGCTTTGGGAAGCCAGCAAACCACAGTGAGAGCCATTATCCACAAATGGAGAAAACATGGAACAGTGGTCAACCTTCCCAGGAGTGGCCAGCTGACCAAAATTACCCCAAGAGTGCAGCAGCAACTCATCCAAGAGGTCACAAAAGACCCCACAACAATATCCAAAGAACTGCAGGCCTCACTTGCCTCAGTTAAGGTCAGTTTTCATGACTCCACCATAAGAAAGAGACTGGGCAAAAATGGCCTGCATGGCAGAGTTCCAAGACAAAAATCACTGCTGGGCAAAAAGAACATAAAGGCTCGTCTCAGTTTTGCCAGAAAACATCTTGATGATCCCCAAGACTTTTGAGAAACTACTCTGTGGACTGACAAGACAAAAGTTGAACTTTTTGGAAGGTGTGTGTCCCATTACATCTGGTGTAAAAGTAGAAAAGGAACATCATACCAATAGTAAAATATGGTGGTGGTAGTGGCATGGTCTGGCGCTGTTTCGCTGCTTCAGCACCTGGAAGACTTGCTGTGGTAAATGGAACCATGAATTCTGCTGTCTACCAAAAAATCCTGAGGGAGAATGTCCAGCCATCTGTTCGTGACCTCAAGCTGAAGCACACTTGGGTTCTGCAGAAGGACAATGATTCAAAACACACCAGCAAGTCCACCTATGAATGGCTTAAGAAAAACAAAATGAAGACTTTGGAGTGGCCTAGTCAAAGTCTTGACCTGAATCCGATTGAGATACTGTGGCATGACCTTAAAAAGGTGGTTCATGCTCTAAAACCCTCCAATGTAGCTGAATTACAACAATTCTGCAAAGATGAGTGGGCCAAAATTCCTCCACAGCGCTGTAAAAGACTCATTGCCAGTTATCGTAAACGCTTGATTGCAGTTGTTGCTGCTAAGGGTGCCCCAACCAGTTATTAGGTTTAGGGGGCAATCACTTTTTTACACAGGGCCATGTAGGTTTGGATTCCCCCCCATCTTCATTTAAAAACTTCATTTTGTGTTTACTTGCGTTATCTTTGTCTAATATTTAAAATTTTTTGATGATCTGAAACATTTAAGTGTGACAAACATACAAAAGAATGAGAAATCAGGAAGGGGGCAAACACTTTTCCACACCACTGTATGTACATATAAGGAATTTCTGCTTCTCAGTGGGATACTGTAGGGAACAGGAAACAAGCAAAGCTCAGCACAGCAGGGGAGCTGCCCTGTTTTTAGCAAAGCAAAACAAAATACTCGTCACACTTGTGGTGAACTGCTTCATGTTCAAGTACATTTGTGAGCAGGAAAACGGGAAGGAACACATGTGAGGAGTTTAATGTGAATGTGGTTTCCAGTACTTTAGTGGTCCCTCTACACAGTGCAGCAGTTTGACAAGAGATGGCAGGTATCACCATGGCTCTCTGTCATGGGAGATCTGTGTTCGGTTATGCATGTCTGGGTATGTAGCCACGGCAGACACAAAAGATAATTTTGTTGTCCCTGGGGACAGGTTTGATTTCTTTTATTTCTTTCTTTGTTTCACACATCCTCACCATAGAAACACTGCAGACTTGTTGAGAGAATTCAGTCAGCTGGTGGACACCTCCTTTTGTATTATTTAACCAAACCATCAGTGATGGAGTAGCTCATTTTGACCTGATGAACACACCCCAAAGCCACCAATACGCTCCAATTCTCTCTCCATTATGTACACACGTCTCCTAGGTGTATTTAAAGTTGAAATGACACATACTCATATAATGTGATGGCTGATTGAATTTGAGGACAGCCGGGCTGCAGACCCACCTGAGGGGCTTTGTGTATGGGTTTGGAAAACATCTGGGCAATTGCCTAGGAAGAGTGATGATTTTTGTGAAATCATACAAGTGCACAGATCTCCTAACCTTTGAATTTCATGGCCTTGACCTTGGGCACAACCTGGATGCAGATACATCTAAGGATCATTGTGTGTGAATTTCGTCAGCATCCAGACAATGTACAAGCAACTCACATACGGACAGACAGCTCATTTTGACTTTGAATCATAGTAAAGTAGTGCATACCCGTGCATGTCCGTAGAAATCAAGTATAAGCAAGTGTTTCTGCATGCCCGTAGAAAGCAGGTGTAAGCAAGCATTTCTGCATGCCTGCCTTTGATTTTTGACATGGTTACAATGGCTACCCGTGCATACCCGTAGAAATCAAGTATAAGCAAGTATTTCTGCATGCCCGTAGAAAGCAGGTGTAAGCAAGCATTTCTGCATACCTGCCTTTGACCTTTGGCATGGTTACCATGGCAACAGTAACCATGGTGAAATCTGCCTTTGATCTTTGATGTCACCACTCATTCAGTGATGCCTGCCTTTGATCTTTGATGATGTCATAGCGAGTGCTATGCCATCCATCCATCCATCTTCTACCGCTTAATCCTTTCGGGTCGCGGGGGGGCTGGAGCCTATCCCAGCATCTTTGGGCGAGAGGCAGGGTCCACCCTGGACAGATCGCCAGTCCATCACAGGGCCAACACAGAGAGACAGACAACCATTCACTCTCACATCCATACCTAAGGACAATTTAGAATACCCAGTTTTGATGCCAATTAACCTAACTTGCATGTTTTTGGCATGTGGGAGGAAACCGGAGTGCCCGGAGTAAACCCACGCAGACACGGGGAGAACATGCAAACTCCACACAGAAGGGTCACCGATTGCGAGTGCTATGCTCTTTGATAATGTCATAGCGAGTCCTATGATCGTGACACACACTTACGAAGTCCTGTGATCATGACACAGACACACAGACACACAGATTTTCTTGAATTACATATAGAGTGATATGTTTTCTTTTCAGAATAGCAATGCTGTCTTTCACTGCGTCTAAGCTTAAATGCATCAGTGTGACCTCAGAAGATGTTATACAGAAACTTAGTACAGACATTCATATTAACCCCACATGATGAATCCACTGGGGTGATGTTAACAATTACAGCAATGATAGGCTAAATTTTCATTGAAAGTTAACTGTTGGATGCTAGATTGACATAAGATTTATTACAAGCAAGGGTTGGGCAGTTGGGCAATTCCTAACAAACAAAGCACTATTTTAAACAATTAGAATTTAAAACACCAGTTACCAGTATTATAAGTAACGGAGTTATAGATCCTTTAGAAATTAATAGAGCCTTTAGAGATTACTATGAAAAATTATATGATACCAAAAATGAATCTGACTTAACAAAACTACATGGGTTTTTGAACGAACTATTTATACCGTGTATTCCAAATGAAAATAGGGAGATACTGGAGTCTAAAATTAGTCAAGAAGAAGTTGGACTAGCCATTGATAATATGAAATCAGGAAAAAGTGCAGGACCAGATGGTCTTCCAGTTGACCTTTATAAAAAATTTAAGAATAAATTAATAAAACCTTTTTTGGAAATGGTTTTAGAAGCATTTCAAAATAGTAATTTACCATCATACATGAATAATGCCTTAATTATACTGTTGCCAAAACCAGGTAAGCCCTCTAATAAATGTGAAAATATGAGACCAATAAGCCTATTAAATGCCGACCTTAAGATAATCTGTAAAATTTTAGCAAGACGAATACAAGAAATTTTACCAAATATTATTAATCGAGATCAGAATGGCTTTATAAAGGGAAGACAAGGCTTCCATAATGTAAGAAGACTATTTAATATTATTTATTCTAATAAAGAAGCACCGGATACAGCTCTCTTATCACTGGATGCCGAAAAGGCCTTTGATAGAGTTGAAGAGTTTCTTTTTGAAGTCTTACAAAGGTTTGGACTTGGAAATAATTTCATAAAATGGGTTCAGATAATATATAATAATGCTACAGCAGAAATCCTAACAAATAACAATATTTCAAAATCAATAAAAATCAATAGAGGATGTCGACAAGGTTGTCCACTTTCACCTTTACTGTTTACTATGGCAATTGAACCTTTAGCGATGGCGATACGTCTACAGTCACAAATATATGGAATTAAAGTTGGACCAACAGAACATAAAATCTCCCTGTATGCCGATAACATAATTTTGTTTATGCCGAATCTTAAAAAATCAATTCCGACCTTGTTGAATTTAATAAAGAATTTTGGGGAAATATCAGGATATAAAATAAATAAAACTAAATCTTCAATATTAATGTTAAATGAGACCCAGAGAAATTATCCAGCCCCTGAGGTAAATCAATTCAATGTTGTAAATCAGTTTAAATATTTAGGAATCCAAATTGTGCCTAAGCTAGAATCAGTCGCCAGTGTCAATTATGAAGCCTTAATGACAGATATTAATGAGTTACTTCAGAGATGGATGTCACTACCAATGTCGATGATCGGGAGAATCAATATTCTTAAAAGTAATATCTTACCTAAAATACTTTATTTATTTCAATACATTCCCTTACCACCACCTTTAGATTTATTCTCAAGAATTAAAAAAAAGTTAGTGGAATTTATATGGAACAACAGGAGGGCTAGATTACGTCTGTCTTTATTATATTTACCATTTGATCGTGGAGGTCTGAAATGTCCGAATTTTATGTTGTATTATTGGTCGGCACAACTGAGGTCAATGACATATTATTTTTCATCAAATGATCTCCCTCACTGGACTGAAATGGAATCATACAATTTACCTTTACCTCTTCCCATATTCATATACTCAGATTTGGCAAAAAAAAATTACAAAAACAAGTTAAAAATCCATTTGTAAAACATATGATCAAAATATGGTGTGAAACTAAAAACTATTTAAAAGAACCACACTTACTGTCACAATTTTTTTTTTCCACAATATCTTTATTGAACCTTTTTTTTTTTAACAAACATGATACAAACAATCAAACACTAACGCTAAAGTACTACAAAAAAAAAAAATGCACTAAAAACACCAACAACCACCAACAAAATCAAGTCTTCAACAATGCTCCTCTGTTTAGTCTAGACAATCCAATACATAAGTATACATATTATGTTCACCAGTTTGGAATTTACAAGGTCCACACACATCATTCACCTTCTTCTTCAAGAGTTATGTTAAATTTTTTACATAATCAATAAAAGGTCTCCATATATTCTCAAACACAATTTCCTTTGATTTCAGTATATATGTTATTCTTTCTAATGGAAGGTTTGTTAACATCTGTCTTAACCACTGAGTCACATCTGGTCTATGAGTCTTTTTCCATAATAGTGCAATACATTTTTTGGCATTAAGCAAACTGAGGTCTATGAATGTTCTTTCACTTTTATTAAAATTATGCTTTTCTGGGTACAGACCCAACAAAAACAGTTTAGGATTCAGTATGATTTGTTTTGAGATTATTTTTTCAATTGTTACCCTCACCTCTTCCCAAAACATTCTTATTAATCTACATTCCCATAAACAATGAAATAGGGTTCCTTTACTTTCCATGCATTTTGTGCATGTATCTGGTATATTTTTGTTATATCTATTTAACTCCTCCGGTGTAACATACATCCGCATTAACCATTTGAAATGTATCAATTTAAGGCGTGCATTTATTGATTTGGTTTGAGCTTCTGTACAAGCCAATTCCCATTGTTCCTCCGAAATTTCAATTTGCAGATCTTCTTTCCAGTAGTTTAATCTTTTCAGTGAATTTTCACTTGAAGATAGTGTCAATGAGTTATAAAACTCTGAAATAATACCCTTTCTTTTACTATCTTTCATCATCATTTTTTCCAAGGATGAATAAATAGGTCGAGTGAGAGCTTTATTTTGATTTGATCGAATAAAGTTTCTAAGTTGAAGATATTTAAAAAAATGTGTTCTATTGAGATTAAATTTGATCCTCAGCTCTTCAAAAGACATTATGTTGTCTGCACATGGCAAATATAAATCCTGAATCTTTTGTATCCCTTTTAAATTCCATACTTTAAATACAGCGTCCGCTCTCCCTGGTTTAAAATATTGATTACCCCATATTGGACTAAATTGTGACAATAACTGTGGTTCTTTTAAATAGTTTTTAGCTTCACACCATATTTTGATCATATGCTTTACAAATGGATTTTTAACTTGTTTTTGTAATTTTTTTGCCGAATCTGAGTATATGAATATGGGAAGAGGTAAAGGTAAATTGTATGATTCCATTTCAGTCCAGTGAGGGAGATCATTTGATGAAAAATAATATGTCATAGACCTCAGTTGTGCCGACCAATAATACAACATAAAATTTGGACATTTCAGACCTCCACGATCAAATGGTAAATATAATAAAGACAGACGTAATCTAGCCCTCCTGTTGTTCCATATAAATTCCACTAACTTTTTTTTTTATTCTTGAGAATAGATCTAAAGGTGGTGATAAGGGAATGTATTGAAATAAATAAAGTATTTTAGGTAAAATATTACTTTTAAGTATATTGATTCTCCCGATCATGGACATTGGTAGTGACATCCATCTCTGAGTTAACTCATTGATATCTGACATTAAGGCTTCATAGTTGACGCTGGCGACTGATTCTAGCTTAGGCATAATTTGGATTCCTAAATATTTAAACTGATTTACAACATTGAATTGATTTGCCTCAGGGGCTGGGTAATTTCTCTGGGTCTCATTTAGCATTAATATTGAAGATTTAGTTTTATTTATTTTATATCCTGATATTTCCCCAAAATTCTTTATTAAATTCAACAAGGTTGGAATTGATTTTTTTAGATTCGACATAAACAAAATTATATCATCGGCGTACAGGGAGATTTTATGTTCTGTTGGTCCAACTTTAATTCCATATATTTGTGAATGTAAACGTA
This sequence comes from Pholidichthys leucotaenia, assembly GCA_020510985.1. Taxonomy (NCBI): domain Eukaryota; kingdom Metazoa; phylum Chordata; class Actinopteri; order Cichliformes; family Pholidichthyidae; genus Pholidichthys; species Pholidichthys leucotaenia. Next base: position 290,912,922 of record CM035838.1, read on the forward strand.
TCGCTATCGCTAAAGGTTCAATTGCCATAGTAAACAGTAAAGGTGAAAGTGGACAGCCTTGTCGACATCCTCTATTGATTTTTATTGGTTTTGAAATATTGTTATTTGTTAGGATTTCTGCTGTAGCATTATTGTATATTATTTGAACCCATTTTATGAAATTATTTCCAAGTCCAAACCTTTGTAGGACTTCAAAAAGAAAGGGCCATTCAACTCTATCAAAGGCCTTTTCGGCGTCCAATGATAGGAGAGCTGTATCCGGTGCTTCTTTATTAAAATAAATAATATTAAATAGTCTTCTTACATTATGGAAGCCTTGTCTACCCTTTATAAAGCCATTCTGATCTCGATTAATAATATTTGGTAAAATTTCTTGTATTCGTCTTGCTAAAATTTTACAGATTATCTTAAGGTCGGCGTTTAATAGGCTTATTGGTCTCATATTTTCACATTTATTAGAGGGCTTACCTGGTTTTGGCAGCAGTATAATTAAGGCATTATTTATGTATGATGGTAAATTATTATTTTGAAATGCTTCTAAAACCATTTCCAAAAAAGGTTTTATTAATTTATTCTTAAATTTTTTATAAAGGTCAACTGGAAGACCATCTGGTCCTGCACTTTTTCCTGATTTCATATTATCAATGGCTAGCCCAACTTCTTCTTGACTAATTTTAGACTCCAATATCTCCCTGTTTTCATTTGGTATACACGGTATAGATAGTTCGTTCAAAAACCCATTTAGTTTTGTTAAATCAGGTTCATTTTTGGTATCATATAATTTTTCATAGTAATCTCTAAAGGCTCTATTAATTTCTAAAGGATCTATAACTACCTGTCCATTACTTATAATACTGGTAATTGGTGTTTTAATTTCCAATTGTTTAATCTGCCATGCTAATAATTTTCCTGATTTTTCACCTTGTTCATAAAAAGATTGTTTCAATCTTAGAAGACTCGAGGCAGCTCTATTCGCTGATTTTTTGTCGTATTCAGCTCTCAAAATCAGTAATTCATTCTCCAACCTTGGGTCACTTCCTGCATACACTTTTTCCTGAAGACTTTTTATTTTATGTTCCAATTTAGCTCTCTCCTCTCGAGTCTTCTTAGATTTTGATCCTGTATAACTAATAATATGTCCCCTAATAAAAGCTTTGAAAGCCTCCCACTTTACACATGCTGATGTTTGTGTAGTATTGATGTCAAAGAACTCGTCTATCTGTTTTTCTATATACTTGACAAATTCCTCATCCTGAAGCCATTTATGCTGAAATTGCCATCTACCTGATTCCTTTGTCAATTTTTTATCTACATATATTAGACAGCAGGGTGCATGATCAGAGATCACGATGTTATCATAAAAGCAGTTTTGAATCTTGGACCTTAATTCTGTGGAAATCAAAAAATAATCAATACGTGAGAATGTCTTGTAGGTACTGGAATAACAAGAATAGGCTTTAACTTGTGGTTTCATTTCTCTCCATATATCTAACAATCTCAATTCTTTCATAAAATGATTAATAGTCATCCTACATCCAATGTGCGTACAATCCAGTCCTGTTGATCTATCCACACCTGGATTCAATGTACAATTAAAATCCCCTGCTATTATATGTTGCCCTGTAAGTGATGATAAGATGAGAAATAAATTAGCAAAGAACTTCTGATCATCTATATTGGGACCATATAAGTTCACAAGATTTATATTTTCTAATAGCAAAGAACCTTGAATGATTACATATCTTCCAAATTTGTCTCCAATTACATTTTTCACTTGAAAAGGAACTGATTTATGTATGAGAGTCATAACTCCCCTGGCTCGGGATGAAAATGAAGAGGTGAATACACTTCCCTGCCATCTACTCCTATTTCTTTTAACATCCTCCTCTATCAGATGAGTTTCTTGTAAAAACACAATTCTTGAACCCATGTCCTTTATTTTATTCATAACTTGTTTAAGTTTTTTTAAATTTTGTAGACCTCTGCAATTCCATGAAGTTAAATTAAGATTAACACTTTGGTCCATGATCAATAGAGAGTTTGGGATTACCTTGCAGTGTAAACATGCTCATACAGAGAAGCAAAAACATGAGTGGTTGAACATTCATCCTACAAACTACACACAAACAAATTTCCCCTTCCCACACTTGTGGCAAACCCCCCAAAATCAAAAGAAAAATTCTGTCTCCCGATATAGCCATCGACCGTTCCACACCCACGGGGAACAGCCTAAGCCACTCCTTCTTCATCCTCCCAATCACCCTAACTCTACTGCTTTTAATGACGTAACATTAACTCTCCTCTGTAGTTTTCCAACTTAACTCCAAAATTTTTAACAACTTTGTACATCATAGTTTTTTTTTTGTTTGTTTTGTTTTTGTTTTGTTTTTTTAATATATAATACAATCTATATTTTGTAAACTTACTATTTACTTCAAGTCAGTCAGATGCCTGTGCAAATGCTTAATTATTCTACCTTATATTTTGTTCATGCTTAGCTCCCACTGACATAACGCACGGCTCAGGAGACGCACACACACAGGCTCAGAGTAGTTCAAATAGTTTATTAACAACGGGCGTGAATGAGTGCGTGTCTGCGGGGTGTAAATGTGTTGGTGGCGGTGTCCGCTTCAGACACAGAGGCAGGTGACCGTACAGCCGGGCAACCCTATGGAGAAGACACAGGGAGAGGGTGACAGGCATACACCAACACAGGAGGGATTATGGCAAGAGAAGGACTTACTTGGATGACAGGTCAGCTGGCACAGCAAGGGGCGAAACCCGGGAGACAGCCACCTGGAGAGCTCGGTGCAACAGCGAGGAATGGGCGTTGGAGAGAAGACGTCCGCCGCCGCCGGGAAATCCACCTGTGCACAGGGGAGCAGACTGGAGAGAGAAGGTAAGGCTTCTTACCCAAATAATTGCGCTGAAGATAGTAGATGACTCACAACGGTGAGGAACGAAGTCTGACGGCTTCAGGCCGAGCCTCCGGGCGAGGCGGCTTTTCTCCTTCGCCGCTGATGAGGATCAGGTGTGTGAGCAGGTGGCGCCGCTGATGAACGGCGCGGCGTGACAGTACTCCCCCCTCTAGCAGCGCCTCCTGGCGATGGCTTATCCGGGTGCGCTCGGTGGAAGTCCGCGATGAGCGATGGGTCCAACACAAACGACGAGGGTACCCACTGTCGATGCTCGGGCCCATAGCCCTCCCAGTCCACCAAGTACTGCAACCCACGACCCCGGCGTCGAGAGTCCAGGATGGAAGCGACAGACCAGGCCGGATGGCCATCAATCATCCGGGGCGCGGGTTGCGCAGCAGGAGGGGGGCAAAGGGGGTCGGTGACTGCCAGCTTCACCTTCGACACGTGGAAGGTGGAATGGATGCGGAGGGAGGGGGGAATAGCCACGCGCACAGCCACCGGGTTGATGATCCGGGTGATGGGATAGGGACCCATGAAGCGCTGTGCCAGCTTTCTCCTCTCACCTTTTAGGGTGACGTCCTGGGTGGAAACGTAGACACGTTGCCCAACTCTGTACGCCGGGGCAGGTCTTCTATGCCGGTCCGCCACAGTCCTGTTGCGCTCCGCTGTGCGTAAAAGCGCCTTGCGCGCGGCAGCCCAGATGGAGCGGAACTGCCTGAGATGTGCTCTAACCGAGGGGACGGTCACCTCACTCTCCTGCTCTGGAAAGAGCGGGGGGTCGTAACCCAGGGACGCCTTGAATGGAGACATCCCCGTAGCAGAAGAGCGAGCGGTATTATGAGCATACTCGACCCAGGCGAGATGGTTGCTCCAGGACGTTGGTTTAGATGAGGTCACACAGCGGAGCGCAGCCTCCAGCTCCTGGTTGGTCCGCTCACACTGCCCGTTGGACTGGGGGTGATGGCCGGAGGAGAGGCTCACCTTGGCTCCGATGGCGTTACAGAACGACCTCCAAACCTCGGATGAAAATTGGGGACCCCGGTCCGAGACCACGTCCACCGGAATCCCGTGCAGCCTGACCACGTGTTGGACAAGGAGACCCGCCGTCTCCAGGGCAGTAGGGAGACCTCGCAGGGGGACGAAGTGCGCCGCCTTGGAGAAACGGTCCACGATGGTCAGGATGGAGTCAAAGGAGTTGGAAACGGGGAGACCGGTGACGAAATCCAACGCGATGTGCGACCAGGGCCTGCCAGGAACGGGCAGGGGCTGGAGCAGACCCGCTGGAGGGGCGTTTCCCGACTTGCAGGTGGCACAGATAGGGCAAGCCCGGGCGTAGCGGGCCGCGTCCCTCCGCAGGCCTGGCCACCAAAAGGACCGTTGGAGGAGGTTGATCATCCGGGAGGTGCCGGGATGACAGGTGAGCCGGGAGGTGTGGAGCCAGTGGATGACCTCTCCTCGGACCGCAGATGGCACGAACAGTCTTCCCTCCGGTCCGCCGCCAGGATCAGGTTCCACCTCCTGCGCCTTCCGGATCTTGCTCTTGATGTCCCAAGAGATGGCACCCACGACGCACGACCTGGGCAGGATGGTGTGGGGCGTCTCCTCAGCCCCCACGGGGGTAAACTGCCTAGAGAGGGCATCAGGCAGGCCGTTCTTGGAGCCTGGCCTGAAGGTGATGGTAAAATGGAACCTGGCGAAGAACAAAGACCAGCGCGCCTGGCGGGCGTTCAGGCGCTTGGCAGATCGTAAATATTCTAAGTTCTTGTGGTCCGTCAGGACCACGAACGGCAGGTCCGCCCCCTCTAGCCAGTGGCGCCACTCCTGTAAGGCGAGTTTGATGGCCAGGAGCTCCCTGTCCCCCACATCGTAGTTCCTCTCCGCCGGGGACAAGCGCTGGGAGAAGAAGGCACAGGGTCGTTTGGCGCCATCGTCCGGTGACCGCTGGGATAGAACTGCTCCCACTCCCGTGTCCGAGGCATCCACCTCCACTATGCACTGCAGCGCGGGGTCGACCTGGCAAAGAACCCGGGAGGAGGAGAATTCCGCCTTCAGCGCCTTAAAGGCAGCAGCGACCTCCTCTGTCCACCGGAAAGGGACCTTCGGGGACGTGAGGCGGGTCAGCGGTCCGACGATCGAGCTGAAGTTGGGCACAAAGCGGCGGTAGAAATTGGCGAAGCCAACAAATTGTTGCACCTGCTTCCGGGATGCGGGAGTAGGCCACTCCACCACCGCCTTCACCTTCTCTGGGTCTGGAAGCACCTGGTCTTGAGAGATGATAAATCCCAGGAAGGATGTGGTCCTAGCGTAGAATTCGCACTTCTCAGCCTTCACGTAGAGCCGATTCTCCAGCAGTCTTTGGAGGACCCGCCTCACATGGACCTGGTGCTCGTCCCTGGACCTGGAGAAGATAAGGATGTCGTCCAGGTAGACGAACACGAAGAGGCCGATGAAATCCCGGAGGACATCGTTGATGAGGCGCTGAAAGACGGCAGGAGCGTTGGTTAACCCGAACGGCATGACTAGGTATTCAAAGTGGCCGTTCGGGGTACGGAAGGCTGTCTTCCACTCATCTCCCTCCCGGATCCTGACGAGGTGGTAAGCGCTGCGTAGATCCAGCTTGGTAAACCAGGTCGCCCCCTGGAGGGAGTGGAAGGCAGTGTCCATGAGGGGCAGGGTGTAACGGTCCCTCACAGTGATGTCGTTGAGCGCACGGTAGTCTATGCAGGGGCGGAGGGACCCGTCCTTTTTCCCGACGAAGAAGAACCCTGCCCCCACGGGTGACGACGATGGGCGAATTATCCCAGCGCTCAGTGATTCCTTCAGGTAGGTGTTCATTGTCTCCTTCTCTGGCGCAGACAGGCTGTAGAGCCGACCAGAAGGTAAGGGGGCCCCCTGGCGGAGGTTGATGGCACAGTCATAGGGCCGATGAGGGGGAAGAGACATAGCTTTCGCCTTGCTGAATACCATACCCAGGTCGTGAAACTCCGGAGGCACCAGAGACAGGTCCGGGGGTGCTGCGTCCGCCACAGGGGGGGAAGCGGACGGGGAGCAGGCAGCGGACTGAAGGCAGGTGCCCATACAAAACGTGCTCCATGCCGCTACCCCAGCTGACTTCCAGTCCAGGACAGGGTTGTGGAGGCGTAGCCAGGGATACCCCAGGATGACGGGCGACACAGAGTTGGGCAGGACGTAGAAAACCATCTCCTCCCGGTGGTTCCCTGAGATGATGACCGGGACGGGGACGGTCTGATGTGAGACTCTCCCAAGGGAGGCACGAGAGAGATTGACCAGGGAGATGGGGTTTCTCAGTGCCTGACAGCGGATGCCCAATCGGGTTGCCAGGCTTTGTGAAATGAAGCTGCCTTCTGTGCCCGAATCCACCAGTGCGTGGGTGAGATGCCCAGTGGGGTTGTGGCAGAAACGGATGGGCAGCTTCAATTGGGTGAGGGGATTTGGCCGATTGACGTCCGTGAGGCCCCCTACAGTGACTCGCGGACCCCGCCGTTTGGCTTCAGCGGACAAAGCTCCACCGTGTGCTGATTGTCTCCGCAATACATGCAGAGACCCAACTCACGGCGGCGTTGTCTCTCTGCCGGGGAGAGCTTTGTCCAGCCCGTCACCATCGGCTCCGACTCCTCGGGGCGCGATGGTGGCGGCGTCGCCAGGGGGCGAACTTGGGGCAGGCGCAGCGAGGCTCCCCGAGGGCGAGAAGTAGACGACTTCCGTCCTGAGGAGCGCTCGCGCAGCCTGTTGTCCAAGCTAATGGCTAGTGAGGTTAGCTCCGCTAGCGTTCCGGGGACATCCCGTCCAGCCAGTTCATCCCTCAGATCGTCATTGAGGCTGCGGAGGAACAGGCCACAGAGGGAACGTTCATCCCAGCCCAATTCCTCCGCTGCTACCCGGTAGTCGATAGCATAGTCCGCGGCTGACCGGCTTCCCTGCTGGAGAGCGAGAAGCCGATCGACCTGGACCGTCTCGGTGCGAGAATGGTCGAACACCTCCAGGAAGCGCCTCACGAACTCGGCATAGGTGAGGGTGGCATAACTGGGTCTCGCCATTATAGCGTAGGCCCAGGTTAAAGCGCGCCCCTCCAGAAGGTTACCTATGTAGCCGATTCGGCTGTGATCTGAGGGAAAGTCCCCGGGCACACGGTCGAACACGGACTCACACTGCATCACAAACCCCCGCGCTCCGCCGAGCTTTCCGCTAAAGCGAGCGGGGGTCGGAATTGGTGTGAGACGGGCCGGTGCCACTGGAGCTGGCTGAACGGCCGCAGGAACAGCAGGAGCTGCGCCACCCTGGGGAGCCGGGGGGAACGGCTGCTGGGGGTCCAGACGGTCCAATCGGTTTGTTATTGCAATTAATTGGTTCAGGATCACCTGTTGTTGATAAGCGATCTGATCTACTCGAACCTCGAGAGTGGTAAGACGGTGTGCGAGCCCGCCGTCTGCCGAGCCGCTCTGCTGAAGCCGTACTGACATAACGCACGGCTCAGGAGACGCACACACACAGGCTCAGAGTAGTTCAAATAGTTTATTAACAACGGGCGTGAATGAGTGCGTGTCTGCGGGGTGTAAATGTGTTGGTGGCGGTGTCCGCTTCAGACACAGAGGCAGGTGACCGTACAGCCGGGCAACCCTATGGAGAAGACACAGGGAGAGGGTGACAGGCATACACCAACACAGGAGGGATTATGGCAAGAGAAGGACTTACTTGGATGACAGGTCAGCTGGCACAGCAAGGGGCGAAACCCGGGAGACAGCCACCTGGAGAGCTCGGTGCAACAGCGAGGAATGGGCGTTGGAGAGAAGACGTCCGCCGCCGCCGGGAAATCCACCTGTGCACAGGGGAGCAGACTGGAGAGAGAAGGTAAGGCTTCTTACCCAAATAATTGCGCTGAAGATAGTAGATGACTCACAACGGTGAGGAACGAAGTCTGACGGCTTCAGGCCGAGCCTCCGGGCGAGGCGGCTTTTCTCCTTCGCCGCTGATGAGGATCAGGTGTGTGAGCAGGTGGCGCCGCTGATGAACGGCGCGGCGTGACACCCACCAGTCTCTTCTTCTTCTTTGATCTTCTTGATGAACTCCTGCGCCTCCTCTGGGGTCTTGAAGATGTGGGTTCTGCCCTCATACGTGGTCAGCAGTCTCGCAGGATAGATTACACCATGACGAATCCCAAGGTTGCGCAGCTCCTTACGTACGGGATCAAACTGCTTCCTCAATTGCTGGATTCCTGTGGCCAAATCTGGGTAGAACCGCACCTGCTGGTCCTGGTGTTTAATCTCTCCTTTTTTAGCTCGTGCAGCGTTGAAGATCTTCATCCTGTCTCTGTTGCTAAGAAACTTCATAATTAAGGTCCTCGGCGGTCCCTTATCTCTCCGTGGACCAATACGATGTGCTTTTTCCAGAACCACTGCTGATTGCAACTCCTCGCTGCCCAGCACCTCCGGAATCCACTTTTCCAGAAAGGAGCATACGTCCCGACCTTCTGATTCCTCTGGAAGACCCACCAGCCTCAAATTATTCTGTCTCGACCGAGATTCCAAATCCAAAATATTATCTTCCAGAGATTTTTTTTTTTTTCCAAAGTGCGCACCTTTAATTGAAGACGGGTGACGTCATCTTCAGCACTAGCGAGACGGAGCTCCGTCTGCGCCGTTCGTTCTACACAGTCACCCAATTCCTTTCTTATTCCTTCCAACGCTGTCATAATCCCATCAAATCTAGAGGAAAAGTCCGCTCTCATTGAACTCATGACAGCCATCAGCGCATCTGCGCCATTCCCCGCAGATATCGCAGCGTTGCCAGCCTCCTCCGCCATATATGGAGTTTTGTTTACTGCGTCACAGACCTGAAAGTCCGTTAATTTGGACTGTTTCGGCGGCTCGTTTTTTCCTTTTCCTGGTTTTCCAGCCTTAGGCTTCGCCGACATATCTTCGCCCAAATGCTGGGATACGTTCTGTCCCAAATGAGAGAGTTATTTGCCGATTTTTTTTTTTTTCCAGGAGCAGAGCAGAGCGAGACACGTCCGTCCTACGTGGCAGCCATAACCGGAAGTCCTACTGTCACAATTTAGCCCAATATGGGGTAATCAATATTTTAAACCAGGGAGAGCGGATGCTGTGTTTAAAGTATGGAGTTTAAAAGGGATTCAAAAGATTCAAGATTTATATCTGTCATGTGCAGATAACATAATGTCTTTTGAAGAGCTGAGGATCAAATTTAATCTTAATAGAACACATTTTTTTAAATATCTTCAACTTAGGAACTTTATTCGATCAAATCAAAATAATGCTCTCACTCGACCTATTTACTCATCCTTGGAAAAAATGTTGATGAAAGATAGTAAAAGAAAGGGTATTATTTCAGAGTTTTATAACTCATTGACACTATCCTCAAGTGAAAACTCACAGAAAAGATTAAACTACTGGAAAGAAGATCTGCAAACTGAAATTTCAGAGGAACAATGGGAATTGGCTTGTACAGAAGCTCAAACCAAATCAATAAATGTACGTCTTAAATTGATACATTTTAAATGGTTAATGCGGATGTATGTTACACCGGTGGAGTTAAATAGATATAACAAAAACATACCAGATACATGCACAAAATGCATGGAAAGTAAAGGAACCCTATTTCATTGTTTATGGGAATGTAGAATAATTAGAGTGTTTTGGGAAGAGGTGAGGGTAACAATTGAAAAAATAATCTCAAAACAAATCATATTGAATCCTAAACTGTTTTTGTTGGGTCTGTACCCAAAAAAGCATAACTTTAATAAAAGTGAAAGAACATTCATAGACCTCAGTTTGCTTAATGCCAAAAAATGTATTGCACTACTGTGGAAAAAGACTCATAGACCAGATGTGACTCAGTGGTTAAGACAGATGTTAACAAACCTTCCATTAGAAAGAATAACATACATACTGAAATCAAAGGAAAGTGTGTTTGAGAATATATGGAGACCTTTTATTGATTATGTAAAAAATTTAAACATAACTCTTGAAGAAGAAGGTGAATGATGTGTGTGGACCTTGTAAATTCCAAACTGGTGAACATAATATGTATACTTATGTAATGGATTGTCTAGACTAAACAGAGGAGCATTGTTGAAGACTTCATTTTGTTGGTGGTTGTTGGTGTTTTTAGTGCATTTTTTTTTTGTAGTACTTTAATGTTAGTGTTTGATTGTTTGTGTCATGTTTGTTAAAAAAAAAAAAGGTTCAATAAAGATATTGTGGAAAAAAAAAACAAAGCACTATTGTTGGATACTGTAGCAACAACTGGTGGTACCTTCCTACTGTACTAAGCCTAAACTGAGAGGGAATTGTACAAAGGTACCTACTTATGTTCTTATTGTACAAGTAGCAAATGTAGCACTATTAACGAAAAGAGTCCAAAACAAAACCAAACTAAAAATGTAAGTTAAAGGCTGGTATGAAGGCTTTTTCCTAGAGCCAAGTGACAACCTTGAAGTGCTTAAATGAAAATTTCCCATGCAATTAGAGCTGATGGAATTTGTAGTAAAATTATAAAAGCTATTGCAAATGATATCCCCTTGTTTATTCAATCAGTATTTGATTGTCTTCTGGAATAGTTTCTAATATGTTAAAAATTGTCTAAATTGTCCCATTTTTAAGTCTGGCAATATAGACGACATGCATAATTATCAACCCATATCTATATTACCAATATTGTTTTGCTATCTCTGAACAAAAAGGTAGGGATAACAAAGTATTAAATCATCAGGGCATATGGTACCCATAGCCTAGATTTGCAGATATTTTTCATAGGAACATACCAGTGAAAGTGATACACTTCCTATTGTCTTTTCTGCCTAAGATTAATTAGAAAATACTAGTGCATACCCATGCATGCCCGTAGAAACCAAGTATAAGCATTTCTGCATGTCTTTCATCTTTGACATGGTTACATGTGAACAACTCCTTTTATGTATGAGATACATACCCGTGCATGCCTGTAGAAACCAAGTATAAGCAAGTATTTCTGATGCTTGCCTGCCTTTGATCTTTGACATGGTTACCATGGCAACAGTAACTATGGTGAAACCTGCCTTTGATCTTTGACGTCACCACTCGCTTTGACATGGTTACCATGGCAACAGTAACCATGGTGATGCCTGCCTTTGATCTTTGACATGGTTTCATGTGAACAACTCCTTTTATGGTCACTCATACTGTATATACCCATGCATGCCCGTAGAAACCAAGTATAAGTAAGTATTTCTGCATGCCCATAGAAAGCAAGTGTAAGCAAGCATTTCTGCATGCCTGCCTTTGATCTTTGACATGTACCCGTGCATGCCCGTAGAAGCCAAGTATAAGCAAATATTTCTGCTGCATGCCTGCCTTTGATCTTTGACATGGTTACCATGGCAACAGCAACCATGGTGAAACCTGCTTTTGATCTTTGACGTCACCACTCGCGTTGGCATGGTTACCATGACAACAGTAACCATTATGATGCCTGTCTTTGATCTTTGACATGGTTACCATGGCAACACAAAGTCCTATGATCGTGATACACACACACAGATTTCTTGAATTAATAGATAGATTTACATTAACATTAACATCCATAATTAAAAAAAGCCAGTGTGACAAATCTGGACATACATTACAACTGTCATTATATTTTACTAGTGCATACCTGTGCATGCCCGTGCATATCCATGCATGCCCGTAGAAACCAAGTATAAGCAAGTATTTCTGCATTCCTGCCTTTGATCTTTGACATGGTTACCATGACAGCAGTAACCATGGTGATGCCTGCTTATATTTTATATACACATGATGGTTGGCACTGCGGCAGCACAGCAACTCACCCTTGGCCGGGGGATCCTGGGTTCAATCCCAGCCCCCGACCAACAGTGATCTGTGTGGAGTTTGCATGCTCTCTCCGTGTCTGCGTGGGTTTACTCCGGGATTTCTCCAGTTTCCTCCCACATGCCAAAAACATGCAAGTTGGGTTAATTGGTATCAAACTGGGGATTCTAAATTGTCCTTAGGTATGACTGTGAGAGTGAATGGTTGTCTGTCTCTCTGTGTTGGCCCTGCGATGGACTGGTGATCTGTCCTGGGTGTACCCTGCCTCTCGCCCAAAGATGTTGGGATAGGCTCCAGCCTCCCCCCCCCCCCCCCACCCGCGGCAACCCGACCCAACTCATCCTGGTCTTGCATGGAATGAGTTTTGAACTGTCAAACTTTCAAATATATATCACTGGTAGCCTAAAAAATTACCCTAAAAAATTCACTTCATCATGTAGAAAATTCGGTGTATACACATGCAGATTAGATAGCACAGTGTATTATTGAGTATGATAAACAGCTCATATGCATACAAATGCACAGTATTAATAGTGTTTGTATTAAAAAATGGCCACAGAGGGACTGGATCAATTATTCCAAACTCCAGGTGGGAGCGTTTGGCTGCCAGACATCTCTGAGTCACACAGGGGAAATAGTGATACTGGCTCATGAATTAAATATGACTCTGAGCACAAATACATGTACATAGGTTTATGCACACACAGTTACGCGGATGCACATTTAGGCACACTTTTTTGAGTTTGCACACAGACAAATGCATACAAATGCTGGAGCTCAGTCATTATCTTGCACATAAGCAAACATTCACACATGAACACAGTTTTTTTTTTTCCCCAAAGTCACAGTCCAGCTTTATCTCTGTCTGCCAATGTGTGCACACCAGCAAATACACACACACAGAGTGAGAACTCCCTTCCTATGGTTTTCCTTGTCTCCCCATCTTCTCATTTACTCACTGGAGTGCTCACTCAGACATTCATATATATACACAAATTCACAGACGTCTAGTCAGTGATGTATCACCTGCAGTAGTCAGCCTCACTACCCCCTCTCTCCGTGGATCAGGTATCACAGTAATAATGATATCATGGGTGGTAATAAATTAGACCATATAATGTATCTGAGCGTTGTTGGGAGCTGTGAGCATGTACACAATGCACAAACATACATGCTCAGTTAGTCGCCCGAGGAACCACTTTCCTTTCCCATGACTCTGGTTTCTGTGTACACAGCCTACACACAGCACGGCCAGTCAGGCAAAAGGCAAAGGTCATGTCTAAGTCCAAGTCTCATGCCTGAGGACTGGTTGACACCAAACATCAGCAACAGAACATCTTCCACTACTTTACCATTTGGGTAAATGAAGTCGAGTCTAAATTTTTATCAGGACATAGGAACAAATTAATGCACTGCAATTAATTTTTCCTCCTCATTTTAGTTAGTTTTCTTTAAAAGACAGTAATGAAAAATGTACTACTGATTACTACTACTTCTGTATTTAATGTATCTCTGGTCAGTCATATACACAGTGCTGCCCAACTTCTACCTCTGAACTAGGGCTGTGCGATATGACGATATATATCAGTGACGCAGTAAAAAATGTCTACAGTTTCATATAAAAGTGTATTGTTTATATCGGGATTTAAAAGACACAGACCCCGTTTCTACTTGTCACCGCCCCGCGTCTCCCCCGCAGTGCTCCAGGTGTGTACAATAGTGGGTTCCAGTGGTTAGCGCAGCAGCTAACTGCAAGCTAATGTTTTGGTTATATAGCCGCTACTTCTATTTGCCAGGGATGTGGGACTTTTTCCCACCGTGCTGCGTCAGAGAGGATAGTCCTCTAACCTCATTTTAATGGAGAATGGGCATTGACGTCATGCCGCGCTGCATTCTGGACCGTTGTCTCCATCGTCATCAGACTTCTTTGTTTACCTGTAGTCTGGGCAGCTGCTAACATGGACAGACGTATGTTTGATGGAATGCAGCAAACAGAAAATTCAAATTCCTTATTCAGAGAAACTGAATAAGGAAGCAAAAGAGTGCTACCTCTAAAAAACTGAAGAAATAAACGGGATCGATCGATATGAGCACAAGAAATGGACCACGGATCGCTACCAACTGCCTGGAGTCACGCTGTCAGATGTGTTTGCCTACCTGGTTTGTGGGGTGAGCACATAAACCCATGAGCAATTTAAAAGTTATGAATCATTAGAGGCTCGTGTTCAATTCACCAATGGATGGGTCCAGCCACCTCAAATATTCTGGGTGACCGACCAGAAAACCGTCGTTTAACACAAAGGTAAGCAGCCATTGTTTCTACAAAGTCAAAATGTGTCGAGATTAATGTCTTAGCGTACCCCAAAATTATTTCTAACATATAAGTAATGCTCTTTGACCCCATGTGTAACTTACTGAACAGGTTTCTAACTTACAGCTACCATATAATGGTGTACTTGCAGCATACAGAGCTGCTGCTGCCTTCTGCGTATACACACACACACAGCTAAACACACGTACTTGTACGTATAATGGGAACTGTTGGGATGTGTCTGAGCATTTTCAAGCTACAAGATAAAGATTTTTATCTTTGACAGTAGTCTGTAAACATCAGCTGTCCAGTGTTTTTCCGATAAATGTGCCAAAATGTCAGAACACCTGAGGAGGTGGCTCAATCAGCTGATCGCGCTGGCGCACAGAAATAAATTACCGGTATAATTAGCTACAATAAAAATACCCTTAACTAGAAAAGCACTCAGAGAGCGCAGACCTCCGCCAAGCGCCACAGTTCCCCCCATACAGTGTTATGGGGGGAACATACTAGCAATTGGATTCACAGTGATAGGATTAGTAGTTCAGTAGTTATTGACGAAAATGGCATTTTCCGTAATGGCGGTTTAGTGCCACAGTTCCCCCCATACAGTGTTTGTGTGTATGTTCTCAGATTCCTTGACCATGAAAACATATGACTAGCAAGTGGATTCACAATGATAGGATTAGCGGTTCAGTAGTTATTGACGAAAATGGCATTTTCCGTAATGGCGGTTTAGCGCCACAGTTCCCCCCATACAGTGTTATGGGGGGAACATACTAGCAATTGGATTCACAATGATAGGATTAGCGGTTCAGTAGTTATTGACGAAAATGGCATTTTCCGTAATGGCGGTTTAGCGCCACAGTTCCCCCCATACAGTGTTTGTGTGTACATTTTCAGATTCCTTGACCATGAAAACATATGACAAGCAATTGGATTGACAATGATAGGATTAGTGGTTTAGTAGTTATTCATGAAAATGGAATTTTGCGTAATGGAGGTTTTCTTGTGGACGGTGATCCGGATCACCACCAAAATCTAATCATCTGTAGGATACCCCATTTCTGACAATCTGTGAAAATTTCATGAAAATCCATCCATAACTTTTTGAGTTATCTTGCTAACAGACAGACAGACAGACAAACCAACGCCGATGAAAACATAACCTCCTTGGCGGAGGTAACCAGAACAGTGACGTTTTTACAGTCACCTGAAAGAGGAGAATCTGCTTAATTTAATGATACCAGTCTATGGACTTCAGTCACCAGCTGATATTAAATCCATACGTTGTGGTGACCCAGCACAATGCAGACTGATACTATTCACGCTCAGCAAGGCTGGAGGAAACGGAGGACAATTTGCATACGGACAGAGAGCCCCTGGGGGCAATCAGAACAATGGACTGTTGTGTATACATCCCCAGGATGAGGGAGAGGACATCCGGGTGCCAGTTGGTCATGCTAATCATGTGTATTGACTGATATGCCAATGTGCCATGCATTCTCTCTTCCTGTATCACTGTATAAAAGAGCTTGTGTGACATGTCTCAACAGCACAGTAGCGCACACTGCTACAAAGTGCATCTCATTATGTTGGAGGAAAATAAAACTCGGCAACCTTCCAGCTCGTCGCATCTTGCCTGATCTTTACCTCCACACTGGTGACCTCGATGTGTCATGGAGCGCCCCTCGCCTGATCTTTTCCCTCCACACTGGTGACCTGACGAGAGAGAATGACCGTCTGCTCCCTCTCACCGCACTGTGGACTCCAGAGGACCAGCGAACGCCTGCAACGTCATCATCCACACCCACGAGGATCAGCGGCAGCGCTGGGACTGACACGCACCATGAATGGCGACACGAGCGAACCGAAGGAAGCAGCCTGAACGGGTAAAGTCATCGGCGCCGACTGCATTTATTTCCACCAAGCTCCCTGACCCTGACTCACCTCACGACAGCGGACCTCATGCACACAGAAGCCCCACACGCACACCGCAGGATTACGAGGACAGCACAACTGCCAGCTATGTGGTCACTGCGCCAAGCGCGTGCCACGCACAGGGACAAACCGGCTCCACAGACTGATACAGCGTCCTCCGCCGCTGCACGTGCCCAAGAAACACGGCTGATTGCCATCCTTGGAACCTTCAGGGCTGCTCACGCACCTGAAGCAGATGTGCAGCCCGCACACAGAACTTTGTATGGGTTTCTCAGCCACAGCGCACAACGGGAGTCTAGCTGATTGCTGTCCCCGAGGGCTTTAGGGCTGCATCCGCCCCTAAAGCCACACCACCAAGTCCCTCATACAGCTGCAGTTGTTTCACAGCCGCTACGCATCCTTGGGGAATTTGGCCGTCGCTTTCCCCACATCCTCGCTGGACCAAGCCACGAGAGGAGTCAGAGACTTAATATTTTTTCACAGCCGCTGCGGATCACTGCCCCTGGTATACCGGGAAAGTCCCTCACCTAGTGGATCCACACGCAATTTTTGCATGGCCCAGACACCTTTGACGTCCCGGGCCAGCACTCACTTACTCACACCCCCCTCCCCCTCCTCCTCCACAGCGCTCTTCCCGCACCTCACTCCCTAAAGGCGGCCGATCGCCGTCTTGTTCCATTACGCATAACGCGCACCAGCCCCGTGTGCCCACGATCCACGGCCGTTCAACATGCTGGAACTCGGAGCGGAGCACACTGTCTTTTCCATGCCAATCTTGAGAGCAGCTGTTGTATTTAATAACGAAGCAAAACTTCCCCATTCTAACATTGCGTGGTATTCGGAGGAATAATGTGATTGAAAGGACCACATTGGAAATAAGTGTTTTCACTTTCTTGTGTCATCCTGGATTTTATATGATGTTTTATATGTACGTATATTTATATTTCCTATGTTTGAATAACATATTCAGTGTCATTTTAATAAGGCTGCGTGTCCACTGGGAAAGTAAAAATGCTCTCAATCTGTTTTCTTCAGCAATTTTCATGTGCTTATAAAAAAAAAAAAGCACTCTGACCAGTATCCTGGCAGCCGCTTGAACTGTCACTCAAAGTGTGCCGAGGATTTCAGATTTTGCTCTGAACCGCTCCAGTCACTGGAATAAATCACATCAAACTGGTAAGAAAATACAAGTCCCTCCAAGCTTTGGCTGTTAAATATTGATCGTGGTGTACTTTTAAGCCAATTGTGATCGGCTGGTGAGAGAGGTGTGCAGCTGATGAGCTGCAGCGCTCGGAAAGTTGAACTTTTTTCAGCTTTCAGCGCCATGAGCACAGCGCTGACTGTTGAGGGCGTTTTTGCGCTGAGGGCACCGAGTGCATTAAATGCTGGACTACATAGAAATTGAATAGAAAAGAGTTGCCCACTGCAGAAAAAAATGCATTTGGTGGATACACAGCCTAACCGCATTCATTGCTCACTACTAAGCACAGACAGGCTGAACACTTTTCCCACAATTCCTTGTAGTTTTTCCGTCAGGTGACGTCACGCACCCATTCCCTATTGGAGGTAAGTAACGTTAACACCATCTCTTGTGTGTTTTTGTGACCCGCCAGGGGACTACAGATGTAAATTAGCAGTATTGCTAAATGTGGCATACTTACATTTGTATTAATGTTCATTAGCATGCAATGTCCCTTTCAAATAAACATTAAACTTAAACTCTCTCTAATTATAAAACAGCAAATGCTAAATGACAATGCTAACTTGTCATTAATAGGAAACATTATAGTGTATCAGACCATCGTTTCATTGGTTGAAATTACTGCCGAGTTTCTTAATTTTGTCTGAAAAATATTACTACAGCTGCAAAAGTGCGTGACAGTGGCCGCATACACAATAAATTAATTAATTAAAACATGTCGGAGGAACAAACTGGCTCTTAATGTAACTTGACTTCTAACAATTTTTAATTAGTCAAGTAGTGATGACAAATAAAGCTGAAGTCATCTCAAATGCACATTAAAAAACAATTTTATAACACACAGCAAAATTAAGAGGGGGAAAAGGTGCATAAAATTAATGACAGATGAATTTGTACAATTGATTTTTTCACAGTTTTTTAAAATGTAGAAAAACAGATGGTCCTTTTATTGGTTATTATATAAAACTATAGAATTTACAGAAAATGTATATTGTGATATATATCGTTCTCAAATAAGATTACTTATATTGTGATATGAAATTTTGGTCATATCGCACAGCACTTTGTGTGGGACTGAACAGCGTTTTGACCTTTTCTGGCCGTCTCACAAATTGAGGTGCTGTTCCGCCTTCTGATAGTCTTGAATTTTCAAAGGCTGTATGGAAGCTTTACAAGATGCAACATTCGGTGGCTGCGAAGAAAGTACAGGCTGTCATCTCAGGGGTTGTGACTGACGTCAGTCAAACTGCACTGTGCACACAGGTCAATCACAGGTTAAACTAGCACCATATTAATCCACCCTCAAAGCCAGTGCCAGCAAAGAAAGGAAGGTTGATCAGGAAAACCGAGCAACAGAAGGGAAACGGACAGAAAAAAAAACATGCACCATGGACCAAGCATGGCCACCATCCACAGAACACCAAGGTGAGGACACAAAATCACCTCATCACACCCTTTGCTCCCCGGCTAATAAAAATCCACAGTGGCCACAAGCAAACAGCACCAACCCTGCTACCAACCCAAACCACTATGCTCTGCCACCACCGGACAAGCGGCCAGGACCTCTGTATTCACCCTGCGCCCTCTGTGGCATGGGTAGCCTGGTGACATAGGCGTAAATCCAGGGGATGGGGGGGACATGTCTCCCCCCAAATCATCATAAACCTTTCTGTATCATTTAACATAACTGAAAAAAAATGCATCTGAATCACCCATGCTAAACAGAAATGCATTTTTTTCTATAAAATTTGCAGTTTTTCTCATGCATTTCTAAAGTTTTCTCATTAATTTAACATATTTATTTGTAAATTTACAACTCTTTTCTTGTAAACTAACTACTTTCTGCATCTTAAATTTGCAGCTTTTTCCCATAAGTTCCCATAAGTTTTCCCTTTTCCCTAAGTTTTCTCCTCATGCAGCATGTGGGCACTGTTCCAGACCTCCGGCCTACCGTTAGAAAACAAATGTGGATCCCTTGCCAAAAACGTCTGAGTACCCCTGGCTTATTCTATGCATTTACTTTTTTAAAGCAGGCAAATCCATCCATCCATCTTCTTCCGCTTAATCCTTTTCGGGTCGCGGGGGGCTGGAGCCTATCCCAGCATCTTTGGGCGAGAGGCAGGGTACACCCTGGACAGATCGCCAGTCCATCGTAGGGCCAACACAGAGAGACAGACAACCATTCACTCTCACAGTCATACCTAAGGACAATTTAGAATCCCCAGTTTGATGCCAATAAAACAGAAGGAATGACATTACTTGCATGTTCCTCCAAACACGCAAGTAACGTCATTCCATCGGTTTTTCATCCTCAGACAGAAAAGGAATGCACCATTAGATAAAGAACTGTTTGGCCTACTGAGTCATTGTCCAGGAAGCACTGCCATCACCTTTGTGAGTCGACCAAACAAACGCACCCTCACTGCCTTGTTGTGATCGGTCCACTCAGAAGACCTTTATCCAGTCAGATAAGGGGCTATAAAACCAACAGTTTCAGGCAGAGCTTTACAGACAGTTTTTTTCCATCATCTGTAAAATAACAAAAATTATTTTTTGTCTTTAAAAGTATACAGATATGCCCTTGTGGATGGTAAGACTTAAAAAAGAGAAAGAATAAAAACAAATATTCCTTAAAGACAGACTGATTTTTGATCTTTTGTCTGATAAAGAAAACACTATCAACACTACTCAATGAATAAACATGACTCCCTGGATTTTATAAGATGTAAACAACTAGGTTCCATTCTTCACACTGGGTTATGTGAAGTTGCAGGCATGCATGTTACTGCAGGGGTCATCATGCCAGCTGCTGCATCTGACAACATGTGGCAGCGAAGCAGCTCTGGATCCTAGCTACACAGATGTGCCCACATGGATGTTTACTGCTGATCTTTATTGTAACTCGCCATGATTCTCATAGACTATACAGCAAAGCAATACAGTAAGTAGGGACACAAGTGTCCTACTCTAGTACTAATTTTTCATCTTTCCCAGTGAAACTACAGTATGGTGATTGCCTTTACTTGAAGAGACACTTCACTCTATAGTTCAAATTAGTTTTGGAGGACATTCCAACCTTTTCATGTGTCTCAAGAAGCCACTGACTGTCACAAGATCTTACTGTCAAATTTCAGTGGTCTTTAAAACTGGTCTCGATAAGACAGCTCTGTTTGTTTGGAGGACTGACAATAGGTGCAATCGGAATACTGTTCTTGGACAGTGGTTTGAAATATTCAGCTCTGGTGCCATACTGTGATGGGGGGTTGCGTCATCACACCGCCCTATAATACGGGGCGTCCGCCATTCGCGCTTCCTCTTTGCCCAGGATGACTCCGCATACTGTGCATTCCCTGTAGTGCAACCTACTTTATATTAAAGCTGTGTTCTAGTGCAACCTCCTCGTCCGTCTCCTTTAATGCCAGGTTTGTGGACATAACATATGGCAACTCAGGATTAAACCATGGAGGCAAGCGTGGCACCTCTAAAGCAGTTTCTTGAGTACTCAGGGGAACCAGCAGTCCTGTGGCCTAGGTGGCTGGACGCATTCGAGGCGTACATTGCGGCGTTAGGCCTGGGTAAACTTGACACAGTAAGGAAACGAGCTCTTCTTGTTTGCAAACTCAACGCAGAAAGTCAGAGAATTTTCCACACGCTAGGGGAGATGTAGTCATACGTAGATGTTGTCGAGCTTCTTGCTAGCTACTCTGCCGAACACACACATAGCATAAAGCTGTGGGTTGTGATGCTAGTGGCACCAAAAGACACAAAGCTAGCTAGCACGGGGGAAGTAACGCCCCAGCTAGTAGCAACAGAGAAATTAGCCACGGGGCTAAATGGGGCCAAACACAGAAGCTACCCGTACAGTCAACGTTAGTTGACACGGTGGAATCGGAGGCATGGGAAGGGGTGCGCGAGCATGCTGAAAGCCCCGAAGCACAGCAGCAGCAGCAGAGCGCAAAGCCAATGCACGACGTGGCACAGCAGAACACTTCAGATGGTGGAGGGGAAGAGCCGAACTGCTCCCGTTCCCTCGCTCAACAGGCTACAGAGGTTATGACCGAGCTGACGGGTGGAGAGTCCGCTTTAACGAGCGACACCAGAGAGGCTCTGGACACCTTCCATGCCCACGACGGGCTGCAGCCGATGACGGAGATGAGGGGTGAAGGGTCTGCAGCGAACACGGTGACAATGGATCTGCCACAGTGTTACGACAGCACCAGACAGAAGGAGAACATGGAGCTGCCGAAAGCACAGCAGCACATCAAACCAAGTAAAGCGCCGCTCCAAGTCATGGACTGGGTTCGGGTTCACGCCGGCAGGAGACTGGGACGGTGACTGACCGGGCCGCAGTCAGCGAAACAACGGGCGCCACTGAGGATCGTGGCGAAGCTGGGAACAGTGTGCTTTCGGCTGACAGACGATTCGGTTCGGCAGGCAGACAGACTGCAGCGTGTCCGGGTGGCGGCTCCAGATGGCAAGGCCCCGTGGGAGTTGGCTGCCGCAGTGTGGGGCCTGGGACCTGGCGTCATGAAGATTGATTCCGGGGGGGGCGGCCGCCACAAGCCCATTTCAAAGCCGGGGGGGGGGGGGGGGGTCACAAGGCTGCTTCAAAGCTCCAGGGAGGAGGCCACCATGGGGCCGCCTTAAAAGCCCCTCAGGCTGAACTGTTTTTCCCGCCTGACCCACCATTACCGTGGGGGACTGTAAATAAAAGACTGAGAACTGTTTAGTTAGGATCACAGCTGTTCCAAGTATAAGTGGCAGAATAACCATTTTCCCGTGCAGACCAGCTGGCAGTCTACCCACCGGTCCTAGTTTTATGTTTGTTTGAGTGTTTTAGTGTTCTTTATGATTTTATGTTTGCTTTTAATTTGGTGTGTCTGTTTGGGGTTTTATGTTTCCAGATTTGGGTGGGTTCTAATTAGATGTGTTTTCTTGTTTTGTAAAGGGGGGGGATGTGATGGGGGTTTATTGTGAAGTGCGGTGTGATGACGCCGCCTTCCGGTTGCGTCATCACACCGCCCTATAATATGGGGCGTCTGCTATTTGGGCTTCGTCTTTGCCCAGGACGACTCCGCATACTGTGCGTTTCCTGTAGTGCAACCTACTTTATATTAAAGCTGTGTTCCAGTGCAACCTCCTCGTCCGTCTCCTTTAATACCAGGCTTGTGGACATAACACATACAGTACGTTCCCCTTCTGCCCAACAACAAGCACTTCCAGAGCCTTTGTCAGAAGGCTTAAAAAGTCTCACAATTTACAAGTTACTAATTTTTAGGAGAAAAAAAATATCAAACATATAAAAACAGCCAATGCATGAGGTAAATAAAACTCCCAAGTTTATGAGAAAAAAAAATTGCATTAAAAAGATATCAATTTAAAAAGGGACTGCAGTGGATATAACTCCCCTATAAAAATAAATCTACATTGTCTAAAATGGTATCTTATTTCCTTTAATCTTCATTGTCTTACAGCTTTGTGTCAAAATCTTTCCATTTTTCCTCCTCCTTCAAACGTCAGGATCTGTGAGCAGGCCCACCCACATCCCACAAGGCTAATGGTGGCTAGAGCTACATTAAACAAAATAAATCCTGTGATAAAAAGGCTTATGGCACCTACTCAGCTCAGCTCGCCTTGACTCTACTCGGTTTGTTGGGTTTCCCAATAGTACCTAGTACCTGGCACTAGGTACTATTTTGGTACCTACTCGAGTGAGGTTCCAAACAAGCTGAGTTGAGCTGGAAGTGTGATGTCAACAGATTGCAGCCCACTAATTGGCCATGTAACATCAGTGGATGAGAGCGACATCTTCACAAGACTCAAAACTGCCATTTGTAAATTCGGCCATGAGTTTTTATTATTTCTGTGATAATCAACAATCACAATCACAAAACACTCACCATCTTGAATGAATGAATGAATGAATGAATGAATGAATTTATTTCGGATAGTACAGTACAGGTTAAAAGACACTGTATAATATAACAACAAGGTCATATTAGACAAAGACTCCTCCTACTATACAATTCCACGTGAGTTATCCGAAATGGGTGATGGCTGAAGCTGCAGCTTATATTGCCCACCCATATTCCATCCAAGAATTCAAAAGAGAAAGAGGAGAAAACAAGACAAGAGCGATTACAATTTAAAACAAAGCTAAGACAAAATGTGACTGAGAGAAAAAGAAAACTAAGCTAGGCTAAGTTAAGCGGTTACTATTCAAAAACAAATCTAAGACAAAATGTCACAGAGAAAAAAAAAGAAAAAAAAGAAAAAACTAAGCTACAACACAATACAGGCTGGATATGTCAATCCTTATGTGAGTTTACATGTCGTCTTGTAAATATGTTTGGAGTATTTCTTCCTTTAGTTTTTGTTTAAATTGTCCAAGCGTTGTACATGATTTTAATTCAGGTCCAAAATCGTTCCATAATCTGACTCCTTGCACTGAAATACAGTGTTGCTTGGTGGTTGTTCTCACTGTAGGCTTTTGAAATATACATGTTCCTCTGAAGTGATATCGTTTCTCCCTTGTTTGGAACAACTTTTGGATATTTGCGGGCAGTGATAAATTCTTCACTTTGAACATTATTTATGCGGTTTTAAAGTCAACCAGATCTTTCAACTTGAGAGTTTTTTGTTTAAGAAAAAGTGGGTTTGTTGGTTCCCTGTAAGCTGATTTGTTTATTATTCTAATAGCTCTCTTTTGAAGCATAAAGAGTGGATATATGTTTGTTTTATATGTATTTCCCCATACTTCATTACAATATGTCATGTATGGGAGTATTAATGAATGATACAAGGTGTATAGTGTGGGTTGATTCAGCAAATATTTCACTCTGTGTAATATTGCAATTGATTTGGATACTTTACCTTTAATATAATTAATATGTGACTTCCAACACAGTTTGTTATCAATTATTACTCCAAGAAATTTAGTTTCAGATACCCTTTCAATCTCTACACCATTTACACTGAGTTTGGGTACTGGGTTGTTGTGATGGTTGTTAAAGACTATAAATTTTGTCTTACTTAAATTGAGCGTTAATTTGTTTGAATCAAACCACAGTTTAAGCTTTCCTAATTCCTTTCCGAGTGTATCCAGAAGTTGTTCCAAATTGCTTCCACTGCATAGCAGATTAGTGTCATCAGCAAACAATATTAAGTCCATTTTTTCTGAAACTTTACATATATCGTTTATATACATATTGAATAATAATGGTCCCAAAACTGAACCCTGTGGGACTCCACAGGTGACCTTCAGTAACTCTGAATTTTTGTTGCTAACACATACAAACTGATATCTATTCTTTAAGTAACTACTTAACCAGGACAGTGCTACCCCTCTAATACCACAATTTTGTAGTTTCTTTAATAATAAATTGTGATCTACTGTATCAAATGCTTTTTTAAGATCTAGGAATACTCCAACTGAATACTCTTTATTTTCAATGGCTGTTGAAATTTTTTCTGTAAATTCCATTAGGGCATATGCAGTTGTCCTCTTGTGTCTGAACCCATATTGCTGCTCACACAATAAATCATTCTTCAGTATGAAGTTGTCAATTCTCTCATAGAATATTTTTTCAAGTATCTTGGAAAATTGCGGTAATAGTGAAATTGGTGTATAGTTTGAGAGTTCCCCTCTGTCGCCCGTCTTGTATATCGGAATTACTTTAGCTATTTTCATTGCATTGGGAAATATACCTAATTGGAGAGACAGGTTACAGATATACGTCAGTGGTTTTACTATGCATTCGATAACAGTTTTGACTAATAGCATGTCAATACCATCACAGTCTGTAGATGTTTTACTTTTGAACGATTTAACAATTTTAATGACCTCTCTTTCGTCTGTGTTCTTTATGAAGATGGAGTCTTTTACAGCAGTGTTATTGCATATTGTATCACTTGTAGGCACCGTAGTGGGTATTTCTCGGGCCAGTTTAGGTCCAATGTTAACAAAAAAATTATTAAATTCATCTGCAGGTGAAGCTATATTCACACTCTGAGTCGTTTTATTATTTTTTGGAATATTAGTTGGGTAGCTTGTATTTCTGCTTTTATTTCCAAGGATACTGTTGAGTATTGTCCATGTATTTTTAATATTGTCTTTGTTTTTCTCCAGTTCTTTACTGTAATAGTCTCTTTTACTACATCTTATTATACAGTATATGTTAACTTATTTTTGTATGTTTTATACCGCTGCTCTGCTTCTATTGTCCTTTTCTTTAGCAAAGCTTTATATAATAATTTTTTCTTTTTACACGCCTTTTGTAGTCCTTTGGTTAACCATGGCTTATCAGCAAATTTGTGTTTAAGCTTTTTTTTAACTAATGGGCATTTTTTTTCATAAAGAGTGGTTACAATGTTTATAAATGTGTCATAGGCTTCATTTACATCTGATACATAGACTTCTGTCCAGTCTTGCTTCAGCAAGTCCTCTTTAAGAGAACTGATTGCATTTGGTGATTTGTGTCTGAACGATTTTGAAATTTTTTCTGCGTTGGGCCCCGTGTGGCCATGGATAAGTGCAAAGGTTGGCAAGTGGTCACTTATATCATTTATCAATAATCCACTTTCTATTTTCTTATCGATAACATTGACAAACAGGTTGTCAATAAGTGTAGCAGAGTGAACTGTGATTCTACTGGGATGTGTTATTGTGGGATATAGACTCATGCTGTACATAGAGTTCATGAACTCTGTAACTACATTTTGTTGATGTGGATTCAGTAAATCAATATTGAAATCTCCACAAATTGCTACCATTTTCTTACTAGTAATATTATTGTACAGCTCGACTAATTTATCTCTGAATGTCTCAATGCAAGTTCCTGGCGTTCTATATATGCAGCTTATGATTAGATTTTTTGTTTTGTCTAGGTCAATCTCAACAGTAACACATTCCAAAATCCCTGGTAGTGCAGAGGACATTTCATTTACAAGCTTACACCTATACAGGTCATCAATATACAGTGCAACACCACCACCCTTTTTTTGAGTTCTGTTAATATAAAACATCTGATATCCCTCTATTGCCATCAGGGGAGCCTGATCTTCATTAAGCCAGGTTTCGGAGACTGCAATAGCTGTGAATTTTCTGTCTAGCTGTTTTAAATAGTCCTGAATCTATGGAAAGTTTTTGTTAAGACTTCTGCTATTGAAGTGTATTATTGACAGTTTACCATCTAATTGCACTTGACTTTTGAATTGTTTTTCAGTGTAATATTCACAGTGGTTGTGAATATTATTGAAAAAGTGGTTATCAGGATCAATATCATTCTCCATCTCTTGTGGTTTATGTTCAGCATAGTGGCATATTTTCAGAGTTTGAGTTTCCTCACTCTGTGTCAGATGACTTCCTCCAGCTGGGGATAATTGATGTCTACTCGAGTCGATCATAAGTTTTTGTTTATTTTGCTTATTTTTTTTAAAGTACTTTGGCATGGTGTATCAAAAGAACTATTCTTATTGTGTGTATGAATATGGATTATCATTGACTCATAATTTTTTTAATCGGTGTTCATCTATATTTATTTAAGTCAGTAGCATCTCTGATCATTATACTCCTTGCTTGCTCAGGTGTTCCATTTAGTTTAATCCAAATTCTACAATTTCTTGTCCAGGTTGCCTGTATCTTATTTTGTTTTTTCAGCATCCATGCCTGCCGTGCTAATTCAGCGTTTTTTTTTGTCAGGTGTTCGTTTAGGTAGACTTGAGTTCCCTGTGAGCAGCCATCAGCTCGGAGATCTCGTGGTATACTTTCATTTTGGGCAGCTCCGCCGGGCGACGGGGCTGAAAAGTTCATATAGTGGTCAAATTTGACCAAATACGGTTATTTTTCAACAGTCTCCCCTTCGGTCCACACACTTCTTCCATCGGTGTTGCAGTGCTTGGCTCCCTGCACTTGAAAAATAAATTACATTTGGTCAAATTTGACCACTACGAACTTTTCAGCCTATGAACTTTTCAGCCCTGTAGCTGGCGGAGTGACCCAAAATGAAAAAGTATACCAGGAGGTCTCCGAGCTGATGGCTGCTCACAGGGAAGATGGTGAGTAACTCCGTGCTTTGCTTGTATTTTGCGCTTGCTGTAATAAGTATTCGCTTCTGACAGCAAAACGTCAGCATATCAACAA
Source organism: Pholidichthys leucotaenia (assembly GCA_020510985.1). Classification (NCBI taxonomy): domain Eukaryota; kingdom Metazoa; phylum Chordata; class Actinopteri; order Cichliformes; family Pholidichthyidae; genus Pholidichthys; species Pholidichthys leucotaenia. Next base: position 290,940,280 of record CM035838.1, read on the forward strand.
CATAATGGGATAACAGACCACCTTCCTGCAATGAGCCCATCCACCTTGAGGTGGGACTCAGTTGTAATGGAAAATGACCTAAACCGTGTCAGGCCGAGTAGAGTTGGGCTGAGTAGAGTCGGGGCAAGTCAAGCTGAGTAGGTGCTAGTGGAAAAGTGGCTTTACTGGATTATTTTCTTTATTGCATATAGACCTGATGAAATCTGTACTTCACTGTTTTTGTCTGTTTTATCTTAACTGTTATTTTAACTGTTATTGTTGGATTTATGTACATTGCAGTTACCAGACCTGGAACAGTGTACAGGTACACAAAAGTTCCTGTTGTACTTTTAGTGCAAATAAAAAAACAAAGTTACATTATCCGCTTCAACACAAGTATTACATCTACTGGTTACTTTAAAGAAAAATAGACGCTTGTATAGCCCTTGTGACTGTGTCATATTTTCTAATGTGACAAGCAACTGAAAATACACAATAATTCAACTTTAGTAATAATTACATCTGACAGTCCTTTGGTTAAAAAGCATGACTCACTATATAATCTAATATAAGTATGAATCATATTGCTCGAGTGAGGGGAGACTGGAGTCAGATGAGCAAAACACAAAAGCCTAAATTAAGATCAATCATGCTGGCCTTTTGGAAGCATGAAATACTCATAGTAAATACTGAAAAGCACATTAGTCAGATTATGAATTTGTTGATACAGACACATCTCTAACTCATTGTTTACTACTTTAGATTAAAATGAAGGGCTTTGATTTGTCATGAGCCAAGCACTGGAGGTTTCTGCCAGGCTCGGTGTCATGGCTTTTTCCTTATATGTACATATTTGTTGTATTTTGTGCTTTTTGGGTTTCTGTCATTCTTGTACTGTTTGCTGTTTTCCTGTTTATGTTTTAGTTTTGTTACACTCTTATTTTGTATCAAATTACATTTATATTTCAGTCTGCATTTGTTGATATTTCATTCTTTAGTTCTTTACTGATGGGCTGTCAGCTGTCAAGGGCGTTTCCAGGTTTTGTGCTTCGTGTGGGCATCACCCCTGTCAGCTGTCAGCTTCAGCTGCTCTCCTCTCATTGCCCCCAGCTGGTCCTATTATGCATCACTGGTTTCTTCTGCCCGCTCATGTGACCCACACCTGTCGCTACTTGTTTTTGACCCTATTTAAGGGCAGTTATTTTCATTTCTGATTGCCGCTGTCTTGAGGAAGTTCCTCTTCATCTCCACCAGAGCCCTGTCCCTGCTCTGGTGCATTGTATTTGTAAGTTTACCAGTTGTTTGTATTTTCTGTTGGAGCACTGTGTGGACTTTATGGTTTTTGTTTTTTCAATAAATCTCCCAAACTCACAGTTCAGCGCATGGGTCTCACCTTTCTGCCCCGAAGGGCAATTCATGACATGATTTAGATAAATGGTGGTGTGTAAAAACTGGGGACTCATAAAAAAATAACCAGAGGTGGGTAGGAATGATTCACATTACTCTGAAGTTTGTATGTGGGCAAACCAAATAATCCAACCCAAATAATGTACTCAAGTAATTTATTTTTAGAAAATTGTACTTAACTAAATATTTTTTTAACAAAATACTTTGTATTATTTTTACATGTAAGAATTAAAGTGTCTGTACTCATATCAATTTGGTTATATGAGTTACTTTTGACATCAGTGATTTGAAAATTAATTAGAAATGTGCTTGTTTAGACAGTAATAACTTGTCTTTAGTAGAAAACACTACATATTTTTTATTAAATTATTTTATTCTAATGAAAAGTGTTCAAATAATTGTTCTTCTAATCTGCCTCAATTAATTTGGATTATATTAGAAGGTACATATTTTATTCATTCATATTTTATTGACACTAAAATGTTTAGTGACAAATCTCAGAATAAAGTCACAAATACAAAAAATAGCACATTTCTAGGTGTGAAAAGGGGGCAAAAGTCACAAATTTATCATAAAAAGCTGTAAATTTATATTAAAAAATGTAAAAACTATTAGAAAAAATCAAATGTAAAAGAAAAAAGGCACAAATTAACAATAAAAAACACATCTATGAGAAAAAACTAACATATTTTTGAGGGGAAAAAACACATGGTTATACAAGCACAAATTTAAGAGGAAGACTTCACTAACTTGAGAAAGCAGTTACCACTCAAGCAACTTTTTAATAGATACTTTCTCATTTTTATTCAAGCAACTTTTTTGGTAACCCTTATTTCTTGTACTTAAGTAATTATTATCATATGGCAGAAATACTTTTACTTTAGCACAGTTTCTGACTATCATGCCCCCCCCCCCGTCAAGAAGAAAAGTGAGAGATAATAAGAGACAAAGAATAAAATAAGGTTAAACTGAGTGAGAAATGTTTAAATGAGTTTAGGTGTCTATCTTCCAAAGTTGATGAACTGATCCTGGATCAGCTTTGGCCAGTAGAGAAGTAGTACACTACTGTGAAAAATATTTGCCACATTCCTCATTTTTTATATTTTTGCATATTTGTCACACTTAAATGGTTCAGATCATCAAACAAATTTTAATATTAGACAAAAATAATCGAGCAAATGCAAAATGCAGTTTTTAAATGATTGTTTCATTTATTAAGGGAAAAAAGCTATCCACACCTACCTGGACCTATGTGAAAGAGTAATTGCCCCCTTGTTACGTCATGAATTAACTGTGATTAACCCTTTTTTTGGAAAGCTGAGTTCAATTTCATTAACCACACCAAAGCCTGATTACTGTCAGACCCGTTGAATCAAGAAATCATTTAAATAGATCCTATGACAAAGTGAAGTAGGCTAAAAGATCTGAAAAAGCAACATATCATGCCATGATCAAGAACAATTCAAGAATAGATGAGAAACAAAAAACCAGAATAACATCTAAAGAACTACAGGCCTCACTTGCCTCAGTTTGGACACTGGTCCATGATTCAACAGTAAGAAAGAGACTGGGCCAAAATGGCATCCCTGGGAGAGTTCCAAGGCGAAGATCACTGCTGACCAAAAAGAACACACAAGCTCGTCTCACATTTGCCAAAAAAAAAAACCATCTTGCTGATCCCCAAGACTTTTGGGAAAACATTCTGTGGACTGATGAGACAAAAGTTGAACTTTTCGGAAGGTGTGCATCCCATTACATCTGGCACATTACCACAACATTTCATTAAAAAAAAACAAAAAACAAACGTCTGGACCTTGACGATTTGCTGTGATTGATGGAACCATGAATTCTGCTCTCTCCCAGAAAATCATAAAGGAGAATATCCGGCCATCAGTTCATGACCTCAAGCTCAAACCCTCCAATGTGGCTGAATTAAAACAATTCTGCAAAGAAGAGTGGCCCAAAATTCCTCAACATCAATGTAAAAGACTCATTGTCAATTACCGCAAATGCTTGATTGCAGTTGTTGCTATCATGGGTGGCACAACCGTTAGATGCAGGGGGCAATTACTTTTTCACACAAGGTCAGGTAGTTTTGGATAGATTTTTTCCCTGAATAAATGAAATCATCATTTAAAAACTGCATTTTGTATTTACTCAGGTTATCGCTGTCTAAAATTAAAATTTGCTTGGTGATCCAAAACATTTACAGTGGGGCAAAAAAGTATTTAGTCAGCCACCAATTGTGCAAGTTCTCCCACTTAAAAGATGAGAGAGGTCTCCAATTTTCATCATAGGTATACCTCAACTATGAGAGACAAAATGAGAAAAAAAAATCCAGAAAATCACATTGAAGGATTTTTAATGAATTAATTGGTAAATTCCTCGGTAAAATAAGTATTTGGTCAATAACAAAAGTTCATCTCAATACTTTGTTATATACCCTTTGTTGGCAATGACAGAGGTCAAACGTTTTCTGTAAGTCTTCACAAGGTTTTCACACACTGTTGCTGGTATTTTGGCCCATTCCTCCATGCAGATCTCCTCTAGAGCAGTGATGTTTTGGGGCTGTCGCTGGGCAACACAGACTTTCAACTCCCTCCAAAGATTTTCTATGGGGTTGAGATCTGGAGACTGGCTAGGCCACTCCAGGACCTTGAAATGCTTCTTACGAAGCCACTCCTTCGTTGCCCGGGCGGTGTGTTTGGGATCATTGTCATGCTGAAAGACCCAGCCACGTTTCATCTTCAATGCCCTTGCTGATGGAAGGAGGTTTTCACTCAAAATCTCACGATACATGGCCCCATTCATTCTTTCCTTTACACGGATCAGTCGTCCTGGTCCCTTTGCAGAAAAACAGCCCCAAAGTATAATGTTTTCACCCCCACGCTTCACAGTAGGTATGGTGTTCTTTCTCCTCCAAACACGACAAGTTGAGTTTTTACCAAAAAGTTCTATTTTGGTTTCATCTGACCATATGACATTCTCCCAGTCCTCTTCTGGATCATCCAAATGCTCTCTAGCAAACTTCAGACGAGCCTGGACATGTACTGGCTTAAGCAGGGGGACACGTCTGGCACTGCAGGATTTGAGTCCCTGGCGGCGTAGTGTGTTTCTGATGTAGCCTTTGTTACTTTGGTCCCAGCTCTCTGCAGGTCATTCACTAGGTCCCCCCGTGTGGTTCTGGGATTTTTGCTCACCGTTCTCGTGATCATTTTGACCTCACAGGGTGAGATTTTGCATGGAGCCCCAGATCGAGGGAGATTATCAGTGGTCTTGCATGTCTTCCATTTTCTAATAATTGCTCCCACAGTTGATTTCTCCACACCAAGCTGCTTACCTATTGCAGATTCAGTCTTCCCAGCCTGGTGCAGGTCTACAATTTTGTTTCTGGTGTCCTTTGACAGCTCTTTGGTCTTGGCCATAGTGGAGTTTGGAGTCTGACTGTTTGAGGTTGTGGACAGGTGTCTTTTATACTGATAACGAGTTCAAACAGGTGCCATTAATACAGGTAACGAGTGGAGGACAGAGGAGCATCTTAAAGAAGTTACAGGTCTGTGAGAGCCAGAAATCTTGCTTGTTTGTAGGTGACCAAATACTTATTTTACTGAGGAATTTACCAATTAATTCATTAAAAATCCTTCAATGTGATTTTCTGGATTTTTTTTTTCTTATTTTGTCTCTCATAGTTGAGGTATACCTATGATGAAAATTGGAGACCTCTCTCATCTTTTAAGTGGGAGAACTTGCACAATTGGTGGCTGACTAAATACTTTTTTGCCCCACTGTAAATGTGACAAATATGCAAAAATATAAGAAATCGGGAAGGGGGCAAACACTTTTTCACAGTACTGCATAATTACTGCACATCCACCCATACTGTACACACATTCACGGACACACAAACATTACCCTCGCTGCACAGATGCAAAGGCACAGATGTTGGGAGAGACCTCACAGATGGGCACACGCAGACAGCACCTCCTCAAAGATGTAGAGACCTGAAAAGATGCACTCCCACGTGCATAAACACAAATACATACATGCACACCAGCACACCTCTCATCCTCTGTCCCTCTCTTAGTCTTTTCACAAGTGTATTCTGAAGCACAAAGCTGCAGAGCCCCAGAAAAACACAGTCATGCTGTGTCGAGGTCAAGAGGTTTGTGCCAGAAAGCTTGACCACTGTAAAAGGCAGAGGAGCAGTTGGTAAACTGTAGTGTTGCTTCAGCCCCCTTTATTGCTGATTAATGGCACTCAGCTGGGAAAGGGAGCATGACTCTTCTTATCACTAGGTGTCTCTGCGCTTGGCTAATTGGCCTGGTTAATCCACACTCCTCCATCCAAGCCTGTGTGGAGCGCTTAATCAGCCTGTTGAGTGCACGGCTAGTACCATTTGGAAGTGAAAAGGCAGCAGATGTGGCAAAAAGGCATTCTGCGCTTTCCTGCAAGATGGTTTCAATTAGCACCTGCTACCGCCCACGCCACCCTGCCCTTTCTTCTTATTTTTCTATTTGACTTCTTTTTTTAATTCAATTTCAGCAATTAGTTTTACATTCATGTGAAAAAAAAAACATAACACTTGAGCAGATGTAACATTAATAAGACTGTCAGTGACGAACATTAAATCACTGCAGCAGTTCATTTAACAGTGCGCCACACCACACATACTGTATCTGCACAAACCATAGATTTTAAATAAAGATGGGTAATATGAGATTGCTCTCTGCTCGCTGGATGCAGTAAGACAATAAGCCCCCTCTGTCCATCACTGTGTGCGGCACTGTTATGCCAAACTCAAACTGCCAAACTGAAAAATAAAAATAGTCCTTGAGCAAATTTTTCCAAAACATGTTTTCCATCCACACTGATACGCTTTCAAATATTCTTTTTTTTTGATCGCTCAGGTTTTATTTCATTATTTGATGCTACTAAAACAGGACAATAGCTAGGATTGAGCATGGTTGTGATTGGTTGTGACTATGGGGGCAGAACTCGATGCCGCAGCTCCACTTCAGAAGTAGAGCTTCATATTAATACAAAGGATAATAAGTGGCTCCAGGCCATCCATCTTTATTTCCAGTGTAATGCACAAACAGAGGGACTGTTGTCAGCCCAACAACCCACTGTAGTCATAGTGTCACAGCTTAACTAATCTAACATGAAAATTAGCAGAATCAACTTAAGTGCAACCATAATGGAACAATGAACATGTATAACAAAGTAGTAAATTACAAGAATACAAAGCAAGCCAAACAATACTTGAACTGTAAATGTTAGTGTTATTTGGAAAATAGTGATCTTAAAAGCATGTCTAAGTGATAGAGAGCAATTTAAACCTGTAGTTTAAAAAAAAAAAAAATCAAGAAGCAAATCCTGTTTTGTTTTTTTACATTAAACACCTCTGCTCTGATTTCTGAATAATTTTACCCAGAGATAAATTCTTCAAAATGAAAAAAAAAAAAAAATACACAAAAGGACAGGAAGGAACAAAAACTTACATTTGTTAAAAAAAAAAAAAAATCCCTGTGCATGTGAGAACAACATGAACAGCAGTACCTGTGTGTTCAGCCAGGAGAATAAACCCTCTTTGCAACGTTAAGACTGTGTGTCCACACACAGCATTTTTTCCACTGCAAGAGCTCTGGGCCTTTTTTCTTCCCTCCCAAGCGCTCTGTGTTGAGTAGCTCAGCAACACCTTGACTTGTCAGTCACAGCTCGGCACTTCAGCATTTACCACCAAGACTCTCTTAAAACGCTATACAGCAAGAAAACACATATTCCTCGAAGCTTTTGCTTTCAAATATTGATCACGGTATTCTTTTAGTCTATTTCTGGTTGGCTGGTTATGCAGGTGTGTTGATGAGCGATGCAGTGTTCCAAAAGTCAAACTGTTTTCAGCTCTCAGCGCATACAGTATATTGTATCGTTCACAACAACACCAGTATAAAACTTAATACCGGTGTAAAAATGAATGCTACAACATTTGTGTTGGCTGCATAGTCACCCTTACGCTGTTGAAGTAAGTTACATGTTTCTGTGGTTACATAAACAAACATGGAAGATCTGGGCGGAGCAGGTCAGCGTTACCTGAAAGCATAGTTGTGTGGAAATATTTTGTTTTTAAGGCTGCTGCAGACTGCTGCCATGTTGAAAAATTATCTATTGTCATTCTGTTTCAGCTGCTTCAGGTTAAATTTATATAGCCATCGGGGTGGGGGTGGGGGGGGGATTAACACATCGCTCAGTGCAACGAGAGCCAAAAAGCCCAAGGACAGGTCCATCAATGGACACTTCTAACACAGGTGAACTGATTCAGCAAACAGATATTTTGAGAATTTAAACGAGATATTTGAAACTCAATCTGATCTACTGTTCATTAAACAGGAGAAATGTTTCTTGTTTTGTTTATAGTGAATATGTTGAAGGCAAATGCTGGCCTATAAAAGTGTCCTTTATAAATTAAAAGGAAAAAATTAGTGATATTGCCAAGAATGTCATTATTGTGAAAATATACTGAAATGTCATGATACCATTTTTTGGCCACATCGCCCACCCCGACCGCTGAGAATGTTTTAGCATGCTGTTAATACTCAACTACATAGAAAATGTCTTGTTCAACTCCCAGCTAAACTGCAGATGTCACTCCTTTGCTGTGCTGGCCTAACCAGACAGTGAGCATTTAGGACCATCTAGTGGATTGAAAAGGTGGTTTTTATCACTTTGGTACTTAAATAAGTGATAAGTAAGTGTTTGCAACGTTTAATAATAATTCTTAATAAAGTATTGTGATACACTGTCTATAAATTGATACAGGATCAACGCCACAAAGTATCACATCACTATAATGCATCAATTTTTTTCCCGCCACCCTTAGTTTTGGTATTCCCTGCGTTATGGTTGAGCACATACATTTATTCTGCTTTACTTAAATATAAACAAGTGTTTGTGTTTCCGAACTTTTCCTTGCCAGTGTAAATGCAACCATGTGGATAGCCGACAGAAATGACTGTTAATTTGCCTCTTGTTAAAAGATGACAAGAAGAAAAAATTCCAAAGACCTGAACAACCTACACCTACTGCATAATATTCCACACAGCACCCCTCTCTTGCACTAAACAACTCATGACCTTTAACTGGGCAGACACAATAATATGTCACTGACACTGGAGATGCACGAGTTTGCCATTTAAACCTAATTTAAACACATAGACACCAAGTTGTTTCCCTTTTTCTTTTACCAGCAACACCACCTGTCTGGGCCATTTCTAGAAAAAGAAAGCCCTATGAAAGACTGTGTTAGGAGGCCCTGATTTTTGTAATGGGGGAGATCACACCCTTTAAGCTGATTCATTTAAAGGTGTACTAGTTAAGCTGGATTTACGTACGCTCCCTTTCTGTGTTCCACATCTGCTCGACCGTGAGGCTTCAGTGACGTCAATTTTGTCATCATCTCCAGTCACGGGGCCCCTCCGTGGCTGGCCGCGTGCAGTCCAAATTTTGTGACCACATTGCCCGTGCACGCTTATTACGCACGCGCAAGAATCAACCTCCCATCCAAATGGGGGGCGCCACTGAAACAACAATAACTACTTGAGGATTTTGTTATGTATGAAAAGCGTGGCACAATAGTGAGGCGAGTGGCGAACTGAACAGGACTTTATTATATGACTCACTATACCCAGACAGACACTCCCGCTCGGCAGAGAGGTGGTCAAAGAGGCTGTGCCTGTTACGCATCAGCCTTTTATACCCCGGGTGGTGGAGGAACCGGAAAGGTGGAGCCACCACCCATATCATATAATAAATACAACATATTAATATAATAGAAACAACACCACACACATACACCCTTCAAAACTCCAAAACACATGCACACTAATTAGGACCTCCCAAATTTAGTGCCCGAATCACACTCTAACAATAAACAGAACATGTAGGCTCACAAACAACTAAAACTAGAGAGGGACAGGTGGACTACTGTCCCACCCCGACACAGCTAGACTGATTATTCTGCCGTCTTTATCTATATACCGTCCATGAAAATAAAATCTGCCGTGTTCCTGCTGTAAACGTAAAAAAAAAAAAAATCCCACAAACACATATACATACAGGTTATACCCACGAATCGGAGTTCAATAAACCCCTTAATCACAATACATGTCAATATGCACATCAATCCCACACCACAGCCCCATGTGCTAAACACTTCAAGCAATCACTCAGCACCATGGACAGCTCACAGAGTAATTTTGTGCTTTAACCATATTGACATGCTGCTTACGTAACTAGGACAATGCACACCTTAATATTAAGCAATTCACACAGTAAAGCGAACCCCCAAACATGCTAACACAAACACTATTTCTTTTCCACATGGGCAATTAATAATAACGCCATAAACATATTGCCCCCTTTTAACTCATCAGTCACACTCCATGGAGAGCCCCCCCCCCCCCGGAGACCCGTCGGGTGGGTCCCGACCAGAGCGTCATCTCTTCTTGGCATCCGGGGATGACCCACGCTGGTATTGAAGCATCTCACCTTCCTCATAAACACGCCGCAGCTCACTGGGGTGTCTCTCTGTACCATCTGTCAGCTGCAATTAACTGTCCTCCCATACAGCCACCACCTGTAGCCGCCCCTGGTCCTCTTGTCTCCTCCGCTTCCTGTGGGCTCCTCTCAATCGGGCCTCCTCTCTGGGTCGAGCCAAATCAGCGACCACCAGAGCAGCCTTGCTCGGCTTCCAGTGTTCCTGTGTGGCCCGTCGCTTAACTGTGCCAGCCGGTCCTGCCCCACTCGCTTTCATTTTACGAAGCGAAAATGAAGCGAAGCCGTTGTGACCTCCTGCTTCTCGATACCTCCCAGCCGAACTCCGAACACAGAATGGGTCAGCCAATCAGCTCCATTCCTCATCATGTTCCCTCAGCTAGGGTAACTTGGGCTCTGGCGCAGGAACTCTCCCGCGATGGCCCTGGATGGGGTTGGTCCTGTTCACTTTCCAGATTACTAGGCCAAGGTTCGTCCCATATCGCATCATCCATCACCGCTGGCATCGGTCGGTTCCATAAACTACAGCCTGACCACTCCTCCTCAATGCCGCTGATGGAAAACCCCAATCCATAGAAGAGGGTCGCAAGCAGCCCATCACATTCTCACCACCGCCAGTCACAATAAATTTCAGGTTAACGGCCACCGATGATTTATAACGGGCTGTCGGCTTCACCAAACCCACGATGGGCAGCCTCTGTCCTCCATAGAAGCACAACGGCTCTAACTGACCTCTCAGCTGATGATACGGGAAGAAACTCCTCACAGTGGGCCAATTCAACACCAACCACACTGCACCCGTGTCCACCAATAATGGTACCTCCACACCGTCCAGTTCCACCATACAATACGTACAGCCGTCGGTGTTTGGGGAAACGGTGTGGATAAACGTGGGAGTTGGAGCAGGGGTATCTGCTTTGTGTCGCCGTTCCCCTCGCTCGAACCTATTACAGGCCCTGGCAAAGCGATGCAGGAGTCCACACTTGCCACAGCATTTACCTCTCGCTGGACGCTCTCTAGCCTTGTACCGGTGCTTAGTGGACCCACAACCTGAACATTTGGGTGATCCTGGGGCAGACCTCATCTTTGCAGCTGCAGCGCATTCCTTTTGCCTGCTGTCTTCGCTGTCCGGATCCACAGCCTGCGTTGTCAATTGTGAGTCGTGGCGGCGTAGCGTAGCTCTCTCACCTAGGTCATGTGATAGCTTGTCTGCCGCTTCACATTGTCAGGCTATCTCCACAGCCATGGCTAAAGTTAATTCGCCGGAGTGTGTAAGCAACCTTGCACAAGCTGACAAACAGCATGTGCTCCGCCAGCTGGTCGCGGACCATTTCTTCCTCCAACTCCCCAAACTGGCAGTCCACAGCCAGCTGCCGTAGGTCTGCAATGTAGTGCTGCACCAACTCACCGGCCTGGTAGAGGCACTGCCGAAACTGGACCCTCTTGACGATGACATTTGTAGGCGTGTGAAAATGTCACGCCATTCGCTCAACCACGTCATCAAAGCTATCACTAGCTCCCAAAGTAGAAAGGCTACATTGTCCTTCCATATCCTAATAATAATTAGGATATGGAATAATTATAGACTAAAATTGCCCTTGCTCGTACCTTCTTCAGTTCACCGATGTTTAGTGCCACCAGATAGTTCTGAAAGGCAGCGAACCACCTCGTCCAAGGCACCGGAGGCTCCCCCAGTGTCTCCAAAAATGGCCGAAAAGACGACACACCCGCATCCATACTTTATCCTCGTCGCCAAATGTTATGTATGAAAAGCGTGACACAATAATGAGGTGAGTGGTGAACTGAACAGGACTTTATTATATGACTCATTATATCCAGACAGACGCTCCCGCTAGGCAGAGAGGTGGTCAAAGAGGCTGTGCCTCTTCCACATCAGCCTTTTATACCCTGGGTGGTGGCAGAACCGGAAAGGTGGAGCCACCACCCATATCATATAATAATACAACATAATATAACTAGTGCATACCCGTGCATGCCCGTAGAGGAGATGCATTGGAACAGAATTCTTGTCAGTTACAGGACAGTTGGTATAGCAACACAGCACTAAGAGGCAATCACATGTGATGGCTTTTGTATGCAGCAAAACATAAAAATCACACAAAATATGCCCTGCCATTTGGGGCTGTTTGCCCCTGCTTGTTACTTCTTCTCCTGCCTGTCACTGTTCTGTATTATGTTGCTTACCTGTGTCTATATACGTATATGTCTTGTAGGGAGTCATGTGCTCTGTCTGCTGTATGTGCCGCCATATAGACATCATCTGGTGGGTCTTCTTCTTCTTTGTTCAGACCACTGAAGGGTCTCCTCCTGTCTCAGACGGCTGTGTTGTTCGTTGTTCACAGTCATGCCTGCGGCGTACTGGTGGAACCTGAGGTGTTTCATGTTCATGGCATCCTTTCTGAAGTGCAGCAGTTCTCCTCATTCTATTGCTCTCCATCTGGTGGTTCTTCTTCGTTCAGACCACTGGTTGAGGAATAGGTGCGTCGTAATTCCAGTTCATGGGCACGATCCTGAAAAAGTGGCTTTCGACCCTGTTCAGGAAGGCCCGTGCATGCCAGTAGAAACCAAGAAACCGGAGCACCCGGAGAAAATCAGCGCTTTCCTTGGCATTTTACACATTTGTAGTGTAGACTGGCATTCGTCAAGGTTACACATTTGCCGTCATGTAGGCATGGCGAGTCATCCTGTGATGCCTGAGTTCATAGGACGTGCTATGACGATGAGGCAGAGATCATAGGCCGTCCTATGATATCCTAGAAATGTGCTTTAAAGTCTGTCGTACCCTATGCTGATGAAGGGTGTCCTCCTGTCTCAGACGGGTGCGATGTACTGCTGGAACCTCAGGTGTTTCATCTTCATGTCATCTTTTCTGACGTGCAGCAGTTGTCATCATTTTATTCCATCTGGTGGGTCTTCTTCTTCTTCGTTGAAGCCACTGGTTGAGGGATAGGTGAGTCGTAATTTCAGTTCATGGACAGGATCACGAAAATAGATCTGAGCAAAAAGAGGCTTTCCGGCATGGACTCACTGTATATGACATCATAAAGACATGAAGGCAGCCTTGATGTATATGACATCATAAAGACATGTTGCCTGATGTCTGTCACTGTATATGACATCATAAAGACATGAAGGCAGGCTTGATGTATATGACATCATAAAGACATATTTGTCTATGTGCCGTCATATAGGCATCGCGAGTCGTCCTATGATGCCTGAGTTCATGGTCTATATGACATCATAAAGACACATTTGTCTGTGTCCTATGATGCCTGAGTTCAAAGACACATTGTCTATATGACATCATAAAGACACACTTATCTGTGTCCTATGATGCCTGAGTTCATTGGACATCCTATGATGTTCAGGCAGAGATCATAGTGCATCCTATTATGTCCTATGAAGCGTGACAGACAGAGATTTCTTGCTTTTATAGAGTGATAAACAACACCACAGATTTAGGTCACAGATCCGCACCATCTGCATGCACCCTCTGGTGGCGAAGATGTTTTCAAGAAAATATTCAGTTTTGATATCACAAATTCCAAAGGCCGTAACTTGAAAGTTGTACGAGATAATGGCTTACTGTCCATGAGAATGATGTAGAATATGATCCAAAGTTTATGATAGGAGTAAATTTATGCATCTAATTTGCATAATGTGACAGCAGCCACATTGGATTACGTAACTTTCGGTCAAAGTGGAATTTGGACATATTTACACAAAGGATGGTTTTGTTTTTTTGTCTTGTTTTTTTTTTTGTTTTTTGTTATCTTATATTCAAAATACATGAACCAGAAAATCAGTAGAATGTATGCAAACTGATAAAAACATGATCAGACCTACAGCTCGTCATGTGTCGCCATGCGTCTGTGTGCTCACCTCGGTCCTTATTTGTCTTCTGTCGGTCATTTTCGCTTTCTCTCCCACATCCAGAAACAATCACATTTATCTTCTATTTTATTCCACCTCAATTTCGGTTAGTTTACACTGCGGAACCGGCAGTATTGTCTTCTCCCCCTCACGTGTAGCTTCGTCAATGGTGAATGAAAAGTGTTCCACTCTGGTCCATCTTGTGCTGTCCAGAAGGTAAATATTTCCCTTCAGAAGCTACATAATTTCTTTTAGAACCATAGTTGTCAAAATTTGGAGCAAATCCTTCCTCCCTTTGGAATATATGTTGCACAATTGTTTATACATCTCTTCTTCTGCGCCCCGGAAGTGATATCAGATCAGATTCGACGCGGTTCTGGTTTCACTGAACTCAAGTCCTTCAGTGCAGACCAGTAAGCTATATGTGTCTGTGTCTGCCGTCTAGTAATGTGAAATGTTTGCTATGTCTGGGTTTATTTTGTTTTTGTTTTTTTCATACTTTTTGACCAATCACGTGACAGGCGCAGATCTGCGACACCAGCCACAGGAGAGGCAGATCATGTAATCAAATCTAATCCTTAAAGAGTTAAAAAAAAAAGACAAAGAGGAAAGAGGAAGTAGACAAGCAGGAAGACACAGTTATTGCTATTATAGTAGCAGCAGGAGCATGACCAGAGGAAAAGCAAAATAATAGCGATTAGCAAACCCACAAAATGGATTCTTCTTTCACCCCATCAAGCTGGGGTGAAAATGCAGCAGCTGCTTAGCTCGGCAGATGCAAAAAACAAGCATATATACAACCAGGTGTGCACCGGGCTTGTAACGCGGAACACGGAAAAGGAGCATAAATCCAGCCTTAGTACTTTAATGAAAACATTTTTTTTTAAATAATACATCAGCAAAGTGTTTAGAAATGTGCAGAATTAAAGCATTTATATTAAAAAAATACACTGAGTCCAAAACAATCAAAATATTTACATCTGAGCCCTTGAATGATGAGAATGTGTTAGCTGGTACAGATGTCACAGCCAATAGCACAAATGGGTTGATGTCGTGTGTCTCTACCATCCAGTTGGGGCAAGAGGAAGTGCGACACCTACTTGGCCAGGAGGTCAAAATGTTGTCTCAATGACCCCGGTTACATGGTCACAATAAACCAATTACTGGGAATAAACCGATAATGGCAATAATCAGTTTTGTCATGTTTACATGCACTGAATAAACAGATTACTGGAAGGTAAACCACTTGAGTTAATGACCATCCTTAATGTCCTTTATCGGATTCTTCTGTTTACATGGCCACTTGAATAATCAGATAACTCCAGAAATCCAGTCATAACCGGTCCCCATTGTGGGACTAATAAAGGCTTATCTTATCTTATCTTACATCCACCAACCACAATGCTCCGCACTGTGTGTCTATACAATATATATATATATATATATATATATATATATATATATATATATATACACAGTATATATATACTGTATATACTGTATGTACATATGTATACTAGCTGCTCTTGTTTTTTCTTGCCTTCTGATTGTTGCTCTGAGTGTTGCTATCCCTGTGCTGTTGCAATCCTGGAATTTCCCCATTGTGGGACTAATAAAGGCTTATCTTATCTTATCTTATCTTATCTTTAATCATGTACATGTAAACATGGTCACGTTTAAGTGGATTCATGGTGATGAATTTGTTACATATTAGAAAACAAACAAAAAAAATGTTCATTCTGAATGTAGGAATCAAAGTTCTTTAATGTCACAAACCAATATTCCCTGCCTTCAGTTCTCTAAATTAGCAAAACAAATGCACCCTGACTGCCTCGTTAATCGTGATTGGTCCATTAAAAAAACCTTTACCCAATCAGATTAGAGGCTCTTTAATATTAATAAGCACAATGAAAAGTGACCGTTTCAGACAAAACTTTACAGTTTTGTGATGAGTTGTAAATAACATAGAAATGTCTTTGGCCTTTAAATTCCATACAGTATATACTGTACGTCTGTGAAGATGTCAAACCCTAAACTTAATAGCTGGGAAATGTTCAATATTGTGCCTTTAAAAGTGAATCTAAAGACAAGTGCCATTACCATCGGGGAACACTGCCATTAATAAGGATCTCGGGAGACGACATGTCATACAAGGAATAATAGACACACGCTTCATACTGTCGACAAAAATCTGTGGTGACAAGTGTTTATTGTGCAGCAGCCCTGTAATCAAACAAATCTGCTTCACCAAAATAATGCATGAATTGAGACCAAATGTGAGACAACAAAACATTCTGAAGTGTTTTTGAGCCTCTCTTCATTTCAACTACTCTCTACAGCGGGGGTAATGTAGTCCGCTGAATTGGTACTGTAAGCCAGCTCAGTTTCAGAAACAATTACACCCACCTCTCTGTGTTGCCGTGTTTCTTACTGTCCCTCTTTGGCTCCAGGTGAAGAGCTAAACTTATAGACGGAGACCCGTTTTTTCTCCCTCAGCATCTTCCACCACGGTACCGTTCAAGTAAGAGCAGCTACTTCTGTGAGGCCGGCCAGAATCAGAGTGCCGTTGACACAGTCTGAACCAACTTGTCTGTCTGACACTCAATTTGCATTACAGAGCTTGTGAGAGTGTCAGTGTTGACATGATTTGTATTATCTGCTCGTTGGACAATAACACTGTATAGATGTACATGTATGGGTCTGGCAGTATGCTCCCACATGAAGTGTGGTTAATGCTTGAGTTATTCTTTGTGCTATATAACAAGAGATGTATACACCGTTTTGGACTGCAGTTGTGCATACTTGATTTGGTTATACCCCCTTTACACAGGGGTGGAGATCAGTGTGAGATCTGGCCAATTTTTGATCTATCAATGATCTTCAGTGATCTCCAATTGCCACGGTCTCCTCAAAGGATCTCCCAAATAATCCCAAATATCAAAAAGTGGCCCAATCTGTTATGATTTCCATGCTGTATAAAGGGGCCCTTAATAATTAGTACCTCACTTAAAATCTTTAAAAGGGGACATAGTCAATTTTGATGTTTTCGGAGCTTTTGCAGATGAATTTGAGTATCTAGAGTTGCTACCACCCACAGAAAAAATTAGCTAATTCCTGGTAACTCTGTTGGGGGAAATGAAGAGCAGGACTTTCTTTCTGGGAAAGAGCATTCTGCCATCAGCATTCCACAGACCATACAGTACATTGTTTGGGGTTCCTACAAATAGCTTGTTACACTAGTTGAAGACAACAGCAGATTTAGACATAGCACTACAGGCAGTGCAGGTACTCAAAAAAACACAGAATAATTGCATGGCTCGTCAATGATATCCTTTCAGCATGTGAGTTGGAGTGTGGGCGTGAGGAAATCTATCAAATACTTGTAGAGTGGCCGAGTAAAAGTAGAAGTTAATGTGACCCCCACTTTAACTCCACTACTTTTCTATGTGTCGTTAAAGCATAGGCATGTTCTGTGACCTTCAGCTCAGAGAAAAATTTCACACACCTGTAAATCCCACTGGCCCTGCTCACTAGCACTCACCATTTTAAACTGCATGTATCCTGGTGGAGGTGAACTGAGTAGATGAACTGATGAGTATATGGAGATACTGTATATGGAAAGCCAAAAGGTTCATAATTCACCTCTTTTTCTGGCTCAATTTAGTGTCAGTAAGATTTTTTTGGGAAAAAAGTAAATTTCCATCACTGCTATCAAGGTAAAACAAACGGACTCCAACAGTCTCTTTACTTGTGAGTGATCCACTTTTTTTTCCACTATATTACATTAGGGGCTGTGTAATATTTATGAGCAGGCTGCAAACTGATTGTTTCAGGCTGAACTTTGAAGACTGCTATTTTGATGAGCTGATAAGTTTCCAAAACCACACATCAGCTGCACAGCTAGCTCAGTTAGCTTATCAGAGGGATCATGATTATTGCTACTCTCAGTCTATTCTAGCCACCCCTCTAGACGTCCATGACCCCAGCTGGTTCATTAATTTATAATTGATCATATACCTCACTTACAAGTGTTATTGTGGCTTAATTTTGTAAAATTTCGGCTGGGGTGACTAGCTATGGCGTGTAACTCACCCACCATATCCAACATCTGTGGTCATATTCAGATTATCTACCAACACTCATCCATATACCTCATTCTAGATGTTATTTTAGCTCATTTTACCATAGTTTACTACACTCAGGCTGTGAAAGCTCCTCCACTAGATACGGTTAGCTATAGCTAACAGAGTCAACCATTCACTCATTCAGACCTCAAGCATTACTTATTATACAACAGGGACCACTCAAACCACACACCCCTGTCCTTGATGATGCTTAATTTGAGTTTTTACCCTGTCAGATTCAGCCAATTTTACATGAGGGTCGATATCTGGAGCTAGCCAGCTAACATTAGCCTCAGCCATAGATCTCTGAAATGATGAAAAAGGAAGAGTGGGGTGAACTGTGGCTTATTAGCATTCATCTGGCAGTGAAAAAGGTCATTGCGAAGAAGGCTATTTAACGTGGGTGAAAATGGAGCTGGAGTATTTAAACCATGAAACCCAGCCACAGGGGGTGCACAAGCCAGTGTACTCCTTGTGCTGACCCCAAGCCCGGGTAAATGGGGAGGGTTGTGTCAGGAAGGGCACCCAACATAAAACCTTTACCAAAAAAAAACATGCGGATCATGACGAATAAGACTTTCATGCCAGATTGGTCGAGGGCCGGGTTAATAACAATCACCACCGGTGTTGTTAACCGACAGGGTGCCGGTGGAAATTGGGCTACTGTTGGTTGAAGGTCGAGAAGGAGGAGAGGGGGAAGGTGTGTTAGGAGGGAGAGAGAGAAAAGGAAAGGTAGAAGTGTGAAGGTGAGAGTAAGGACTTTAAATGTAGGGGCTAAGACTGGTAAAGGCAGAGAGTTGGCTGATACAATAGAGAGAAGAAAGGTAGATATACTGTGTGTTCAAGAAACCAGACAGAAGGGAAGCAAGGCTAGGAGCATTGAAGGGGGATCTAAACTGTTCTACCATGGTGTAGGTAGGAAGAGAAATGGAATAAGAATAATCTTGAAGGAAGAGTACGTGAAGAGTGTACAGGGAGAAAAGAGGGAGTCAGACATGATCATGAGTTTGAAGCTAGAAGTCAAAGGTGTGATGTTGAATGTTGTCAGTGTGTATGCCCCACAAGTTGGACGCCAGGTAGAAGAGAAAGGAATTATGGAGTAAGTTGGATGAAGTGGTAGAGAGTGTTCCGGGGGGGGGGGGGGGGGAGTGGTGATTGGAGCAGACTTTAATGGACATGTAGGTGAAGAGAACAGAAGTGATGAGGAGGTGCTCGGTAGATATGGTTTTAAGAAGAGAAATGTGGAAGGACAGATTGTTGTGGATTTTGCTAAAAGGATGGAAATGGCTGTGGTGAACACATACTTCAAGAAGAAAGAGGAACATTGGGTGACTTACAAGAGTGGATGAAGGTGTACACAGGTGGACTACATCTTATACAGGAGAAATCTAAAAAGAGATAGGAGACTGCCAGGTTGTGGCAGGGGAGAATGTAGCTAGACAGCATCGGATGGTAATCTGTAGGGTGACTTTGGAAAGAAAAAGGCGGAAGAGAGTGAAGGCAGAGCCAAAGATTAAGTAGGGGAAGTTACAGAAGGAAGAAGGTCACACAGAGTTCAGGAAGGAGATGATACAGGCTCTACTGAGGGAAATGGGTAGAAAGGTATGTAGTGATCCAGTCAACAGAGGAAGGAAGACAAGGAGACTTGGTGGTGGAATGAGGAGGTACAGGAAAGTATTTAATGGAAGAGGTTAGCAAAGAAAAAGTGGGATAGTCAGGGAGATGAAAAAAGTAGACAGGAGTATTTGGAAGCTAGGTGCATGGCAAAGAGAGAGGTGGCAAAGGCAAAGGAAAAGGCATATAGTGAGATGTATGAGAGGCTGGGCACGAAGAAAGCTGAAAAGGACTTGTATCGATTGGCTAGACAGAGAGATCAAGCTAGAAAGGATGCGCAGCAGGTTAGGCTGATTAAGAACAGAAATGGTAATGTACTAACAAGTGACAAGAGTGTGTTGAGAAGGTGGAAGTACTTTGAAGAGCTGATGAATGAAAAAAATGAGCGAGAGGAGGGTGGATAAAGGAAAGATGGTGAACAAGGAAGTCCTGAGGATTAGCAAGGCAGAAGTGAGGGCAGCTTTGAAGAGGATGAAAAATGGAATGGGGGTTGCTCCAGATGAAATACCTGTGGAGATATGGAGATGTTTAGGAGAGATGGCAGCGGACTTTTTAACCAGATTGTTTACCACAATCTTGGAAATTGAGAGGATGCCTCAGGAATGGAGAAAAAGTGTCCTGGTACCAATTTTCAAGAATAAGTTTAGTTTAGTTTATTGGTTTATTTGTCAGGGACAATGTACAGAAAAAATATTAAACACAAGGTAAAGATGCTCTGTACCAGATTATAGCGTTCTCACTAATTTCCATCTGTAGTCCCTGGGGCAGGCAGGAAGATATTAAAGGAAAAACAGCACAGCAAACAAGGGTGATGCTCAGAGCTGTAGTAACTACAGAGGCATAAAGTTGATCAGCCATACTATAAAGATATGGGAAAGAGTTGTTGAAGCCAGGTTAAGAGGAGAGGTGACAATCAGTGAGCAGCAGTACGGTTTTATGCCAAGAAAGAGTACTACGAGATGAAATTTTTGCTTTAAGAGTGTTGATGTAGAAGTATAGAGAAAGTCAGAAGGCGTTGCACTGTGTCTTTATAGACTTTGTGCCTTCTATAGAAAGCATATGATAGCGTGCCAAGAGAGGAAGTGTGGTACTGTATGAGAAAGTTAGGAGTGGCAGAGAAGTATGTGAGGGTGGAACGGGATATGTGTGAGGACACTAAAACGGTGGTGAGGTGCGCTGTAGGAGTGACAGATGGAGTCAAGGTGGGGGTGGGATTACATCAGGGATCGGCTCTGCCCCCTTCTTGTTTGCCATGATGATGGACACGCTGACAGATGAGGTCAAGCAGGAGTCTCCGTGGACCATGATGCTTGCAGATGACATTTTGATCTGTAGTGAGAGTAGGGAGCTGGTGGAAGAGAACCTGGAGAGGTGGAGGTATGCTCTGGAGAGAAGAAGAATGAACGTTAGTAGAAGCAAGACAGAATACATGAGTGTGAATGAGAGGGAGGCAGGTGTAACAGTGAAGATGGAAGGAGTAGAGGTGGTGAAAGTAGAGGAGTTTAAATACCTGGGGTCAACCATCCAAAACAATGGAAAATGCACAAGAGAGGTGAACAAGAGAGTGCAGGCAGGGTGGAGTGGGTGGAGACGAGTGTCAGGGGTCATTTGTGACAGAAGGGTAGCAACTAGAGTGAAAGGGAAGATTTACAAGACGGTGGTAAGACCTGCTATGATGTATGGTTTGGAGATGGTGGCACTGACAAAAAGACAGGAGGCGGAGCTGGAGATAGCAGAGTTGAAGATGCTGAGATTCACTTTGGGACTGACTAGGAAGGACAGAATTAGAAATGAGTATATCAGAGGGACAGCTCTGGTTGAGCGGTTTGGAGACAAAGTAAGAGAGGCAAGGCTGAGATGGTTTGGACATGTACAGAGGAGGGATAGTGGATATATATGGGCAACGGATGTTGAAGATGGAGCTGCCAGGCAGGAGGAAAAGAGGAAGACCATAGAGAAGATTCATGGCTGCAGTGAAGGAGGACGTGGAGAGGGTTGGTGTTACAGAGGAAGATGCAAGGAATAGGGTGAGATGGAGACAGATGATCCGCCGTGGTGACCTCTAAAGGGAGCAGTCGAAAGAAGAAGTATTTAAACCATGACGTACTGTCACAAATCTGAGAACTATTTCAATGTGGAAAAAATGACATATCTCCTTTAATTTATGTGATTTTGTGTTATTTAGTTTTGTTTAGCTAAGACTGATTTTTGTTGATGTGTGATGTGGCTTTCAGTGTTTTTATTTCAAGTTTTAAATAACAGAACAAGACTCCTGCCGTTAATTGTCATATTTGAACTGTTCATCAGTGCTGCCCTATATGAGATATAGCTGACTTTATATACTAATCCTGTTTATAGTGATATTTTCCATATTTTATTAAATTGGATAAAGTAAGCAAAAGGCATACAATTTTATGTTGCATGCTTTTGTAAGTAGTAAGTAGTATTTATTAGATCCAGTTGTGTCTAGGCTAGTCTAGTTTCAATTTGAGATTGAATATTGTGCAAAAAGCCAGTTTTACAATATTTAAAATAATTATACAAACAGAAAATTTTTGACTGAATATGTCACATTAATAATACACTGTATATGATATTATACATTTTAATTTATGTATATTTATTATGTGTTTGTGGTGAGAAACTTGTCAAATATCCATAAATGCTATATGCAGTAAATAAAAAGGATGAGGCCCAGTGTAAATGCAGCTAGAAAATAAATTCTGCTGATCATTTCCCTAAAGTCAACCTGGTAAAAAATGAAACCTTTGACAGGTTAAAAAAAAGGTCAGTTGTTAATAATCAGTGCACCCTTCTAAAACTGCCTCCCCACACACGTCTATCTTACACTTTAGACACTTTCATGTTGATTTTATTCTCTTAGATGGAAAGCCAGATATGTCACTGATAGATGAGTCCAGCCAAATAAATATTAGTTTTTATTCACAATCCGCTATGGTCTTATTAGCAAAAAAACAAAAGTTACAAAACTTGAAAGCACAGAATCAGGGTTCTAGGAATTTTATCAACTCCAGAAAAGAGAAGACCGCAGAGCAGAGGATCAAAGCCTAAAACCCCTTCCACAGTAATGATACAGTTGCCAGAAAAAACACGGTTGCAAAGCAATGATTCTCCCCTGTGGTGCCTGTTGCTATATTTGCCACGAGTGGAGCACGGAGGCTGGGAACAACAAGGAGGAGACACAACCGCAATTAGGAGTCAACGGTGTCAGACTCTGTCTCCTGTCCTCCTTTTCTCCTCCCCCATAAGAGAGCACAAGGTAAGAATACTGGAGACCTGGGCTCACCAACCTTTTTGAAACTGAGAGCTACTTCAAGGGTACTGAGGACTACGAAGGGCTACCAGTTTTATACACATGAAAAAAGTTTCACCATTTAAGTTTATATATTACTATTAATGATTGCTGTTATTCATCTACTGTATGTGAAGACACTGATCACATTAATAAATTCCCACAATAATTATTAAAATGATTTAACAAGGTAGGAAACATACATTTTAACATACATTTAAATGCTAATCTCTGTAAATGTCTCATTTTCAAATGATCACATCTTCAACATTTGTAGGAAATCTTCATGTCCCATTTTTAACAAATTGTGAACCATGTTTGTACAAGCTATCAATTATGCAAGACTACAAAAATCAACTCTTTCAGATTTTTTAAATCTTATCACATTTTGTAATAATCACCAAAGCTACAGGATTTTAACAAAATCATATCTCTCACACTTTATGAAAATATTTGAAACAACTTTTTACTTATATTTATATTATTTTTTATTTATATTTAATCTTGCCATGCCACTACCATGTTGCCACTTACATCATCTGGTATCTGTCAGTTAGTGAGAAGCCTGGCATTGCATGCTGTTCACCGGTGTGCTGTAATCTGGGGTGTAGCTTGACACTGCAACTCTGAGTCTTGCAGGTGTGCATCAGTGAGGAGTGTTCCGTGTTTTTGAAGAAGTTCATGTCAGACAAGGCTGATTCACAGAGACAGGTTGAACCAAACAGGCTGGCAACCTTCACAGCTGCTGTGCATATACCATTGTACTTTTCTGTGTCCACAAGGCACCAAAAGTTTGGTGCAGCCTGGTAGGCTTTGAGGTGGAGGTCGTTTTGCAGTGTTACAATTTCAATCTCCACCTGTCCAGCGTCCAAGTTGAATGATGCACTTAGTTCTTCAGCAGTGCATGTTATGTCCACTTGCATTAAAGGATTGGAAATGAATGACACACATGGCTCAAGCCACTCCAAGGTCCATCCTGCACGTCTCAGTCCAGGATGGACCTTGGAGTGGAAACCCAGTCTTCTCACATCTGAAGGGGAGATGAAAAGGAGAATAGATTTCACAGTAAAATTAATAATCATATTTTTAAATTCCCACACCACAGTAGGGTTTAATAATTTAGTTTCTTTTATTTTGTGTTGTTTATATTTTAACTACAAATTAACTTTCACTTTTTGAAAAGGGTTTCAGTTCATTTCCTGGGAAGATTTGTTCATTTCAGTTTAGTTCTATTGAGTAGAAATTGCTCGTACTGCAGCCTTTATTAATTCTGTCATTTTGATTTCATTGTGATTCATCATTATCTTCAAATCCCTCACTTAAGTGCTAGAAGTCCATAATCTCATAAAATATACCCTTATTCTGCATTTATTCACAGCGCTTAACCAATAGTTAACTACTGTATCCGTAGTTTGTAAAAGAAAACACCATCATGCCGGATAAATTATTAATTTACGACACAAATGTTAAAATAAACAAATGATATTTTACTTACAATCTCAACCGCTCTGAGTCTTCCTCTGTTCACGAGTTTCAGCCAGTCTCCATGTGTTTTGAAGGGTTTATCAATCGTCAGCTTTATGTTCCAACACAGCGCTGCACGTAGTACAAAACCATTTATCCCCGTTTTATGAAAAATATTTGGAAGCTGTTGAGGACCGTCTTTACGGTGACTTTTGTTGATAAATTAAGAGACAAGTACGTTAACAACTCCGCTCATGTAAAGACGTGTGCATGTGCCGCAGGGAACTCTTGCCCGATGAGAACCATTTTAACACCACAGAAGAAGAACTAGCATATCCATTAGCTTGTTAGCTGCTAGCTCCATTAGCGCTCTGGGAGTTTCTGGTTCTTGGCCGCGGTTCCTGGCTCACTGACCCGGTTTCGACTCGATCAGACTCGGCAGACATTCACAGACGTTAAAGTATTATATTAAAAGATTGATCCACGGATTTTGTGGATCGATATCAGCTCAGTCAAATGTGGACTGATCCAGATCGTTGTATCGCTCTTTTGAACCCACCCCTAGTGACTACTGCTATTTTAAGAACAGACTCACCGGCGACTCATGCAGTCCCTGTGGGCGACCTGGTGCCCGCCAGCACTGTGTTGGTGACCCCTGCTGCAGACTAAGTATGATTGTTTACACTTAAGACAACAGAAACAAATGCAAATTTACATATTCAGAAAATTTGCTGCAATCGATGACTTTAGGGTGATTTGTATGGATTTGTATTATCATGAGCAGGGCAGCTCGGGCATGGGCAGCTTGGTGACGCAATGGTTAGTACTGTGGCAGCATAGTAAGAAGGTCGTGGGTTCAATCCCACCCCCTAACCATCAGTGAGCCTTCTGTGTGGAGTTTGCATGTTCTCCCCGTGTCTGCTTGGGTTTACCCTGGGTACTCCAGTTTCCTCCCACAGGCCAAAAACATGCAAGTTAGGTTAATTGGAGACTCTAAAGTGGCTCTAGGTATGAATGGTGAAGGGATTGGCGCCGCACCGTGGCTGCCTCATCCATCCATGTGGATGGCCTGAATTTCCCTCTGGGATTAATAAAAGTATCCAAAATACAAAATCACCTGATAAGAGTAGTTTTACTGTTATGTAACCAGTGACGTTAGCAGATATTATCCCAACTTTTACTTTTTTCTGCAATACACAAAAATACAGTGTTTCCTTTTTTGTTTTTTGTTTTTACTACCTTCTATAAACTAAAGTTATGGCCTGAATATCTGTGAAGCAGAGGTAGGCAGACTATCCAAAAATTGTACTCAAGTAAAAGTACCATTACCTTATAATACTGATCACTCAAGTAAGAGCAGTCACCAATAAAATTGCTTGAAAGTAATAAAGTGTCTAGTTAAAAAAATACTGTAAAGCACTTGAATAGCAGTTAGGGTTGCACAAATAGAGAAAAATGTAGGGCTGCAACGATTACTCAAATAATTTGAATAATTTGATTACAAACATTTCTTGATTCAAGTTTATGCTTCGACGTGTCGTTTAATGTAGCACTTCTGGTCTATATGGCCTTCTTCCGGTGCGACCTTCTTCCGGTCACGCTACCTAAACAAAACGCAGAACTGTTTAATGGCATCATGTCCGAGTGGCATAGAGACAGACTGGCAAAGAAGAAGAAAATTTAAGAAAATGACAAAAGCATCTCAAGTCTGGGATCATTTCAAGCTCATATTTAAGGAAAACATTGTGCAGTGTGTATATAGTAAAGCCGAGCAGTGAGCAAGCATCCTACAACATCGGATGTTACGGTGTCTCGGTAGAAAGCATCCCACATCATGCACAGCCAGCACACCTGAGAAAGGTAAGTGACTGAGATTTTAAATTAAGATGAATAGAATGTAGTCAGCTATGCTAATTATGCTTATATGACCAAAACACATATAGCCACCGCCGTTAGCATCCACCAGCGGCTAGCACTACTGGATGCTAATGGCTAGCGAACGGAACTTTATGGTGTAATATGACGCTTAAAGTTACGTTCTATGCAATAAACATTGCAATAAATGTGTACCTGTTATTGAGTGTTTGGTAACAATTACTACTGCTCTTTAGGAAAAAAGTTCCGCAAATGTTGATCAATGCAAGTTTCTTAAAAAAAGTATCAGATTACTCGAGTAATCTTCGATTAGAGTGTGTCATGAATCTGGGTTTGGTTGTTCCAAACCCAATTCTGACTTATTGTTAGCTTTTGCCCTGTTTTCCATTAGGCGTGTCAGGGAGCTGTTTGGGTCCTTTGCTCCCTGACAGCTTGGGCACGCCTCCTCTTCTTATCAGTGCCATCAGCTGTTTCACATTACGGGGGTTCACACACATACACACACTCACTCCATTCATTCCCATCCACACGCTCAGACACTCACTCATGACATCTGGGTTTAATTATGTTCAGCCCACCCTTTCTCACACCGGCAATCTCTTCCCTCATTAGCATTGTGATTACTTATACGCTGCATTTGTGGGAAGAGATTGTCGGGGCATTCACCCTCATTCATGGCAGCGTGTTCCTCCATGGATGTTGTACTACTACCTTCGCGTATTCAGCCTGACATTTACAGACGGTTAATCCCTGGATGTTAGTGGCTGACCCTGCCTCACTTCTTCTTCTACCAGACTACACAGACAGCCTTGGGTTGTTCCAGCCGTAAGTATATGTTTTGCCTTTCTCTTTGTGCTCATCGTGACGGCAGCACTAGACATTCCCCCTGCCCGGCTCTTGAACATCCGGGCAGTTTCCCTGTATGTCTGGTGGCCTATATTCATCATTTCAATCTTCTGTATTGTGTGGTCTTGCTGGACTTGTTATTTTGTTGGAGTTTAAGTTAATAAATGGCACATTCTACTCTCACATTTGGGTTTTTCATTCCCTCCCTTGTGCGCCGCAGCATGGCGCACGGGGACTCATGACAGAGTGGGCGATTACCCGAGCCGTAAAACAGTCATTAGCTGCAGCCCAAGAAAAATGTCCAAATGCAATTATGGCCACAAATATAGCAAAATATGATTATATACAGTATATATTGTGACGTAGGCGAGGTTCACACAAAGAAAGGGAGCAGATGGCTGCGACACAACAGGCTTTATTAAAAACACACAATCACAGACAGGAGGGGAGGTTACACAACACATAATCACTCCTGCTCTAATTCTACCTATAACACTGCTGGGTCATTATAACGCAGTTATAATGACACAGCAGTATAATAGCACAGTAATAACATTAAACACACACACGAAAATAAAGTCTCTACTGGCAAGACATGCTGGGAAAAAGCCCGGATTTTACAATATAGTGGCTATATAATACTATATATAGTGGCAAGAGGAAGAAACACACAGGAGCCAAAGGTGAGTTTTTATCTTTACCCCTCAAAGTGCCACCAACAACTAACTGTAACCACTCCCGGACTCCAAAACCAGGAAACACAAACCACGCCCCCAACCCCAAGTCCCACTGGGTGAGAGGTTCACTCTTCAGTCTGCCACACAGCCACCCCCCCACCACGAACGCCCAGAGGGGACTCCAGTCATCAAAGTCAGTCTCTCACTGAGGGCCACAGAGAAGAAACCTGTGGTTCCGTTGTCCACGTGCAGGGTGTCCACGTGGACGATGGGCAGGTGAGACACAGTCCATAGTAGGCTGAAAAACTGAAACCTCATCTTGTGCAGACCTAACCGGGGTCCTAGAAGGGGGGCGACCCGGACGGAGCACCTGGCCTGGAAACAAATGCCTATCCGCCATATTGTGCACCGGCTTAAGCCTATCCAAAGTGACCCGCTCTTTACGCCCACCTATACCCAACACAAAACTCTTAGAGCCTGTCTCCAGAACCCGGAATGGACTGTTGTATGGGGGTTGGAGAGGTGAGCAGTGAGCATCATGTCGCACAAAAATGAAACGGGTCGAACTGAGCTCAGCAGGTACAAACGATCGCAGAAAACAGTGGTGAACGGGACTCAGAGCCAGTGCACCGTCGGGTGAAAAAGGGTAGACGGTGGGGCCGGTCTGCGGGGCGGAACTTTCGGGCAAAAACTCTCCCGGAACATGGAGCAGTTGACAGAAACATCAGTTCAGCAGCCAAAGCATCGAGATCTTTCTTAGGAGCCAAACGCAACCCAAGCATCACCCAAGGCAAATGATCCACCCAATTACCATTGGAGAGTGCAGCACGCAGAGCCGCTTTAAGCGACTGGTGAAAACATTCCCACAAGCCATTAGCCTGAGGGTGATACGCTGTAGTGCGGTGTACCTGCACCCCCAAGAACCTTGCAAGCGTCGACCAAAGCTCCGACACGAGCTGGGGGCCCTTATTGGAGGTAATATCTAATGGAGTGAAGAAACACGCGTGCCACGTAGACGGCTGAAGTGGAGGACAGAGGGACCACCTCTGGCCACCTGGTGGTCCGATCCACTATGGTGAGTAGGTGCGTAAAACCTTGCGAAGGGGGTAGAGGACCCTCCAGATCCACATGCATGTGGTCAAAACGTTTAGCTGGAATCCGAAATGGTTCAAGGGGTGCCTTGTTGTGCTGGTGGACTTCAGCGCGTTGACACTCCAAGCATGTGGCCACCCACCCCTTGACATCCCTGCGGAGAGCTGGCCAGACAAACTTAGTGCCGACCAGCTTCACTGACATCCAAACTCCCAGGTGTGAGAGGGAGTGAACTGAGTCGAAAACTTGACCACGCCAAGCCGCAGGGACAACAAGGCGGGGACGGCCAGTGGAGACATCGCAGAGGAGAGTAGGACCGCCTTTCTGCATCACCGCCTCCTCGAGTTTGAGGGCTGTACCTGTAGACCGAAAGGTCAGGATGTCCGGGTTGTTGGGCTGCTCGGCGGCCATGGCAGAAAAATCCATCCCGAGCTGTGCTGGACACACCAACACACATGACAGGCAATCAGCAACGGGGTTGGACTTGCCAGCCACATGCTGAACATCTGTTGTGAACTTGGAGATGGCTGCCAGATGGCGATGTTGATGAGCAGACCACAGCTCGTCACCTTGGACATAGCAAATGTTAGCGGTTTATAATATACATAAGCCATGAAAGAACGGCCCTCCAATAAGAAACGGAAATGACGGGTCGCCAGGTACAGCGGCAGCAACTCCCGGTCAAAAATGTTGTACTTACGCTCGCCATCCTGCAGCTTGCGACTGAAAAACGTGAGGGGCTGCCTCACCCCTGCCACACGCTGCTCGACCACTGCCCCCATGGCTATGTCGGAGGCGTCTGTTGTCAAAGCTATGGGCGCCGTGGGCACAGGGTGAGCGAGTAGTGCTGCGTTCGCAAGGGCGGACTTAACTCCATCAAAAGCTTGGATCCGTTTGGGAGTCCAGGTGTCAGGGAAAGGATTTTATCCACTCTTTCCGTGGCAGATAGACTATATCTCCGGAGCAGGAACTGTTTGATGGCGCCATATATACTGTGCTGTAGGGGCGCGCAAAGTAACTGCATGACACGCCATGTGGACTGCTGGTCCAGAGCAGCGACGACCAAGTAGTACCTGAGTTCATCTGCAGTGATTCCTCGCAGGTGGAACAGCACTTTGATATGCTGGAACCACGAAGCAGGGTTGCTCTGCCAAAACACCGGAAGTTTCACAGCCCCAGTGCAAGCAGCCAGCTGTGAGGGTCAGGGAGACATGGCTGACGAGGGAATGCAGTCTTCTTCTGTATCGGACATGCTCAAATCAGGGTCACCAATGTGGCAAGAGGAAGAAACACACAAGAGCCCAAGGTGAGTTTTTATCTTTACTCCTCAGAGTGCCACCGACAACTAACTCTAACCACTCCCGGACTCCAAAACCAGGAAACACAAACCACGCCCCCAAACCCAAGTCCCACTGTGTGAGAGGTTCACTCTTCAGTCTGCCACTATATATACTATATATATATATATATATATATATATATATATATATATATATATATATATATATATATATATATATATATATATATATATATATATACTGTATATACTGTATAAAATCTACCCCACTATATATATGCAGGGTTTGACATTTTTTGTGCACCGGACACTGTGGCTAGTGATTTTCCAAAGTTACTAGCTACTCAGCCTTTTCACTAGCCACAATTTTGTGGTTGGAAAATTATGTTTAATACAATCAAATTTGAGTATTGCATGCTAAAATTTACTTGAACTAAATGTACAATCATTTTAAATGTAAATGACCCTTATACATACATAAAAATAACAACACTGTTGAATTATTTATTAACAGCAGTAAATGCTGTAAAACAGTGTAGAAAAATATTTACAATATCACAGTGAAGTACAGGTAGATTTGAGGTCTGTCCCAATTCTCATTTGTATCCCTACCCCTTCCCCTTTGCCTACTCCTACCCCTTGCCCCTTGACAGAGGTTGAAAATGACTCCTGTGAATTGGGACACCTGTTCAGGGCTGCACAACGTCATTAGTAGCTGCTGATGGATTTAACCCCTTGCACTCCGGTCAATTTTCCTAAAAATGCCAAAAAATAATGTGCCCAAAGTAAATTGAAAGCTGTTCTTCAACCCTTTGTAGCATCTTCATGGGGTTGGTCTCATTTAAAAGAAAACACTTTGAATTTTTTGGCAAAAAAAACATGATCTCTCTAAGCGCTCCGGCCACTGAGTTACAGTCATCTAAACATAGTGAACTTGAAGAAAATAAATTTGGCCTGGGTGTTTTTTTGGATACAAATGCTTGCAAATAACACACAACTTCAGATCCGGGCTGGAAAATGCAACAGAAATGTAGAACCAAGTGTTATCCAGCTGAGGTGAAATTTTGTAACAATACCACAAAAAACAATACCACAAAATTTGTAACAATACCACAAAAAATGAATATATTACACAGCTTTTTCCTCAGGCTGTTCCCAGGCGTTTTGGAACTGTGCCAAATTGTGCCAAATGGCACAGTTTGGAAAAACGTCTGTAACTTTTGAATGATTCAATATAGAAGCTTCATTTTGGGCTCTAATGAAAGGTCACACTCAGGGCTGTCTGTGTGTGTGTGGGGGGGGGGGGTTGTCCCCCCCCCCCCCCGCGCTACAGAGGATGGACTTCGGCCATCGCTACACAACGGATTAGCCTCATGTGGTGATGTGGGACAGCAGCGCAATCACCGCGGCTTCCCCCCCACTCGCTGCAGAAGAATAGCGGGGGTGGGGGGGGCATTCACAGTCTGTACGCGGCAAACAACCCCTTGTACAGCGGCGCATGAACTGCGCCGCGAAGCACAGTTGTAATTTACCAATCGGTCAAAAGTCATTTTGGATTACAATTTTCAGGGATAAAAAATAATTTGGCTTATAACACCTTACCTCTTCACAGCCACATTGTCCTGGCCAACTTCTCTTCCTCATTGTCAGACGAACGCAACGCTGGTCTCGCGACCCAATCAAAACATAATTCCATTATTGCGGTTTTGTGCTTCCATGATTGCGGTTTTTGGCGAACGATTTTTCAAAACAAATAACAGTAGTAATTAAAAAAAGACTGGCGAAGGCATGTGTGTCACTCAGCCTTCGTCGTCAGCCTCTGTTGGTCTATGACCATGGAATAAATCATAACGTCTCATAACGTCTAATCCTTTTTTGATCCACTCCAGCAGTCAGTCTTCACCCAGCCTTAAAAAAAACAGCTCACGAACTTCTCTGCTTCAATTGGCTCACTGCATTCACAGCAGGCGGGTCCTTCTGGCTAAGTTTTCAGTCATTGGTTCTTCAAGGTTTCAGAAACCCAATTCAAGGCTCTTATTAGTCGAATGAGAGGTCAATCAGATGAACTAATCTGTTCGCGGCTGTGTCTGCAGCTTTTATTTTCAGTGCGCGCTTGGACGCCACTACATCACCATCACCACCTACATCACCATCTACACCATGCGTCCTAGAGCGCACGAGAGCACCCTCGTGTGCTCTCGTGCGCTCTAGGACGCAGAGACTTGCCCGTCCGCGGTACAACGGAGCGCAAGAGGTTAATCTAAATTTACACTACCTGTTTTCACCAGAAAAAAAGAAAAAAAGAAAACTGATGAAGAAAAAGTCTCACCTTAATGAGAAAAATGTCTCAAATTTACATAAACAATACTAATCAGTAGAAAAAGTAAAAAAAATTACTAGAAAGAAAGCTGTAAATTTAGAGAAAAACTTGGACCCCTGGCGGGCCATTTTTGGCCCATTGGCCACATGTTTGACACCCCTCAACCAGCACATGAAAAACACATAATTAGAGGTTTTACTTCCATGAAAAAGTTGTACATGACAGATATAGATAATTACAGATAAACAAAAGTTCACCTCGGAAGAAGCTTCATTTGCTCTTTACAGCAACATATCAAAGTTTAGTCACTTTTTCTCTCTGTCATACTGGGCAGTATATTATTTATATATACAGTGATCCCTCACTTATCGCGGTTAATGGGTTCCAGAACCGACCGCGAAAAGTGAAAAACCGCGAAGTAGCGTCACCCATAAATAACACGTACGTTCATTCTCTCACTCTCTCTCTCATATGATACGTGTGTGTGTGTGTAAGTGTACATACATACGTAGATGTAAATAAAGTGTACATAAATATGTTTTTAGAACTTTTTTATTTTTATAACAAGATACGTAACTCAAGATGAAGATGATTTACTGCACAGGTTAATGAGAGCTTTACTGCTCCTCAGGTGACGCCTCATCGTCAGGTGCTAGAGGCGCAGGATCGTCGAGGGCAGCTGCAGGAGGTGGCGTAGTGGCTCGACGGGAAGACTATTTCGCACAAAAAGGCACAAGAGAACAGCGAAAAGTTCCACGCGGCGAGACTAGCGATAAAGAACAATGAATGCTGTCTTCCTTCGCTGGGTATGGGCGCTCGGCAGGGAGCGAAGCTGGGTAAAACGTCTCGGCCAATCAGCTTGCGAGGTAAAACGTCTCGGCCAATCAGCTTGCGAGATTCCTGAGCAGTGAAGAGGTGGGCGGAGAGGAGTGGAGCGGTGGTCAGAGAGGTGGATTTTGAGTTGTGCGGCTCTCCGTGTTGATACCTGATGTTCTAATGTAGTCTCCCTGCCTTCTGCTAGCGCCCGCCCATTTTTTCTCAATTTTGAATTTTTGATGAATATTTCTGAAAAATCCGCGATGTACTGAGGGCGCGAAAGGTGAAGCGCGAAGTAGCGAGGGATCACTGTATATATATATATATATATATATATATATATATATATATATATATATACGTATATAAAACACAGATGGTTTCATTTACACTATTTAAATCTCAATTCTTGCATTTTGTGTGATTATGTAATTGCAGAGACTGACATTGATGTGATTTGATCAATTGTGCATCCTTATCAGCAAGTACTTTATTCTGGCTTATTTGTGAGTTTGTGTGTTTGTGCGTTTTTTCATAAAACTGCCATATTTTTCTCATATATTTACTACTGCCTTCTTGTTTACCCCCCCCATCTGGGGTAAATTAATTATTTTGTCACCCATTTGTGAAGGTTTCCTTGTGACAATTTTCATGTGAATGTATTACTTTTTCTGATAAATTTGTTATTTTTTTCCTGGCTTTCTCTAATAAATCTCTAACATTTTTCATATAAATTTGGAAAATCTAATATTTTCTGAACCAGAATAGAAAAGTAATGATTTTAAATCTGATAGAAAAGAAACTGAAGAGAGAAAAACCAGGCTCATATTTAGCTTAAATCAGTGCAATCCAAAGGAGCTCAGAGTACAATCAAAATTAAGTAAAGCACAGGGTTTGTTCAAAGATGCACTGAAACGGGAGTAAAATGGACTCCACAATAAAACAACTAATGTAAATACTCTGACAAAAGTTGCTTGATAAATGTCCTTCAGTAAATTTTAACGAGTTAATGACTACCTCTGATTTGAAGTCATGCTGACTCCTTAAAGGGATCACTGACTGCACTTTTTCCACATTTTAATAGCTCAGACATGTCTTAATGAAATGTTTGTAACATATTTTGTTCACATTTTCTTACTTTTTTTTAAATTATTGAAGCAAATTTGTTTTTTATTTTTCCTGGTTTTCTTTAAACGCTCTGATTTTAAAGTCTGTCACTTTAAGAACCATCTTTCATCATTTCAACTCCGCCCTCCCTCTTATATCAGTTAGCCATTATAGCTGACTCGCTTCTAGCCTCCCAGCTCAAATGAGCAGTGCTCTGGTTCACTGATCCACAGTCGATGGTGTATCTCGCATCAGTCCAGCCTATCTCCCAATAATTTTGCCGTGATTCCACAACAAATCGCTAGCACCACGTGCTGGATGATCGCCGCAACCCAAGAGGAGCTACCAAGCCAAGGGATCTCAAAGGGCAGTGTGGCTCTGTGGGACTCCACTCTGCTCTCACAGCCAGCTAAAAACTGGAGTGACTACACTGCCCGCGAGAGCAGAGCAGATCCATGGAGGACGATGGGGTTGCTGGGCGTGAGAGCCAGCAGCATCTGGTCCCGGGACATTTTGATTGCAGGGAGCCCGAGGATTCGTCGTGATTCCACGGCCGATCGCCTGTACTGGCTTGTGGCTCGCACAGCCAGCTAAAGGCTAAAGGTAGCCTATTAGTCCACGAGCTAACACTATTACCAGGACACTCACTGTAAACACGGTATATATTGTTATTTTCTTCAGATCTTAGTCACCCTAATAACAATCCCTATTATCACCTGGTTTGGTGGTGTGCCTCGCATCACTGCAGACCATCTCTCAGTGGTTTCGTCGTGATTCCATGGTAGCTCTCCCACACCAGACCCCCCCCCCCCCGCCCATTCAGGGGAGTTCTCGGCATAACACTGGCCAGTAGCCCTGGTCCCGGGTCATTGCAGTGACCAGTGTGTTCGTATGGGCGATCCGCCGTGGAATCATGATGAAACCACTCGGAGATGGACCAGAGTAAACCAGGTGGTAACAGGGATGGCTATTAGGGTGACTAAGATCTGAAGAAAATAACATAAGCTGGGCTTGGCTCGAGCTTTCTGGTATTAACTTGCTGGTAATAGCTCAGGGGCTAATAGACTACCTTTAGCATCCTACCCTCAATATGACAGACATACAGTACATGAGAGACATCTAGGCAGGTCTATAATAGAGCAGTGAGCTGGTCTCAAGGACGGCATTGGGTTGGCTTTCTCTAACCGTGACGTA
This sequence comes from Pholidichthys leucotaenia, assembly GCA_020510985.1. NCBI lineage: Eukaryota > Metazoa > Chordata > Actinopteri > Cichliformes > Pholidichthyidae > Pholidichthys > Pholidichthys leucotaenia. Next base: position 290,975,852 of record CM035838.1, read on the forward strand.
TACGATTTCCACATAAAAGTCAAAAATGTTTCTGGCATTTCTGGGAGAGAAAAACAAGATAAAGGCTGTGTGTTTTTTAAAGAGAATTAACTGTTTTGAAAATTTTTGGCTAATTACGTGACCAGTTGATACATTTGAGACTGTTAAAACCTACAAACAGACCATTTTTCAGTCAATGACCCCTTTAACATCTCTGGTCTCACTGTAAGTCATTGCCTAAACAATATCTTTGGTGCTAAATCTTCACTTTGCTAATATCTGATTCAATTTTGCTCCTTGTTCAGTGGCAAACAAACAGGAAACACAGAAGTGAGCAGGCAAAAAACATTTGAATTCCTGAAGAGAATTGCTCCACGCAGCTATGATTCTGCCAACAGCAGCACAAGCACCAAATCTGCTCAGGTTAGAGCTGCAAGCATTATGAACTATGGAGGCACAATAATAGACACATCCACCTGCTATTAGTGACATCTGCCAGGTTTTGAGAATGTCTGCAGACTTGCTCCCAAACAGAAACAGTGCAGAGTACTCCTTCACCTAAGCACTTACATACATACTGGAGAAAAATGATGAGTGACAAACAACAGAGTAGTGTTGACAATTAAAAATTATATTAACACTTGTTTGTTTTTTTTTAAAAAAGACACTATGAATTGATTAAACAAAATGGGTAAAATAACTGAAATTCACCTTATCTGGTTAAAAATAACTAGACAAAAAAAAAACAAAAAAAAACAACTATTGCAGTGCCAGAGGAAAACACCATTTGGAACAAAAAAATAATATCCACATCTTCTAACAGCATTAAGCAGCAGCTGTGTATGGGATCCAGGATGGGTAAATAACTTCCACACTCCATAGAAAGAGCAACACAAAAAAAATTCAACAACAAAAAGCATCTGATGAGTCAACAGCGGTAAAAGAGCACTTCTCCTTTGCCAAGATAATTCATCCACCTTACCATAGGGGTGGGGGAAATAATTTTTTTAGATGCAACATGAAAGATTCTTAATCAATGCACGGATGTGAAATAAATAAAATTTCAAATGTCAAAGCCCAGCAACAACCCACATCTGCCAAAGACACAGCTGAATAATAAGCAATCAGGTATTATAGTAACTGTAGTGAGATATATGTTGGTTGACTTGTTACATCTCTTTGGTTGGAGGAAATATTTGAAAAGAAGAAAGGTATCAAATCTAACTTTCCACTGTGACATTATCCTTACCATAATCCTATATCCTTTGTGTGTTTTTCCTGTAGCATTCAGTAATCACACAATAGTGTACATATGACTGCGCTGCAAACAGTAATGGCTGATGGGAAATTTACAGACAGGCTCACTATGAAAACACAAAAAAATGTTAATATGAGGGGTGTTCATTAGAGATTTCCCTTGACTCATAGCCCATAGGTTGAGAAGAACCAAACTTGGCACAGTTATTAGTCTTTCTCAACATAGGTACCACCGAAGGTCACACACTTCTCCTATCACTTTATGCAGCTGTGGAGACCACACCTGTAGAAGTCTGCAAGTTGCATCAGAAGCCACAACTTGACCTATAGGAAATCAGCATTTCATTATCTTGGTAGTGCTTTCCCTTCCAAAATTACTTCATGGTTGGAAAGAGGTGGAAGTCAGATAGTCTGAGGTCAGGGGAGTAAGAGGGGTGAGGAAGGACTTCATAGCCACAAGACTGTTTCCATCTGAGCTGCATGTGAATTGTGAACCGGGGCGTTGCCTTTCAGGAAGTGGACCTCTTTGGTCAGCATGCCGCACCTCTTGGTTTTGATGGCCTTCCGCATTTTCTGCAGCAGTGAAGCATAGTAAGTCACAGTAATTGTGGTACCCTTTGCCAGGAAATATCTACAATACTCCATGCGAGTATGACCTTGCCTGCTAAAGGCTGGACGTGTGCCTTCTTCTGACATGGTAAGTCATATTGCTTCCATTGCTTTGACTGGGCTTTAGTCTCTGGATCATAGTGATGGATGCATGTTTCATCCTGCATGATTAGTCTGTCAAAGAAGTCCAGTGGTTTTCTTGGCGCATGGCCAAAAAAGCCTGAGAACATGTGACTGATTCCTGCTTCTGGAAAGGTGTGAGCAACAGGGAATCCATCATGCAGACAAGTTGCACATGTGCAAATGGTCATGATGGGTTTTTTTTTCCCAAACTGATCTTGACATCTTGGGCTAGTTGATGAATGGTTAAGTGGCAATCCTCCAAAATGGTTGCCTCCACTTGCCAGATGGTGTCTTCATCAATGATGTACTGTGGTTGCCCGGGAATGGGTGCCATTTCCACCATGTTCGACCACGTTTAAACTGTCAATGGCAGTGCTTGACTATGTCATACAATGGGGCATCCTTTCCATAAGTGAAATTCATCTCAATGAACGTCTCCAATGGTGTGCAGCCTCTGAAGTTAATCACACTTTACCTCCACCTTAGCACCTGTAAAATAAAAACTCTTAGGAGTTCAGAGCTCCAATTAACATGTGATCTATAGAGATATACAGGGTGTCCACAAAGTCTCTTTACAATTTAAAAAATTATTACAAAAGCAATTGATCAGATACAGTGGTGTGAAAAAGTGTTTGCCCCCTTCCTGATTTCTCATTTTTTTGTATGTTTGTCACACTTAAATGTTTCAGATCATCAAACAAATTTAGATATTACACAAAGATAACACAAGTAAACACAAAATGCAGTTTTTAAATGAAGGTGTTTATTATTAAGGGTTAAAAAAATCCAAACCTACATGGCCCTGTGTGAAAAAGTGACCCCCCCCCCATTAAAACATAAATTAACTGTGCTTTATCACATCTTTGGAAAGCTGAGCTCAGTTTCTCTAGCCACACCCAGGCGTGATTACTGCCACACCTGTTCTCAATCAAGAAATCACCTGAATAGGACCCGCCTGACTAAGTGAAGTAGACCAAAAGGTCCTCAAAAGATAGACATCATGCTATGATCCAAAGAAATACAGGCACAAATGAGAAACAAAGTAATTGAGATCTATCAGTATGGAAAAGATTATAAAGCCATTTCTAAAGCTTTGGGACTCCAGCCAACCACAGTGAGAGCCATTATCCACAAATGGCGAAAACATGAAACAGTGGTCAACCTTCCCAGGTGTGGCCGGCCGACCAAAATTACCCCAAGAGCACAGCAACGGCTCATCCAAGAGGTCACAAAAGACCCCACAACAACATCCAAAGAACTACAGGCCTCACTTGCCTCAGTTAAGGTCAGTGTTCATGACTCCACCATAAGAAAGAGACTGGGCAAAAATGGCCTGCATGGCAGAGCTCCAAGACAAAAACCACTGCTGAGCAAAAAGAACATAAAGGCTCATATCAGTTTTGCCAGAAAACATCCTGATGATCCCCAAGACTTCGGTGAAAATACTCTGGACTGACGAGACAAAAGTTGAACTTTTGGAAGGTGTGTGTCCCATTACATCTGGAGTAAAAGTAACACAGCATTTCAGAAAAGGAACATCATACCAACAGTAAAATATGGTGGTGGCAGTGTGATGGTCTGGGGCTGTTTAGCTGCTTCAGGACCTGGAAAACTTGCTGTGGTAAATGGAACCATGAATTCTGCTGTCTACCAAAAATTCCTGAAGGAGAATGTCCGGCCATCTGTTTGTGACCTCAAGCTGAAGTGCACTTGGGTTCTGCAGCAGGACAATGATCCAAAACACACCAGCAAGTCCACCTCTGAATGGCTTAAGAAAAACCAAATGAAGACTTTGGAGTGGTCTAGTCAAAGTCCTGACCTGAATTCAATTGAGATGCTGTGGCATGACCTTAAAAAGGCGGGTCATGCTCGAAAACCCTCCAGTGTGGCTGAATTACAGCAATTCTGCAAAGATGAATGGGCCAAAATTCCTCCACAGCGCTGTAAAAGACTCATTGCCAGTTATCGCAAATGCTTGATTGCAGCTGTTGCTGCTAAGGGTGGCCCAACCAGTTATTAAGTTTTGGGGGCAATCACTTTTTCACACAGGGCCATGTAGGTTTGGATTTTTTTTTTCCCTTTAATAATAAACACCTTCATTTAAAAACTGCATTTTGTGTTTACTTGTGTTATCTTTGTGTAATATTTAAATTCATTTGATGATCTGAAACATTTAAGTGTGACAAACATACAAAAATAAGAGAAATCAGGAAGGGGGCAAATACTTTTTCACACCACTGTATGTTAATCAGGTTTGTTCTATGTACTCAGTGGTTATCAAAGTTTTTAATCACATTGCATTTGTGTGTTTTAATGTTCTTGGGTTCCTATATCAAACATTTCCAGACCGGTGAATTGGAAGGGATGGCCCAATTCCTTGGCCACCTCGTTCACCAGATATCACTCCCCTGGACTTCTTTCTGTGGGGTTATATTAAAGATGTCATGTATCGAACAAAGATACGGTACATCAGCAACCTGAAGCAAAAGATCATTGATGCCATTGCCACCACTGATGAGGCTATGCTCCAGTGAACATGGCAGGAAATCGAGTACCGTCTTGATGTGCTTTGTGCAACTAATGGTGCCCATATAGAGGTGTCTTAAAATGAGGTAAAAAAAAAACAAAAAACAAAAAAACTTACATATCTACTCTTCATTTTGTCGTAATTTCCACAGATTTGTCTATTCATTTGCTTTTATAATAAATTTGTTAAATCGTGAAGAGACTTTATGGACACCCTGTACATTATTATACATGAACAATTTCAGCTTCTGACAATAACAGGAAGTACACTACTGTTCAAAAGTTTGGGGTCACATAGAAATTTCCTTATTTTTGAAAGAAAAGCACTGTTTTTTTCAATGAAGATAACTTTAAACTAATCAGAAATACACTCTATACATTGCTAATGTGGTAAATGACTATTTTAGCTGCAAATGTCTGGTTTTTGGTGCAATATCTACATAGGTGTATAGAGGCCCATTTCCAGCAACTATCACTCCAGTGTTCTAATGGTACAATGTGTTTGCTTATTGCGTCAGAATTCTCCAGATTACCTCAACAAATTAACAGCTAGAATGCCAAAGGTCTGCAATGCTGTAATTGCTGCAAATGGAGGATTCTTTGATGAAAGCAAAGTTTGAAGGAAAAAATTATTATTTCAAATACAAATCATTATTTCTAACCTTGTCAATGTCTTGACTATATTTTCTATTCATTTTACAACTCATGGTGGTAAATAAAAGTGTGACTTTTCATGGAAAACACAAAATTCATAAAAAAAATTGTCTGGGTGACCCCAAACTTTTGAACAGTAGTGTAAGTCAGGGGAAATCTTTAATGAGCCGCCCTCATAATAATACAAAGAAAGAACTAACAAAATGGGCTACTTTCACAAGTAAACCATATCAGACATATAAGATATTAAAGACAAACAGAGCCTGTTTTTGCAAAAAAAAAAAAAAAAAATGAGAATCTGCAGCTTCAAGATGCACCCACACGATTCAGCTATTAGACTAATCATAAAATCTGCATGAAAACTTAGAATTAGCAGAGTGGTTCCAACTGAACAGACAGCTAAATAAACAACACATTATGTGAGGTGTGCATTTCTGTGCCCTTCACAGTGTCCAAGCAAAGTCTTCAAATTTCAGCTCACTTTCACTCCTACTTTCTGCCTTTTTTGTTTTAAAGGCTACCCTCATTAATATTTCGAAGCACTGTCTGCTCCCAGTCTACTGTAGCCTTATGTAAAAGGTAAAAATTTGCATACTTTAATTTGTTTACAGCAGGAAATCTGTTTCTGTGGGTAAATACGCCGACAGATGGACGGTCAGGTAAATTGGCACGAGGTGTGAGGATGACTAGGAGGTGCCTGCAGTCTCTCATTTGGTGATCCTCAACACACACACACACACACGCGCGCACACAGAGCAGGAGCAGGAAGGAGCACATGCTTCAAAAAACTGGAGCATGCACATACAATGCCTAACCTTCTGTCGCTCCACCCAGCCCCATCTCCCTGCATCTTAGTCCTTGCACAAAAATAGCAAAAAAAATACATATCTTTCGGAGGCTGGGAGAGTCCCATGTGTCCATCTGACACGTGCACACACAGAGCTGTTCCTCTATTACTGCACTTATCTTTTCCGTAGATTTCATTAGCACACTTCTCATCCCACCTCTCTCCTTGCAATTTTGGTTACATTCCAGGATAGTTATTGAGCTTATTTCTTTACCCACAGTAACTCATAAAGCAGTAACAAACAATATATTATTTTTGCATATTCTGAAATCATAAATGCCACTGTTGTTTTTTCAGCTTTCCAGCAGCAGATTCTTTAATCTTCCCTGATACAATTGACAACACTTCAAATATGCTTGGCTGTGTGGGCTGTCGGATTTATTTATTTTTTTTTTTGGGGGGGGGGGGACAATAATCTAAACATAATGAGAATAACAGATCACCATAACTGGAGTTAATTTATATTTTTCACTATTTGAACAAGGTGTCCTTCAGTATCTAACAAAAGGCAATTAAATGGCAACCTGACTAGCTAGAGCAACTGAGGAAAGGATCATTGTGTGGTTGAGCAAAAATAATGCCTGTCCAGACAGTAACTTGAGAAAGAATGAAGCAAGGGTCACCAAACTTTGTATACAGGTGAACCTCAGGCTTAACATGTGTTGCTATATTTTTGGGTCACAAGGTTGCACGGTCAGCCCATGAAGTGTTTTGTGACCCTAGCTTTATTCTTTCTCAAGTTATAGTCTGGCCAGAAAAACTGACCTTTTGTGATGCCATGACCTTGACCTCTGACCTTGTGACACCAAAAACATAGCAACACATGCTAAGCCTGAGGTTCATCCATATTACTAAGCATGGTGACCCTAGCTTCATTTTCCTTCTCAACTTGCAGTCCGAACAGACAAATGGCCAGACGAAGGTGACCTCCCTGCCCACGCCTCTACTCTGTTGGCACAGGTAATGAAGCCAGGATCACCAAACTCACTACATAGGTTGACCTTGGGACTGGCACCTATAACTATACCTTTGGGGTCAAAAGGTCAAACATCAAGGTTGTAGGGTCATAAAAGGCCAAAATCTATTTTGGTCCATAGTGACTTCAATAAAAAAAAATAACAATGTCCCAATACACATAAAATAAGGGTGATGATCAGTAAGTCACAGGAAATGTGCAATTATCATTCCTTTTTTGGAGCCTCCTTCAGATCACCCTGCATCACTCCAGGTGCTCCAGTTTTATTTCCAAGTCAGCGTTAAACATTTGGTGATTTTAAATATGCCACACAGGTGTAGATGCAAGCATAAATGGTTGCGATGGACAGTAGCTTTCACACAGTGCAACACCTTTCCTGATCCAAGAGCCACAGTTAACAAGACTGAGCAGAAATATCTTGTTCTGTATGTAAAATAAAGAACACTTCAAGAATTAAGTATGCACGTGATATCTGGATGAGAATAATAATGCAACTGAAAGTAAAACTTTACACTGGACCTTCAGGAATCACAACCTATATTAGACCCTCCAGTCCAGCAAACACAGGCTATAACATTCTGACCCAGTAAGCTCAAAAATCCTCCCGAGTGCACATTGTGCTCACCTTATGTGGGTCAAGACTGATATCCCTGACTTAAACCATTTCCTGAAATAGCTGTGGGTGTAATTGCCACAGAATTCATTAAGCACAGCTGGAGATGTGAGACATGTAAAGACGAGCACTGATGCTCTCAGTGTCCCCCTGGGGAGAGTCTTTTCCACCCAAGACAGACTGCTGAGCAATGCACAAGCCACACAGATGAACATCTGCTTTATTAATCCACGCAAGATGTGCAGGAGACAGTGGGTTAAATGTCAGGCCCTTCAGTGTAGGTCTTCAGCTGTGTGCTCACATTGTTCCTTTATATAAATGACTGGTGCAACATCCATTATGGATGAAGGGTGCTTTAAGTTGCTGCCACTTCTGACCCCATAAAACACTACAGAGATAAAAATACAAGCTACTGTGGATAGGCAAGCATACTGTGATAGTCTGTATATGGGTCAAATAGTTATAAATGAAGAGGAATTAAGACTTACAGATTTAAAAAAAAAAATAAAATACTTAGTGCCAAGAATTACAGTGGCGTGAAAAAAGTATTTGCCCCTTCCCGATTTCTTCTATTTTTACATATTTGCCACACTTAGATGTTTCAGAATATCAAGCAAACTTTAATATTACACAAAGATAATCTGAGTAAATACAAAATGCAGTTTTTAAATGATGATTTCATCTATTAAGGGAAAAAAAAAAAGCTATCCAAATCTACCTGGACCTATGTGAAAAAGTAATTGCCACATCCATCCATCTTCAACCATGTTACAGCCTCTTTCTGGGTCAAGGCCGGAATTGCCAATGTTACTCCTGGGATTTCCTTATTTCAAGTCCGTCTTGGCAACCCTGACAAACCTGGTCATTTTCACCCCCTTCTTTTAATATCCCAGTCCGAGACTCAAACCCGTGAAACCATGATCTGAACACCTCTGCTCTAGTAGTAGTAGATTAGTTTATTTGACAGGGACAGTGCAATAAACATAGACAATTAATCAAAGACAATCAATCTGATGTGTTGCACATAGAGTGTATAGCTATTAGCTAATTTGCAACTCTTGTCCCTGGATGGGCTTTAGAAGCCCACTACTGAGCCAAAGAGGAATTCCTCCCTAGCTCTCGGCTAGTAACGGAGGTGTACTCCATGGTGTCAGGACCTGCACCACTGACCAATTACTCATGGAGGAGGCCGTCACACCTCCCCCCCTTAACCTTCCTCTTGTGTTAGCTTTCTGTTACTATCTCTTATGTCAGCAGGTCAGTTTTGACCCATGTCTTAAATCAGCCATAAAATACTCTAAAAACAATGATTTATCATCCAGTTTGTTTCTTACCTCTTGGTTACCTTGTTAGCCTTCCTTATCCATGAAAAGAGTGGGTTTAAATTTTTTGGTGTGACCCCCTGGGCTCTTTTGACAGCATACCCCTTGTTTTCAATTAAAAAAAATGGTTAAATGAACCTCAAGAGAATTATATATATAAATAAAAGGTTGTTATGTTACCTGACTATTAATGAGGGGTATCAAAAGACATCTCTTAAATAACTTTGTTTTATTTATTTATTTAGTTTAATGTTATTAACTATAGTAACATCTATGGTGTTACAGGTCAATTTTGACCCATATACACTACTGTTCAAAAGTTTGGGGTCACATAGAAATTTCCTTATTTTTGAAAGAAAAGCACTGTTTTTTTCAATGAAGATAACTTTAAACTAATCAGAAATACACTCTAATATCTAATATACATTGCTAATGTGGTAAATGACTATTCTAGCTGCAAATGTCTGGTTTTTGGTGCAATATCTACATAGGTGTATAGAGGCCCATTTCCAGCAACTATCACTCCAGTGTTCTAATGGTACAATGTGTTTGCTCATTGCATCAGAAGGCTAATGGATGATTAGAAAACCCTTGTGCAATCATGTTAGCACAGCTGAAAACAATTTAGCTGGTTAGAGAAGCTATAAAACTGACCTTCCTTTGAGCAGGTTGAGTATCTGGAAAAAAATATTATTTCAAATACAAATCATTATTTCTAACCTTGTCAATGTCTTGACTATATTTTCTATTCATTTTACAACTCATGGTGGTAAATAAGTGTGACTTTTCATGGAAAACACAAAATAATTGTCTGGGTGACCCCAAACTTTTGAACGGAAGTGTATATTTACTTCAAGAAAAAGGCAAAAATTTATTTTTTTTTTTTTCAAAAATAGAACTTTAATATCAGTGGAATTGAAAATGGAATTGGAATTGTAAAGTCAAAATTTACCACAACCCTGTACTCAAAAAACATTTACTCAGTCAGATTAGGGGCTCATTAATATTAATGAGCAGACTCAAAACTGGCTGCTTAAGACAGAACTTTAAAGACAGATTTTTTTGAGGAGCTGTTAAACAGCATCTTGAGGATGTCAAAACTAAAACTAATCCTCGGGAAATGTACAATAAAATGGAGATGCTTAAATAAGGCTCATTTTGTTAACTCAGTTCACCTTTCCTCAGGAGTCTTGCTAGCCTCCTGTACTTCATATGGACACAGTAATGTGAATTGCTCCTTTTCCCATGTCTTTATTGGGGCTTCCTCCCACCAAGCCCTCCCCAAACTGCTATTTTGCCTCTGTTTGTTAAAACACAGATCATGAGTGAACAACATGTGTCATCTTATTACACTGCATTGTTTCTCAGCAAAAACACACAAGCATCTCCCTGACAATTAACTACCCACTCTCAGCTGACTAATGCCGCAGAGCCTCCAAAGAGACCCCTTTTTAATGTCACCAGATGACACCGCGCGCGTTAGGCAAGTGAAACACTGTGACATGATCTGTTGAGACAGTCTGTTACAATGAAAATATTACACTTGTGGCGGTCACTGCCACGGGAGTCCATCATCGACTGGATATGAAATGGTGTCCTTGCTGCTTCTGAGCTCTGGGGTATGCTCGCTTAGTGCAACTGGTGTGCAAATTCACTGCTTCAATATTCTAATTTATACTGTCCTATAAGATCACTGTTATCCACCCAGACTGGCTCAACGTACACTCTCACATAAATTGAGACCTTTTATTCATTTAAATGGAAGCTGAGGTGGTGAAGCCAATAACTCAACCCTGCTGACTCATCATTTAGGAATACTGTAACTTGGAAGACACTGTGTTTTATGTTAGGGGTCCTTAAAGGGGAAGTGCTTGCCTGGGGTAACCTATGTGGCAGATATTTGGCACATCGCTACTCAGCTGAGGGCCAAACACTGTTACCATGGTAACCTTGGCTGGCACATCATGCCAGAATATTTGGCAAGAGTTTACAGTAGCTATAAAAGAGAAAAACAGACAATGACAATTCATCAAATCATGTTCATCAAAAATATTGTGTTAGATGCTAGATGGAAGGTTGTGGCTATGAAAGACTGCTCCCCTTTTATTAGACAAACACAAGTCAGTCAAGAAATTGTTTATACTGTATTTTTATATATGTTGAGGCAACATCTAGGTATCTGTAATACAAAACATTTATAAACTAGAAAAGCATTGACAGAGCACATACCTCCTCCAAGGCTCCTTCCCTCCCTCCCTTTGTTCATCCACCTGTCCATACCTCCCTGCCTCCATCCCTCTGTACACTGCAAGGTAGGGCCTTGATGGGGGTAATGGGTTCATCTGTAGCCTAACAGCCACCTCTGGGGAATATTTCATCAAAATTCATCCAGTAGTTTTTGCGTAATCCTGCTAAACCATTGCTAGAAGACTGAGCCTTAGTGGAGGTATGCACTTATGGATCACCTCCAAAATGTAATGGGTTTGCGTGTAGCCCAAAAGCCACCTCTGGTGAAAATTTCATCAAACTCTGTCCAGTAGTTTTGGAGTAATCTTGCTAAGAGCCTTGGTGGAGGTATGTACTTTCAGATCATCAAAACCATACATACCAGAGTGGTAGCTTAAAGGCAGAGCATCCGCCCCACAACTGGGAGGTTGGGGTTCAAGTCCTGGCTGGATCTTGCCAAAGACCATATAAAAAAATGGAACTTCCTGCCATCCAGCTTGGTGCTCAGCAAAAATGGAACGGAGGAGGGAATTGTGAGCAGTAGTAGCTCCAGAGGTAGAGCGGGTCATCTAGTAATCGGCGGGTTGGCGGTTCAAATCCCGCTCTCCCACCCCCACACACCAGCTCCCACACTGGAGCGGGTGTGTGTGGTGCCACAAAATGAGCCACTTGTGGATGGAGTTGGACTCCGCTGTGGGCCCAGTACAGGAGAAGCCGTAGACGGCCTCTGCCGCTGGTCAGTCTGCCGTCTTGCCGCAGCTGCTCATCACACCGCAGCCCGGTGAAGAGAAACGTGGGGTCTGGTTCCAACCAGCGCTAACAGTGTGCTGCTTCTGGAGTGCGGAGGTACATCCACGGGCACATCTTAAAGGGGAGGTACATCAAAGGTGCAATATTATATTATAAAATAATAGAAAAAATTAATGGCTCCAAACAGTGATCCAGATCAGCACCACAAACTCACTGAAATCTGTTCACTATTTCTTGAGTAATGTCAAAAGAAACAAACAAACAGACAAACGCAGGCAAAAACATTACCTCCTTGGCAGAGGTAATCAGAGCAAAATCATATTGATGATTTGACGTTCAGAGGTAGCAAACAGCAACCAAAGTAAAGAACAGTAGTTACAATTTAAAGCAAACTGTTCACTTTGTACTTTTTTGATAGATATATCCATATGAATGGTGAAATATAAACCATAGTTTTGTGACTTAAGTAAATGGCATAGGTCCCAAGGTTAAGATTGTCTTAAGTATCCATGGCCACTTAAAATGTTGTTTTAATCTACACCCTCAAGGGGACAGTAGGCTAAATTTAGGTGAATGAGCTCTCTCATTGGTTGTCTTTTTGGCTGTCTGACTCACCATCACTATTGTCCTCTGTTGGCTTATGTTGTGAGCACAGAACAAGTGTAACAGTGTCATTTACACCTGGCATTAAAATGCCTTTTCTGTGTTCAGATGGTAGCTGGATTACACTTGACCTCATACAGACTAATGGAATTGCATGTGCTTGACTAATGGCAGTGATTTGCAAACTTTGTGCTGATGTGCCATGAAAAAATGTCTGATTCAGGAGGGTTGCCTGGTTTCACTTGATTGGTCCATTTTTTTGACCAATCAGGTGAAGTTGTACAGTTTTTCCGAATTGGGAAAAAACCTTTTTGGCACCCCTGTGGTTACGTGGAACCCTGGTTGAAATTCACTGGCCCAGTATACAGTATGGATTCCCCCAAGGTGCTTTCTTCAACAGTATCTAGAAAAGACCATACAATATCAGTTCTCATACATGAATTCAGAACATATACAAGACAACTGACACTGCTAGTGCATAGCTCTAGTTCATCTGAGTGTGACTCAATGCTATTAAAAGGGAATTAGCTCCACCTAAGGACTTTAACCTATTTGACTGATAGCCTTCTTCAAGCTATCAGTCAAGCAGAAAGTGACATGTTTGCACGAAAACCCAGAAGCAGACATAGACTTGATATATATATATGATCAGGATTTGTCCTTCAATTCACATATTAAATTTGTTTCTAAGACTGCCTTCTATCATTTGCGTAATATTGCCAAGATTAGGAGCATCTTGTCTCAGAGTGATGCTGAGAAGCTGATCCACGCTTTTGTTAGCTCGAGATTAGATTATTGTAATTCTTTATTATCAGGTTGTCCTAAAACATCTTTAAAAAGTCTTCAGCTGATCCAAAATGCTGCAGCAAGAGTTTTAACAGGTACTAGAAAGAGAGATCATATCTCTCCGGTTCTGGCCTCCCTTCATTGGCTTCCCATAGAGTTTAGAATTAAGTTTAAAATCCTTCTTCTTACTTACAAAGCTCTAAACAATCAGGCTCCTTTTTATTTAAAAGATCTGATACTACCGTATCATCCTAACAGAGCACTACGCTCCCAAAATGCAGGTTTACTTGTAATACCTAGAATCTCCAAAAGTACAATGGGAGGCAGAGCCTTCAGTTATCAAGCTCCTCTCCTGTGGAATCAGCTGCCAATCTGGATTCGGGAGTCAGACTCGATCTCTGTTTTTAAGAATAGGGCTAAAACCTACCTTTTTGATATAGCCTACAATTAGGGAGGGATCATGTGTTTTCTGAACCCTCCCTTAGTTATGCTGCTAATAGGTTTAGTCAGCCGGGGGACCTCCAGTAATGCACTGGGCCTCACTCCTTTCCTCACTCTCTATGAAATATTTTTTTTTTGCTGGTCATTAACATTTGTTTGTTCTCTCCCATAGATTGAGTCCCCATCGTGCTGTTTGCTCTCTACATGTCTGTTCTTTTCTTCTTCTCTATCCCCTCACCCCCCAGCCAGTCGCAGCAGATGACTGCCCCTCCCTGAGCCTGGTTCTGCTGGAGGTTTCTTCCTGTTAAAAGGGAGTTTTTCCTCTCCACCGTCGCCAAGTGCTTGCTCACAGGGGATCGCCTGATTGCTGGGGTCTTTCTGCAACTGTGGGGGTCCTCCCTACAGTTGATAGTGCTATGAGATGACTGTTGTTGTGAAATGGCGCTATATAAATAAAGTTGAATTGAATTGAATTGAATATAACTCACAATGATCTTTTATTAATGTAGTAAATGCGTGTATGAGTGAGTGGGTGTGAATGCAGAGCGGGAGAGAACTGGCAACCCTGCGGGAGGAGAAGAGAAGGAGAATTAATAACAGTTCAACCCCAGAGCCTCGAATGAGCTGAATAGTAGAAAACCTTACTGGGCCCAGGAGTCGTTGAGGCGCCGAAGAATCAAACAGTCCTCTCCAGGTTGCCAGAGCCCCGCTCCGGAGGTGTAGTATGCGAGGTGAGGGAGAAGGAACAGGTGCAGCCTAGCTGAGGGAAGAGGGAGTGAGTGCGTATAGTGCACCGGTCTGGTCTGCCGCCTGGAGGAAGGGTAAGTCCGCCGCCAGGAGGGAAGTCCACCTGTGCACAGGGGAGAGAGGAGGAGAGAAGCTGGGGATGAAGGTGAAGATTCCCGAGGGAACAGTCTTACTGTTAGTTGGGGAGCTGAGGCTCCCAGATGACAGGCGTCGAGACGATGTGAAGAAGGGAGGCGTGACTCCCAGTAGGTGCAGTTGGTGAGTTGAGGTGAGGAGAACTTCACCCAAGGAGCGTAGATGTCTCCGTGCCGGAGAGCAGGAATCCACTCCTGATAAAGGGTGCCTAAATGGGGAGAGCAGGTGTGAAAACAGGCGCAGCTGGGAATGGTAATTAGTGAACAGAGGCACCTAGCACGGATCACTACAGTACCCCCCCCCCCCCAAGGGACGCCTCCTGGCGGCCGGCTCAGCCTGTCAGGGTGAGCCCACTGGAAGTCGCTGATGAGCTGACGGTCGAGGATGAAGGATGACCGCACCCAGGATCTCTCTTCTGGACCATACCCGGCCCAGTCCACCAGGTACTGGAGGCCCTGGCCTCAGCGTCGTACATCCAAGATGTGCTTGACCTTATGGGCCGGACCACCATCGATCAGCACTGGAGGGGGCGGTGGCTTGGGTGGGGGGCAGAGAGGACTTGAGGAGACCGGCTTTACCTGGGAGACATGAAAAGTAGGGCAAATACACATGGTAGGGGGAAGAGATAAGCGGACAGCAACAGGGTTAACAATGTGAGAGATGGGGAAAGGACCAATAAAATGGGGGGAAAGCTTCTTGGACTCAGCTTTCAGATTAATATTCTTAATAGACAGCCATACCTTTTGTCTGACCCCGTAGGGCACAGCCGGGGTCCTCCGCCGATTAGCGATGTCAGAATTACGGTCAGCAGTGTGTTGGAGAGCGGCCCTGGCAGAACTCCAAATCCAACGGCATCGTTTGATACGGGCCTGCACAAACAGGACAGCAATCTGCACGGTGGCGCAGTGGTTAGCACTGCGGCAGCACAGTTTTACCCTCAGCCGGGGGATCGCAGGGATCATGAGATCGTGGGTTCAATCCCTGCCCCCGGCCAACAGTGATCTGTGTGGAGTTTGCATGTTCTCCCCATGTTGCGTGGGTTTACTCCGGGATTTCTCCGGTTTCCTCCTACATGCTAAAAACATGCAGGTTAGGGATATGGGGCGCTTGCGCACGCAGCGACCGGCAGCTGGTGGCTTGTCACCAGACTGCAAAACAAATCTACCTACGGGTACAAAATAAGTACAAAAAAAAAAAAAATCTCCTCCTCTTCTTCAGGGAACAGCGGAAGATTGTAGCCCAATGGCGCCTCGAACGGAGATAGACCCGTCGCCGTACAAATGGTGGCGTTGTGAGCATACTCATTCCAGGGTAGGTGTGAACTCCATGATGCAGGGTTAGAGGCCGTAACACACCTCAGGGCCACCTCCAGCTCCTTGTTGGCACGCTCGCACTGGCCATTGCTCTGCGGATGGTACCCCGAAGACAAGCTGACCGTCGCTCCAATGGCCTTACAGAAGGTCCGCCACACCTGAGACACGAACTGAGGGCCCCGGTCCGACACGATGTCCAAGGGAATGCTGTGTAGACGTACCACATGCAGGACCAACAGGTCAGCTGTCTCCTTGGCCAATGGGAGCTTGGGAAGGGGGATGAAATGAGCAGCTTTAGAAAATCTATTCACGACCGTGAGAATCACCGTGTGACCCAAGGGGGGGGGGGGGGACCCGTCACAATGTCCATGGCGATGTGAGACCATGGTCTGCTGGGGATGGGAAGGGGGTGTAACAGTCCAGAAGAGGACGACAAGGACAGTTTCCCAGTGGTGCACTGGGGACAGGCCCGAACAAAGTCGTTGACCTCCTTACTCATCAAAGGCCACCAGAAAGTCCTCTTAATGTGGGCTAGGGTGCGAGCCATTCCGGGGTGACACATGACCTTGGAGAAATGAGCCCAGGTGACAATCTCACCACGCACAGTGGAGGGAACATAGAGTCGACCCGCTGGACCCCTGCCCGGATCAGGCTCGGCCACTTGCACTCTCCTCACCCTCTCCTTGATACCCCAGGAAAGCATGCCGACAAAGCACGAAGGGGGAACAATGGAGTGCAGCTCCGGCGTGGTAGTATCTGGGGAGAACTGTCTGGAGAGCGCACCGGGTTCGATGTTCTTGGAACCTGGCCGATAAGTGACGCTGAATCTGCTAAAGAAAAGAGACCAGCAAGCCTGCCTGGAATTCAGTTGTTTGGCCATCCTTAGGTATTCCAAGTTCTTGTGGTCGGTCCAAACCACAAATGGTAGAGAAGCCCCCTCCAGCCAATGGCGCCACTCCTCCAAGGCTAGCTTGATGGCCAATAACTTTCGATCTCCCACATCATAATTCCTCTCGGCCGGGGACAGGCGTCTGGAGAAGAAGGTGCAAGGATGGACCTTATTATCCGAGGGGGAGCGCTGAGACAGCACTGCCCCGACACCAAAATCCATTGCGTCCACCTCCACCAGGAACTGTAGGGCCAGGTCCACCTGGGCCAAGATGGGGGGGGGAAGACAAACAAGATTTCAATTTAGAGAACGCCGCCTCAACCTCATCAGACCAACGGAAAGGAACCTTAGTAGAGGTGAGACAGGTGAGTGGCGTGGCAGTCAAGCTGTAATTCCAGATGAATCTGCGGTAAAAGTTGGCCAAGCCCAGGAACTGTTGGAGCTGCTTGCGAGAAGAGGGGACTGGCCACTCCACAACAGCTTTCAGCTTACCCGGGTCCACTCGAACCTCCTTATAATCGATGACAAACCCCAGGAAGGTGGTGGACGAGTTATGGAACTCACATTTCTCCGCTTTGACGTACAGTTGGTTTTCCAGCAGCCGCTGAAGGACCCTCCGAACATGTATCCGATGCTCCTCGAGAGAATGGGAAAAAATAAGGATATCATCCAGGTATACAAAAACAAACAAACCCAAAAAGTCCCTCAGCAAGTCATTAATGAGCCTCTGGAACACAGCCGGCGCGTTGGTGAGTCCAAACGGCATCACCAGGTATTCAAAATGGCCGCTGGGAGTGTGGAAAGCCATTTTCCACTCGTCCCCCTCCTTAATCTGTACCAGATGGTAGGCATTGCGTAGGTTGAGCTTGGTGAAGACCGAGGGCCCCTGGAGAGAATCAAAGGCAGAATTAATCAGGGGCAGAGTGTGTTTGTCCTTCACCTTGATCTTATTCAGCTCCCTAAAATCAATGCAGGGCTGGAGGGAGCCACCTTTCTTGCCAACAAAAAAACCCAGCCCCCAACGCCAATGAAGAGGGCCTAATAATGCCCGAGCTTAGAGATTCCTTAATGTATTTATCCATAGCTTCACGCTCAGGGGCAGAAAGGCTATAAAGGCGGCTGGAGGGCAAAGGAGCCCCCGGCAGGAGGTTAATGGAGCAATCGTAGGGATGGTGGGGGGGGGGTAGCGAGAGAGCTTTGGTTTTACTGAATACCGGAGCAAGATCATGGTACTCCGGGGGAACCAGGGAGAGATCAGGCGCATACGTGGATGGGGCTGAGATGGGCACAGAGGGGGAGCAGGCTGCTGACTGTAGACACGTACCTAGGCAAAACGTACTCCATGAAATAATGTTCCCTGTCTGCCAATCAATGACCGGGTTATGGAGCCTAAGCCAGGGGTAACCCAAAATAATAGAAGAGGCAGACTGGTAAAACAAAAAAAAAAACTGATATGCTCCCGATGATTACCTGAGACCAGAATAGAGACGGGAGCAGTCTGCTTAGAAACAGTTGTCAGGGGCACATTAGAGAGAGCAATAAGCTTCAATGGAGTGTCCAGGTTGTGTCAGGGGAGTTTCAGCTGGGTTGCCAGACTCTCAAAAATAAAGCTCTGTTCTGCATCTGAGTCAATAAGAACCTTAGTGGTGATTTCAATATGTCCATGTTGAAAGTGAATGGGAAGAATCAGTTGTGTAAGGGTCTTAGCTTTCATTCCATCCGTTAGTCCCCCGACTGCCACAAACGGACACCCCCCCCCCCTTGGCAGATTCGGGCAAGAGATGACTTCATGCTCAGCACTGGCACAATAACTGCATAACCCGAGGGCCCGGCAGCATTGTCGCGCCGCAAGAGGCAACTTGGAGCGACTCACCGGCATAGGCTCCGAGGATTCCAGGGGAGGGAGGGCAAGGAGAGGGGACTGAGAGGGAGAGCGAGACTGCGAGTCCGAGCGATTGGCACTACGGTGCTCGCTAGCACACTCCCTAAGACGGTTGTCAATGTTTATAGCCAGGGAAATTAAATCACATAAAGAGGAGGATTTTTGATGAGATGAGATGATGAGATTCAACTTTATTGTCATTACACATGTATGAATACAAGGTAACGAAACGTGACTTGGCATTTGGGCATGCTCTGCAGAGCGCATCCAAGGCCGGGGCAGCCGCTAGGCGCCAGTCATAAAGAAGAAAGGAAAAAAAAGAAAAAGGGAATGGAATGACACAGTAGGTGAGAGAAAAAAACATGTTTTATCAAAATGGCGCTCGGCAAGTGAGCGAAATTTTGATTGCAGGCAAAAAAAACCTCAATGCACATTTAGCAGACATTTAGCAGGAGATCATACACAAAAGTTGAGAGGCAGTGTATTGTATGCATGTAATGTTGTATGCATTGTGTAGTGTAAATGTGACAGTTGTTAGTGAGCAGCAGAGGGCGCCTCCTGGCAGTGGATAGATGTTATAATTATGTGACTTATAAACAAGTCCAGAGTCTATCTCTCTTGCTTGCAGAAGGCACATGGGCACTGTCCTTGAGGGTCCAATCCGCTGATACGACAACAACTGATTGTCGATTGTTTGGGTTAAGAGCCGGTCCTTCCGCTTATCTTAATCAGGAGGAATGTAAACACGGGGCACCAAACAAGGTCAAATCAAATCAGCACAGTGCACTCAGAGAATAGAATTTGTCCTCACCCGTGCAATTCTGTGCTTTCATATGTGGAGGCTTAAACTGTTTTT
Source organism: Pholidichthys leucotaenia (assembly GCA_020510985.1). Taxonomy (NCBI): domain Eukaryota; kingdom Metazoa; phylum Chordata; class Actinopteri; order Cichliformes; family Pholidichthyidae; genus Pholidichthys; species Pholidichthys leucotaenia. Next base: position 290,995,386 of record CM035838.1, read on the forward strand.
CCATGGAGAGCACAGGGCTCCAGATGTATTCCTCCACTGAATCACTGTCATTCAGTTCACCGTTTGCCGCTACTCGTGCCTTCCCCAACTGGTCGAATTTGATGAAGGAGCTTGCCGGGTCCGCTTTGATCAGCTCTCTCACCTTCCTTCAATTTCTGATGCATCAGGGAATGTCACAGCCAAAAATAGAAGTCCTGAGATCATAACCAATAATGTTTCCACAGACGCATGAATTCCAATGTCCATGAGTCTCCTCGCAGGTTCCAATTCTTGGGCTCCCCCTTGGCCCGATTCTTGTTGAAAAATAGTGACAATAGCACATTTAAGCCGCTTCCAAATCCATAATTTCTGTTTAGATTAAGATTCAGCAGAAGAAGAGCGACTAAACACAGACAAAAACGCAACATTGCAAAGCTGGGAATAGGTCAGGAAGGCAGACGAGAGGAGGGAAGAAAAATGCGACTGCTCTCTCACAAGGCAAGAAGAGAAAAAAAAAGTGGGCCAATTCGTCTCCGAGACTCAGACTGAGACTGCGTGTAAAAATACTGCACAGAGAGGCATCCTTCCATGCCACTTCCGCCGCGACCACCCAGAAGTCGACCGAATAGTCTGCAACAGATCTGGCCCCCTGCCGAAGGTTAAGGAGACGAGAAGTTAACACACTGTCCCTGTCTGAATGGTCAAAAACCTCTGAAAACTCAGAAACAAATCGATCATAAGTGCAACTGACATAATCGGGGCGAGTCATCACAGCCGAAGCCCAGGCGAGTGCCCGTCCCTCCAATAAATTAACAAGATAACTGATCTGACTATGATTAGTGGGAAAATCCCCCAGTACCCGCTGAAACACCAGATTACACTGCAGCAGAAACCCTCGAGCCTCCCCCAGCTTACCGTTAAAATGGGCATGAGTGGGAACGAGGGTAAGTCGAGAGGGCTGCACGGGAGGGGGGGTGGAAGAAGATGACTCGGCCGACCCCCTGGGGTCGGAGTGAGAGGACTGTGCCAGGGTAAGCTGATCGAGTCGGGAATTAACCTGTGTTAACTGATTGAAGATCACCTGTTGTTGATACGTGAGCTGATCTAAACGAGCCTCCATGTTGTTAAGGCATTGTGCAAGAGCACTGTCTGCTGGGTTTTCAACACGGAGACGTACTGACATGTTTGCACAAAAACCCAGAAGCAGACACAGACTCGATATAACTCACAATGATCTTTTATTAATGTAGTGAATGTGTGTATGAGTGAGTGGGTGTGAATGCAGAGCGGGAGAGAACTGGCAACCCTGTGGGAGGAGAAGAAAAGGGGAATTACAGTTCAACCCACTATAGAAAGCTTTAGAAGGATCAAAATGGACAATGCAAAACAGAAAAATTTAAAAAAAGATAATTTTATACAGGCAATGTTGGTTATGCTAATAATTAATTTTATTGGTGGGGAAAAAATCAATCGAAATACTTTGTGGTGGTGATACTGTATCGATTCAGAGATGCCAGTATCGTGATCATTTTTTAAAAATTATTAATTAATGTTACAAATATAAATGGACCTATTTTGGTATCAGAGTAATAAAAAACAGTTGACTTTTCAGTCCATTAGATGGTGCTAAATGCTCACTGTGGTTAAGTCAGCACAACAAAGGAGCACCTCCTGAGATCTAGCTGGGAGTCGGACAAGACAAAGGGACATCGGGATAGGAAATTGCAATATATAATACTGCAATACTCAGAATATTGCAAAATCGTGATAATATCGCATCCAGCCCAAGTATCGTGATAATGTTGTATCATAGGGCCTCTAGTGATTTCCACCCAGATTTCATTTTTATATTGGAGAGCTTGTGTCATGATCCGAGCGCCGATCTCATCCGCGCTCGGGTTATACGTCATCTCCTGCAGGCGTGACAGCAGTGAGTACCTTCTGGCTCCCCGGGCTCTTACTGTGACAGCGCTCGGGGGAGCTTCCTGCTGTCAAAGCCTGCCAGCTGGGCTGCATTCAGAGGTCATTAGCGGCCGGCATTTAAAGCGGTCGCTGAATGCAGCCCAACTCACCAGTCTCCGTCGAACTTCCCGTCAAACATCCCTTTTCATTCCTCGTCTTTTCATCATTAATGAGCATCCCTCGTCCACGGACAGTATCGTAAGTGTGCTTGTTCAGCCTTACTGCCACTGTTCTCGTGTAGTGTGTTTTAGCCCATCGTGGCTCTTTACTTTGTCACTGTGTGATATCCTTCTGTTCCTTTATCCTCAATAAAACATCATTTGCAAACTCACCGGTGACTTGTGGCGTCTTATGGTGGCTTGCGAGGGCCACCGTGACAGTAGACTGCTGACAGGGCGCCTAAACGGAGGCACCACACCGAGACGCCGTTCCCGGTGAGTTTTGCATTTGGACTTTGCTCCTTCCTGTCTGGGTACTGCGTGCTGGAAGCATGCCGTCACGGAGGGTCCGCACTCGGAGTCAGAGCAACGAGTTGGCAGACACCCTTGAGTACGTTGATGAAACGCTCATCTCCACCTCCCTCCTCGACTACCACAGCGACCTGCGCTGGTACCTGGACTGTGCTGAGGACGTGTTGAATCATCTCCCACGCTACGCCAACCACCCTGAAATCAGCGTGAGGAGGGATGACATCGCCGCACAGCGTGAGATACTCCGCATGATGGAGGAGGACTACGGAGGTAAGCAGAGGAGGAGGCATCCCCGCTCCCCGCTTTGGGATCCCGTTCCTGTCCTCAATCCACTCCAGGAGTTTGCGCCACCTGGGGGTCGTCGAAGACGTCGGCGCACCGGCCAAGATAACCCTCAGCAAAAACCCCGTCCGGATCCTGTTCCAGGTTGTCGGAGGAACCCTGCCTCCCAGCCAGTTGTTCCTTTGGCGTCACGTCAGGAGGGAATCCCCGCAGCCTCTCCCCCCGGGCCACCTGTTCCCGCTGTCCCATCAGCTCGTCGTGCCCGGATTGTCTCGGCTGTCGTCCCCTCCTCTGTGACGTTACCTCCTGCTGCAGAGAGAGTTCAGAGTCCTGTTCCGGCGAGCCCTGTCCCAGATCCATCACGAGTGGCTCCCCCTCGTCCTCCCAGGGGGCCCTCTGTCACCGTCCGGCGGGGAAAGGGAGGAGCAACGTCCGCTACAGCAGGCACCATCCTCCCTCCGGGAGACAGGCAAGTACAAGTTCATTCATCTCCTCATAATCGTGATTTGCCTTGTCTGACTCCTGGGGGTGGAGTTCGGGGCTCGCAGTCCCCCGAGCTCCCACCACCTGCTGTAGTTTCTATTTTTAAACCTGCTTCCTCTGTGTCTCCCCCCGCTGAGTGGTCCTCGATGTCAGGCCAACGTCTCTGGATGAGGAGGGGGCCTGCAGTTCTGGAGAGCCTGGTTCCAGCCCCGCAGCCACGTCGTGGGCGGAGGAGGAGAGCGGACTACAGCGTGGAGCCTGTGCTGACGACGAAGCGTCCCCGGGTCTCCACAGATGAGCGGTCCGGTCCAGCGGGTCAAGGGTCCCCAGCCACCACGCCGTGCAGGTCGTCGGCGTGGACGCCAGTGCCAGAGGGTCTTCAGGCTGCGGACACCATCATGCCAGCTGTGGAGCCCGACGTAGCTGAATGGGAGCCAGAAGACGATCTCCTTCCATCTGAGCCCGGATCGTCGGAGTCCTGGACAGCGACAGAACCCGAGTACAGGCAAGTGCTCTACTTTGTTTTTCTCCTTTCTATTCTGGAGCACTTCTGCCTGTCTCTCAGAGAGACGAGCCAGGGGCAGCCATCCACTGTGCCCGAACTCTTCTCGCTGGGCTGTGTCACTATCGGTGATCCTGATCCCAGTTCTTTTCTCTCTCCTGAGCCTTCTCCCAGGGTCACCGGTGCAGAGCTGATTCCGGTCGCTGTGCCAGAGGTTTCGGGTTCAGGGTTGGAGGTCGGTTCTGGTGCGGCGCGGACCCAGTCAGGGTCCGACGCGGGTGCAGCCGTGACCCAATCAGGGTCCATCGTTGGTGCAGCACCAGCTGAAGTCAAGGTCGGTGAGGGAGCTGCAGATCCCCTGCCACCGGACACTGGACTGGCTCATCCTCATCATCATCATCCTCGTCCTCAAGATCATCATCACAGCTCATCTCCACCGGGGACCGCTGGGGTTCCGAATACTCCGCCCGGCTCTCCCTCGTCTTCCCCCTCTCCAGGCAGGCCGCCTTCTACTTCCTCCCTACAGTCCTGGTGGCTGTATGATGCGGGTTGGCCGCCTGGCGAGCTGTTTCGCCGGTTCGGCGTTCTGGGTCGGCCACCCGACGAACTTTTCCGCCCTTTCGGCGATCGGGCCCGGCCGCCAGAGGAACTGTATTCCCGGGCATGGGACTGGGGTAGGCTGCCCGAACTGTCTTTTTTTCCCCTGCCTGCGATGTGGACGCTAGATGCAGGGTGGCCCCCCGAACTATGGGCCTTCATGCCACAGAGCTTGGACTGCCGTCATCCCGAGTTTTCATTTCCGTTGGTTCTGTAACCTTTTGGGATGTGCGGGGGGTCTTGTACTTGTAATTGTGCATCGCACCCTTTTCTAGCAAGTGTTTTTTGTTCGTTTTCCCTCTGTTTAATATCCATTCACTGCCCGTAACAGTTGGTGCTTTGTTTTCCCTGTCCTAATTATTCCTGTGTGCCTTTTGGAGTATAGCGTTTTCGTTAACCATACTCTGATTGTCTTGTTTATCCCCTGTTCCCTCATGTGGTTTTTTTTTCTTCCCTCCTTCATTTGTGATCTGCCTTTGTCGGGGTTTTTTTGCATCTTGGAAACATTGTATTTTCTGTTTTTGCCCTGTAATCGTCTCCTCTATGTTCTACCTTGATTGTAATTTGTGCATGGGAGTGTCGGGGTTTTTTTTTTCCTTTTTTCTTGTCTGCCTGCGCGCTCCTGTTGTCATCATGGTTTTTTGGGTTTTTTTTGGTCTTTGCTGGTCCGCTCCCCCCTGGCCTGCTCCCCCTTCCGCCCACCCTGGGGGTGGGGTGGGTGGGGGCTTGGGTGTCATTGGGCGTTCAGAGCCCGCCCTCGAGGGGGAGGTACTGTCATGATCCGAGCGCCGATCTCGTCCGCGCTCAGGTCATACGTCATCTCCTACAGGCTTGACAGCAGTGAGTACCTTCTGGCTCCCCGGGCTCTTACTGTGACAGCGCTCGGGGGAGCTTCCTGCTGTCAAAGCCTGCCAGCTGGGCTGCATTCAGGGGTCATTAGCGGCCGGCATTTAAAGCAGTCGCTGAATGCAGCCCAACTCACCAGTCTCCGTCGAACTTCCCGTCAAACATCCCTTTTCATTCCTCGTCTTTTCATCATTAACGAGCATCCCTCGTCCACAGACAGTATCGTAAGTGTGCTTGTTCAGCCTTACTGCCTCTGTTCTCATGTAGTGTGTTTTAGCCCATCGTGGATCTTTGCTTTGTCACTGTGTGATATCCTTCTGTTCCTTTATCCTCAATAAAACATCATTTGCAAACTCACCGGTGACTTGTGGCGTCTTATGGTGGCTCACGAGGACCACCGTGACAGTTTGGCTTTCTTTGAGAGTCTATCCCCTCACCTCCCAGCCAGTCACAGCAGATGACTGCCCCTCCTTGAGCCTGGTTCTACTGGACTTTCTTCCTGTTAAAAGGCAGTTTTTCCTCTTCATTGCTGCCAAATGCTGCTCACAGGGGATTGCTCATTTATTGGGGTCTTTCTGCAATTGTGGTGTATTTGCCCTACAGTCTGAAAGTGCTATGAGACGACTGTTGTTGCGAATTGGCACTGAGTCATTTTGGGTTGTTTTTTTGTTTGGGTTTTTTTGTGGGGTTTTTTTTTTCAAAAAAAAAAAAAAACGACTCAGAGTGTGAATGCAGTCTCACCTGCAGATGAAGTTAATAAATTTTTTGTTAACATTGGTCCTAATTTGGCTTGAGAAATATCCATTACAGCATCTACAGGTGATACAATAAGCAAAAACATTGCTATAAAAGACTCCATTTTCATAAAGAACACAGATGAGAGAGAGGTCATTGAAATTGTGAAATTGTTTAAAAGTAAAACATCTACGGATTGCGATGGTATTGACATGCTTTTAGTCAAAACTATTATTGAATGCTTAGTGAAGCCACTGACGTATACCTGCAACCTGTCTCTCCGAACAGGTGTATTTCCCAGTGCAATGAAAATAGCTAAAGTAATTCCGATATCCAAGACGGGTGACAGAGGGGAATTTTCAAACTATAGACCTATTTCACTATTGCCGCAATTTTCTAAGATACTTGAAAAAATATTCTGTGAGAGAATTGACAACTTTATAATGAAGAATAATTTATTGTGTGAGCAGCAATATGGGTTCAGACACAAGAGGACAACTGCATTTGCTCTAATGGAATTTACAGGAAAAATATCAACTGCTGTTGAAAATAAAGAGTATTCAGATCCTGGGTTCGATCCCAGCCCCCGACCAACATTGATCTGTGTGGAGTTTGCATGTTCTCCCCGTGTCTGCGTGGGTTTACTCCGGGATTTCTCCGGTTTCCTCCCACATGCCAAAAACATGCAAGTTAGGTTAATTGGCATCAAACTGGGGATTCTAAATTGTCCTTAGGTATGACTGTGAGAGTGAATGGTTGTCTCTCTCTCTGTGTTGGCCCTGCGATGGACTGGCGATCTGTCCAGGGTGTACCCTGCCTCTCGCCCAAAGATGCTGGGATAGGCTCCAGTCCCCCCGCGACCCGAAAAGGATTAAGCGGAAGAAGATGACTGAAGATGACTGACTGACAGTTGGGGTATTCCTGGATCTTAAAAAAGCATTTGATACAGTGGATCATAATTTATTATTAAAGAAACTACAAAATTATGGTATTGGGGGGTAGCACTGTCCTGGTTATGTAGTTACTTAAAGAACAGATATCAGTATGCATGTGCTGGTAGCAAAAACTCGCAGTTACTGAAGGTTACTTGCGGAATCCCACAGGGTTCAGTTTTGGGGCCATTGTTATTCAATATGTACATAAATGATATATGTAAAGTTTTGGAAAAATGGATTTAATATTGTTTGCCGATGACACTAATTTATTATGCAATGAAAGCAATTTGGAACAACTTTTGGATACACTCGGAAAGGAATTAGGAAAGCTTAAACTGTGGTTTGATTCAAACAAATTAACGCTCAATTTAAGTAAGACAAAATTTATCATTTTTAACAACCATCACAACAACTTAGTATCTAAACTCCGTGTAAATGGTGTAGAGATTGAAAGGGTATCCAAAATTAAATTTCTTGGAGTAATAATTGATAATAAACTGTCTTGGAAGTCACATATTAATTATATTAAAGGTAAAAAACCCAAAGATCTGAACAGCTACAGACCAGTGGCCCTGACGTCCCACATGATGAAGACCCTGGAGAGACTGCTCCTTGCTCACCTCCGCCCCCTGGTGGGACCAGCGATGGATCCACTCCAGTTCACCTACCAGCATGGCATTGGGGTGGAGGATGCAGTGATCTTCCTCCTTCACCATTCTCTGTCCCACCTGGAGAAGCCCGGGAATGTGGTGAGGATCATGTTCTTTGACTTCTCCAGTGCTTTCAACACCATCCAACCGATGATCCTGAAGGACAAGCTGCTGTACGCAGGGGTGGACCAGCACCTGTCATCATGGATCCTGGACTACCTCACAAACCGGCCACAGTTTGTGAGAACCCGGGACTGTGTGTCCGACACGATCATCGGTAGCACGGGGGCCCCCCAGGGAATGGTTTTGGCTCCCTTCCTGTTCACCCTTTATACTGCGGACTTCTCACACAACACAACACACTGCCATCTACAGAAGTTCTCTGACGACTCTGTGATCGTTGGCCTCATCTCCAACGGAGATGAAGCTGAGTACAGAGGGCTTATCCAGGACTTTGTGGACTGGTGCCATCGGAACTGCCTCCAGATCAACGCGAGGAAAACTAAGGAGCTGGTGGTGGACTGCCGCAGGCAAGGACAACCCCTCACAGCACCAGTAAATATACAGGGAACAGACATCGAGATGGTGACATCCTACAAGTACCTGGGTGTTCATCTGAACAATAAACTAGACTGGTCACACAATACCGACGCACTCTACAAGAAGGGACAGTGCAGGCTGTTCCTACTGAGGAGACTCAGGTCTTTTAGTGTACAAGGGGCGCTGCTGAAGTCATTCTATGACACGGTGGTGGCATCAGCCATCACTTTTGGAGTGGTCTGCTGGGGCAGTGGCATTACAGCAGCCGATAGGAAGAGACTGAACAAACTGATCAAGAAAGCTAGCTCTGTCCTGGGGCAGCGCCTTGACCCAGTGGAGGAGATGGGAGAGAGAAGGATGGTGGCTAAACTGTCATCTCTGCTGGAGTCCAAGTTCCACCCTATGCAGGACATACTGAATGCACTGAGGAGCTCATTTAGCAGCAGACTACATCATCCCAGGTGCACAACCGAGAGGTTTCGCAGGTCCTTCCTACCTACAGCTGTCAGACTGTACAACCTAAGCAGGGCTGCTCGCAGAGATAGCAAAAAGACGTGACAACCTAATAGTATTGAATGCAAAAGACGCAGTAGACTTACACAATGGTCCCCTCCGGTATACAACTAGGAAAATACCGGTCGCTATGGAGGGTGAGAATATGTATGAGTACATAATCATACCATGTAGGATAACTAAGTAGACGGTTATGCTGTTTCATTCCATCTAGCTACAATGCTCCGCACTGTGTGTGTTTATATATTTATATATTTATTCCATCTAGCAACAATGCTCCACACTGTGTGTGTTTATATATTTACATATTTATTCCATCTAGCTACAATGCTTCGCACTGTGTGTGTTTATATATTTACATATTTATTCCATCTAGCTACAATACTCCGCACTGTGTGTTTATATACTCATATATTTATTCCATCTAGCTACAATGCTCCACACTGTGTGTTTATATATTTATATATTTATTCCATCTAGCTACAATGCTCCGCACTGTGTGTCTATATATACACTACCGTTCAAAAGTTTGGGGTCACTTAGAAATTTCCTTATTTTTGAAAGAAAAGCACTTTTTTTCAATGAAGATAACTTTAAACTAATCAGAAATACACTCTATACATTGCTAATGTGGTAAATGACTATTCTAGCTGCAAATGTCTGGTTTTTGGTGCAATATCTACATAGGTGTATAGAGGCCCATTTCCAGCAACTATCACTCCAGTGTTCTAATGGTACAATGTGTTTGCTTATTGCGTCAGAATTCTCCAGATTACCTCAACAAATTAACAGCTAGAATGCCAAAGGTCTGCAATGCTGTAATTGCTGCAAATGGAGGATTCTTTGACGAAAGCAAAGTTTGAAGGAAAAAATTATTATTTCAAATACAAATCATTATTTCTAACCTTGTCAATGTCTTGACTATATTTTCTATTCATTTTACAACTCACGGTGGTAAATAAGTGTGACTTTTCATGGAAAACACAAAATAATTGTCTGGGTGACCCCAAACTTTTGAACGGTAGTGTATATATTTATATTTATATGTACATATGTATACTCGCTGCTCTTGTTTTTCTCTTGCCTTCTGATTGTTGCTCTGAGTGTTGCTATCCCTGTGCTGTTGCAATCCTGGAATTTCCCCATTGTGGGACTAATAAAGGCTTATCTTATCTTATCTTATCTTAAAATATCAAAATCAATCACAATACTACACAGAGTGAAATATTTGCTAAATCAACCCACACTATATACTTTGTATCAGTCATTAATACTCCCATACATGACATATTGTACTGAAATATGGGGAAATACATATAAAACAAACATATATCCAGTCTTTATGCTTCAGAAGAGAGCTATTAGAATACAACAAAGCTGCTTACAGGGAACCAACAAACCCACTTTTTCTTAAATTAAAAGCTCTCAAGTTGAAAGATCTGGTTGACTTTAAAGCGAGGTAGTTGGATCCAGGAAAAAAAAAAATTTTGCGTGCATGGAAAGAAAATCCTATAGACACATATAGCGCGATTGTCTGCGAGTGTGAATGACCTGTTCCACAAGCAAATGTACGTTTTTTGGTCCGTGGCTGTTTACGTTGGCCAGGATACTTCGTGCGCCGATGGGCTGTAGGGATCCTGTATTTTACATCCGGAAAAAAACAGTGAAAAGGGAACAGCAGGAAGAGCCATAGTATCGTTGTCTAATCATTTTATAACACATTTCACAACTAATAATAGAAACATTTCCACAAAAAATGTGCTATATTAACAACACGATCGCATTTTGCACACGGCTCGCTCTCCGGCGGCGGCCCCGAGAAGTAAACAAATACAGGGACACTTGAATTCTTTCGTCCCGAAAATATAATTTTTGAATATTAATTACAGCTAAACGGGAGCAGTTTCGATGCCGAAATTTCACATACAAATCCTAATATACGTGTTCTATACACCATCGGCATGTACAATGCTTGGACAATTTAAACAAAAACTAAAGGAAGAAATACTCCAAACATATATACAAGATGACACGTAAAATCACATAAGAATTATCATATTCAGTCTGTGTTGTGCTGTTGCTTAGTTTTTTGTCACGTTTTGTCTTAGCTTTGTTCTGAATTGTAATTGCTCTTATTTTGTTTTTCTTTTGAATTCTTGGATGGAATATGGGTGGGCAATATAAGCTGCAGCTTCAGCCATCACCCATTTCGGATAACTTATGTTGAACTGTATAATCCGAGTAGTTACTGTTTAATTTGACCTTGTTAGATTTTTTTCCCCCTTTGTTATATTATTCTGTTCCTTTCTTTTAATCTTTACTTTTAATCTATCCAAAATAAAGATTCATATAAAGAAAGCTGATTTGAACTGAATGTCATAAATCGCCCTTTTCAAGGGCGGACTGAAGATGCCAAATGCAGACTGTGAGTTTTGTACACTTATTAAGGACAAACACAAAAAAATCAAACACGCACACTTACAGAGAAACACCTGGAGGATAACAACGGATGGGGACTCCATCCGGGAATGAGAAGACATAGAATTAACGTCTAGGTTACAAAGTAAGAAAAACAAACAGAGACTCCATCTGGAGATGAGGAAGACATAATATTAACGTCTAGATCACAAAAGAGCACTGCAAAGAATGAAATAAGCCGCAGAGTTTAAATAGATATGAACCAACAATCAGCAGGTGTGGGTACATGAGTAAGGAAATAATCAGGTGAACAGGTGACAGCTGTCAAAGCCCGCGAACAGGTTTTGACAGCAGGAAGTGAGTACACGGCGCTGTCACAACAAAAGCACAAAGGGATATGGCACAAGAAGCTAGCTAAGAATATGAAACGATAAAAAATGAGAAACAAACCGGATGATACATCAAGAGACTAAGGTGAGAACAAGATAAAGACAAAAACCAAACGATGCAAATAATACAAGTATCAAAGATACAAAAACAGGACTAGAGGAAAGGTGAGGGTGGCTCAGTCAAAACAGGCAGATAATATAAATAATACAAAACCAAATGATTATGGATGCATAGGATAAATAACAAAGTAGCATTGCTAAGAACAAAAACTTTCATAACTGAAGCAACTGACAAATTCGAGTCACATGATACATCCAAAACCAACATGAAGTCAATAATAACCCAGAAATGAGGAAATACAGGAAATAATCAGAAATGAACAGAAAGTATGTGCTCAGCATCATGACACTGACAGTCGGTTTTGATTCATTTTCAAAATCAGTCAGCCATAAACCAGATGATATATCGGGAAAGCGTGCACCAGTAAACAAGTGTTGAGAAACAGACAACAGAGACCCATGACCTGAACTACAGTGTAAACTCTAGCAGGTAAAGCTAGCATGTCATAGTGCAATCACAACAAATTATACAAGACAGGGAGTGTAGTTAAGGCATAGTCAAACATCCCCAAGTGAAATTTTATCACAAAATAACCACCCATAGTGGTTTTGACATTAACCAAACATTACCTACTGCTGTTTCACTTTAAAAACATCTCAGTCTTGATCTTGGTGCTGTACATTTGTCGTCATCATCATCCAGTTCTCCTTATTCTCCTCTTTATCCTTTTCTCAATATTTTGCCTTTTGAGTTGTGTATTAGTGAGAGTTCTTTGTCTTGCATGCAAACTGTGGCAATCCTCTTAACAGTGAAACAGAAGGAAGTCATGTGCCACTCAGCACTGAGAGGTAGGAACTGGCTCACAGATCAAAAGGCCTTTCGGGCACGGCTGCTGAGGTTCAACATTTCACTTTGACAAGCTACCAATTCAGCTAAGAATAGTAACAGCCAATCATTTTGACAGTCTGTGACTTAGGTGGCTTTTGAAACACTCAAGTTACATTTAAATGATACTACACTAAAGCGGATGTAGTTTCAGATTTGTAGATATCAAATGGGAGCTTTCATAGCATGATTTATTTTTTGTTACCAGTGAAAACTGCTATAAATACCACACAGGTCTATGTTAAAAGCTTTAATCGGCTTAATGCATAGTGTAAGACTGAACAAGACAAAGGGTGGTGGTGGTGGGGCTGTCATCATCAAGAGCAGATGCAATCTGATAACATAAAATACACGTTGACACTACCCAGAAGAGCTGTAACCATGATAACAAAATGGAAATGGATCACTTTGTTGCCACAGTGGTCGAGTGAGCTGTAGAGAGAAAGAGAAGGAAAGGAACAGTGGGAACATGAATTAGGGAGCGAGCGATACAGAGACCCGAGATTTAATAGTAGCCAGGGACATTCTGAACGTGAAGCAGCAACAGAGCTACACGTAATTATCCAGATGAGCTAAGCTTCCGCTCTTGGTGTAATTATTACCATTGTGCTGGGAGAGAGTTTAAAATCACTGATACAGTAATAATGTTACAGTGATTTTAATGAGTCCCAAGCAGATACAGTGCATCTGGAAAGTATTCACAGTGCTTCACTTTTTCCACATTTTATGTTACAGCCTTATTCCAAAAGGGATTAAATTCATTTTTTAAATCAAAATTCTACACAATACCACGTAATGACAACTTGAAAAAAGTTTTTTTTGAGATTTTTGCAAATTTATTAAAAATAAAAAACTAAGAAATCACATGTACATAAGTATTCACAGCCTTTGCCATGAAGCTCAAAATTGAGCTCAGGTGCATCCTGTTTCCACTGATCATCCTTGAGATGTTTCTACAGCTTAATTGGAGTCCACCTGTGGTAAATTCAGTTGATCGGACATGATTTGGAAAGGCACACACATGTCTATATAAGGTCCCACAGTTGACACTGCATGTCAGAGCACAAACCAAGCATGAAGTCAAAGGAATTGTCTGTAGACCTCCAAGACAGGATTGTCTCGAGGCACAAATGTGGGGAAGGGTACAGAAAAATTTCTGCTGCTTTGAAGGTCCCAATGAGCACAGTGGCCTCCATCATCCATAAATGGAAGAAGTTCAGAACCACCAGGACTCTTCCTAGAGCTGGCTGGCCATCTAAACTGAGCAGCTGGGGGAGAAGGGCCTTTGTCAGGGAGCTGACCAAGAACCCGATGGTCACTCTGTCAGAGCTCCAGCGTTCCTCTGTGGGGAGAGGAGACCCTTCCAGAAGGACAACCATCTCTGCAGCAATCCACCAATCAGGCCTGTATGGTAGAGAGGCCAGACGGAAGCCACTCCTTAGTGAAAGGCACATGGCAGCCCACCTGGAGTTTGCCAAAAGGAACCTGAAGGACTTTCAGACCATGAGAAACAAAATTCTCTGGTTTGATGAGACAAAGATTGATCTCTTTGGTGTGAATGTCTGGCGTCATGTTTAGAGGAAACCAGGCACCACTCATAGCTACGCCAATGGTGGAGGTAGCATCATGCTGTGGGGATGTTTTTCAGCGGCACAAACTAGGAGACTACTGTAGTCAGGATAGAGGCAAAGATGAATGCAGCAATGTACAGAGACATCCTGGATGAAAACCTGCTCCAGAGTGCTCTTGACCTCAGACTGAGGCGACGGTTTATCTTTCAGCAGAACAACGACCCTAAGCACACAGCCAAGATATCAAAGGAGTGGCTTCAGAACAACTCTGTGAATGTCCTTGGGTGGCACAGCCAGAGCCCAGACTTGAATCCAATTGAACATCTCTGGAGAGATCTGAAAATGGCTGTGCACCAGCACTTCCCATCCAACCTGATGGATTTTGAGAGGTGCTGCAAAGAGGAATGGGCGAAACTGCCCACAGATAGGTGTGCCAAGCTTGTAGCATCATATTCAAAAAGACTTGGGGCTGTAATTGCTGCCAAAGGTGCATCTACAAAGTATTGTGCAAAGGCTGTTTCTTAATTTTTTATTTTTAATAAATTTGCAAAAATCTCCAAAAAAAAAAACTTCTTTCACATTGTCATTACAGGGTATTGTGTGTAGAATTTTGAGGAAAAAAATGAATTTAATCCCTTTTGGAATAAGGCTGTAACAAAACAAAATATTTAAAAAGTGAAGCGCAATGAATACTTTCTGGATACACTGTACTACATCTTGATAATTTCAGAGAAAAATGTGAAATTAGGTTTGAAGTGAAACAGAAAGGACTGCTGTAGCATTCTAATATCATTCCAACTCTTTAGAATTTTGTTTTATTTTTCTAAATGTGACAGGTCACATATGAAATAAATACAGTACAAACTGATTTTTTATGATCTACATACTGGACATAATACAAACTAGTAAGCAGTTGTGGCCTAATTGCTAGGGATGTGGACTGGTGACCAGAGGGGCGCCAGTTTAATCCCTGGACCGGCAGGATCAGATCTGGGTGGGACAGAAAACATAGCAGTGTTTGCCCCAACCTCATTAACCCCACTGTGGTGCCAGTGAACAAGGCCTTTAACCCCAACTGCTCCAGTGGAGCTGCTCAGTGGCCACAGGTCAGTCTGTGGGCAGCACGGTGGTGCAGTGGTTAGCACTGTTGCCTTACAGCTAGAAGGTTCCTGGTTCAAATCCCCAGGCTGGCAGGGGTTGGAACCTTTCTGTGTAGAGTTTGCATGTTCTCCCTGTGCTGCGTGGGTTTACTCCGGGGGCTCCGGTTTCCTCCCACAATCCAAAGACATGCATGTTAGGTTAATTGGCTGTTCTAAATTGTTCCTGGATATCTGTTTCCTATAGGCCCTTAGAATAGAGGGTTAGTACTAGTGAAAGCGCTTTGAGTGGTCTTTGTGACTAGAAAAGCGCTATATAAGTGTAGGTTAGTTAGATATTGGGTTGTGAATGTGTTTGTGAACAGGGTGTCCTTGAAAAAAAAAAGAGGTTCTCAATGGACCTTCCCTGTATAAATAAAGGTTTTATACACACACACACACACACACACACACACACACACTTCAGACACCACTTCTAGTTCAAATTGCTGATGGTATTCACAGCTTCAAATATAAATAAATACATGTATTTATTTATTTAGAATTGAAGCTGTGAATACCATCAGCAATTTGAACTAGAACAGTGGTGCCTGAAGCAACACATATTTTCCCTTTTTTGTATGTCGATTTCTTTATTTCCACAAGATTAAAACATAAAGGGAACACAGATAAGGCTTCCTAGTCCACTATAGTCAAGTTAGCCTACAAAAAGCATAAATATATATATAGCCTCCCATGGAGTTGTTACCAATAAAGTTAATCCCTTCCACAGCATGCGAGACGGCGCCTATCTCCGTTTCCCTGACCCTAGGTCACACAGCTACTGTGAGTAGTGAAAGCTGCAGTGGGAGGGGTCAGTCCTCTGGTAGCTCTGTGCGTTAACTTTCCTTTCCCTATTCTATTATGCTGAGCACCAAGCTAGAAGGCGGAAAGTACCATTTTTATACGGTCTTTGGTATGACCTGGCCGGGATTTGAGCCCATGGCCTCCCGGTGGTGGGGCGGATGCTCTACCAACTAGGCCACCACTCCAGTTGTTACCAATAAAGATTAAAGAATTAAAAATAAAAGCTCACATGATGTCTGGAAAAAAATTGGAGATATTTATGATATGGACCATAAACACATGATGTCCTTTGAGGAAATTGTTACCAAATACAATATAGCCCATATCCACTTCTTATAAATTTTTACAAGTGAGAAATTTTGTCAATACAACAAAAATCCTTATCTATTCCACCCATGAGTAAATTAGATGAGATGATGACGATGTTGAAGAACAGTAAGGTGAAGGGCCTAATCTCTAAAATATATAAACGTCTGGTTGATGAGTCCTCTGAATCATCAGTTGGATGGCTTCAGGCCTGGAGAGATGATCTGCAGAACAATATCACCACTGAGGAGTGGGAGACAGCTTGTGCCAAGGCCCAATCTCAGACAGTTAACACACACCTTAAACTTTTACAGTATAACTGGTTAATGCGCACGTATCTGACCCCAGAAAAACTGAATAAATTCAACAGTGCCATCCCAGATGTCTGTATAAAATGTGGAAATGACAAAGGTACACTCCTTCATTGTCTGTGGCAGTGTTCTCAAATCCAAATATTCTGGGTGGAAGTGAACCAACACATACAGCAAATATTAAATATCCAAATACCTTTGGATCCCAAACTTTTTATATTGAATATACTGTATGCCCCATAACTTTCAAGATAAGAAGGGCACAAAAGACAATCCTAGAATTGAGCTTGCTGCTGGGTAAAAGGGTTATTGCCTTAACATGGAAGGAGGTGAACAGGCCAACTACAGGCAGGTGGCTTTATGAGCTGACTACAACTTTGCCCTTGGAAAAAATTACCTACTCCATTAAGAACAGACAATCAACATTTGACAGTATATGGGGTCCCTTTATTCAATATTTAGAAAGAGCTGACCTGTCCCATGCCATCCAATCACCTGATGTTGATCAACAGAGTGGTCATCTGCAGTTCACCTGAAGAACAGTTATTGTAGTTTCTTGACTTTGGTTTTATTTAATATTACTTTAATCCAAATGTCCCAAGCAACTGTATATATTCTTTGAATGTTTTAATATGTGCTCTTTTTCTTTTCTTTCTCTTTCTGTTGTTGTTTTTTTTAGTCTTATATATCGTTTATCACTTTATTTGTGTATCCATGCATGTCGGGGGGGGGGGGGGTTGAAATGTGTGCTTGGCATGTTGTTCAAGCATGTGTAATGTTCAATATGTTGGAAAAAAAATAAAGACAGTAGTCACGGTTACATGGGCAAAATTTCTTCAATCTGGTTACAATTCAGATCAGAACTTTACTGTTTACATGGAACCTGAAAAAGCTGATCTGATGAGGACGTGCGTTTCCATGTCACATGTTTGAACGGACTAAATCATTTTAACATGTGCACATCGACATTTCGACATTCCGAAAATAGTAGAAGAAGAAGCAACTTCCGGTGTAAACAAGCCCCGTTTCGTGTCTTTCTCTTTTTGAAATGGACCTGTATTGTGTTATTCAGACTGTACTTTTGCTTCTGTTGGTCTCCGTAATGAAGCTACAAGTACATATTTCTGCATATGACAAACAGAGGGAGACAGCAGGACGATACAGACCAGTTTTGTTTTACTCCCGCTATGTCTTCCGCTAGCTGCTGTTAAGGCGGAAATACGTCACGTCGACATGTGGCTGACGTACAGACATGCACAGTAAACATATTTTCTGCCCAACCTTCAGAATAAGTGACCATGTTTACATGGACACAAGTAACCAGATTAAAAGCCTGATCAGAATAAAAATGCTTCATGTAAACATGCCAATCTGAATATTCTGACCCGATCACGCTCATTCGGATCAAAATTTCATTCCGATTGAGACGGGTGGTGTTAGGTATGGGATATTGGGATCTATTTTATTTCATTGTTGCGCATTGATAGTTCTTGTATAAAGTAATACGCGCATGCGCACTAGGATGTAATGAGTCCAAGTTCAGTTCAATAAAATGGAAGCTGAGTCTCGGCTCCTAAAAAAACGCACTTACGGTGTCTGTGCTTATTGTGGCACATCCAAGGTTGAATGTGTGTGTGTAAAGTAACAAAGGAGTAACTGCATACACAACAATTGGCGATGAGGACGGGATCTGTGAATGGATATTCCGACACGGAGAGGACACGAGTCGTCGTGAGTGTGACTGTTGACTGTGATAAAAGCTAACTCATTGCAACTCGAAGTGTACACAGAGAGTACAAACCCGACGGTTAATACGGCACCAACCATGGCGGGGATAATTGGGAGAATGGACAGTTTTGATAGCGCATCGGAGGACTGGACAACATACGTGGAAAGGTTGGATCAGTACTTTGTGGCAAACGACATTCCTAACGACAAAAAGGTAGCGGTACTGCTTAGTGTAATGGGAGCTAAGACATACAACTTGCTACGCAGTTTGTTGACCCCAGACAAACCGGCAGATAAGACGTACAAAGACATCGTCACTGTTTTAGAGGCGCATTTGAATCCGAAGCCTCTCGTCATTGCCGAACGTTTTAAATTCCATAAACGGAATCAGTTAAAAAGAGAGTCTATTGTTGAATTCGTGGCAGAGTTGAGAAGACTGTCTGAACATTGTTCGTTTGGAAGAAATCTGTCAGACGCATTGCGAGATAGATTCGTGTGCGGACTGCACAACGAAAGCATACAAAAGAGACTGTTAACAGAAAAAGATCTGACATTGAAACGTGCCATTGAAGTCGCCACGTCACTGGAAGCAGCTGCTAAAGGCGCTACCGAGCTGCAGCAGCAGATGGCGCAAGAATGCCATGTTCACGAATGCAACATGCACAGCATAGACGAAAGACAACAGAAAAAGGATGCATGCTATCGCTGTGGAAAGAAATCACACGCTCCACCTGAATGTTGGTTTAAAGATAAGGAGTGCAACAAGTGCCATAAAACAGGTCACATACAGAAAGTGTGCAAAACGAAAGTGAAAGATACAGTGAAGGAGAAAAAGTTCCACAAATTTAAAAATAAACAAAAAGACATGCATGACATTGAAACTTGCTCATCTGATTCAGACAGTGCACAAGATTTAGCTTGCTTTGATGTCTGCTCATTGAAAAGACCCAACAGGGGAATCATATGGGTTTCACCCAAAGTGGAAGGAAAAACACTGACTATGGAATTGGATACTGGATCTGCATTGTCAGTCATGTCTAAGAAGGATTACCGGGCACACTTCTCACATCTGCAATTGCAATCTACAGATGTAATGCTCAAAACTTACACAGCGGAGCGCGGAGCCCCAATGGGCGTGATCAATGTGAATGTGCACTATGGCGATCAACAGTGTGCACTGCCCCTGTATGTTATTGAGAGAGGGGGTGCGCCCCTGTTTGGCCGTGAATGGCTTCGTGAAGTACAATTGGATTGGCAGTCAATTAAAGAAATGCAAGCCACAGTGACCAAAAAGCGGAGCAATGGCTCTACAAATGAAAAATTGAACAAAATACTTCAAAATGCAGGAGAAGTTTTTCAAGATGGCATAGGCAAACTAAAACATCTGAAAGCCCAGATTGTTCTGAATGACGACGCTGTACCCAAATTCCACAAGGCACGTACAGTTCCATACGCTCTCCGGCCCAAGGTGGAAAATGAACTTCAAAGGTTGGAAAATGAGGGCATCCTATCGAAAGTGGACTGGTCTGAATGGGCAACGCCAATAGTGCCAGTGGTAAAGGGTAATGGCTCAGTACGCATCTGCGGTGATTTTAAGGTGACAGTCAATCCGGTCTTGAAGGTGGAACAGTACCCTCTACCGCGAATTGACGACATCTTCGCAGCGCTGGGCCAGGGTAAGCGATTTTCCAAGATTGACCTTGCACAAGCGTACTTACAGATGGAGATGGAGGAGTCGTCCAAAAAGTACTTGACCATCAACACCTCCAAAGGTCTCTATCAGTACAACCGCCTGGTCTTCGGCATCGCTTCAGCGCCAGCAATCTGGCAGAAGGCAATGGATCAAGTCCTACAAGGCATACCGAATACACAGTGCTATTTGGATGACATAGTGATCACGGGCGCTAACGACAACGAACATCTGGAAAATCTTGAAAAAGTGCTCCAAAGACTGAATGAATTTGGATTACATGCCAACAAAGCAAAATGTGAATTCTTCCAGGATGACATTGAATACTGTGGCCACAAAATTGACAAAAACGGGCTACACAAATGCAAAGACAAAATTGACGCTGTTTTGAAGGCCCCACCACTACAAGATGTCTCTCAATTGAGATCTTTCTTGGGCCTGGTTAACTATTACAGGAAATTCTTGCCCAACCTGTCCTCAGTGCTACACTCATTGAATTCCCTACTCCAACAGGGCACTAAGTGGCACTGGTCCCAGGACTGTGAAAAGGCCTTCAAGCAAGCAAAGCAGTTGGTGACCTCAGACAACGTGTTGACACACTATGACCCCGAAGTGCCGCTCAAGCTTGCATGCGATGCTTCCCCTTCCGGAATTGGAGCCGTGCTATCACACCGGTTCACTGACGGAACAGAGCGACCAATAGCATTTGCCTCCCGATCGCTGAATGCAGCTGAGCGTAACTATGCGCAAATTGACAGAGAAGCTCTTAGTTTGGTCTGGGGAGTGAAAAAGTTCAATCAGTATCTATACGGAAAGCACTTTACCCTCCTCACAGATCATAAGCCTTTAGTTTTAATCTTTAATCCAGCTAAGGGAGTACCAGCCATGGCCGCTGCTCGACTGCAACGGTGGGCCTTGTTTTTGAGTGCTCACACCTACAGCATTGAGTACAAAGGCACACTTCACCATGGGAACGCTGACGGGTTGTCCCGGTTGCCACTACAAGTCGCACCGCCAATTAAGACCAAGGAAGCGGTGGACATGTTCCAGATGACACAAGTGGATCCCCTACCAGTCACAAGTGAGGAGATCGCACGAGAGACAGGCCGCGACCCTGTCTTGTCTAGAGTCTATGAGCTGACACTGAAAGGCTGGCCACGCAAGGGTGACTCATCCTTACCGGGCTATTCCAGTCGCCGTGAACAGCTCACAGTGCATCAAGGATGCATTTTGTGGGGGGCGAGGGTAGTGATACCACAGAAGCTGCGCCAGAGGGTTCTCTCAGTGCTACACGAGGGACACTTAGGTGTGGTGAAAATGAAACACCTCGCAAGAAGCTTCGTATGGTGGCCTGGAATTGATGGACAGATCGAGGACATTGCAAAGACATGCTACGGGTGTCAGCAGACCCAAAAGACTCCACCAACAGCCCCACTGCATGTGTGGGAATGGCCTACAAAACCATGGCAACGGGTTCACATCGACTATGCGGGCCCTTTCATGGACCGCATGTACCTGGTCGTAGTTGATGCGCATTCAAAGTGGCCTGAGGTTTTCTGCACAAAAACAGCAACCTCTGCAAAGACAGTTGAACTCTTACGGGCCCTGTTCTCACGCATAGGCCTTCCGCATCAGATTGTGAGTGATAACGGAACACCTTTCACTTCTGAAGAGTTTCAGCGCTTTGTTAAAAGGAATGGCATACAACACACCACCATTGTGCCATATCATCCAGCTTCTAACGGCCAAGCGGAACGTTTCATTCAGACTTTCAAACAGTCTATGAAGGCCATGGATAAGGACTGTGCATCGCTACAGCAGAAGATTGCAAACTTTCTGCTGGCCTATCGCAACAGTACACACGCAATAACAGGACAGACACCTGCCATGCTCTTCCTAGGGCGTCCCCTGCGCTCACGCTTAGACTTATTGAAACCCAGTCTACAGCAACGTGTACAGAGAAAACAGACGGAATCTGCTCTCCGATCCCAGACGCGCTCACTGCGTACCTTCCAAGTGGGACAACAGGTGATAGCCAAAGACTACCGCAGCAAAGGACAAAAGTGGCAGCCTGGTACCATCGTGTCACAGACAGGACCGTTAACCTACGAGGTGAAAATCGGGCCAGACCTACTGTGGCGTAGACACGTGGATCAGCTGTTGGATGCATCTGGAGCAACCAACATGGATGCCAACGCTACACCATTCCAGGGTGACTTTCAGTTCAGTGACGAAGATCAAGCCACAGGCGGGCCTGAAGCCGATGCAGGTGATACTGCACCAGTCCCTGCTGTTCCTCAAAATCCTGCTGCCGACGCTCCACCAGAGAGGCGCTATCCAGAGAGAATTCGGAGACCTCCAGAGCGATTCCAGGACTGAAATGGGTTATGGTAGAATGAGAGTAGATAGGTTAGATGTATTTAGTTATGATTAATACTTACTCAGGTAAACAACCTTTAGTTAGTGGGGATATCAATGCTGGAAGGGAGGAGTGTTAGGTATGGGATATTGGGATCTATTTTATTTCATTGTTGCGCATTGATAGTTCTTGTATAAAGTAATACGCGCATGCGCACTAGGATGTAATGAGTCCAAGTTCAGTTCAATAAAATGGAAGCTGAGTCTCGGCTCCTAAAAAAACGCACTTACGGTGTCTGTGCTTATTGTGGCACATCCAAGGTTGAATGTGTGTGTGTAAAGTAACAAAGGA
Organism: Pholidichthys leucotaenia; assembly: GCA_020510985.1. Lineage (NCBI taxonomy): Eukaryota > Metazoa > Chordata > Actinopteri > Cichliformes > Pholidichthyidae > Pholidichthys > Pholidichthys leucotaenia. The sequence continues at coordinate 291,017,892 of CM035838.1, forward strand.
GTAACGGCATACACAACAGGTGGGTTATGCCGATTGTTAATCCGAATGGTGCGCATGAAAACACTTATTCCGAAGGTTGGGCAGAGAATATGTTTACTGCGCATGTCTGTACACCAGCCACACATCGACGTGATGTATTTCCGCCTTAACAGCAGCTAGCGGAAGACATCCCGGGAGTAAAACAAAACTAGTCTGTATCGTCCTGCTGTCTCCCTCTGTTCGTCATATGCAGAAGTATGTACTTGTAGCTTCATTGCGGAGACCAGCAGAAGCAAAAGCACAGTCTGAATAACACAATACAGGTCCATTTCAAAAAGAGAAAGACACAAAGCCGGGCTTGTTTACACCGGAAGTTGCTTCTTCTTATACTATTTTTGAAATGTCGAAATGTCGACGTGCGCATGTCAAAATGATTTAGTCTGTTCAATTGTGTGACACATGGAAACGCACATCCTAATCGGATCAGCTTTTTCAGGATCCATGTAAACAGTAAAATTCTAATCGGAATTGTAATCAGATTGAAGAAATTTTGCCCATGTAACCATGGCTAGTGTTTATATGCGCACCATTCGGATTAACAAACGACATAACCCACCCATCTCAATCGGAATGAAATTTTGAGCCGAATGAGTGTGTTCGGGTCAGAATATTCAGATTGGTGTGTTTACATGAAGCATTTTTATTCCGATCAGGCTTTCAATCCGGTTACCTGTATCCATGTAAACATGGCTACTGCTGGGGAAAAAAAACTTGCATGATAAAAACTGATTTTACCAAAATAAGGCTGCGTGTCCACCAAGTGCTGATGAGGATGCAGCACTCCAAAAGTTGAACTTTTTTTTCCAATTTTCAGCACCCTGAGCACAGGTACTAAAAACGCTCATCGCTGAGAGTATTTTTGTTCCAAGGGTGCTGAACACATTAAATGCTGGACTACACACACGCTTAACAGAAAATAAACACTCAGCGGAAAACAAAATGCACTTGGTGGACATGCAGGCTAAAAGTGCAAGTCTGTTAGCTAAAATAGAAGAAGCAGGATCATATCATTATTACCCTGTCCATGAACATGCTGGTTAAAGCAGCGGAGGTAGAGTGTAGAGGACCCCTGTCAAAGTCAGGAATCCAGCAGCCCCCCATTAGAACTTTCATGGATGACCTGACAGTCACTACTACATCAGTGCCTGGCAGTAGGTGGATTCTCCAAGGCCTGGAAAAACTTATTTCCTGGCCAAGAATGAACTTCAAGCCTTCAAAGTCTAGATCCATGGTCCTGAAAAGAGGGAAAGTGGTGGACATGTTCCGTTTCCGTCTGGATGGCACTGTGATACCATCTATCGCAGAGAAACCAGTCACAAGCCTAGGGAAGGTCTTTGACTGCAGTCTCTGGGACACCTATCATCTATCCAAACTACCATCAGGAAACTGGAAGCATGGCTGTCGACTGTGGATAGGTCTGGCCTTCCCGGCAGGTTCAAGACTTGGGTGTACCAACATGGCATTCTGCCCTGTATCCTCTGGCCTCTACTGGTGTACGAGGTGCCTCTGTCTAAAGTGGAGACCCTGGAAAGGAAGATCAGCTCCTACCTTCCAAGATGGCTGGGTTTACCACATAGCTTTAGTAGTGCTGTGCTTTATGTTAGGAGCAACAAACTCCAGCTTCCTATCAGCAGTTTGAAAAAGGAGTTCAAGGTCTCCCACACAAGAGAAGCACTAGCCTATTGTGAGTCTAGAGACTTGAGAGTGGCAGCAGCAGGCATTGTGGTGAGGACAGGTTGGAAGTGGAGAGCTCAAGAGGGGTTGGAGCTTGCAGAATCTTGAGGCACAAAGCTCTGGTGGGCACAGTGGTAATAGGATGTGTAGGGCTGGGCTCCATCCCACAGCCGCGCTATGATAAAAGTCCAGGGAAAGGGCAAACGCCAGTTAATCCTGCAGGAGGTGAGAATAGACGTTGAAGAAGCGAGGACTAGCACAATGATAGGCATGCGGCAGCAGGGGGCATGGACAAAATGGGAGGGATCAGCGGAGAAGAAGCTGACCTGGAATGACATGTGGCATGCAGAACCTCAGCGCATCCAATTTATGCTCCGAGCAGTATATGATGTGCTACCCAGTCCAGCAAACCTGCATACCTGGGGCAAGAACAAGCTGCCAACGTGTCCTCTCTGCCCAGGAAAGGGCACGCTTGAACACATCCTCAACAGCTGCCCAACAGCTCTTGGTAAGGTGCTAAAGTGTGTAGTGGAGACCATCTCCAGCTCTGTGACCAACAATAAGCAGGTTGGTAATCAAAGGAAACTCACCTTTGTTAGAGCTGGAGAGAGGCCCCAACCACAGCTTAGATCATCAGCAAGCCTGCTCTCTTCAGCTTCAGACTAGGACCTGTGAACTGACTTGGGCAAGCAGCTTAAGTTCCCTGACTACGTAACACCAACATCTCTTAGGCCAGATGTGGTACTTACATCTTCCTCTTCCAGGCAGGTCATGTTAGTAGAGCCCTCAGTTCCCTGGAAGGAGCGCATGGAATAGGCCAATGAACGCAAATGGCTCAAATGCCAAGAACTGGTAGAACAGTGCCAGAGAAATGGTTGGAGAGCATACTGTGAGCCCATAGAGGTGGGATGTCGAGGCTTTGCTGCCCGCTCCCTGTGCAAAATTTACACTCTCCTTGGCATCAAAGCAGCTGCTAAAAGGAAGGCCATCAATTCTGCCACCGAGGCTGCAGAAAGAGCCTCTCAGTGGCTATGGATTAAGAGGTCTGAATTGTGGGCCAATGCTGCTGGGACACAAGTCAGGGTCTGATCAGCCCTGGCTGGGTCGCCTGATTAAGGGTGTCTGATGTTGTGAGACCCGAAACACCTGATGACATCAGGAAACATCACTGATGATGCATCCCGCTGCATCCATGGGTGTATCTATTCACCTATACAGTTCTCATGTTAGGTGTTAGTCATTAGGAAAACAGCCATGGATGTGAGCACTCCCAGAATAGGGCTGTGCGATATGACCAAAATTTCATATCACAATATAAGTAATCTTATTTGATGGTAACAATATACGTTTCTGTAAATTCTATAGTTTATATATGATAACCAGGAGCCAGGAGCCAGGAGCGGCACTGGGGTTAAGCTCCCAGTGCTCATAAATGCTCCTTATGGCGTGCGTCTCGAAAAGCCTCTGACAACTAAGTCCAACTCCTAGCCTGCCCGTGCGGTTTAGTCTCTAAGCCTGGCGGAACTGCTTTTACTAATAGGAGAAGGGGCGAGGGAGGATCTCTGGCGCCTTAAAACCAGATGCTTCGGGTAGATGGTGGCTCGTCAACCTGGGAAGGTAGCCCATCTAGGGGAAGGTAAACCCTGATTTCAAACCACCGCTGCCTTGCGGCACACCCGGTCACGGGAAAGGCTTCGGGAGTCAACCCTAAGGAAAAATCCGGAGTCGGAGTCCCTAAGGCAGCTCTCTGTTGTGCTCAACATCGTTCTGGCAGCTCCTGCGACGGCGCTGGTGCCAAACTGTAGCAGCCCTGCTGTTCCTTTGGATTCATCAGTGATGTGGAGATGGGAGACATGCTGCATGGGCAACATCTTGTCCTCCATATCTTCCTGCCCAGGCTTGAATCCTACCAATGCCCAACGCTGGAAGGTAGAAAACACCGGATCACTGGAGAGGACACTCCAGCTTCGCCTTTGGCGTAGACAAAACACGGGGAATGACAGTTACCGGTTATAAGCCACCATTCAATTGGCGTAGAGCGCGGCGCCAGGGGTTGTTCCCGATGGTGGGAGGGATCATTGGATCCCACTGGACAGCTACCGCCCGCCTCAAGCTGGGCAGCCCCCAGCCAATAAGGTGTTGTCCCGCCACAGCTTGCTTTCCTCATTGGGTGCATGGGGATGAGGAGAAGTCCGAACAGCAGGCTGAGAACCTTCGCACCAGGCAAGACAAAAAAACAAAAGAGACCAACTCTAAAACTGGGAACTTGGAACGTCCGCACTATGATGACAGGACTCGCTGCTAACCTCAAGGACATGAACGACACCAGGAAGACTGCCATCATCAATAATGAGCTGAAGAGACTGGAAGTGGATATCTCCACTCTCCAGGAAACACGGTTGGCTGACGCAGGCACACTGAGAGAGAAGGACTACACGTTCTACTGGCAGGGAAAGGGCAGTGACGAACACAGGGAACACGGAGTGGGTTTCGCAGTGAAGAACACCTTGCTGAAGATGGTGGAACCGGGCAGCAATGGCTCTGCACGACTCCTCACCCTCCGCCTGAACACCACTCAAGGCCCAGTCACCCTCGTCAGTGTGTATGCCCCAACACTGACAGCCACACCAGAGGCAAAAGAAGAGTTCTACGAGAATCTCGCAACAACTGTCAGGATCATCCCCAACTCTGAACAACTCATTCTCCTTGGAGACTTCAATGCCAGAGTGGGTGCTGACCACGACTCCTGGCCCTCCTGTCTTGGACCATTTGGCGTGGACAGAATGAACGACAATGGACAGAGGCTGCTCGAGTTCTGCACATATCACGATCTGTGCATCTCAAACTCGGTCTTCAAGACCAAGCCCCAACACAAGGTTTCCTGGCGACATCCGCGCTCTAAGCACTGGCACCAGCTGGACTTGATCCTACCAGGCGCACCTCACTGAAGAACGTGCTAATCACCCGTTCATTCCAGAGTGCAGATTGCGACACAGACCATTCACTGGTGTGTTGCAAGGTCAAGCTGCAGCTGAAGAAATTCCATCGTGCTTGACAGCCTGGAAAGGCACGGATTGACACCAGAAAGATGGCCCAACCAGAACTTGTTGAGCAGTTTGCCTCCACCTTTGAGAAGGAACTTGGTGTACCACAAGGAGGAGAATCTGCAAAGCAGAAGTGGGAAGAGCTGCGAAACACCATCCACCGCACAGCCTTGGCTACCTTTGGGAGGAAGACCTCGAAGTCACAGGACTGGTTTGATGCCAAGTTGACCGAGATGACCCCCGTCATTGAAGCCAAGCGCTCAGCACTTGCTGAGTACAAGAAGTACCCAAACGAGAAGAATCTCCAGATTCTCAGGGCTGCGAGAAGCAAAGTTCAGCAGACTGCTCGGCGTTGTGCCAACGAGTACTGGACTCAGCTCAGCCAAGACATTCAAACCGCTGCCATAACAGGGAACATCCGTGGTATGTACGATGGCATCAAGAAAGCACTTGGTCCGGCTCAGAGCAAGACGGCCCCCCTCAAATCCTCCACTGGGGAGATGATCACAGAAAAGAACAAGCAGATGGAGAGATGGGTGGAACACTACTCCGACCACTACTCTAGACAGAACACCGTGACACCGTCAGCCCTTGATGCCATCGACTACCTGCCATCCATGGACGAACTTGACGCTGAGCCAACCATCGACGAACTCAGCAAGGCCATTGATAGCTTGGCCGCTGGCAAGGCACCCGGCAACAACGGCATACCCCCCGACCTGATCAAGCACTGCAAGACCGCCCTACTGCTGCCATTGCATGACGTCCTCTGCCAGTGCTGGAAGGAAGGTGCCATACCACAGGACATGAGGGATGCCAAGATCATCACCCTCTACAAAAACAAAGGGGAGAGAAGCGACTGCAACAACTACAGGGGCATCTCCCTCCTCAGCGTTGTTGGCAAAGTCTACGCACGAGTTGTTCTCGTTCGTCTACAGAAGCTTGCCGAACGTGTCTACCCCGAGTCTCAGTGTGGCTTCCGCGCTGAGCGATCGACGGTAGACATGATATTCTCCATCCGCCAACTCCAGGAGAAATGCAGAGAACAGAACATGCCCCTGTACGTCGCCTTCATCGACCTCACCAAAGCGTTCGATCTGGTCAGCAGAGAGGGCCTTTTCAAGATCCTGCCAAAGATAGGATGCCCACCAAAGTTGCAAAGCCTCATCTAATCGTTTCACACCAACATGCAGGGGATAATGCAGCACGACGGCAACGTCTCAGAGCCATTCAGCATACGCAGCGGAGTGAAATAGGGCTGTGTACTTGCGCCAACCCTCTTTGGGATTTTCTTTGCTATGCTCCTGAGGCATGCCTTCAGCACAGCAACAGAGGGAATCTACCTGCACACAAGATCTGACGGCAGGCTTTTCAACCTTGCCCGCCTGAAAGCCAGAACCAAAGTACGCGAGGCTCTAATCAGAGACATGCTGTTCGCAGACGACGCTGCAGTCGCAACCCACACACAGCAGGAGCTTCAGACCCTGATGGACTGCTTCTCCCAGGCATGCAAGGACTTCGGGCTTACCATCAGCCTGAAGAAGACTAACGTCTTGGCGCAAGGCACGGAAGCACCACCAACCATCACCATTGACGAATACGAGCTGGAGGTCGTGAATCAGTTCACGTACCTGGGGTCGACGATCAGCAACAACCTCTCCCTTGATACAGAGATCGACAAGAGGATTGGAAAATCAGCCTTCACACTCGCTCGCCTCACCACACGAGTGTGGGAGAATCCCAAACTCTCTGTCAAGACAAAGATGACAGTGTACAACGCCTGCGTCATCAGCACACTGCTCTATGGGAGTGAGACGTGGACAACATACGCCCGGCAGGAAAAGAGACTGAACTCCTTCCACTTGCGCTGCATTCGCCACATCCTGGACATATCCTGGCAGGACAAAGTGCCCAACACAGAAGTTCTGTCCCGCGCCGGCCTTCCCTCCATGTTCACTCTACTCAGGCAGCGCAGGCTCCGCTGGCTAGGCCACGTTCACCGTATGGAGGATGGCAGAATCTGTCTTCTGTTGAATCATCATATATCAAGGTCTTGCCTCCTAAGTATTTTGAGAAGTAGTCTGTTTATACATTAGGGATAAACATCAAAATCAATCCACCTAAGCCAATGCTAAAATGCCTCTGATAACTGAAGTAGAAACCTGTTTCAGTTTTATTGAGAACCACAATCCAGTGACATTTTTGCACAGACATTTGCATGTTGCAGCAGCAACAGAAAACTTTAGTGCTAATGCCAACAGGTTTGAACTACCCAGTAAAACTGGGGTCTGCCCCCCCCCCTTTCGTTTCTCAACTTGCTGGTGATATTGCTTATTTGTTGAGTCTGCTGTGCCTGCATTAATCAAGAGAACTAGTTTTTATGGGTGAACGTACTGCATGAATTACTCACCAGAACTGTAGTGGAAGCCAGGAATCACCAGCTGAATCACCCGCCTGAGCAGCAAATGAACCCTGCCCGCTCAGTTCATCCATTCAGTTCAGTGAGCGGTAGACAGTTAGAGCTCCAGTACAGCACTGAGTGATTCGGTGTACCACAGATCTTTTTAGCTTGACTCAGTACGTTCAGTGAAATGTGGATCCCATCACTAGCCTCCATCCGAAGCGACCTCTCTGCTTTGCTACCACGATGTGTCTTCTTTTCCACATAGCCCACGCACGTGAGACAATGCATAAAAACAAGCGTAGTATGTATGCGCAGGATCCATATTCTGTGTTTACTAATATATTAACTTAGCCACCTAATGAAGGGGTCAAATTATTGTACATTATAGGATGTTTGGGATTACTGATTGTACATCGTACAGAGGGCAAAACTATCGTACAAATACGATAATTTTCATACATCTGGAAACATTGGGCAGGGCGGTGACAAGTAGAAATGGGTATGTCTCTTAAATCCCGATATAAACGATACAGTTTTATATGGAACGGTAGACATTTTTTATGGCGTTACCAATATATATCGCCATATTGTACAACCCTAAATTAGAATATCATCAAAAAGCTAATTTATTTCAGAAATTCAAAAAGTTAAACTCACTTCATGAAAAAGATGTGAGCTCTTATCTGAATCTTAACCTGCTCCTGAGCACGTTAGCTTCACATTATAAGTTACCTTGGTGATCTATCTCGGTAAGAAGTGACCAGCTATGTAGCACTGAAAAGTCAGGCTTAACCTGAGGTTATCTCGCTAAGCCTGCTTCGTAGTACAGGCCCCAGGTGGAGTCACAACACCGAGTGTCTTCTACACGCCAGATGCACCTCATTGGTCAGTGAAATTAACCCCCCAGTGGCTGGTCTGTTCAAGTATTCTGCATGAGTTCAATGTGGGGGCTAGCCTGTAAACTTTCTCCCATACCTTCAAAACTAAACAGCAAAATAGGTTTCTGGGACCAATTTAAGTGTGAAGTAAACTATTTAGTTGCAGAATATTTTTTTATGTTAGTGCAACAAAAGTTTAAAACAAGTTCCCACTTTGCAACAGCAGCACCTCATTTGGATCTACTAGACAGGACCTCAACATTATGAAAGTGAAGGAGCAGACAGCAAGATACTCCATCTCTCAAAACATGTATATTGTGATCAGAATGCATTACTAAACACTCCACATAGGGCTGAGCGATAAAACGATAACGATAATTATCACAAAAAAACTTTTCCTTGATAGAGACATTAAACATTCTCAATAGAGCTTCGATAGAACTCATTCATTCTATGTTTTGACAGACAGCACGAAAAGCCAATGAAAATGAGAATACACCGCACTGAACCAATCATGTGGCTGGAAGTCACGTTCGATTGACACACACAACAGCGTGCGTAGGTGCGTAGGACCAATAGACAAGGCTTAGCACACCTGCTAATGTTTGGGCTAGTGCAGCAGTGTAGGAGTTGGAGTGTGATTAAAAGAAAATGATGACAGAAAACATTAATGAAAAGTCCAGTGATAACATTGACAAAGAAAACACCAAAACAGATGCTGCACATTGCTCAATAGACGGGGAGATTGTTGAAAAGGAGGGTCCAAGGAATTCAGTAGTGCGGACAAAATGTCAGATTTCAATCAATCAATCAATCTTTATTTCGGATAGATTAATAGTACAGATTAAAAGAAACAGAATAATATAACAAAGGGGGAAAGAAAATCCAACAAGGTCATATTAGACAATAACTCCTCTGATTATACAGTTCAACATACGTTATCCGAAATGGGTGATGGCTGAAGCCGCAGCTTATATTGCCCACCCATATTCCATCCAAGAATTCAAAAGAAAAACAAAACGAGCAATTACAATTCAGAATAAAGCTAAGACAAAATGTGACAAAAAAAAAACTAAGCAACAATACAACGCAGACTGGATATGACAATCCTTATATGATTTTATATGTCATCTTGTATATATGTTTGGAGTATTTCTTCCCTTAGTTTTTGTTTAAATTGTCCAAGCGTTGTACATGATTTTAATTCAGGTCCAAAATCGTTCCATAATCTGACTCCTTGCACTGAAACACAGCGTTACTTGGTGGTAGTTCTCACTGAAGGTTTTTGAAATATACATGTTCCTCTGAAATGATATTGTTTCTCCCTTATTTGGAACAGCTTTTGGATATTTGCGGGCAGTGATAGATTCTTCACTTTAAACATCATTACTGCAGTTTTAAAGTCAACCAGATCTTTCAACTTGAGAGCTTTTAATTTAAGAAAAAGTGGGTTTGTTGGTTCCCTGTAAGCAGCTTTGTTTATTATTCTAATAGCTCTCTTCTGAAGCATAAAGACTGGATATATGTTTGTTTTATATGTATTTACCCATACTTCAGTACAATATGTTATGTATGGGAGTATTAATGAATGATACAAGGTACATAGTGTGGGTTGATTCAGCAAATATTTCACTCTGTGTAGTATTGCAATTGACTTGGATATTTTACCTTTAATATAATTAATATGTGACTTCCAACACAGTTTATTATCAATTATTACACCAAGAAATTTAGTTTCGGATACCCTTTCAATCTCTACACCATTTACACTGAGTTTAGATACTAAGTTGTTGTGATGGTTGTTAAAAACTATAAATTTTGTCTTACTTAAATTGAGCGTTAGTTTGTTTGAATCAAACCACAGTTTAAGCTTTCCTAATTCCTTTCTGAGTGTATCCAAAAGTTGTTCCAAATTGCTTCCACTGCATAATAAATTAGTGTCATCAGCAAACAATATTAAATCCATTTTTTCTGAAACTTTACATATATCATTTATATACATATTGAATAACAATGGCCCCAAAACTGAACCCTGTGGGACTCCACAAGTAACCTTCAGTAACTGTGAGTTTTTGTTACCAACACATACATACTGATATCTATTCTTTAAGTAACTACATAACCAGGACAGTGCTACCCCCCTAATACCACAATTTTGTAGTTTCTTTAATAATAAATTATGATCCACTGTATCAAATGCTTTTTTGAGATCCAGGAATACCCCAACTGAACGGCAGTTGATATTTTTTCTATAAATTCCATTAGAGCAAATGCAGTTGTCCTCTTGTGTCTGAACCCATATTGCTGCTCACACAATAAATTATTTTTCAGTATGAAGTTGTCAGTTCTCTCATAGAATATTTTTTCAAGTATCTTGGAGAATTGCGGCAATAGTGAAATTGATCTATAGTTTGAAAGTTCCCCTCTGTCACCCGTCTTGTATATCGGAATTACTTTAGCTATTTTCATTGCACTGGGAAATATACCTGTTTGGAGAGACAGGTTACAGATATACGTCAGTGGTTTCACTAAGCATTCAATAATAGTTTTGACTAAGAGCATGTCAATACCATCACAGTCCGTAGATGTTTTACTTTTAAACGATTTAACAATTTCAATGACCTCTCTCTTGTCTGTGTTCTTTATGAAAATGGAGTCTTTTATAACAGTGTTTTTGCTTATTGTATCACCTGTGGGTGCCGTAATGGGTATTTCTCAAGCCAAATTAGGACCAATGTTAACAAAAAAGTTATTAAATTCATCTGCAGGTGAAGCTGCATTCACACTGAGTCGTTTTATTATTTTTTGAAAAATTGGTTGGGTAGCTTGTATTTCTGTTTTTATTTCCAAGAATATTGTTAAGTATTGTCCATGTATTTTTAATATTGTCTCTGTTTTTCTCCAGTTCTTTACTGTAATAGTCTCTTTTACAACATCTTATTATATATGTTAACTTATTTTTGTATGTTTTATACCGCTGCTCTGCTTCTTTTGTCCTTTTCTTTAGGAAAGCTTTATATAATAAATTTTTCGATTTAAGTGGCTGATTAAAGTAACTGACTCTTGTTACCAACTCCCAGGTCATAAATATTTCTCCCAGACGGCACTTCACCAGCTGTACACGGAATGTAGAGAAACTGTTGAAAATGAGCTGCAATGAGCTGCAAAGTGTGCCATACTTCGCTACTATGTCAGATTTGTGCTGATGTAGTAGCACAAATGAATGCTCACTTCATTGTTCAAGATTGGAATTTGAAATTGAAAAGCAAATGTCTTCAAACTTTTCTGAAAACCACACAGGTGAAGTCATTTCTTTAGGATGGACTGAAGCACTTGCATCCTGGAGACTGAATGAAGACAAGTCTGCATCACAACAGATAGTGGGACAAATATAATGAAGACCACATCACTAAACAAGTGGACAAGGCTGCAGTGCTTGGGGCACGTACTTCACCCAGCTATCGGTAAGTTGGTGAGCAGAATATTATAAATATTTTATAATGTTTTATAATTATTTGAAATACAGCTGTGTAATGTTCTACACTACATTTGTCAGGTTCAACTTCTGACAGAAAATAAATATTTAAAATTAACCTTGTTTAGCTTCGCATCTCACTTAGGAGTAAAAAGGAACCTTTAAACGTGACAGAAATAATGATTTTTATTCATATCACAATATATATCGATATCGATCAATATGAAAAAAAATTTAATGTGACTGGAATTTTTCATATCACCCAGCCCTAACTCCACATACCAACAATAAATGGTAAGCAGTGAAATAACAGATCATGTGAACATGTACTATTATAAACACACGGCAAAGTAAGGCAGGAGGTCCCTTCAGATCTCAACACTTAAGAGAAGTGGCCCAGTATTTGAGCTTGCTCTTGTGTAAGATGTTTATTGTTTAGCGCCCCTCATCAGGAGCTGCATTGCTCTCGTTCTCGTGTTCCCAACACCCCCACACTTCTGCTCCTTGATTGGTAAATGAGGTCCACAGTGCCATGCTGAGCAGAGGCTGTGATTGGCTGGGCACCAACGCAGCCATGATCGCCTTGTTAGAAGCATATTAGCCCTCATCATACTAACTGACATGTACACAGTGTCGCCCACAGGGGTAACAAATGTCCCACTGAGTGGTGGCCAGCACTTGAGGTGCACATCTGTGTACATGATTATGATGTTATGACTTGATGAGAAGGAAGAATCCGCTAGGCTGGAAGAAATTATTGGTGCAAGTGTATAAATACATTTAATATCGAAGAAACCTGGGCTCACTGCTGTCATGGAAATGTTAGCACAGAGCCAAAGAGCCACAAAAATGTTGAATGTACACAGCAGGACGTGACAGTGGGCAAAACTGGCCTGCAAACAAACAGCTTTTGGCTTTTTGAAATGTCCACAGAGTAGAGTAGAGATGAGAATGCTGCTTCTGGAGATTAATAGATAAAATCAATTCTTTAAAAGCAGAAAATTAGCCTTTGAAAACTGTCTTGTGTTAAGGGTGATGCAGGTGCAAAATCTCCCACATCCAGACATTTTCTCTCAGATTGATTGCTTTTGGTTATTATTTAAAGAACTCTTCCAACGTTGCTCGTATTTCTCACTCAAACTCAACACTGCGCCTCATAATTTCCTATAGTGGCTTATGCTGAAAGCAGGTTTACCAGACTGTACACTAACATTGAAATTCTCCTTCCACAAAGTTTGTAACCAAACACTGCATAGTATTAATTTCTAAAAATGCAAATAGAGTGCCTCCCACGCTCATATGGAAATGATATTATTACTTTCTATCATTCTACCTTTAGAGCAACTTTTTTATTCACCTGCTACACGAGAGTGCATATACCTCTAAAGATGTACAGAAGTGTAAATCTAAAGTGATGGGTGCTTATTCATAAGTCTGTTTATTGGCTTAGAACGTCTGAAAGGTAAGGCACTTCTTATTCATAGTTAGCACCTTTACTGCTTGTAATTAAAGGTCTTTACATACTCCGCAAGAACAGAGAATTATTTTCTTTTTCTTGAGGTGGCAAGAACAAGAACAAAGTTCTTTCTGGCCAGGACATTTCATACTTCACAAGAAACTCAAATGCAGAACTCCTGTGAAATTCAAATTTTTGACCAGTCACACAATAGTTCTTGGACACCACACAAGAAAAAAGTTCTGCCACAATGATGTGTCAAGGACAATCTGCAAGAACTCCCAAACCAGGGCTGCAAGAAAAAAAAGATGTCATTTTGTTCTTGCAGCCCTGGGAGAGAAGAAATTTTTCTGTTCTTGTGGAGTATGTGAAGGCCTTAAGAATCAAACTAATTTCTGTGTAGCTTGAGAACCATTCATCAGCCGGTCAAAGGAAACTTCTTCAAATTATAATGTTGGTGAGTCAAGTATGTCTAGTGTAGAACTTAAAGGAGGTAACACTTTTCCATAAACTGACACAGTTCCCAGAGGTGTTAATGAAATGTCTGTGAGATGCTTTGGTCAAAATATGTCAGGGTTTAAATACTGTAGTGCCATTTTTCACCCAGATTAAACAACCTTCATTACAATATCCCATTTCAGTACATTTCTTTAAATGCTAATGAGACCCAGTTGGCCTTCCTTCTTCCATCAAAGTTGATGCCACAGCTGTCTATGCTAATATCAGCTGGTTGGCACTGCTGTAGAGCATAGCCAGAATTGGTCCCTAAGGCAGTTATTTTCAATCACTGAGCCACAGTACACCAGTGTGGCATGAGAGATCATCAAGTGTGCCATGGAAAATTGTCTAATTTCACTTAATTGGTCAAAAAAATGAGCAGTTCGGTGGAACAGTGGTTAGCATTGTGGCAGCACAGAAAGAACGTTGTGGGTTTGATCCCACCCCCCAGCCAGCGGTTACCTTTCCGTGTGGAGTTTGCATGTTCTAACTGTGTCTCTGTGGTTTCTGCCGGGTATTCTGGTTTCTTTTCACAGTTCAAAGGCATGTATGTTAGGTTAATTGGCATCAACTGTGAATAAATTGTCCTGAGGTATGAACGTAAGTGTTGATGGTTGTCTGTCTCTCTGTGTTGGCCCTGCAGTGAAGTGGCAAGCTGTTTACGGTGTACCCTGCCTCTTGCCCAAAGACGTTGGGATAGGCCCCAGCCCCCCCCACACACACCACCCCGGGACCCAAAAAGGTTTAAGCAATTGAAGATAAATGAATGAATGGTCAAAACATGACTATTTATGCTTTATTTGCAACTGCTTGAAGGAGGACATGGAGAAGGTTGGTGTTACAGAGGAAAATGCAAGGAACAGGGTGAAATGGAATCAAATGATCTGCTGTGGTAATCCCTAAAGGGAGCAGCCAAAAGAAGAAGATGCTTCATTTGCATCTACTGTTCAACCAAGCCTTTGATGCATGTGCATAACCATCACCGTCTATAGAAAAGAGAAGAAAAGCAAGAGCCACACATGCATTTTAGCAATGATAATGGTGACTGTACGTAGTTGAGAAGAGGTGCTGCTGTGCTTACTAAGTTTGGATGAAGAACATACTAAAACAAGAAAGAGGAGAAACTAGAATGTGTGACCACTGAACAGAGCATCGTTTTTCTTTGGGTTTGTATGCTGTGTTGGTCACCTTTTGAATGGGAGGTTGGATCTTTGCACATGTTAGTCAGCGTGTACAGTCATCGTAGTAATTCTGGCTGCACGCACAGTTACAGACTGCTGAGAGATAATTGGGAGATTGATAAGATCGTTGAGCACTCGTTGAGAGATCACTTCCCTCTGGTGATCGTTCAGAGATTGTTTTGGACAGAGTCACATCTTTGAGGAGACTGTGGCAATCATGAAGATCACTGGAAGATCACTGAGAGATCCGGCCATTTTTTAGTCTTTCCACAATCTCTTGACGATCCCCACCCCTATGTAAAGGGGTAGAAGAGCATTAGAAACCTCTCAAATATATGCAGCTCTGAAAAAAAAATAAGAGACCACTGCAAATCTTTCCTGTAAGGCAGCCATTCAATTTGAGTATCTGTTGAATTCCAACACAAGGACACCTCAAACTACTTAAAGACGTACTGATTAGCTGATCATCTAAGCATGGTAAGACGCATGAAAATTGTGAATAAAAATCCAAGTTATTACACAAATACAGATTAATGAGTTCTTCCTAAGTTAAAACGTTAAAAAAAAAACTTAAGTATTGTCGTGTTTAAGAATGATAATGAACTTGTTTTCTTCATTATTTGATATAAAAGAACATCTAAAAGCAACATATTTTTTGTTGTTTTGGCCAGCTGTCATTTTCTGTAAATCAGTGCTCTAAATGATGATATTTTGACTTGGAATTTGAGCTGTTTTCAGTAGGTTAGAGAATAAAACTAAATTTTACTCAAACACATGCATATAAATAGTTAAACCAGAAAAAGTGATAATTTAGTAGTGGTCTCTTTGGTCTCTTAATTTTTCCAGAACTGTATGTACTGTATGTATTACAGTGAGGAAAATAAATTGAACACATCAACATTTTTCTCATTAAGCATATTTCCACTGACCTGAGATTTTCACCAGATATCAGTAACAACCCAAGAAATCCATACATACAAAGAATTCAAGGCAACTGTGTTCACAAAACAAGTTATATTTAATAAAATGGAATCACACATGGAATAAGTATTGAACACGCTTGGTGAAATTCATTTAATGTTTAGTAGAAAAGCCTTTGTTGGTAATAACAGCTTCCTGTATGAAGAAACGAGGCACGGGCATTGCTCAGGAATTATTTTAGCTCATTCTTCCACACAAACTGTCAAGTCTTGAAGGTTCCGTGGGTGTCTTCTATGAACTCTGATCTTCAGTTTGTTCCATAGATTCTCAGTTGGATTCAGGTTAGGTGACTGACTGGGGCATTCTAGCAGCTTTATTTTCCTTCTCTGGAGCCAGTTGAGAGTTTCCTTGGCTGTGTGTTTGGGATCATTGCCTTCCTGAAATGTCCATCCTCATTTCATCTTCAGCATCTTGGCAGATGGCAACAGGTTCTTATCAAGGATGTCTCTGTACATTTGTCCATTCATCGTTCCTTCAATTATATGAAGTCTGCCTGTACCATGTGCTGAAGAACACCCCCACGCCATGATGAAATGTGCAGTGCCATTTCTCCTCCAAACATTCTGTGTGTTGTGGCATCCAAAAAGTTCAATTTTGGTCTCATCTGACCAGACTATATTCTCCCAGTATTTTACTGGCTTACCCAAATGTTGTGCAGCAAACTTTAAACAAGCTTCAACTTGCTTTTTCTTCAGCAATGGAGTCCTGCGAGGTAAGCAGGCATAGAGCCCATGTCGGATGAGTGCATTACTTATTGTTTTCTTTGAAACAGAAGTACCTGCTAACTCCAGGTCTTTCTGGAGCTCTCCACAAGTGGTCTTTGGCTCTTGGATAACTCGTCTGATTATTCTTTTGACGACTCTGTCAGAAATCTTGCAAGGAGCCCCTGGTTGTGGCCAGTTTATGGTAACATGATGTTCTTTGCAATTCTGAATGATGGCTCCAAAAGTACTCACTGGAACATTCATCAGTTTAGAAATGCACCTGTAACCAATGCCATCATTATGTTTTGCAACAATAAGGTTGTAAAGGTGGAGACTCTAGAGAGAGCTCTTTGCTTCTACCCATCATGAGTTCTTTGTTGTGAGACAATCTAATATTTACAGACCTTTTTAAAGGCTATCAGTCAGGACTTAACCAGCTGAAATTAATTTGCACTGATGGGAGATGGGATGGCTTCCAAAAGGATTGCAGC
The DNA here is from genome assembly GCA_020510985.1 of Pholidichthys leucotaenia. Taxonomy (NCBI): domain Eukaryota; kingdom Metazoa; phylum Chordata; class Actinopteri; order Cichliformes; family Pholidichthyidae; genus Pholidichthys; species Pholidichthys leucotaenia. The sequence continues at coordinate 291,034,717 of CM035838.1, forward strand.
TGGTTTCTTGGCTTTCTATGCCTTTTTGCACCTCTTTTTCTTCATGTGTTCAATACTTATTCCCTGTGTCATTCTACTTTATTAAGTATAACTTGTTTTGTGAACACAGTTGCCTTGATTGCTTTGTATGTATGGATTACTTGGGTTGTTACTGATATCTGGTGAAAATCTCTGGCCAATGGCTCCATCAGAAATATGTTTAATGAGAAAAATGTTGCTGTGTTCAATACTTATTTTCCTTGCTGTACCTCTTTTGTCTCTCAAGAAACTCTCAGGGATCTCTCCTGGTCTCTCAGTGATCTCTCAAGGTTCTTTCAAAGATCTCTATAGATTCCCATGAAAGCTGCAGAAACATCTCCCAAACATTTACACAGAAATGACCATTTTTGAGGCTTTAGGAGACCGTTGAGAGATCAGGCCAATTTTTGATCTCTTCATGGTCACCCAAAGATCTTCATCTGTGTAAAGGGTCCCTTACTCAACACTGCTCCTATGACTTCCAGTGGTACTTCTACATTTAGTCTGCATCCATAATCTTTCAGAAAACAAGAAAAAGTAGAGAATAAATCAGAATATAGATAGAAGGCTTCATTCATCTCAGTATGCATATTAACATGAAACATAAAATAGCCTTTAATAGTTCTGTGGTGTGACTTTATTTGGGAGATACATTGGTGTGAAAAAGTGTTTGCCCCCTTCCTGATTTCTTTTTTTTTACATGTTTGTCACACTTAAATGTTTCAGATCATTAAACAAATTTAAATATTAGACAAAGATAACACAAGTAAACACAAAATGCAGTTTTTAAATGAAGGTGTTTATTATTAAAGGGAAAAAATCCAAACCTACATGGCCCTGTGTGAAAAAGTGATTACCCCCTAAACCTAATAACTGGTTGGGCTACCCATAGCAGCAACAACTGCAATCAAGCGTTTGTGATAACTGGCAATGAGTCTTTTACAGCACTGTGGAGGAATTTTGGCCCACGCATCTTTGCAGAATTTCTGTAATTCAGCCACATTGGAGGGTTTTCGAGCATGAACCACCTTTTTAAGATCATGCCACAGCATCTCAATTGGATTCAGGTCAGGACTTACAAGATAAGATAAGATAAGATAAGATAAGATAAGCCTTTATTAGTCCCACAATGGGGAAATTCCAGGATTGCAACAGCACAGGGATAGCAACACTCAGAGCAACAATCAGAAGGCAAGAAAAAACAAGCAAGCAAGAGCAGCTAATATACATATGTACATATTACTATAAAATATATATATACACACACACACACAGACACACAGTGCAGAGCATTGTAGCTGGATGGAATAAATATATGAATATATGAACACACAGTGCAGAGCATTGTAGCTAGATGGAATAAATATGTAAATATATAAACACCCACAGTATGGAGCATTGCAGCTAGGTGGAATAAATATGCAAGTATATAAACACACACAGTGCGGAGCAATGTAGCTAGATGGAATAATATGTAGATATATAAAAACACAGTGCGGAGCATTGTAGCTAGATGGAATAAATATATAGATATATAAATATAAACACACCCAGTGCAGAGCATTGTAGCTAGATGGAATAAATATGTAAATATATAAACACACACAGTGCAGAGCATTGTTGCTAGGTGGGATGAAACAGCATAACCGTCTATTTAGTTATCCTACATGGTATGATTATGTGCCCATACATATTCTCACCCTCCATAGCGACCGGTATGTTCCTAGTTGTATGCCGGAGAGGACCATTGTGTAAGTCTATTGCATCTTTTGCATTCAAAAAAAAAAAAAAAACAAAAAAAAACAAAAAAAAAAAAAAAAAAAAAAAAACTATTAGTTTGTGTTACGTCTTTTGTGCTATCTCTGCGAGCAGCCCTGCTTAGGTTGTACAGTCTGACAGCCGTTGGTAGGAAGGACCTACGAAACCTCTCGGTTGTGCACCTGGGATGATGTAGTCTGCTGCTAAATGAGCTCCTCAGTGCATCCAGTATGTCCTGCATAGGGTGGAACTCGGACTCCAGCAGAGATGACAGTTTAGCCACCGTCCTTCTCTCTCCTATCTCCTCCATCGATCAAGGCGTTGCCCCAGGACAGAGCTAGCTTTCTTAATCAGTTTGTTCAGTCTCTTCCTATCGGCTGCAGTAATGCCACTGCCCCAGCAGACCACTCCAAAAGTGAGGGCTGATGCCACCACCGTGTCATAGAATGACTTCAGCAGCGCCCCTTGTACACCAAAAGACCTGAGTCTCCTCAGCAGGAACAGCCTGCGCTGTCCCTTCTTGTAGAGTGCGTCAGTATTGTGTGACCAGTCTAGTTTATTGTTCAGATGAATACCCAGGTACTTGTAGGATGTCACCATCTCGATGTCTGTTCCCTGTATATTTACTGGTGCTGTGAGGGGCTGCCCATGCCCTGCGGCAGTCCACCACCAGCTCCTTAGTTTTCCTCGCGTTGATCTGGAGGTAGTTCCGATGGCACCAGTCCACAAAGTCCTGGATAAGCCCTCTGTACTCAGCTTCATCTCCGCTGGAGATGAGACCAACGATCGCAGAGTCATCAGAGAACTTCTGTAGATGGCAATGTGTTGTGTTGTGTGAGAAGTCCGCAGTATAAAGAGTGAACAAGAAGGGAGCCAGCACCGTTCCCTGGGGGGGCCCCCGTGCTACTGATGATCGTGTCGGAAACACAGTCCCGGGTTCTCACAAACTGAGGCCGGTTCGTGAGGTAGTCCAGGATCCATGATGACAGGTGCTGGTCCACCCCTGCGCGCAGCAGCTTGTCCTTCAGGATCATCGGTTGGATGGTGTTGAAAGCACTGGAGAAGTCAAAGAACATGATCCTCACCATATTCCCGGGCTTCTCCAGGTGGGACAGAGAACGGTGAAGGAGGAAGATCACCGCATCCTCCACCCCAATGCCATGCTGGTAGGCGAACTGGAGTGGATCCATCGCTGGTTCCACCAGGGGGCGGAGGATGAGCAAGGAGCAGTCTCTCCAGGGTCTTCATCAAGTGGGACGTCAAGGCCACCGGTCTGAAGCTGTTCAGGTCTTTGGGGTGGGAAGTTTTTGGTACAGGGTACCACACAAGATGTTTTCCACAGCTGTGGTACCCTCCCAGTTTCAGGCTCATGTTTGAAGATATACGTCCACAATCCCACACAGCTGGTCTGCACAGGACTTGAGGAGCTTTGCGCTGATGCCGGCCGGTCCCGACGCCTTCCTCGCCTTGATCTTCCTCAGCTCCGTCCTCACCTGGGTCTTGGTCAGGGTCAGGAGGGGGGGCTGTGTGTTGGGAGTGGGGGGGGGTGTCGGTGGAGTGGGGAGTGGGTAGCAGGACTTGATTTCTTAGAGGCAGGGAGTGGGTTGTTGTGCAGACAGGGGGTGGGAGGGCGGTATGGTCAAATCTATTGAAAAAACAGATTCAGGTTGTTCGCCCACTCCCCTTGCCCCCCGTGCCTGGGGGGAGGTATTCTGGAGCCCCGAGATGGTTTTGAGGTTTTCTCCAGACCCCGCTGATGTCGCTCTGTTGCAGCTTGTCCTCCATCTTCTTCCTGAAGCTGTCCTTGCCTTCTCTGATCTTTCTCCTCAGCTCCCTCTGTACGGACTTCAGCATCTCCCTGTTCCCCGACCTGAAGATCCTCTTCTTCTCTCTCAGAAGTGTTTTTATCTCAGGGTTGATCCAGGGTTTGTTGTTTTGAGTGACGCGTATGGTCTTGGTGGGAACGATTTGTCCACACAGAAGGCTGAGGTAGCCCGTGAAGGTGTGAATGAGGCCATCGATTGTCCTCACCATGTGGATCGCAGAGGCTGCTTCCAGGCAGTGGGCTTCAAAACAGTCCTTTAGAGTGTCCATTGTCTCCTCAGACCATAACTCCACAGTGTGGCATGGCCGGAGGTTGTCTGTGCACTAGGGGTTTGTACACCGGTCGGAGATGAACCAAGTTGTGATCCGATCTCCCAAGGTGGGGGGAGTTGTGATGAGGTGTACGCCTCCTTAGTGTTTGCGTAGAAACAAATCCAGTGTTTTATTGTCTCTAGTGTGGCATGTGACATTACTGGGTGAAAGTGGGCAGAATTGGGAGACAGTGAAACGTGGTGAAATCGCCTGAGATGAGGAGAAGAGCATCTGGTGTTCTGTCTGCAGCCTGCTGGTTACTGAATGATGACGTCACGCGCTGTCCCCAGCGGTTCGCCGTCGGATTTGCATAAACAACAATGCAGATCACGTGTGAGTGTTCTCTCGGGAGATATGTAGGCCTCATGGCTAACAGCTAGCAAACTCAATGTCTTTGCTGCAGAGTGTCGTTGTTTAACAGTGATATGGTCCCGGTCTGCACCAGTTGTGGTAACATACATGATCACTCCCACCGCCCCTAGTTTTGCCACTCTCTGGTGTTGCGGTCTCAGCTCGTATCGTGTGAAAACCCCTCCAGCTCAATGTTAGCATCTGCTGCTAGTTCAGTTAGGCCACGTCTCAGTAAACAAAAGGAGAGAGCACTCCCGTAAGTGCTATCATAACGGGAGATAGCCGCTAGCTCATCTAACTTTCCAGTATCGACCGTACATTTTCCCATGACAAACAGATGAAGGGAGGGTCTGTACCTTATATTTTTTGTCCTCCGCCTTACTCCAGCCCGGCAGCCGCGGCGTTTTCCGCCTCAGTTCTCTCGGTATGTCGAGTTTTTCAGTGGGACCCGGGTGGCGGTTAAATGCTAGCAGCTCTTCCCTGTTATATCGTATCCTGCTATAAACAGTGGCTCCGTCCACCGGCTCAGGAGACATTTGGGATGATCTGTGTGTCCGTGATATAAGTGGGGTGAAAAAAAAAAGTGATCAAAAGAGAGAGGAAGGGAAAAAAAAACTCGGAATCGAGCCGCTGTTGCAAAAGGCAGCCGACTGGTGTGGCGCCGAGAGGAGAAAAAAAAATGCTACAAGGCTACAATGCTCCGCACTGTGTGTGTTTATATATTCATATATTTATTCCATCGAGCTACAATGTTCCGCACTGTGTGTTTATATATTTATATATTTATTCCATCTAGCTACAATACTCCGCACTGTGTGTCTATATATTTATGTTTATATGTACATATGTATACTCGCTGCTCTTGTTTTTTTCTTGCCTTCTGATTGTTGCTCTGAGTGTTGCTATCCCTGTGCTGTTGCAATCCTGGAATTTCCCCATTGTGGGACTAATAAAGGCTTATCTTATCTTATCTTATCTTATCTTATCTTACTTTGACTAGGCCACTCCAAAGTCTTCATTTGGTTTTTCTTAAGCCATTCAGAGATGAACTTGCTGGTGTATTCTGAATCATTGTCCTGCTGCAGAACCCAAGTGCGCATCAGCTTGAGGTCATGAACCGATGGGCGGACATTCTCCTTCAGGATTTTTTGGTAGACAGCAGAATTCATGGTTCCATTTACCACAGCAAGTCTTCCAGGTTCTGAAGCAGCAAAACAGCCCCAGACCATCACACTACCACCACCATATTTTAAGATAAGATAAGATGAGTAAGCCTTATATTAGTCCCACAACAGGGAAATTCCTGATTGCAACAGCACAGGGATAGCAACACTCAGAGCAACAATCAGAAGGCAAGAAAAAAAAAAAAAAAACAAGCAAGCAAGAGCAGCTAATATACATATGTACATATTACTATAAAATATATATATACACACACACACACACAGACCACACAGTGCAGAGCAATTGTAGCTGGATGGAATAAATATATGAATATATGAACACAGTGCAGAGCATTGGAGCTAGATGGAATAAATATGTAAATATATAAACACCCACAGTATGGAGCATTGCAGCTAGGTGGAATAAATATGCAAGTATATAAACACACACAGTGCGAGCAATGTAGCTAGATGGATAATATGTAGATATATAAAAACACAGTGCAGAGCATGTAGCTAGATGGAATAAATATATAGATATATAAATATAAACACACCAGTGCAGAGCATTGTAGCTAGATGGAATAAATATGTAAATATATAAACACACACAGTGCAGAGCATTGTTGCTAGGTGGGATGAAACAGGATAACCGTCTATTTAGTTATCCTACATGGGATGATTATGTGCCCATACATATTCTCACCCTCCCATAGCGAACCGGTATGTTCCAGTTGTATGCCGGAGAGGACCATTGTGTAAGTCTATTGCATCTTTTGCATTCAAAAAAAAAAAAAAAAAAAAAAAAAAAAACTATTAGTTTGTTACGTCTTTTTGCTATCTCTGACGAGCAGCCCTGTTTAGGTTGTACAGTCTGACAGCCGTTGGTAGGGAAGGGACCTACGAAACCTCTCGGTTGTGCACCTGGGATGATGTAGTCTGCTGCTAATTGAGCTCCTCAGTGCATCCAGTATGTCCTGCATAGGGTGGAACTCGGGACTCCAGCAGAGATGACAGTTTAGCCACCGTCCTTCTCTCTCCTATCTCCTCCATCGGATCAAGGCGTTGCCCAGGACAGAGCTAGCTTTCTTAATCAGTTTGTTCAGTCTCTTCCTATCGGCTGCAGGTAATGCACTGCCCCAGCAGACCACTCCAAAAGTGATGGCTGATGCCACCACCGTGTCATAGAAGACTTCAGCAGCGCCCCTTGTACACCAAAAGACCTGAGTCTCCTCAGCAGGAACAGGCCTGCGCTGTCCCTTCTTGTAGAGTGCGTTCAGTATTGTGTGACCAGTCTAGTTTATTGTTCAGATGAATACCCAGGTACTTGTAGGATGTCACCATCTCGATGTCTGTTCCTGTATATTTACTGGTGCTGTGAGGGGGCTGCCCCATGCCTGCGGCAGTTCCACCACCAGCTCCTTAGTTTTCCTCGCGTTGATTCTGGAGGCAGTTCCGATGGCACCAGTCCACAAAGTCCTGGATAAGCCCTCTGTACTCAGCTTCATCTCCGCTGGAGATGAGACCCAACGATCGCAGAGTCATCAGAGAACTTCTGTAGATGGCAATGTGTTGTGTTGTGTGAGAGTCCGCAGTATAAAGAGTGAACAAGAAGGGAGCCAGCACCGTTCCTGGGGGGGCCCCCGTGCTACTGATGATCGTGTCGGAAACACAGTCCAGGGGTTCTCACAAACTGAGGCCGGTTCGTGAGGTAGTCCAGGATCCATGATGACAGGTGCTGGTCCACCCCTGCGCGCAGCAGCTTGTCCTTCAGGATCATCGGTTGGATGGTGTTGAAAGCACTGGAGAAGTCAAAGAACATGATCCTCAACCTATTCCCGGGCTTCTCCAGGTGGGACAGAGAACGGTGAAGGAGGAAGATCACCGCATCCTCCACCCCAATGCCATGCTGGTAGGGCGAACTGGAGTGGATCCATCGCTGGTTCCACCAGGGGGCGGAGATGAGCAAGGGAGCAGTCTCTCCAGGGTCTTCATCAAGTGGGACGTCAAAGGCCACCGGTCTGAAGCTGTTCAGGTCTTTGGGGTGGGGAAGTTTTTGGTACAGGTACCACACAAGATGTTTTCCACAGCTTTGGTACCCTCCCCAGTTTTCAGGCTCATGTTGAAGATATACGTCACAATCCCACACAGCTGGTCTGCACAGGACTTGAGGAGCTTTGCGCTGATGCCGTCCGGTCCCGGACGCCTTCCTCGCCTGATCTTCCTCAGCTCCGTCCTCACCTGGGTCTTGGTCAGGATCAGGATGGGGGGCTGTGTGTTGGGAGTGGGGGGGGTGTCGGTGGGAGTGGGGAGTGGTTAGCAGGACTTGATTTCTTAGAGGCAGCAGTGGTTGTTGTGCAGACAGGGGGGAGGGGCGGTTGGTCAAATCTATTGAAAAACAGATTCAGGTTGTTCACCCACTCCTGCCCCCCGTGGCCTGGGGGGGAGGTATTCTGGAGCCCCGAGATGGTTTTGAGGTTTCTCCAGACCCCGCTGATGTCGCTCTTGTTGCAGCTTGTCCTCCATCTTCTTCCTGAAGCTGTCCTTGCCTTCTCTGATCTTCTCCTCAGCTCCCTCTGTACGGACTTCAGCATCTCCCCTGTTCCCCGACCTGAAGATCCTCTTCTTCTCTCTCAGAAGTGTTTTTTATCTCAGGGTTGATCCAGGTTTGTTGTTTGAGTGACGCCGTATGGTCTTGGTGGAACGGATTTGTCCACACAGAAGCTGAGGGTAGCCCGTGAAGGTGTGAATGAGGCCATCGATGTCCTCACCATGTGATCGCAGAAGCTGCTTCCAGACAGTGGCTTCAAACAGTCCTTTAGAGTGTCCATTGGTCTCCTCAGACCATAACTCCACAGTGTGCATGGCCGGAGGTTGTCTGTGCACTAGGGGGTTTGTACACCGGTCGGAGATGAACCAAGTTGTGATCCGATCTCGACCAAGTGGGGGGAGTTGTGATGAGGTGTACGCCTCCTTAGTGTTTGCGTAGAACAAATCCAGTGTTTTATTGTCTCTAGTGTGGCATGTGACATACTGGGTGAAAGTGGGCATAATGGGAGACAGTGAAACGTGGTTGAAATCGCCTGAGATGAGAAGAAGAGCATCTGGGTGTTCTGTCTGCAGCCTGCTGGTTACTGAATGGATGACGTCACGCGCTGTCCCAGCGTTCGCCGTCGGATTTGCATAAACAACAATGCAGATCACGTGTGAGTGTTCTCTCGGGTGATATAGTAGGCCTCATGCTAACAGGCTAGCAACTCAATGTCTTTGCTGCAGTGTCGTTGTTTAACAGTGATATGTACCCGGTCTGCACCAGTTGTTGTTAACATACATTATCACTCCACCGCCCCTAGTTTTTGCCACTCTCTGTGTTTCGGTCAGCTCGTATCGTGTGAAAACCCTCCAGCTCAATGTTAGCATCTGCTGCTAGTTCAGTTAGCCACGTCTCCGTAAACAAAAGGAGAGAGCACTCCCGGTAAGTGCTATCATAACGGGGAGAATAGCCGCTAGCTCATCCTAACGTTCCCATATCGACCGTACATTTCCATGACAACAGATGGAAGGGAGGGGTCTGTACCTTATATTTTTTGTCCTCCGCCTTACTCCAGCCCGGCAGGCCGCGGCGTTTTCGCCTCAGTTCTCTCGGTATGTCGAGTTTTTCCAGTGGGACCGGTGGCGGTTAAATGCTAGCAGCTCTTCCCTGTTGTATCGAATCCTGCTATAAAAACAGTGGCTCCGTCCACCGGCTCAGGAGACATTGGACGATCTGTGTGTCCGTGATATAAGTGGGGTGAAAAAAAAAAGTGATCAAAAGAGAGAGGAAGGGAAAAAAAACTCGGAATCGAGCCGCTGTTGCAAAAGGCAGCCGACTGGTGTGGCGCCGAAGGGAAAAAAAAAAAAAAAAAAAAAAAAAGCTGGGTGCGTTTTACTGTTGGTATTGAGAGATTGAGATTGAGATTCAACTTTATTGTCATTACACATGTAATAACAATAAAGGTATGATGTTCCTTTTCCAAAATGTTGTGTTACTTTTACACCAGATGTAACGGGACACACACCATCCAAAAAGTTCAACTTTTGTTTCATCAGTCCACAGAGTAGTTTCCCAAAAGTCTTGGGGATCATCAAGATGTTTTCTGGCAAAACTGAGACGAGCCTTTATGTTGTTTTTGCTCAGCAGTGATTTTCGTCATGAAACTCTGCCATGCAGGCCATTTTTGCCCGTCTCTTTCTTATGGTGGAGTCATGAACACTGACCTTAACTGAGGCAAGTGAGGCCTGCAGTTCTTTGGATGTTGTGGGGTCTTTTGTTACCTCTTGGATGAGTCGTCGCTGCGCTCGTGGGGTAATTTTGGTCGGTCGGCCACTCCTGGGAAGGTTCACCACTGTTCCATGTTTTTGCCATTTGGAGATAGATGGCGGCTCACGGTGGGTGGAGTCCCAAAGCGGTAGAAATTAGCTTTATAACCTTTTCCCAGACTGATAGATCTCAATTACTTTTGTTTCCTCATTTGTTCCTGAATTTCTTTGTATCGCAGCAGTGATGTCTAGCTTTTTGAGGATCTTTTGGTCTACTTCACTTTGTCAGGGAGGTCCTATTTAAGTGAGGTATTCTTGTTTGAGAACAGATGTGGCAGTAATCAGTCCTGGTGTGGCTAAAGAAATTAACTCAGCTTTTCAAAGATGTGATAAACCAGTTAATTTATGTTTAACAGGGGGATGGCAATCACTTTTTCACACAGGGCCATGTAGGTTTGGATTTTTTTTTTACCCTTAATAATTAAACACCTTCATTTAAAAACTGCATTTGTGTTTACTTGTGTTATCTTTGGTTTAATATTTAATTTGTTTGATGATCTGAAACATTTTAAGTGTTGACAAACATACAAAAATGAGAAATCAGGAACACTTTTTCACACCACTGTATTTTTACTCAAGACCATGATTGATCCCATTGAACAATTTCCCACCTATTTAACTACCAATGCAGTTGAATGAGTTATGTGTGAGGGTTAATGATTCCCTGCAGTTCTACTGTATGTACAACAGTAAATATCCCTGTAAGTGGTCACAATGTTAGTAATGGCTAGCTCAAAATCATCATGGACCAAATTGCTGATTATCTTCTGCTCACCAGATGATCCGAGATGACTAGTGGGATTAAACATGGCCTGTGTGGACCGTCAGGCAGACCATGTAGAAATACTGTGTACACACTGTTTTCACTCTGCTCTTTCTTCTAATCTGAGTAGTCAATCTGTTTGCTTCATCTCTGCCAAAATTCTCCAGCAAGAAGCCAGAATGTGTGAAGGGCCTCTGCGGCCTCTCAGCCTCTTTAATCTCACGCTCCCTCCCATACAATGGCAAATCCTCCTGTACTCATTTAGTCCTACACTTATGAGTTCACCTTTGCCTCCTTCTTAGCTTCATTCCACCCTCTCTGCATTGTTATGTCTTCTTCCTCTTCTACTTCCAACTGCCTCACATAATCGCCTTTGCCGTGTCCAGACACAGTGCTCTTCTTCCAGTGATGATCTCTCAGCTCTCCAGATGGTAGAGTCATTTCCAAAGATGCTCAACTTCAAAGGATGGGGAGCAGAAGAGGGAAAGAAGGGGGGATCAGAGCATCCACCATGGTGGCAATTGATCCAACACTGAGAGAATTCTTCATTCACCGGTTTCAGTTAGATCACCTGATTTTTAAAGAGTACAGAGAACAGGGGAGCCTGTCCAGCTCAAAATAATAACTTTGCCATAATTTCATTAATCAAATCAAAAATGAAGCAAAAAACTATAAACTGTTAAAAAATGTGAGCTTCCATCTGTCTGCTTTGCATAAATGCAGCCTAAGAGCCTCTTAATTATTTCAGCATTATTTATCGAGTGCATTCACATTAGAGAAATATTAAATGGATTGGATAACACTTCAAATAAAACATCTGGTATGCACTCAGATTAAATTAATTCATTTAATGTATAAATTCCATTTTACCATCTGGGGTCAAGATCATGCGTGACTATTAAGTACAGAACAATTTAAGCTGGGGACCAAAGACAGTCATCATATATTTTCGTTATATTTCTGTTTAAAGGGGGTATTTTACATCTGCATACAGCCATTTAGAACTCTGGTAATTAGCTTATATTTAAGTAATATTACACTCGAGGTTGTACGGTATCAATGAATATAGTAACTACAAGTGTAATACATCTAATGCCCGATGCTTAATGGGGTATGTAAGACGTATCACACTTGCAGTTACTACTGTATATTAATTGATACCGTATGACCTCGAGTGTAATATTGCTTTTATACAACAATTCTGCAAGCACAATTTATTAAATGACAGCAACACTGGACAAAATATAATGATTTGTTTATTTAACCTGTTATTTTGCGCAGCTGCGAAAAAAAATAGTCCCTTCTTAATGTACCCAGTAACTGTTGCTAAGCACCTAAATATGTACCGGTCACCTGTTGAGTCGGTGTTGCAGAAGGACTAAGATCAATGCCGGTGGCTCCTTAGCATGCTAACAATTTGGTTTTGATGCACTTCGCTCACTTTTTCTTGGCATTTTCAGATGAAACAAAGAGTCCATCACCACAAAGGTACTGTGATTTGTTAATCGAGACAATAAATCCAACTCTTGCACTGCCTATTTTTTTAAACAGAGGTGAAATAGCTTAACGATGTTTATACAAGGCCAGATTTTGTAAACTCAAAGATTTTTTCCAAAAGAGTGAGACTTCTGGGTCATGGATGTGCAATTCTTTTCAAACAGCACCTCACTGTGGAAATTAAGGTATCCAACACAGTATTACAATTCTCAAGTCTGCATACTTGACAGTAAATTACTGTTAGTAATTAACAGTTACTAGAACACCTCTGAAGTGGAGTGATACATATCCAGTGAAACACTGGAGTGCAATTATTGTGAACTATAGTAACGCCTGGAATTTCTGTCGTCCAATCAAATTGCTCGGTTGGAACTAACTGTTGCATAATTACCTACAAAAGCACCCAGAGAGTGCATGCAGTGAGGCAAAAAAGTATTTAGTCAGCCACCAATTGTGCAAGTTCTCCCACTTAAAAGATGAGCGAGGTCTCCAATTTTCATCATAGGTATACCTCAACTATGAGAGACAAAATGAGAAAAAAAATCCAGAAAATCACATTGTCTGATTTTTAAAGAATTCATTTGCAAATTATGGTGGAAAATAAGTATTTGGTCACCTACAAACAAGCAAGATTTCTGGCTCTCACAGACCTGTAACTTCTTCTTTAAGAGGCTCCTCTGTCCTCCACTCGTTACCTGTATTAATGGCCACTCCTCGGAGTGCAGATCTCGCAGGACCTGACCTGGAGCAAGAATTCCTTGGGGATCAGGAAGTGGGCTCAGCAGAGACTGCACTTCTTGAGGAAACTCAAACAGGCCATTTCTCCCCATCTGCATCCTCAGGACCTTCTACAGAGGTGTGGTGGAGAGTGTTCTGACGTACTGCATTGCTACATGGTACTCCAGCTGCAGTATGTCAGACCAAAAAGCCCTGCAGAGGATAGTCAAGGGGGCTGAGAAGGTAATTGGAGTCTCCCTCCCCTCTGTCCAAGAACTTTTTCAGAACCGTTGTAGGAGCAGGGCACTGAACATTGTCAAGGACCGTTCTCACCCTCTGCATAAACACTTTGAACTTCTTCCATCTGGTAAACGATTCCGGAGCATCAGAGGCAGAACCACCAGACTGATCAACAGCTTCCTTCCACAAGCTGTCAGGATGCTGAACAGTTGACCCGGAATCTCTCATACACACTACTGCACCTACGGACATTTTGTATATTATTTGTATATTATAGTTAGTTAGGTTTTTTTTTTTCCCAAGTATGTCTCAGGGATGTGTGAATGGATGGGGGGGTGGGGGTGGGGGGGAGAAGCTATGTGGCAGTGTGTCTTAAATTATGCTGCTTCTATTTATATGGATGCCGACAGAAACGCAATTTCATCTTGCCTGCACTACTGTTGTATGTACAGCAATATGACAATAAAGTTGATTTGATTTGATTTGATTTGACCTGTTTGAACTCGTTATCAGTATAAAAGACACCTGTCCACAACCTCAAACAGTCAGACTCCAAACTCCACTATGGCCAAGACCAAAGGAGCTGTCAAAGGACACCAGAAACAAAATTGTAGACCTGCACCAAGCTGGGAAGACTGAATCTGCAATAGGTAAGCAGCTTGGTGTGAAGAAATCAACTGTGGGAGCAATTATTAGAAAATGGAAGACATACAAGACCACTGATAATCTCCCTTGATCTGGGGCTCCACGCAAGATCTCACCCCGTGGGGTCTAAATGATCACGAGAACGGTGAGCAAAAATCCCAGAACCACACGGGGGGACCTAGTGAATGACCTGCAGAGAGCTGGGACCAAAGTAACAAAGGCTACCATCAGTAACACACTACGCCGCCAGGGACTCAAATCCTGCAGTGCCAGACGTGTCCCCCTGCTTAAGCCAGTACATGTCCAGGCCCATCTGAAGTTTGCTAGAGAGCATTTGGATGATCCAGAAGAGGACCGGGAGAATGTCATATGGTCAGATGAAACCAAAATAAAACTTTTTGGTAAAAACTCAACTTGTCGTGTTTGGAGGAGAAAGAATGCTGAGTTGCATCCAAAGAACACCATACCTACTGTGAAGCATGGGGGTGGAAACATCATGCTTTGGGGCTGTTTTTCTGCAAAGGGACCAGGACGACTGATCCGTGTAAAGGAAAAAATGAATGGGGCCATGTATCGTGAGATTTTGAGTGAAAACCTCCTTCCATCAGCAATGGCATTGAAGATGAAACGTGGCTGGGTCTTTCAGCACGACAATGATCCCAAACACACCGCCCGGGCAACGAAGGAGTGGCTTCGTAAGAAGCATTTCAAGGTCCTGGAGTGGCCTAGCCAGTCTCCAGATCTCAACCCCATAGAAAATCTTTGGAGGGAGTTGAAGGTCCATGTTGCCCAGCAACAGCCCCAAAACATCACTGCTCTAGAGGAGATCTGCATGGAGGAATGGGCCAAAATACCAGCAACAGTGTGTGAAAACCTTGTGAAGACTTACAGAAAATGTTTGACCTCTGTCATTGCCAACAAAGGGTATATAACAAAGTATTGAGATGAACTTTTGTTATTGACCAAATACTTATTTTCCACCATAATTTCCAAATAAATTCTTTAAAAATCAGACAATGTGATTTTCTGGATTTTTTTTTCTCATTTTGTCTCTCATAGTTGAGGTATACCTATGATGAAAATTGGAGACCTCTCTCATCTTTTAAGTGGGAGAACGTGCACAATTGGTGGCTGACTAAATACTTTTTTGACCCACTATACCTCCGCCAAGGCTCCTTTCGGCCCTCATGGATTACCTCCAAAATGTAATGGGTTTGTGTGTAGGCCACGAGCCAGTTCTGGTGAAAACTGCATCAAAGTCTATCCAGCAGTTTTGGAGGATTCTTGCTAACACACTGTGAGAAGATAAGAGCCTTGGTGGAGGTATGCGTTCTTGGATCATCACCAAAATGTAATGGGTTCCCCTCTAGGGCAAGGACCACCTCTGGTGAAAATTTCATCCAAATCCATCTAGTAGTTTTTGTGTAATCCTGCTGCACAAATACAAACAAGGTCCTTGGTGGAGGTATGCACTCTCAGACCAAATTTAATAAGGGCCTGTACTTATGGGTTCAGATGAGGTGAAACTGGTTCTTTTTAAAACCTATTGTACACCTTTATACACTGCTCATTTATGGATAAATTATAGGAAACTAAGTATGCAGAAATTACAGGTTGCCTATAATGATGCCTTAAGAATTTTACTTAAAAAGCCTCGATGGTGCAGTGCTTCCGAGTTATTTGTCTCATCACGTGTAAATACTCTGCATGCAGTAATAAGGAATTTTATGTATAAATTCATCTGTCGGCTTGATGTATCTAGAAATGAAATCATTCAAGTCATGTCTAGCATTAAGCTCAGTTCTATTCGCTGTCAGTCACAGTTTAGAAGGCACTGGTACAGTAGTCTTTTTAAGGTCTGTACTGTCTTTGTACTTCTTTAAGCAGTTATGTCTCAGTGTTTCTTGTAACTTTTTGATTGTTTCAACTGTCTTGTTTTTTACTTTACTTGTTTACTTTTCTCTTGATGGACCTTGAGTCTGGAATAAAGTCTTTGATTGATTGATTGATTATATAGTGCTTCTTCTAGTCTCAAAGAGCTTCACTAGTAGTAAACCCTCTATTCTAAGGGCCTATAGGAGACAGATATGAAGGGACAATTTAGAATGACCAATTAACCTAACATGCACATCTTTGGATTGTGGGAGGAAACCCACACAGCACAGGGAGAACATGCAAACTATACAGAAAGATTCCTACCCCTGATAACCTGGGGATTTGAACCTGGAACCTTCTAGCTATTAAGCAACAGAGCTAACCACAGCACCACCATGCTGCCCAAATTTAATGGGTTCATCCTTGACCCAAGGGCTACCTCTGGTGAAAATTTCATCAAAATCCATACAGTAATGTTTGTGCAATCCTGCTAACAAACAAACAGACAAACTTCCCCGATCACATTGCCTCCTTGGCGGAGGCAATACTGAACAGCCAGAGCTTTCTTACAGTCATATGGGCTTTTTAAAATCATGCTGTAAAAATCAAAACTTTGAATTGAATTTAATAAAATAACTTATTTATGAGATTCATTGCATTGCTTTCTGTAATATACAGAAGCTCTCTTGCAGAGTGAAACTGTCCTTTGATTTTATGTTGGGTACATTTTTGTTGAGAAAAATTGCTATAAGGGTATTGTAGGTTGTTGATTTTAAACAATATTTTACTGAACTTAAAATTTGGAAGTGCTGTGAACTAAATCCTAATGATCACTGCTGAAAACAGGACAGATGGCAGATATTTTTAGACTATTTTGATTTTTTTTTCTTTATGTGCAATTTTTAAAAATAATCTATGTATTCCATTGTTAATATTTTTCTGTGTAATTAAAGGAATATGTGGATGCTCAGTTTGAGGAGGACAGAGAATGGTATTTTTGTACATCTCAGCATGTCCATATGACAGGATGTATCTGTGTTGCCGATTCTCTGCAGCAGATCACAGCCAACAGAGATAAACTCCGTTCCTGCATGTGCACTAACCAATATGCAGCACAGTGAATTTTAAGGTGCAGTTTATGAGCAACGAGGTGTTTTAGGAGCATTTATATGGTGTTCTGAAATAAAGCAGGTTCAGTGTTGTAGAAAACACAATTAAGAAGTTGGAATTGATTATATTTGTTTATTTTAATGCAGTGATTCATTCAGTTGTAGCTCTCTACCACATACAACCTCACGGCAGTCCAGAGAGTTCACCGAAATGCAAAAGCCACAACACAAATAGAAAAGTGTGCTAACATTAGCATTAGCAGCAATGCTAACAACGTTAACAGTGTTAGCACTAACTTTAGCACTGATGCTAATGTTAGCATTCATTTGTGTTGTGGCTTTTGCATTTTGGTGAGCTCTCTGGGCCACCATACAACCTTCAAATCATTTAGCAAAAACAAGAGGTTGACTAGCTGCAAGGGGTTTGGCCCTTCATCTACACAGATCGATGCCGTAACAAAGACATTTCCTCTGTCATAACCCTACTTTGACGAGCTTCAACACTGCCAGATAGAGGTGTTAATCACAAAGGAATTAAATGAGAAAAAAAAAATCTCGAAGCTTTAGACAGCTCTTAATCTGCCCACATCATGAAGAGTGTGAATCAGAAAAGGAACAAAAGATAAATGGAGACCTCCTATAGAACCTTTCTAAAAACTCTCAGAAGTCCAAAGCTCTGTCAGTGAGCTGCTTCATATGGAACACTGTCACCTTTAGCAGCAGAGATACGAGCATCACGGTGGTGATCAGTAATGCAGACTAACAAGTATTTGACTTTTCTTTCCTGCCTCCATGAAGCAGTGCCCAGAGGTTTTAGCCTCTTTGAGCTCTGTGCATGAGTTTGCATTTGCAGAAGAAAATAGATTTCCTCACACATATCAAACAGATATCTGCAATGTTCACCACCTACAGTATAAGCAACATAATGCAGCCAAACTATTAAGGCTTTAGACAGCAGATTATGTCAAGCCCTCCAGGGATTATTTTATAGTTCTCGAAAAAGCAGAGAATCTCTCACGTACAATCTTCACAACGCAAGCCTGTCTACATCCAAGAACATGCATCTGTGTGCCCAATTCTAGTATGAATTCACACCATACTGACAAATAGCATAGGAAGCTACTCCAAATATATGTGGGGTTGGGTTTTTTCATGCTTTTTTCTTCAGTCGGAGTTTTAGTTTAAATATAGAAGAGCTGCACCTGACTCAAGTAATGTGGGACAAAGAGCTCTTGGTGTTTGTTTTGACAGTTAATTAAAGTCACAGAAACATCATACTGCAGCATGACCATGCACATTAACACTGGTGGCACAAGAGGATACAAATGTGTGTAAATATGATGCGACATGTACAGTGCACCTTATCTCTGTCCACTGTTTTTTTTTTCATTACTTGTTCTATTTTTTGTTTATAACTATAATTTGACCCAATAATCACCATTAACCTTTCTTCCTACTGTACTAGTCTTTGTCTCCCTCCTTCCTTATACTTTTCTTTGTCACAGAGTCAGATATCTTGAGAGAAACCTAACACCAGCAAAGACAGTGGCCACAGGGTGTTGATTTCAGGGAACATGTTGCACCCTGATTCAATACAAGCCAAATGCTAGGCCAAGTTAAAGGAAGGTGATCTTAAACACATATAACTAAGCATTTTAACTTAACCTGAAGGGACATGTTTTGAATCAAGACTGACAATGAGTCAAGGAGTGGTACTGGCCTACTGCACGTGGAATTTGACCACTGATTGCTCTTTGTGCAGCACCTGATCACCATCTTTGTTAATTAGGAACAAGAACATAAAAGAGTAACAGAGGAGGCATGCTATAGTCCAGATTTAATCTGTTCAACTGGAGTCATTGTGTCTGAGAAGCACTGGTTGTGGCTTCTCAGGCTACAGCCATGACTTTTGGAATAATTTTATGGTGTGTTTTTGGAGCTCTTAATTAGTTTCAACAGTTCATGACACTGAGGTATATTGACATAATGTTGTCTCATTTGCTTTAACAGGGTTTCCTGGATTTATTTATTGGTTGACAGCAGTTTTGCATTGCCAGTTGTGAGAGGTAAGAATTTTTCTCTTAATGGCCACATCACAAATTTTATCTAATTACTCATTGAGAAACTACAATCAACTTGTCAACAAACCAACATTCTCTAAATCGGGGCGGGTCAACTATGTGCCATGGGGGGCCATTCCACTACAGGTTTTCTATTCCACCACTGATCTATATATAAAACACTGGATGGTGCATGCCTCATTAGTGAGCACAGAGCTGAGTGAAGCCACTAGGCTGCCAAATTAGTACACCCAAAACACTGAGTCAATAGAGAATAAATGGGTTTAGTACTAAATGGTGCTAATTTTACCTCAACTTCCAAAAAATTAAGATTTTTAACTTCTTGGTATGGAAACACAGCTTATAATCTTGTATGACTGAACTATAGAAATCAATTTCTATAGTTCACCGGTTGTACAAGATAAGCTGTCTCCATACAAAGAAGTTAATCCTTTTTTATACAGAAGTCGAGGTGAAAGTGGCAGTTAACTACTAAACCCATTGACACTGAGTATTTTGGATGTACTAATATAGTGGCCCGGTGGATTCACTTCTGGCAGCCTATGCTCTATCCAGTTTTCTACAGAGAACGGTGTTCCATCCAGTCTCTTCAGCAGTTACTTTCTCTAATTGGCATCCTTGAAGCTCATCAGTGCAAACACCTGCTGAAAAGACTGAGTGAGTGGAACAGAAAATCTGCAGTGGAATGGCCTTCACTGCCAATCCCTTCTCTAAATGCACCACAGCATTGACTTTATTTGGATCCAGTTTAACAATCTGATGGCTCCCTAAAGACCTATACCACTAAAGATGACTTCTCCCAATCTACAATGGCTAATTTCTATATCAATTACATCTACAGTAGTCTAGATGTAAATGGAATGCACTTGAAGCTTGTCTGTTAAATGCCATATTTATTTCTATTGCAATTGTTTATTTTGCAGCACATGGAAATCAAAATAGGTTTGGGTCCCACAACCTACAGGACCATGGAGAAACAACCTCTAACCAGGGTTATTTGCAGGCTGCAAATGACCACCATTCAAATATCCAAAGCTACAAAAGGTCTCATTTTAAACTGAACTCTATCCCAAACTATCAAAGTGTACCCAACAAACAAAATACTGTTGGAGGGTTTGCTAAACATCAGCATCTGGTCCCATATTGGCCATCTAATCAAAATGCAGCATTTGTTCAACCACGAAGTTTGGCTCAAAACCTCAAACAAGGTACAAACAAAGGATTTTCACAACAGCAAGATTTGGTCTCAAATGAAGAAAATCTGCCCAGTGAACCAAATGAAGTGGGACAATCACATGATCAGGATTCAATTCAACAAAACCTACAAAGCAACCCATATGCAAAGGTACAAATTGTTACACCGCCACAGAACTTCATCCCAAATGCAAAAATGCAAGGATTTTCACAAATCAAAGACTTGGACTCAAATCTAAATTTGCTGAACAAAGAAAGTGTCACTAAGAGATTGTTCCCAAATTGGCAAAGTTTTTACAATGCACAAAGTGCTCCTAAGGTGGATGGTTTTAAGCATCAAAATTTTGCTAGAAACTTGCCAAATGAGGGAGAATTTAAGCAGAAACCAGTTGAGACATGGCACAATCTACCCAGTAAACAAAATAATCAAGGATTTACACCACTAGTTTTGAGTCAAAGTGTGCCCAACACCCTAATCCAAAATCAGGGTTTGGTCTTACATGGACAAAATCGGTCCACTGAAAGTGCCTCTAAAGGTCAAGAAACTGAAGAGAAGTTTGTCTCTAATGAACAAAATCTTTCCAACAAACAAAATATGCAAGGATCTTCACATTTGGGTCAAAACTGGCAAACTGTACCTAATGCAAACAATGTTGCAAGACCATGGTTTCCACGACAGGATTTGGTTTCAAATGCACAAAATCTATTTGGCAAGCAAAATGCTCTGGCACAAGGGTCTAGCTTGCAGAATTTTGCTCAAAACTGGCCAAGCCAATCAAATGCACAAGGTGTTCCAAAGGGAGGATTTTCCAAGCAAAATTTGGTCCCAAATGAACAAAATCTACCCAAGCAAAACCTTGCAACACAAGGATCTACTGCACAGGATTTGGTGCAAAGTTGGCAAATTGGACCCAGCACACAAAGTGCTCAAACGCAAGGAGTTTCACAACAGGATTTGGATTCAAATGAAGAGAAAATGGTTGTTCAAGGCTCAACATCACAGGATTGGTTTAAAAATTGGCCATACAAGGATATACAAAATATTCAAACACAAGGATTGTCTGACCAGACTCGAGACTCAAATGAGCAAAATCCATCCACCAAACAAACAAAGGCACAAGGGTTTAGTTTTCAAGCTCCATTTCTGGCTTGGCAAAATAGTGGCAGTCCTCAACATGCCCATGGACAAGGAGTTTTGCAGCAGGGATTGGGCTCCACTGAAGGTGCTATTACCCATGGCTCAATGTCACAAGATTTAAATTGGCCAAACAAATGGAGTACACAAAGTGCTCAAACCCAAGGTTTGTCCCAACAGAACATGCCCTCAAATGCACAAGACTTGATTGATAAGCAAAAGGCTATGACACAAGGATCCATCTCAAATCCAGTACAAAATTGGCAAACTGTAACAAAACAAAGTGTTCAAAACCAAAGATTTTCCCCACAAAATCTGGTCCCAAATGAGAATTTATCCAGACAAAATGTAGCACAAGGATCTATTGCACAGGATTTGGTACAACATTGGCAAATTAGACCTAGCACACAAAGTGCTCAAATGAAAGGAGTTTTACAACAGCAGGATTTGGATTCAAATGAAGAGAAAACGGCTGTTAAAGGCTCAACACAGAATTGGCTTAAAAATTGGCCATACAGGAAGGCTACACAAGGATTGTCTGGCCAGACTCGAGACTCAAATGGGCAAAATCCATCCACCAAACAAACAAAGGCACAAGGGTCTAGATTTCCAGCTCCATTTCTGGCTTGGCAAAATGGTCTCAGTCAACATGCCCATGGACAAGGAGTTTTGCAGCAGGGATTGGGCTCCACTGAAGGTGCTATTACACATGGCTCAATGTCACAAGATTTAAATTGGCCAAACAAATGGAGTAAACAGAGTACTCAAATCCAAGGTTTGTCCCAACAGAACATGCCCTCAAATGCACAAGACTTGATTGATAAGCAAAAGGCTATGACACAAGGATCAATCTTAAATCCAGTACAAAATTGGCAAACTGTACCAAAACCACAAAGTCTTCAAAACCAATTATTTTCCCTACAAAATCTGGTCCCAAAGAAAGAGACTTTATCCAGACAAAAGGTTATGATGCAAGGATCTACTGGCCAGGATTTGGCACAAACCTGGCAAGTTGGACCTAGCCAAGAAAGTGCTCAAAGTCAAGGAGGAGTCTCCCAACAGGATTTGGGATCAAATGAAGAAAATGCTTCTGTACAAGGCTCTGTGTCACAGGATGGATATAAAAAATGGCCAAATGTACCTAGCACACAAGGCCCTCAAACCCAAGGACTGTCAAAACAGAATTTGGTCTCAAATGAGCAAAACCTGTCCACCCAACAAACTGCCATGGCAAAAAGACCGACATCAGATTTCCTTAAACCCTGGCAAAATGGATTTGGCACTCAAAGAAAAGGGTTTTCTAAACAGAACTCTGTCTCTGACACAAATCTAGCCAGCAAACAGGACACTTTGACACAAGGATCTATACCTCAGGATTTGGTTAAAAATGGGCCCAATGCACAAAGTCCTCAAACTACTCATGTTGGCCAAAATTTGCCTCCCTCATCCTCCACATTCCAGGTTGTGCCACCTCTGGCTCCACAGTTTTGGCAAACTGGGCCAATGCGTGACTCTCGCGAGGATTTCCCTTACCAGGGAGGATCCAAGCAATATGGCTATGACTCAAATGTTCAAGAACTTGTGAACAAGAATTTCTTTCCCTATCCAGAGGAAGTAAAGTGGTCTCAAAACTATGGAGAAATGTCTAAAGCTGTAGAAGGCCATAGTCAAGGTAAACGCATGCAGAAAGGATCTCAAAGTGGATATGGCTCAATGCCAAAGCAACTATGGTTGGCAAATGTAGCAGCCAAGCCTGGCTACAAAGGTCCATGGTATAAAGTCTTTCATGGCAAGAACGTGAAGTCTCAAGAGGGATCCCAGATGCCAAATAAAGTAGCCAGCACCCAGAAGGGCATGGCTGGCCAACAAGTTGCTCAACCAACCCGTCGTCGGATTCTTCCAAGCTCAATTGTCAATTCCAGAAGTAAATACCAGAGGAGCAGGTATCTTCTGAGCAAAACCACATACATTCCAGATCCTGCTGCAAATGGAAATGTTCAAAAGATGCCTCAAGGGCTCACAAAGGGATTAAGCCAGTGACAGCAGGACAGAAACTGAAAGGTATGTCACAGCTATCAACTAAAGGGTAAACTTGTGAAGGGTTCAGGATAACATTACATTGTATGAATCAAAGTCTGTATTGTAATTAAGTTTCTTTTTTTCTTTGACAGGTTGCCAGTCTCGCAAAGCAAAAATAAAAGTTGACTTCAAACTGTTTTGTCAAGGCTCATGATTACAATGTGCTTAAATGTAACCTAAGGCTGAGTGTTGGCTTAGTGACACTCAATTGATATGGGTTTAAACTTCCAATGCAGTTTTCAATGTAGATTTTACTGCAAAGGCTAAAAGGTGCAGAGCTAATGTTGGAGTCAGGCATGTAGGCTACTAAACAGTTGTATATGAATCAGTCTCATTAAAGCAAGCAGCAGTTTTACCTTGGCATTGAAATCCTTGTTTCCCAAATCCCCTGCAAGAGAAACAGAGGCATATGCTGAGAGGATTTGCTCAAAACTCAAGTGAGGCTTGATTTGAATATGGGAACGTCCTAGTAATTTGCCTTCTAAAACTTTAAGATTGGAACATGGCATGGAAAGGCTATTGCATGCAAGGCATATGAAAATTAAACTCACCATATGAAGTCTGTACAGTGGCTGCAGAACGTCGGCTGTTTGAAAAAACGCGCAATAAACTTATGGTTTTTCACTTCATGCACATTTTTCTGCCGCAAAGCACCTTTACGTGCGAATCGGTTTCCAAATCCAGCAGAGTCATTATAATGTAAAAGGTGATCAGCCATTATGTGAGGAAGTACAAAGCCACAACTTTAGCCGGGACTGGTTTCTGTAGTTTCTCTCCACTGCTCTTGATAAGCGGTAATGGTGTGTAGTTTTCAGTTGGCGAACCGCACACCTCCCCTCTGCTCCGATCACAGCTGAGCGCTTCTTTTTCATCCACAGTGACGTAGGAGGAGACTGCCTTCATGCACCGTGGGAATATTTCCCTTCAATTTAGCATTCCAGTTAAAGCTGTAGCAGACAGAATTCTGGGTGAAATGTAAAGACTACAAATTCTATTTCAATGGTGTAATGCACACCTAAACCAAATGGCTGACCCCTCATGCGGTGCTAGTCTAATTGTGCATTAAGGTTTGCCTTTTTTAACAATGTGGAAATTGTTACAGTATAAGGGAATGTGTACGCAAACATCGTCCATTTAAAGAATTTGAAAACTTCGAATTATCTTGCTCTAAAAGCAATAACATAGGGAGTGATCAGATGTTCACAAACTACTGGATGTCAAAAGTAAAACTTTTCTATAAGCCATTATCCAAAAATGGCTCTCGTTTAGCCTGTTTCATCATTGTTGTTCCAACTTTTTCATCAGCAAAATGGCAATTATTCGCGTCTTATTTGGCAGCGTTCTTTTAAGTGCATGATTCCAACTCGATCAAGGGGGCTCTGAATGAGACGTGCTCTTTCAGTAGTGACAAACTAGTCCTTAAATTGCATGCATATAGCGCCACCGTGTGGGCATATTTGCTACTGTGTAACTGAGCCGTGCTCAGAGGGAATCTCTTTTCAAACTTTATTTCAATATGAGCAATTACAATTTTAAATGTTAAAAAGTGGATACTATAGGATAATCTTGGCAAATGTCCAGTGTTTTCTTGGCTTTTTAGTTCTTGAACTGTCTAATGTCCAGTGTGAATTTTAAGCTGTGTGGGGGGGGCAGTGTTGGTTGATTTACTCTTAAATTTTCCATATGACTTAAAACTTTTTTGCAATTAATGTCCTAAGTGTGCTTTTCTGTTAAGCAAATGGAATCTGTTAATCCACTAAAATGTTCCAGATCTGTCCAACAATTTAACATTCATAAGTGACTTACTGTCTCATTTTCACGGTTACAAAATACACACATGAAATATGTATTTTTCTTAAATTTTGAGGGGTTTTTTTTTTTTTTTGGAGGGAATATCTGCATTGAGCCATCAAAGGTAAAACTGCGTCTAACTTTTTAAATGGCTTTGTAAATTTTGAATGTTTCAATTTACAGCTTTGTAAATTGCTATTCATAAATTTCACAATTAAATCTCTAACCTTTAATTTTACTCTTGTACTTTTTGATTGTCTTAAATAGTGGACTATAATGGGCTTCATGAATCCAACTTTTTGTTCATAAATTGATGCTTTGCATACAAATTTGTACTCTTTCTTCCAAAGGTCAAACTTTTTTTTTTTTTGTGGCTTTGTAAGGTTTTCTTTTGATATCTAAACTATGACCTACCACATTTCTCCTAAATTTGGACAGTTCCCTTAATCGGTCACATTTAATTTTAAATTGGCAACTCAAACGTAATTCTAGTACTTTGGTCATGCTACATCTGTTCATGAGCCAAAAGGCCTGTGCCTCTGGTGTTTTGAAACCATTTAGTTTTTATGGTCAAAGTAACACCTGTTGTCTTCCCAGTCACTTTTAACGGAATATTTTCTGTGTAGAAAGAATTGTCAAATACTACACCTGACAATATTCCAAGAGGAATGTCTTAATACATTAAAGAGCTAACACAGTAACGGTGTTCATTGGTTTTTCAGATGTTTTTGCCTGTGATGACACAAATTTAAAACTGATAAGACTTCTAAACTTGGAGTGGGTTAATTCAGACTTTAGTGTCCTCTCCATACACATGTTGGACACAAACTGCATCTAGTCAGATCGGTCTTACAGCAAGTGATCATGCCTCTCAGCTTTACCAATGCGTGGCTTAGTGGTTGAGCATATATAGCCAGGAGGTTGGGTCATACTAAAGACTAAAAATGGTACTTTCTGGGGCTCAGCACAAACGGGGGGGGGGGGGAAAGCTGATTACCCAGTATCTGCCTGCAAGGCATCATACAATCTGGCCAAATTGTTTTGAGGTAACATGATTCAATCTCAAATGTGAAGCTGAATTTCATGCTAATCTTGCATGATTTAATCATGTTCAGAGGAATAACATAAAATTTTGTTCAAACTGTTAATTTTCATAACCAGCTAGCTTTTTGAGTGCACAAGGGAAGCACAACAGTGTACTTATGCCAGTCCCAACAACTTCTTTTAGATTTGATTGGTAACCAGCTTACAGGTGTTAGTGCCACATACACAACTAATCACGCTATATATAATTAAAGAAATCTCTGTTCCAGTCCTAAACTTGGGTAAATGGGGAGGGTTGCACCAGGAAGAGCATCCGGCATAAAATCAAAGATGAACCATGACTGGCTGTGGTGACCCTGAACAGGGAGCAGCACTGTGTGTATTAAAAATCTGGAATACAGCAAATTTTTGTAGGTCCTAGGGTCATTCTGATGACATTTTCAAAGAAAACCCTAGCTGGATTCTCAGGTGGGGATGAAGACCAGAATGACTTTCCGTTCTTGGACTTGACTGTGACAGCAGCCTCAGCATGGCCATCCTCATCACTGGATTCCTCATCAGTTACTTAGTCTGGATTATATTGTCAGCTTCTGACACTTCCTTGTACCCATTATCTTGGCATTAGTTTGGAGAGCAAAGTAAGAATTTCATTGCTCAGGAAATGTAGCATTTCTTTATTGTGCACATAAAGCCTTTGAATTTTGACTCTTTAATCATCCTCACTGTCAGTTTCCTGGCCTCTCTCCTCACAGTGTGCTGACCAAATGTCGTAAAGAGCCTTACTTGCAGTATATCAACCAGCCATGGTGCTCCCACACAACGAACTGAGCAAGACCTCAAAAAAAAAAAAAACTCCAAAGCTGAGGTCAGTAGTATTGAAACAATGTTGCAACTGTCTGAGAACCAACACAGGTGTTCTCATGGGACAGACTCTACTAGACAAAGGTTCCCTTAGTGGTTGCTAGGGAACTCCAGATGTGTCTCCCTCCTCTGACAAATGAGGGTGGACCTGACCCCAGTCTTTTTTTTTTTTTTTAATACCAATTGTCTCACTTAATTTCTAATGAATGGCCATTTTTGACTGGGAGCACCAAGTGTATAAAAGTTGAATAAAACAATTGTATGCAAATTAATTTTGTGTTGTATCTTCTTTGTGGACGAAGTCATGGAGTGTTTGAGTCTGATCAGATTAACTACATTTTTCAGAGAAAACTCTTAAATTGGTTAAATTTGACCAGAACACATGAGGGTGAAATAACCCAGCCAGCATGTCCATGTGGGCCCCACCAAAGGTTAAAAAGCTGGGCTGTCATGTGGGTTTGTCCACGGATGTTGGCCCCATCTGTTTGCCCACAGACTACCCGTTTACCTATTTTCAACTTTTCTTATTTTGACTTTTTCTGCCATAAATTTTACATATTTCTTGAACATAAACTTTTTCATAAATTTTCATTTTTTTTTACTGTAAACTTGCAACCTTTTCTCATAAATTTGGGGGGGGGGGGGGGTTTGGTAAATTTGCAACCCTTTTTCTCAAATTAATTTCTCGCAAAATTGACTTTTTCCCAGCAAATTTGCTTTGCTAACTTGTAATATTGGAACTTTCTCATAAATTTGCCCCTTTTTTTTCTGTAATCCTGCAACTTTTTCTCAAATTTTTTTCTTTCTGAAGTAATTTTAGTATTTTTTTTTTCTAGTAACTTTTCACTTTTTCTCATAAATTTGAAACTTTCTAGTAAATTTGTGACCTTTTCCTCATACATTTGCAGGGGTTTTTTTTGTACCTTTGTCTTTTTTTCTCATAAATTTTCACTTTTTTGTCATAAACTTGACTTTTTTCTTGCAGTTTTGACACCAGTGTGACTGAAACCTGCTAACCCATATGGCCCCCCCCCCCCCCCGGGTTTAATGCAGGGAAGCATTAACCCACATTGGACCCATAAAACCTATCATGGGGCCCACATGGGCATGCTTGCTGTGAAGAAACTCATAAAATCACCTCCATACTCAAACTCCGTGAATAAATATTGGAAGTCGGCCCTTGAGCCTTGTTTCTATGGCAGGTGTTTCTATGGCAACAAGAAGACGCGAGGCCCACTGATTACGTCTACACGGAAAGCGGAAGTGTCGTAGCGTGGAGACGTTCAAGTTTTTGAACCGTTTTAAGCGGCGAAATCTGCGCTCAAGGTACGTCGCCTTTTGTACACAGTCCGTACTTCTACTTGCACACCGCTTGTTTAGTGCGCTATTGCAGTGTCCTTTAAAGCCTTAAAAGCGATAACCTCAGTCCGCCAGCGCACAAGCGGCCCGGTTCAGCACGGCTAACGTTACTTGCAACGTGTTTGCTAATCACTGTCATTTAGCTTGTATATTGCTAATGTTTCGCCGTTAGTTATAGCAGATGCTTACGGTTTTTTTTGTTTGTTTTTTTTAATGTTATGTCTATATTACGTGGTATCCTGAATATATAGATTCCATAGTTTTTCCTGTTTTCTCTGTGGGAAATGGTGCAGTCTAGCCAGTTTCCCTATCAGTAAACCCAACTTTAGTCTTATTTTTTTATTCTTCCCAGGTCAACATGAACAAATATGAACACTCTCTGGACAGGTTGGACACAGAGTTTGACCATTTTCTCCTGGACATGAAGCCGTATGTCCTTAAGCATCTCCAAAAATCAGGTGTGATTTATTTAATTTGACTTTCACTGGTTATATAAAAACGAGTGTTTTTATAAATCATGCGAAAAAAAGTGTAAGACCTGATTTTAAATCACTATTTCCAGTTTTTCCTTTTTTATGACAGTTTATTTTACCAGTCAGTGTAAATATTGCACAGAAATGAACTGCTTACCAAGAGAGGCTGCACGCATGCTTTTATATGTGTGATGTGTGGATCAAGGATCAGCTCTGAGCACCTTCTTGTTTGCCATGGTGATGAACAGGCCGACAGATGAGGTCAGGCAGGAGTCTCTGTGGACCATGATGTCTACAGATGACATTGTGATCTGTCGTGAGAATAGGGAGCAGGTGGAAGAGAACCTGGAGAAGTGGAGATATACTCAAGAGAAAAGAGGAATGAAAGTCAGTAAAAGCAAGACAGAATACATGAGTGTGAATGAGAGGGAGGCAGGTGCAATGGTGAAGATGGAAGGAGTAGAGAGGTAGTGAAAGTAGCTGAGTTTAACACCTGGGGTCAACCATCCAAAGCAATGGAAAATGCACAAGAGAGGTGAAGAAGAGAGTGCAGGCAGAGTGGAGTGGGTGGAGACAAGTGTCGGGGTGATTTGTGACAGAAGGTTAGCAGGAAGAGTGAAAGGGAAGATTTGCAAGACGGTAGTGAGACCTGCTATGATGTATGGTTTGGAGACGGTGGAGGTGGTAGAGTTGAAGATGCTAAGATTTTCATTGGGAGGGACAGGATTAGAAATGAGTATATCAGTGACAGCTCAGGTTGAGTGGTTTGGAGGCAAAGTAAGAGAGGCAAGGCTGAGATGGTTTGGACATATGCAGAGAAGGGATAGTGGATATATTGGACAAAGGATGTTGAAGATGGAGCTGCCAGGCAGGAGGAAAAGAGGAAGGCCACAGAAAAGACTCACGGATGTAGTGAAGGAGGACATGGAGAGGGTTGATGTTACAGAGGAAGATGCAAGGGATAGGGTGAGATGGAGGCAGATGATCTGCTGTAGCAAACTCTAAAGGGAGCAGCTGAAAGAAGAAGAAGCTGTGTGATGTGGACACTGGCGAGAGCATATAGTCTGGTGTGGAAGGGTCACACTGACCTCAGTTACATAGTCACAGTAAACCAATTACTGGGAATAAACTGATAATGGCAATAATCAGTTTTGTCATGTTTACATGTACTGAATAAATTGGATTATTAGAGGGGAAACCACTTGAGTTAATGGCCTTTATCAGGTTATTCTCTTTACATGACCACTTGAATAATCAGCTAACTCCAGAAATCCAATCATAACCGGTTTATTTGTGTGCATGTAAACATGGTCATTGATGTGAAGGTTCTGAGTAGTAAATGTTCAGGTACTTTAAGCGACCCCTGAAAATAAGTTTCTTTTTCCTCCGGCATTGTCAGAGCGCCAACGTTGTGCCCTGTGGATAAAGAAGCTGTGCGACCCAGCCTCATGTGGTTCAGGCCTGATGGGTCGTAAGAACCGCAACATATATGCCCGTTTGCTCCTTCACATGCTCAAAAGAGGGGTCCTGGAAGGGCCGTTCAGCAGCAAACCAGAGCTTGGGATCCTTAAAACACTCCCTGCCTACATGGTAAGAGAGATTGTTTCAATAATTAACAGCCCCTATACACAGTTTGGAAAGTGTTGAGAGACTGGGCCAATTTTTTATGTTTGGGATTGTTCAGGAGATTCTTGTCTGTTTTGGACTGAGTCGAAACTTTGAGGAGACCATGGTGACTGTGCAGATCATTGCGATTATTGACAAATCAAAAATTGGCCAGATCTCTGTGATCTCCACCCCTGTGTAAAGGAGGTGTAAGAAATTTTGGTGTATTACTATATAATTTCATATTAGTTTTGCAACTCTCTGTGTTTTTACAAAGTTAGGTATTGTTATCAAAGCAGTCCATGTAGAAGAGAGCTTGTAACTTACTAACCTGGCGAATTGATATTTCTAGTCGATCTACTTTGATGAGCCACTGAGTGGTCCGTCTGCAGAATACAGCAACAGAGATCTGCCTGACTGGGTGACAGGAGAGTTGGGTGGCACTTCTGATGACAGTTTGGGCATGGATCTGCTAAAGGACAGACCTAGCTCTACACCCATTAAAGATCATCAGAGGTAAAGATACAAACTTTATTTTTTATTGTATAAATGTACAGCAGGGAAAATAAGTATTGAACACATCAACATTTTTCTCTTTAAACATATTTCTGATGGAGCCATTGACCTGAGATTTTCACCAAATATCAATAACAAACCAAGTAATCCATATATACAAAGAAATCAAGGCAACTGTGTTCACAAAACCAGTTATACTTATTAAAGTAGAATGACACAGAATAAGTATTGAACTCATGAAGAAAAAGAGTTGCAAAAAGGCATAGAAAGCCAAGAAACAAGCTGAAATCCATCAGAATTTTGGAAGCCATCCCATCCCCCATCAGTGCAAATTAATTTCAGCTGGTTAAGTCCTGACTGATAGCCTTTAAAAAGGTCTGTAAATATCAGATTGTCTCACCACAAAGAACTCATGATGGGTAGAAGCAAAGAGCTCTCTCTAGACCAGGGGTGTCAAACTCATTCCATGGAGGGCCAAGACCCTGCATATTTTACTTCTACCCAGTGTTTTCAGCAGGTGTTTTCTCTGATCAGCAATCAGTGGGAAGAAATTCAGTGAAATCACCTGTTGAAGACACTGGGTAGAGGTAAAACCCGCAGGGTCTTGGCCCTCCATGGAATGAGTTTGACACCCTTGCTCTAGACCTTCACAACCTTATTGTTGCAAAACATAATGATGACATTGGTTACAGGTGCATTTCTAAACTGCTGAATGTTCCAATGAGCACTGTTGGAGTCATCATTCAGAAGTGGAAAGAACATCATTTTACCATAAACCGGCCACGAGCAGGAGCTCCTCGCAAGATTTCTGACAGAGGAGTCAAAAGAATTATCAGAAGAGTTACCCAAGTGACAAAGACAACTCGTGGAGAGCTTCAGAAAGACCTGGAGTTGGCAGATACTGCTATTTCGAAGAAAACAATAAGTAATGCACTGAACCGACATAGGCTGTATGCCCGCTTACCTCGCAAGACTCCATTGCTGAAGAAAAAGCATGTTGAAGCTCGTTTAAAGTTTGCTGCACAACATTTGGGCAAGCCAATAAAATACTGGGAGAATATAGTCTGGTCAGATAAGACCAAAATTGAACTTTTTGGATGCCACAACACACAGAATGTTTGGAGGAGAAATGGCACCACACACCCCATCATGGTGTGGGAGTGTTTTTCAGCAGTACAGGCAGACTTCATATAGTTGAAGGAAAGATGAATGGACAAATGTACAGAGACATCCCTGATAAGAATCTTTTGCCATCTGCCAAGATACTGAAGATGAAACGAGGATGGACATTTCAGGAAGACAATTATCCCAAACACACAGCCAAGGAAACTCTCAACTGGCTCCAGAGAAGGAAAATAAAGCTGCTAGAATGGCCCAGTCAGTCACCTAACCTGAATCCAATTGAAAATCCGTGGAACAAACTGAAGATCAGAATTCATAGAAGACACCCAGACAGTTTGTGTGTCTGGGTGTACATGTGTACAACATGTGTACAACATCATCTCCTCCAATAGTAACAATTCAAAGATCCTCTTCAGTACAATAGACAGTATAGTTAATCCTGTCAGTTCTGCTCCCCCTGTTTATTCATGTAATGACTGTAACAAGTTTCTTTCCTTTTTTGTTGACAAGGTCACTGCTGTTAGGGCTGGTTTTACTCATTCCTTTCCCCTAATCCTTGATTGTCCTAACAGACAGGCCTTTTTAAGTGATTTTACCCCAATTTCTTTTGAGGATTTGTTAGTGTTGGTGAGTTCCATGAAATCCTCCTCCTGCGTTTTAGATATTTTGCCTTCCTCAATGTTAAAAGAGGTAATTGGCTCAGTGGGTACGTCTTTGATTTATATCATTAATAGTTCACTTGAATCTGGTTGTGTACACTCGTATTTTAAACATGCAGTTGTGCAGCCACTTTTAAAAAAACCTAACTTTGATCCATCTATTTTTAAAAACTTCAGGCCAATTTCTAAGCTTCCTTTTATTTCTTAGCTTTTAGAAAAAGTTGTTGCCAAGCAGCTCACTGACTTTCTGATTGAACATAATATTTTCGACAAATTTCAGTCAGGCTTTCGTCTGAAACACTCGACAGAGACCGCTCTTCTCAGGGTGTCAAATGATATTTTAATGTCATCAGACTCTGGCAAATGCTCTGTTTTAGTGTTATTAGATCTTACTGCAGCATTTGATACTATTGATCATTTTATTTTGTTACAAAGGCTTAGAGATTGGGTATGTATTTCTGGAAAAGCTCTGGATTGGTTTTTCTCCTACCTTTCTGGTAGGAGCTTTTCCGTGGCTGTTGGCTCTTATTCATCAGACTCTGCTCCTTTAACCTGTGGGGTGCCTCAGGGTTCTATTCTGGGTCCACTTTTATTTGCCCTATATATGCTGCCACTTGGTTCTATTATCAGCAAATTTAAAGGTGTGTCTTATCACTGCTATGCTGATGATTTACAGCTACTTTTCTCTTTTAAGCCTGACCATGTTGACAATTTAAAAATTATTCATGATTGTCTGTCTGCAATCAAGGACTGGATGTCTAGTAACTTTTTGCAACTTAATGCTGATAAAACTGAAGTCCTTATTGTAGCACCTGATAATCTAATTCCTAAGTTGGTTAATAGCATTGGTTTATTAAGCTCTAACGTGCGGTCTAATCTAAAAAATCTTGGTGTCATTTTCGATCAATCGATGAGTTTTGATCAGCATGTCAAATCTCTGACCTGGAGTTGTTTTTTCCACCTTAGGAATATATCCAAAATTAGGTCATTGGTTTCCTACACTCAGTTAGAAATCATTATTCATGCCTTTGTTTCTTCACGTTTGGACTATTGTAATGCTCTTTTTACATGTCTTAGCAAATCCTCTTTACAGCGCCTACAGTTAGTCCAGAACGCTGCTGCAAGATTACTAACTAGGTCCAGTAGATTCTGTCATATCACTCCTGTTTTGGCCTCCTTGCATTGGCTTCCTGTAAATTATAGAATTGATTTTAAAGTTCTTGTTCTTACTTACAAGGCCATTCATGAAGAGGCACCTTTTTATATTAGTGACCTGCTCTCTCTACACCAGCCCAGCAGGTCTCTCTCTCAGGTCTTCTCATCAGAATCTATTGGTAGTTCCTAGTACTAGGCTCAAAACCAAAGGCGATAGAGCCTTTGCTGCTGTTGCTCCCAGACTGTGGAACTCCTTGCCTTTTGAACTTAGATCTGCACCTTCCATTGGTGTTTTTAAGAAGCAACTAAAGACCCACCTTTTTAGCCTGGCTTTTTAACTATGTGCCGATTGTATTTTTATGTGCTTTTACTGTCTACTTTGTTTTACTGTTTTATGTGCCTGTGTTTTTATTTTGTTTTTTACCATGTTAAGCACTTTGTGACTCTGTCTGTGAAAGGTGCTCTATAAATAAACTTATTATTATTATTATTTGTGTGGAAGAATGGGCTAAAATCACTCCTGAGCAATGCCTGCACCTAGTTTACGCGAGTTTAGTGGTACGCGATCCAAGATGGCGCCCACAGCGGTCGACATGGTGCTTCGCTGCGCTCTTTGTTTGTTTTTGTTTGTCAATTGTGTGTCTGCTTGCACTTATATCCATGAAGAACTTTTAAATATCAGGACTTTCACCCCCACGGACCTCCTCCCAGTTTTTCTAGCTCCTGCCGCCGATCTGGTTTATTGTTTGGCTCGGAAAGTGAGACGGCGGAAGAGAGGAAGACGAGCGGGCGCTCTCGTGCGACTTCGCAGGAGAGGCTCGCGAACGGCGCTGCCTGGCATATTTCTGTCCAATACCAACTCTCTCTCTAACAAGGTGGATGAACTGAGACTGCTGATGCGTTTTAAGGACCTCGCCTCCTCAGCTGTCCTCTGCTTTACTGAGACCTGGCTCCGGGAAAATATACCGGACAGCGCGCTGCGCCTCGACGGCTTCCAGCTCTTCCGTGCTGATCGTGACACAGAGCTTTCCGGCAAGACCACAGGAGGCGGAGTCTGCTTCTACATCAACTGCATCTGGTGCTCTGATGTAACGGTAATTTCCAAACACTGTTCTCCTGCCTTGGAATTTCTTGTTATCAATTGCAAGCCCTTCTATTCCCTGCGGGAGTTTGCTTCTTTCATAATGATCGCTGTGTACGCCCCTCCCGACGCGGACACGCGCGAAGCTCAGCGCGTGCTCGCGGATCACATTCAACACACAGAGCGGAGTTTTCCAGACTCGCTGATTATTGTGGCTGGCGACTTTAATCAGTGCAATCTGAGCCACGATCTCCCCCGCTACAAACAGTTTATTAAATGCCCCACCAGAGGATTAAACACACTGGATCACTGTTACACCACAGTGAAAGACGCATATCGCGCTGTCCCTCGAGCTGCGCTGGGATTATCTGATCACGTGATGGTTCACCTCATTCCCACATACAGACAGAGATTGAAGCTCACTAAACCTGTTGTGAGCACTACGAAGATACGGACCAGTGATGCTGAGGAGAAGCTGGAAACGTGCATGGAAATATCTGACTGGGGCATGCTTAAAGGAGCCACGCATGATCTGGATGAGTACACGGACACTGTGAACTCATATATCCACTTTTGTGAAGAGAACATTCTTCCATCACGCACCAGGGTGAGTTACTCTAATGACAAACCCTGGTTCACAGCTAAGCTCAGACAGATCAGGAAGGAGAAGGAAGCAGCGCTGAAAAGTGGAGACAGGGACTGCTACAGGGAGGTTAAATACCGGTTTAACAGAGAGCTGAAGAGGGCTAAATCTGTGTACTCAGAGAGACTCCAGCAGCAGTTCACTGCTAATGATTCGGCTTCCGTGTGGAGAGGACTGAGGCAGATCACCAACTATCGGCCTCAGGCTCCTAAAGGTCAGGATGACAAAGCCCTTTGTCAGAGACTGTCCCAACACTATGCCCGTTTTGACACCTCGTCATCTGTGTCCAACTCCCCCCCTCCCTCCAGCTCCACAGCCTCCACATTCCCTACTTCATTTAAGGCACCCCCCCCTCCCCCCCCCCCTCCCCTTATCATCAGTGAGCAGGATGTGCTCAAACAGTTCTCCAGACTGAACCCGCGCAAGGCCCCCGGCCCAGACGGCGTGTCTCCCTCCACCCTGAGACTCTGTGCGAAACAGCTGGCTCCTGTATTCACAGACATTTTTAACACCTCCCTTAAGTTATGCCACGTGCCATCCTGCCTCAAATCCTCCACCATCATCCCTGTCCCCAAGAAGCCACGGATCACTGGACTTAATGACTACAGACCTGTAGCGCTCACCTCTGTAGTCATGAAGTCCTTTGAGCGCCTGGTCCTGTCCCACCTCAAGTCCATCACCACCCCTCTCCTGGACCCGCTGCAGTTTGCCTACCGAGCCAACAGGTCTGTAGACGATGCAGTCAACCTGGCCCTCCACTCCATCCTGCAGCACCTGGACTCCCCGGGAACCTACGCCAGGATCCTGTTTGTGGACTTCAGCTCCGCATTCAACACCATCCGCCCCGCTCTGCTCCGGGACAAGCTGTCCCTGCTCAACGTGCCTGACTCCCTCTGCAGGTGGATCATCGACTTCCTGACGGACCGGAGGCAGCATGTGCGGCTGGGAAAGACTGTCTCAGACTATACTAGCATCAGCACCGGATCACCCCAGGGCTGTGTACTTTCCCCCCTACTCTTCTCCCTTTACACCAACTCCTGCACCTCCAGCCACCAGTCTGTCAAGTTGATCAAGTTTGCGGACGACACCACCCTCATCGGGCTCATCTCCAACGGCGACGAGTCCGCCTACAGGAGAGAGGTGGCCCAGCTGGCGTCCTGGTGCAGCAATAACAACCTGCAGCTGAACGCTCTGAAGACAGTGGAGATGATTGTAGACTTCAGGAAAGTCACTACTCCTCTGCCCCCCCTCACCCTCTCAGGCTCTCCCATCACCACTGCTGATTCCTTCCGCTTCCTAGGCACTACCATCACCAGGGACCTCAAATGGGAGCTGACCATCAGCTCACTCATCAAAAAAGCCCAGCAGAGGATGTTCTTCCTGCGGCAGCTGAGGAAGCTCAAGCTACCCACCAAGATGTTAGTGCAGTTCTACACAGCCATCATCAAGTCCATCCTCACCACCTCCATAACCGTGTGGTACGCAGGAGCCACTGCCAGGGACAGACTAAGGCTGCAGCGCGTCGTGCGCACTGCTGAGAAGGTGATCGGCTGCAAGCTCCCATCTCTCCAGGATCTGTACATCTCCAGGACCCGGAGGTGTGCTGGCCGGATCATAGCCGATCCCTCACACCCTGGTCACGTACTGTTTGCCCCCCTCCCCTCTGGTAGAAGACTTCGGTCCATCCAGACTAAAACCTCCCGTCACATGAACAGCTTCTTCCCCCCCTGCCATTAGACTGCTGAACACTAAGTGACTCTCGTGCACCATGTACAGCAGCTCAACCAGACTCATGTTAATCATCACTGTTTTCTTCCTGCATTACCGACTGCACTATATAGTTCTCCACAGTATCTGCTGCTGGCTAATATATATTTTAACTGTTGACCAGTATCACTTAATCTTATCCTACACTTTATTACATGTATAGTTTATTTCTCTTATCTTATCATGTTTAATGTTGCAGCATTGTACCGAGACAAATTCCTAGTTTGTGTACTACATGAACAATGGCAATAAACCTGATTCTGATTCTGATTCTAGTTTCTCCATACAGGAGGCGTCTGGAAGCTGTTATTACCAACGAAGGCTTTTCTACTAAATGTTAAATGAATTTCACCAATCGTGCTCAATACTTATGCCCTGTCATTCCACTTTATTAAATATAACTTGTTTTGTGAACACAGTTGCCTTGATTTCTTTGTATGTATGGGTTTCTTGGGTCGTTAGTGATATCTGGTGAAAATTTCAGGTCATTGGTTCCATCAGAAATATGTTGGAGAAAAATGTTTGTGCTCAATACTTATTTTCCCTGATGTATGTGTATTTACTTCTGAGTTAACATTAGTGAGGAGAACTAACCATAACTCCTTGACTGGTTGCTCAGTACTTTTCCTTGCACAAATACAGATGCATCTCAATAAATTAGAGTATCATCGAAAAGTTAACTTATTTCAGTAATTCCATTCAAAAAGTGAAACTCATATAGTCAGTGAAACTCATATAGTGAAACTCATATAGTCAATCCTTGACTGGCAACCAGTTTGCTCAGTACTTTTCCATGCACAAATACAGATGCATCTCAATAAATTAGAGTATCATCGAAAAGTTAACTTATTTATTAATTCCATTCAAAAAGTGAAACTCATATAGATTCATTACACAGAGGGATATACAGTATTTCAAGAATTTATTTCTCTTAATTTTGATAAATATGGCTTACAGCTAGTGAAAACCCAAAATTCAGATTACATAAGATCAATTAAAAAAAGATTTTTAATGGAAATGTCAGCTGACTTAAAAGTATGTCCATGTACACACTCAGTACTTGGTCCAGGTTCCTTTTGCATGAGTTACTGCATCACTGCACTGTGGCATGGAGGCGATCAGCCTGTGGTACTACTGAGGTGTTATGGAAGCACAGGTTGCTTTGAACACGGCCTTCAGCTCGTCTGCATTGTTGGGTCTGGTGTCTCTCACCTTCCTCTTGACAATACACCATTGTTTCTCTGTGGGGTTTAGGTCAGGCCAGTTTGCTGGTCAAACAAGCAGTCATTAAACCAGGTTTGGTTACTTTTAGCAGTGTGGGCAGGTGCCAAGTCTTGCTGTGAACTGAAATCAGCATCTCCATAAAGCTTGTCAGCAGATGGAAACATGAAATACTCTAAATTTTCCTGGTAGATGGCTATGCTGACTTTGGATTTAATAAAACACAATGGGCCAATACCAGTAGATGAAATGGCTCCCCAAATCATCACTGACTCTGGAAACACCACACTGGACCTCAAGCAACTTGGATTCTGTGCCTCTCCACTCTACCTCAGACTCTGAGACCTTGACTTCCACATGACAGAACTTGGCACCTGATTTGTGGAGCCATGTCATCTGCTGGTGTTGGTCCACTGGGTTTTATCAAGTTCAAAGTCACTGCAGCCATCTACCAGGAATTTCGTTTGAGCACTTCATGGTTTTCTCTACTGTCGAGCTTTATGGAGAGGCTGGTTTCATTTTCCAGCAGGACTTGGCACTGCCGATGCTGCCAAAAGTACCAATACTTGGTTCGTTGACCATGGTATCACTGTGCTTGATGCCAGCAAACTCTCCTGACCTCAAGCCCATAGAGAATCAATGGGGTACTGTCCCATTGATTAATTAATTAATTAAAAGAAATTAAGGTCTTTGTCCCTGTTTGCATTTGTATATGGTAATCTGGCTTTTTTATGTTGCTTTTGGAGTAATGTTTCTTCCTCGCTGAGTGGTCTTTCAGCCCATGTCTATACAGGACTTCTTTCACTGTGGATAATGACGTTCTTTTACCAGCCTTAGCCAGCATCTTCACAAGGTCCTTTGCTTTTGTTCTGTGGCTCATACACACATTTCACACCAAAGCATGTTCATCTCTGGGACACTGAACCCGTCTCCTTCCTGGTATGATGGCTGGACATTCCCATGGTGTTTATGTGTGTTTAATTGTTTGAACAGATGAATGTGGTACCTTCAGGCATCTGGAAATTGTACCCAAGGATGAACCAGACTTGTGGAATTCTACAATGCTCTTCCTGATATCTTGGTTGATTTCTTTTGATTTTCCCCCATGATGTCACACAAGGCTGTGAACTCAGGTCTGTAGCCATGCCCAGTGCTTAGCCTGACTGGTTAATGGTATAACCAATCCGGCTAAGCAGCAATGTTTACGTAGCTAGAAACGCTCTGTCCAAACTCATATTTTTGGGGGGGGTGGTGTTGCTTCGCTGGAAATTCACAGGAGAAAAACACTGACTTGAGAATTGGGACCGATTTTCCTCTCAGTATGTCTTGTAAGTCACAAAAACATGTTACAGACATGGTTACAAAAGAAAAAACTTGATTTTTGGTGGAGTGTCACTTTAAGGTTTTCTATCTCAGCTGTAATGATCGGTTATTTGAGTTACTGTTGCCTTTCTGTCAGCTCGACAGCTGGACCATTCTCCTGAGAAATCTGTTCTATGTTTCAATCAAAAATGAACATTATTTCATAAAGAATATCTAAAGTCTAAAATGTCTTCATAATTCTTATTAAACAGGGTGGATGGTTCTGGTCCTTTCATTCTATCCATCACATTACAGAAAAAAGTAAATGTGTACGAGCCAGCACAAGTACTGTGCTCTTCCTCCTGTTCCAGCAGGGAACTTGGCATGACAAACAACATACTGCATATAATATGACTTTTCTGTTTTAAAGTTTTTCTCCCAGACAGAAAACATTGAACTTGACTGTGAAGTTGACTACACAGCTTATGTGACTGATTGCCCATCGCATCTGCTCAGCAGCACTGTCTGAAAAGCCAAAAACATTGCCGGGTTGTTGCATCAGTCTGTATGAGATGTCCATTCTGACTTTTCAAAGAGAAATACTTCAAAACAGCATGAGAGGATGAGGAACCTCTCGTATTTTCCACCCATCTTTCTGTTCCTCTCCTCTTTATGCTTTACACCAGTTGTTGAACCTGAGGTGTAACCCCCACAGAGAAGATAAAGCAGAGAATAAAGCTCAGTACTTCATTAGTGAGTCCTCTGTTTCTTGAAATGTTTGACTCCCATTCCTGTTTGAACATCAGCCAAGCACCTGAAAAATAAATATATGTTTCGGATTTCAAAATATCCTGCTTAATTAAAACACTGTTTGCCACTCAGATGTACATCCACGTGTATAACATGTGAAGCCATGCCTCACTAAACCATCAGGCATCCCAGCATGCTCACAGATATTTCCTCTGACTGCAGGCGGCTTGGGGGCTCCACAAAGTGTTGTTAGTAATGGCTCATGCTTCTTCATTCCAATTAACATGGAAAGGCAAATCAAAACCCAGTGGCTTCATTAACTCATTAGCATAATATAAAGAGAGCACTGTAAGTGTGTTAAAGCAAGCTTAATATACACCAGGGCACTGTGTAAAGAGTACAAGCATGCCACTGTTGTATTTAATTCAGATTTGTCAGCTGTGGAGTCATGCTATGATTAGGTTGTGTTGTAGTTAGCTCAGTATTCCCTCACAATGTGGCATAATCGCTTGAACACCTCAGACAAGTGGGATTTTTCTGTGTGGCATTTGCATGTTCCTCATGGCTCTTTGTGGGTTTTCTCTGAATGCTTTTCTTTACTCCTGTTGACCAAAGACGTCTTGATTGGCTTAAGTGTTGTCTGTATCAACCATGTAACCGAGTGTTGACCTGTGTCATACTTCTGTGGTTTTCTGATCAACTTAGCATCATGGAAACTTGTTAGGTTTTTATAATGTAAAAAAAAGGGAACTAAAATCATTTTTGAACTTTTTTGGGAAGAATTTTATACTCAATGCACTGGAGAGAAGAGAACATGCAAGGAGTAGACGTAGTGAAGGCTGATAAATTTAAATACCTGGAGTCAACCATCCAAAGCAGTGGAAAATGTACAAGAGAAGTGAAGAAGAGTTCAGGCAGGGTGGAGTGAGTGGAGACGAGTTTGCTATAGAAGGATAACAGCTATAGTGACCGATGTGTTGTTATAAGATGGTAGTGAGTCCTGCTATGATGTATGGTTTGGCGACAGTGGCACTGACAAAGAGAAAGGTAGCAGAGCTGGACATGGCATAGCTGAAGATTGTCAATGGAGTGATTAGGACAGGATTAGAAATGAGTATATCAGTGTGACGGCTCAGGTGGAGCGGTTTGGAGACGAAGAGAGGTAAGGCTGAAATGGTTTGGACATGTGCAGAGGAGGGATAGTGGATATATTGGACAAAGGATGTTGAAGATGGAGCTGCCAGACAGGAGGAAAAGAGGAAGACCAGAGAAGATTCATGGATGTAGTGGAGGAGGACTTTGAGAGTAGGGGTGTTGTGGAAAAAATTTATTTGCCCGTTCTTCCTGGGTCCTGAAAAAAATAACACCAGATCTGAAAGTCTGAATTGCCTTTATTTTCCCCTGCATGCAGGGAACAGAGGGAAGGCTGCTGATATGTGAATCTCACAGCGGAGCACCCCTCTGTCCCTCAAGGTCCTAAAACACACTCCTTTATACAGTTCTGCGAGGTGCTTACGTCATTGCCTCATATGGTAACACCTCAAACAGTGCATAACCTTATCATGCAGACAGTCCTTGTGCTGCACATAAATGGAAGACGGTAGAAAAATCACACCTCCATAGGCCTGCAAAACATCATTTGGTAACATAGAATTTCTGGCATAGAAACAGAATAAAGCATCATACCAACAGTAATGTTGGTACATTTCCACTTCATTTCCCCTCTTCTGATCATATATGATCACATATATACAAGGAATGTCAATGTAAAGCATCTGCTGTTGTACCCTGTTATACAGTTTTAACAAGAGCATCATAAACTTTAACATGTGAAAATTGGCAATGTGTAAGGGAACATAAGAGGCTGTTTTTGCGAGCACAGACGCTCAGATTATGATCAAGCCAAATAAATGGAAGGAGGGGAGTTCAGGAAATCCTTGAAGGGCTGTGGGTCAGGGTCGGATATGGTTAGGGAGGAGTGGTGTACCATATTAACA
Organism: Pholidichthys leucotaenia; assembly: GCA_020510985.1. Classification (NCBI taxonomy): domain Eukaryota; kingdom Metazoa; phylum Chordata; class Actinopteri; order Cichliformes; family Pholidichthyidae; genus Pholidichthys; species Pholidichthys leucotaenia. Next base: position 291,077,183 of record CM035838.1, read on the forward strand.
GCAAACATTTATATCTACGCTTTAGTATTATCATAGCCATCAAGGAAAGGGAGATGTGACATGTCTAAGGCAGTGTGATTCAACATTTTCTGCTGGATGGTGTCTGAAGCCTGTTCAACTGTGGGGAGAACTGTGTAATGCATCATGTTAATAGCAAACATTTTTGACATCATATTGCAGATAATTGGAATCAAACAACAGCCACAAAACAACAAAATCAACAGAACCACTAACAGCATCATACCTATCCGTGTTAGCCATTCCCTCCAGCCACCACTGGTAAGCCAGGACCATAAATCCCAGCCAGAGGATGGAGTCATGTCTTGTAGCTGTCGCGAAAGTAGGTCGTTCAAATGGCTCACAACATGTTATCACCTTCATCAGGTATGTAAATACAGCATTCTTGACCTATAATGTGACATACCCCACCCTGTGCTGCCAAAGTTATATCTAAAGCTAATCTGTTCTGAAGAACCACATTACGCATAGCTCTCATTTCGGTTGACATTGCTGAAAACCCCATTTCTGTCAATGCTGTGAGATTTTCTAAATCAATAGCCAGTCTGTCAATGTTATGTGCATTATTTACAGTACCCCAAGAAGGTATTAGTGCTCCGAAGAGTTTTACTCCCGGATGTATTCTAACCCCATCTGTCCGTGTCTCCCTTCTTCAACGGTGATGTTGGTGCGGTGGGAAGTAATGTGAATATGAGTGATGAGCGTGATAAGTGAGATTAGTCATGATGCGCATGGTTGGAATCAGCTTAGCCATATAACATATACCACACCATCCCGGCGTTCAATACTGATAAACTTGTGACCCACATACCCAAACATGGGCTGTGAGGCTGCCGTAGCCATCTGAGCTAGGGAAAAACAATTGGGGGTTATCAGAACATTGGCTTTTATTCTGACGTCCACATGCAGCCCTCGGTAGAGTGAGGTTTGGTGTTGTGAAAAATGGCACCCTCCGTGTGTTTAAACATGGGGTACCAGTCATATGGAAACCACAGGTAGCATCAAGAGTGGTTTCACACCATTGTGTCGTGCCCAAATATGTAGACCCATTGTGATTACACTTGAGGTGAAAATATACTGGGGCTGTAAAAAGTGTGGGGTTGGTAGTGAATACAGGCTTCTGGGCCTTCTTGTTTATGCAGGTTACATTGTGAACTCTGACTTGGCGGAAAGCAAAATCTGTTACACTGACATTTAACCACTTACGGTATTCTGTTGTGTTCCCTGCAAGTTCAACAGTAAACCCCTTATCACATTCAGTGTCATTGTGGTGTACTTTTTCAATTGCAGTCTGCGCCAACGGTGCCCCCATCGTTTCCGATCTGTTTAGAGCAGGGGTCAGCAACCGTTACCACTCAAAGAGCCATTTGGACCCGTTTCCCACAGAAAAGAAAACACTGGGAGCCACAAAAACCCTTTTGACACTTAAAATGAAATAACACTGCATATAACTTTTTTCCCTTTATGCTATGTATAAACAAACTATAATGTGTTGCATTTATGAAATCAGAGAACTCCTGCAGAGAAAACAAAATTACATTTCTGCATGCAACAAAAACATTTTGAACTCCGAAAAAAAAAGACATTGGGTTGAAGGTTGACATTGGGTTGAAAGGAGAGTGCTATTTCTAGCACTGATGACTCCTGATCCTTCGATAAAAATCTCATAATTCTGCTGAAAACAATACCGAAAGCTCAGAATTCCAATACGAACCAGCGATGTGATTTGGGGTTGGGGAAATTATCTGAAAATTCAGCAGGGGGTCTGGGGGACATAGTCCCCCAGCGGGGTCCGGGGCAGAGCCCTGGTGGGGGGCAAAGCCCCCCGAAGCTCCTGGGTTTTTATGATTTTTAAGTACCAGAACTGTACTTAAATGACATAAAACAAACAGCTGAATGCCACTTATTAATGTATAATATTGACTTATGTTCCAAGAAGATAGCATTCCTAAAATATTCCAACAAGCATTATCCATCACATGCTTTAACACTTAATCAAATCAAAATCAGTTAATTTTATCTGTTCCATAATAGAAATAAAATTCCAACATACCATTACTTTTTATAATTTCAGCATTCATTTCAGATCACCAGTTTCAATCTCCATTGAGACTTGACCAGTTCATTTTGCACAATCACTGATGTAGCCAAGTCTTAGAAATATTCAAAAGTTATGAGTCAATGTCCACTGTGCACTGTCAATTTCAAACTGTTACGAATCATAAAAGGGAATGGTTAACTTTTATTACCGTTTCCTCCCTCGCGCCAGCCCAGCTCATACAGCCGTTGTTCGCCGCCAGTAACAGAGAGTTAATGACTCTCCACCTGGCCATACCGATTACCGGAAGTGGCCATACGCCACTTCCAGTCCTGCCTGAAAGGGCGCAGCTTCACTGCGTTCGTGGACCACAAGCCGCTAACGTACTTAACGTACTTTATCTTCCTGGAAGATAAAATAAAGCGGAATTCGGCGAATTAGCAGAAAATCACATCGCTGAGAACACGCCGCCATGAATCTTTGAAAAAGCATACAATGAGCCATTTGATTGGTCCAATCGTTTGCAACTATCCAATCGCAGGGCTGTCAAGCTACTGCAATACAGCAGTAGCTTGAACACAACACATCCGGGTTATCGCGGGAGACGACTTCCGGGGAAGCGCCGAGCACTTATGTAATCGTGTTGATTTTCGCTGATGGTGATTAAACTTTAACACGTTTTTTTTTTTTTGATTTTACAATATCACCATAATCTTCAAATTTAGAATTACATTTTAAAAACTAATGAACTAAAATAAAATACATTTTAATTAAATACTCATTTATTTTCCAAAGCCACAGGGAGCTGCAGCAGAGGGATGAAAGAGCCGCATGCAGCTCTGGAGCCGTGGGTTGCCGACCCCTGGTTTAGAGGATAGGGAATCATAGACACAGAGTGAGTAACATGATGTGGTAGGTATGTGCAGACATAACAAGACCCAGTCACATTAGCTTTTCTGACTGACAGACGCACCACCTGATACCATGCATTGTTGTGATATGTGTCACTGGAACAGTTATCAAAGTTACGCTCCGAGTGGCTTGCCTCGTGTCTTGTCCAGAAAGGATTGATTGGTGGGGTAGAACAGTGCATCAATAGGTATATGATTACCCCAAGCAGGAAAGTGATAAGAAAGCACACCCACACCGTGTCCGTTTTGGTCCAAAACTGACAGCATTGCTGGCGTCTTTGGTGGTGTTCTTCTTCAGCAGCCTGACGCTGCTGTGACTCTGAATTGTTCATCATATCAGTATCAGTATACGTGTGCATGTGTGCTGTATGTTTCTGCTGAGCAGCGTTGGCGTGCACTCAGGTTGTTTATGATGGCTGTCAGGTGCAGTGTTATGTCTTCACATGGCTTGGCTACTTCTCTTCCTAGTCTACAATGTAGGGTGGTGATTGTGGCTAATCACTTACTTCTGCTTCTCATCCTCGTGTGGTCTGGATTCTTCTGGCTTGACTGCTGGAACCTTTCTGCAGTGTGTTGCGTGGATCCACGTTGCTCTTTCTGTGATCTTCATAGCCGTAAATGTCGTCAGCAGGACTTGGTAGGGACCCAACCACCGTTTGCTATGCCAGTTCTTTCTTTTGAAGCTTTTGATCATCACCCAATCTCCAGGCCTTGTGTCATGGAGAACACCCTCAGCAGGTTTGGGCAGCGCAGCCTTCACCTGTTGAGAGATGTTTTGCAATTGACAGGACAGAGCAGAGCAATAAGCTAACATAGCATTTTCAAAATGTGATGTGGTTAATGGGGGTGCAGGTCTCTTTTCCATGGAGAAACCTAAAGCTGGGGTACGAGCAAACAGGATTTCTTTCTAACTCGCATGCACATGTACATGGGTGCTAATGGGAGGCACTTAGTCCAAGGCAGGCCAGTTTCATCTTCAAGTTTTGCCAGTTTGTTCTTTAGAGTGCCATTTTCACGCTCAACGGCACCACCTGACTGCAGGTGGTAGGCACAGTGTTTTCTCAGGTCAAAACCCAGTGTAAGACTCAAATCAGTTAGAGCTTAATTTACAAAATGTGTACCATTATCACTGGAGATTTTCTCGGGTATTCCCCATCTGGGAATAATTTCTGACAACAATGCCCTAGCTACGACTGTGCTAGTGGCATGTTTGGCTGGCAAGGCTTCTACCCATTTGGACCACATGTCAGCCATTGCCAAACAGTACTTTCTACCCTCTGCTGGTGAGAGTTCAATGAAATCCATCATTAGGTGCTGGAAAGGACCTGTAGGAACTGGATGAGCACCTGGAATCTGTTTGGAGAGCCTGTGAGTATTGTTAGTGGCACAGATTAGACATTTTTTGCAAAAATTTTCAGCATAGACAGTGAAACCAGTGATAAACCAGTTATCACTGGTTTATCACTGGTTTAAAACAAGGCTGAAATCACCTCCCAATATACACTGACCCTCTGCTCTTGCCAGCTTCGTAGTTAAGTTGTTAAAGAAGTTAAGGTCGTCTCTATTAGGACTGTATAACGATACAAGTGTCATTCTGTTTGCATTGATTATGCAATCAATTATTGATTGATTATGCATCGATTATGCAATCAATTAGGATGAATCTTCTGGATTTATCCTTGTCTGCAGAATTTAATTGAAATCTGAGATTTTTCTTTATTAATAAAGCTACTCCCCTAGCACGAGACGTAAATGAAGAATAGAAAACATGGCTTACCCAATCTCTCTTTAACTTGAGGTGCTCTGTCAGTGAGGTAGGTGGGTTTCCTGAATAAATGCAACATCAGCACCTTGTTTCTTTAGGTATGTTAACACCTTTCTCCTTTTAACAGGGTTATTTATCCCCTTGATGTTCAATGAAATACAGTTAAGGTGTCCTCTTTTGTCCATCATTCCCTGTATTCAGAATTACTTGTCAAATGAAAACAGACAGAAATAAATAAATAACCTGAAACATCTTAATCAACACTGTGATAATCCAAGCGTGGAGAGAGAGAGACCAGCTGAGACCCCCAAAAACCCTAAAGAAAAAACAAAACAAAAAAGAAAAAAAATGACAGGTTAATACATCTTCCCCCCTTCACCCCTGGTGCTGTCCCCCTGTCAAATAAACTAATCTACTACTACTACAAACACAAAATCCCTGAAGCTTCTCTACTTCGTCTGAGAGATCCATTCACCTTAGAGTTACGAAAGTCCCACAACTAGGAAAATGATAATAATTTGCACATCTAGCCTTAAAAAACAAAAACAAAACAAACAAAAGAGAAAAGAAAAATCTGTTCTGTTTTATATAAACTCGTATCCAAATAATTCTGTAGGTTTGGCCTGGTAAATAGAAGTAATTAGATTATGCGCTACATTTTTATGACACATATTTGCCTTCTACATAAAAAGAGGCTGTGTCCTGACTCTTCTTGGGTGCCCAGGAGGTAAAAACTAATGCACCTTCCCTGATGACAATTTGTTATGGCAGGAAGTAGCCCAAAAAACACTTTAACTGGATTCAAACATACAATAATATTATTTATTGTAACAGTCTGTAGAGAACATTAACAAACGTGATAGAGATATATTACTAGTGCAAAATATTACCGGAGCCTATCAAATAAAATGTATTACTTTTACATGGCTATCTGGTGTAAACAAGCGGGCTCACATATCTGGCGCTTAGATGATCACTCGTCACATTTCCCAAATCTGGAGACGGTGAAATCTTTTGCACTTTTAGGAGAGTCAAATACCTTTGTTTCTCCGTTGAAGGAAAGCTGAAGCAGGGCTGGGTAAAGGAGCCGGTAACTGACTCCCCTTTCCCAGAGTATCCCCTTTACCTCGTTGAAGGTTGCACGACATCTATTCAAATCGGCGCTAAAGTCCGGGAAGATAAAAATCTGCTTTCCCCGGAACTCCAAACGACCCTTCTCTCTGGCGAGGCATTGTATTTGCTCCTTCTCCTGGTGGTAGTGGACTCGTACGATGAACGGCCGCGGTCGTCCTCCCTCCCTGGGTGTTGGAGCTGCCGCCTGATGAGCTCTGTCCAGGACTGGGGGTTTCGCCAGACCATGTGGACCACCAAGAACTTCGTGTAACAATCCAGCGATGAATCTGGTCGGGTTTCCTTGTTCTAATTCCTCAGGTACTCCCAGTAGCCGGAGGTTGCATCGTCTTCCTCTGTTCTCCAATTCGTCCACTTTCAGCTGTAGTTTATCGTACTCATTGCTCAACTCTGTGTATCTAGTCTCCATGGTTGCCATGCAAGCATCCTGGCTGTTTAGCACGTCCTCGTGTTCACGTATTCTCTCCTTCCATTCTTCAAGGCCTGTTATAATTGAATTAATGGATTGCTTGATTTCTTCTCACAGACTGTCAACCTCTTCTTTAACAATGTTGCGAAAGGCTTGCAATGTGCTTGTATCGATAGCAACCTTGCTAGCAGCAGCTGTAGTTCTGTTGGCCTCCAATTCCAGGATGGTGGGTTACCCTGCTTTTGCGGCTGATTTTGAAGGCATTTTAACCAAAAGTGTTGTCTCTTGTCCCGTGGTCGTCAAATACGGCTTCTTTTAATCACTTTGTACAAATTATTTAGTATTTCTGAGCGAAAGTGTTGAGATCTCGTGACTCACACGTCTACTCCATAATGCGCCCCCTAGTGGCAGCCCAGAAAGTGACACTTTTGCTTAGTTTCTTCATCTTGAGCAAGAATACAAAGAGTGCCTGATCTGGCAACTCTGCTCATGGCAAGGTAGAATTGTGCATGGCTGAAGCAATCTGTTGTGCAGAAAACACCAACGAACTGTAAAGCAAGGTGAATGGCATCATGTTGTCAGATGGTGTGAGTGTGATTCATGGAATGAGGAGAGTGCGTCCAGCATTGACACCAATCACAGATGTTGCAACCAACAGGTGAGCCTGTATTTGTTCAATGATGTATCTTGAGGCATTACAGTGTCCATCTTGTTGGTCAAAGTTTTGCAGTAGCATAATGACCATTTGCAAGAAACCGTAGCATCCGGATAAAATCAGTGCTTTGCTTGGCATTTTACAGATTTCTAGTGTAGACTGCCATTCTTCAAGGTTCCACATTTTTACTGTGTCAGCACCAGTTTTAAAACAATATTGCTCAGAAGGTGACACTTTTGCTTAGTTTCTTCATCTTGAGCAAGAATATGAAGAGTTCCTGATCTGGCAACTCTGCTCGCGGCAAGGTAGAATTGTGCATGGCTGAAGCAATCTGTTGTGCAGAGAACACCAACGTGCTGTAAAGCAAGGTGAATGGCAACATGTTGTCAGATGGTGTGAGTGTGATTCGTAGAATGAGGAGAGTGCGTCCAACATTGACACCAATCACAGATGTTGTAACCAACAAGTGAGTCTGTATTTGTTCAATGATGTATCTTGAGGCATTGCAGTGTCCGTTTTGTTGGTCAAAGTTTTGCAGTAGCATGATGACTATTTGCAAGGCAGGCATCCTAGGACATCATAGGACAGCATGTGAGGTGATTTAATTTAGTAATAGATTTTTGGAAATGGACTGGCGGACTGTACTGAATGAGGTTGGAGGCTGGTAGTTGCCCATCCCTGGCCCATTTGCACAATATGCTCCTGTGAAGACATTGAGCGGTTTTTATTAAACTTTTATTTATACAGGGTAGTTCCATTGAGAGGCAACCTCTCTTTTTCATAGACGCCCTGTTCACATTCACATAGTTACATTCACACCAGGAAGCTGCCCAGTACAACCACAGACTGACCTGTGGCCACTGAGCAGCTCCACTGGAGCAGTTGGGGTTAAGAGCCTTGCTCAAGGGCACCACAGTGGGGTTAAGGAGGGTGGGGCAAACACTGCTGTGTTATCTGTTCCACCCAGATCTAATCCTGCCAGTCCAGGAATCGAACCTGCAACCCTCCACTCACCGGTCCACATCCCTAACCATTAGGCCACCACCTCCAGCATAAGCTCCACAAAGGGGCTTAAATCACGCTTTACCTGCTGTCCACCCGGCTGCTGTCCAGCAGGGGTACTCACAATTACTCCAGCACCATACAAGTCCATTTCCTTGTCCAACGACACCACAGCGAGTGTATTATGGAGAATAAGCAGCATGGTGTGTTATTTTCCCGTTTGACAATAATCCAGCACCAGTGTGAAGAGAGAGCCACATGGCGAGAGCAGCGGAGTGTGTGAGATTGGATTCGGGGTGCACTTGATTCTTGAATAGAAGTAACTGGACACAGCAAAAAACGGTTTTGGTAACGCACAAACACATCCAGCTCCCCATCAGTCCACACGACCTGTATTGTGGAGAGAGACTCACGGCTTCCTCCGCTGACTGATTCAGGTTAGCTTGATTCTCCCCCAGTATGCACCTCCACTGGTAAAGGTGGGTTAAAAAAGGTCACCTTTGAGCTGTTTTATGGTCAAGCGGTCAGTGAAACCTTTTCAGGTACTGTGGCATGACCATGCAAAAGATAAATAAGAGTTTTTGTGGGGGGGGGGGGGGGGGGGCTGAAAAGTTCATAGGCTGAAAAATTCATAGTGGTCAAATTTGACCAAATGTGGTTTATTTTTCAACATAGTCTCCCTTTCGGTCCACACACTTCTTCCATTGGTGTCACAGCACTGGGATCCCTGCGGCTGAAAAATAAACATTTGGCCAAATTTGACCACTATGAACTTTTCAGCCCCCCCCCCCCACACACACACACACACACATGTTGGAGTGTGGGGAATTGCAAGCATTTGGGTGCAGTTGCAGAGAACCCCTCCAGGGGGAGATATGGTACAATGGATGTTTATGTCAAAATCTCCAGAAGATTGTTTTTGAGTGGAAAATTATCATTTTTCATTGAAGCGGTCAGTGAAACTTGTCAGGTGCACTCTTCAGGTATTGCAGCATTGCCATGCATATAATTGACTTCATATAATTGAAGGAAAGATGAATGGACAAATGCACAGAGACATCCTTGATAAGAACCTGTTGCCATCTGTCAAGATGCTGAAGATGAAACGAGGGTGGCCATTTCAGCAAGACAATGATCTAAAACACACAGCCAAGGAAACTCTCAGCTGGCTCCAGAGAAGGAAAATAAAGCTGCAAGAATGGCCCAGTCAGTCACCTGACCTGAATCCAATTGAAAATCTATGGAACAAACTGAAGATCAGAGTTCATAGAAGACACCCACGGAACCTTCAAGATTTGAAGACAGTTTGTGTGGAAGAATGAGCTAAAATCATTTCTGAGCAATGCCTGCACCTAGTTTCTCAATACAGGAGGAGTCTGGAAGCTGTTATTACAAACAAAGGCTTTTCTACTAAATATTAAATGAATTTCACCAAGCGTGTTCACTACTTATTCCCTGTGTCATTCCACTTTATTAAATATAACTTGTTTTGTGAACACAGTTGCCTTGATTTCTTTGTATGTATGGATTACTTGGGTTGTTAGTGATATCTGGTGAAAATCTCAGGTCAATGGCTCCATCAGAAATATGTTTAATGAGAAAAATGTTGTGTTCAATACTTATTTTCCCCGCTGTGTGTGTATGTGTCTGTGTGTCCACGCACACACACACACACACTACTCACAAAAAGTTAGGGGTATTATTTTTCTAAATTTAACCTTTATTTAACCAGGCAAGACAGATTAAGAACACGTTCTTATTTACAACTGTGGCCTGGGGAAGGGGCAAGGGGCAAACAAACACTAAACAAATGCATATATTAAAAAAAAAACATTTACAAAGACACAATTAAAACATACAATCATAATAATGGCTAAAACAAGACACACTATCACAAGATATAGCATAGACATAGCTAAAATATACACATAAAAGCAACCAAAGATGACAGGTTGGTTGATGAACCTTATCATGTTATGTTTAGCAGTTCAAGTGACAATAGCATGCTTCCTTAACATGGTTCGTAATCATAGTTTTAAAGGCTGCTTTATTTGTAGGCCATTTCAGTCTCTTGCTGTAGCAGACTGAAAGGATGACAAGCCTATTGACGATTTAGTTTTTGGGACTGTCACGCAATTTAAATTTGCAGAATGGGTATTGTATACAGAAAATGAAGTGTGCAACACCTGATTCAAGTAGGGGGGAGACTGACCTTTCAGGTGAAATTTCAGGATACACCTGAAATGCATTACACTGCTCAACACCAAATTTATTGTCTGGTTTTTTTTTTAGCTGATTTAGGACAATTTTGATGTGCTGAATCCAAAAATCACATTGGTTTTGCTCAATCGGGTCAACTTTTTGAACTATGGCCACATGTTTTCTTACGTTTTTGTTTACATGTACGGGTATTTTTGCTTTATATGATGCAATTTTTTTTTTTAATTTATTGAAATTCTCTGAATTTTGAACAATGATGACGTAACATTCAATTTACATGTACTTACCATTATCAATGTCTACTATTCCAATTTACAGTACATCTGTACAACTGCTTATAACTTAACATAAAAACCTGACCTGATCGAGAGAATCGGATGTTATTTTTGGATTCAGAGGTGCAAAATTGTCTTAAATCAGTTGAAAAAACAGACAACTTACAAAAAAATTATTTTTGTTATGTTGTGTTATGACCTTTACAGGTGAACTTAATTTGACCTTCTCTAACCTTTTGAATGCACATGTACAACTGTTCAATGTTTCAGTACTTTTTGCATAACTTGCTGTTCTCTGACAAGGTGCTTAACAGCAAAATTCACAACAGGTGTTTGATCCATGAATCAACCAATAAATTTTCTGGTTCAATTAGAATTGGTATATAAACAGTCCTCTTCATCATGCTGTTCACATTTTGACATCATGAGACCAAGACAACACCTAACAATTGATAAACAGTATCTCGCCATTGCGAGGCTTCAAACAGGATGTTCTCAGAGGGAGGTGGCCACTGAGCTTAGAGTGTCATCAGCAGGTTGCAACAAAGATACAGAGCGACTGGAAGAGTTACAGAAAGGCAACAGAAGTGGACGTCCTTTGGCCACATCCCATGCTGATGACCACTTCAATGACCATGTTTGCATGGTCACATGTAAACGGATTATAATCAGTTTACTGGAGTTACCGGATTACTCAAACTGTCATGTAAACAGAGTAATCCGATTACCTTTATCAGTTAAAGGCCATTATCGGTTTATGAGAAAACAGATTAACACACCTAGTTTATTTGCACAATAAACCGTTTGCTCGGTGCATGGAAACACCATAAGCCGTTTATTACCTTTATCGGTTTATTCCAGTAATCGGTTTACTTGTGACCATGTAAACAGGGTCATTGTGAACAGATCCCTTTGGAACCGGATGATGAATGCCACTCAACTCCAGGAACATTTAAGGGAGTTGAGAGGCACCCAAGTGTCACGTGAGACCATTCGAAACCATTTACATCAATGTGGTCTCTGTGCTAGACGACCTGCAAGGGTACCTGACCACACCACCAGGCACAGGCGTCACCGTCTTGCATGGACCAGGGAGCATTTATGCTGGACAAGGGATCAGTGGGCCTCAGTGCTGTTCTCTGAGGAAAGTCAATTCACGGTGAGCAGAAATGATGGCAGCCAATGATGTTGGAGACGTCAAGGAGAGCGCTATGCATCAGCCGCTGTTGTCACCAGACAAGCCTTTGGTGGTGGTGGTGGTGTTAGTCTCTGTGCAACACAACCACAGGGGGTGTACAAGCCAGTGTACTCCTAGTGCCGGTCCCAAGCCCGGGTAAATGGGGAGGGTTGTGCCAGGAAGGGCATCTGACGTAAAACCTTTCCCAAATCAAATATGCGGATCATGACAAGTGAAACTTTCATTCTGGATCGGTCGAGGCCTGGGTTAACGACTGCCACCGGTGCTGTTGACCGACAGGGTGCCAATGGAAATTGGGCTACTGTTGGGTGAAGGTCGAGGAGGAGAAGAGGGGGATGGTGTGTTAGGAGGGAGAAAGAGAAAAGGAAAGATAGAAGTGTGAAAGTGAGAGTGGAGATGTTAAATGTAGGGACTATGACTGGTCAAGGCAGAGAGTTGGCTGATATGATGGAGAGAAGAAAGGTAGATATACTGTGTGTTCAAGAAACCAGATGGAAGGGAAGCAAGGCTAGGAGCATTGGAGGTGGATTTAAACTGTTCTACCATGGTGTAAATAGGAAGAGAAATGGAGTAGGAGTAGTCTTGAAGGAAGAGTACGTGAAGAGTGTTTAGGAGGTAAAGAGGGAGTCGGCTAGGATCATGAGTTTGAAGCTAGAAGTCAAAGGTGTGATGTTGAATGTTGTCAGTGCATATGTCCCACAAGTTGGATGTCAGGTAGAAGAGAGCGAGGAATTCTGGAGGAAGTTGGAGGAAGTGGTAGAGAGTTTTCCCAGGGGGAAGAGAGTGGTGATTGGAGCAGACTTTAATGGACATGTAGGTGAAGGGAACAGAGGTGATGAGGTTCTGGGTAGGTATGGTCTTAAGGAGAGAAATGTGGAAGGACAGATGGTTGTGGATTTTGCTAAAAGGATGGAAATGGCTGTGGTGAACACATACTTTAAGAGAGACAAACATAGGGTGACTTACAAGAGTGGAGGAAGGCACACACAGGTGGACTGCATCCTATGCAAAAGGAGAAATCTGAAAGAGATAGACTGCAAGGTGGTGGCAGGGGAGAATGTAGCTAGACTGCATCGGATGGTAGTCTGTAGGATGACTTTGGAAAGCAAGAAGAGGAAGAGAGTGAAGGCAGAGCCAAAGATTAAGTGGGGAAAGTTACAGAAGGAAGAAGGTCGCACAGAGTCCAGGAGGGAGTTGATACAGGCGCTGGGTGGTAGAGAAGAATTACCAGATGACTGGGAAAGTACAGCAAAAGTATTGAGGGAAACGGGTAGAAAGGTATGTGGTCTATCCAGTGGTCAGAGGAATGAAGACAAGGAGACTTGGTGGTGGAATGAGGAGGTACAGGAAAGTATCCAAAGGAAGAGGTTGGCAGAGAAAAAGTGGGATGGGAGATGAAGAAAGTAGACAGGAGTAATGGAATATAGTGGAATATAGGCGCATGGCAAAGAGAGAGGTGGCAAAGGATAAGGCATATTTTGATTTTTTTTAATTTATTTTTTTTAAATTTTGTATACTTTATTGATCCCCAGAGGGGAAATTGAGGGCATCCACCTGGATGGATGAAGCAGCCACGGTACGGCGCTATCCCTTAACCATTCACACACACATTCACACCTAGGGCCACTTTAGAGTCTCCAGTTAACCTAACCTGCATGTTTTTGGCCTGTGGGAGGAAACCGGAGGTGGAGAACATGCAAACTCCACACAGATCACTGTTGGTCAGGGGCTGGGATCAAACCAGGGATCCCATGGCCAAGGGTGAGTTGCTGTGCTGGTGCAGTGCTAACCACTGCGCCACCGCACCGCCCCAATAGTGAGTTGTATGAGAGGCTGGACACTAAGGAAGGAGAAAAGGAGTTGTATCAACTGGCTAGACAGAGAGATCGAGCTGGAAAGAATGTACAACAGGTTAGGTTGATTAAGGACAGAAATTGCAATGTACTAACAAATGATGAGTGTGTTGAGAAGGTGGAAGTACTTTGAGGGGCTGATGAATAAAGAAAATGAGAGAGGAGGGTGGATGAAGGAAAGATAGTGAACAAGGAAGTACTGAGGATTAGCAAGGCAGAAGTGAGGGCAGCTTTGAAGAGGATGAAGAATGGAAAGGCAGTTGGTCCAGATGACATACCCATGGAGGTATGGAGATGTTTAGGAGAGATGGCAGTGGACTTTTTAACCAGATTGTGTAACACAATCTTGGAGAGTGAGAGGATGTTGGAGGAGTGGAGAAGTGTTTTACCAGTTTTCAAGAACAAAGGTGATGCTCAGAGCTGTAGTAACTACAGAGGCATAAAGTTGATCAGTCACACTATGAAGATATGGGAAAGGGTTGTTGAAGCCAGGTTAAGAGGAGAGGTGACAATCAGTGAGCAGCAGTACAGTTTCATGCCAAGAAAAAGTACTACAGATGCAATGTTTGCTCCAAGAGTGCTGATGGAGAAGTATAGAGAAGATCAGGAGGAGTTGTACTGCGTCTTTGTAGATCTAGAGAAAGCATATGATAGAGTGCCAAGAGAGGAAGTGTGGTACTGTATGAGAAAGTAAAGAGTGGCAGAGGAGTATGTGAGGGTGGTGCAGGACATGTATGAGGACAGCAAGACTGTGGTGAGGTGTGCTGTATAGCCTGTTTTCCACTAGCCCAGCACACCTCGGTACGGCTCGATTCACTTCAGTACGGCTCGGAATGCTTCTGTCTCCGTTAGCACGGTGTTGTGCTTGTGCTGTGATGGTTTGTTAGGAGGTTTTAGAAGCGGGGCAGCGGCAGATTCTCAGCGAGGCGGGGCCACACTCCCGTGACGTTACGCACCCGACTGAGTCCTTATTTACACGAGACAAAAAAGGATCCAAGGATTATTGCCTTGCTCGCTCTGTGGTTTTATCTCACAATTAATTTTATCTCATAATTAAGCTGCAACAACACAAGTCACTTTTATTTTGAATTAACTGCCAAATGACCTAGAAATAATGAGCTGAAACTTGTTTTTTTTTTTCCACAATATCTTTATTGAACCTTTTTTTTTAAACAAACATGACACAAACAATCAAACACTAACACTAAAGTACTACAAAAAAAAAATGCACTAAAAACACCAACAACCACCAACAAAATCAAGTCTTCAACAATGCTCCTCTGTTTAGTCTAGACAATCCATTACATAAGTATACATATTATGTTCACCAGTTTGGAATTTACAAGGTCCACACACATCATTCACCTTCTTCTTCAAGAGTTATGTTTAAATTTTTTACATGATCAATAAAAGGTCTCCATATATTCTCAAACACAATTTCCTTTGATTTCAGTATATATGTTATTCTTTCTAATGGAAGGTTTGTTAACATCTGTCTTAACCACTGAGTCACATCTGGTCTGAGTCTTTTTCCACAGTAGTGCAATACATTTTTTGGCATTAAGCAAACTGAGGTCTATGAATGTTCTTTCACTTTTATTAAAGTTATGCTTTTCTGGGTACAGACCCAACAAAAACAGTTTAGGATTCAAAATGATTTGTTTGAGATTATTTTTTCAATTGTTACCCTCACCTCTTCCCAAAACATTCTTATTATTCTACATTCCCATACACAATGAAATAGGGTTCCTTTACTTTCCATGCATTTTGTGCATGTATCTGGTATATTTTTGTTATATCTATTTAACTCCTCCGGTGTAACATACATCCGCATTAACCATTTGAAATGTATCAATTTAAGACGTACATTTATTGATTTGGTTTGGGCTTCTGTACAAGCCAATTCCCATTGTTCCTCTGAAATTTCAATTTGTAGATCTTCTTTCCAGTAGTTTAATCTTTTCTGTGAATTTTCACTTGAGGATAGTGTCAATGAGTTATAAAACTCTGAAATAATACCCTTTCTTTTACTATCTTTCATCACCATTTTTTCCAAGGATGAATAGATAGGTCGAGTGAGAGCTTTATTTTGATTTGATCGAATAAAGTTTCTAAGTTGAAGATATTTTAAAAAATGTGTTCTATTAAGATTAAATTTGACCCTCAGCTCTTCAAAAGACATTGTTATCTGCACATGGCAAATATAAATCTTGAATCTTTTGAATCCCTTTTAAATTCCATACTTTAAATACAGCGTCCGCTCTTCCTGGTTTAAAATATTGATTACCCCATATTGGGCTAAATGGTGACAATAACTGTGGTTCTTTTAAATAATTTTTAGCTTCACACCATATTTTGATCATATGCTTTACAAATGGATTTTTAACTTGTTTTTGTAATTTTTTTGCCGAATCTGAGTATATGAATATGGGAAGAGGTAAAGGTAAATTGTATGATTCCATTTCAGTCCAGTGAGGGAGATCATTTAATGAAAAATAATATGTCATAGACCTCAGTTGTGCCGACCAATAATACAACATAAAATTTGGACATTTCAGACCTCCACGATCAAATGGTAAATATAATAAAGACAGACGTAATCTAGCCCTCCTGTTGTTCCATATAAATTCCACTAACTAACTAACTAACTAACTAACCTGCACTTATATAGCGCTTTTCTAGTCACAAAGACCACTCAAAGCGCTTTCATTAATACTAACCCTCTATTCTAAGGGCCTATAGGAAACAGATATCTAGGGACAATTTAGAACAGCCAATTAACCTAACATGCATGTTTTTGGCATGTGGGAGGAAACCGGAGAAATCCCGGAGTAAACCCACGCAACACGGGGAGAACATGCAAACTCCACACAGATCACTGTTGGTCGGGGGCTGGGATCGAACCCACGATCCCACGATCCCCACAATCCCCCGGCCAAGGGTAAACTGTGCTGCCGCAGTGCTAACCACTGCGCCACCGTGCAGCCACTAACTTTTTTTTAATTCTTGAGAATAAATCTAAAGGTGGTGGTAAGGGAATGTATTGAAATAAATAAAGTATTTTAGGTAAAATATTACTTTTAAGTATATTGATTCTCCCGATCATCGACATTGGTAGTGACATCCATCTCTGAATTGACTCATTGATATCTGTCATTAAGGCTTCATAGTTGACACTGGCGACTGATTCTAGCTTAGGCACAATTTGGATTCCTAAATATTTAAACTGATTTACAACGTTGAATTGATTTACCTCAGGGTCTGGGTAATTTCTCTGGGTCTCATTTAGCATTAATATTGAAGATTTAGTTTTATTTATTTTATATCCTGATATTTCCCCAAAATTCTTTATTAAATTCAACAAGGTCGGAATTGATTTTTTTAGATTCGACATAAACAAAATTATGTCATCGGCGTACAGGGAGATTTTATGTTCTGTTGGTCCAACTTTAATTCCATATATTTGTGAATGTAAACGTATCGCCATCGCTAAAGGTTCAATTGCCATAGTAAACAGTAAAGGTGAAAGTGGACAGCCTTGTCGACATCCTCTATTGATTTTTATTGATTTTGAAATATTGTTATTTGTTAGGATTTCTGCTTGAAACTTGTTTTTATTCGTATTAAATAATGAGACGGTGGCACACTGCCCAACACCAAATTGTATTATTTTTTACATCCTAGGGCATTTTGGATGTACTGAATTAAAAAAATTCATGTTTTTCACCTTCAGGTCAACGTTTGGAACAACAGTATTATTATTTTACGTTTAGATGATGCTACACTCCTTCTAAAGTATTGTAAATCTCTGAATTTGGAATGCCGATAGAACATTCAATTTACATATACTTGTACCTACTTTGACTTGGTGCTAATTTTTTTATGATATTTCAATAAAAAGAACAGAAAGCTTACAAAAAGATTTCTTTTTTGGTCTAGTTAAAAATTACATTACCTTTACAATGGTTGACCCCTGACAGGATGATCAGCATCATTTTGATCAGATTAGGCAATGGAATTTCTATGTAATTATACTGTTTTATAATTCAGTGTTATAACAGACAAACCACACTTTCCAAAACAATTCCATTTTATTATATACAAACTATTAAAAGAAAAAAAAAAACTTTGCAACACAACATGAAGGTTAATCGACATTTTATATTCGCCGACCACTGAGTGTCTACACCAGCTTCCCAAACTGGGTCATGACTCGGATGAATAAAGGCGTCTCTGCCAGCTGTGGGTCAGGATGGCTCGGTTGAATAATCCGTGCGGGCTGTCGCGGCGGACGCGTGGGATGATTCTACAAGGAAAATACACACAATAAAATACAGCACGAAAGTGCAATATATACAGAAAAGACAATAGTTTTTAACAAGAATACATAAGCTTATTTCAGCGTATTGTTCACATGAATAATTAAAATAAAAGCTTTAGTCCGCAGTGTGCTGCAATAAAGCAGCGATCCATCCACAAATGAACAGCTTTTTTATTGCATAAATAAACTGAGCGTCTTACCGAATATATTTGCGAAAAAATGCACAATAAAAAAAATTAAAACTCACCGTTAAAGGACTCCGATGTCGAGACCTCCCGGTATATTTTTTCATTCCGGGCAGCTCCGTCTAACTCGCGCTGAATACGTTCGTCTGACAATGCAGTGAGCAGACACTGCACCTCCTTATTGGTCCATGGAACACCCTTATTACGCGAAGCCATTTTTGATAGAGAATAAATGAAAATAGCACAGCAATACACTGAAAAGAAACCGCCAACAGTGGCTGCGTGTTGAGTAAAGGCGGTCGTGAAGATTTTTTTTTTTCAAAAACTTTATTGAGAAGGTCGTGAAGATTTGGTAGATGAGGAGGAGGAGAGGGGCGGTTACAACCTGACCAATCAGCGCCGGTTACGACCTGACCAATCAGCGGCGACCAGTCTGTTAACGTCACAACACGGCACAGCTCAGCACTGCTGTACCCTGCCCTGGAGCAGGGCTGAGAATCGCGGCTGTTAAACCGTGTTGGGGCTTGTGGAAAAGCGTACAAAGCGTGCTGAGCCGTCCCGTGTCGCGCTAAAGCGTGCTAGTGGAAAAGGCCCTTAAGAGTGACAGATGGGTTCAAGGTGGGGGTAGGGTTACATCAAGGATCAGCTCTGCCCCCTTCTTGTTTGCCATGGTGATGGACAGGCTGACAGACGAGGTCAGGCAGGAGTCTCCGTGGACCATGATGTTTGCAGATGACACTGTGAGCTGTATTGAAAGTAGGGAGCAGGTGGAAGAGAACCTGGAGAGGTGGAGGTATGCTCAGGAGAGAAGAGGAATGGAAGTCAGTAGAAGCAAGACAGAATACATGAGTGTGAATGAGAGGGAGGCAGGTGTAACGGTGAAGATGGAAATGAAGACTTTGGAGTGGCCTAGTCAAAGTCCTGACCTGAATTCGATTGAGATACTGTGGCATGACCTTAAAACGGTGGGTCATGCTCGAAAACCCTCCAATGTGGCTGAATTACAACAATTCTGCAAAGGTGAGTGGGCCATAATTCCTCCACAGTGCTGTGAAAGGCTCATTGCCAGTTATCCCAAACGCTTGATTGCAGTTGTTGCTGCTAAGGGTGGCCCAAGCAGTTATTAGGTTTAGGGGGCAATCACTTTTTCACACAGAGCCATGTAGGTTTGGATTTTTTTCCCTTAATAATAAACACTTTCATTTAAAAACTGCATTTTGTGTTTACTTGTGTTATCTTTGTCTAACATTTAAATTTGTTTGATGTTCTGAAACATTTAAGTGTGACAAGCATACAAAAAATGAGAATTCAGGAAGGGGACAAACATTTTTTTTCACACCACAGTGTGTGTGTCGCAATAGTTAAGGAAGCGTAGATATCGTGATATTGTAGGTATTGTGATAGTATTGCATTGTGACCCAAGTATCACGGTACTTATTGTATTGTGAGGTCCCTCGTGATTCCCACCCCTAATGGATAGGGGCAGGAATCTTTCGGTATCCAGTGATTCAAGCCTATTACAATTCAGGGGGCTCCGATTCAAGCGGATTACGATTCTCGATGTGTCTTGATGCATCTTTTTTTTATTCAGGATTATGTTCTTCTTCCTTTTAAAGCATTTGCAATGGCCCGTGAATTAACTTCCAATATCGTCTAATGTTTCAAGAAAAACAAAAAAAAAAAACATGAAAAGTGCAATTGTAGCAGCACATTTGCTGCTATAACACAGACTTCAGAGTATCCTGAATTTGAACAAATAAAACTTATAGCAAACATTTTATGTGCAACAAATAGCTGAGTCTTTCAGTCAAAAATACTCAGAATTTCTAACAGAAATGTTAAACTTCTAATTCAAGATTCAGAGATTTTATTTGCCACTACTACTATACGTACATGACATACAGGAGAATTGAAATGGCATTTCTCTTTCTCTTCAGTAGTGTGCACAATATAAAAAGGAATAAGGCTGTAAAAACAACAGCAGTCTATGTACAGTAATGCTACCCGTAGTGCATATGGTGACAAAAGATAGACCCAGACCTCCCGCAGTGCAAATAAAGATGAGTGATAAACGATTAGACCAGCAATCTTACTGTATATAAAGAAAAGTAGAGCAGTAATACTTGTAGTACCAAGTGCGGTAGTGTAGGTGCAGACAGTGACAGATAGGACTGCACATGATCAATATTGCAATGACAGACAGCAGCAGATATGACCTTTGTGCAAATGGTTACAGTAAAGTAAAGGGGGCTGAAGAGGGACTGTGAGGGGTGGGAGGTGTCACCTGCAATGTTGATGGCTCTGCGGGTGAGGTAGATTTCCGAGAGGGGGAGCAGAGGGGCACCGATAAGCTTGCTGGCTGCTTTCACTGTGTGCTGTAGTGTCTTCCGGCATGAGGTGTTGCAGCTTCCATACCACACCATGATGCAGCTGGTGAGGAAGCTTGCAACGGTGCCCCGGTAGAATGAGCACATGATGGGGGGTGGGACTCGTGATCTCCTCAGTTTGCGGAGGAAATGGAGGTGAGTTTGAGCCTTCTTGGTCAGTGATGTGGTGTTGTTGGACCAGGTGAGGTCCTCATGTGCACCCCCAGGAACTTGGTGCTGCTCACCCTCGCCACAGCTGCTCCATCGATGATCAAAGGGGGATGCTGTGTGTGTCTCCTCCTAAAGTCGACCACAATCTCCTTGGTTTCTCCCACGTTCAGGAAGAGGTTATTGTCTTTACACCACTGGACCAGTTGGCTCACCTCATTTCTGTAGTTGGCCTCCCCGTTGTTGGTGATGAGACCCACCACCATCATGTCATCCACAAACTTGATGATGTGGTTGGTGTTGTAGGCTGGTACACAGTCATGGGTCAGCAGGGTAAAGAGCAGCGGGCTGAGCACACACCCTTGTGGGGCCCCTGTGCTCAGTGTGATGGTCTTGGATGTGTTACTGCCAACCCGCACATTCTGTGGTCTCCCAGTGAGAAAGTCCAGCACCCAGTTACAGAGAGAACTTCTAATGAAAGTTCTCCTGTTATTTGCAACAGGTAACTGATCCTTCTGTCAAAAATACTTAATTTCTAACAGAAATATTAAACTTCTAATGAAAGTTCTGTTATGTACAATAAGTAACTGAGTCTTTCAGTCAAAAAAAATAAAAATTTTGCTGTATCAAAATCACATTTACCTTTTATACAAAAATGTGCAGATAAGATAACATAAGCCTTTATTAGTCCCACAATGGGGAAATTCCAGTTACCATTACAAATGATTTGGTGGCAATGGATGTCCACGCATCACATGTGATAGCAGTCCTACTTGCTGTCTTCAGTGATTGCATGACTTCGCCTTTGGTCCCGTTGTAGAGAGTGGGGATGGCTATGTTGAGAACAGGCCAAGTGGACTCCTGACCAAAGGCACTTTTCCACTTGGAACCCAAAGGCCTTGTTTGGCCTTGGACCGAACAGTCCTGTTCCGGTACTGGTGGTTTTCCACAGCACAAGGCTCACTGTAGTATGGGTGGAAGAAGGAGGGAGTTGGAGGCGGGGTTTTGAGGGAGTTGGAGGCGGTGCTACACTCCCCTTGAGGCTGCGCCATTTTCCCTGGACCAATTAGTAGTCCAAGAGCTATTTAATATCATTTTGGTGGTGAGGGTGCTGTGTATTATTATGCATTACTCATCTCATGTAACCTTGTGCCATTGCAATGACGCAATTTTTTCGTATATTTAATGTGGACATGTGGATCTTTAATATCACAGTTACAAGTACTGGGACAGCCATCTAATAAAAAAATATCTTACAAAATTACAAGTCCACATTTTCTTTAAAGTGTACTTGTTAATGCTGAGTACAGAATTGGGTGAGGCGCACCAAAACAGTTGTTGCTGTACACCCCACACTCATCCGTCCTTACAATGGCTAAGTTGAATATTTTGTGCAGATAAAACCATTACCTGGGTTGGCAATATGAACATTTCCAAATACAGAACTTAAAATATTAGGTGTCCCTGTTGTTGCACATGGATATAAAGCTTGGTCAGTAGTGGCTGGCTTTTAATGTATGTGTCGGCAGTTATTGGACTCCATAACACACTGCAATGACAAATTTTTCCCAACCTTTTTAAGGGTTTTAAGACAGTGTAAAACTTAGTAGTAACAGACAACACATGATGTCAACAGTCACGGGTTTATTCAACGTTATTAACACTGGTCATTGATTAATGTACAGTATATACATAATAATGGTTGGGAAAACGGGTCACACACGCCGTGCGAGGGTTTCAAAGACTGCCATGAGAGTGTTATTGAGGGCAGCATTCTGCGCAATTTCCTCCCTTCGTACAGCAACTTCGGCTTCCCTGGACTGACGGACCTCATCCACAAGCAGTGAATTGAGTTCCAACTGTTGCCGCTGGAGCTCCCTCTGCTCACGTTGATGTTCCCGCTGAAGCTCCATCTGTTCACGGTGCTGTTCCCTTTCTGCTTCTTGCGTCGATGCAAAAATAGTTGAAAGGTCTTGCTTTGTGTTGCTCCGCTTCTTCTTACCTACAAGACAGAAATGTGAGCTGGTGTCAGTAAAATCAACCTCAAAACATGTAGCAGTACATCCCCAAAAATTAATACAAAAGCTAAATATTTTTGGACACATGTCAGAAAGTGAGACCCATATATTATACAGAATCATTAATCAGACAGTGAAGTATTGTTACATTTTAATCATTTATTGGCTCACAGCGCATGAATATCCAAAATTACTTTTCTTGAAAAATTGATGGTTATGTTAAAAATAGATATTAAAAAAAGAGGAGTGTTCTCAAAAGTATGAGGATTTATGGAGAAACGGATTTCATTTTCCAGCTGGAGTGACCATCGCCCCACAGTGCCTAAACAATCAAAGCCTGGTGTAATGGACAAGGCATCACTGTGTTTGATTTGGCCAGGAAACTCTCCTGACATAAAACCCATATGGATTGTCAAGATTATGACAGATACCATCTTATATGACTTTCACTGTCTTTTGTGAGTCACAAAAAACACACTGTACCATGACATTGCAGTTATTTTGAGATGTACCTGTACAAGGGACACACACTGGTGAAAGGCAAGTGCTGGGTTTGAAAAAATTACTTTTTTTTAATGAGTATCACAACTGTGTATTTGTACAATACATTTAGTAAAAGCTGGGTTTATGTTTCAAATGCCTAGCTTTTTATGGTGGTCAAAAAATTCTAGTGGTGAGCCAAATTCTATGGTGGAGAGACCCAGCTGGTCTATCATCTCTGAAGAGCTGGAGCAGGTGGCTGGGGAGAGGGAAGTCTGGGCTTCTCTGCTTGAACTGCTGCCTCCGTGACGCGGAGAAGCGGTAGAAGATGGATGGATGGAAAAAATTCTGAATGCATTTATACAGTAGGCTCAACTGAATCATGAAAATGAAGCACGCTGACTTTCAAATAATGAGTTTTGTGCTACAACAGCTCATTAGCTTTTCCATGCCTGTGATTAAATATGCAGTTGCATTGCTGGACTTTTTTGATGTGTTTACATGAAACAATAAACTGTACCGTGAGTATTACATTATTACAATATAATATAATTATATTATTTGACTATTGGGCTTTACCTGTGCGTGAAAGTGTTGACGGAGAAGTGCCAAACTGTGAGCGAGCTGGACTTGGTTCTGGTGCCGGATGATCTAGATCCGTAGCAGGAGAAGCCGGGTACTCGTATCGCGGGAGGTGGGCTCAGTTGGTGTGGAAGCATAATCTAAAAAAAAAAAAAATAAAAGCACTTGTAATAGTTAACACGACAGTGCAACATGTACGCCAAGTTTTTTTTTTTTTTTTTAAACCGTGATGGCGAGCTAGCTAGGGCGGCGACAGCTACAATCCACTCGTGAGCCACGATAACGACGTGGGACTTATTTATTTATTTTTATACATAATTATAGTTAGCATGAAACAGGCTGGATAAGGTAAAAACATTGTCAAGAAAAAAACACTCACCGTCTGTGGTTAACGTAATTGTCGCCGAGGGGTCCACTCCCAGCTCACGTCCATTGCTCGCTGGCCGGTTTCCATAAATTTGGTCCATGAGATCGAACCACTTCCAATGCTTGCGGTTCGCCCCGCTTCTACTGTTATGATCCTTTATGGATCGGTACGAAAGTGCAACATGTAAAAAAAAAAAAATAAAATAATAAAAAACTTTTAACCAGGATTACAACTAACTATTTCATCAGATATTGTCAACACAAAAAACAACATACAAGGACGGACATAGCATTAAGCTAGGTCATCATTTAAACACGATTAAGTTTTCGTCTGTCCTAAGTGAACTTTCCACTGTTGGAAAAAATAACATAAAGCATGAATATCAGATCACTTACCGTCCTGTATATCACAATATCACGGCTTCAACTGCTGAAGTTGGGTGCGTCGCGGCTGCACATTCAATTCAATTCGGGTGGCTGGGTCTAATTCCCGGTGCGTCTCCGTGTAATTTCTGGTGCGTCTGTTTGTGCGCACCACTGCAAGCTCAGTCTGCTTCCCTCTGCATTCTCTCATCAGCCGAAACGCACAGGAAACTCTGCTGGACTGCGGTGTTAGATTTCTGCTGATTTCTGTTAAGGCATTCTATCACAGTATCACGGCTTCAACTGCTGAAGTTGGGTGCGTCGCGGCTGCACATTCAATTCAATTCGGGTGGCTGGGTCTAATTCCCGGTGCGTCTCCGTGTAATTTCTGGTGCGTCTGTTTGTGCGCACCACTGCAAGCTCAGTCTGCTTCCCTCTGCATTCTCTCATCAGCCGAAACGCACAGGAAACTCTGCTGGACTGCGGTGTTAGATTTCTGCTGATTTCTGTTAAGGCATTCTATCACAGTATCACGGCTTCAACTGCTGAAGTTGGGTGCGTCGCGGCTGCACATTCAATTAATTTCTGGTGCGTCTGTTTGTGCCCCACTGCAGGCTCAGTCTGCTTCCCTCTGCATTCTCTCATCAGCCGAAACGCACAGGAAACTCTGCTGGACTGCGGTGTTGGATTTCTGCTGATTTCTGTGAAGCCATTCTCTCGTTGTGGTTTATAATATCACTTGTTCGCGGGCTCACTGACGAAAAATTGCCAATGGCAACCAGCAAGCGATTCTAGAAAGTCAGTGTAACGCCCACGTAACGCCCACTCTCATGACGCTACGCACAGACCAATGAATGGCCAGCAGTGGCGTGACGAAACGGGGCCGGGAGCCTTCGGACCTGCTTTTTACGGTGCCAAAAAAACTGTCGGTTAAACTGGAACTGTTCCAAAAAAGGGAACTGTGAGGCCTTTGGGTTCCGAGTGGGAAACCGGACAATGGAGGCCGATCGGGGCCAAACGGGGCCTTTGGGTTCCAAGTGGAAAAGCGCCTCAAGTGAGCACCCCAAGTGGACCCCAGATCCAATCTGTATATGTACAAGTACATTTTCAGTCCAGTGATTTACAAGCCGATTCATAATTTTCTAAAGCCTCATTCAGAACATTATAGTCCCACATACCTATTCTGGGGATTTTCACCTGGGGGCAGCCAGTGGTGACGAGCAGCAGTGGTGGAGAAGAAAAGTCCTTTGAAAGCAGAAACAGAGCCAAAACCTTCCCCGGGTCAGCTTCGTTGTCATCTTGCATGTATATATTTTTTACACTTGTTGGTGACTAGGAAAAGTCTTTCCAGCAGCTTTACACAAAATATTATGACGTTGTACCTTGGCTCTATACAGTGTTCATCATAACACGAAAGCCCTGGCTCTCGATGATGAAATATGGGCGTAAATCCTTGAAAATAAAAGCGGCAATAGATTTTGTAATTTGCTTTTCCCTTTCCATGTTGGGTGGAAGTTTTGACATTGCTTACTTAATGGTCCACTGCTTGGTGGTGGCAGCCACAGCTGTTTTTTTCTCTCCATCCGCCTGGTGGGAAACAATATGGTTTTGCATGTTTGTTGTGTTTCCAAAATATTTTAATTTAGTCTGACAGCGCTTACATATGGTGTGGGTCTTGTCCAAGTATTTTTTCCCTTCAACTTCATAAAAGCCGAAGTACTGCTCTATGTTTGCTTTTAATGTGAGGGCGCCAATCATATACTCTGCTGCACCATTTTGGGTTTTTTTGTGTCACGCCATAGAGTCCAGGCAGGTCCGGGCACTGACTTTGTGTTCCGGCCACCAGCTTTTTTGTTCCAGCCAAATTAATTACATTATTAATGATATTTAATAATCTGAATCTTGACATTTGTGCATTGATTCATAATTACACACGTCCGCATCGAGATGCGTCGGGAAAATGATTATTTCTCCCATCCCTACTAATGGAGAGGGTTGGTGTGAGGAAGACGTAAAAGATAGGGTGAGATGGAGGCAGATGATCCGCTGTGGCAACCCCTAAAGGGAGCAGCCGAAAGAAGAAGCTCAAGCCCTTCCTGCAGGCTGTTTGGGGCAATTCTTGCACTAACTAGACTATGCAGCTGGCTGTTTTTGGACAATGTTGTAGCTTACATTAAAATTGAAACAGCGTGGCTACCTTGGCTGCCTTCAGGTAGAGAGCCCATCATTCTCTTTGCCATACAGAGTGCAGATGGAATGTTTTTTGTGGTGAGTTGACTGCTTAGTACCGGAGTGTCTGATTGTGGTAAGACCATGAAAGGCTGCTCTGATCACAGACTAGCATCCTGATAGAGGAAATTAGCTGGGCAAGAGTCCTTTTATGTGTCTCTCTCATTTTGATAAGATTAAATGGAAGGGGCGCGTTTGACTCCCTCCCTCGATGTGGCCATGTTTGGTCTCACTCACCATTAGTCAGGTGATGGGCAGGGCTTTTTTTAGCTTTGAGAAACTGTCCAAATCGCAATTCTGTGTCTAAAGGCATAGTTTATGAATTTCTGATTTGCTGCATCTGTTTTAAATAGAAGTGGCTATTGTGTGACATGTGTGGGCGTGTTTAACAGATATGCCATTAGTTGAAAAATCCATGATTGAATTCCAGCATGCGTTCCTGTTTAACTGTGATATTCCTGCTTTAGCCACAAGATAGAGCCACTGCTTTGTCTATAGCACCATTTAAGCAGAGGAATGCTGGGAGCAAAGAAGACAGTCCGTGAGGCTCAATAGAGCAGATGAAACAGTGCTGGTGATTAGCTTACATGTCCGCTCCCTCTTTGTATAGCTTGCCCTGTGTTCAAACAATTCAGATAATGATAAAAATGTAACAGTGTGTAGGGGGTTTTCTTTAATCAAGTTCATTGTTAAGTGAAAATGAAGAGTAAGTAAACTGTTCTATATTTGTGTAACTGATATGTCTGCTCATCTGCTGGAACCTTTATTTTATCCTTTCCTTACATCATTTACACATGCACTATACAGGTGCATCTCAATAAATTAGAATGTCATTGAAAGGTTGATTTATTTCAGTAATTCAATTCAAAAATGAAACTCATCTTTATAGATTCATTACACACAGTGATACAGTATATTTCAAGTGTTTACTTCTTTTAATTTTGATGGTTGTGGCTCACAGCTTGTGAAAACCCCAAATTCAGTTTCTCAAAAATTAGAACATTGTGAAAAAGTTCAGTGTTATAGAGTCATGGTGTCATATTATAATCACTTAATTAACTCCTTTAAACGGTCTCAGTCTGGTTCAGTAGTCTGCACAACCATGGGGAAGACTCTTGACTTGACAGTTGTCCAGAAGACCGTCATTGACACCCTCCACAAGGAGGGTAGGCCACAAAAGGTCGCTACTAAAGAAGCTGGCTGTTCACAGGGTGCTGTATCCAAGCATAGTAATGGAAAGTTGAGCGGAAGGAAAAAGTGTGTCAGAAAAAAGTGCACAAGCAACAGGGATAACTGCAGCCTTGAGAGGATTGTGAAGCAAAGTCTGTTCAAGAATTTGGGGGAGTTTCATAAGGAGTGGACTGTGGCTTGAGTCAGTGCTTCAGGAGCCACCACACACAAATGTATCCAGGACATGGGCTTCAACTGTCATATTCCTTGTGTGAAGCCACTCCTGAACCAGAGACAACGTCAGAAGCGTCTTACCTGGGTTTAGGAGAAAACAGACTGGACTGTTGCTCCATGGTTCAAAGTCTTCTTTTCAGATGAGAGTAAATTTTGCATTTCATTTGGAAATCAAGGTCCCAGAGTCTGGAGGAAGAGTAGCAAGGCACAGAATCCAAGTTGCTTGAGGTCCAGTGGGAAGTTTCCACAGTCAGTGATGGTTTGGGGAGCCATGTCATCTGCTGGTATTGGTCCACTGTGTTTTATCAAGTCCAAAGTCAGTGTAGCCATCTAGATTCAAAGGATTCAAAGGTTTTATTATCATGTGCACAGTTCAGAAATGCAACATTTTCTGAGCAATGAAATTCTTACTCTGCTCTCCGAACGAATGCCAAGGTAATAGGTACACAACATACTAATAAGGTAATAACACACCTGATACTAATGGATACTAATAACACACGCTATACACACAGTTTGGAAATTAGGACACCTTAGCACACTTTGATACTAAGTACTGATACTAATGAATACTAATAACACACATTAGGCAATTAGGACACCTTAAACACACCTTAATACTAAATGCTAATACTAATGAATACTAATAACACACATTAGGCAATTTGGACAGCTAAAACAGTTAAAGCAGTCAAACTAGAGGAAACAAGAAGAGTGAAATTGAAAGTTCACTGGATGGCTATAGTGGACAGTGGTATATTGATATCAGAGATGATATGAACCTGAGATGGCATAAGCCTATGTACAGTGTGCAAATGAGCAGTATACAATGTACAAATTAGCACTCAGTGTGAGAATTTCTCTATAATGATAATACCAGTAGACTGTACATGATAATTAGTAGCAGAGATGATATGGACATCAGACGGGGTGAGACTATGTACACTGTACAAATGAGCAATGTGCAAATTTAGCAACTGGTGTGTGAGTTCCTATTTGCAAAGCTGTGTTACGGAGTTTTGGAAGTTTATTTGTTCAGGAGTCTGATGGCAGTGGGAAAGGAGTTTTTCAGTCTGATTTTCCTGCATTTCACACTTCTGTACCTCCGGCTTGAGCCATAGAAGAAAATTACCAGGGAATTTTAGAGCACTTCATGCTTCCCTCTGGTGACAAGTTTTATGGAGGTGCTGATTTAATTTTCCAGCAGGACTTGGCACCTGCCCACACTGCTAAAAGTACCAAAACCTGGATTTATGACCATGGTATCATTATGACTGATTGGCCAGCAAACTTACTTGACCTAAACCTCGTACAGAATTTATGGGGTATTGTCAATAATAATAGTTTCGTTTTATATAGTGCCTTTCAAGAAACCCAAGGTCACTTTCCAAGCAAACAAATAATAGACACAGACAAACATAAAACAAGTTAGCCAGGAAAAGCTTGCAGGAACAAGTGTCTTTTCAGCCTGGATTTAAAAGACTCCGAGGTTGGTGCCTGGCGAACTGTCAGAGGGAGCGAGTTCCACAGGGTAGGAGCTGCCACCCTGAAGGCCCTGTTCCCAAAGGTTCTCCTGCAAGTACGGGGAATGGAGAGGAGAGCTAGGTCAGCAGACCAAAGGCTCTGAGAGGGGTGAACATGGAGGAGATCGGATAGGTACTGTGGACCAAGTGCATGAAGGGACTTGTAGGTGTGGCGTTACGAAGACATGTATTAGAGTTTCTGCAACAGAATCAGGGAGTAATGGTCAGAGTCTGGAGATATTTTTCAGGTGGAAGAAGGCAGCTTTGGTGACAGATTTAATGTGTGTATTGAAAGACAGAGTGGAGTTCATAATGACACCCAGGTTGCGAACCTCGACGGACGGTGAGGTGTCAAGAGGAAGATGAAAGACCCCAGGCCCAACAATGCAGATGAGCTGAAGGCCACTATTAAAGCAACCTGGGCCTTCATAACACCTCAGCAGTACCACAGGATGATCGCCTCCATGCCATGCTGCACTGCAGTAATTCATGCAAAACCAACCAAGTATTGAGTGTGTACATGGATATACTTTTCAGTCGACCAAGATTTCTATTAAAGTGACACTGCCAAAAATCAAGGGTTTTTTTGTTCACATGTCTGTAACATGTTTTTTATGACTTACAAGACATGTCAAGAGCGAAATCGCTCAAATGTCTCATATCTCTGTTTTTTGCTGTAACATTTCACTTAAGCCCCACCCCCCTGAGAAAAGGTGAGTTGAGACAGAACGTTTTTGGTGATGTAACTATTCATGGTGCTGGCACGTGGGTAGTGTTGAGCCATTTAGGACACTCTGGCCTACATGAAGTTATCCTCCAGGTTAGTTAGCATTTTTTAACAAACTACTTTGAAAATGACCCAAATTAAGATGGGGTTTACCATTAAACTGCTTTTAAGGACCAATGTAGTTTCAGTCATTATCCTGGGCCACTGTGCATACAACTGAGCATGTCCTTCAACCAGTAAGTCTTTTTATCACAGGATTTAGGCTGTTTAATGTAGTGCTAGCCACTATTAGCCTTGTGGTATGTGGTTGGGCCTAGGAATCACAGATTCTGGCCTTTTTTTGGGGGGGGGGGGGGGGGGTTGACATGAAACTAAAACAATGAAAGGTTTTTTGTAGAGAAAAGAGCACAAGATACCATTTTAGAAAATGTAGATTTGTTTTTATAGGTGATTTATGTCCACCAATGTATGTCTTAAAAAAATCATTCATTCATTCATTCATGTTCTTCCGCTTAATCCTTTTTGGGTCGGGGGGGGGGGGGCTGGAGCCTATCCCAGCATCTTTGGGCGAACAGATCGCCACTCTATCGCAGGGCCAACACAGAGAGACAGACAACCATTCACTCTCACAGTCATACCTAAGGATAATTTAGAATCCCCAGTTTGATGCCAATTAACCTAACTTGCATGTTTTTGGCATGTGGGAGGAAACCGGAGAAATCCCGGCGTAAACCCACGCAGACACGGGGAGAACATACAAACTCCACACAGATCACTGTTGGTCGGGGGCTGGGATCGAACCCAGGATCCCCCAGCCAAGGGTGAGTTGCTGTGCTGCCGCAGTGCTAACCACTCCGCCACCGCGCCTGCCGCCCCTCTTAAAAAAATCCATTTTTAAAATTAATTTTATGTAATATTTGACTTTTTTGAGGAACTGAATTTTGGATTTTCATTAGCTATAAGCCATAGCCATCAAAATTAAAAGAAACTAGAAAAGCACTCATAGAACGCATACCTCCGCCAAGTCTCCTTCCGTTTCTCATGGATCACCTCCAAAATGTAATGGGTTTGTGCGTAGGCCTATAGCCACTTGTGGTGAAAATTGCATCAAAGTCTGTCCATCAGTTTTGGAGTATTGTTGCTAACACACTGTGAGAAGATAACAGCCTTGGCTGAGGTATGCATTCTCAGATCATGACCAAAATATAATGGGTTCCTCTCTAGCCTAAGAGCCACCTCTGGTGAAAATTTCATCCAAATCTATGCAGTAGTTTTTGTGTAATCCTGCTGCACAAATACAAAGCCCTTGGTGGAGGTATGCACTCTTAGATCATCACCAAAATCTAATCATCTGTTCCCGTGCCATTACACACCTTTCCTGAACATTTCATCAAAATCCATTCATAACTTTTGGAGTATTGTTGCTAACACACTGTGAGAAGATAAGAGCCTTGGCTGAGGTATGCATTCTCAGCTCATCACCAGAATATAATGGGTTCCTCTCTAGCCCAAGAACCACCTCTGGGGGAAATTTCATCCAAATCCATCCAGTAGTTTTTGTGTAATCCTGCTGCACAAATACAAACAAAGCCCTTGGTGGAGGTATGCACTCTCAGATAATCACCAAAATCTAATCATCTGTTCCCCGTGCCATTACACACCTTTCCTGAAAATTTCGTCAAAATCCGTTCATAACTTTTTGAGTTATGTTGGTAACAGACAGACAGACAGACAAACCCCGGTAAAAACATAACCTCCTTGGCGGAGGTAATAAACACTTGAAATATGTCACTGTGTGTGTAATCGATATATATAAAAGGGACTCTGGGGTGTGGGTATGATTGTATTCATGTACACTACCGTTCAAAAGTTTGGGGTCACTTAGAAATTTCCTTATTTTTGAAAGAAAAGCACTGTTTTTTTCAATGAACATAACTTTAAACTAATCAGAAATACACTCTAATATCTAATATACATTGCTAATGTGGTAAATGACTATTCTAGCTGCAAATGTCTGGTTTTTGGTGCAATATCTACATAGGTGTATAGAGGCCCATTTCCAGCAACTATCACTCCAGTGTTCTAATGGTACAATGTGTTTGCTCATTGCGTCAGAAGGCTAATGGATGATTAGAAAACCCTTGTGCAATCATGTTAGCACAGCTGAAAACAGTTTAGCTGGTTAGAGAAGCTATAAAACTGATCTTCCTTTGAACAGGTTGAGTATCTGGAAAAATTATTTCAAATGCAAATCATTATTTCTAACCTTGTCAATGTCTTGACTATATTTTCTATTCATTTTACAACTCATGGTGGTAAATAAGTGTGACTTTTCATGGAAAACACAAAATAATTGTCTGGGTGACCCCAAACTTTTGAACGGTAGTGTATATGCCAAACTTTGTCTCCCTACTAACTCAGAAGCCACTTGACCATGGACTCTCATCTCTTGTATGGCGATGCTACAATACCTGAAGAGTGCACCTGACAGGTTTCTCTGACCGCTTCACCGAAAATTGATAATTTTGATCGTATGTGAAACTGCATTCTTAAATGCAATTATAGTGTCTGCCAGCAGAGGGAGCACTAATCGAAACCTCGGTGACACTCTGTGCGAGTGGTTGAGCAAGAGAGCAAGTGAGGGAGCAGTGTGCACCCGAGTTAGCATTGATCGGAGCAGGAGTAACGTCAGCGTTAACGGGCTGTAAACAGTAGTAAATTTACATGGATGGCTGCTTTTAAACAACAATAAATGCTACAATTCTTCAGTAGGGATGGCCAGCTGAAACCTCAATGAAGCTTTGAGGCTTTCAAAGCTTACAGGCTTCATTCTAACTAAGAACAGTGACATGGCCATCATGTATGTTTTTGCATACTATTAGTATTTTATTGCTGTTTTACATAATTTTCTCTTTGTTTTAACTTACTGTTATTATGATGGATTGTACTATAATTACCTCCCGGCCTGGAGGAGGTTATGTTTTTGCCAGGGTTTGCGTGTTTGTCTGTCTGTTTGTCTGTCTGTCTGTTGGTTAGCAAGATAACTCAAAAAGTCTTGGACGGATTTCCATGAAACTTTCAGGCGTTGTTGGAAATGGTACAAGGAAGAACTGATTAAATTTTGGGGATGATCCGCATCACCGTCTGCATACAGGAATTTTTTAAAGCATTTTTCCACACTGTGACATATGGCCATTTTCAACATGTGCGCAGGCGCAATGGACGGCGCTGGGCGTTGTGTCTGACCAACACAAACTCCGCCTTCTTCAACGTTTTAGCCACAAAAGCATGCGGAAAACACTGCTGGCCTGGGCCCGCCAGCCATAGGCGCTGCGCACATTGCGCTGGTCGTCGTGTCTGACCAACACAAACTCCGCGTTCTTCAACGTCTTAGGCACAAAAGCACGCGGAAAACACTGCTGGCCTGGGCCCGCCAGCGTGCGTGTTTTTGCGCCACGCTGCAAAACCTGACACGGACACCTGTCCGCCGCCCGATTATTTGCCACAAATTCCCCGCCCAGCTATAGGCGCTGCGTAAAAACGACCTCTCTGCCGGGGAAAATTCTACATTCTGTTTTGCCGCCGAGCGCAACCCCAATATAATATAAAACCCACGGCAACCTGTCTAACCAATTTGCATCCGTCAGTGGAGGAGATGGACACACCAACACTTCAGTTTATTACCTCCGCCAAGGAGGCAATGCTTTTACAACCGTAAAACGGGGCTATAAGGGACGGCGGGGTAATATGGGACACTTTTCTAAATGTAATTCTGCTTTTTTAATTTTGCTTCCGCCTACATTTGATGAAGGATTCATGGATATTTGACAATAACAACACAACTCGGCGTCCCGCTCAAAATAAAAAAAAGCAGAATTACATTTAAAACATTTCCCACAAAAGTGTCCCTTATCAACCCGCCGTCCCTTATAGCCCCGTTTTACACTACTGAGCCACTAATCCTATCACTATCACATTGATTGTCATTCATTAATTGTCTGTTTATTGCACTGTCCATGTCAAATAAACAAATAATCATTGTGAATCCAATTGCTAGTCATATCTTTTCATGCTCAGGGAATCTGAAAACGTACACACAAACACTGTATGGGGGGAACTGTGCTGCTTGGCGGAGGTCTGCGCTCTCCGAGTGCTTTTCTAGTTTACAAATGCCACATTCCCCAGCTTCATTTTTTTTACGTCCCCTTTCTATAATGTTGGTGCCCAAAACTCAGACACAATATTATAAAATTACTGATCCACCAATAGAAAATGGATTTCCTGGGATTCCATGGACCGTTCTACAGGGAAACTGATTAAGATGGGAATGACTGAAGTGAGTACAAATTAGCCACTTAACATCTCAGCACATGTCTAAAATGTTCATTGGTGCAGCAAGTTTCTATATGATAACCTTGCTATTGCTCTTTCTGTATCATCATGCTTAATGCATTCCAGATGCATTGGGTCACTGGTGTATGTCTGTATGTATGTGGACGAAACTTGCTTGCTATTGTAGTCCTGCCACCATTAAACACTGCATGCCATATTCCATGGGCATCAATGCTAGTGAATCTATATAATATGAGTTTCATTTTTTGAATTGAATTACTGAAATAAATCAACTTTTTGATGGCATTCTAATTCATTGAGATGTACCTGTATTTTCACATACT
The DNA here is from genome assembly GCA_020510985.1 of Pholidichthys leucotaenia. Classification (NCBI taxonomy): domain Eukaryota; kingdom Metazoa; phylum Chordata; class Actinopteri; order Cichliformes; family Pholidichthyidae; genus Pholidichthys; species Pholidichthys leucotaenia. The sequence goes on from CM035838.1 coordinate 291,112,066, forward strand.
GTATGAAAACTCTTAACTTCTCACTCACCCTGGCTTATTTTTTTCTCCTGGATAAGTGTGATAATAACATTGTCTTTGCAGATGTTTTTGCAAACATTCCCCTCTCTTATTCACATGTCAGAATGTTTCGACTGATCTTCCCTCCAGGTGGTGTGGGCTTGTGCTGGAGGAAGTTCAGGGGCACAGGGATGTTTGTGTCCCAAGGTCAGACTGCTTTCCGGAGGGTGCCCGAGGCTGAGACCCGGGCACTCTGGCTCTGCACCTGGAGGTCAGAGTGGGGTATAGATGTCAGGTTTCTTTAATCAGCCAAGCTGCAGCTTCTGAGACTCCACACAGTTTTCTCATTTTCGTGGTGTGTGTGTATGTAACTCTGGCCTGACTTGCTACCGCTTTGATCTCTGGGCCTCAGACTTCAGACACATCTGATTCAATTATCTTCATCCACCTGTTGACTTAGAGGCCCAAAATTGCAAAGCTTGGCCCCCTTGTCCAAGTTTCAAAGCAGCATGTGTTTGTGCGTCTGTGAAGGTGTGTGTCTGTCAGCATGTGCTTGCATAGAGAAAGCATTTTTTTTAAGTTTTGTATTATAATTAATTACATATCTGAGAAATAGTATTTATACTCACTATAACGCACGTCGAAGCATATTTCCATTTTGATAATACTCATGTAAGTTGGGTAAGTTGGTTGTATTCCTCAAGCTTGAATAATCATTTGAATAATTTCCTTATAAATGGGCACTACAGGAACCAGTTACAGTAACAACTAATTTAGCTAAACTAATCTTGCATGCTCAATTGGTTTTAGGGCCTATAGAGTTTGTCCTGAGGCTAAGCCCAAAGTTCATTCCTTTTAAATGGTGTGATTGCTCAGTGCCATGCTTAAGGATGCCCACTCACTTCAGCTGTTTCTCATGTGTGAGCACATTTTTCGTTATGTCACATTGCATCGACAGTGATTTAAAAAACTAATTTGGTTTGAGAGGGCCCACTTGGGGGGGCAACTCAAACTAAGTTGCAAATTGTGTAAAATTGAAGTGTTCCCTGTGTTGGTCTCCGTTGTGCTTTCTCAGAGACAGCGCTTTCTGATGACGTAAACCCACGCCATACAGTGATGGTCATTGTACATTGTGGTGAAGTATCTGCAACCCCTGGCAAAAGTTATGGAATCACCACTGAAGATGTTCATTCAGCTGTTTTATTTTGTGCGAAAAAAAATTAAACCAGAGATATCTGTTTTTAGTTTGTGTCATTTCTAACAGTTGAACATTCTGGCTTCATAAAACACATCCTGGAAAAAAAAATCATGAAATATTGAACAAAAAATATTATGGAATCATGAACCAAAGACATTACAATTAGCTATTGGATGCACCTCCTCTGACTCAAATTCTTTGAGGCCTCCTCTGACTCAAATTCTTTGACGCATGGAATTTATCCATCCATCTATCCATCTTCTACCGCCCCTCAGAGGATCCAGGTCGTGGAGGCAGCAGCCCACGCAGAGAAACCCAGACTTCCTCTCCCCAGCCACCTCTTCCAGCTCTTCAGAGAGGATACCAAGGCACTCCCAGACCAGCTGGGAGACATAGTTTCTCCAGCATGTCCTGGGTCTCCTCTGGAGTCTCCTCTCAGTGGGATGTGCCTGAAACACCTCAAGTGGAAGGCGTCCAGGAGGCATCCGGATCAGATGCCGAAACCACCTCAACTGGCTCCTTTCAATGTGGAGTAGCAGCAGCTCTACTCAGAGCCTCTCCCGGATAACAGAGCTCCTCACCCTATTACTAAGATAAGATAAGCCTTTATTAGTCCCACAATGGGGAAATTCCAGGATTGCAACAGCACAGGGATAGCAACACTCAGAGCAATAATTTAGAAGATAAGAGAATAAGAGCGGTGAATATACATACACTGCCGTTCAAAAGTTTGGGGTCACTTAGAAATTTCCTTATTTTTGAAAGAAAAGCACTTTTTTCAATGAAGATAACTTTAAACTAATCAGAAATACACTCTATACATTGCTAATGTGGTAAATGACTATTCTAGCTGCAAATGTCTGGTTTTTGGTGCAATATCTAGATAGGTGTATAAAGGCCCATTTCCAGCAACTATCACTCCAGTGTTCTAATGGTACAATGTGTTTGCTCATTGCGTCAGAAGGCTAATGGATGATTAGAATACCCTTGTGCAATCATGTTAGGTCTGCAATGCTGTAATTGCTGCAAATGGAGGATTCTTTGACGAAAGCAAAGTTTGAAGGAAAAAATTATTTCAAATACAAATCATTATTTCTAACCTTGTCAATGTTTTGACTATATTTTCTATTCATTTTACAACTCATGGTGGTAAATAAGTGTGACTTTTCATGGAAAACACAAAATAATTGTCTGGGTGACCCCAAACTTTTGAATGGTAGTGTATGTACACATAAATATATATACACAGTGCGGAGCATTGTAGCTAGATGGAATAAACAGCATAACAGTCTATTTAGTTACCCCACATAGTATGAATATGTACCCATACATATTGTCACCCTCCGTAGCGATTGATACTGTTCTAGTTGTATACTGGAGGGGACCATTTTGTGTAAGTCTGTTGCGTCTTTTGCATTCAATACTATTAGGTCGTCACGTTTTTTTGCTATCTCTGCGAGCAGCCCTGCTTAGGTTATAAAGTCTGACAGCCGTAGGTAGGAAGGACCTGTGAAACCTCTCGGTCGCGCACCTAGGATGATGTAGCCTACTGCTAAATGAGCTCCTTAGTGCGTTCAGTATGTCCTGCATAGGGTGGGACCCGGACTCCAGCAGAGATGACAGCTTAGCCATCATCCTTCTCTCTCCTATCTCCTACACTGGGTCAAGGCGCTGCCCCAGGACAGAGCTAGCTTCCTTGATCAGTTTGTTCAGTCTCTTCCTGTCTGCTGCTGTGATGCCACTGCCCCAGCAGACCACTCCAAAAGTGATGGCTGTTGCACCCCTTGTACACCAAAAGACCTAAGCCTCCTCAGTAGGAACAGCCTGCGCTGTTCCTTCTTGTAGAGTGCATCGGTATTATGTGACCAGTCTAGTTTATTGTTCAAATGAACACCCAGGTACTTGTAGGATGTCACCATCTCAATGTCTGTTCCCTGGATGTTTACTGGTGCTGTGAGGGGTTGTCCTTGCCTGCGGCAGTCCACCACCAGCTCCTTTGTTTTCCTCCCGTTGATCTGGAGGCAGTTCCGATGGTACCAGTCCACAAAGTCCTGGATGAGTCCTCTGTACTCAGCTTCATCTCCGTTGGAGATGAGGCCAACGATTGCAGAGTCGTCAGAGAACTTATGTAGATGGCAGTGTGTTGTGTTGTGTGAGAAGTCCGCAGTATAAAGGGTGAAAAGAAAGGGAGCCAAAACCGTTACCTGGGGGGCCCCTGTGCTGCCGATGATCGTGTCGGACACACAATCCCGGGTTCTCACAAACTGTGGCCGGTTTGTGAGGTAGTCCAGGATCCACGATGACAGGTGCTGGTCCACCCCTGCACACAGCAGCTTGTCCCACAGGATCATCGGTTGGATGGTGTTGAAAGCACTGGAGAAGTCAAAGAACATGATCCTCACCACGTTCCCAGGCTTCTCCAGGTGGAACGGGGAACAGTGAAGGAGGAAGATCACTGCATCCTCCACCCCGATGCCATGCTGGTAGGCGAACTGGAGTGGATCCATCGCTGGTCCCACCAGGGGGCGGAGGTGAGCAAGGAACAGTCTCTCCAGGGTCTTCATCAGGTGAGACGTCAGGGCCACTGGTCTGTAGCTGTTCAGGTCTCTGGGGTGGGAAATCTTTGGTACGGGTACCACACAAGATGTTTTCCACAACTGTGGTACCCTCCCTAGCTTCAGGTTCAGGTTGAAGATGTGCTCCACAATCCCACACAGCTGGTCTGCGCAGGACTTGAAGAGCTTTGCGCTGATGCAGTCCAGACCCGAGGCCTTCCTTGCCTTGATCTTCCTCAGCTCCGACCTCACCTGGGTCTTAGTGAGGGTCAGGATGGGGGGCTGTGTGCTGGGAGTGGGGGGGTGGGTGGACAGCAGGTCGCGATGACGGTAGAGGCAGCAGTGGTTGTTGTTCCGGGGGGGGGGGGGTCAAGCCTATTAAAAAACAGGTTCAGATTGTTCACCCACTCCCTGCCCCCCCGTGGCCTGGGAGGAGGTATTCTGGAGCCCAGAGATGGTTTTGAGGTTTCTCCAGACCCCGCCAATGTCGCTTTGTTGCAGCTTGTCCTCCATTTTCTTCCTGAAGCTGTCCTTGCCTTCTCTGATCTTCCTCCTTAGCTCCCTCTGTACGGACTTCAGCATATCTCTGTTCCCCGACCTGAAGATCCTCTTCTTCTCTCTCAGTAGTGATTTTATCTCAGGGTTGATCCAGGGTTTGTTGTTCGAGTAACACCGTATGATCTTGATGGGTATGGTGTTGTCCACACAGAAGTTGATGTAGTCCGTGATGGTGTGAGTGAGGCCGTCGATGTCCTCACCATGTGGATCGCAGAGCTGCTCCCAGTCAGTGATTTCAAAACAGTCCTTTAGAGCGTCCATTGCCTCCTCAGACCATATCTTCACTGTGCACATAACCGGAGGTTGTCTGTGTACTAGGGTTTTGTACACTGGCAGGAGATGAACCAAGTTGTGATCCGATCTCCCAAGTGGGGGGAGTGGTGATGAGGTGTATACCACCTTAGTGTTTGTATAGAATAAGTCCAGTGTTTTATTGTCTCTGGTGTGGCATGTGACATACTGGGTGAATGTGGGCAGAATGGGGGACAGTGAGATATTGTTAAAATCACCGGAAATGAGGAGGAGAGCATCTGGGTATTGTCAGCAGCCTGCCAGTTACTGAGTGGATAATGTCACGCGCTGCCCCAGCGTTCGTCGTCGGATTTGCATAAATAACAATGCAGATCACGTGTGAGTATTCCCTCGGGAGATACACAGTCCGCATGCTAACAGCTAGCAACTCCATGTCTTTGCTGCAGTGTTGCTCTTTAACCGTGATATGTCCCGATTTACACCAGCTGTTATTGACCTGCATTGTCACTCCTCCGCTCCTTGCCTTCCCACTGTCTGGTGTCCGGTCTGCCCGTATTGCGTGGAAACCCTCCAGTTCGATGTTAGCATCTGTTGTTAGTTCTGTTAGCCACGTCTCCATAAACAACATCATGCTAATCTCTCTGAAGACGCTCTCGTAGTGGGACATGGCCGTTAGTTCGTCTGTCTTATTGAGTAGCGATTGAACGTTCCCCATAATAATGGCTGGGAGGATAGATCTGTACCTTATATTTCTCGCCCACCGTCTTACTCCAGCTCGACATCCACGCCGTTTCCGGTGTGGGCCTCAGGTTATTTCACACCTTAGACAGAGACAATGAATACATATGGGAGAACAATGCCCAAGTGGGTGAGAGGGGGTTGAATGAAGTGTAGTGTAGATGTCATGCTGTGTATGAGGAAGTGCTTTGAACCTTGTGAAGTGTGACTTGATATAGAGAGAGGAATGCTTGATGTGACCAGTCAGTATGTTCTTTGCCTGTGAGATGTGAGTGTGTAATAAATCGTCTGAAATGAATATGCCTCTTCATTTACACACTCCACACTGGTGACCCAAGACGTATTATGGAACACGAGGCAAGAACCCCAGAGCCGGCCCGGTCGGGAAGCCCCAGAGACGCTGAAGCCACCCCGCAGACAGCCAGGACTGGAACCCCCAGCAATGCGTGTGCAGTTTCAGTCAAGCTACCGGATTTCTGGCAGCACAACCCGCGCTCTTGGTTCCACCACACCGAGGCCCAGTTCGCCCTCCGGGGAGTAACAGCAGACGACACCAAGTTCTACCAGGTGGTAGCAGCGCTGGACTCCCGCACAGCCCAGCAGGTAGCGGGCCTACTCGATCAGCCAGCAGCAAATATGAGGCGCTCAAGGCTGCGCTCGTCCGGCGATACACACTCTCGGAATGTGAGAGCAGAGAGGCTCCTGGCGTGGACCGAGTTAGGAGATGGGTCAGCCGTAGACCTGATGGAGAAGATGCTGGCGTTGATGGGCACGGGCGACGGGCACTTTCTGTTTGCCCACCTTTTCCTCTGGAACCTACCAACAGAAGCAAGAGCGGTTCTGGCCAATTCGCCGTTGCTGGCCGCGCGAGACTACCGTGCGCTAGCCCAGGAGGCAGACCGGCTCATCCTCACCACCAGGACGATCACAGTCAACGCGGCGGCAGCGGAGCCTAGCGAGACGACCAGGGGAGGCGAGGAGCCACCGATGGTAGCGGCAACGGGGGCCAAGGAGCGCCAGAAAGACACGCTCTGCTTCTACCACCGCCGCTTCAGAGGGAACGCGCGCAGTTTCGTGCCACCGTGCCACTTCAAGCGCTCAGGAAATGCCAAGGCCGGCAGTCGGTAGCAGCTGCGACCGCCAGTGAAGAGAACAAGCTGCTCTACGTGACGGACTCGCGCTCGGGGAGATGCTTCCTTGTCGACACTGGAGCCCAGAAGAGCATCACCCTGCCGTCCCACGCTGACCGGCTGGCAGGACCGAGCGGCCCTGGAATGGTGGCAGTAAACAGCTCGGAGATTAAGACGTTTGATGAGAGAACACTGACCTTATCTCTACATGGCCGCTCGTATGCGTGGACTTTTATCATAGCAGCACTGTGTTGCCCGCTCCTGGGCGCTGATTTTCTGTGTGCACATGGTTTACTTGTGGATGTTGCTAACAGGCGCCTGGTTAATGCACTGTCCTTTGAATCTCTCCCCTGTATAGCTCGAGGGACCCGGCCAACAGCACAAGCCAGCGTCACAACTCCAGGCGGTAAGTTCCACGCACTGCTCACTCAGTTCCCAGTACTCACGGTCCCGACGTTTTCGGAGACCATCGCTAAACACGGGGTGGAACACTTTATCACCACCACCGGGCCGCCCGTTTTTGCAAGACCTCGGCGCTTGGACGCAGCTAAACTGGCCATAGCGTGCGAGGAGTTCGCCAACCTGGAAAGGCTGGCCATCATCAGGCGATCAAACAGCCCATGGGCATCCCCGCTACACATGGTCCCTAAGGCTGAGGGATCGTGGCAACCGTGCGGTGATTTCCACAGGTTGAACAACGCCACAGCACACGACCGCTACCCAATTCCCCACATACAGGATTTTTCCGTTCACCTCGCCGGAGCGCGCGTTTTTTCTAAAATAGACCTGGTCCGCGGTTACCACCAGGTCCCAGTGCACGCGGAGGATATACCCAAAACAGCGGTAATAACTCCATTCGGTTTATTCGAGTTCCTGCGCATGCCATTCGGGTTAAAAGGCGCAGCACACACGTTCCAGCACATGATGGATGCAGTGCTGCGTGACCTCCCGTTTGTGTTCGTCTACCTGGATGATATCCTGGTAGCCAGTACATCCGAAGACGAACACGAAACCCACCTTAGGACGGTTTTCCGGAGGTTGGAGGAGCACGGGTTGATAATCAACCCGGCAAAATGCCAGTTCGGCGTGACAGAGATTGATTTTTTTGGAGCACCGCGTCTCTCCGGAAGGAGCGATCCCGTTGCCCGACAAAGTGGGCGCAGTGGCAGATTTTCCCCGGCCTCAGACAGTCAGGGCGCTGCAGGAATTTTGGGGGATGGTGAATTTTTATAACTGCTTCCTTCCCCGCGCGGCCCATGCAACCATTGTACGCCGCGCTCAAGAGACAGAAACCCGTGGATGGAGTCGAATGGACCCCGGAGCAAGAGCGGACGTTCTCGGACGTTAAAGCAGCCCTGGCAAACGCCGCACTGCTGGCACATCCGGACCCGACGGCCCGGATAGCGCTCACCACCAACGCTTCAGACATGGCCATAGGGGCGGTCGTGGAGCAGCGCGTCGCCAGGGCTTGGCAGCCACTCGCATTTTTCAGCAGAACTTTGCGCGACAGCGGACGTAAATACAGCGCGTTCGACAGAGAGTTGCTGGCTCTCCATCTGGCCATACGCCACTTCCAGTTCTGGCTGGAAGGGCGCAGCTTCACCGCGTTCGTAGACCACAAGCCACTAACGTTCGTGATGGCCAAGGTTTCAGAACCGTGGTGGGGCCGGCAGCAGAGACAGCTGGCGGCGATCTCAGAGTTTACTACCGATATTCAGCATGTGTCGGGTAAACTGAATGTGTTGGCGGACTGCCTCTCGCGCGCCGTGGTGGCCCCAGTCTACGTGGGGATAGATTACGCAGCCATGGCCGTGGAGCAGATTAGCGATGCAGACGTGCGCGCGCTCCAGTCTGGACCAACAGGGTTGAGGCTGGAGAGCAGGGTGCTTCAAGATGACCCCCCCCCCCCCAATCTGCGACGTCTCCACGGGACGCCCGCGTCCGGTAGTCCTGGTCACGTGGCGCCGCCGCGTGTTTGAGTCGGTTCACACTCTGGCGCACCCAGGAGTGCGCGTGTCTGTCAAAATGATGGGAGAGAAGTTCGTGTGGCCGAGCCTACGCAAACAAGTAAAAGAGTGGGCTGCAGCCTGCGTGGCGTGCCAATGAGCCAAGGTACACAGGCACACGAAGGCTCCCTTGGAGCTGTTTCTGGTACCAGCTAAGAGGTTCGACCATGTGCATGTGGACCTCGTGGGCCCCCTCCCACCATCACAGGGGTGCACGCACCTCCTGACAGTGGTGGACCGCACCACGCGCTGGCCAGAAGCAGTCCTGCTGGCGGCAACCACGTCCGCGGACGTAGCACGCGCTTTTTTAACAACATGGGTGGTGCATTTTGGAGTCCCGTCGGACATTATGTCCGACAGGGGCCCGCAATTTGTTTCCGACCTCTGGTCCGTGATGGCCCGCAGCCTGGGTGCTGCAATTCATCGCACAACCGCGTACAACCCACAGGCCAATGATTTATGCGAGCGTTTTCATAGATCACTGAAAGCAGCACTCAGGGCTTCACTGACGGATGCAAATTGGGTAGACAGGCTGCCGTGGGTTTTATTGGGGTTGCGCTCCGTGCCAAAAGAGGATTTGGAAGCTTCCCCGGCAGAGCTGGTTTTTGCGCAGCCCCTATGGCTGCCTGGGGAATTTCTACCGGACAATCCCGCGCCGGGCAGCTCCCCGTCTCAGCTTTTGCAGCATAGCGCAAACACAGGCATGCTGCCGGGCCCTGCCCACCACAGTTTTCCGCGTGCCTCCGTGCCTAAAACTTTGAAGAACGCGGAGTTCGTGTTCGTCAGACACGACACCCACCGCCCTCCATTGCGCCCACCCTATGATGGACCGTTCAGAGTGTTGGAAACAGGGGATAAGCATTTTGTGCTAGACTTGGGGGGTAGAAGGGAGATAATTGGCATAGACAGACTCAAACCCGCCTTTGTAGCAGCGGATGAGCAAGTGCTGTTGGCGAGGGCCCTTCGGCGTGGAAGACCCCCACGGAGACCACCCCAGGGGAACGATTCATCAGAGCAGCCACACGGACAGAGTGGAAACCCCCCCCCCCCACGGCTCACCCGCAGTCGGACACACTCCCAGCAGCCTCCCACCGGCGCGGAGGCGGTAAACCCCAGTTACAGCAGATATGGGAGGAGACTGAAGCCGAAACAGCATGTGGACTGATGTTCTATTGTTCTATCTAAGATGCGGGGGGGGGGGCGGTGTAGGCCTCAGGTTATTTCACACCTTAGACAGAGACAATGAATACACATGGGAGAACAATGCCCAAGTGGGTGAGAGGGGGTTGAATGAAGTGTAGTGTAGATGTCATGCTGTAATGAGGAAGTGCTTTGAACCTTGTGAAGTGTGACTTGATATAGAGAGAGGAATGCTTGATGTGACCAGTCAGTATGTTCTTTGCCTGTGAGATGTGAGTGTGTAATAAATCGTCTGAAATGAATATGCCTCTTCATTTACACACTCCACACCGTCTTATTTCTCCCGGTATGTCGAGTTTTTGCGTTAGCACCTGGGCCGGTTAAGTGCTAACAGCTGGTCTCTGTTGTACTGTCTCCTGCTATAAACAGTTGCTCCGTCCGCTGGCTCAGGAGACATTTGGGGCGATCTGTGTGTCTGTGATGGATAAGGTGTCGCCGGATCAGAAAATTTAGCGAGAGAAGCCAGATAGTAAATAAGAAATAGGAAGAAAAACTCAGAATTGAACCGCTGTTACAAAAAGGCAGCCAACTCGTGTGGCGCCGAAAGTGGCTACTAAGGGTGAGTCCAGTAAGATAAGATTAGATAAACCTTTATTTGTCCCACAATGGGAAAATTACAGGATTGCAGCAGCAAAGGGAGAGCAGCACTCAGAGCAATAATAAATAAGATAAATAAGATAAAAAAATTAGGTAGAAAAACAGTATATATACATTGCAGTTAAATGGTATTTACAGTATTACAGTTAAAGTAGAACTGAACTGAACGGCATTGAACAGCACTGGGTGATAGTACATACAATTATAAAGATAATTTATCATTGGCACCCCCTCCACAAGTCCCGGAATCTTGGACAACATCGCGATTTTGAATTTCCCGCCCTGAAAAATCAGACAAATCCGCCGATTAACCGGAAGTGCAGCCGGAGTTCCGCGTGACGTCACGAGTGTGACACAGTCCTCCATGTTTACCATTGCGAGCACGTCGACACTGGTTGTTTTTGGTGCATTTTGTCGTGATAGTCGACTACAAAACACTTCCAACACCTGGGAAGATCTGTTCAGTGGCCAAGGAAAGCTGTCATGGCGACGAAAGAAAAGAAAGGGGGAGGAAAAGCGACCGGGAAGCAATGCGTTTCTAGATATAGATATTACAGTGATCCCTCACTTATCGCGTTTAATGGGGACCAGAACCGACCGCGAAGTAGCGTCTCACCCCCCCCCCCAAGGGCGTCACAAGCACTATTTTGCACAAAAAGGCACAACAGCGAGCGAAAAACAGCGAAAAATGCCACTAAGCAACACGAGCGATAAAGAACAATGAATGCAGTCTTCCTTCACTGGGTATGGGCGCTCTGCAGGGAGAGAAGCTGGGTAAAACGTCTCGGCCAATCAGCTTGCGAGGTAAAACGTCTCGGCCAATCAGCTTGCGAGATTCCCGAGCGGTGAAGAGATGGGCGGAGAGGAGTGGAGCGGTGGTCAGAGAGGTGGATTTTGAGTTGTGTGGGCTCTCCGTGTTGATACCTGATGTTCTAATGTACTCTCCCTGCCTTCTGCTAGCGCCCGGGCAACTTTCGTGCCATTTTTTCTCAATTTTGAATTTTTGATGAATATTTTTGAAAAATCTGCGATGCACTGAGGGCGCGAAAGGTGTAACGCGAAGTAGCGAGGGATCACTGTATTTATAAATAGCACAGTCAAATTCAGAGGCCAGTTCTGTTCATGTGTATTGCCACTATAGTCTGTAGAAGTATTGTAATACATAGCCCAATTTTTTGAATGAATGAATGAATTTATTTATTTCGGATAGTACAGTACAGGTTGAAAGAAACTGAATGATATAACAACAAGGTCAAATTGAACAATGACTCATCTGATTATACAATTCAACGTAAGTTATCCGAAATGGGTGATGGCTGAAGCCGCAGCTTATATTGCCCACCCATATTCCATCCAAGAATTCAAAAGAGAAAACAGGCAAGAGCGATTACAATTCAAAACAAAACTAAGACAAAATATGACAGAGAAAAAAGAAAACTAAGCTACAACACAACACAGACTGGATATGTTACAACTCGCCGCTCATTAGCGGCGCCAGCTGCGCGCACACTTGCGCCTCGTCAGCAGCGTGGGATATAAGCCACTCTGCCCTGGGCTTCGGCATGAAGCCGTCTGATTCCTTCAGCCCTCTTGCTGCAGAGGAACCCCCTCATCTCCCAGCAAGATCTACAGCGTAAGCATACCTACCTTTGCCTTTCCAGTCTCTCCCCTGTGCACAGGTGTATTCCCCGGCGGCGGACCTCGCCTCTGCATCGCCGTCTGCCAGCTGCTGTCACAGGTGCATTAGGTCGCTGTCTCCCGGGCTCGCGTGCATGCCTGCCACCTGCCACACTCCTGCATCCTCCTCTGTCTCGTCACCGATCCTGAATGCCTCTTCACTCTGAAAACTCTGGTGTTCTTGACTGCTGGAACTGCTATCATCTGCCATTGTTGTTTTGTTTAGGGATCACACTCGTGACGTCACGCAGCGTCGTCTGCACTACTTCCGGTTTGTTTGGCATTGCCAGCCAGAGGCAAAAGTTTATCGGCTTATAGCTTGGCCATCGCACGGCCTAAAAATTTCTTTTATGTGTTGAAAAATACAGTAGGTAATAAGGAATTAATCTGCTATTCTACTTTTTGCGCCAAAAGGTGGGTTCAGTTCTACTTTAAGTTAAATTAAATTACCCAGCAATATATAAATATAAATCCAGACAGTATGTTGCCATCTTCAATAATAATTATAATTGCATTAGCAGATTTTGGATTGGAAGGGAGCAATCCCTACTGTGCAAAGTAGTGGCGTTATGTACAGTAACCCTACGGAAAAAGCTCATTTCAGCCACTTGTATCCGTGATCTCATTCTTTTGGTCATTAGCTGAAGGTCATGACCATAGATGAGGGTAGGAAAGTAGACTGAGTGGTAAATCAACAGCTTTGATTTAAAGGTCAGCTCTGTCTTCACCATGACAGACCAATACAACGTCCATATCACTGCAGATGCTGCTCGAATTTGTCTGTCAATTACCCACTCCATTTTCCCATCACTTGTAAGTAAGACCCTGAGATACTTGAACTCCTCTACTTGGGGGAAGACCTTGTCCTCAACCCAGTGAGGATAGTCCACCAGCTGAACACCATGGACTTGGATTTGGAGGTACCAATTCTCATCCCGGCTTCCTTACACTCAATAGCAAACCATCCCAGCAAGACCTGTAGGTCATTGCTCGACAAAGCCCACAGGACAACATCATCTGCAAACAGTCGAGACAAGATCCTGTGGTCCCCAAATGTGACACCCTCCCTTCCTTGGCTGCGCCTAGAAATCCTGTCCATAAGTATTCTGAACAGGATTGGTGACAAAGGGCAGCCCTGGCGGAGTCCAACTCTCACTGGGAATGAGTTTGACTAATTTTTGGCAAGCGCCTGGTGGCGGGGTTTCTGCCTATGGGACCTGGCCGGGCTGAGCCCAAATGAGCCACATGGGTCCACCCTCCAGTGGGTTCACCACCTGCAGGAGGGACTATGGGGGTCCAGTGCTATGTGGCTCAAAGGTAGAGAAGAGACCTTGGCGGTTCGATTGCCGGCTTACTAAACTGGCTTTTGGAACGTGGAACATCACCTCTCTGGTGGGGAAAGAGCTTGAGCTTGTGCTTGAGGTTGAGAGATACTAGCTAGATACAGTGGGGAAAAAAAGTATTTAGTCAGCCACCAATTGTTGAAGTTCTCCCACTTAAAAGATGAGAGAGGTCTCCAATTTTCATCATAGGTATACCTCAACTATGAGAGACAAAATGAGAAAAAAAAAATCCAGAAAATCACATTGAAGGATTTTTTAATGAATTAATTGGTAAATTCCTCAGTAAAATAAGTATTTGGTCAATAACAAAAGTTCATCTCAATACTTTGTTATATACCCTTTGTTGGCAATGACAGAGGTCAAACATTTTCTGTAAGTCTTCACAAGGTTTTCACACACCGTTGCTGGTATTTTGGCCCATTCCTCCATGCAGATCTCCTCTAGAGCAGTGATGTTTTGGGGCTGTCGCTGGGCAACAAGGACTTTCAACTCCCTCCAAAGATTTTCTATGGGGTTGGGATCTGGAGACTGGCTAGGCCACTCCAGGACCTTGAAATGCTTCTTACGAAGCCACTCCTTCATTGCCCGGGCAGTATGTTTGGGATCATTGTCATGCTGAAAGACCCAGCCACGTTTCATCTTCAATGCTCTTGCTGATGGAAGGAGGTTTTCACTCAAAATCTCACGATACATTGCCCCATTCATTCTTTCCTTTACACGGATCAGTCGTCCTGGTCCCTTTGCAGAAAAACAGCCCCAGAGTATAATGTTTTCACCCCCATGCTTCACAGTAGGTATGGTGTTCTTTCTCCTCCAAACACGACAAGTTGAGTTTTTACCAAAAAGTTCTATTTTGGTTTCATCTGACCATATGACATTCTCCCAGTCCTCTTCTGGATCATCCAAATGCTCTCTAGCAAACTTCAGACGGGCCTGGACATGTACTGGCTTAAGCAGGGGCACACGTCTGGCACTGCAGGATTTGAGTCCCTGGAGGCGTAGTGTGTTACTGATGTAGCCTTTGTTACTTTGGTCCCAGCTCTCTGCAGGTCATTCACTAGGTCCCCCCGTGTGGTTCTGGGATTTTTGCTCACCGTTCTCGTGATCATTTTGACCTCACGGGGTGAAATTTTGCGTGGAGCCCCAGATGGAGGGAGATTATCAGTGGTCTTGTATGTCTTCCATTTTCTAATAATTGCTCCCACAGTTGATTTCGTCACACCAAGCTGCTTACCTATTGCAGATTCAGTCTTCCCAGCCTGGTGCAGGTCTACAATTTTGTTTCTGGTGTCCTTTGACAGCTCTTTGGTCTTGGCCATAATGGAGTTTGGAGTCTGACTGTTTGAGGTTGTGGACAGGTGTCTTTTATACTGATAATGAGTTCAAACAGGTACCATTAATACAGGTAACGAGTGGAGGACAGAGGAGCCTCTTAAAGAAGTTGTTACAGGTCTGTGAGAGCCAGAAATCTTGCTTGTTTGTAGGTGACCAAATACTTATTTTACCAAGGAATTTACCAATTAATTCATTAAAAATCCTTCAATGTGATTTTCTGGATTTTTTTTTCTCATTTTGTCTCTCATAGTTGAGGTATACCTATGATGAAAAGTGGAGACCTCTCTCATCTTTTAAGTGGGAGAACTTGCACAATTGGTGGCTGACTAAATACTTTTTTGCCCCACTGTATAGTTGGGCTCACCTCAACCCACAGCTCAGACTTGGGAGCTAGTCTTCTGGAGAGGGGTTAGACCTTGGCCTTTTCTAGAGTTTCTTCAGGCAAGAGGCGGTGAGCAGGGGTGGATATTCTCATATCCCCCTGTCTGGCCTCCTTTGTGTTGAGGTTCTTCCCTGTGGACAAAAGGGTTGTTTCCCTGCACCTTTGGGTTGGGAAACGGGCCCTGACCATCATTTGTGCCTATGCACCAAATGATGTTTCAGAGTACCCACCCTTTTTGGAGTCTTTGACTGGTGTACTGGAAAGTGCTCCTATTGGAGACGCCATTGTCCTACTGGGGGACTTCAACATGCATGTGGGCAATGACGGTGAAACCTGGAGTGGTATGATTGGAATTTATTTTTGAAAAATGCTATTCTTCATCAGTCAGGTTCCAACTTTGTCATATAACAGTTGACATATAAACTTTGTAGAATGGAGCCTTGTGTTGGATCATTTTCTTCAATTTCCACTTCAAATTTTCTGTCAGCTTGCAATTTGGGCTTTTTGCTGGCCATGTCATTGTGTTGATATTTTATCTAATTTTTATTAACATTTATTTATACAGCTAATCCCATTGAGACATGGGGTTTCATTTTCAAGAGAGACCTTCTCCAGGACAAATATGTATGTCCTGGAGAAGAATTTTGACCTTTTTTAGCTCATTGACAAGATGCATTATCATTCTGAAAAAAATGACGATCACTAAACCTACTTTTACTGCATTTGCTGTAAAGGCAGTGACTGCCATTTCCTCAGTCCTTGATCTTATAAGCAATCCTGCACTATCAATGACTGTGGAAAATTTCTTGTTTTCTTCGGGCAGTCATCTTTAGATGTTTCATTAGAAATGCACTAATATTATTTTTCATCAAATGATCTCCCTCACTGGACTGAAATGGAATCATACAATTTACCTTTACCTCTTCCCATATTCATATAGTCAGATTCGGCAAAAAAATTACAAAAACAAGTTAAAAATCCATTTGTAAAGCATATGATCAAAATATGGTGTGAAGCTAAAAACTATTTAAAAGAACCACAGTTACTGTCACAATTTAGTCCAATATGGGGTAATCAATATTTTAAACCAGGGAGAGCGGACGCTGTATTTAAAGTATGGAATTTAAAAGGGATACAAAAGATTCAGGATTTATATTTGCCATGTGCAGAAAACATAATGTCTTTTGAAGAGCTGAGGATCAAATTTAATCTCAATAGAACACATTTTTTTAAATATCTTCAACTTAGAAACTTTATTCGATCAAATCAAAATAAAGCTCTCACTCGACCTATTTATTCATCCTTGGAAAAAATGATGATGAAAGATAGTAAAAGAAAGGGTATTATTTCAGAGTTTTATAACTCATTGACACTATCTTCAAGTGAAAATTCACTGAAAAGATTAAACTACTGGAAAGAAGATCTGCAAACTGAAATTTCAGAGGAACAATGGGAATTGGCTTGTACAGAAGCTCAAACCAAATCAATAAATGTACGCCTTAAATTGATACATTTCAAATGGTTAATGCGGATGTACAGTATGTTACACCGGAGGAGTTAAATAAATATAACAAAAATATACCAGATACATGCACAAAATGCATGGAAAGTAAAGGAACTCTATTTCATTGTGTATGGGAATGTAGATTAATAAGAATGTTTTGGGACACTTCCGGTTATGGCTGCCACGTAGGACGGACGTGTCTCGCTCTGCTCTGCTCCTGGAGAAAAAAATCGGCAAATAACTCTCTCATTTGGGACAGAACGTATCCCAGCATTTGAGCGAGGATATGTCGGCGAAGCCTAAGGCTGGAAAACCAGGAAAAGGAAAAAGCGAGCCGCCGAAACAGTCCAAATTAACGGACTTTCAGGTCTGTGACGCAGCAAACAAGGCTCCATATATGGCGGAGGAAGCTGGCGGCGGTGCGATTTCTGCGGGGAATGGCGCAGATGCGCTGATGGCTGCCATGAGTTCAATGAGAGCGGACTTTTCCTCTAGATTTGATGGGATTATGACAGCGTTGGAAGGAATAAGAAAGGAATTGGGTGACTGTGTAGAACGAACGGCGCAGATGGAGCTCCGTCTCGCTAGTGCTGAAGATGACGTCACCCGTCTTCAATTAAAGGTGCGCACTTTGGAAAAAAAAAATAAATCTCTGGAAGATAATATTTTGGATTTGGAATCTCGGTCGAGACAGAATAATTTGAGGCTGGTGGGTCTTCCAGAGGAATCAGAAGGTCGGGACGTATGTTCCTTTCTGGAAAAGTGGATTCCGGAGGTGCTGGGCAGCGAGGAGTTGCAATCAGCAGTGGTTCTGGAAAAAGCACATCGTATTGGCCCACGGAGAGATAAGGGACCGCCGAGGACCTTAATTATGAAGTTTCTTAGCAACAGAGACAGGATGAAGATCTTCAACGCTGCACGTGCTAAAGGAGAGATTAAACACCAGGACCAGCAGGTGCGGTTCTACCCAGATTTGGCCACAGGAATCCAGCAATTGAGGAAGCAGTTTGATCCCGTACGTAAGGAGCTGCGCAACCTTGGGATTCGTCATGGTGTAATCTATCCTGCGAGACTGCTGACCACGTATGAGGGCAGAACCCACATCTTCAAGACCCCAGAGGAGGCGCAGGAGTTCATCAAGAAGATCAAAGAAGAAGAAGAGACTGGTGGGAGCTAAGCATGAACAAAATATAAGGTAGAATAATTAAGCATTTGCACAGGCATCTGACTGACTTGAAGTAAATAGTAAGTTTACAAAATATAGATTGTATTATATATTAAAAAAACAAAACAAACAAAAAAAAAAAAACTATGATGTACAAAGTTGTTAAAAATTTTGGAGTTAAGTTGGAAAACTACAGAGGAGAGTTAATGTTACGTCATTAAAAGTAGTAGAGTTAGGGTGATTGGGAGGATGAAGAAGGAGTGGCTTAGGCTGTTCCCCGTGGGTGTGGAACGGTCGATGGCTATATCGGGAGACAGAATTTTTCTTTTGATTTTGGGGGGTTTGCCACAAGTGTGGGAAGGGGGAATTTGTTTGTGTGTAGTTTGTAGGATGAATGTTCAACCACTCATGTTTTTGCTTCTCTGTTTGAGCATGTTTACACTGCAAGGTAATCCCAAACTCTCTATTGATCATGGACCAAAGTGTTAATCTTAATTTAACTTCATGGAATTGCAGAGGTCTACAAAATTTAAAAAAACTTAAACAAGTTATGAATAAAATAAAGGACATGGGTTCAAGAATTGTGTTTTTACAAGAAACTCATCTGATAGAGGAGGATGTTAAAAGAATTAGGAGTAGATGGCAGGGAAGTGTATTCACCTCTTCATTTTCATCCCGAGCCAGGGGAGTTATGACTCTCATACATAAATCAGTTCCTTTTCAAGTGAAAAATGTAATTGGAGACAAATTTGGAAGATATGTAATCATTCAAGGTTCTTTGCTATTAGAAAATATAAATCTTGTGAACTTATATGGTCCCAATATAGATGATCAGAAGTTCTTTGCTAATTTATTTCTCATCTTATCATCACTTACAGGGCAACATATAATAGCAGGGGATTTTAATTGTACATTGAATCCAGGTGTGGATAGATCAACAGGACTGGACTGTACGCACATTGGATGTAGGATGACTATTAATCATTTTATGAAAGAATTGAGATTGTTAGATATATGGAGAGAAATGAAACCACAAGTTAAAGCCTATTCTTGTTATTCCAGTACCTACAAGACATTCTCACGTATTGATTATTTTTTGATTTCCACAGAATTAAGGTCCAAGATTCAAAACTGCTTTTATGATAACATCGTGATCTCTGATCATGCACCCTGTTGTCTAATATATGTAGATAAAAAATTGACAAAGGAATCAGGTAGATGGCAATTTCAGCATAAATGGCTTCAGGATGAGGAATTTGTCAAGTATATAGAAAAACAGATAGACGAGTTCTTTGACATCAATACTACACAAACATCAGCATGTGTAAAGTGGGAGGCTTTCAAAGCTTTTATTAGGGGGCATATTATTAGTTATACAGGATCAAAATCTAAGAAGACTCGAGAGGAGAGAGCTAAATTGGAACATAAAATAAAAAGTCTTCAGGAAAAAGTGTATGCAGGAAGTGACCCAAGGTTGGAGAATGAATTACTGATTTTGAGAGCTGAATACGACAAAAAATCAGCGAATAGAGCTGCCTCGAGTCTTCTAAGATTGAAACAATCTTTTTATGAACAAGGTGAAAAATCAGGAAAATTATTAGCATGGCAGATTAAACAATTGGAAATTAAAACACCAATTACCAGTATTATAAGTAATGGACAGGTAGTTATAGATCCTTTAGAAATTAATAGAGCCTTTAGAGATTACTATGAAAAATTATATGATACCAAAAATGAACCTGATTTAACAAAACTAAATGGGTTTTTGAACGAACTATCTATACCGTGTATTCCAAATGAAAACAGGGAGATATTGGAGTCTAAAATTAGTCAAGAAGAAGTTGGGCTAGCCATTGATGATATGAAATCAGGAAAAAGTGCAGGACCAGATGGTCTTCCAGTTGACCTTTATAAAAAATTTAAGAATAAATTAATAAAACCTTTTTTGGAAATGGTTTTAGAAGCATTTCAAAATAATAATTTACCATCATACATAAATAATGCCTTAATTATACTGCTGCCAAAACCAGGTAAGCCCTCTAATAAATGTGAAAATATGAGACCAATAAGCCTATTAAACGCCGACCTTAAGATAATCTGTAAAATTTTAGCAAGACGAATACAAGAAATTTTACCAAATATTATTAATCGAGATCAGAATGGCTTTATAAAGGGTAGACAAGGCTTCCATAATGTAAGAAGACTATTTAATATTATTTATTTTAATAAAGAAGCACCGGATACAGCTCTCCTATCATTGGACGCCGAAAAGGCCTTTGATAGAGTTGAATGGCCCTTTCTTTTTGAAGTCCTACAAAGGTTTGGACTTGGAAATAATTTCATAAAATGGGTTCAAATAATATACAATAATGCTACAGCAGAAATCCTAACAAATAACAATATTTCAAAACCAATAAAAATCAATAGAGGATGTCGACAAGGCTGTCCACTTTCACCTTTACTGTTTACTATGGCAATTGAACCTTTAGCGATAGCGATACGTTTACATTCACAAATATATGGAATTAAAGTTGGACCAACAGAACATAAAATCTCCCTGTACGCCGATGATATAATTTTGTTTATGTCGAATCTAAAAAAATCAATTCCAACCTTGTTGAATTTAATAAAGAATTTTGGGGAAATATCAGGATATAAAATAAATAAAACTAAATCTTCAATATTAATGCTAAATGAGACCCAGAGAAATTACCCAGCCCCTGAGGTAAATCAATTCAATGTTGTAAATCAGTTTAAATATTTAGGAATCCAAATTATGCCTAAGCTAGAATCAGTCGCCACTGTCAACTATGAAGCCTTAATGTCAGATATCAATGAGTTAACTCAGAGATGGATGTCACTACCAATGTCGATGATCGGGAGAATCAATATACTTAAAAGTAATATTTTACCTAAAATACTTTATTTATTTCAATACATTCCCTTATCACCACCTTTAGATCTATTCTCAAGAATAAAAAAAAAGTTAGTGGAATTTATATGGAACAACAGGAGGGCTAGATTACGTTTGTCTTTATTATATTTACCATTTGATCGTGGAGGTCTGAAATGTCCAAATTTTATGTTGTATTATTGGTCGGCACAACTGAGGTCTATGACATATTATTTTTCATCAAATGATCTCCCTCACTGGACTGAAATGGAATCATACAATTTACCTTTACCTCTTCCCATATTCATATACTCAGATTCGGCAAAAAAATTACAAAAACAAGTTAAAAATCCATTTGTAAAGCATATGATCAAAATATGGTGTGAAGCTAAAAACTATTTAAAAGAACCACAGTTATTGTCACAATTTAGCCCAATATGGGGTAATCAATATTTTAAACCAGGGAGAGCGGACGCTGTATTTAAAGTATGGAATTTAAAAGGGATACAAAAGATTCAGGATTTATATTTGCCAGGTGCAGACAACATAATGTCTTTTGAAGAGCTGAGGATCAAATTTAATCTCAATAGAACACATTTTTTTAAATATCTTCAACTTAGAAACTTTATTCGATCAAATCAAAATAAAGCTCTCACTCGACCTATTTATTCATCCTTGGAAAAAATGATGATGAAAGATAGTAAAAGAAAGGGTATTATTTCAGAGTTTTATAACTCATTGACACTATCTTCAAGTGAAAATTCACTGAAAAGATTAAACTACTGGAAAGAAGATCTGCAAATTGAAATTTCAGAGGAACAATGGGAATTGGCTTGTACAGAAGCTCAAACCAAATCAATAAATGCACGCCTTAAATTGATACATTTCAAATGGTTAATGCGGATGTATGTTACACCGGAGGAGTTAAATAGATATAACAAAAATATACCAGATACATGCACAAAATGCATGGAAAGTAAAGGAACCCTATTTCATTGTTTATGGGAATGTAGATTAATAAGAATGTTTTGGGAAGAGGTGAGGGTAACAATTGAAAAAATAATCTCAAAACAAATCATATTGAATCCTAAACTGTTTTTGTTGGGTCTGTACCCAGAAAAGCATAATTTTAATAAAAGTGAAAGAACATTCATAGACCTCAGTTTGCTTAATGCCAAAAAATGTATTGCACTATTATGGAAAAAGACTCATAGACCAGATGTGACTCAGTGGTTAAGACAGATGTTAACAAACCTTCCATTAGAAAGAATAACATATATACTAAAATCAAAGGAAATTGTGTTTGAGAATATATGGAGACCTTTTATTGATTATGTAAAAAATTTAAACATAACTCTTGAAGAAGAAGGTGAATGATGTGTGTGGACCTTGTAAATTCCAAACTGGTGAACATAATAAGTATACTTATGTATTGGATTGTCTAGACTAAACAGAGGAGCATTGTTGAAGATTTGATTTTGTTGGTGGTTGTTGGTGTTTTTAGTGCATTTTTTTTTTTTGTAGTACTTTAGTGTTAGTGTTTGATTGTTTGTATCATGTTTGTTAAAAAAAAAAAAAGGTTCAATAAAGATATTGTGGAAAAAAAAAAAAAGAATGTTTTGGGAAGAGGTGAGGGTAACAATTGAAAAAATAATCTCAAAACAAATCATATTGAATCCTAAATTGTTTTTGTTGGGTCTGTACCCAGAAAAGCATAATTTTAATAAAAGTGAAAGAACATTCATAGACCTCAGTTTGCTTAATGCCAAAAAATGTATTGCACTATTATGGAAAAAGACTCATAGACCAGATGTGACTCAGTGGTTAAGACAGATGTTAACAAACCTTCCATTAGAAAGAATAACATACAGTATATACTGAAATCAAAGGAAATTGTGTTTGAGAATATATGGAGACCTTTTATTGATTATGTAAAAAATTTAAACATAACTTTTGAAGAAGAAGGTGAATGATGTGTGTGGACCTTGTAAATTCCAAACTGGTGAACATAATATGTATACTTATGTATTGGATTGTCTAGACTAAACAGAGGAGCATTGTTGAAGATTTGATTTTGTTGGTGGTTGTTGGTGTTTTTTAGTGCATTTTTTTTTTTGTAGTACTTTAGTGTTAGTGTTTGATTGTTTGTATCATGTTTGTTAAAAAAAAAAAAAAGGTTCAATAAAGATATTGTGGAAAAAAAAAAAGAAATGCACTAATCAAAAATTCCAGCATCCTTTACTGCATCTCACTTTCATCCAATCATCCACAGTCCATGATTGCTTCTTTTTAGTCCACTGTAACCTGGTTTTCTTCTGGTTAATGGTTTACGTCTGGCTTTTCTGTACATAAATCTAATTCTTTTAGCTGATTTGTTACTATTTGGTCAATGACACTGACTCCTATTTCTGCTCATTTGGCTTTTTTTTTGTAATACTTTTTTTTTTTTAAATCTTCGAGACATATTGCTTTGAGTTTTCTGTCCTACGACTTTGATGTCTTCCTTGGTCTATCTGTACGTTTTCCTTTTACAAGATTTCCATTTTGTTGGTACTTGCTCCAAATTTTAGACACATCTGACCCAGGACACCCAACATCTTTTGCCACACTCCGTGTCAAATTACCTTCTTAAAGGATTTTTTTTCTTTCCATTGTTTCCTCTGATAGTTGTCTTGTTAGAGCTTTGTTTTCCATCAATCAACCAAATGCAACAGCTTTTTAAGGTCTGCAAGCAGTCTTTTAACTGCAGATTAAGTTGTATCTTTAAATTCACGTATTTATTTACTAAATGGAAATTACAAAGTGATTCATTTTTTTTTCTTAAGATTGAATGATTCATAACTTTTTGTCAAACTGATCTGCTGGAAAAAATGTCATAAATTACAGCTATTTTATATATATATATTAAAAAAAAATTAACGTGTTTTTATGAAGCCAGAATGTTTAGCTTTTGAATATAGTTTTGTTACATCTGTATCAGTAAATACTGTATAAGCACTTTGCCTATGAAGCTGCTTGTTTGATGACGTTGATGACAAATGACTATTTAGGTTGTGTGATTATGAATAGAATGTGCAAGTTGTGGGCAGCACGGTGGCGGAGTGGTTAGCACTGCGGCAGCACAGCAACTCACCCTTGGTCGGGGGATCCTGGGTTCGATCCCAGCCCCCGACCAACAGTGATCTGTGTGGAGTTTGCATGTTCTCCCCGTGTCTGCGTGGGTTTACTCCGGGATTTCTCCGGTTTCCTCCCACATGCCAAAAACATGCAAGTTAGGTTAACTGGCATCAAAACTGGGGATTCTAAATTGTCCATAGGTATGACTGTGAGAGTGAATGGTTGTCTGTCTCTGTGTTGGCCCTGCGATGGACTGGCGATCTGTCCAGGGCGTACCCTGCCTCTCGCCCAAAGATGCTGGGATAGGCTCCAGCCCCCCCGCGACCCGAAAAGGATTAAGCGGAAGAAGATGGATGGATGGATGTGCAAGTTGCACAGTGTGTGCATGGTGACAGACTGATGTATAGGAGAGACATTTATTAGCCATCCATCATCCAGGGGTCTGGGTCACGGAGGCAGCAGTCCAAGGCATAGTAGCCCAGACTGCCGCCCAGTTCACATAGTACCATGATCCTTATGATCCCTCCTGCAGGTGGTGAACCCACTGGAGGGTGGACCCATGTGGCTCCTTTGGGTAAGCTGGGTCCTTGAAACTTTTTTTATGGGGACCTGGGGAACTGCTCTTGGTGTTGCTCTTCCTCCACTACCAATTTGTGTGAGGAGACCCTACCAAAGGCAAATTGCCCCTGACATCATCATCATAATAATAATAATCTATCTATAAATTCAAGACATCTGTGACTGTTTGTGTGTGTGTGTTCCTCAGATATTTCTCAAACCATTTGTCACACTGACCTAAGATTTTAAACGTGCTTTGCTGAAACTACAAGAGTGTGCATCCCCAAATATGGAGTCACTCAGTCAAAATATGTAATTTTTATCAATAAAACTTTAGCCACCGCTGTGTGACCGTTCTATGTCTTCATCCCCTGGCTTCAAGAAGTGTGGGCGGGGTTTCGGATTGACTCCATGCTCACTGGAGAATACGCCACATCACGGCCATGCTGATTGGACAATACGCGGTATCACGACCATGCTGATTGGATAACACAGCATCACGACCTGTCAGTCACACAACGCTTGCTGCTGAGGTTACAAGGGTGTGCATCCACGAGTATGGAGCCGCTCAATCAAACTATATACCATAAAGTTGCGTATTCGCCATAGAGAACATGAGGTGGGGGGCGCAGCCGGGGACCCGCGCATCCTCGAGTATGGAGCCGCTATATACCATAAAGTTGTGTAGGTCTAATGGATATATTCGCCATAAAGAACAGGAGGTGCGGGGTGGGGGTGGGGTTTCTGCCGGGGACCTGCGCATCCATGAGTATGGAGCCACTCAGTCAAAATGTTTACCATAAAGTTGCGTAGGTCTAATGGATATATTTGCCAAAGAAAATGTGTGTGTGTGGGGGGGGGGCGCTGCCAGGGACCCGTGGTGCCGCAGTGACATCACTGGCACATGGGTAAGGCAGCAGCCGAGACTCCCATTAACCGGCCAACACTGGTGTCCCAACGTGCGCTCCACGAACGTTTGGGGGGAGGCACACTCGGCCTGCCCGGTCAGTGGTAGACGAAAGTCCCGACTGCTGCTTCATTGTGGAGCGGAATGACCACATCAACTGCATATTACATGCGGACACATGCTTTGACTAAACGACAGCAAGACGCAAAAATGTCCAAATAACGAAATAAATCATTTTTATTTAAATATTTACAGACAAATGGGCAACACTGATGCAAAACTTGCAGCCAAATGGGTCATTCTGCTGCTTGGCGATCTCTGTGGCCTGTATTCGATACTTGGGGACTGTCACCAGGTAGTTGATGGCTTCGTTGTAGCTGCTGTGTCAGCTGTAGTACTGAAGGAGAGAAGGAGAGGTAGAGTCAGGGTTTCCTCTGGTAACATTTCTGTATGGTGGCCCCCTCTGATCCTATAATTTAAGTATGCATGAGTAAATTACTATTATGAATGTTTTTTTCCCCTTCCCTTTCCTACTCTTCATCAATGGAAAAAAAGAAACAGTAGAATAAAACTACAAAGACTATAAACTACATATATATACTAAATTACAATGGTGACTGAACAACTCCCATTCCCCAAAGTGCAACATACAACATTTATGAATATAACTCATAAAAGATCACACAAATAAGTGATCTGACAAAAAAACCCAAAAACAAGCGGTTCTTAAACAGTGGCTAATATTGGATGTCCCATTCATTTTCAATTATTCTGTAATTAATATTCACACAATCAAATAAATCTCAGTTCATTCCCTTTTATATTTGTCAAAGTCTAACATGTGTGATTGCCTACATACGTATAGGCTACACCTCTGTATTCCACTTTCAAACACAGCCTGCATCGGGGCCTGTAAAGCCTGATTGCACTACCTGTTTCAGAATCAGAATCAGATTTATTGCCATTGTTCATGTAGTACACAAACTAGGAATTTGTCTCGATGCCATGCTGCAACATTAAAAACATGATGACAGACAGGAATACTTGCTTTCTGTGGGCATGCACTAGTAATGATAATAATAATAATGCATTAGATTTATATAGCGCTTTTCATAGACACTCAAAGACACATTGCAATGGATACATTATTCATTCAATCCATAGACAATGGC
Organism: Pholidichthys leucotaenia; assembly: GCA_020510985.1. Classification (NCBI taxonomy): domain Eukaryota; kingdom Metazoa; phylum Chordata; class Actinopteri; order Cichliformes; family Pholidichthyidae; genus Pholidichthys; species Pholidichthys leucotaenia. The sequence continues at coordinate 291,138,350 of CM035838.1, forward strand.
AGTGGTAAGCTACCTCTGTAGCCACAGCTGCCCTGGGGCAGACTGACGGAAACGTGGCTGCCAATCCGTGCCAACGGCCTCTCCGACCACTACTTCTGGGATCATCAAGGCATGCAAACCCCTCCACCAAGATAAGGTGGTGATCCATGGAGAAGGCATTTATTGTTGGGATGAAATTAACTGTAGACCTCAAACCATGTAACCAGTGCCAGATATTAATCTATGCAAATCATAGCAAGGCAGGCTCTCTATGCAAGTACATTCATATGCAAGGAAAATGTGAAGACTAGACTCTTGGGATATGCAAACACATTTTGTAGATTAACCTCTCACTCTTCTGTTTGTCAATTATGTCTTTCAGGAGAAAGCTGTATGAAGAGCAGATGTCATCACAACCCTTGTCATCTAGTCCAGTTAAACAGTCGCCTAGACAGGCTACCAGAATGGTTAGTTCATTAACATACGTCACACTGTCAACTACACATCTGCACACACCAGACATGTTTGTTACTAAATTATACAATTAGATGGATAGAAACTTGAGTAGTTCCCCATGAGGACGAAGGAAGGAAAATCCCTTTACTGAAGTTTGTGTTTTACAACAGTCATTATGATCACTACACACTGGTCACTAATATGTTGATACACTCATACACTCTCTTTATTACTACTAGTACATACCCGTGCATACCCGTCCATGCTCGTAGAAACCAAATATAAGCAAGTATTTCTGCATGCCCGTTGCTGAAGGGTGTCCTCCTGTCTCAGATGGCTGTGTTGTTTACAGTCATACCTGAGGTGTACTGCTGGAACCTGAGGTGTTTCATGTTCACGGAATCTTTTCTGACGTGCAGCAGTTCTCCTCATGCTATTGCTCTCCATGTGGTGGGTCTTCTTCTTCTTCGTTCAGACCACTGGTTGAGGGATAGGTGCGTCATAATTCCAGCGTTGGAGGTCAACCAACTATACTGCATCTCCTCAGTCTTAGCTTCTCTGTGCGTCGCCTGGCGTGCAGCATTGGCGGCCAGCGAACTATTCCGCTTCTCCTCGATCTCAGCTTCTCTGTGCCTTGCATGGTATTCACTCTCCCTGGCCAGCCGACTAATCCGCATCTCCTCGGTCTCAGCTTGTCTGTGCCTTGCCTGGCGTTCAGCGTTGCTCACTTTGCGCGCATTTCGGGCTTCAAATGACTCAGCACATGCATGGCGCACTGCCACATGTTTCCTGTCTGTTTGTGCATCCCTTGTCTGTCGTACCCTATGCTGGTGAAGGGTCTCCTCTTGTCTCAGACAGGTGCGATGTACTGCTGGAACCTCAGGTGTTTCATCTTCATGGCATTTTTTCTGACGTGCAGCAGTTCTCCTCATTCTATCGCTGTCCATCTGGTGGGTCTTCTTCTTGTTCGTTGAGACCACTGGTTGAGGGATAGGTGTGTTGTAATTCTAGTTCATGGACAGGATTATGAAAATAGATCTGAGCAAAAAGAAGCTTTCGGGCATGGACTCACTGTATATGACATCATAAAGACATGAGAGTCCTATATGACATCATAAAGACACATTTGTCTATGCCGTCATATAGGCATCGTGAGTCCTATGATGCCTGAGTTCATAGGACATCCTATGATGCTCAGGCAGAGATCATGGGCCGTCCTATGATGTCCTATAAACCACACACACACACACACACACAGAGATTTCTTGCTTTAATAGAGTGAAGAATGAAAGTGTAACAACAGCCCTATTCATAGTATCCTTTGTGAAACTTTTAATTCATTTAAAGAATTGCTGTGTTGATGCTTGTTTTTAAATAGATGAGTTCAAAAGTAAAAATGATTTAACACTCTGCTTCCAACTTGCGCTACAGTAGGAGCCATTAGGCTTTTATGGTAAACAGTGTGTTAACAAGTGTTAGGTCCTATTCTTTTTATTACCTCCGCCAGGAGGTAATAAATTTAAATATGCTTCCGTTAGGTAATATTATTAGGAAACATTGGATAAATTTACATTGTTATGTAGATGACACAGTTATATTTGTCAGTGAAGCCAGATGACACTAATCACTTAACTAAACTGATTAATGAAATCACTTGTAATGATTGATGGATGGCTTGGAATTTTTGCTATTAAATTCAGATAAGACTGGTCATTCTAGTTAGCCCAAAAAAAACCTTAGAAATACTTTCACAAATCAGACAGTTGGTTTAGATGGGTTTATTCTATCTCCTAACAGTTCTGTGATGAACTTTGGAGTTATTTTGATCAAAATTTGACCTTTAATTTGCATACCAAGTTTATTTCTAAGACTGCCTTGTATCATTAGGAAAATCTTGTCTCAGAGTGATGTTGAGAAACTAATCCACACTTTTGTTAGTTCTAGATTAGATTATTGTAACTCTTTATTAGGCTGTCCTAAAATGCCTGTAAAAAGTCTTCAGTTGATCCAAAATGCTGCAGCTAGAGTTTTAACAGGTACTAGAAAGAGAGATCTATTTCTCCGGTTCTTGCCTCCCTTCATTGGCTTCCCATAGAATCTAGAATTAAGTTGAAAATCCTCCTCACTTAGAAAGCTCTAAATGATCAGGCTCCTTGTTATTTAAAAGATTTGATAGTACCTTATCATTCTAACAGAGCGCTATGCTCCTAAAATGCAGGATTACTTGTAATACCTAGAATCTCTAAAAGTGCAATGGGAGGTAGAGCTTTCAGTTGTCAGGCTTCTCCTATGGAACCAGCTGCCAATCTGGATTCGGGAGGCAGACTTCATCTCTGATTTTAAGATTATAGTTAAAACTTTCCTTTTTGACAAAGCTTATAGTTAGTGTTGGATCAGGTGACCCTGAACCTTCCCTTAGTTAGACAGCCAGGGGCCCTTCCACGATGCACTGGGCTTCACTCTTTTCATCACTCTCAATGTAATATTAAGATTGCTGGTTCTTAACATCTGTTTGCTCTCTTCCACAGATTGAGCCCCTTTCGTGCTGTTTGCTCTCTACATGTCTGTTCTTTTCTTCTTCTTCTCTATCCCCTCACCCCCAGCCAGTCACAGCAGATGACTGCCCCTCCCTGAGCCTGGTTCTGCTGAAGGTTTCTTCCTGTTAAAAGGGAGTTTTTTTCTCTTCCTCATTGCCAAGTGCTTGATCACAGGAGATCGCCTGATTGATGGGGTCTTTCTGCAATTGTGGGTTATTCCCCTACAGTTTGAAAGTGTTATGAGACAACTGTTGTTATGAAATGGCACTATATGAATAAAGTTGAATTGAATTATATCACCTTAAAAAGGCAGAAACACCTCTTAGTCCTCTACAATGCAATTTGTACGTAAGATGGTAGTGATCAACACAATTATTTTTTTACAATTACCAACACAAACTGAACATTAACGGGCCAGCAAACTAACTTTTGCAGGGGTCATCCTGGTGTGGTTAGACTGTATAGTATTACCATATTACTGTATCTCATAAATTGAAACAATTTTGCTAACACATCTTTTTTATTAGATACATTTTAGGTTTCTTCCACTTGTGTCTAGAAAGAATATTCTAACTTTCTGGTGTGACGCAGAGAATATGCATAATACAGTTAGTGACCGCAATACCAAGAATTTCTAGAGTAGATATTGAAATGAGTCTTTTATTCTGTTTGTTTGAGGGTATGGCTCTGGGACCTTAATGCCTTTTTAATCAGATGGGGCATTTAATCCTCAGCTGTTCCATTCAGCAATTTCTCTGTGTTAGTGCAGTTTTGTTGAGATACACCCAAAGTCCACACTCTACGAGATCTTAATCAAATTCAACAACATATCACCTTTCTCTATTGCTCTCTCTGCTTTATTAGATATTTCCCCTCTCCCAACCGTGCTGCCCAGTCTTGACTTGAGTAAACTCATCTTATATAAACAGAATCCCTGCAAGCATTAGTCTTATGCTGTATAAAACAGATCCGGAGCCCTGCTGTAACAAAAGGCTGGAGAAAAACAAGAATGACAGGCAGTTGAGCTGCCTTTGCCCCTCATGTGGAATTTACTGCGTGACGGAAATGATGGGGAACTGCCAAACATCTGGAGTGCTGCATGTGAGAGGGAGGAGAGTAAGGGAGCAAAGGGTGGAGAAATGGAGATAACGAGGGAGTTGAGGGCTGTTACCTAAACACACGTGGGTGTACTGTACTGTGTATCTGTAAGCTTTTAAAGAACGATTTTGTTGTTGCCAAGAGATGAATTTTAATGTGTCAGCAGGCAGCGTTAACCTCCATCAGTGCCTGCTGTTTGCTTCCTTGGGCCACACTGCCAATCAAAGCACTGTCAGAAATCATTTCAATCTTCTCCTCTAATTTATATCACTGATCTTAACTTATACTTAGTTCCTGCTGTTGATGCCCCCATTTACCATTTACCCCCCTCCCCCCAGGAGGATGTGCAGCTAAAGCATGCATCTCCCGATGACAGTGACCTGGAGGCTTGTCTCAACAGCTGGAACCTGGGGGTAAGTCCAGGGCATGCCTCAAGCTTCTTGGTTACACGCAGTTGTCAACACACTGCAGCTCAGTACAGTGACAATCTGGATGTCTGGGCTTGTGCACGGTGCAGTGATGCTGCATTAACCTCACTGCTTGTCTGCTTTTAAAGATGAGGTTTTAAATCCTTTCACCTATGTTCTGTTAACACCACTTCCTTTAGGTGAGTTGCTCTTATTGAAGGATGTGGGGGTAGGATGAGGAGTGGAAGAAAGGCTGTGTAAACTGAGAAACTGAAGATGTGTGCACCTCTTATCTTTGTCTTGAGTGCACCGGGCATAGGCTTGTTAAGCAACCTACCCTCACGTCTTATATTTCCTGTCTCCTCGCCTGCATGACCCTCAATCTTCTTAACTCTGACTTTCTCATAGATTTAGTACACACTTAGGTTTTAATACTCCCCTCCTTTTTCTTTACTATTTGTCTCCTCCTTCTCCACTCTACCAGCCTCTCTGTCCATCCATTCCTCTTTACTTCTCTTATTTGTCTCCCTTTTTCTTAGCACCTGGGTAATCTGAGGTAGCTATCAGCAGAGTTGAAGCCGTGCAGTGCTCTACTCTCCTCTGTGTTGAAGCGTTGATAAGAGGCATTGCTTGGCAACACTCCCCCAAGCCTGCATCTTCAGATCAACAGATGTTCCTTCACACACAAATGCACACACACAAACCCCACTCAAGTTTACAGAAGTTTTTATAGATGCACTGCTTCAAAGCACCCAGCTCCTATGAAATTTCAGCACACGAGCATCAGTTTATCCACCTCATCTTTGCTTTTCTTTAGACATTCTGAAGAAATCCACATTGATTTGTTGTCTTGTTTCACCCTTAATGCAATGAAGTCGATGTAGTCGGCATGGAAACCATACCAGGCTATAGACATCAGAGTCAACCAGGTCTGCCATAATCTTAAATCAGCTGGACCACCATCCGTTTCAACTTTAAGATTCAGTGTTTAGCTTGTGTCTAGAAGGTACTAGGTTTATCTCATATGGAAGTTGACTCACTTGCTACTTGGCAGCCATCTTAGAAACACCGTCTCACAATTATTTTAAATCTACCCCTCCCTCTTCTTATAAGAGATAAGATAAGATAAGCCTTTATTAGTCCCACAATGGGGAAATTCCAGATCTATCTATTATCAGATTATCTAGGCCATGTTGGCTACAGTTTCAGCAGGGATGCATGAACTCCTCCACTTGATCCAATACCTAATGTCCAACCTGGACAGGGCAGTGCACCCTTCTTTGGGTTGGATTAGGACCATGGACTCTGACTTGGGAGCGCCAAATCTCACCCCAACCATTTCACACTAACTGACGCTAACACTAACCATCCTAGTAACAGTTGGAAGTCATTGTACAATGAAGCCAGCAGAACCACATCATCCACAAAAAGCAGAGATGATACTTTGAGACTACCATTCATGTCACCTCTTACTTCTTGGCTTTGTTTAGAACTTGACTCTATAAAATTATAAACAAATAGGTGGCAAGGTGCGACATTGACAGAGTCCACCTTTACTGTGTTTGACTGATTGTTTACAGTGTGGACCAAGCTCTCTTGAGGGCTAATAGCCCATAACAAGAAGTTCAATATCCCATCTGAAAACACCCCTGAAGGACTCCATGAGGGGCATGGTTGACTGCCCCTCATGGTTGATTTGCTTAGCAAATCCTGTGCCTTAATTTTTACTTGAGAGGTTAAAGAGTTGGTCCACTGTTCCATGACAGAGATGAAAATCACTTTAACTCCTGAATCTGATGTTTGAGTAAAGGCTGAACTCTCCTCACCAGTACCCAGTTATAGACCTTCCCAGGGAGGCTGAGTAATATGGTCCCTCCATAGTTGGAAAAACACCCTCTGGTCCCCTCTTTCAAGAGGGGGGACCACCACCCCAGTTTGCCAGTCCGGGGCCACTGTCACAAACCTCAAAATGGTATGGCAGAGGTAAGTTTAACATTGATGGCGCTACAACATCCAGAGTGTTAAGGTAGATGGGGCTAATCCCTGGGGCCCAGGAACCAAGGAGTATTTTTGACTTCCTCAGCAACCTTGGCCACTGTGTAAACCAAGGCATCTTGTCCTCCTCTGGCTCTGTGTTCTCTGCCACTGGTCACAACAAGCGCCAACAACCTTATGTCCACAACACCAGAAGCAGCCATAGCCATGGAGGTGGAGAGTATAACTTAATTCACACGGAATGTGACTGAAGTTTTGCCAAAGATGAAAGCTGAAGATCTTACAAACCTTGGGACTTAGCCAGATGTTCCCAGCACAACCTTTCAGGTCTCTCCAATGTCCTCCCCAGCCAGCCACCTGATCCAACTCTTCATCTGGCTGTGATCAGCTGACACCTCTGGACCTCTCTTCTTCCAGGTGTCCAGAACACAGGGGCACTGATCTGATGGCATAATTATATATAAAGTGAATTATGGACCTGTGGCTTAAGGTGTCCTGGTGTCAAGCAGAACCTCATGTGTCCGGATGAGCTATCAGAGACCCAAAGACGGTGGGTCCTCAGAACCTTCATTTGGTGCATTGGTGTGAATGACGACCAGGACCCATTCCTTGACCCAAAGGTGTAGATATGCAACCCTCTTTTTCAATGGGGAAAACCACAAACCACAGGCAGTGAACTGAGGGAATAAAAATAATGGCATGTTAATTTTCTGTCGGTTGTCACAAATGTCCGTCTGAGGTAACAATTGTTCAAAAAAAAAAAAAAAAAAAAACGCAACCCAGAAACCCAGATAGATGCCCTTCATGAAAGTCACTCATGGTAGCACTTGCAGAATACAAATACAGAGCTGATATGATGAAGATGTCTGCAAAATTGAAGAAGTAGTACAGCTAAAGGTGCATTTGTTTTTCACGTGTATTTTTTTGCCTGTAAAAACTATTTGACTGCATTACACATTATTGATTCAAACTTAGGTTTGAAGACATATGCCCATGCTCAGTGGCAAAAAACAAACAATGGCCCAGAGTATTTGTTAGATAGACCTCAAATCAGCATTGCTCTGAGGTAAAAGAAAGTTTAATACATGCATCTTCTCACTGCCTCTTGCCCCAGGAAACTCTAGAAAACAGTAAGGCCCAACCTGGCCCAAACATTCTCCAGGAGACTGGTTCCAGACGCTGGACTGTATGTTGATGTGAGCCTGACTTTATCTAGGAAGTATCACTCAACTTTATGCATAGGGTTGGGCTCCTTTTCTACCAGAGAAGTACTGTTCCAGATGTCCAAAACCAGATGAGACGGCCGGGGCCTCCACCTTTTACTGCTTCGGCTCCCCCGTAGGGGGTATGTCCATGAGAGGATGGAACAATGTAACTCGTTGATGCTGGACCTGCCATGGGCCCCAGTAGTGAAGGCCCAGCTACTATTTGCTCATTGGCTCCAACATGGGGGCCCCAATGTCTTTTACAGGTGAGATTGTCTGAGGCTGTGTCCTTACCATGGGCTCCTGAATAGCTAGTTGGTTCTGAGTGTTTTGGATGCAAACATTAAGGATTCCATTCTATGGTCACAGTCTGTCGGTGATGGTTTCTGGTTCTTGCTTAAAAATAACAAAATGAAGTACTCTCCTGTGCTGCTATTTTACACTTTAAAGTTATTTATGAGGTTTAATAATCGTTGTGGCCAAGAACAAAAAGTTACCAAAAAATTTGCGGATCTGTCCATTTTACTTGCAGTATGCATTATATTTGCCTAATTTCCAACCTCTGAATAGTTGTCTCAGCTGTTTGGCTCTTTGTGGTCAAATGGGCATGCTTAGAGCTTGCTCAATGATGGTCCACAACGAGGGAGCCATAAATCAGTGTGTTGTTTTGGCTAGAAACCTGGCGCTTGTGATTGGAAGTGTTGTTTCTTTCTGCACATGTCCATTTATCCACGTCAGGTTCCAGTGGCATAGGACACCATGCCAGTTATGAAGCTGGACAAACACGTGCTTAGAAGAGCCCGTGTGTGGGCACAGAAAAAGAACACATACATACGTACGTGTGCATGGAGTCTAAGTTTAGCATCACACTTTGCCAGCATTATGCCACAGCATTTAGTCTGCACTTCTTACCCTGTGGGCTTTGTGTAGTCACACTGGATGACTGTGGATACAAAAAAAGAAATCCTATTCTTGTTTTCAGTCTGGGCACCAGTTATAAAGAATATTGATTAATTCATCGCTTTCTAAATGTGGATTTTTTTTTTCCGCCTTTGCCAGATTTAAGTAGTAATTTATCACACATCATGACACACAATACTGATGCAGCTCTGTACTGAGTATGTCAAGTGGGCTTGTGCATGTATCTTTATGTGTTTGCATGTATTACAGTAACAGTAAATGCGATTGCAGTCAACTTGGATGTTTCTTTTTTTCGCGCCTTACTGTATGTCAGCTAACAAAATACATAACCTGTTTTTTACGTGCACACAGATGTAACAGACAGCCACAGCCACTTTCATCTGTTTCACCTGTCACTAATTCACCCAAGAGCAACAGAGTTTAACTTAATCTTTATACTGTAACTGCTACTGTTTTAGTCCCAAGCTCCAAGGTTCTTTCAGGTCCTGTTCTCTCATCTCCTATTCATTCTGGATTAGCCTTGCGTGGGCTGTGCCACCTCACAGCATTAAATCCCTTTTTTAACACTGAATGAGCCCCACCGTTCCCTCCTCTTCCTTCTCTTCCTACTCTCCCTCCTTGTTCTCCTCCTTCATCCCCATGTTGAGGAGATTAGCAACAGAGCTGTTTACTGGGCGTCATTGCCATCATCTCCAGAGTCAGCTCGACTACTTTGAAAAGCCGTGATCTTGCTGCTAGTTGACAGCCCCTACAGACAGCCCCTGTGCATCAGACAGAAATGCCGTATGATAGTGCGAGTTCATAAGAAAGTAATGGGGTCATAAACAAATGTCAAACAGTGTAAGCCCCCCCCCCCCCAAAAAAAGGCAGATTGTCAACTGACAGACACTTTCTCAGTTTGTGTCACAGTTTGTGAGCTGTGTTGATGTAACGCTGAAGTCACTTGTACTTTCATGTGGCTTGGCTGCTCGCTCTTCAGTCTCTTATGTTTTATATTGTAATCAAAAAAATGCTGTGTCAGTGTAAGGCAGAAATGTGTACACACGTGTCTCTATGTGACTGTAAACGGACTGGCGATTGCTTAGAGCTTAGTGGTCCTGAATGTTGACAAAAGGGACAGCAAAGAGGGGCCGAAAGCAGAAAGAGAGCTGGCCACACGCACAAAGCCTTGATGTAGCCCAGCTCATTCAGTCTTTCTAAACAGACGAAAGTTGACGGAAGAGACTCTGGCCACAGATTTGGGCTTTTGATCTGCTCCCCACATTGTTTATGGCAAAGTTAGGGTGGAGGAGGTGGTAAAGCTTTGTTAAGAGGAGAAAAAAAATAGAGACATTTGAAGTGTTTCTTTACTTTTTTCAGATTGAGAACCCCAGGTATTTGCGAGAGAAGCCCATTCCCCTGTCACCAGTAAGTTTTCAGGTGGTCCTTTGTGAGTTTTTTTGTTTAAATTGTTATGAGTAAATGAAGTTGTCTTTGGAATCAGTCCCATCACTACCCTTCCTGTCTTTATCTCTAAAGATTTTCAAGTCAAGCTTTGGGGGGAACAGCACCTTTGCCAATGATCAGGGCCCACAAGTGATGCAAAGCAAAGAGGTACGAACCAGGATAAGTGTTGAAATACACAAAACTTTTTTTTTTCTTTTTTAACTAAAGTTTACCATACACTACATGCTTTGGAAAGATTTGAAACTGCCTTATTTTATATGGAGTCACTGTCAGAAGTGGGTCAAGTAACCAGAAATTAGACTTCAGTAAAATAAGAGTTACCTTACAGTGGTGTGAAAAAGTGTTTGCTCCCTTCCTGAGTTCTCATTTTTTTTGGATGTTTGTCGCACTTACATGTTTTAGATCATCAAACAAATTTAAATATTAGACAAAGATAACACAAGTAAACACAAAATGCAGTTTTTAAATGAAGGTGTTTATTATTAAGGGTAAAAAAATCCAAACCTACATGGCTCTGTGTGAAAAAGTGATTGCCCCCTCCCTGTTAAAACATAAATTAACTGTGGTTTATCACATCTTTGGAAAGCTGAGCTCAATTTCTCTAGCCATACCCAGGCCTCATTACTGCCACACCTGTTCTCAATCAAGAACTCACTTAAGGAGGCTTCCGGTGACGCGGAACAGCATGGACGCATAAAAACTGAGCTCTGGCTCCAGCTCTATTTTTCCCCTAGACTCCAGACCCAAACCTGGGAAAAACGGCAATATTTTGCTGCCATAATGAGCGGGGACAAATTCAAGAAAGGTGGATATGGGCTACGAAACAATCCTGATAACGAAGCAACAAAAGAAATCTCGGCTAATGAAACAGACCTAGCATCGGACCAACATGGCGACCGCATGGCTGGTTTGGACCAGATTCGAGTTACCGTGAGCAAGGCCATGGCAGCTGGAATGGCAACTCTTCGAGCTGAATTAAAAACAGATTTACAAGATTTTCGTTCAGTGATTCGTGAGGATATGAAGAAACAAATGGATGAATTCACAGCGGGAGTACAGCAACAGCTCCAGGAAACCGCTAAACAGGTGCATGACGCAGGAGAACGTATAAAACAGACTGAGGAAAATATGGCAGAACTGGAGAATTGGAACATTGGTGTTAAAAACACGCTTGTTCAACTGTTACAAAATCAGCGGACACTTGAGGATAAGATATCCGAAATGGAGGGCCGGGCCAGGCGGAATAATATTCGCATATACGGGGTACCCGAAGACTCGGAGCAAGGCACATCTGTGGCTTCCTTTGCCGAAAGTTTTATTAAAAAAGAGCTCGGTGATGTTTTAGGCCAAGACTATGATCTCGGCATTGAGCGCGCCCATCGTGCCTTGGGCCCAAAGCCTCCAGCGAGCGCCCCGCCACGTTCAATAATAGTCCGCTTTCTCCGGTTCACAGTTAAGGAAGAAATACTCCGCGCTGCATGGAAAAAGGTAATACGCATTCATAACAAGCAAGTGTATTTTGACCATGACTACGCGGTGGAAGTTCAGAAAAGAAGAAAAGAATATATCCCCGTCAAAAGAGCTCTGAAGGAGAAAGGGATTCGCTTTCAAACTCCACTCAACAAGATGCGTATTTTTTACGCCTCAGGAAGTGTCCTCTACAATAGTGCCACAGAAGCCGCGGGAGATCTACAAAGAAGAGGCATCGCCACGGTTCAGATCACCGCTGCCAGAAACAGAGCTGCTCAGATGACGTCAGAGGAGATGCTGAAGCAGGTTCTACCATGGGAGAAGCAGATGACCCGCCGAGGGGATTTCCACAAACACATCCGGGAGAAGCTGAGTGAGTTTCGGCGGACGTCGGAGGAAGCAACGGCGGACTGATGAGTGCGCCGCAGGAGCGCACGGCCTTACTATGGTGAGAGTGGTTGTTTTGGATTATCCATGACTATGACTTTGTAGCCTTATCCAGTCTCATTATTGATGAAAGGGCTGGAGCCTGCAGACTCGAGCTGAGGGTCACCAGACTACTTTATTTGTATTTAACCACAGGGTTTTGTTTTGTTTTTTTTGTTTTTTAATTATTGCTGGGGTTTTTTTCCCCTTTTATTTTTTTCTTTCTCTCTTCTTTTTTTTGTTTCCCACGATGCTCATCGTGGAGAGGGGCCCCACCTTGTGACCAGTCCCCTCCTTTTTCAAGGCCTACATTGTATCCTCCCTGTTGGAAGCCCAGTTCAGTGTTATGTCGTTTTACTGTTCAGCATGTTCACGTTTTACAGTTGTTGTTTTGAGGTCTGGGATGATATTTTATTCTTACATGTTAAGCTATGTCTCTTAAATATTATAATATACTGTCACTAAATGTTAATGGAGTGAATAACCCTGTAAAAAGAAGTAAACTGGTGGTAAAGATGAAAAAAGAGAAAGTAGATATTGCATATTGGCAAGAAACTCATCTATCCAACACAGAGCATGATAAATTAAAAAAAAATGGGTTTTAAAAATACATACTATTCCTCTCATAGAAGTGGTAAAAAAAGAGGAGTAGCCATCTTGATTTCTAATAGAATTAATTTTGAATTCATATCTGAATTGAGTGACAAAGAAGGCAGATATATTTTAGTGAAAGGTAAAGTCGATCATAAAGAGGTCACATTATTGAATGTATATGCTCCCCCCAGGAGTAATATTGGTTTCTATAAAAAAGTTTTTGATTTGACTACTAAAGAATCTTATGGACCTTTAATTTTTGCTGGAGACCTTAATCTATTGTTAAACCCTCAATTGGATACAACAAATATTAGAAGGAAACATCTGCCTATAGAGAAACGTGTAAAAAAAAAAATGCTTTCAGATTTAGGACTTATTGACGTATGGCGCTCTGTACACAGATCTGCCCCTGGATTTACTTTTTACTCTGCTCCCCATTTTTTTTACTCAAGGATAGATTACTGTTTCATGTATAATAAAAGACTTAAACAGGATAAAAGAATGTAGAATTGGTGAAAGAGATATCTCTGATCACTCTGGAATTTACCTAAGTTTACACCTTGATGTCAGACAGAGAAAAACACGATGGAGATTAAATACAGAAATGCTAAATGATCTCTCTTTTCTACAGTCCATGACAACCGATCTAAATTTATACCTACAGGATGATAACAATGGTGAGACAAACCCTAGCATCATGTGGGATGCAGCTAAAGCGGTTCTGAGGGGTAAAATAATAGCAAGATCGGCTATGCTTAAAAAACAAAAGACTCAAGAATTGCTACGACTACAAGAGAGACTGAAAGATCTAGAGAAAACACAACTGACAAAAAAAAGTCCCACTATAACACAACAAATAAGACAAGTTAAACAGGACATAGACAGGATACTAGGTGAGGAAGTAGAGAAAAACTTACGGTTTATGAAACAGAGATATTATGAGGCAGGATCTAAAGCATCTAAACTGTTGGCATGGCGACTTAAGAAAAAACAAGCAGAAAATTCAATCTACAAAATAAAACACCCTATAAGTCGCAACATTTTAACTGATTTGGATGGTATTCAAAAATCATTTGAAACATATTACAAAAATCTATATAGCCAATCTGTGCCGATTAATAAAAATGCAGTAGTTGATTTTTTGGACTCTTTGGATCTTCCCTCACTCAGCACAGATGCAAATAATAAGCTTATGTCACCAATAACACATGAGGAAATTGACAAGGCCATCTCTAACCTTAAACCTAACAAGTCACCTGGTACTGATGGGTTCCCCCCTGAATGGTACAAGAAAATGAAAGAAAGGCTGATACCTCTACTAGAAATCAGTTTCAACTATATTCTGAAAGGAGGCCCTGTACCTCTGTCCTGGAAGGAAGCCTTTATATCTGTTATACCAAAAGAGGGAAAGGATAAAATAGAATGCCAATCATATAGACCAATAAGTGTATTGAACACGGATTATAAATTATACACAACTATTTTGGTCAAAGGAATGGACATTGTGATGCCCTTACTGATTGATGAAGACCAAACAGGCTTCCTTAAAAATAGACAAACTTCGGATAACATAAGGAGAGCTCTACATATAATTGAACAGATTAATAAAAGAAAGATAAACTCAGTTATCCTCAGTCTTTTTTTTCCACAATATATTTATTGAACCATTTTACAAACATAACACAAACAATCAGACACTAACACTAAAGTAATAAAAAAAAAAATACTAAAAAAACCCACCAACAACCACTAACAAGAACAGGTCTTCAACAATGCTCCTCTGTTTAGTCTAGGCAATCCATTACATAAGTATACATATTACACATTCACCAGTTTGGAATTTACAAGGTCCACACACATCATTCACCTTCTTCTTCAAAAGTTATGTTTAAATTCTTTACATAATCAATGAAAGGTCTCCATATATTCTCAAAACACATTTTCCTTTGATTTCAGTATGTATGTTATTCTTTCTAGTGGAAGGTTTGTTAACATCTGTCTTAACCACTGAGTCACAACTGGTCTATGAGTCTTTTTCCACAATAGTGCAATACATTTTTTGGCGTTAAGCAAACGGAGGTCTATGAATGCTCTTTCACTTTTATTAAAATTATGCTTTTCTGGATACAGACCCAACAAAAACAATTCAGGATTCAATATGATTTGTTTTGAAATTATTTTTTCAATTGTTACCCTCACCTCTTCCCAAAACACTCTAATTTTTCTACATTCCCATACACAATGAAATAAGGTTCCTTTACTTTCCATACATTTTGTGCACGTATCTGTTATGTTTTTGTTATATCTATTTAACTCCACCGGTGTAACATACATCCGCATTAACCATTTAAAATGTATCAATTTAAGACGTACATTTATTGATTTGGTTTGAGCTTCTGTACAAGCCAATTCCCATTGTTCCTCTGAAATTTCAATTTGCAGGTCTTCTTTCCAATAATTTAATCTTTTCTGTGAGTTTTCACTTGAAGATAGTATCAATGAATTATAAAACTCTGAAATAATAACCTTTCTCTTACTATCTTTCGTCAAAATTTTTTCCAAGGATGAATAAATAGGTCGAGTGAGAGCATTGTTTTGATTTGATCGAATAAAGTTCCTAAGCTGAAGATATTTAAAAAAATGTGTTCTATTAAGATTAAATTTGATCCTCAGCTCTTCAAAAGACATTATGTTATCTGAACATGACAGATATAAATCTTGAATCTTTTGAATCCCTTTTAAATTCCATACTTTAAATACAGCATCCGCTCTCCCTGGTTTAAAATATTGATTACCCCATATTGGGCTAAATTGTGACAGTAAATGTGGTTCTTTTAAATATTTTTTAGTTTCACACCATATTTTGATCATATGCTTTACAAATGGATTTTTAACTTGTTTCTGTAATTTTTTTGCCGAGTCTGAGTATATGAATATGGGAAGAGGTAAAGGTAAATTGTATGATTCCATTTCAGTCCAGTGAGGGAGATCATTTGATGAAAAATAATATGTCATAGACCTCAGTTGTGCTGACCAGTAATACAGCATGAAGTTTGGACATTTCAGACCTCCACGATCAAATGGTAAATATAGTAAGGACAGACGTAATCTAGCCTTCCTGTTGTTCCATATAAATTCCACTAACTTTTTTTTAATTCTTGAGAATAGATCTGAAGGTGGTGGCAAAGGAATGTATTGAAATAAATAAAGTATTTTAGGTAAGATATTACTTTTAAGTATATTGATTCTCCCGATCATCGACATTGGTATTGACATCCATCTCTGAATTAACTCATTAATTTCTGTCATTAAGGCTTCGTAGTTGGCACTGGCGACTAATTCTAGCTTAGGCACAATTTGGATTCCTAAATATTTAAACTGATTTACAACATTGAATTGATTTACCTCAGGAGCTGGGTGATTTCTCTGGGTCTCATTTAGCATTAGTTATCCTCAGTCTTGACGCTGAAAAAGCATTCGACTCAGTTCAGTGGGACTTCCTCTATTTAGTAATGAGGAGATTTGGATTCTGTACTGACTTTATAAAATGCATTCAAGCCCTTTACTCTTCCCCTACTGCTAGAATAAAAATAAACGGGAGTCTACTTCCGGTTATGGCTGCCACGTAGGACGGACGTGTCTCGCTCTGCTCTGCTCCTGGAAAAAAAAAAAATCGGCAAATAACTCTCTCATTTGGGACAGAACGTATCCCAGCATTTGGGCGAGGATATGTCGGCGAAGCCTAAGGCTGGAAAACCAGGAAAAGGAAAAAGCGAGCCGCCGAAACAGTCCAAATTAACGGACTTTCAGGTCTGTGACGCAGCAAACAAAACTCCATATATGGCGGAGGAGGCTGGCAACGCTGCGATTTCTGCGGGGAATGGCGCAGATGCGCTGATGGCAGCCATGAGTTCAATGAGAGCGGACTTTTCCTCTAGATTTGATGGGATTATGACAGCGTTGGAAGGAATAAGAAAGGAATTGGGTGACTGTGTAGAACGAACGGCGCAGATGGAGCTCCGTCTCGCTAGTGCTGAAGATGACGTCACCCGTCTTCAATTAAAGGTGCGCACTTTGGAAAAAAAAAATAAATCTCTGGAAGATAATATTTTGGATTTGGAATCTCGGTCGAGACAGAATAATTTGAGGCTGGTGGGTCTTCCAGAGGAATCAGAAGGTCGGGACGTATGTTCCTTTCTGGAAAAGTGGATTCCGGAGGTGCTGGGCAGCGAGGAGTTGCAATCAGCAGTGGTTCTGGAAAAAGCACATCGTATTGGCCCACGGAGAGATAAGGGACCGCCGAGGACCTTAATTATGAAGTTTCTTAGCAACAGAGACAGGATGAAGATCTTCAACGCTGCACGTGCTAAAGGAGAGATTAAACACCAGGACCAGCAGGTGCGGTTCTACCCAGATTTGGCCACAGGAATCCAGCAATTGAGGAAGCAGTTTGATCCCGTACGTAAGGAGCTGCGCAACCTTGGGATTCGTCATGGTGTAATCTATCCTGCGAGACTGCTGACCACGTATGAGGGCAGAACCCACATCTTCAAGACCCCAGAGGAGGCGCAGGAGTTCATCAAGAAGATCAAAGAAGAAGAAGAGACTGGTGGGAGCTAAGCATGAACAAAATATAAGGTAGAATAATTAAGCATTTGCACAGGCATCTGACTGACTTGAAGTAAATAGTAAGTTTACAAAATATAGATTGTATTATATATTAAAAAAACAAAACAAAAACAAAACAAACAAACAAAAAAAAAACTATGATGTACAAAGTTGTTAAAAATTTTGGAGTTAAGTTGGAAAACTACAGAGGAGAGTTAATGTTACGTCATTAAAAGCAGTAGAGTTAGGGTGATTGGGAGGATGAAGAAGGAGTGGCTTAGGCTGTTCCCCGTGGGTGTGGAACGGTCGATGGCTATATCGGGAGACAGAATTTTTCTTTTGATTTTGGGGGGTTTGCCACAAGTGTGGGAAGGGGAAATTTGTTTGTGTGTAGTTTGTAGGATGAATGTTCAACCACTCATGTTTTTGCTTCTCTGTATGAGCATGTTTACACTGCAAGGTAATCCCAAACTCTCTATTGATCATGGACCAAAGTGTTAATCTTAATTTAACTTCATGGAATTGCAGAGGTCTACAAAATTTAAAAAAACTTAAACAAGTTATGAATAAAATAAAGGACATGGGTTCAAGAATTGTGTTTTTACAAGAAACTCATCTGATAGAGGAGGATGTTAAAAGAATTAGGAGTAGATGGCAGGGAAGTGTATTCACCTCTTCATTTTCATCCCGAGCCAGGGGAGTTATGACTCTCATACATAAATCAGTTCCTTTTCAAGTGAAAAATGTAATTAGAGACAAATTTGGAAGATATGTAATCATTCAAGGTTCTTTGCTATTAGAAAATATAAATCTTGTGAACTTATATGGTCCCAATATAGATGATCAGAACTTCTTTGCTAATTTATTTCTCATCTTATCATCACTTACAGGGCAACATATAATAGCAGGGGATTT
Organism: Pholidichthys leucotaenia; assembly: GCA_020510985.1. Lineage (NCBI taxonomy): Eukaryota > Metazoa > Chordata > Actinopteri > Cichliformes > Pholidichthyidae > Pholidichthys > Pholidichthys leucotaenia. The sequence goes on from CM035838.1 coordinate 291,156,407, forward strand.
TAATTGTACATTGAATCCAGGTGTGGATAGATCAACAGGACTGGATTGTACGCACATTGGATGTAGGATGACTATTAATCATTTTATGAAAGAATTGAGATTGTTAGACATATGGAGAGAAATGAAACCACAAGTTAAAGCCTATTCTTGTTATTCCAGTACCTACAAGACATTCTCACGTATTGATTATTTTTTGATTTCCACAGAATTAAGGTCCAAGATTCAAAACTGCTTTTATGATAACATCGTGATCTCTGATCATGCACCCTGTTGTCTAATATATGTAGATAAAAAATTGACAAAGGAATCAGGTAGATGGCAATTTCAGCATAAATGGCTTCAGGATGAGGAATTTGTCAAGTATATAGAAAAACAGATAGACGAGTTCTTTGACATCAATACTACACAAACATCAGCATGTGTAAAGTGGGAGGCTTTCAAAGCTTTTATTAGGGGACATATTATTAGTTATACAGGATCAAAATCTAAGAAGACTCGAGAGGAGAGAGCTAAATTGGAACATAAAATAAAAAATCTTCAGGAAAAAGTGTATGCAGGAAGTGACCCAAGGTTGGAGAATGAATTACTGATTTTGAGAGCTGAATACGACAAAAAATCAGCGAATAGAGCTGCCTCGAGTCTTCTAAGATTGAAACAATCTTTTTATGAACAAGGTGAAAAATCAGGAAAATTATTAGCATGGCAGATTAAACAATTGGAAATTAAAACACCAATTACCAGTATTATAAGTAATGGACAGGTAGTTATAGATCCTTTAGAAATTAATAGAGCCTTTAGAGATTACTATGAAAAATTATATGATACCAAAAATGAACCTGATTTAACAAAACTAAATGGGTTTTTGAACGAACTATCTATACCGTGTATTCCAAATGAAAACAGGAAGATATTGGAGTCTAAAATTAGTCAAGAAGAAGTTGGGCTAGCCATTGATAATATGAAATCAGGAAAAAGTGCAGGACCAGATGGTCTTCCAGTTGACCTTTATAAAAAATTTAAGAATAAATTAATAAAACCTTTTTTGGAAATGGTTTTAGAAGCATTTCAAAATAATAATTTACCATCATACATAAATAATGCCTTAATTATACTGCTGCCAAAACCAGGTAAGCCCTCTAATAAATGTGAAAATATGAGACCAATAAGCCTATTAAACGCCGACCTTAAGATAATCTGTAAAATTTTAGCAAGACGAATACAAGAAATTTTACCAAATATTATTAATCGAGATCAGAATGGCTTTATAAAGGGTAGACAAGGCTTCCATAATGTAAGAAGACTATTTAATATTATTTATTTTAATAAAGAAGCACCGGATACAGCTCTCCTATCATTGGACGCCGAAAAGGCCTTTGATAGAGTTGAATGGCCCTTTCTTTTTGAAGTCCTACAAAGGTTTGGACTTGGAAATAATTTCATAAAATGGGTTCAAATAATATACAATAATGCTACAGCAGAAATCCTAACAAATAACAATATTTCAAAACCAATAAAAATCAATAGAGGATGTCGACAAGGCTGTCCACTTTCACCTTTACTGTTTACTATGGCAATTGAACCTTTAGCGATAGCGATACGTTTACATTCACAAATATATGGAATTAAAGTTGGACCAACAGAACATAAAATCTCCCTGTACGCCGATGATATAATTTTGTTTATGTCGAATCTAAAAAAATCAATTCCAACCTTGTTGAATTTAATAAAGAATTTTGGGGAAATATCAGGATATAAAATAAATAAAACTAAATCTTCAATATTAATGCTAAATGAGACCCAGAGAAATTACCCAGCCCCTGAGGTAAATCAATTCAATGTTGTAAATCAGTTTAAATATTTAGGAATCCAAATTATGCCTAAGCTAGAATCAGTCGCCAGTGTCAACTATGAAGCCTTAATGTCAGATATCAGTGAGTTAACTCAGAGATGGATGTCACTACCAATGTCGATGATCGGGAGAATCAATATACTTAAAAGTAATATTTTACCTAAAATACTTTATTTATTTCAATACATTCCCTTATCACCACCTTTAGATCTATTCTCAAGAATAAAAAAAAAGTTAGTGGAATTTATATGGAACAACAGGAGGGCTAGATTACGTTTGTCTTTATTATATTTACCATTTGATCGTGGAGGTCTGAAATGTCCAAATTTTATGTTGTATTATTGGTCGGCACAACTGAGGTCTATGACATATTATTTTTCATCAAATGATCTCCCTCACTGGACTGAAATGGAATCATACAATTTACCTTTACCTCTTCCCATATTCATATACTCAGATTCGGCAAAAAAATTACAAAAACAAGTTAAAAATCCATTTGTAAAGCATATGATCAAAATATGGTGTGAAGCTAAAAACTATTTAAAAGAACCACAGTTATTGTCACAATTTAGTCCAATATGGGGTAATCAATATTTTAAACCAGGGAGAGCGGACGCTGTATTTAAAGTATGGAATTTAAAAGGGATACAAAAGATTCAGGATTTATATTTGCCATGTGCAGACAACATAATGTCTTTTGAAGAGCTGAGGATCAAATTTAATCTCAATAGAACACATTTTTTTAAATATCTTCAACTTAGAAACTTTATTCGATCAAATCAAAATAAAGCTCTCACTCGACCTATTTATTCATCCTTGGAAAAAATGATGATGAAAGATAGTAAAAGAAAGGGTATTATTTCAGAGTTTTATAACTCATTGACACTATCTTCAAGTGAAAATTCACTGAAAAGATTAAACTACTGGAAAGAAGATCTGCAAATTGAAATTTCAGAGGAACAATGGGAATTGGCTTGTACAGAAGCTCAAACCAAATCAATAAATGCACGCCTTAAATTGATACATTTCAAATGGTTAATGCGGATGTATGTTACACCGGAGGAGTTAAATAGATATAACAAAAATATACCAGATACATGCACAAAATGCATGGAAAGTAAAGGAACCCTATTTCATTGTTTATGGGAATGTAGATTAATAAGAATGTTTTGGGAAGAGGTGAGGGTAACAATTGAAAAAATAATCTCAAAACAAATCATATTGAATCCTAAACTGTTTTTGTTGGGTCTGTACCCAGAAAAGCATAATTTTAATAAAAGTGAAAGAACATTCATAGACCTCAGTTTGCTTAATGCCAAAAAATGTATTGCACTATTATGGAAAAAGACTCATAGACCAGATGTGACTCAGTGGTTAAGACAGATGTTAACAAACCTTCCATTAGAAAGAATAACATATATACTAAAATCAAAGGAAATTGTGTTTGAGAATATATGGAGACCTTTTATTGATTATGTAAAAAATTTAAACATAACTCTTGAAGAAGAAGGTGAATGATGTGTGTGGACCTTGTAAATACCAAACTGGTGAACATAATATGTATACTTATGTATTGGATTGTCTAGACTAAACAGAGGAGCATTGTTGAAGATTTGATTTTGTTGGTGGTTGTTGGTGTTTTTAGTGCATTTTTTTTTTTTTTTTGTAGTACTTTAGTGTTAGTGTTTGATTGTTTGTATCATGTTTGTTAAAAAAAAAAAAGGTTCAATAAAGATATTGTGGAAAAAAAATAAAATAAACGGGAGTCTTTCCAATTCTATACAACTACAACGCGGATGTAGACAGGGTTGCCCCGGTAGCCCCAATTTATTTAATGTATTTATAGAGCCTTTAGCGCAAGCAATACTCCAAGAGACCGCACTAAAGGGTGTTCGGATTGGTGAGGAGAAATATAAATTGAGCCTGTATGCGGATGATGTATTGATCACAATCTCAGATCCGGTATCTCGTTTACCAGTGCTGATGGAAATCTTAGAAATGTATGGTTCATTTTCTGGATACGCCCTTAATATCCATAAAACTCAGGTTATGACCTTCAATTTTCACCCTGGACAAGAATTAATATCTAAATATAATTTTAATTGGCATTCTGACCATATAAAATATTTAGGAGTGTACCTACCCAAAGATTTGTCACAATTGTATGATATGAATTACAATCGACTAAACAAAGAAATAATTGATGATCTTGATAGCTGGAGTCTGCTCCCCCTTGACTTTGGCAGCAGAATACAGGCAATCAAGATGAATATCCTTCCTAAATTGCTATATCTCTTCTCATCTATTCCAGTATCAATACCTGACAAACAATTTAGGAAATGGAATAAATACATTTCAAGGTTTATTTGGCTTAAAAAGAGACCAAGAGTTAAGTATTCTACCTTACAGCTGCTGAAGGACGGGGGGGGGGGGAGGCTCTGCCCTCTTTACGAGATTATTACATATCAGCCCAACTGAGACCACTGGTTTGTCTGTGTGACCCATCTTATTATGCAAAATGGAAAACAATTGAGATGTCTTTATCTGAGGTCCCAATCCAATCTAAACTAGGTACCCTTGAAAGCGAAACTACCCCAACAACTAGTCAGTGGACTAATCTGACATTTAAAATCTGGAAATCAGAGATAAGAAAACTAAAACTCCAGGAAGAAGTTAAATTACTCAGATGGCCAGCATATGACCCTGACTTTTTGCCCGCCTCACATGATTTTAGATTTAGACAATGGACATTCAGGGGCCTTACCGCAGCATGTACAATGTACGAGAAATCAAACCTAATGTCAGTCGATACTCTACGAAGGAAGTACAACCTGGAGAAGCAAGATTTTTTTAGATACTTGCAGCTTCGCGATTTCATTAGTAAAAAGATACAAAGCAGGAATATCAAAGAATCTTCATTATTTCTCGATATCTTTATTAATGCATATGAGTCAACAAGTCTTAAAAAACTTAGTAAATTATACCGCAGTTTATTGACACTTAAAACAGACTCAACAACATATATAAAGCAAAAGTGGGAAAAGGAAATGAACATTGAAATAACTGATGATATGTGGTTAAGGGTTTGGGAGGTGCAATCCTCATCCACCAACTCCGGCACCTGGAGGGACTTTTGCTGGAAGACTCTTATTCGTTTTTTCATAACACCCAATCAGAAATCTAAGTACAGTGGAGTTCCTGCTCACTGCTGGAGAGAATGTGGGGAAACAACAGCAGACCATGGGCACGTATTCTGGTCTTGCCCACACATTCAGCCTTTCTGGACAGACGTAGCAAATGTCATTTCTAAGGTACTGGACCTTAATATCAGCTGCTCTTTTATTTTGTTATTCCTTGGATGTCTCCCGGACAAACTGAATGCAGATGATATTTACCTCCTGAAAATTTTTTCAGCATCGGCCAAAAAGGCTATAACAAAGTGCTGGCTACAAAAACAGCCCCCCACACTGAACCTCTTCACCTCCATAATAGACAATATAAGGTCTATGGAACGCATGACCTATACTCTGCGACTCCAAGAGGAGCTAGGAAAAAGACGTTGGAAAAAATGGCTGGACTTCATAAGACGTGACCGTATTTATTAATGTGCGGATTCGGAATTGTATGTTTTTGCTACATCTGTTTTGTACTATATTGATCATCCCATGACCTCTTGTGTTTGTGTTTTTATAATTGAAAAATGTTCATAAATAAAAAGTTTAAAAAAAAAAAAGAACTCACTTAAATAGGACCTGCCTGACAAAGTGAAGTAGACCAAAAGATCTTCAAAAGCTAGACATCATGCTGCTATCCAAAGAAATCAGGAATAAATGAGAAACAAAGTAACTGAGATCTGTCAGTCTGGAAAAGGTTATAAAGCCATTTCTAAAGCTTTGGGACTCCAGCGAACCACAGTGAGAGCCATTATTCACAAATGGCAAAAACATGGCACAGTTGTGAACCTTCCCAGGAGTGGCCAGCTGACCAAAATTACCTCAAGAGCGCAGTGATGACTCAGCCAAGAGGTCACAAGATCCCACAACAACATCCAAAGAACTGCAGGCCTCACTTGCCTCAGTTAAGGTCAGTGTTCATGACTCCACCATAAGAAAGAGACTGGGGAAAAATGGCTTGCGTGGCAGAGTTCCAAGACTAAAACCACTGCTGAGCAAAAAGAACATAAAAGCTCGTCTCAGTTTTGCCAAAAAACATCTTGAAGATCCCCAAGACTTTTGGGAAAATACTCTGTGGAGTGACGAGACAAAAGTTGAACTTTTTGGAAGATGTGTGTCCCATTACATCTGGCGTAAAAGTAACATAGCATTTCAGAAAAGGAACATCATACCAACAGTAAAATATGGTGGTGGTAGTGTGATGATCTGTGGCTGTTTTGCTGCTTCAGGACCTGGAAGACTTGCTGTGGTAAATGGAACCATGAATTCTGCTGTCTACCAAAAAATCCTAAAGGAGAATGTCCAACCATCTGTTCGTGACCTCAAGCTGAAGCGCACTTGGGTTCTGCAGCAGGACGATGATCCAAAACACACCAGCAAGTCCACCTCTGAATGGCTTAAGAAAAACAAAATGAAGACTTTGGAGTGTCCTAGTCAAAGTCCTGACCTGAATCCAATTGAGATACTGTGGCAAGACATTAAAAAGGCAGGTCATGCTTGAAAACCCTCCAATGTGGCTGAATTACAATAATTCTGCAACGATGACTGGGCCAGAATTCCTCCACAGTGCTGTAAAAGACTCATTGCCAGTTATTGCAAACACTTGATTGCAGTTGTTGCTGCTAAGGGTGGCCCAACCAGTTATTAGGTTTAGGGAGCAATCACTTTTTCACACAGGGCCATGTAGGTTTGGATTCCCCCCCCCCCCCCTTAATAATAAACACCTTCACTTAAAAACTGCATTTTGTGTTTACTTGTGTTATCTTTGTCTAATACTTACATTTGTTTGATGATCTGTCTGTCTGTCTGTCTATCTATCTATCTATCGTTCTATCTATCGTTCTATCTATCTATCGTTCTATCTATCTATCGTTCTATCTATCGTTCGTCGGTCTATGATGACCATGAAAGACAATCCTAAACGTCTACTCTGCTGGAACAGCACCGCCTGTGGCTGAACAGGCCGATGCGCACTGGTGTTCTACCTTCCAGCGTTGGTAGGATTCAAGCCTGGCCAGGAAGACATGGACGACAAGATGTTACCCATGCAGCATGTCCCCCCTCTCCACGTCACTGATGAATCCAAAGGAACAGCAGGGCTGCTATAGTTTGGCACCAGCGCCGTCGCAGGAGCTGCCAGAACGATGTTGAGCACAACAGAGAACTGCCTTAGGGGCTCCGACTCCGGATTTTTCCTCAGGGTTGACTCCCGAAGCCTTTCCCGTGACCGGGTGTACCGCAAGGCAGCGGAGGTTTGAAATCAGGGTTTACCTTCCCCTAGATGAGCTACCTTCCCAGGTTGACGAGCCACCATCTACCCGAAGCATCTGGTTTTAAGGCGCCAGAGAGCCGCCCTCGTCCCTTCTCCTATTAGTAAAAGCAGTTCCGCCGGGCTTAGAGACTAAACCACACGGGCAGGCTAGGAGTTGGACTTAGTTGTCAGAGGCTTTTCGACACGCACGCCGTAAGGAGCGTTTTGTGAGCACTGGGAGCTTAACCCCAGTGCCGCTTCTGGCTATGACAACCTTGGAACCCTATCTATCTATTCTGTATCATCATCATCACTCTATAAATTCAAGAAATCTCTGTGTGTGTGTGTGTGTGTCTGTCTGTCTGTCTGTCTGTCACGATCATAAGACATAGGACGGCCTATGATGTCCCTATGATGTCTGCATCATAGGACAGCCTATGATGTTCTTACGACGTCCCTATGATGTCTGCATCATAGGACATCAAGCCTGCCTTCATGTCTTTATGATGTCATATACAGTGATGCCTGCCTGACAGCGTATGTCGTGTTGTCCTTGATGTCTTTATGATGTCATATACAGTGATCCCTCACTTATCGCGGTTAATGGGTTCCAGAACCGACCGCGAAAAGTGAAAAACCGCGAAGTAGCGTCACCCCCCTTTGTGGAATTCCAGGCTGATCTCGTTAGTTTTTTGATACATAAAATAATGTATAAATAATATAAATAATACGTACGTTCATTCTCTCACTCTCTCTCTCTTGGGAGAGAGAAAGAGCGAGAGAATGAAAAGAATCTCGCGAGAGTGCATCTCTTGCGAGATTCCCGAGCCGAGTCAACATGAGAACAAAATCTAGAGTCGGGAGCGATCTCTTAGGGGGGAGATGCTGGCCAGCGAATCAGAGAGGTGAATTTTGAGTTGTGCGGGCTCTCCGTGTTGATACGTGATGTTCTAATGTATTTTTTCTCAATTTTGAATTTTTGATGAATATTTTTGAAAAATCCGCGATGCACTGAGGGTGCGAAAGGTGAAGCGCGAAGTAGCGAGGGATCACTGTACAGTGAACATCAGGACTCGCAATGCCGTCATAACCGGCTGTTAATTCATGCCACAAGTAAACAGCAACAGAAAATGCTGACAATGACATGTCTAAACGGAGAACAAATGAAGGCGCATGTTCCTGGCGCGACAGCTAACTTGATGGGAGTTATATCAGGTGTCCCTTTGTGCATGTCTATGGAAGAAGTGAAAAACAAGATCCAAGGAGGAAAGGTTAAGGATGTGAAAAGGCTACAGAGTAAAAAAAAAGAAGGCTTACTGAAGGACACACAGTCTGTCATGATTCAGTTTGAGGAAACACTCCCTAAATCAGTCCTGATAGGATACATGTATTTCAGTGTCAGAGAATACGTCCCAAAGCCACTCAGGTGCTACAAATGTCAAAGGATGGGTCACACTGCTCAGCAGTGTAGGGGAAAGCTAAGATGTGCTAGATGTGGGAGGGCGTATGAATATGGTAAATGTGGCAAGGACGCCAAATAAAAGTAAGGTGTTGCTACTGCAGGGGTGAGCACAGTGCTGCATATGGAGGATGTGTTGTGCAGAGGGAAGCTAGACAAGCCCAGGAAATCAGAATAACTAAGAAGATCATGTATGCGGAAGCTCTAAAGACAGAGAGGCAGGAATAGTCAGAAACACAGCAGGCCTTCCTCAAAGAAGTGCAGTTCAAATGGAAACCCAGCAATCAACGGGTCCCATGCAAGCACAGGATCGTGCAGGTGCAAGGAATGTTTGTGTTCACAAAAGCAAAATGGATGATGACACATTGATAGTTAAGAGGACAAACTTTATAGCTTTTATCTGCCACACCATGAATGTTGCTGCACAGCTAAAGAAGAAAAGTGACAGAATCAAAACCATTGTGGAAGCAGCAGAAGGCTTCCTAGATGTGAAAGATATCGCATCTGACCAGATTCATGCTTTATTGAAAGCTGAAACTGGGAAGACTGCACATGCTGAAACAAGATCTTAATTATGGTACTACACATACTACAGTGGAATGCGGGGAGTCATATTGCAAACGGACAAGAACTCAAGAAGTATCTTTACGAACTAGAAGTTGTTCCACAAGTAGTGTGTGTACAGGAGACATGGCTTCAACCTCACTTAGATTTTGTTATTCCAGGATACAGTTCAATCAGACAGGATAGAATTAACACTGTAAATGGAGGAGGATGTGCCATTAAAGATGCCCGAGCGTATAGGGTGATTCCCTCCCCTGAGGATATAGAGTGTAATATTATTGTAATATGTAGGCCAAATGGACAAGGCATTATTAAGCTGATTAATTATTACAACCCATGTAGGAAGTTAACAGCAGATATTTTCAGTGCTATGGCAGGGGAAGGGCATATGAATGAGGTATGGTGTGGAGACTTTAATGCCCACAATAGCTTGTGGGGAAGCACACATACAGATAACAATGGAAATGTTGTGGAAGAGATGTTAGATGAAAGATTGTTAATTTGTCTAAACAGTGGTGAAGGCACCAGGGTGGATGTGCATAGGGGCACATTCTCATGTATTGACCTGACTCTGGTATCTGATTCTTCAGTGAGCACCTGTGAATGGACGCTTATGAACAGGACAACTATGGGAAGTGATCACTTCCCAGTACTTACAGTCATTAAAACTGAAGTATGTATACAAGAGGGAAGATGTTTTACAAGATGGTGTTTTGACAAGGCAGATTGGGGAAAATTTAGGCAATACTGTGTTCAATCATGTCATTTGGTAACATTAGAAGGTGGCATAGAAGAGTGTTCAAGTCAGGTAACCAATCATATTCTGAATGCTGCAATAGCAAGTACACCTAAGAAAACAATACAGGGTAGGAAGAAGGTTGTACCTTGGTGGAATGACGAATGTAGTATTGCAATAAAAGAGCAAAACAAGGCATTCAGACAGCTGAGGAAGAATATGACTAGTGAAAACTTAATAGAGTATAAAAAGAAAAGGGCAGTAGCTCGAAGGATTATTAAAAACAGGAAAAGGGACTTCCGGTTATGGCGGCCACGTAGGAAGACGTGTTTCACTCTGCTCTGCTCCTAATAATAAAAAATAGGCTAAAACTCTCTCAATTGGAACAAAAACCTATCCTAGCGTTTAGGCGCGGATATGGTAAAAACCAAGGCTGTGAAATCAGGCGGAGGAAAATCTGATTCGTCGAGACAGTCCAAGTTAACAGACTTCCACGCTCGTGACGAAGCAGAAAAATCTCCAGAGACCATGGCTGAGGACGGAACTAGCGGCGGAGCGGTGACTGCCGAGGGATCGAACGCGGTCCTTGCTGCTATCAGCGCTATGAGAGCAGACTTTTTGTCTAAGTTTGACGGGATTATAGCAGCGATAGAAGGCATGAGAAAAGAAATAAGCGACTGTATGGAATGAGTTTCGCAGGCAGAGCTCTGAATCTCCAACGCTGAAGATGACGTCACCAGCCTACAATTAAAGGTCCAAACATTGGAATTAAAAAATAAGCGTCTGGAAGATAACATCCTGGACTTAGAATCCCGGTCGAGACGGAATAATGTAAGGCTGGTGGGCCTCCCGGAGGGGACGGAGGGACAGGATGCATGTTCCTTTTTGGAAAAGTGGATTCCAGAAGCGCTGAACAACGCAGATCTACAGTCATCGGTCGTCTTGGAGAGCGCACACCAAATCGGCCCACCGAGAGATAAGAAGACACCACCGAGGACGCTGATTATGAAGTTTCTCAACTACAGAGACAAGATGACGGTCTCCAATGCAGCGCATATTAAAGGAGAAATCAAATACCAGGATCAACAGGTGTTGATCAACAGGTGATGATCAACAGGTGATGATCAACAGGTCTACTCAGATTTGGCCACAGGAATCCAACAATTAAGGAAACAGTTTGACCCCGCCCGTAAAGAGCTACGCAGCCTCAGGATTCGTCACGGAGTGATTCATCCAGCAAGACTGCTGGTCACATATAAAGGGAGAACCCATGTCTTCAAGACCCCTCAGGAGGCGCAGGAACTCATTAAGCAGATCCAAGGAGAGACTGGCGGGAGCTAAGCATGAAGCAAGAACAAGATATAAAGGTAGAATATTTAAGCATGTGTACAAGTATCTGACTGATTTGAAACATATAGCATGTCTACAAAATATAGATTGTATTATATAAAAAAAACTATGATGTACAAAGTTGCTATAAAATTTTGGAGTTAAGTAGGAAAAACTACAGAAGAGAGTTATTGTCATGTCATTAAAAGTAGCAGAGTTAGGGTGATTGAGAGGAGAAAGAGAGAGTGGTTTGACTGAACCTCGCGGGTGAGGAGCACACACTGGCTATAACTGGAGACAGAATTTTTTTTTTGATTTGGGGGAGACTACCACGAATGTGGGGAGGGGGAATTTGTTTTTGTGTAGTTTGTGGGATGAATGTTCAACCATCCATGTTTTTGCTTCTCTGTATGAGCATGCTTATTTTGCAAGGTAATCTCAAACTCTTTAGCGATCATAGACCAAAGCGTTAATCTTAATTTAACATCATGGAATTGCAGAGGTCTACAAAATCTAAAAAAAACTTAAACAAGTTTTGAATAAAATAAAAGACATGGGTTCAAAAATTGTGTTTTTACAAGAAACTCATCTAATAGAGGAGGATGTAAAAAGAATAAGGAGAAGATGGCAGGGAAGTGTGTTCACCTCATCATTTTCATCCCGAGCCAGGGGAGTTATGACTCTCATACATAAAACAGTTCCATTTCAAGTGAAAAATGTAATTGGAGATAAAATTGGGAAGATATCTAATCATCCAAGGATCTTTGTTATTAGAAAATATAAATCTGGTGAACTTATATGGTCCCAATATAGATGATCAAAACTTCTTCGTTAATTTATTTCGTACTTTAGCATCACTCACAGGGCAACATATAATAGCAGGGGATTTTAATTGTACATTGAATCCTAGTATAGATAGATCAACAGGACAGGACTGTACGCATAATGGATGTAGGATGACCATTAATCATTTTATGAAAGAATTGAGATTGCTAGATATATGGAGAGAAATGAAACCACAAGTCAAAGCCTATTCTTGCTATTCTAATACCTACAAGACATTTTCACGTATTGACTATTTTTTTGATCTCCACAGAATTAAGGTCCAAGATTCAAAATTGTTTCTATGATAACATCGTGATATCTGATCACGCACCCTGCTGTCTAATATATGTAGATAAGAAATTGACAAAGGTTCCAGGTAGGTGGCAATTTCAGCATAAATGGCTTCAGGATGAGGAATTTGTTAAGTACATAGAAAAACAGATAGATGAGTTCTTTGATATCAATACTACACAAACATCAGCATGTATAAAGTGGGAAGCTTTCAAAGCTTTTATTAGGGGGCATATTATTAGTTATACAGGTTCAAAATCTAGGAAGACTTGAGAGGAGAGAGTCCAGTTGGAACGTAAAATAAAAATTCTTCAAGAAAAAGTGTATGCAGGAAGTAATCCAAAATTAGAGAACGAATTACTGATTCTGAGAGCTGAATATGACAAAAAATCAGCAAATAGAGCTGACTCGAGTCTTCTAAGATTGAAGCAAACCTTTTATGAACAAGGTGAAAAATCAGGAAAATTATTGGCATGGCAGATTAAACAATTAGAATTTAAAACACCAATTACCAGTATTATAAGTAACGGACAGGCAGTTTTAGATCCTTTAGAAATTAATAGTGCCTTTAGAGATTATTATGAAAAATTATATGATACAAAAAATGAAACTGACTTAACAAAACTAAATGGGTTTTTGGATGGATTATCTATACCATGTATTCCAAATGAAAATAGGGAGATACTGGAGTCAAAAATTAGTCAAGAAGAAGTTGGGCTAGCCATTGATAATATGAAATCAGGAAAAAGTGCGGGACCTGATGGTCTTCCAGTTGACCTCTATAAAAAATTTAAGAATAAATTACTAAAACCATTTTTACCTCCGCCAGGTGGTTATGTTTTTGCCGGGGTTTGTCTGTCTGTTTGTCTGTCTGTCTGTCTGTTTGTCTGTTGGTTAGCAAGATAACTCAAAAAGTTTTGGACGGATTTCGATGAAACTTTCAGGCGTTGTTGGAAATGGTACAAGGAAGAACTGATTAAATTTTGGGGATGATACGGATCACCGTCTGGATACAGGAAATTTTTAAAGGATTCTTTATTGTAACAATAATAGGTATCATGATCATCATCGTAACTACAATAATAGGTATCATCATCATCGTGATGATGATATGATGACTATGATGATGATGATGATGATACCTATTATTGTTACTATGATGATGATGATACCTATTATTGTTGGAACTATGATGATGATGATGATACCTATTATTGTAACTATGATGATAATACTGAGATGATAATGGTCTGCGCTCATCGAGTGCTTTTCTAGTTTAAAAAAGAGAAAAGAGCCCTCCTCGTGATTCTTATTGCCTCTTCATCTCCATCTGTTCCTAGAATCCCAGTTAAATCCTATTCCCTACCAGCCTCTCGAGCTTGATTTTCCATTATCTGTCTTTCATTTCCGTATTTGTGACAGTGTAATAAGATGTGCTCGACATTTTCTTTTACTCCACATTCTCTACATTTGTCACTTTTGCTTTTCCCCATGGTGAATAAAGTGCCATTTTATATCCTGATATTTCCCCAAAGTTCTTTATTAAATTTAACAAGGTCGGAATTGATTTTTTAAGATTCAACATAAACAAAATTATGTCATCAGCATACAGGGAGATTTTATGTTCTGTTGGTCCTACTTTAATTCCATATATTTGTGGATGTAAACGTACTGCCATCGCTAAAGGTTCAATTGCCATAGTAAACAGTAAAGGTGAAAGTGGACAACCTTGTCGACATCCTCTATTGATTTTTATTGATTTTGAGATATTGCTATTTGTTAGGATTTCTGCTGTAGCATTATTGTATATTATCTGAACCCATTTTATGAAATTATTTCCAAGTCCAAACCTTTGTAGAACTTCAAAAAGAAAGGGCCATTCGACCCTATCGAAGTCCTTTTCAGCGTCCAATGATAGGAGAGCTGTATCTGGTGCTTCTTTATTAGAGTAAATAATATTAAATAGTCTTCTTACATTATGGAAGCCTTGTCTTCCCATTATAAAGCCATTCTGATCTCGGTTAATAATATTTGGTAATATTTCTTGTAGTCGTCTTGCTAAAATTTTACAGATTATCTTGAGGTCTGCATTTAATAGGCTTATTGGTTTCATGTTTTCACATTTATTAGAGGGTTTACCTGGTTTTGGCAACAGTATAATTAAGGCATTATTCATGTATAGTGGTAAATTACTATTTTGAAATGCTTCTAAAACCATTTCCAAAAATGGTTTTAGTAATTTATTCTTAAATTTTTTATAGAGGTCAACTGGAAGACCATCAGGTCCCGCACTTTTTTCCTGATTTCATATTATCAATGGCTAGCCCAACTTCTTCTTGACTAATTTTTGACTCCAGTATCTCCCTATTTTCATTTGGAATACACGGTATAGATAATCATAACAACCAAAAGGAGGGAAGACATCATTATGGCAAGGACTCAGACTGGATCACACACATTTAAATGGCACTTTATTCACCATGGGGAAAAGCAAAAGTGACAAATGTAGAGAATGTGGAGTAAAAGAAAATGTCGAGCACATCTTATTACACTGTCACAAATACGGAAATGAAAGACAGATAATGAAAATCAAGCTCGAGAGGGCTGGTAGGGAATAGGATTTAAC
This sequence comes from Pholidichthys leucotaenia, assembly GCA_020510985.1. Taxonomy (NCBI): domain Eukaryota; kingdom Metazoa; phylum Chordata; class Actinopteri; order Cichliformes; family Pholidichthyidae; genus Pholidichthys; species Pholidichthys leucotaenia. The sequence goes on from CM035838.1 coordinate 291,171,510, forward strand.
TGGGATTCTAGGAACAGATGGAGATGAAGAGGCAATAAGAATCACGAGGAGGGCTCTTTTCTCTTTTTTAAACTAGAAAAGCACTCGACGAGCGCAGACCATTATCATCTGAGCATTATCATCATAGTTACAATAATAGGTATCATCATCATCATCATAGTTCCAACAATAATAGGTATCATCATCATCATCATCATAGTCATCATATCATCATCACGATGATGATGATACCTATTATTGTAGTTACGATGATGATCATGATACCTATTATTGTTACAATAAAGAATCCTTTAATAAAAATTTCCTGTATCCAGACGGTGATCCGTATCATCCCCAAAATTTAATCAGTTCTTTCTTGTACCATTTCCAACAACGCCTGAAAGTTTCATCGAAATCCGTCCAAAACTTTTTGAGTTATCTTGCTAACAAACAGACAGACAGACAGACAAACAGACAGACAAACCCTGGCAAAAACATAATCTCCTGGCGGAGGTAATAACACAGGATTAAGTCATAGAATTTGGGGGTCGGGCTCGGATGACATAATGTTACACACTCTTGTACAGTAGGTGGCGGTATGCGCCTTTCAGTTGTTTGCTATCTGCCAGTAACCGAGAGAAGAAGAGAGTATCACTCGATAAATTAAATAAAATCTCTGTCAGTTTGTGTGTAAATCTGGAAATCTTTACACCCATTCAAAGCAAGTACATCATTGCTATGCCATCATCAAAGATCATAGGGCATAGGACATCTTCAAAGATTAAACGCAGACATGACTCACGATCATAGCACTCGCTATGGCATCATCAAAGATCATAGAACTCACTAAGACACCATCAAATATCAAAGGCAGGCATCACTGAATGACTGCTGACATGGTTGCTTACACCCTTGCTTATACCTGCTTTCTACGGGCATGCAGAAATACTTGCTTTATACTTGGTTTTAAGACACCATCAAAGATCAAAGGCAGGCATCACTGAATGAGTGGCTGACATGCTTGGCTTTCACCTTGCTTACACCTGGTTTAAGATAAGATAAGATAAGATAAGCCTTTATTAGTCCCACAATGGGGAAATTCCAGGATTGCAACAGCACAGGGACAGCAACACTCAGAGCAAACAATCAGAAGGCAAGAAAAAACACATCTAGCAAACATATGTCCATATTACTATAAATGTATATATATAGACACACAGTGCAGAGCATTATGGCTGGTGGATGTGCAGCAGAAAGTCTAGCTCTCTCTCCGCGGATGCAGCGGGCCAGCTGGAAGTCTTTGGGCATGATGGTGACCCCCTTAGCGAAGAAGGACCACCAGGTGGGTCTCGCTGGTCTCCTGCAGAGCCATGACGGCGAAACTCAGGAAACGCAGGACGGTCTTGAAGTCCTGAGCGATCTCCTCACCAGGCGCTGGACGGCAGCTTACGGTATGAGCAGCCTCCGTGGATTTCTGGTAGCGACGGATCTCTCTCAGAGCCATGGACCTGTGACGGCGAGGCCTCTTCACTCTGCCGGTGGCCAGAGCGCCTCTCCGAGCAGCCCTGGTGGCTAGCTGTCTCCTGGGGGGCTTCTTCCTCCAGTAGATTTTACGGGCTGTCTGCTTGGTTCTTGCCATCGCTCTTTATTATTCTGTCTTATATTTCTTTTCACGCCGCCTAAACTCCAGCCCGGCACCCGCTTCGTTTTCGCTACAGCTCCCGGTATGTCGAGTTTCCATTAGCACCGGGGCTGGCGAGCCAAGTGCTAGCTAGCACTAGCTCCTCCCCGCTGTATCGTCTCCCGCTGCAAACCGTGGCTTACGTCCGCCGACCCGGGAGACCCCCGGGGCGATCCGTGCGTCCGTGATATATATCAGAGTGAAAAGTGTAGAAAGAAGAAGGAAGATAAAAAAAGGCTGTTGCAACAGGCAGCCGACTCGTGTGGCGCCGCCGGTCCCGGCAGAGCCGAACCGAAATCATTGTTTTCTACTGGCATTTAGAAATACTTGCTTATACTTGGTTTCTATGGGCATGAATCATTCTTCAATCACTATAAATTCAAGAAATCTGTGTACGTGTGTGTGTGTCTGTGTGTCACGATCATAAGACATCATAGTACGGCCTATGATGTGCCTATGATGTCTGCATCATAGGACAGCCAATGACACTCCTATGATGTCCCTATGCCTTGATGTCTTTATGATGTCATATAGGCCATCAGGACTCGCGATGCCATCATGTAGACAAAAGGACGATGCCGTCATATGCACAATAGGACACAGCACTTTAAAGCACACCCAGTCGAAGCAGTAAATCTGGAAGTCTTACAAAATATCACTCTATAAATTCAAGAAATCTTTTGTCAGTTTCTGTGTAAATCTGGAAATCTTACTCCTCACCTGATTAACAGTAGCACACACTACTTTAAACCACACCCATTCGAAGCAGTACATCATGTCTGTGTGTCACGATCAGAGCACATCATAGGACGGTCTATGATGTCTGCATGATGTCCTATGATGATCCTATGATATCAGGCAACATAGGACTCGAGGATCCTATGATATCTGCCAACATAGGACTCGCGATGCTGTCATATACACAATAGGACTGGCTACCTATGATGTAGTCATGAGGTCCTATGATGCCTGCCTTGATGTCTTTTTGATGTCATATAGACCATCACTCACGATGCCTGCCTTCATGTCTTTATGATGCCATATATGCCATCACTCACCAAAGAAAAGATACTCATCACCCAATTACCAAGAGGACACAGCACTTGAAACCGAATGGGAGTTTACAGAAACAGGAAAGAACAGATACTCATCACCTGATTAAGAATAGTACACACTAATTTAAGCCAGGATCAAATGCAGGCATCATAGGACTCGCTATGCCGTCATCAAAGATCATAGGACAGCTTCCAAGATCAAACGCAGGCATGACTTACGATCATGACTCCCTATGACATCATCACAGATCATAGGACTCACTTTGACACATTAAAAACTAGAAAAGCACTCGAAGAGCGCATCTGAGCATTATCATCATAGTTACAATAATAGGTATCATCATCATCATCATAGTTCCAACAATAATAGGTATCATCATCATCATAGTAACAATAATAGGTATCATCATCATCATCATCATAGTCATCATATCATCATCACGATGATGATGATACCTATTATTGTAGTTACGATGATGATCATGATACCTATTATTGTTACAATAAAGAATCCTTTAATAAAAATTTCCTGTATCCAGACGGTGATCCGTATCATCCCCAAAATTTAATCAGTTCTTCCTTGTACCATTTCCAACAACACCTGAAAGTTTCATCGAAATCCGTCCAAAACTTTTTGAGTTATCTTGCTAACCAACAGACAAACAGACAGACAGACAGACAGACAGACAGACAAACCCTGGCAAAAACATAACATCCTGGTGGAGGTAATCAAAGGCAGGCATCACTGAATGAGTGCTGATGTGCTTGCTTACACCCTTGCTTATACCATCTTTCTGCGGGCATGCAGAATCACTTTCTGAGCAATGTTGTTTTTAACGAGTTGCTGACACAGTAAAAATGTGTAACCTTGAAGAATGCCAGTCTACACTTCAAATCGGTACAGTGCCAAGCAAGCCGGTTGCTCTGGTTTCTTGCTTTCCACGGCCATGCACGGGTCTTGCAGAAGAGGGTCCATCCAAAGCCACTTTTCGTTCAGATCAGTTTTCATGATCCTCTGCATGAACTGGAATTACGACGCACCCATCTCTCAACCAGTGGTCTGAATGAAGAAGAACACGAAGAAAAACAGGACCCACCAGATGGACAGCAATACAGTGAGGAGAACTGCTGCACGTCACAAAAGATGCCGTCAAGATGAAACACCTCAGGTTTGAGCAGTATGCCACAGCCATGACTGTGAACAACACAGCCGTCTCAGACGGGAGGACACCCTTCAGCAACGGGCATGCAGAAATACTTGCTTATACTTGGTTTCGACGGCCATGAACGGGTATGCACGGGTATGTACTAGTACAAAAAAATGAGAAATCAGGAAGGGGGCAAACACTTTTTCACACCACTGTATATTATTTACTCAAGTATAAGGAAGGGTCACCACCACCAGAGTGGTGGCCTAGTGGTAGAGCATCATGCCCCAACCAGGTCATACCAAAGCCCATATAAAAAATAGTACTTCCCACCTTCTAGCATGGTTCTCAGCATAATATAGAATGGGGGAAGGAAAGTTGGTTACCCAGTCACTGGGGGAACCACAAGTCAGTGTACTCCTATCGCCAGACACCAGCCTGGGAAAATGGGGAGGGTTGTGTCAGGAAGCACATCCGGTGTAAAATCTTTGCCAAATAAAATATGCAGAGGCTCACCATATCAGATGTTGATCTGCTGTGGCAACCATGAAAGGGAGCAGCTGAAAGAAGAAGATAAGGAAGGGCCATCACTGAAGAAATTGTCATAGTAAGAGTAAGGAAATATCTGCTTATAAACTTATGGGAGTAGTAACAGATTTCTTTTAAATTTCTTGTAATAATTTCATATTTTTCTTTTTTTGAAACTTTTTATTTATGAACATTTTTCATTTATAAAACATATGCGGTCATGGGATGATTATTGTGAAACAAATCACATACAATAAAAATAGACATTTCAGAATCCACATACTAATAAGTACTGCCACAGTCTGTAAAGTTCAGCCATTTTTTCCAACGTCTTTTTTCCTAGCTCCTCTTGGAGTCACAGGGCATAGGTCATGCGTTCCATAAGTCTTATCTTTTCTATTATGGAGGTGAAGAGGTTCAGTGTGGGAGGCTGTTTTTGTAACCAGCACTTTGTTATGGCCTTTTTGGCTGATGCCAAAAAGATTTTCAGGAGATAAGTATTATCTGCAGTCAACTTGTCCGGAAAGCAGCCCAGATATAAACAAAATAAAAGAGCAGCTGATATTAAAGCCCAATGTTTTAGAAATGACATTTGCTACGTCCTGTCCAGAAAGGCTTAATGAGTGAGCAAGAACAAATTATGTGCCCATAGTCTGCTGCTGTTTCCCCCACATTCTCTCCAGCAGTGTGCAGGAACTGTGATGGACTTGGCATTTCTGATTGGGTGTTATAAAAAAACGAATAAGGGTCTTCCAGCAAAACGTCCCTCCAGGTGCCGGAGTTGGTAGATGAGAATTCACCTCCCAAAAACCTTGTCCACATGTCTTCAGTTATTACAATGTTCATTTCCTTTTCCATTTTTGCTTTATAATGTTGTGTGTTCGTTTTAAGTGTCCATTAAACTGCGGTATAGCTTACTATGAGGCTTTTAAGACTTGTTGACTTATATGCATTAATAAAAATAGTGAGAATTAGTGAAGATTCTTTAATATTGCTGCTTTGTACCCTTTTGGTAGTAAAATCTCGAAGCTGCAAATATCTGAAAAAAATCTTGTTTCGTCCAAGTATAACTCCTGCATAAACGTATCGAATGACATTAAATTTGATTTCTCATACATTGTACACATAGCGGTAAGGACCACTGAATGCCCACTGTCTGAATCTAGAATCATGTGAGGCAGGTAGGAAGTCAGGATCATACGATGCCATCTGAGAAGTTTAACTTCTTCCTGGAGTTTTAGTTTTCTTATCTCTGATTTCCAGATTTTAAATGCCAGGTTAACCACTGACTAGTTGTTGGAATAGTTTCACTTTCAAGGGTGCCTAGTTTAGATTGAATTGGAATATCAGCTAAAGACATCTCAGTTGTTTTCCATTTTGCATAATAAGGTATTATTTATTTAGTGAATGCAAAGTCCTTAAGCCAAGCAGTTGCCTCCTGGTTTGCTGTATGGAGGGTGTGTAATCCTCCTTCCAGTCTTTGGAGCGGGCAAGCCTCTATGATGTGTTCCATTGTTTGCTCCCCTCCACATGCGCACAGTGGACTAGGGCTACTGCCCCATCTGTGAAGGCTGGCCAAGCAGGGGCTATGTCCAGTCCTAAAGCGATTGAGTGTAGACCACTGTCTCCTTGGGAGGTTGGTGCCCAAGACCTGTTGGTTGGGGTTTGTCACCAGGTGTTTGTTTGGGACCTCCTTGGTCTCCCATTCCACTTGCCAAGCTGTCTGGATGGTGAAGTCAGCTGGGGGAGGGTTTTTCCAAATCGGCCGTCTGGAAGGAAGTCGGGCAGTGGGTGGGGTGTAGATATCTGCATGGATTGGTAAGTGAGGAGAATCTTTAACTTTTTGGAGCATCCTTTGAATTAATGCTGCTCGCCAGATGTGTGGTGGGGCTATGTTTGACAGTACAGGGAGCCAGGGGAGTGGTGTTGAGCGGATTGTTCCAGTTATAGTTCTCATGGTTGTGTTGAGCTGGGTGTCTACGTGGTGTGTGTAAGTTGACCTGGACCAGACAGGGCACAATATTCTGCTACAGAGTATGAAAGGGCCAATGCTGAGGTGCGCAGGGTGGAGGCTGCCGCCCCCCATTTTGCACCAGCGAGCTTGCAAAGCAGGTTGTTTCGTACCTTCACCTTAGCAGCCGTCCCCTTTAGATGTTCCTTGAAGGATAGGGTCCTATCAAGGGTCACTCCAAGGTAGGTTGGATTCGGGGCATGCTTAAGCTTGAGTCCGCTCAGGTGGATGTTTAGTTCTCTGGCAGCTTTTACATTGGGGAGATGGAATACACTGGAGATGGTTTTTGCTGGGCTTGATTTTAGGCGCCAGATTTTGCAGAACTGGTCCAGTTTGGCAAGATCTTCTGTGAGCACCCATTCCAGTGGCTCAAAGTCTGGTGCTTGGAGTGCCAAACAGATGTCGTCTGCATAGATGAATTTGCGGGATTTTGTAGTGGGCAGGTCGTTTATGTAGAGGTTGAACAGAGTTGGAGCTAGAACTGAGCCTTGTGGGAGTCCGTTTTTCTGCGTTCTCCATGCACTTGTGTTCTGACCGAGGTGGACTCTGAACCTTCGGTTGGTCAGCAGGGTTTTTATAATTGCTGTTGCCCAAGCAGGGATCGCCTTTATAAGTTTAAGGAGGAGGCCTTTGTGCCAGATTGTATCATAGGCGGCTGTAAGATCGAGAAACATATCTTCAGTCTGCTCTCGAAGCCATTTTCGATGAAGGTGGTTAGGGCCAGTACTTGTTCTCCTGTACTGCGGTCCTTGCGGAAACCTGCTTGATCCACACTTAGAATTTCCTCTATTCCTGGGGAAATACGTTGCAGTATTAGGCACTCCATGATTTTGTAAGGAACGCTGAGTTGGGAGATTGGGCGGTAGCTTGCTGGTAGTTTGTGGTCTTTGCCAGGTTTTGGAATAGCAATGACCTTTGCTGTCCGCCATTTCTTTGGGAGGATCGAGTTTGTTTGTGTGATCCTTGTGTAGAATTGTGTCAACCAAGTTAGGACTCGGGGGGCCAAGATTTTTCATGAATTCTGGGAAGATGTTATCGTATCCTGCTGCCTTTCCACATTTCAGGCCCTGTAGGACTTTCTCCAGTTCAGCAGCCTCGAAGGGTTCAGGTGTCATTTCCTCTACAGGCATTTTTTGGTGTGTTTTTTTTTAGCTCAGTTGTAACTGCTCTTCTGATGTCTTTGTCTTGGGGTGCTTTGGCGATAGTCAGTAGGTGGGATGCAACTTGGTTGGGTGTGACAGATGCTCGGCTTTGGCTAGGGGGCCTTCTGTGCAGCTCCTAGGCGACGGATGAAGCTCCAACATTTCCTGCTAGAGTGGGTAAAGCTCTGGTCAGCAACTTCTCTCCCATTTCTTTCGCCGGGCTGTATTTAGCGATTCAATGAGATGGTCTGCTATCTCTGGGTCCGTGATGTTTGATAGGATTGTAGGAGGGCAGCGCTTTCTCCGTCCAAACATGGGACATAGAGGGGTCGGTAGCCTCGTGGGATTGCAGTATGGGCAGCCTTGAAGTTTGCGCTGCAGAAGCGGTTGTATGCTTCATCTACAGTGATGGTGTGGAGTGGGATGGTAACAACACTCCGGTCTAGAGTTTCACTGAATTTCTTCCAGTTGGCTTTGCGGAAGTTCCAGCACATCTTCCTTGGGCTGTTTATGACTGGAAGTTGTAGGCCAATGTGTACAAGCTGGGGCCGGTGTTAGCTGTGTGGAAAATCATCAAGAATGAGGATCTGTGTAGGATATGGCGCCCCATTCAAAGAGCTGACCCAACACAGGTCAGGGGAATAGTCCTTCTTTCACCTAGCAGAGTGGAGGGTTCCTCTTTGTTTGGGGTCGTATATCAAAGCGAGGTCATTTCTAGATGCCCAGTCTGAAAGTGCCTCCCCATCACTGTCCACTGCTGGGTACCCCCAGTCAGGGTGATGGCTGTTAAAGTCCTCCACATAGATGGCAGGGTGGGGTAGGGTGGGTAAGACCTGCAGATCCCAGTTGGCACTAGGGGGCTTGTACACAGTGACAATATCAGGGATGGCAATTTTCCGCCGAACCGCGGATTTCCGCCGATTTATTTTCAAATTGATCATTTCTGTGAATCGTCTAAATCCGTTGAGAAAATTTTAGGGGGGGTAAGGTACCTTATTGTTACGATTTTAGCGAAAATCAACACGATTACATAAGCGCTCGGCGCTTCCCCGGGTCAAGGGTCCCGCGATAACCCGTATGTTTTGTACTCACGCGACTGCTGTATTATAAACAGCCCTGCGATTGGATAGTTGCAAACAATTGGACCAATCAAATGGCTCATTGTATTGCTTTGTCAAAAATTCGTGGCGGTGTGTTCATCTAGGGATTGTGATTTTTCCGCTAATTCATCTTCCAGGAAGATAAAGTACGTTAAGTACATTAGCGCTTGTGGTCCATGAACGCAATGAAGGTGCGCCCTTTCAGGCAGAACTGGAAGTGGCGTTATGGCAGGTGGAGAGCCAGTAACTCTCTGCTCGAACACGCTGTATTTACGCTCACTGTAATGCAAAGGCATTCAGCTGTTTGTTTTATGTCATTTAAGCACAAGTTCTGGTACTTAAAAATCATAAAAACCCAGAGCTTTGGGGGGCTTTGCCCACCTTGCCCCCCAACCGGGGCTCTGCCCCGGGACCCCGCTGGGGACTACGTTCAAAGGTCAAAGCCTTTGATGGTGTAGCGGCCAGCTTCCTCTGTGCCAATATGAGTCTCTTGGAGGCAGATTACATCAATCGAATGTTGGAAGGCGAGGACTTCGATAAGGCTTCGCTTGGCTGCAGATAGGCCTTCAACATTTAGTTGTAATATGCGAAGGGCAGATCCTACCACAAAGTGCTCTCGGGGCTGTTTGACTACGTCCCCCAGACCCCCTGCTAAATTTTCAGATAATTTCCCCCACCCCAAATCACATACCTGGTTCGTGTTGGAATTCTGAGCTTTTAGTATCGTTTTCAGTGGAATTATGAGATTTTTATCAAAGGATCAGGAGTCATCAGTGCTAGAAATAGACAAAAGTGTCAAAAATAAGTTCCGATGGAATTGGCTTGAGAGAAAAGTGACAATAAAGGTGAAAATTGGCTCAAAGTTTGACGAGGTAACAGAAACACTCGGACCGGTGGCCTTGACGTCCCACTTGATGAAGACCCTGGAGAGACTGCTCCTTGCTCATCTCCGCCCCCTGGTGGAACCAGCGATGGATCCACTCCAGTTCGCCTACCAGCATGGCATTGGGGTGGAGGATGCGGTGATCTTCCTCCTTCACCGTTCTCTGTCCCACCTGGAGAAGCCCGGGAATATGGTGAGGATCATGTTCTTTGACTTCTCCAGTGCTTTCAACACCATCCAACCGATGATCCTGAAGGACAAGCTGCTGCGCGCAGGGGTGGACCAGCACCTGTCATCATGGATCCTGGACTACCTCACGAACCGGCCTCAGTTTGTGAGAACCCGGGACTGTGTTTCCGACACGATCATCAGTAGCACGGGGGCCCCCCAGGGAACGGTGCTGGCTCCCTTCCTGTTCACTCTTTATACTGCGGACTTCTCACACAACACAACACATTGCCATCTACAGAAGTTCTCTGATGACTCTGCGATCGTTGGTCTCATCTCCAGCGGAGATGAAGCTGAGTACAGAGGGCTTATCCAGGACTTTGTGGACTGGTGCCATCGGAACTGCCTCCAGATCAACGCGAGGAAAACTAAGGAGCTGGTGGTGGACTGCCTCAGGCATGGGCAGCCCCTCACAGCACCAGTAAATATACAGGGAACAGACATCGAGATGGTGACATCCTACAAGTACCTGGGTATTCATCTGAACAATAAACTAGACTGGTCACACAATACTGACGCACTCTACAAGAAGGGACAGCGCAGGCTGTTCCTGCTGAGGAGACTCAGGTCTTTTGGTGTACAAGGGGCGCTGCTGAAGTCATTCTATGACACGGTGGTGGCATCAGCCATCACTTTTGGAGTGGTCTGCTGGGGCAGTGGCATTACTGCAGCCGATAGGAAGAGACTGAACAAACTGATTAAGAAAGCTAGCTCTGTCCTGGGGCAACGCCTTGATCCGATGGAGGAGATAGGAGAGAGAAGGACGGTGGCTAAACTGTCATCTCTGCTGGAGTCCGAGTTCCACCCTATGCAGGACATACTGAATGCACTGAGGAGCTCATTTAGCAGCAGACTACATCATCCCAGGTGCACAACCGAGAGGTTTCGTAGGTCCTTCCTACCAACGGCTGTCAGACTGTACAACCTAAGCAGGGCTGCTCGCAGAGATAGCAAAAAGACGTAACAAACTAATAGTTTTTTGAATGCAAAAGATGCAATAGACTTACACAATGGTCCTCTCCGGCATACAACTAGGAACATACCGGTCGCTATGGAGGGTGAGAATATGTATGGGCACATAATCATACCATGTAGGATAACTAAATAGACGGTTATGCTGTTTCATCCCACCTAGCAACAATGCTCTGCACTGTGTGTGTTTATATATTTACATATTTATTCCATCTAGCTACAATGCTCTGCACTGGGTGTGTTTATATTTATATATCTATATATTTATTCCATCTAGCTACAATGCTCAGCACTGGGTGTGTTTATATTTATATATCTATATATTTATTCCATCTAGCTACAATGCTCCGCACTGTGTTTTTTTTTTCCACAATATCTTTATTGAACCCTTTTTTTTTTTTTTTAACAAACATGATACAAACAATCAAACACTAACACTAAAGTACTACAAAAAAAAAAAATGCACGAAAAACACCAACAACCACCAACAAAATCAAGTCTTCAACAATGCTCCCCTGTTTAGTCTAGACTATCCAATACATAAGTATACATATTATGTTCACCAGTTTGGAATTTACAAGGTCCACACACATCATTCACCTTCTTCTTCAAGAGTTATGTTTAAATTTTTTACATAATCAATAAAAGGTCTCCATATATTCTCAAACACAATTTCCTTTGATTTCAGTATATATGTTATTCTTTCTAATGGAAGGTTTGTTAACATCTGTCTTAACCACTGAGTCACATCTGGTCTATGAGTCTTTTTCCATAATAGTGCAATACATTTTTTGGCATTAAGCAAACTGAGGTCTATGAATGTTCTTTCACTTTTATTAAAATTATGCTTTTCTGGGTACAGACCCAACAAAAACAGTTTAGGATTCAATATGATTTGTTTTGAGATTATTTTTTCAATTGTTACCCTCACCTCTTCCCAAAACATTCTTATTAATCTACATTCCCATAAACAATGAAATAGGGTTCCTTTACTTTCCATGCATTTTGTGCATGTATCTGGTATATTTTTGTTATATCTATTTAACTCCTCCGGTGTAACATACATCCGCATTAACCATTTGAAATGTATCAATTTAAGGCGTGCATTTATTGATTTGGTTTGAGCTTCTGTACAAGCCAATTCCCATTGTTCCTCTGAAATTTCAATTTGCAGATCTTCTTTCCAGTAGTTTAATCTTTTCAGTGAATTTTCACTTGAAGATAGTGTCAATGAGTTATAAAACTCTGAAATAATACCCTTTCTTTTACTATCTTTCATCATCATTTTTTCCAAGGATGAATAAATAGGTCGAGTGAGAGCTTTATTTTGATTTGATCGAATAAAGTTTCTAAGTTGAAGATATTTAAAAAAATGTGTTCTATTGAGATTAAATTTGATCCTCAGCTCTTCAAAAGACATTATGTTGTCTGCACATGGCAAATATAAATCCTGAATCTTTTGTATCCCTTTTAAATTCCATACTTTAAATACAGCGTCCGCTCTCCCTGGTTTAAAATATTGATTACCCCATATTGGACTAAATTGTGACAATAACTGTGGTTCTTTTAAATAGTTTTTAGCTTCACACCATATTTTGATCATATGCTTTACAAATGGATTTTTAACTTGTTTTTGTAATTTTTTTGCCGAATCTGAGTATATGAATATGGGAAGAGGTAAAGGTAAATTGTATGATTCCATTTCAGTCCAGTGAGGGAGATCATTTGATGAAAAATAATATGTCATAGACCTCAGTTGTGCCGACCAATAATACAACATAAAATTTGGACATTTCAGACCTCCACGATCAAATGGTAAATATAATAAAGACAAACGTAATCTAGCCCTCCTGTTGTTCCATATAAATTCCACTAACTTTTTTTTTATTCTTGAGAATAGATCTAAAGGTGGTGATAAGGGAATGTATTGAAATAAATAAAGTATTTTAGGTAAAATATTACTTTTAAGTATATTGATTCTCCCGATCATCGACATTGGTAGTGACATCCATCTCTGAGTTAACTCATTGATATCTGACATTAAGGCTTCATAGTTGACAGTGGCGACTGATTCTAGCTTAGGCATAATTGGATTCCTAAATATTTAAACTGATTTACAAATTGAATTGATTTACCTCAGGGGCTGGGTAATTTCTCTGGGTCTCATTTAGCATTAATATTGAAGATTTAGTTTTATTCATTGTTATATCCTGATATTTCCCCAAAATTCTTTATTAAATTCAACATTGTTGGAATTGATTTTTTTAGATTCGACTAAACAAAATTTATATCATCGGCGTACAGGGAGATTTTATGTTCTGTGGTCCACTTTAATTCCATATATTTGTGAATGTAAACGTATCGCTATCGCTAAGGTTCAATTGCCATAGTAAAACAGTAAAGGTGAAAGTGGACAGCCTTGTCGACATCCTCTATTGATTTTATTGGTTTGAAATATTGTATTTGTTAGGATTTCTGCTGTAGCATTATTGTATATTATTTGAACCCATTTTATGAAATTATTTCCAAGTCCAAACCTTTGTAGGACTTCAAAAGAAAGGGCCATTCAACTCTATCAAAGGCCTTTTCGGCGTCCAATGATAGGAGAGCTGTATCCGGTGCTTCTTTATTAAAATAAATAATATTAAATAGTCTTCTTACATTATGGAAGCCTTGTCTACCCTTTATAAAGCCATTCTGATCTCGATTAATAATATTTGGTAAAATTTCTTGTATTCGTCTTGCTAAAATTTTACAGATTATCTTAAGGTCGGCGTTTAATAGGCTTATTGGTCTCATATTTTCACATTTATTAGAGGGCTTACCTGGTTTTGGCAGCAGTATAATTAAGGCATTATTTATGTATGATGGTAAATTATTATTTTGAAATGCTTCTAAAACCATTTCCAAAAAAGGTTTTATTAATTTATTCTTAAATTTTTTATAAAGGTCAACTGGAAGACCATCTGGTCCTGCACTTTTTCCTGATTTCATATTATCAATGGCTAGCCCAACTTCTTCTTGACTAATTTTAGACTCCAATATCTCCCTGTTTTCATTTGGTATACACGGTATAGATAGTTCGTTCAAAAACCCATTTAGTTTTGTTAAATCAGGTTCATTTTTGGTATCATATAATTTTTCATAGTAATCTCTAAAGGCTCTATTAATTTCTAAAGGATCTATAACTACCTGTCCATTACTTATAATACTGGTAATTGGTGTTTTAATTTCCAATTGTTTAATCTGCCATGCTAATAATTTTCCCGCACTGTGTTTTTATATATCTACATATTATTCCATCTAGCTACATTGCTCCGCACTGTGTGTGTTTATATACTTGCATATTTATTCCACCTAGCTGCAATGCTCCGTACTGTGGGTGTTTATATATTTACATATTTATTCCATCTAGCTACAGTGCTCTGCACTGTGTGTTCATATATTCATATATTTATTCCATCCAGCTACAATGCTCTGCACTGTGTGTCTGTGTGTGTGTGTGTGTGTGTATATATATATTTTATAGTAATATGTACATATGTATATTAGCTGCTCTTGCTTGCTTGTTTTTTTTCTTGCCTTCTGATTGTTGCTCTGAGTGTTGCTATCCCTGTGCTGTTGCAATCCTGGAATTTCCCCGTTGTGGGACTAATAAAGGCTAATCTTATCTTATCTTATCTTACAATTTCTGAAGAAACCAGAAAAGGAGATGAAGTTCAAAGTTCAGAGACTGACACAGCTTGCTGCCGAAAGGAAGAAAGTTTCACATTAGAAGTGACTTGGTGACCAGTGTAAATAGTGTAATAAACTCTTATAGAACTGTTAATATGTTGGACTAAGACAGTGAGACAACATTGATGAAACTAAGTAAGTTAAATTTTCATTTTAATTTATAGATTTATCTAAGTCTAGTATTTCATTTTTTTAATCATTTTTTTCAGTCTAATTACTTCTGTTTACTGAAAAACTCTCAGCTTCAGGGGGGCTGTGCCCCCCCCCCCCCCCAGCTCCCCATAAGTCAGTCGACCAAATTAGATTTCAGCTGAAATCAGAATTTCCTGTTGCCATCCCCGCAATATGGAAGCCACCAATGGTTATGGTGTCTGAGAAATGTGTTGTTATCAGGTGATTTGCTTCAACTGTGTCAGAACGCACATAGGTGGCACGTCCAAGTTTAGCATGTGGAACATAGCACAGGAGGTCAAAGCCTTTGATGGTGTTAGCGGCCAGCTTCTCTGTGCAATATAAGTCTCTTGGAGGCAGATTACATCAATCGAATGTTGGAAGGCGAGACTTTGATAAGGCTTCGCTTCGCTGCAGATAGGCCTTCAACGTTTAGTTGTAATATGCGAAGGGCAGATCCTACACCTAAGTGCTCTTGGGGCTGTTTGCTTTCGGCTTTAGGACTGTGACTAGGATTCTTCTTTGACTGGCACAGAGGCGTCGTCTCTTCGAATTTAGTCTGCTGGTAGGGATCATTAGCTTCCACGGGCGAGCCCGGGTATGGCGGAGGGCACGTCGAGAACGCTGATCCATTGCCCTCCTTAATAAGGTGGGTCACACAAACAAGCCAGCGGTCTCAGTTGGGCTGATATGTAGTAGTCTCGTAAAGAAGGCAGAACTTCCCCCCTCTCTCCTTCGGCAACTGTAAAGTCGAATACTTAACTCTGGTCTCTTTTAAGTCAAATGAACCTGAAATTATTTATTCATTCTCTAAACTGTTTTGTCAGGGAGTGGTACTGGCAGAGATAAGACGAGATTTAACAATTTAGGAAGGATGTTCATCTTGATTGTCTGTATTCTGTTGCCAAGTCAAGACGGAGCAAGCTCTAGCTGTCTAAGGTTACTAATTATTTCTTTGTTTAGTCGGTTTATAATTCTTACCGTACAGTTGTGACAAATCTCTGGGTAGATACACTCCTAAGTATTTTATATGGTCAGAGTACCAATTAAAATTATATTTAGATGTTAATTCCTGTCCAGGATGAAAATTGAAAGTCATGCCCTGAGTTTTATGATATTAAGAGCATACCCAGAAAACGAACCGTTCATTTCTAACATTTTCATCAACCTGGTAACCAGAGACCGGATCTGTGATTGTGATCAATACATCGTCCGCTACAAGCACATTTATATTCCTCCTCGCCAATTTGAATACCCTTTAGTGCGGTCTTCTGGCGTATTGCTTGTGCTAGAGACTATATAAATATATTTAATAAATTGGGGCTTTTGGGACAACCCTGTCTACGACCACGTTGTAGTTTTGTATTGAGTTGGAGGAGACTCCTGTTTATTTTTATTCTAGCATGAGGGGAAGAGTAAAGCGCTTGAAGCATTTTATAAAATCATTGCAGAATCAAAATCTCTTCATTACTAATAGAGAAAGTCCCACTGAACTGACTCGAAAGCTTTTTCAGCGGCAAGACTGAGAATAACTGATTTATCTTTCTGTTATTAATCTGTCAATTATATGTAAAGCTCTATATGTTATCCTGGGTTTGTCTATTTTTTAGGAAACCTGTTTGGTCTCCATCAAATCAGTGAGGGCATCACAGTGTCCATTTGCCTGACCAAAATAGTTGTGTATAATTTATAATCATGTTTAATACACTTATTTGTCTATATGATTTGCAGTCTGTTTTAATCCTTTCCCTCTTTCGGTATGATGGATATGAAGGCTTCCTTCCAGGACGGAGGTATAGGGCCTCCTTTCAGAATGTAGTTAAAACTGGTTTTAGTAGAGGTATCAGACTTTCTTCATTTTTCTTGTACCATTCAGCCGGGAACCTGTCGGTACCGGGTGACATATTAGATTTAAGATTAGAGATGGCCTTATCAATTTCCTCACGTGTTATTGGTGACATAAGCTTATTATTTGCATCTCTACCGAGTGAGTGAAAATCCAAAGAGTCCAAAAAGTCAACTACTACATTTTTTTTTCCACAATATCTTTATTGAACCTTTTTTTTTTTTTAACAAACATGATACAAACAATCAAACACTAACACTAAAGTACTACAAAAAAAAAAAAAAAAATGCCCTCAAAACACCAACAACCACCAACAAAATCAAGTCTTCAACAATGCTCCTCTGTTTAGTCTAGACAATCCAATACATTAGTATACATATTATGTTCACCAGTTTGGAATTTACAAGGTCCACACACATCATTCACCTTCTTCTTCAAGAGTTATGTTTAAATTTTTTACATAATCAATAAAAGGTCTCCATATATTCTCAAACACAATTTCCTTTGATTTCAGTATATATGTTATTCTTTCTAATGGAAGGTTTGTTAACATCTGTCTTAACCACTGAGTCACATCTGGTCTATGAGTCTTTTTCCATAATAGTGCAATACATTTTTTGGCATTAAGCAAACTGAGGTCTATGAATGTTCTTTCACTTTTATTGAAATTATGCTTTTCTGGGTACAGACCCAACAAAAACAGTTTAGGATTCAATATGATTTGTTTTGAGATTATTTTTTCAATTGTTACCCTCACCTCCTCCCAAAACATTCTTATTAATCTACATTCCCATAAACAATGAAATAGGGTTCCTTTACTTTCCATGCATTTTGTGCATGTATCTGGTATATTTTTGTTATATCTATTTAACTCCTCCGGTGTAACATACATCCGCATTAACCATTTGAAATGTATCAATTTAAGGCGTGCATTTATTGATTTGGTTTGAGCTTCTGTACAAGCCAATTCCCACTGTTCCTCTGAAATTTCAATTTGCAGATCTTCTTTCCAGTAGTTTAATCTTTTCAGTGAATTTTCACTTGAAGATAGTGTCAATGAGTTATAAAACTCTGAAATAATACCCTTTCTTTTACTATCTTTCATCATCATTTTTTCCAAGGATGAATAAATAGGTCGAGTGAGAGCTTTATTTTGATTTGATCGAATAAAGTTTCTAAGTTGAAGATATTTAAAAAAATGTGTTCTATTGAGATTAAATTTGATCCTCAGCTCTTCAAAAGATATTATGTTGTCTGCACATGGCAAATATAAATCCTGAATCTTTTGTATCCCTTTTAAATTCCATACTTTAAATACAGCGTCCGCTCTCCCTGGTTTAAAATATTGATTACCCCATATTGGACTAAATTGTGACAATAACTGTGGTTCTTTTAAATAGTTTTTAGCTTCACACCATATTTTGATCATATGCTTTACAAATGGATTTTTAACTTGTTTTTGTAATTTTTTTGCCGAATCTGAGTATATGAATATGGAAGAGGTAAAGGTAAATTGTATGATTCCATTTCAGTCCAGTGAGGGAGATCATTTGATGAAAAATAATATGTCATAGACCTCAGTTGTGCCGACCAATAATACAACATAAAATTTGGACATTTCAGACCTCCACGATCAAATGGTAAATATAATAAAGACAAACGTAATCTAGCCCTCCTGTTGTTCCATATAAATTCCACTAACTTTTTTTTTATTCTTGAGAATAGATCTAAAGGTGGTGATAAGGGAATGTATTGAAATAAATAAAGTATTTTAGGTAAAATATTACTTTTAAGTATATTGATTCTCCCGATCATCGACATTGGTAGTGACATCCATCTCTGAGTTAACTCATTGATATCTGACATTAAGGCTTCATAGTTGACACTGGCGACTGATTCTAGCTTAGGCATAATTTGGATTCCTAAATATTTAAACTGATTTACAACATTGAATTGATTTACCTCAGGGGCTGGGTAATTTCTCTGGGTCTCATTTAGCATTAATATTGAAGATTTAGTTTTATTCATTTTATATCCTGATATTTCCCCAAAATTCTTTATTAAATTCAACAAGGTTGGAATTGATTTTTTTAGATTCGACATAAACAAAATTATATCATCGGCGTACAGGGAGATTTTATGTTCTGTTGGTCCAACTTTAATTCCATATATTTGTGAATGTAAACGTATCGCTATCGCTAAAGGTTCAATTGCCATAGTAAACAGTAAAGGTGAAAGTGGACAGCCTTGTCGACATCCTCTATTGATTTTTATTGGTTTTGAAATATTGTTATTTGTTAGGATTTCTGCTGTAGCATTATTGTATATTATTTGAACCCATTTTATGAAATTATTTCCAAGTCCAAACCTTTGTAGGACTTCAAAAAGAAAGGGCCATTCAACTCTATCAAAGGCCTTTTCGGCGTCCAATGATAGGAGAGCTGTATCCGGTGCTTCTTTATTAAAATAAATAATATTAAATAGTCTTCTTACATTATGGAAGCCTTGTCTACCCTTTATAAAGCCATTCTGATCTCGATTAATAATATTTGGTAAAATTTCTTGTATTCGTCTTGCTAAAATTTTACAGATTATCTTAAGG
Source organism: Pholidichthys leucotaenia (assembly GCA_020510985.1). Classification (NCBI taxonomy): domain Eukaryota; kingdom Metazoa; phylum Chordata; class Actinopteri; order Cichliformes; family Pholidichthyidae; genus Pholidichthys; species Pholidichthys leucotaenia. Next base: position 291,190,591 of record CM035838.1, read on the forward strand.
TCGGCGTTTAATAGGCTTATTGGTCTCATATTTTCACATTTATTAGAGGGCTTACCTGGTTTTGGCAGCAGTATAATTAAGGCATTATTTATGTATGATGGTAAATTATTATTTTGAAATGCTTCTAAAACCATTTCCAAAAAAGGTTTTATTAATTTATTCTTAAATTTTTTATAAAGGTCAACTGGAAGACCATCTGGTCCTGCACTTTTTCCTGATTTCATATTATCAATGGCTAGCCCAACTTCTTCTTGACTAATTTTAGACTCCAATATCTCCCTGTTTTCATTTGGTATACACGGTATAGATAGTTCGTTCAAAAACCCATTTAGTTTTGTTAAATCAGGTTCATTTTTGGTATCATATAATTTTTCATAGTAATCTCTAAAGGCTCTATTAATTTCTAAAGGATCTATAACTACCTGTCCATTACTTATAATACTGGTAATTGGTGTTTTAATTTCCAATTGTTTAATCTGCCATGCTAATAATTTTCCTGATTTTTCACCTTGTTCATAAAAAGATTGTTTCAATCTTAGAAGACTCGAGGCAGCTCTATTCGCTGATTTTTTGTCGTATTCAGCTCTCAAAATCAGTAATTCATTCTCCAACCTTGGGTCACTTCCTGCATACACTTTTCTGAAGACTTTTTATTTTATGTTCCAATTTAGCTCTCATCTCTCGAGTTCTTCTTAGATTTTGATAATGTATAAATAATAATATGTCCCCTAATAAAAGCTTGAAAGCCTCCCCTCTACACATGCATGATGTTTGTGTAGATTGATGTCAAAGAATCGTCTATCTGTTTTTCTATATACTTGACAATTCCTCATCCTGATGCCATTTATGCTGAAATTGCCATCTGCCTGATTCACTTTGTCAATTTTTTATCTACATCTATTAGACAACAGGGTGCATGATCAGATCACGATGTTATCTAAAAGCAGTTTGAATCTTGGACCTTAATTCTGTGGAAATCAAAAATTAATCAATACGTGGAATGTCTTGTAGGGACTGGAATAACAAGAATAGGCTTTAATTGTGGTTTCATTTCTCTCCATATATCTAACAATCTCAATTCTTTCATAAAATGATTAATAGTCATCCTACATCCAATGTGCATACCAATCCAGTCCTGTTGATCTATCACACCTGGATTCAATGTACAATTAAAATCCCCTGCTATTATATGTTGCCCTGTAAGTGTGATAAGATGAGAAATAAATTAGCAAAGAACTTCTGATCATCTATATTGGGACCATCTATGTTCAACGCATTAATTATTTTTAATAGCAAAGGAACCATTGATGATTACATATCTTCCAAATTTGTCTCCAACTTACATTTTTCACCTGAAAGGAACTGATTTATGTATGAGAGTCATAACTCCCCTGGCTCGGGATGAAAATGAAGAGGTGAATACACTTCCCTGCCATCTACTCCTAATTCTTTTAACATCCTCCTCTATCAGATGAGTTTCTTGTAAAAACACAATTCTTGAACCCATGTCCTTTATTTTATTCATAACTTGTTTAAGTTTTTTTAAATTTTGTAGACCTCTGCAATTCCATGAAGTTAAATTAAGATTAACACTTTGGTCCATGATCAATAGAGAGTTTAGGATTACCTTGCAGTGTAAACATGCTCATACAGAGAAGCAAAAACATGAGTGGTTGAACATTCATCCTACAAACTACACACAAACAAATTTCCCCTTCCCACACTTGTGGCAAACCCCCCAAAATCAAAAGAAAAATTCTGTCTCCCGATATAGCCATCGACCGTTCCACACCCACGGGGAACAGCCTAAGCCACTCCTTCTTCATCCTCCCAATCACCCTAACTCTACTGCTTTTAATGACGTAACATTAACTCTCCTCTGTAGTTTTCCAACTTAACTCCAAAATTTTTAACAACTTTGTACATCATAGTTTTTTTTTTGTTTGTTTTGTTTTGTTTTGTTTTTTAATATATAATACAATCTATATTTTGTAACCTTACTATTTACTTCAAGGTCAGTCAGATGCCTGTGCAAATGCTTAATATTTCTACCTTATATTTTGTTCATGCTTAGCTCCCACCAGTCTCTTCTTCTTCTTTGATCTTCTTGATGAACTCCTGCGCCTCCTCTGGGGTCTTGAAAATGTGGGTTCTGCCCTCATACGTGGTCAGCAGTCTCGCAGGATAGATTACACCATGACGAATCCCAAGGTTGCGCAGCTCCTTACGTATGGGATCAAACTGCTTCCTCAATTGCTGGATTCCTGTGGCCAAATCTGGGTAGAACCGCACCTGCTGGTCCTGGTGTTTAATCTCTCCTTTAGCACGTGCAGCGTTGAAGATCTTCATCCTGTCTCTGTTGCTAAGAAACTTCATAATTAAGGTCCTCGGCGGTCCCTTATCTCTCCGTGGGCCAATACGATGTGCTTTTTCCAGAACCACTGCTGATTGCAACTCCTCGCTGCCCAGCACCTCCGGAATCCACTTTTCCAGAAAGGAACATACGTCCCGACCTTCTGATTCCTCTGGAAGACCCACCAGCCTCAAATTATTCTGTCTCGACCGAGATTCCAAATCCAAAATATTATCTTCCAGAGATTTATTTTTTTTTTCCAAAGTGCGCACCTTTAATTGAAGACGGGTGACGTCATCTTCAGCACTAGCGAGACGGAGCTCCATCTGCGCCGTTCGTTCTACACAGTCACCCAATTCCTTTCTTATTCCTTCCAACGCTGTCATAATCCCATCAAATCTAGAGGAAAAGTCCGCTCTCATTGAACTCATGGCAGCCATCAGCGCATCTGCGCCATTCCCCGCAGACATCGCACCGCCGCCAGCCTCCTCCGCCATATATGGAGTTTTGTTTGCTCCGTCACAGACCTGAAAGTCCGTTAATTTGGACTGTTTCGGCGGCTCGCTTTTTCCTTTTCCTGGTTTTCCAGCCTTAGGCTTCGCCGACATATCCTCGCCCAAATGCTGGGATACGTTCTGTCCCAAATGAGAGAGTTATTTGCCGATTTTTTTTCTCCAGGAGCAGAGCAGAGCGAGACACGTCCGTCCTACGTGGCAGCCATAACCGGAAGTCCAACTACTACATTTTTATTAACCGGCACAGATTGAGTATATAGACATTTGTAATATGTTTCAAATGATTTTTGGATACCATCTAAATCAGTTAGAATGTTGTGACTTATAGGATCTTTTATTTTATAAATTGAATTTTCAGCTTGTTGTTTCTTGAGCCGCCATGCCAGCAGTTTAGATGTCGTGGGTCCTACCTCATAATATCTCTGTTTCATAAACCGTATATTTTTCTCTACTTCCTCACCTTTAGCTTGTCTTATTTGTTGTGTTACAGTGGGACTTTTCTTTATCAGTTGTGTTTTCTCTAAATCTTTCAGTCTCTCTTGTAGACATAACAACTCTTGGGTCTTTTGCTTTTTAAGCATGGCTGACCTTGCAATTATTTTCCCCCTCAGAACAGCTTTAGCTGCATCCCATACAATGCTAGGGTTTGTCTCGCCATTATTATTATCCTGTAAGTACAGGTTTAAATCAGTTGTCATGGACTGTAGAAAGGAGAGATCATTTAGAATACCTGTGTTTAATCTCCATAATGTTTTTCTCTGTCTGCTGTCAAAGTGTAAACTTAGGTAGATTCCAGAAATATGGGCAGAAATATCTATTTGACCAAGTCTACATTCTTTTATCCTGTTTAAGTACTTATTATACATGAAACAATAATCTATCCTTGAGTGAAGAGAGTGGTGTGCAGAAAAAAATGTAAATCCTGGGGCGGATCCATGTACAGAGCGCCATACATCAATAAGTCCCAAGTCTGAAAGCATTTTTTTTTACACGTTTCTCTATAGGCAAGCGTTTTCTTCTAGTGTTTGTTGTATCCAGTTGGGGGTTTAACAACAAATTAAAATTTCCAGTGGAAATTAAAGGTCCATAAGATTCTTTGGTAATCAGATCAAAGACTTTTTTTATAGAAACTAATATTACTCCCAGGGGGAGCGTATACATTAAAATAGTGTAACCTCTTTATGGTCAATTTTACCTTTCACTAAAATAAATCTGCCCTCCTTGTCGCTTAATTCAGATATAAATTCAAACTTAATTCTATTAGAGAAGAAGATAGCTACTCCTCGTTTTTTGCCACTTCTATGAGAGGAATAATAGGTATTTTTGAAACCCATTCTTTTTAATTTATCATGTTCTGTGTTAGATGAGTTTCTTGCCAGTATGCAATATCTACTTTCTCTTTTGTCATTTTTACCACCAGTTTACTTCTTTTTACAGGATTATTCACTCCATTAACATTTAGTGACTGTATATTATAGTATCTAATAGACATAGCTTAACATGTGAAAACAAAATGTCATCCCGGACTTCAGAACAGTCACTACAGAACATGAACGCACTGAACAATGAAACAACACAACACTGAACTGGGTTTCCAATAAGAAGGATACAGTATGGTCCTTGAAAAAAGAGGGGACTGGCCACAAGGTGGGGCCCCTCTCCACGGTGAGCATCGTGGAAAAGAAAAAAAAAAAAAATAAAGTAAAATCAATAATAAAGTAACAATACTAAGTAGTCTGGTGATCTCAGTTTGAGTCTGCAGGCACTAGCCCCTTTCATCGATAGTGAGATCGGATAAGGCTACAAAGTCATGTTCATGAATAATCCAGAGAAGATGTTCTCACGGAGTACTCACTAGTCCACCCGTTGTTTCTTCTGATGTCCACCGAGACTCCCTCAGCTTCTCCCGGATGCGTTTGTGCGGGTCCTCTGCGTCTCCCATGGCAAAAGCTGCTTCAGCGTCTCCTCCGTCATCGTTCTGGGCAGCTCTGCTTCTGGCTGCGGTTAATCTGGACCATGGCGATGCCTCGCTTTTGTAAATCATCCGTGGCTTCTGTGGCACTATTGTAAAGAACACTTCCTGATATGTAAAAAACACGCATCTTGTTTTTTTTTTTCCACAATATCTTTATTGAACCTTTTTTTTTTTAACAAACATGACACAAACAATCAAAACACTAACACTAAAGTACTACAAAAAAAATGCACTAAAACCCCTACAACCACTAACAAATCAAGTCCTTCAACAATGCTCCTCTGTTTAGTCTAGACAATCCATTACATAAGTATACATATTATGTTCACCAGTTGGAATTTACAAGGTCCACACACATCATTCACCTTCTTCTTCAAGAGTTATGTTTAAATTTTTACATAATCAATAAAAGGTCTCCATATATTCTCAAACACACTTTCCTTTGATTTCAGTATGTATGTTATTCTTTCTAATGGAAGGTTTGTTAACATCTGTCTTAACCACTGAGTCACATCTGGTCTATGAGTCTTTTTTCCACAGTAGTGCAATACATTTTTGGCATTAAGCAAACCGAGGTCTATGAAGGTTCTTCACTTTTATTAAAGTTATGCTTTTTGGATACAGACCCAACAAAAACAGTTTAGGATTCAATATGATTTGTTTTGAAATTATTTTTTCAATTGTTACCCTCACCTCTTCCCAAAACATTCTAATTATTCTACATTCCATAAACAATGAAATAGGGTTCCTTTACTTTCCATGCATTTTGTGCATGTATCTGTTATGTTTTTGTTATATCTATTTAAACTCCACTGGGTGTAAACATACATCGCATTAACCATTTAAAATTGTATCCAATTTAAGACATACATTTATTGATTTGGTTTGAGCTTCTGTACAAGCCAATTCCCATTGTTCTCTGAATTTCAGTTTGCAGATCTTCTTTCCAGTAGTTTAATCTTTTCTGTGAGTTTTCACTTGAGGATAGTGTCAATGAGTTATAAAACTCTGAATAATTAAACCTTTCTCTTACTATCTTTCATCAACATTTTTTCCAAGGATGAATAAATAGGTCGAGTGAGAGTATTATTTTGGTTTGATCGAATAAAGTTCCTAAGTTGAAGATATTTAAAAAAAATGTGTTCTATTAAGATTAAATTTGATCCTCAGCTCTTCAAAAGACATTAGGTTATCTGGAACATGACAAATATAAATCTTGAATTTTTTGGATCCTTTTTAAACTCCATACTTTAAACACAGCATCCGCTCTCCCTGGTTTAAAATATTGATTACCCCATATTGGACCTAAATTGTGACAGTAAGTGTGGTTCTTTTAAATATTTTTTAGTTTCACACCATATTTTAATCATATGTTGTACAAATGGGTTTTTTAACTTGTTTCTGTAATTTTTTTGCCGAGTCTGAATATACGAATATGGGAAGAGGTAAAGGCAAATTGTATGATTCCATTTCAGTCCAGTGAGGGAGATAATTTGATGAAAAAATAATATGTCATAGACCTCAGTTGTGCCGACCAATAATACAACATAAAATTTGGACATTTCAGACCTCCACGATCAATGGTAAATATAATAAAGACAAACGTAATCTAGCCCTCCTGTTGTTCCATATAAATTCCACTAACTTTTTTTTTATTCTTGAGAATAAATCTAAAGGTGGTGGTAAGGGAATGTATTGAAATAAATAAAGTATTTTAGGTAAGATTTACTTTTAAGTATATTGATTCGCCAGATCATCGACATTGGTAGTGACATCCATCTCTGAAGTAACTCATTAATATCTGTCATTAAGGCTTCATAATTGACACTGGCGACTGATTTCTAGCTTAGGCACAAATTTGGATTCCTAAATATTTAAACTGATTTACAACAGTGAATTGATTTACCTCAAGGGGCTGGGTAATTTCTCTGGAGTCTCATTTAGCATTAATATTGAAGATTTAGTTTTATTATTTTATTTCCTGATATTTCCCTCCAAAATTCTTTATTAAATTCAACAAGGTTGGAATTGATTTTTTAAGATTCGACATAAACAAAATTATGTCATCGGCATACAGGGAGATTTTATGTTCTGTTGGTCCAACTTTAATTCATATATTTGTGACTGTAGACCGTATCGCCATCGCTAAAGGTTCAATTGCCATAGTAAACAGTAAAGGTGAAAGTGGACAGCCTTGTTGCATCCTCTATTGATTTTTATTGATTTTGAAATATTGTTATTGTTAGGATTTCTGCTGTAGCTTATTATATATTATCTGAACCATTTTATGAAATTATTTCCAAGTCCAAACCTTTGTAAGACTTCAAAAAGAAAGGGCCATTCGACTCTATCAAAGGGCCTTTTCGGCGTCCAGTGATAGGAGAGCTGTATCCGGTGCTTCTTTATTAGAATAAATAATTTAAGAATAGTCTTCTTACATTATGGAAGCCTTGTCTTCCCTTTATAAAGCCATCTGATCTCGAATAATAATAATTTGGTAAAATTTCTTGTATTCGACTTCCGGTTATGGCTGCCACGAGGACGGACGTGTCTCGCTCTGCTCTGCTCCTGGAGAAAAAAATCGGCAAATAACTCTCTCATTTGGGACAGAACGTATCTCAGCATTTGGGCGAGGATATGTCGGCGAAGCCTAAGGCTGGAAAACCAGGAAAAGGAAAAAGCGAGCCGCCGAAACAGTCCAAATTAACGTACTTTCAGGTCTGTGACGCAGCAAACAAAACTCCATATATGGCGGAGGAGGCTGGCAACGGTGCGATGTCTGCGCGGGGAGGCGCAGATGCGCTGATGGCTGCCATGAGTTCAATGAGAGCGGACTTTTCCTCTAGATTTGATGGGATTATGACAGCGTTGGAAGGAATAAGAAAGGAATTGGGTGACTGTGTAGAACGAACGGCGCAGATGGAGCTCCGTCTCGCTAGTGCTGAAGATGACGTCACCCGTCTTCAATTAAAGGTGCGCACTTTGGAAAAAAAAAAATAAATCTCTGGAAGATAATATTTTGGATTTGGAATCTCGGTCGAGACAGAATAATTTGAGGCTGGTGGGTCTTCCAGAGGAATCAGAAGTCGGGCCGTATGTTCCTTTCTGGAAAAGTGGATTCCGGAGGTGCTGGGCAGCGAGGAGTTGCAATCAGCAGTGGTTCTGGAAAAAGCACATCGTATTGGCCCACCGGAGAGATAAGGGACCCGCCGGGACCTTAATTATGAAGTTTCTTAGCAACAGAGACAGGATGAAGATCTTCAACGCTGCACGTGCTAAGGAGAGATTAAACACCAGGACCAGCAGGTGCGGTTCTACACCAGATTTGGCCACAGGAAATCCAGCAATTGAGGAAGCAGTTTGATCCCGTACGTAAGGAGCTGCGCAACCTTGGGATTCGTCATGGTGTAATCTATCCTGCGAGACTGCTGACCACGTATGAGGGCAGAACCCACATCTTCTAGACCCCAGAGGAGGCCGCAGGAGTTCATCAAGAGACAAAGAAGAAGATAGAGACTGGTGGGAGCTAAGCATGAACAAAAATATAAGGTAGAATATTAAGCATTTGCACAGGCATCTGACTGACTTGAAGTAAATAGTAAGTTTACAAAATATAGATTGGTATTATATATTAAAAAAACAAAACAAAAACAAAATAAACAAAAAAAAAAAACTATGATGTACAAAGTTGTTAAAAATTTTGGAGTTAAGTTGGAAAACTACAGAGGAGAGGTTAATGTTACGTCATTAAAAGCAGTAGAGTTAGGGTGATTGGGAGGATGAAGAAGGAGTGGCTTAGGCTGTTCCCCGTGGGTGTTGGAACGGTCGATGGCTATATCGGGAGACAGCATTTTTCTTTTGATTTTGGGGGGTTTGCCACAAGTGTGGAAGGGGAAATTTGTTTGTGTGTAGTTTGTAGGATGAATGTTCAACCACTCATGTTTTTGCTTCTCTGTATGAGCATGTTTACACTGCAAGGTAATCCCAAACTCTCTATTGATCATGGACCAAAGTGTTAATCTTAATTTAACTTCATGGAATTGCAGAGGTCTACAAAATTTAAAAAACTTAAACAAGTTATGAATAAAAATAAAGGACATGGGTTCAAGAATTGTGTTTTTACAAGAAACTCATCTGATAGAGGAGGATGTTAAAAGAATTAGGAGTAGATGGCAGGGAAGTGTATTCACCTCTTCATTTTCATCCGAGCCAGGGGAGTTATGACTCTCATACATAAATCAGTTCCTTTTCAAGTGAAAAATGTAATTGGAGACAAATTTGGAAGATATGTAATCATTCAAGGTTCTTTGCTATTAAGAAAATATAAATCTTGTGAACTTACAGTATATTGGGTCCCAATATAGATGATCAGAAGTTCTTTGCTAATTTATTTCTCATCTTATCATCACTTACAGGGCAACATATAATAGCAGGGGATTTTAATTGTACATTGAATCCAGGTGTGGATAGATCACCAGGACTGGATTGTACGCACAATGGATGTAGGATGACTATTAATCATTTTATGAAAGAATTGAGATTGTTAGATATATGGAGAGAAATGAAACCACAAGTTAAAGCCTATTCTTGTTATTCCAGGTACCTACAAGACATTCTCACGTATTGATTAATTTTTGATTTCCACAGAATTAAGGTCCAAGATTCAAAAACTGCTTTTATGATAACATCGTGATCTCTGATCATGCAACCCTGTTGTCTAATATATGTAGATAAAAAATTGACAAAGGAATCAGGCAGATGGCAATTTCAGCATAAATGGCTTCAGGATGAGGAATTTGTCAAGTATATAGAAAAACAGATAGACGAGTTTCTTTGACATCAATACTACACAAACATCAGCATGTGTAAAGTGGGAGGCTTCAAAGCTTTTATTAGGGGACATATTATTAGTTATACAGGATCAAAATCTAAGAAGACTCGAGAGGAGAGAGCTAAATTGGAACATAAAATAAAAAGTCTTCAGGAAAAAGTGTATGCAGGAAGAGATCCAAGGTTGGAGAATGAATTACTGATTTTGAGAGCTGAATACGACAAAAATCAGCGAATAGAGCTGCCTCGAGTCTTCTAAGATTGAAACAATCTTTTTATGAACAAGGTGAAAAATCAGGAAAATTATTAGCATGGCAGATTAAACAATTGGAAATTAAAACACCAATAACCAGTATTATAAGTAATGGACAGGTAGTTATAGATCCTTTGAGAAATTAATAGAGCCTTTAGAGATTACTATGAAAAAATTATATGATACCAAAAATGAACCTGATTTAACAAAACTAAATGGGTTTTTGAACGAACTATCTATACCGTGTATTCCAAATGAAAAACAGGGAGATATTGGAGTCTAAAATTAGTCAAGAAGAAGTTGGGCTAGCCATTGATAATTTGAAAATCAGGAAAAAGTGCAGGACCAGATGGTCTTCCAGTTGACCTTTATAAAAAATTTAAGAATAAATTAATAAAACCTTTTTTGGAAATGGTTTTAGAAGCATTTCAAATAATAATTTACCATCATACATAAATAATGCCTTAATTATACTGCTGCCAAACCAGGTAAGCCCTCTAATAAATGTGAAAATATGAGACCAATAAGCCTATATAAACGCCGACCTTAAGATAATCTGTAAAATTTTAGCAAGACGAATACAAGAAATTTTACCAAATATTATTAATCGAGATCAGAATGGCTTTATAAAGGGTAGACAAGGCTTCCATAATGTAAGAAGACTATTTAATATTATTTATTTTAATAAAGAAGCACCGGATACAGCTCTCCTATCATTGGACGCCGAAAAGGCTTTGATAGAGTTGAATGGCCCTTTCTTTTTGAAGTCCTACAAAGGTTTGGACTTGGGAAATAATTTCATAAAATGGGGTTCAAATAATATACAATAATGCTACAGCAGAAATCCTAACAAATAACAATATTTCAAAACCAATAAAAATCATTAGAGGATGTCGACAAGGCTTTCCACTTTCACCTTTACTGTTTTACTATGGCAATTGAACCTTTAGCGATAGCGATACGTTTACATTCACAAATATATGGAATTAAAGTTGGACCAACAGAACATAAAATCTCCCTGTACGCCGATGATATAATTTTGTTATGTCGAATCTAAAAAAATCAATTCCAACCTTGTTGAAGTTAATAAAGAATTTTGGGAAATATCAGGATATAAAATAAATTAAACTAAATCTTCAATATTAATGCTAAATGAGACCCAGAGAAATTACCCAGCCCCTGAGGTAAATCAATTCAATGTTGTTAATCAGTTTAAATATTTAGGAATCCAAATTATGCCTAAGCTAGAATCAGTCGCCAGTGTCAACTATGAAGCCTTAATGTCAGATATCAATGAGTTAACTCAGAGATGGATGTCACTACCAATGTCGATGATCGGGAGAATCAATATACTTAAAAGTAATATTTTACCTAAAATACTTTATTTATTTCAATACATTCCCTTATCACCACCTTTAGATCTATTCTCAAGAATAAAAAAAAAGTTAGTGGAATTTATATGGAACAACAGGAGGGGCTAGATTACGTTTGTCTTTATTATATTTACCATTTGATCGTGGAGGTCTGAAATGTCCAAATTTTATGTTGTATTATTGGTCGGCACAACTGAGGTCTATGACATATTATTTTTCATCAAATGATCTCCCTCACTGGACTGAAATGGAATCATACAATTTACCTTTACCTCTTCCCATATTCATATACTCAGATTCGGCAAAAAAATTACAAAAACAAGTTAAAAATCCATTTGTAAAGCATATGATCAAAATATGGTGTGAAGCTAAAAACTATTTAAAAGAACCACAGTTATTGTCACAATTTAGTCCAATATGGGGTAATCAATATTTTAAACCAGGGAGAGCGGACGCTGTATTTAAAGTATGGAATTTAAAAGGGATACAAAAGATTCAGGATTTATATTTGCCATGTGCAGACAACATAATGTCTTTTGAAGAGCTGAGGATCAAATTTAATCTCAATAGAACACATTTTTTTAAATATCTTCAACTTAGAAACTTTATTCGATCAAATCAAAATAAAGCTCTCACTCGACCTATTTATTCATCCTTGGAAAAAATGATGATGAAAGATAGTAAAAGAAAGGGTATTATTTCAGAGTTTTATAACTCATTGACACTATCTTCAAGTGAAAATTCACTGAAAAGATTAAACTACTGGAAAGAAGATCTGCAAATTGAAATTTCAGAGGAACAATGGGAATTGGCTTGTACAGAAGCTCAAACCAAATCAATAAATGCACGCCTTAAATTGATACATTTCAAATGGTTAATGCGGATGTATGTTACACCGGAGGAGTTAAATAGATATAACAAAAATATACCAGATACATGCACAAAATGCATGGAAAGTAAAGGAACCCTATTTCATTGTTTATGGGAATGTAGATTAATAAGAATGTTTTGGGAAGAGGTGAGGGTAACAATTGAAAAAATAATCTCAAAACAAATCATATTGAATCCTAAACTGTTTTTGTTGGGTCTGTACCCAGAAAAGCATAATTTTAATAAAAGTGAAAGAACATTCATAGACCTCAGTTTGCTTAATGCCAAAAAATGTATTGCACTATTATGGAAAAAGACTCATAGACCAGATGTGACTCAGTGGTTAAGACAGATGTTAACAAACCTTCCATTAGAAAGAATAACATATATACTGAAATCAAAGGAAATTGTGTTTGAGAATATATGGAGACCTTTTATTGATTATGTAAAAAATTTAAACATAACTCTTGAAGAAGAAGGTGAATGATGTGTGTGGACCTTGTAAATTCCAAACTGGTGAACATAATATGTATACTTATGTATTGGATTGTCTAGACTAAACAGAGGAGCATTGTTGAAGACTTGATTTTGTTGGTGGTTGTTGGTGTTTTTAGTGCATTTTTTTTTTTTGTAGTACTTTAGTGTTAGTGTTTGATTGTTTGTATCATGTTTGTTAAAAAAAAAAAAAAAGGGTTCAATAAAGATATTGTGGAAAAAAAAAAATTTCTTGTATTCGTCTTGCTAAAATTTTACAGATTATCTTAAGGTCGGCATTTAATAGGCTTATTGGTCTCATATTTTCACATTTATTAGAGGGTTTACCTGGTTTTGGCAACAGTATAATTAAGGCATTATTCATGTATGATGGTAAATTACTATTTTGAAATGCTTCTAAAACCATTTCCAAAAAAGGTTTTATTAATTTATTCTTAAATTTTTTTATAAAGGAACTGGAAGACCATCTGGTCCTGCACTTTTTCCTGATTTCATATTATCAATGGCTAGCCCAACTTCTTCTTGACTAATTTTAGACTCCAGTATCTCCCTGTTTTCATTTGAAATACATGGTATAGATAGTTTGTTCAAAAACCCATTTAGTTTTGTTAAGTCAGATTCATTTTTGGTATCATATAATTTTTCATAGTAATCTCTAAAGGCTCTATTAATTTCTAAAGGATCTATAACTACCTGTCCATTACTTATAATATTGGTAATTGGTGTTTTAAATTCTAATTGTTTAATCTGCCATGCCAATAATTTTCCTGATTTTTCACCTTGTTCATAAAAAGATTGTTTCAATCTTAGAAGACTCGAGGCAGCTCTATTCGCTGATTTTTTGTCATATTCAGCTCTCAAAATCAGTAATTCGTTCTCCAACCTTGGATCACTTCCTGCATATACTTTTTCTTGAAGAATTTTTATTTTATGTTCCAATTGAACTCTCTCCTCTCGTGTCTTCTTAGATTTTGAACCTGTATAACTAATAATATGTCCCCTAATAAAAGCTTTGAAAGCCTCCCACTTTACACATGCTGATGTTTGTGTAGTATTGATATCAAAGAACTCATCTATCTGTTTTTCTATGTACTTAACAAATTCCTCATCCTGAAGCCATTTATGCTGAAATTGCCATCTACCTGGTTCCTTTGTCAATTTCTTATCTACATATATTAGACAGCAGGGTGCATGATCAGAGATCATGATGTTATCATAAAAGCAGTTTTGAATCTTGGACCTTAATTCTACGGAGATCAAAAAATAATCAATACGTGAGAAAGTCTTGTAGGTATTGGAATAACAAGAGTAGGCTTTAACTTGTGGATTCATTTCTCTCCATATATCTAGCAATCTCAATTCTTTCATAAAATGAATAATGGTCATCCTACATCCATTGTGCGTACAGTCCAATCCTGTTGATCTATCTATACCGGGATTCAATGTACAATTAAAATCCCCTGCTATTATATGTTGCCCTGTAAGTGATGATAAGATAAGAAATAAATTAGCAAAGAACTTTTGATCATCTATATTGGGACCATATAAGTTTACCAAATTTATATTTTCTAATAACAAAGATCCTTGAATGATTAAATATCTTCCAAATTTGTCTCCAATTACATTTTTCACTTGAAATGGGACTGATTTATGTATGAGAGTCATAACTCCCTGGCTCGGGATGAGAATGATGAGGTGAAAACACTTCCTTGCCATCTACTCCTAATTCTTTTTACATCCTCCTCTATTAAATGAGTTTCTTGTAAAAACACAATTTTTGAACCCATATCTTTTATTTTATTCATAACTTGTTTAAGTTTTTTTAATTTTTGTAGACCTCTGCAATTCCATGAAGTTAAATTAAGATTAACGCTTTGGTTTATGATCAATAGGGAGTTTGGGATTACCTTGCAGTATAAAGATGCTCATACAGAGAAGCAAAAACATGAGTGGTTGAACATTCATCCTACAAACTACACACATACAAATTCCCCCTTCCCACATTTGTGGTAATCCCCCCAAAATCAAAAAAAAAATTCCGTCTCCCGATATAGCCATCGACCGTTCCACACCCACGAGGACCAGCCAAAGCCACTCCTTCTTCATCCTCCCAGTCACCCTAACTCTGCTACTTTTAATGACATAACATTAACTCTCTTCTGTAGTTTTCCAACTTAACTCCAAAATTTTTAGCAATTTTGTACATCATAGTTTTGTTGTTGTTTTTTTTTAATATATAATACAATTTATATTTTGTAAACTTGCTATTTGCTTCAGATCAGTCAGATGCCTGTGCAAATGCTTAAATATTCTACCTTATATTTTGATCATGCTTAGCTCGCACCAGTCTCTTCTTGGATCTTCTTGATGAACTCCTGCGCCTCCTCTGGGGTCTTGAAGATGTGGGTTCTGTCCCCATACGTGGTCAACAGTCTCGCAGGATAAATTACACCATGACGAATCCCAAGGTTGCGCAGCTCTTTACGTACGGGATCAAACTGCTTCCTCAATTGTTGGATTCCTGTGGCCAAATCTGGGTAGAACCGCACCTGCTGGTCCTGGTGTTTAATTTGGCCTTTAGCTCGCGCAGCGTTGAAGATCTTCATCCTGTCTCTGTTGCTGATAAACTTCATAATAATCGTCCTCGGTGGTCCCTTATCTCTCCGTGGAGCGATACGATATGCGCTTTCCAGAACGACTGCTGATTGCAGCTCCGCGCTGCCCAGCGCCTCCGGAATCCACTTTTCCAAAAAGGAACATGTGTCCCGACCTTCGGATTCCTCCGGTAGACCCACCAGCCTCAAGTTGTTCCGTCTCGACCGGGATTCCAAGTCCAAGACATTATTTTCCAGATTTTTATTTTTTTTTTCCAAAGTGCGCACCTTTAATTGAAGACAGGTGACGTCATCTTCAGCACTAGAGACACGAAGCTCTACCTGCGCCATTCGTTCTACACAGTCACCCAATTCTTTTCTCATTCCTTCCAACGCTGCCATAATCCCATCAAACTTAGCGGAAAAGTCCGCTCTCATTGAACTAATGGCGTTATGCACCGCACCTGTGCCGCCTCCCACATTCACCGCACCGCTGCTCGCTTCCTCCGCCATATATGGAGCTTCTTTATCTGCTGCGTCACAGACGTGAAAGTCCGTTAATTTAGACTGTTTCGGCGGCTCGCTTTTTCCTCTACCTGGTTTTCCAGCCTTAGGCTTCACCGACATATCCTCGTCCAAACGCTGGGATAGGTTCTGTCCCAAATGAGAGAGTTATTTGCCGTTTTTTCGTCTCCAGGAGCAGAGCAGAGCGAGACGTGTCCCTCTCACGTGGCCGCCATAACCGGAAGTCCCAACACGCATCTTGTTGAGTGGAGTTTGAAAGTGAATCCCTTTCTCCTTCAGAGCTCTTTTGACAGGGATATATTCCTTTCTTCTTTTCTGTTCTTCCACTGCGTAGTCATGGTCAAAATACACTTGCTTGTTGTGAATACGTATTACCTTTTTCCATGCAGCGCGGAGTATCTCTTCCTTAACTGTGAATCGAAGAAAGCGGACTATTATTGAACGTGGTGGGACACTCGCTGGTGGCTTTGTACCCAAGGCACGATGGGCGCGCTCAATGCCGAGGTTGTAGTCTTGGCCCAGAACATCACCGAACTCTTTTTTTAATGAGACTTTCGACAAAGGAAGTCACAGATATGCCTTGCTCTGAGTCCTCGGGTACCCCATATATGCGAATATTATTCCGCCTGGCCCGACCCTCCATTTCGGATACCTTATCCTCAAGTGCCCGCTGGTTTTGTAGCAGCTGAACAAGCGTGTCTTTAACGCCAATGTCCCAACTCTCCATTTCTGCCATATTTTCTTCAACCTGTTTTATACGTTCCCCCGCATCATGCACTTGTCTAGTGGTCTCCTGGAGCTGTTGCTGTACTTCTGCTGTTAGCTCATCCATTTGTTTCTTCATGTCCTCATGAATTACTGAGCGAAAATCTTGTAAATCTAATTTTAATTCAGCTTGAAGAGTTGCCATTCCAGCTGCCATGGCCTCGCTCACGGCAACTTGAATCAAGTCCAGGCTAGCCATGCGGTTGCCATGTTGGTCCGATGCTAGATCCGTTTCATTAGCCGAGACTTCTTTTGCCATTTCATTACCAGGGTTGTTTCGTAGCCCGTATCCACCTTTCTTGGATTTGTCCCCGCTAATTATGACAACAGAATATTGCCGTTTTTCCCAGATTTAGATCTCGAGTCCAGGGGAAAATCAGAGCTCAGTTTTTATGCGTCCATGCTGTTGCGCGTCACCGGAAGCCTCCCCTAATTTCACATTTTTCTCATACAGTTTTCTTCGAAATTTGTGACCTTTTTCTAATAAAGGTACTTCATTCTTTTACTGTAAATGTATAACTTTTTGTGCAATAAATTTGCAGGTTCGCACATGTGCAACTTTTTTCATAAATTTGCAACTTATTTCTTATACATTTGCAACCTTTTTTTCAAAAATTAACATTTTTTTCCTCTTAAAGATGTACTCCAGTGGATATAAATCCCCTATAAAACAATTCTACATAGTCTAAAATGGTATCATTTGCCCTTTTTTCCCCCAAAATTCTTTCATTGTCTTACAGTTTTGTGTCAAAATCTTTTCACTTTTTCTTCTCCTTTAAATGCCAGGATCTGTCCATCCACATCCCACAAGGCTAATAGTAGCTAACGCTGCAGTAAACAGAATAAAACCTGTGATAAAAAGACTTCCGGTTGAAGGACATGCCCAGTTGTATGCGTGGTGGCTCAGAACAATGACTGAAACTGCACCGGTCCTTAAAAGCAGTTTAATGGTAAAACCCATCTTAATTTGCGTCAAGTTTTCAAAGCAGCAGGCCAAAATGCTAACTGGGCCTGGAGGCTAACTTTCGGTAGGCCAGAGAGTCCTGATTGGCTCAACACTACAGACCCGTTACAGTTACGGCACCAAAAATGTTCCATCCAAATTTGCCTTTTTTCAGGGGACGGGGCTTAAGTGAAACTTTAAAGCCAAAAAAAAAAAAAAAAGGTACATGAGACATTCGAGTAATTTTGCTCATGATATGTTTTGTAACTCATAAAAAACATGTTACAGATATGTTAATGAGAAAAAAAAACTTGATTTTTGGTGGAATGTCACTTTAAAAAAATAGATTTTTAATAGAAATGTTGGCTGACTCAAAAGTATGTCCATGTATGCACTCAGTACTTGGTCAGGGCTCCTTTTGCATGAATTACTACATCATTGCAGCGTGGCATGAAGGTTATCAGCATGTGGGACTGCTGAAGTGTTATGGAATGCCAAAGTTGATTTGATAGCAGCCTTCAGCGCATCTGCGTTGTTGGGTCTGGTGTCTGTCATCTTCCGCTTCACAGTACTCCGTAGATTCTCTGTGGGGTTTAGGTCAGAGGAGTTTGCTGGCCAATCAAGCACAATGATTCTTCTTCTTCTTCTTCTTCTTCTTCTTCTTCTTCTTCTTCTTCTTCTTCTTCTTCTTCTTCTTCTTCTTCTTCTTCTTCTTCTTCTTCTTCTTCTTCTTCTTCTTCTTCTTCTTCTTCTTCTTCTTCTTCTTCTTCTTCTTCTTCTTCTTCTTCTTCTTCTTCTTCTTCTTCTCCTTCTCCTCCTCCTCCTCCTCCTCCTCCTCCTCCTCCTCCGGCTGTTCCCTTTAGAGGTCACCACAGTGGATCATCTGTCTCCATCTCACCCTATCCGTTGCATCTTCCTCTGAAACACCGATCCTCTCCATGTCCTCCTTCACTACATCCATAAATTTTCTCTGTGGTCTTCCTCTTTTCCTCCTGCCTGCCAACTCCGTCTTCAACATCCTTTGTCCAATATAGCCACTCCTCCTGTGCACATGTCCAAACCATCACAGCCTTGCCTCTCTTACTTTGTCTCCAAACCGCTCAACATGAGCTGTCCCTCTGATATACTCATTTCTAATCTTGTCCCTCTTAGTCACTCCCAGTGAAAATCTTAGCATCTTCAACTCTGCCACCTCCAGCTCCATTTCCTGTCTTTTTGTTAACACGAAACCATACAAACCATACATCATCACAGGTCTCACAACCATCTTGTAAATCTTCCCTTTCACTCTTGCTGCTACCTTTCTGTCACAAATCACCCCTGACACTCATCTCCACCCACTCTACCCTGCCTGCACTCTCTTCTTCACCTCTCTTGTGCATTTTCCATTGCTTTGGATGGCTGATCCCAGGTATTTCAACTCATCTACTTTCACTACCGTGACTCCTTCCATCTTCACTGTTACACCTGCTTCCCTCTCATTCATACCGATGTATTCTGTCTTGCTTATACTGACTTTCATTGCTCTTCTCTCCAGAGCATACCTCCATCTCTCCGGGGTCTCTTCCACCTGCTCTTGCTGGTGGAAGAGACCCTGGATGCTTGGATGGTGCGTCTCATATATCTAACAATCTGGCATCATTTTTATCCAAATTTCCGAAACATTGACAACTCAGAGTTGGGTCCAGGAAGCAGTCGCAGTCTTACATGCCTCTCTGCAGCTCCTCTTCATCCGCCACCCCTCAACTTAGCCCCTGTCTTCCCCATCAGAGAATCATTGTCTGCTCCCTCCAAAGTAAATAAAAATGTAATGTATAAGCATCCCAAAGTGATTAAACAAAAAGTTGGTAAAACTCAAATTAAACATGAAGCCTCTAAATTGAATGATTTGGCCTCTGTTCCTCCTCATAATTTAAAAAATTAAATGTGGTTTGTTAAGTAGGTCTCTAACTCCCAAGTCTCTGCTAGTCCATGATCTGTTAATTGACCATCAGATTGAAGAGGCAAGAGGATTATGTTGGTTTAAATGAATCAACTCCCGCTGGTTATTTAAACTGTCAAAATCACAGAAGTTCTGGTCGTGGAGGAGTAGTAGCAGCAATTTACCATTCCAAATTACTAGTTAATGTAAAGCAAAAAACACGTTATAATTCCTTTGAGGGCTCTGGTCCTCAGTATTGGGCATTTTAGCAATTTTAGGCTAAACCCAATTTTATTTGCCATAGTTTATCACCCTTGGCAGGGGGATCCTGGGTTTGATCCCAGCCCCTGACCAACAGTGGTCTGTGTGGCGTTTGCATGTTCTCCCTGTGTCTGCGTGGGTTTACTCCGGGACTTCTCCAGTTTCCTGTCACATGCCAAAAACATGCAAGTTAGGTTAATTGGCATCAAACTGGGGATTCTAAATTATCCTTAGGTATGAATGTGAGAGTGAATGGTTGTCTGTCTCTCTGTGTTGGCCCTGCGATGGACTGGCAATCTGTCCAGGGTGTATCGTGCCTCTCACCCAAAGATGCTGGGATAGGCTCCAGCCCCCCCTCGACCCGAAAAGGATTAAGCGGAAGAAGATGAATAGTTTATCGTCCCCCATCAACCTACTCAGAGTTTTTATCTAAATTTGCCAAATTCTTAGCTGATTTAGTGCTGAAATCAGATGTAGAAATCAGATTACTTGTAGATGTAGATAGTGATTGCCTTAATTTGGCATTTAATTCAATTTTAGACTCGATGGGGTTTTTTCAGAAAGTAGGAAATTCTACCCATTATCTCCACCGTACATTGGACCTTGTTCTGACATATAGCATAGAAATAGAAAAGCTGGTAGTGTCTCCTCATAACCCTGTACTGTCAGACCATTGTCTGTTAACCTTTGATTTTACTATTTCTGACTATTTTGCTCCTAAGGAAAAAAATTACTACAGCAGATGCCTCTCAGATGATGTTACCAAATTTGTGCAGATTGTTTCCTCTATGCCATGTGTCAACACAACGGAAATAAGCTATAGACAGCTTGCTCCTTCTGTAATTGATAGCATGGTGGATAGTGTTACAGCTTCTCTGCATCAGACTGTAGACATGGTAGCCCCCTTAAAAAAGAAAAAGTCTAATCAGAGATTTCTAACTCCTTGGTTCAACACAGAAACTCATAGCTTAAAACAGAAGACTTGTCAATTAGAAAGAAAATGGTGCTCCACTAATTTAGATGAAATCTATTTAGCTTGGAGAAATCATCTTTTAATTTATAAAAAATCTCTTAGAAAAGCTAGAACGAGTTATTACTCTGCATTAATAGAAGAAAACAAGAATAATCCCAGGTTTCTTTTCAGTACTGTAGCCAGGTTGACAAAGAGTCAGGACTCTGTCAATCCTAGCATTCCCTTAGAGCTTACTAGTCAGGACTTTATGAACTTTTTCAATAATAAAATTTCATCCATCAGAGAAAAAATCAGGCAGATTCTTCCCACCGTTAACTTAAATACAGTAACTACTACAGCTCCTTCAATTGACATCTGTTTGGATCAGTTTACTCCAATTGACCTTTTAGAGTTAGACAAAATAGTTTCCTCATCCAAGCCTTCAACTTGTCTTTTAGACCCTATTCCTACCAGGTTATTTAAAGAAGTCTTCCCATTTATTGGTAGCTTTATTCTTCAAATAATCAATTCTTCATTAACTTTAGGCCATGTAACGCAGGCTTTTAAAACTGCTGTAATTAAACCCTTACTCAAAAAGCCAACGCTGGATCCAGGAGTTTTAGCTAGCTATAGACCAAGCTCTAATCTCCCTTTCATTTCAAAAATCTTAAGAGTTGTTGCTACGCAATTATTTGACCACTTGCAGGGAAATGGTTTATTTGAAGAGTTTCAATCTGGGTTTAGAATCCATCATAATACTGAAACAGCCTTAGTGAAAGTCACTAATGACCTCCTGATCGCATCAGATAATGGACTTGTTTCTGTACTTGTCCTTTTAGACCTTAGTGCAGCTTTTGACACTATCGATCATAATATTCTACTTGATAGATTAGAACACTATGCTGGACTTAATGGAACTTTGTTGCAGTGGTTTAGATTTTATTTATCTTATCGGTTCCAGTTTGTCCATGTCAATAATGAGTTTTCTTTCAATTCAAAGCTCAGTCATGGAGTTCCACAGGGATCTGTGCTAGGCCCTACTCTTTTTAGTTTATATATGCTTCCGTTAGGCAACATTATTAGGAAGCACTGTATACATTTTCATTGTTATGCAGATGACACACAATTATACCTGTCAATGAAGCCAGGTGATAGTAATCAATTAGCCAAGTTAGAGGCCTGTCTTAAGGAAATCAAAGCTTGGATGACTTGTAATTTCATTCATTCATCTTCTTCCGCTTAATCCTTTTCGGGTCGCGGGGGGGCTGGAGCCTATCCCAGCATCTTTGGGCGAGAGGCAGGTTACACCCTGGACAGATCGCCAGTCCATCGCAGGTCCAACACAGAGAGACAGACAACCATTCACTCTCACAGTCATACCTAAGGACAATTCAGAATCCCCAGTTTGATGCCAATTAACCTAACTTGCATGTTTTTTTTGGCATGTGGGAGGAAAGCGGAGAAATCCCGGAGTAAACCCACGCAGACACGGGAGAGCATGCAAACTCCACACAGATCACTGTTGGTCGGGAGCTGGGATCGAACCCAGGATCCCCCGGCCAAGGGTGAGTTGCTGTGCTGCCGCAGTGCTAACCACTCCGGCACCACGCTGCCGACTTGACTTGTAATTTCCTGCTATCAAATTCAGATAAGACTGAAGTCATTCTTGTTGGTCCAAAAAACCTTAGAAATACCTTTCCAAATCAAACTTTTAGTTTGGATGCAGTTACTCTTTCTCTTAATAGCTCTGTGAGGAACCTTGGAGTTATTTTTGATCAAGATCTGTTTTTCAATTCACATATTAAATTTGTTTCTAAGACTGCCTTCTATCATTTGTATAATATTGCCAAGATTAGGAGCATCTTGTCTCAGAGTGATGCTGAGAAACTGATCCATGCTTTTGTTAGCTCTAGATTAGATTATTGTATCTCTTTATTATCAGGTTGTCCTAAAACATCTCTAAAAAGTCTTCATTTGATCCAAAATGCTGCAGCAAGAGTTTTAACAGGCACTAGAGAGCTCACATCTCTCTGGTTCTGGCCTCCCTTCATTGGCTTCCCATAGAGTTTAGAATTAAGTTTAAAATCCTTCTTCTCACATTTAAAGCTCTAAACAATCGGGCCCCTTTTTATTTAAAAGCTCTGGTATTACCCTGTTATCCTAACAGAGCACTACGCTCCCAAAATGCAGGATTACTTGTAATACCTAGAATCTCCAAAAGTACAATGGGGGGCAGAGCCTTGAGTTTTCAAGCTCCTTTCTTGTGGAACCAGCTGCCAATCTGGATTTGGGAGTCAGACTCAATCTCTGTTTTTAAGAATAGGGTTAAAACCTTCCTTTTTGATATAGCCTACAATTAGGGAGGGATCATGTGTTTCTGAACCCTCCCTTAGTTATGCTATTAGGTTTAGACAGCCGGGGGACCTCCAATAATTGCACTGGGCTTCACTCCTTTCTTCACTCCCAATGAAATATTTTTTTTTTTGCTGGTCATTAACATCTGTTTGTTCTCTCCCATAGATTGAGTCCCCATCGTGCTGTTTGCTCTCTACATGTCTGTTCTTTTCATCTTCTCTATCCCCTCACCCCCCAGCCAGTCGCAGCAGATGACTGTCCCTCCCTGAGCCTGGTTCTGCTGGAGGTTTCTTCCTGTTAAAAGGGAGTTTTTCCTCTCCACCGTTGCCAAGCGCTTGCTCATAGGGGATCGCCTGATTGCTGGGGTCTTTCTGCAGTTGTGGGGGTTTCCCCAACAGTTGAAAGTGCTATGAGATGACTGTTGTTGTGAAATGGTGCTATATAAATAAAGTTGAATTGAATTGCTCCCTACTCTCACTGCCAATCAGTGTTGTCTGCAAACATCATGGTCCACAGAGACTCCTTCCTGACCTCGTCTGTCAGCCTGTCCATCACCATGGCAAACAAGAAGGTGCTCAGAGTCAATCCCTGATGTAATCCCACCCCACCTTGAATCCATCTGTCAGCCCTGCAGGGCACTTCACCACCGTCTCGCTGTCCTCATACATGTCCTGCACCACCCTCACATACTTCTCTGTCACTCCTTACTTTCTCATACAGTACCACACTTCCTCTCTTGGCACCCTATCATATGTTTTTTCTAGATCCACAAAGACACACTGCAACTCCTTCTGACCTTCTCTATACTTCTCCATCAGCACTCTTGGAGCAAACATTGCATCTGTAGTCCTCTTTCTTGACAAGAAACCATACTGCTGTTCACTGATTGTCACCTCTCCTCTTAACCTAGCTTCAACAACTCTTTCCCATATCTTCATAGTGTGGGTGATCAACTTTATGCCTCTGTAGTTACTACAGCTCTGAGCATCACCTTTGTTCTTGAAAATTGGTACCAAAACACTTCTTCTCCACTCCTCGGGCATCCTCTCACTCTCCAAGATTGTGTTAAACAATCTGGTTAAAAAGTCCGCTACCATCTCTCCTAAACATCTTGAAACTCCACAGGTACAGTGGTGTGAGTGTTTGCCCCCTCCTGACTTCTCATTTTTTGTATGTTTGTCACACTTAAATATTTCAGATCATCAAACAAGTTTAAATATTAGACAAAGATAACGCAAGCAAACACAAAATGCAGTTTTTAAATGAAGGTGTTTATTATTAAGGGTAAAAAAAAATCCAAACCTACATGTCCCTGTGTGAAAAAGTGACACCCCCCCCCCCCACATGTTAAAATATAAATTAACTGGGGTTTATCACATCTTTGGAAAGCTAAGTTCAATTTGTCTAGCCACGCCCAGGCCTGATTACTGCCACACCTCTTCTCAATCAAGAAATCACTTAAATAGGACCTGCCTGACAAAGTGAAGTAGACCAAAAGATCTTCAAAAGCTCGGCATCATGCTGCTATCCAATGAAATCAGGAATAAATGAGAAACAAAGTAACTGAGCTCGATCAGTCTGGAAAAGGTTATAAAGCCATTTCTAAAGCTTTGGGACTCCAGCAAACCACAGTGAGAGCCATTATCTACAAATGGTGAAAACGTGGAACAGTGGTGAACCTTCCCAGGAGTGGCTGGCCGACCAAAATTACCCCAAGAGCGCAGCGACGACTCATCCAAGAGGTCACAAGACCCTACAACAACATGCACAGAACTGCAGGCCTTGCCTCAGTTAAGGTCAGTGTTCATGACTCCACCATAAGAAAGAGACTGGGCAAAAATGGCCTGCATGGCAGAGTTCCAAGACTAAAACCACTGCTGAGCAAAAAGAACATAAAGGCTCATCTCAGTTTTGCCAGAAAACATCTTGATGAGCCCCAAGACTTTTGGGAAAATACTCTGTGGAGTGACGAGACAAAAGTTGAACTTTTTGGAAGGTGTGTGTCCCATTATATCAGGCGTAAAAGTAACACAGCGTTTCAGAAAAGGAACATCATACCAGCAGTAAAATATGGTGGTGGTAGTGTGATGGTCTGGGGCTGTTTTGCTGCTTCAGGACCTGGAAGACTTGCTGTGGTAAATGGAACCATGAATTCTGCTGTCTACCAAAAAATCCTGAAGGAGAATGTCCAGCCATCTGTTTGTGACCTCAAGCTGAAGCGCACTTGTGTTCTGTAGCAAGACAATGATCCAAAACACACCAGCAAGTCCACCTCTGAATGGCTAAAGAAAAACAAAATGAAGACTTTGGAGTGTCCTAGTCAAAATATTGACCTGAATCCAACTGAGATGCTGTGGCATGACCTTATAAAGGCAGGTCATGCTCGAAAACCCTCCAGTGTGACTGAATTACAACAATTCTGCAAAGATGAGTGGGCCGAAATTCCTCCACAGCGCTTTAAAAGACTCATTACCAGTCATCGCAAATTCTTGATTGCAATTGGTGCTGCTAAGGGTGGTCCAACCAGTCATTACGTTTAGGGGGCAATCACTTTTTCACACACGGTCACGCAGGTTTGGATTTTTTTTTGCCATTAATAATAAACACCTTCACTTAAAAACTGCATTTTGTGTTTACTTGTCTTATCTTTGTCTAATATTTAAATTCGTTTGATGATCTGAAACATTTAAGTGTGACAAACATACAAAAAAATGAGAAATCAGGAAGGAACACTTTTTCACACCACTGTATGTTATCTGGACCAAGCGCCTTTCCATTCCTCATCCTCTTCAAAGCTGCCCTCACTTGCGCTTTGCTAATCCTCAGGACTTCCTTGTTCACTATTTTTCCTTCATCCATCCTCCTCTCGCTCTCATTCTCTTTATTCATCAGCTCTTCAAAGTATTCCTTTCACCTTCTCAGCACACTCTCATTATTTGTTGGTACATTATCATTTTTGTCCTTAATCAGCCTGACCTGGTATACATCCTTTCCAGTTTGATCTGTCTGTCTAGCCAGTTGATACAACTCCTTTTCTCCTTCCTTAGTGTCCAGCCTTTCATACAACTCACTATGTGCCTTATCCTTGGCCTTTGCTACCTCTCTATTTGTCATGCGCTTAGATTCGTCTTCTTCTTCTTCTTTTAGATTTGATTGGCAGTTGGCAACCAGCTTACAAGTGCATTACCTCCACATAATTCATTTTATATCACTCTTCTTCTAGATCAGATATCCAACATCACTCTCTATATAATTCAAGAAATCTCTCTGCGCATAGATTCCAAATACTCCTGTCTACTTTCTTCATCTCCCTGACTATCCCACTTTTTCTTTGCTAACCCCTTCCTCTGAATACTCTCCTGTCCCTCCTCATTCCACCACCAAGTGTCCTTGTCTTCCTTCCTCTGTCCACTGGATACACCACATACCCTTCTACCCATTTCCCCTCAATACTTTTACTGTACTTTCCCAGTCATCTGGTAATTCTTCCCTACCACCCAGAACTTATATCAGCTCCTTCCTGAACCCTGTGTGACCTTCTTCCATCTGTAACTTCCCCCACTTAATCTTTGGCTCTGCCAGGTATTGGTACTTTTGGCAGCCAATCAGATGCCAAGTCCTGTCATGTGGAAATCAAGGTCCCAGAGTCTGGAGGAAGAGTGGAGAGGCATAGAATCCAACTTGCTTGAGGTCCAGTGTGACATTTCCACAGTCAGTGATGATTTCAGGAGCCATGCCATCTGCTGGTGTTGGTCCACTGTGTTTTATCAAGTCCAAAGTTAGCACAGCCATGAACCAGGAAATTTTAGAGCACTTGATGCTTCTCTCTGCTGACAAGCTTTATGGAGATGCTGATTTCATTTTCCAGCAGGACTTGGCACCTGCCGATGCTGCCAGAAGTACCAGTGCCTGGTGTAATAGCCATGGTATTACTGTGCTTGATTGGCCAGCAGACTCTACTGACCTAAACCCCATAGAGAATCTATGGAGTATTGTCAAGAGGAAGATGAAAGGCACCAGACCTAACAACGCAGACAAGCTGAAGGTCGTTATCAAAGCAACCTGGGCTTCCATAACACCTCAGCAGTGCCGCAGCCTGATCATCTTCATGCCACCCTGCATTGATGTAGTAATTCATTCAAAAAAAAGCCCCAACCAAGTATTGACTGTGTACGTAGACATACTTTTGAGTCAGCCAACATTTCTATTAAAAATCAGTTTTTTAGAATTGATCTTAAGTAATATTCTATTTTTTTAAGAAACTGAATTTTGGGTTTTCATTCAGTGTAAAGCTGGATTCATGCTGCATTTCCCCTTTGGTCCACGTTTGTCCGCGTCCGCTTTAGACGAGCCTGGGGCCCACGCGGCGCTGTACATGCTCACTTTTTTCGTCTATCCAGGCCAAGTGGTTGACGCGTGCGCACAACCATCATTTGTAGTTTCACCCCTGTCCTATAGGTAGTGCCAGTCCAGGTTTTTCACCAACTACAGCGAAGAAACACGAGAGCAACGCACATCAACAACAATGGCGTTGTTTAACCGTCACCAAGAGCAAAAGGATCTGCTGTTACTGTATCAGGTGGCAGAATTACCCAAAAAAAGAAGGCATGGTGTGCGACCACTGAACGAGAACCGGGCCACGAACGGGGAATTCACTTCATCTTCATCTTCTTCGTCTACTGTGACTTTGTATGCTGTGTCAATAGCACCACCTCGTGAATGGAACATTGTCTTGCGCATGCGCTGTCAATGTGGTCAGGTCGTGGGCAGGCCACGCAGTCATAAAATTTGGGTGGCACACAGTTGTCTGCAGAAGAGCTCTGTGGACTGGAGATGATGACATAAATTTCGTTACACAAGCCTTCTGGTTGTGCGGATGTGGACAGTGGAGGTGCATCATGAATGCAGCTTTAGTCATAATCATCAAAATTAAAAGAAGTAAACACTTCAGATATGTCACTCTGTATGTAATGAATCTACAGCGGGGAAATAAGTATTGAACATGTCAATATTTTTCTCATTCAACATATTTCTGATGGAGCCACTGACCTGAGATTTTCACCAGATATCAGTAACAATCCAAGTAATCCATACATACAAAGAAATCAAGGCACCTGTTTTCACAAAACAAGTTATATTTAATAAAGTGGAATGATACAGGGAATAAGTATTGAGCACACTTGGTGAAATTCATTTAATATTTAGTAGAAAAGGCTTTGTTTGTAATAACAGCTTCCAGGCACCTTCTGTATGAAGAATCTAGGCGTATACATTGCTCAGGAGGGATTTTAGCCCATTCTTCCACACAAACTGTTTTCAAATCTTGGCAGTTCCGTGGGTGTCTTCTATGGACTCTGATCTTCAGTTCATTCCATAGATTTTCAGTTGGATTCGGGTCAGGTGACTGACTGGACCATTCTAGCAGCTTTATTTTCCTACTCTGGAGCCTGTTGAGCGTTTCCTTGGCTGTATGTTTGGGATAATTCTCTTGCTGAAATGCCACCCTCGTTTCATCTTCAGCATCTTGGCAGATGGCAACCAGTTCTCATCAAGGATGTCTGTACATTTGTCCATTCATCGTTCTTTCAATTATATGAAGTGTGCCTGTACCATGTGCTGAAAAACTCCCCCCACACCATGATGGGATGTGCAGTGCCATTTTTCCTCCAAACATGCTGTGTGTTGTGGGATCCAAAAAGTTCAATTTTGGTGTCATCTAACCAGACTGTATTCTCCCAGTATTTTCCTGCCTTGCCCAAATGTTATGCAGCAAACTTTAAATGAGCTTCAACATGCTTTTTCTTCAGCAATGGAGTCAATTTACTGGACCTGGTGTACACAACTCACAAGAAAGCATACAGAGCCTCCCCCTTCCCCACCTGGGTCTCTCTGATCACATCACCATCTTGTTAAGTCTGGTATACAAACCCAGAGTGAAAACAATCAGATCAACAAAAAAGCAGGTATGTGTGTGGCCAGAGGGGGCCTCTGATGCTCTGAAAGACTGCTTCAGCACTACAGACTGGGACACTTTCAATCATGCAGCCACTCCCAATGGACACACAAACCTAGAGAGTACACTGAGGTTGTTGTAGCATACATAGCTAAATGCATTGAGATGTCACTTACTGCAAAACCATCACTGTTCATGCAAACCAAAAGCCATGGATGACAGCAGAGGTCCACAGGCTCCTGAGGACTCAGGATGCAGCCTTCAGGGCCAGTGACACTGCAGGACTAACAATAGCTAGGGCCAACCTGTCCCGTGGCATCAAGGAGGCAAAATGACAGTACAGCAAGAAAATATCCACTTCAGGAACACCAGAGATGCACATTCCCTCTGGCGTGGCATACAGACCCTCACCAACTACAAACCTCCACCTCAGACCTGTGCGAGTGACATCACACTGCTTAACAACCTAAATGACTTCTTTGGCTGTTTTGAAGCACAAAACAGCACATCAGCAAAGAACTCTCTCATCAGCAAAGAACTCCACCTCCAGACGAGCAGGCCATAAGTCTGGATCCGGCTAGCATGAAGAGGACCCTCTCCAAGATCAACCCACACAAGGCAGCTGGACCAGACAACATACCGGGTCGCATTCTGAATGACTGTGCAGTGGAGCTCAAGAATGTCCTGGCCGACATCTTCAGCATCTCCCTGAGTCAAGCTGTTGTCCCCACATGTTTCAAAACTCCCACCATAATACCAGTCCCCAAAAACCCGTCCCATCCAGCTACAACAATTACCAGCCCGTAGCACTGACCCCCATCATAATGAAGTGCTTCGAGCAGCTGGTCATGCAGAACATCAAGTTCATCCTCCCTCCCTCGCACGACCCATCTCAGTTTGCATACAGGTCAAACAGATCTACAGAAGATGCCATCGCTGCTGCTCTCCATCCAACCCTCACCCACCTGGACTCAAAGAACTCCTATATGCGAATGCTGTTCTTGGACTTCAGTTCAGCATTCAACACAATCATCCCCCAACACCTAATACAAAAACTCAGACACTTGGGTCTTAAAACCTCTCCCTGTAACTGGGTGCTGGACTTTCTCACAGGGAGGCCACAAAATGTGCGGGTTGGCAGCAATACCTCCAAGACCATCACACTGAGCACAGGGGCCCCACAAGGGTACGTGCTCATCCTGCTGCTCTTCACCCTGCTGACCCATGACTGTGTACCAGACTACAGCACCAACCACATCATCAAGTTTGCGAACAACACAACAGTGGTCGGCCTCATCATCGACAATGAGGAGACCAACTACAGAAATGAGGTGAGCCAACTGGTCCAGTGGTATAAAGACAATAATTTCTTCCTGAACGTGGGAAAAACTGAGGAGATTCCTGGGAGTGCACATCTTTGAGGACCTCTCCTGGTCCAACAACACCACATCACTAGCTAAGAAAGCTCAAACTCGCCTCCATTTCCTCTGCAAACTGAGGAGAGCACAACTCCCACCGCACATCATGTGCTCACTCTACCGGGGCACCATAGAGAGCATCACATCAGCTGGATCACGGTGTGGAATGGAAGCTGCACCGCTTCCTGCCGGAAGATACAACGCACAGTGAAAGCAGACAGCAAGGTCATCGGTGCCCCTCTGCCCCCATCTCGGACATCTACCTCAACTGCCTTACCCACAGAGCCATCAAAATTGCAGGCGACACTTCCCACCCCTCACACTCCCTCTTCAGTCCCCTGCCCTCGGGCAAAAGGTACTGGAGCCTCTGGGCCTGCTCCACAAGACTGCTAAACAGCTTTGTTCATCCAGCCATCAGGACCCTGAACTCTGTCCACTTCCTCCCTCCCCCCGGTCCGTAATGCACTCACCCGCACAATAACTACCTCAGTTGTTGGCACAGTAAGACTGGCACGCCGACAGTAATACATCTACTGCTGTATGTTTCTGCACTTTACTGCAACCATTTGTACAAATGCCATATCTGCTGCTGTCTGTTTTGCAATACTGTTCATGTGCAGTCCTATCTGTCACTATCTG
Source organism: Pholidichthys leucotaenia (assembly GCA_020510985.1). Taxonomy (NCBI): domain Eukaryota; kingdom Metazoa; phylum Chordata; class Actinopteri; order Cichliformes; family Pholidichthyidae; genus Pholidichthys; species Pholidichthys leucotaenia. The sequence goes on from CM035838.1 coordinate 291,221,581, forward strand.
CACCTACACTACCGCATCGAACTTGCAACTGCAAGTATTACTGCTCTCCTTTTTCTGTATATAGGATTGCTGGGTTTTATTGTTTATCTTTACTTGCACTGTGGAATGTCTGGGTCTATCTTTTGTTGCTGTTTGCACTACGAGTAGCATTTCTGTACATAGACTGCTGTTGTTGTTTTTCCAGCCTTATCCCTTTTCAAGAGATTCATAGGCTTCATTATCATGTGCACAGTTAAGAAATGTTACATTTCCTGAGCATTGAAATTCTTACTTTGCTCTCCGAATGAATGCCAAGGTAAAAGGTACAGAAACAACCATTCTAATATGGTCATGACACACTAACACAGTAACTCAATCCTAATACTAATGGATGCTAATAACACACACACCAACACACAGTTAGGCAGTTAGGACTCCTTAAACCCACCTTGATACTAAATATAAATCTAATGAGTACTAATAACACACACTAGGCAGTTTGGGCAGTTAAAGCAGTCAGACAAGAGGAATGAAATTGAAAATTCACTGGATGACTAAAGTGATTGTGGTATATTGATATCAGAGATGATGTGAACCTGAGATGACACGAACCTATGTACAGTGTGCAAATGAGCGTTGTGCAACCTGATGTGAATCTGAGATGGTATAGACTTATGTACAGTGTGCAAATGTTTGTTTTTTATATTGCACACACCACTGAAGAGAGAGAAAAACACCATTTCTATTCTCCTGTATGTATAGTAGTATTGACAAATAAAATCTTGAATCTTGCGAGGTGAGTGCACATAGAGCCCATGTCGGTTGAGTGCTGAGTGTTGAGTTACCTTATTGTTTTCTTTGAAACATTAGTGCCTGCTAACGCCAGGTCTTTCTGGATCTCTACACGAGTGGTCTCTGGCTCTTGGATAACTCTTCTGATAATTCTTTTGACTCCTCTGTCAGAAATCTTGCGATTAGCTGCTGGTCATAGCCAGTTTATGGTAAAATGATGTTCTTTTCACTTCTGAATGATAGCTCCAACAGTGCTCACTGGAACATTCAGCAGTTTAGAAATGCACCTGTAACCAATGCCATCATTATCTTTTGCAACAGTAAGGTTGTGAAGGTCTAGAGAGAGCTGTTTGATTCTACCAGTCATGAGTTCTTTGTGGCGTGACAATCTTGATATTCACAGACCTTTTTAAAGACTATCAGTCAGGACTTAACCAGCTGAAATTAATTTGCACTGATGGATTTCTGATGGTGCAGAAGTCCTATTTTCAATCAGTAGCATTGACAATGTGCTTTTATTTTATTTTTTTCCATTGTGATGGATTTCAGCTGGTTTTTTGGTTTTCTGTGCATTTTTGCACCTCTGTCTTCATGTGTTCAATACTTATTCCCTGTGTGATTCCTCTTTATTAAATATAACTTCTTTTGTGAACACAGTTGCCTTGATTTCTTTGTTTGTGTGGATTACTTAGGTTGTTACTGATATCTGGTGAAAATCTCAGGTCAATGGCTCCATCAGAAATATGTTGAATGAGAAAAATGTTGACATGTTCAATACTTATTTTCCCCGTTGTATATGAGTTTCACTTTTTGAACTGAATTGCTGAAATAAATTAACTTTTTGATGATACTCTAATTTATTGAGATGCACCTGTAAGAGTAAAATGCATCCTACTCGGCAGAGAACAATTTTGTGAAAAAGTTAGTTTAGTACCTGTACTTATATAAAAGTAACTTGTTACTACCCACCTCTGATTATTGTTAATTAAAGCCAAGGTATGCATTGTTGCTCAATAACAGTTTTATGTACTCCTATCTGTTCCCTTGGATCCCTAGGTCTTAATACATTTAGATGACGTAAAAAAGGATTTTAAAAAAATCATGATCTGGGAAGTAGAGGAATCTGCAAATTGTCTGACCAGTCACTAAGCTTGGTGCAAACTTAGAGATTGTTTGGCCTACCCATCAGTCAGCAGATGTGCGGGGGTATCAACGTGCACAAGTTACATCCATGCTCCACAGTGGTTGAGACCTGGAAGAGAGAACAGAGCAACGATGGCAGGTGATCGTAGGCTGTGGCCTTGTTCACAGGCAATTATGGACTTGGTGTCTTGATTATGATTTAATCCCACCTTATCATGGTGGAAGGGTTTCCGTGCTTTTATTGCCTCCCAAGGCAAATTGGTCCTGGGTGAAGGGCCAGACCAAGAGTGGTCCAGTAGATTCCCATGAAGAAGTTAACACAAGGATCTAGTGTCCCCCACCAATTTTGGGGTTTACTGGGGCTCAAGGGCAAACACTTGGCGACCAGGTTTCTGTCCGTAGGGCCCTGCTGGGCTCAGCTCGGGTGAGCCACATGTATCCACCCTCCAGTGGGTCCACCACCTACAAGAGGGATCATGGGAACCATAGGTGCTATGTGAACGAAGTTGGTGTCTGGGCTTCTCTGCTTAGACTGCTACACCCATGACCCAGACCAGATAAGTGGTAGAGGATGGATGGATGGATTATGGTTTAATGTCCTACTGGTGAATGGGAGGACTTTGACGATATCCATATGCTCCTCATGTCTCGTGTTCACATATTGTAAAGGAGTTGGAGGAAGGGGTTGTAACAGATCTTTACGGGGAGCTTGGTAGCGTCTGTGTTTTGAAAACAGACCAGTGAACAGAATGGCTTTAACTTCATTAATGTCTTTTGCCAGCTAGTTATAACTTAAGTCAAGGCCATGTCCTGACTCTGTACCAACATCTGCTCATCTTCAATACATGCTCTGCTACAAATGCTACAGACACACAGTAGTGAGAGTATATTATAAACAGTGGGGTTGGCACCACTCTGCTGGACAAACCCTCTGTCTTAAGGCATCAGACGCCTTCTCAGCCATGTGCATGCACAAGCACATGGTTTATATTGTTAAAATGGTTTCTCAGAAGACAAAAATAAATAACTAAATAATGCCAGCTCCCAGTGATAAGGTTTTTTTTTTTTCCATATGAGAATATAAGCTGAAAATCCTATTCAAAAAACATGCTTTGAAGTCCTCTGTGCTCCTCCCAAACTCTCCTGAACCACCATTCTTTGCTTCTACCATCCACCTTTTAGCACACTGTTAAATGTTAAACTGGGCATGACTTGACTCTAATAGCTATGGCTTTTCATGACTGCTACAGTCAGATGGGCTTCACCAGAAAGCAGAGAAAAAAAAGGAAGGATAGAGAAACCAAAGCCTTCTGGATGAGAATATCCTATTTTTTGTTCCACTTCCATAACAAGCATTTGTAAGGATTTGTATGCAAGGACAAACACTGTGTAGACATTTATCAGTCAGGCAGTGTTTCCGTGAACTGACTGAATGAAGCAACTCCAAAAGAAAACATTAAAGCAATGTCTATGCTGTTTGATCCTACCTCAGACTAGCTGATTGGCTAGTGTTGTGGGAATATAAATTTTCCTCAGATCATATTTAATGCACACACTGATTCAGAGTTACCAGATTTATTAGATTCACCTTTGTCATCTGATGCAATCCAAGATAATAACCCAAAAGAACATTATATCATGAAAAGCTTATGATGTCCAATAGGTTGCAAGTGCTTTGAAGTTCAGCTTTTGTTTGAGCAACCTTGAAAATGATAGTGTGTATATTATGTATGTCCAAATATACAGTATGTTTGTATTTATTAACATTATGCCCACTTAAAAGTGCTATTTCAAGCCGATAGAAGCACTTTAGACTGGCCTACTTTGGATGATGAAATTATCAAAATGGCAAGAGAGTTGCACGGTAACTGAAAATGACCTGCTTCTGTGCCATTTATTATTATTATTATTATTATTATATGTTTGCACTCAAAAACTCCATTAACTCTTTTCACTTTTTGGAAGGCCTTGCCAATTGTTTGTGCCTCACTTCCAGATGGTAATAATGGGGCAAAAAACTCAAATAAAAGCACACTGCCAATGCTATTGATTGAAAATAAGACCTGTTCACCATGCACACGAAATGCATAAAGTTGAGCAGCACATTTGGATCGCAGCTCTTCTAATTTGTCTGTGTGGCCTAGAACCCTATTTTTGGTAGCCTTCTGTACACAGCACCTAGCCTTTGTATTTAAACACAAAGAACTGGCAAAATGATGAGCATCAAATGGACCCTTTTACCTGCCAACAGGATCTAATGCAATGGCGCGGTGTCTGTCGTCCATCCGTCTGTCCATCCGTCCGTTCACATTTCTGAGGAATCACTACTTCTAGGCATTTCCCTCGATGCTTGCCAAAGTCACTCACAATGATCATCAGGTGAGTCAGCATCCAGGTTGTGCTCAAGGTCAAAGGTCAGGATACTTGGACACTAACTAACTAACTAACCTGCACTTATATAGCGCTTTTCTAGTCACAAAGACCACTCAAAGCGCTTTCATTAATGCTAACCCTCTATTCTAAGGGCCTATAGGAAACAGATATCTAGGGACAATTTAGAACAGCCAATTAACCTAACATGCATGTTTTTGGCATGTGGGAGGAAACCGGAGAAATCCCGGAGTAAACCCACGCAACACGGGGAGAACATGCAAACTCCACACAGATCACTGTTGGTCGGGGGCTGGGATCGATCCCACGATCCCCACAATCCCCCGGCCAAGGGTAAACTGTGCTGCCGCAGTGCTAACCACTGCGCCACCGTGCAGCCCCACCTGCTGCACGGTGGCGCAGTGGGACCTGCTGTCCCACCGTGGACAGCAGGTAAAGCGTGATTTAAGCCCCTTTGTGGAGCTTATGCTGGAGGTGGTGGCCTAATGGTTAGGGATGTGGACCGGTGAGTGGAGGGTTGCAGGTTCGATTCCTGGACCGGCAGGATTAGATCTGGGTGGAACAGATAACACAGCAGTGTTTGCCCCACCCTCCTTAACCCCACTGTGGTGCCCTTGAGCAAGGCTCTTAACCCCAACTGCTCCAGTGGAGCTGCTCAGTGGCCACAGGTCAGTCTGTGGTTGTACTGGGCAGCTTCCTGGTGTGAATGTAACTATGTGAATGTGAACAGGGCGTCTATGAAAAAGAGAGGTTGCCTCTCAATGGAACTACCCTGTATAAATAAAAGTTTAATAAAAAACCGCTCAATGTCTTCACAGGAGCATATTGTGCAAATGGGCCAGGGATGGGCAACTACCAGCCTCCAACCTCATTCAGTACAGTCCGCCAGTCCATTTCCAAAAATCTATTACTAAATTAAATCACCTCACATGCTGTCCTATGATGTCCTAGGATGCCTGCCTTGCAAATAGTCATCATGCTACTGCAAAACTTTGACCAACAAAACGGACACTGCAATGCCTCAAGATACATCATTGAACAAATACAGACTCACTTGTTGGTTACAACATCTGTGATTGGTGTCAATGTTGGACGCACTCTCCTCATTCTACGAATCACACTCACACCATCTGACAACATGTTGCCATTCACCTTGCTTTACAGCACGTTGGTGTTCTCTGCACAACAGATTGCTTCAGCCATGCACAATTCTACCTTGCCGCGAGCAGAGTTGCCAGATCAGGAACTCTTCATATTCTTGCTCAAGATGAAGAAACTAAGCAAAAGTGTCACCTTCTGAGCAATATTGTTTTAAAACTGGTGCTGACACAGTAAAAATGTGGAACCTTGAAGAATGGCAGTCTACACTAGAAATCTGTAAAATGCCAAGCAAAGCACTGATTTTATCCGGATGCTACGGTTTCTTGCAAATGGTCATTATGCTACTGCAAAACTTTGACCAACAAGATGGACACTGTAATGCCTCAAGATACATCATTGAACAAATACAGGCTCACCTGTTGGTTGCAACATCTGTGATTGGTGTCAATGCTGGACGCACTCTCCTCATTCCATGAATCACACTCACACCATCTGACAACATGATGCCATTCACCTTGCTTTACAGTTCGTTGGTGTTTTCTGCACAACAGATTGCTTCAGCCATGCACAATTCTACCTTGCCATGAGCAGAGTTGCCAGATCAGGCACTCTTTGTATTCTTGCTCAAGATGAAGAAACTAAGCAAAAGTGTCACTTTCTGGGCTGCCACTAGGGGGCGCATTATGGAGTAGACGTGTGAGTCACGAGATCTCAACACTTTCGCTCAGAAATACTAAATAATTTGTACAAAGTGATTAAAAGAAGCCGTATTTGACGACCACGGGACAAGAGACAACACTTTTGGTTAAAATGCCTTCAAAATCAGCCGCAAAAGCAGGGTAACCCACCATCCTGGAATTGGAGGCCAACAGAACTACAGCTGCTGCTAGCAAGGTTGCTATCGATACAAGCACATTGCAAGCCTTTCGCAACATTGTTAAAGAAGAGGTTGACAGTCTGTGAGAAGAAATCAAGCAATCCATTAATTCTATTATAACAGGCCTTGAAGAATGGAAGGAGAGAATACGTGAACACGAGGACGTGCTAAACAGCCAGGATGCTCGCATGGCAACCATGGAGACTAGATACACAGAGTTGAGCAATGAGTACGATAAACTACAGCTGAAAGTGGACGAATTGGAGAACAGAGGAAGACGATGCAACCTCCGGCTACTGGGAATACCTGAGGAATTAGAACAAGGAAACCCGACCAGATTCATCGCTGGATTGTTACACGAAGTTCTTGGTGGTCCACATGGTCTGGCGAAACCCCCAGTCCTGGACAGAGCTCATCAGGCGGCAGCTCCAACACCCAGGGAGGGAGGACGACCGCGGCCGTTCATCGTACGAGTCCACTACCACCAGGAGAAGGAGCAAATACAATGCCTCGCCAGAGAGAAGGGTCGTTTGGAGTTCCGGGGAAAGCAGATTTTTATCTTCCCGGACTTTAGCGCCGATTTGAATAGACGTCGTGCAACCTTCAACGAGGTAAAGGGGATACTCTGGGAAAGGGGAGTCAGTTACCGGCTCCTTTACCCAGCCCTGCTTCAGCTTTCCTTCAACGGAGAAACAAAGGTATTTGACTCTCCTAAAAGTGCAAAAGATTTCACCGTCTCCAGATTTGGGAAATGTGACGAGTGATCATCTAAGCGCCAGATATGTGAGCCCGCTTGTTTACACCAGATAGCCATGTAAAAGTAATACATTTTATTTGATAGGCTCCGGTAATATTTTGCACTAGTAATATATCTCTATCACGTTTGTTAATGTTCTCTACAGACTGTTAGAATAAATAATATTATTGTATGTTTGAATCCAGTTAAAGTGTTTTTTGGGCTACTTCCTGCCATAACAAATTGTCATCAGGGAAGGTGCATTAGTTTTTACCTCCTGGGCACCCAAGAAGAGTCAGGACACAGCCTCTTTTTATGTAGAAGGCAAATATGTGTCATAAAAATGTAGCGCATAATCTAATTACTTCTATTTACCAGGCCAAACCTACAGAATTATTTGGATACGAGTTTATATAAAACAGAACAGATTTTTTTTCTCTTTTGTTTGTTTTGTTTTTGTTTTTTAAGGCTAGATGTGCAAATTATTATCATTTTCCTAGTTGTGGGACTTTCGTAACTCTAAGGTGAATGGATCTCTCAGACGAAGTAGAGAAGCTTCAGGGATTTTGTGTTTGTAGTAGTAGTAGATTAGTTTATTTGACAGGGGGACAGCACCAGGGGTGAAGGGGGGAAGATGTATTAACCTGTCATTTTTTTTCTTTTTTGTTTTGTTTTTTCTTTCGGGTTTTTGGGGGTCTCAGCTGGTCTCTCTCTCTCCACGCTTGGATTATCACAGTGTTGATTAAGATGTTTCAGGTTATTTATTTATTTCTGTCTGTTTTCATTTGACAAGTAATTCTGAATACAGGGAATGATGGACAAAAGAGGACACCTTAACTGTATTTCATTGAACATCAAGGGGATAAATAACCCTGTTAAAAGGAGAAAGGTGTTAACATACCTAAAGAAACAAGGTGCTGATGTTGCATTTATTCAGGAAACCCACCTACCTCACTGACAGAGCACCTCAAGTTAAAGAGAGATTGGGTAAGCCATGTTTTCTATTCTTCATTTACGTCTCGTGCTAGGGGAGTAGCTTTATTAATAAAGAAAAATCTCAGATTTCAATTAAATTCTGCAGACAAGGATAAATCCAGAAGATTCATCCTAATTGATTGCATAATCGATGCATAATCAATCAATAATTGATTGCATAATCAATGCAAACAGAATGACACTTGTATCGTTATACAGTCCTAATAGAGACGACCTTAACTTCTTTAACAACTTAACTACGAAGCTGGCAAGAGCAGAGGGTCAGTGTATATTGGGAGGTGATTTCAGCCTTGTTTTAAACCAGTGATAAACCAGTGATAATGGAATTTCAGAAAAATCAATACTCCTCCTACGCCTTTGCCCTAATTCTCAACAAACTCATGCACAATGATCATCAAGTGGGTCTGTATCAAGGTTGTGCTCAAGGTCAAAGTCAGGATCAAAGGTCAGTACATTTGAGTGTTTAAGGTATTTTTATGAAAATTGTTCCTCCTCCTAGGTAATTGCCCTAATTCTCAACAAACTCACACAGAAAGATCCTCCAATTGGTCTGCATCCAGGTTGAGGTCAAGGTCAAAGTAATTGTCAAAGGTCAGAAGATCTGGGCATTTGTGATTTCATAAAAATCTCTACTCCTTCTAGGCAATTGCCCCGTTCGGCAAACTCATGCACAGTGATCCTAAGGTGGGTCTGCATCTAGGCTGTGTTCAAGGTCAAGGTCAGCAGTCAGAGCTGAGCACTCTTGGGGGTAATTTCATCTGACCAGAATGAGCTACTCCATCATTGACAACCTGGTTTTATGTGTCTGTACAATCGTGCGATCGATTGTACGATTGAGTGAATCAATTGATACGTGTGAAACCCATATCAGCACAGGTCTTGTCTTACTTGCACTATTTTGTCTTACAGGAGACTCTTGGATACTCTAGTATAGACTCAACACTGATCTGTAGAATGGATATTTCTAAGTTAAATGTTGTGAACCATATTTTCTCAAGGAGATCTCATCTAGACTTCTTATTATGATTGTCTGTTTTGCCTGCAAGATCTCAGTGACATCATTTCCCCTCAATCTCCAAAGCAGAGATGAAATTCACCCAGGTTTAAAATGCTACGTATGCCACATGTGATTATGCTTGTAGCAGCTTAAGGAACATCTCAGGTTTCACACTGAGCTCATCCTGCCGCTAATCTACAGGTTGCTTTCCCCAAAACACTGACTGCTTTTTTCCTATGAAACAATGAGTGGCAGCTGAGAAATTTCACTGTAAAGCGCCAGCGCTTTGACTCACCTAGCTTATGCATAATGGGCTTGCTTATAGAGCAGATGTGGAAAATGTCTCCGAGTAGCAGCAAAGTCCTGCTAATCCTGTAGTACAATCCAAGTGGTACTTAGTAGTCAGAAATTCAATTAAATGTTATTGATAATTCAAGGTAGCTTAATATAAGTGTGAGAAGATACAGACAGACTGATTAAAACACCTACAACCCCAAACAAAAGTTATGGAATCACCTCTCTTGGAGGATGTTGATTGTTTTCTTTTGTAGGAAAAAATCATCGATATGACAGAAAACTATCTTTAACAGTCAAGCTTTCTGGTTTCATGAAACATAGGCTAAAAAAACTTAATGGAATATCTGTAATTAATGGCTTTTTTTCATACAAAATAGAGAAGAATGCAGTCATGAGAAAAACAATTATGGAATCATTGTGAAATTTGCATTTCTAAAACTAATGCCTGCAGTTTAAAAATAATTACTGCAGTCTGCAGTTTCAGCTTGCAGATCTTAATGACTTGTTGTGCCGGGCTGATTGATAAGAAACATGGCCCTGACATGAGAGCTGCCAGTTGAAACTATGGAAAGAATTATAAAACTCCTTCAAGAAAGTAAGTCAACAAGAAGTTGACTTTATTTGCAATTGAACCGAGACCCCCGTTTTCAGGCAGACCAGACTTCGCTTGTTTGGTGCGCACCACAGTTCGAACGCACGTTCAGCTGGCACCAAACAAACCGAACTATCTGCGGAAGTGGAGCAGAGTTCCTTTGGTCCGGACCAAACAGTGGCCGTGTGAATGCACCCTAAATGATCTCCACCCCTGTGTAAAATGGTTAACAACAGAAGGAAAAAAGTTACAGTGCACATAAAAGAAGTGACCGTAGACTGTGGATGATTGAATGAAAGTGATGAATCATGAATCTGCATTGGGCACAGAGGTGATGCTGGAACCTTAGTCTGGTGCCAATCCAATAAAGCATATAAAGATGACTGCCTGAAGAAAGCAAGGAAATTTTCATAGACACTGATGCCATAGTGGCAGCTGGTTGTCTTTACCTCGACAGTAAATGCACAGGTGTACACTGAAGTTTTTTTTCTCATTCCATCAATCAAAAGTGGGTTTGGTGATGAAATTATTTTTCAGGATCATAATGCATCTTGGTCCAGAGCAAAGAGTGTTGGTGTTTCTTCAGGACATACATAATCAACTCAGTGACGTGGACAGCAAACAGATCTCAGTCCAGTCGAAAATGAATTTTTAAAATTGAAATTGAAGAAAATGGTCCATACAGCAAAGCTGTCCTGTTGATTTGATATTTGAGAAAGTTGGAGCCTGATTGGTGAATACAGTAATATTGTTTTTCAGTAGTGAAGTCAGTACCTCAAAGAATTTGAGCTGTCATAAAACCCAGAAGTACAACTTAGTAGTAACTGTGACGTTTTTGGTTGATGATGCCATAATTTTTGTCCTCATTATTGAATGGTTCTGTAATTTTTCCTCTACTTGATGTGGAAAAAAATGTCATTAATTACAACAGTTTCATTTTTTAAAGGTTTATTGTGTATAGTCAGAATGTTTTGCTGTGAAGTTTTTCTCTACAGGATAGATGAATGATCATTCCTCAAAAAGTGATGATTTCATAATTTTTTTGTCGGGAGATGTAGTCTTTCATCTTGAGTTTGTCTTCATGCTGTCTGCAAACTCTCTTGGTATGTGACCTGAGGGTTGATGGCGGCAGGCGACGGCTGTTTGGTGAGTGTGTTCATGTCAACCTGTAACAATCTAATGGTCACAATCCCCCGAGTGAGAATAAAACCCCTTTGCTTTCTGATGCCATAATGATGTAATCTCTCTAATCTAAGAATCTTTTGGGATGGAACTTGAACTTCTCGGCTTGTGATTTAGTGGGCCATAGCCTGCCTTATCTGATTGCTTTCCAAAGCCAAAAAAGACTAACCTAGTAACCCTTGGTAGTTTAAAGGGAACTGCTTCGGAAGTTGGCTTTCAAGATGGTACTTCAGGCTGTAAGGCAAAAATATCCTCGGTGTTAAATGATGATAAAGTTAGAAAAGATAACACCGTCCTCTACCCTTGATTCCTGTGCATTTGATATATTAATATTAGAAATCTTGACTAATGAGCTGTTTATTGCATCTCTGTTCAAACTATAGGATTTGTGTGTGTGTGTGTGTGTGTGTGACATTTTCTTTTTGGACACTGCAGTAATTTACTTCTTGTCCGAGTGTGGAAATGGCATCTAGCTGTTCCTCAGTAGATAGTGCAGGGCTGCATACTGACTATCCTAGAGCATCTGTGTTTACCAAGGATAAAAGACGCACCAGGATGTTGTACATCTCAGGCAAGATGAAAGGGATGCACAAATGCAACCTTGCTTTGTGGAGCCCAAACAGTTAGCAGACGATTTGTGAACACACCCGCCTAAGGAAAAAGGTCCCGACCCCACGCTGGTTTTGAAAGCAAAAAAAAAGCAACTGTTTCCGTCTTTTCCTCGTATTCCCTTTCCCATAACCCCTCCACTGTTTCTTCCCTCCCTCCCTCCCCCACTCTCTCATCCTTTCAAGAGTGAAGTGTCAAAAAACATGGCATCTTACAGCGCGCGCTACAACTCTGAAGAAAAGAAAAGAGAAAAAGCTGTACCACCCAGTTGGGCTGATTGAAGCCGTCTTAGATGCCTTAGGTATACGACATCCCTCCTCCTCCTTCCCTTGCTGACGCCTTTATAAACAAGTTTCAGACACCCCTGATCTAGTTTGACAAACTTTCTCCAAAGAGCATTTGAAGAGAGGATGAGAAAGTGACACCCCCACATGTTCTTTTTTTGGGGTGGGGGGAGGTGGGGGGCAGAATCAGGTCTCTACATACTCTTTTGCTTTTCAAACACTGCTATCGCTTTTCTCTTATTTTTCTCTTTTTTTTGTAAAATCCTGCTTTCTTTTTGCCTTTTGCTTTCTACTCTGACACATCTCTTGTGGTCCCCTCAATTGCACAAGAAATGGTGGTAAATCAAGAAAAAAGGCACAGTAGAAAGTAGAATACTTAACAGAGCTTTGTTAAGGATACATCATATAAATGTAGCAGAAGTGCAGTAATGAGGAGAGGCATCTAGAAGGCAATTCATGTGTTTTAGCTTAGACTTTTTTAGTGGGGCTTACAGTGTTTAGCAATTTTTTTAAATTTCAACACAATTTAAGCTCTTGAGGCTTCTTGCATTCCTCCATTTAATTTCTAAAACATGTAGATGTGTTTTTGATATAATTTAGTACGTTCCTGGTGTCGTTATTGTAATGTGTCAATATTTATGTGCTTGAATGTTGCTGTAATTGAATCATGTTTTTACTTAGACGCCACAGTCGCTCCTCTTTGATTTTCACCAAGAGAAAAGGTCTAATGTGGTTTGAGCATGCCAAGTAATGTCGTGGGAATTTTCAGCTTAATGGTTTTGATGACTAGAACAAACATGAGCTAGCCTTGGGATGTTGTTATCCACTGACATTCGCGTACACACAGCCACACTTTCAAAGGAAGAACATTGCCGCCATGCTCCAGGCTTGATTAACTCACCAGAACAGACAGTGACTAAACATGAGTAGTGACATCAAAGTGAATGGCCAGTCATCTTTCTGTCGGAGGTTTTCTTTGTGCTTCCATGTGTTTGTGATCTTGTTTGCTACTGAGGGTAAACTAACTAGAGGAAGCTGAAGCTACCAAAGACTAAATAGAAATCATGCAAGGACAGACGCTTCACAAATTACTTGTGCGGTGCCAGTTGACAATGTGCCTGTGCTGAACCCATGGGTTGCAGTTTGCAGGTGCTCTTCCAAAATGTACTGCAAGAGCCCCTTTACACTGGGATGGAGATGAAAAAAACTCACTATTTACCATGTCAGATATCGGGAAGAGACAGTGATGTAGCTAAGATTAGATTTCTGTTTTTGTAATCCGTATCAGTCAAATGATGTGGTGCAGTCTTGCTAACACACAAGAGCAGTCTGATACTGCATACTTCCACTAAGGCTGACAAGGTCTTTAAAAAATCCCGGGTTCATGTTGTGATTCACATCAGTTCAGAAAGCTAATCACTTCTAAGTTGTTGCAAGCAACACTTCTGCTTGGTGGAGATACTAAAAAAAAAAAAAATTATGGAAATACCTTAAAACCTTAGTAGTAGTAGTAGATTAGTTTATTTGACAGGGACAGTGCAATAAACATAGACAATTAATCAAAGACAATCAATCTGATGTGTTGCACATAGAGTGTATAGCTATTAGCTAATTTGCAACTCTTGTCCCTGGATGGGCTTTAGAAAAAAGAATCAAGATAAAAAATATACACAATAACCACATACATCAATGCAGAAAAATTATAAATACACAATTATAAATATTATAAATATTATAAATACACAAATATAACAGCCTGACTCACATTTAACATAAATATTATAAATATTATAAATACACAAATATAACAGCCTGACTCACATTTAACACATATAACATAACTCACATTTGCCTATTTCAGGCCTTCCTCCCTCCGTCACTCACTATAAACAAACACATTTATTCCTTCCCTTCATTCACTCTCACTTTGCAGACAATTAATTCATACATGAGTACATTCTTGTTTATTTTTCAGCCAGTTTTTAACATTTTTAGTGAATGTTTTAAAGTCCGTTATTATTTTAATTTCATTTGGCATTGTGTTCCAGATGTGACTGCCCTTTATAGAGAAAGCTGTTTGTCCAAATGTGGTTCTGCGGTGGAATATTTTACAGTTATTGTTAACAGAACTCCTGGTGGCTCTGCTGCTGTCCTGTCTTTGGACAAAACCAGCAAGTGGCTCGGGTGCTGATTTATGAAAACATTTGAACGTTAATTTCAGAAGACAGAGGTCAATGAAGCTCTCAAAACTCAATAGGTTGTATTTTTTTAAAACATTACAGTGATGCCACCTAATGGGCTTTTTGTCCAAGATTTTTAGGGTTTGATTATATAATGAACCTATATGTCTTATTGTGGAAGGGGCTGCTTGAGCCCAGACTGTCAAACAGTATGATATATGAGAAAAAACCATAGAATGCATATACAGTGCAGCTGCTTCGTAAGGTATGTAATATCTAATTAATTTAAAGCAGTTCAGATTTTTTTTTACTGTTTTTGAAATTTTCTTTATATGAAGATTAAATTTGAGTTGAGGATCTAGTACAATGCCAAGGTATTTGAATTCTGTAACTAAACTGATGTCATGATCATGTATATTAACTTTAAAATGTTGCAGGTTACATTTTTTGATTGAAAAGCACATTGAGACTGTTTTCTGAAGGTTCAGCAATAGATGGTTCTTGAGGAGCCACTCTTGGACATCAACCATACTTGTAGACAGTACATCTGCAGCCTGTGCTGGAGTCTTGGCAGCTGTGTAAATAACTGCATCATCTGCATAAAGTTGGCATGTTGCAGCTGAGCAGTGTAACGGCAGGTCATTAATAAAAATGCTGAAAAGTAAAGGACCAAGAATGGACCCTTGTGGGATACCCATGCGGTTGTTTAAAAATGAGGATTTATCCTGGTGAACTTTTACACACTGTTCTCTATTCTGGAGATAAGATGCAAACCATTCTAATGTATTTGGGGAGAAGTTAAAAGATACCATTTTGGATAAAAGCAAACTGTGGTTTACAGTATCGAAAGCCTTTTTGAGATCTAGAAAAACAGCTCCTACCACATTACCCCTGTCCAAGGACTGTTTGACGTTTTCAATAAGGCAACAATTTGCTGTTTCTGTTGAGTATCCTGGTCTAAAACCAAATTGATGTGGATGAAGAAGTTGATTGTCTTGTAAGTAGTCTATCAGCTGTGTAGCTACAACTTTTTCAAGAACCTTAGATAGGACTGGTAAGATAGAGATTGGGCGGTAATTGCATATATCGTCTTTACTGCCTGATTTATGAACTGGTATGACGACAGCTTTTTTCCAGCCAGATGGAAATGTACTAGACCTAATGGAGAGATTAATGAGATGAGTCAGTGGTTTGATTAATATTTTGCTGTGCATTTTGAGAAAGGAGGTGCTCATATTGTAGATATCATTAGTTTTTGAGTTTGACAGTGTTTTAACAATACCAGCAATTAACTTCTCATTTACCTCATCGATGTGAAAAGTATCTGTTGGAAGTATGGAATTTGTGTTGTTGAGCACATTTGGCAGCACAAAAATTTTTGTTAAGTCTTCCACAGAGCCCACAAAGTGTGAATTAAATTCATTTGCCAAAGTAGCCTTGTCACTGACGGTCTTGCCATTGATTCTAAGTTCCTTTACCCCCTTCTGATCGTTTTTTTTATTAGTTAAGTTATTTAAATGCCTCCATAGGGAACTGTTGTTACCCTTTGCATGATCTATCAGTTTATTGTAATAAGATATTTTTGATTTTCGCAGCTCATGTACCACTTTATTTCTTAAACTTTTGTACACAAGGTGATCATTTTGTAGTTTGGAGGTTAGTGATGTTTTCTTCCTTCTTGCTTATGGGCAGAAATTTAACACGTTTTTGCTTTCTCCTGGCAGGCCTCAAAGCACAAGTCTTCATTGATTGGTTCTAAAAGTAGACAGCAAATAGAATAGAAAATTTCCTCTTTTTTAAGATGAAAAATGAAAAAGAAGAAGCCAATTTTACTGTCATTCAGTCCATTCAGCCAGTCATGTACTTTAGAACGAAAATACGTTTCTCCTATCTACAGTGTTAATCACATGTAGAATCAGAGGGGTTGCTGCCATGCAAGGCACCGCCACAAACAACTTTTCCTTCCCCCATTCCATTATGCTGAGCACCAAGCTAGAAGGCAGGAAGTACCATTTTTTATATGGTCTTTGGTATGACCCGGCCAGAGCTTGAACCCACGACCTCCCGGTTGTGGGGCGGATGCTGTATCAACTAGGCCACCAATCAAAAACTTGATTGTACTGTATTTTTGTAACTAGCATTACAGCTTTTTAGCTACTTTTTTAAACTATCATTTTATATAATTTTTTTCTGTGCACGCAAACAACCAGGCAATCATAGATGACTAATCCCTCCATTGGGGATAGAGAATGGATCGATGTTTTGAGTCACTTGCAGAAAGTGGCGAACCATTAGGGTTTATTTGACTAAGCAGCAGAAGCCCTCTAGTGCTGGAGGAGCTCTTCGAACATGTTCATGACAACGCTGAGTTTTTCATCTTTTAAAAAACACTGTTGAAATTAAAATGGCAACATACTGACATGCTGTCATTTTTTTTTTCATTATAGACTCTCAGACTCTCATGCTGATGGTATTTTGGAAGCTCCAATTGAGATTTGTTTGTTTTGTGTTTTAAAATTTTCATGTGATTTATTTGCTCAAAAGCAACATGAAGTGAGCCCTGTCAGATTGGTAAAACTGTTCATTATATGTGTTTTTAAAAAGGTAGGCCACAGATTTCATGATTGAACTAAACACAATGCTTATACTGTCGGGCAATTTAAAAGAAAAGTTCAACTGTTGCACCATTTTCATTTTTGTTTGTTTTTTTAAGTTTTGCTGAAGCTGTGAAAAGTACATTTTACTAACAAACATAACTTGCAGTCTGGGTTGAATAATTTTGATTGCAGCTGTGCCAGCTTTACTTTAGTAAAGTAAAAACCATCATCTTAAAGATGTATGTTTTCTTGTGGTTTTAGATTGAAATGAAGATTAAAGTGCTGGAGGCCAAACATCAGGAGGAGAAACTAATCCTGCAGCAGAAACATGATGCAGATGTTGAGAAAGTAAGGACGCAAGAAGTTAGCACGTATTCTGCTAATATAGTTATCTGACAAAATATATCTGGTTAACCCTTACTAGGGTGGGCTGATTATTTATAATTTATCATTTTTTGCCCTCAGAAACCAAGGTGACAAACCAAAGTAAGCGTGGCTAGTTCTGTTTTTTAGCTCATTCCAGCAAAGGCGAATAAGCTAATGCCATGGTGCTGCATCTGCTGTCCGTCTGTCAGTCTATCCATAATTCATGAGAATTACATTTCAATTCAATTGAACTTTATTTATATAGCGCCATTTCACAACAATGGTCATCTCATAGCACTGTCAAACTGTAGGGGAAAACCCCACAATTGCAGAAAGACCCCAGCAATCAGGCGATCCGCTGTGAGCAAGCACTCGGTGACGGTGGAGGGGAAAAACTCCCTGCAATTACTAAACTTGCACACAATGATCCTCAGATGGGTCAACGTTAAAGTTGGGCTCATGGTCAACATCAGAGGTCAGGAGATCTGGGCACTTTTGTGATTTCAACTGCTTCATCGAGGCAGTTGCCCATATGCTCACTAAACTCAGATGCAGTGATCCTCACATTGGTCTGCGTCCAGGTTGTGGTCAAGGTTGTAAGTAAGTAAGACAAAATTTATAGTTTTTAACAACCATCACAACAAATTAGTATCTAAACTCAGTGTAAATGGTGTAGAGATTGAAATAGTATCCAAAACTAAATTTCTTGGAGTAATAATTGATAATAAACTGTGTTGGAAGTCACATATTAGTTATATTAAAGGTAAAATATCCAAATCAATTGCAATACGACACAGAGTGAAATATTTGCTGAATCAACCCACACTATATACCTTGTATCATTCATTAGTGCTCCCATACATGACATGTTGTTGTGAAGTATGGGGAAATACATATAAAACAAACATATATCCAGTCTTTATGCTTCAGAAGAGAGCTATTAGAATAATAAACAAAGCTGCTTACAGGGAACCAACAAACCCACTTTTTCTTAAATTAAAAGCTCTCAAGTTGAAAGATCTGGTTGACTTTAAAACTGCAGTAATAATGTTTAAAGTGAAGAATCTATCACTCCCCACAAATATCCAAAAGTTGTTCCAAATAAGGGAGAAACAATATCATTTTAGAGGAACATGTATATTTCAAAAACCTTCAGTGAGAACTACCACCAAGCAACACTGTGTTTCAGTGCAAGGAGTCAGACTATGGAACGATTTTGAACCTGAATTAAAATCATGTACAACGCTTGGACAATTTAAACAAAAACTAAAGGAAGAAATACTCCAAACATATATACAAGATGACATGTAAAATCACATAAGGATTGTCATATCCAGTCTGTGTTGTGTTGTTGCTTAGTTTTTTTGTCACATTTTGTCTTAGCTTTGTTCTGAATTGTAATCGCTCTTGTTTTATTTTTCTTTTGAATTCTTGGATGGAACATGGGTGGGCAATATAAGCTGCAGCTTCAGCCATCACCCATTTCAGATAACTTATGTTGAACTGTATAATCAGAGGAGTTATTGTTTAATTTGACCTTGTTGGATTTTCTTTTCCCCTTTGTTATATTATTCTGTTTCTTTTTTAATCTCTACTTTTAATCTATCCGAAATTTTAAAAAAAAAATAAAATAAATTAAAGGTTGGGCTTAATGGTCATAAGATAAGTGTGAGTCATTTCACCTTTGAGTAGGCCTGGTCGAGATACATGTGTGTATAGAGGGCTGCATCATATCTACTCTGTACAATTGTGCTTATAAGTTTATGTACCTCCAGGATATGCGGTTTTATGGGCATGGTCGTGTTTTAACCACTGTTAATCAGGGCTAGTTATACAGTTGTGCCTATAAATTTAAGTAACTTTGACAAATATAAACTCGTAAGCACAACTGTATTTGAAAGCCATGTCGAAGGCTGTCTTATGGTTTCCATCAGATGCCCCCTACCATTGCGGCTGTCCCAACCCAGAAAAAAAAGGATATATCTGGCCTATCATCTGCGGCCCACTTTATCCCAGCATTCAATGCATAGCAAAGCAAGGTTGAAAACTTGAAGAAAAATGGCAGATGTCCAAAGCAGACTGAAGTAGGAAAATGGTTTAAAGTAAGTTGATGTTGTATACTTGGCTGCCGTTGGCTTTAGATTTGTTTGGTCCAAATTATTTTCTAATGTAACTTTTTTTTTTTTTTTTTAGAAAGTTGACCCGATTTATTAATTCCTATTACCAGTGTCAGTAACATGAAAACAGCACAGTGTGAAGTGGTTGCTGCTTGGATTTCACTTGATTTAAAATAACTGTAGAGCACATTAGTGCGTGTAGATTATTATTTACCAAAGAAAAGTTGATGTGGTGCTGTGACATAAAACCCACTGAAACATTAAGGTCATTTTTAGAGAAAACTGAACAGTTTATTAAGCTGAGGGCCAACAAGCCATCTGTAATTTATTTTATGAGTTTAAAAATGTTTTATCACATCTGTAATAAGACTCAGATGTTTTTCTTTTTTCTTGTTTGTGTCTCAGAGGTTCACATGGGGTGAACCTGGAGGGTTCGAGGGTCAGCAGTCCGAAGAGCTGTGGAGAGAATGGACTGTACTCAAGATGTATAAAACGAAGCTGACATATCACCAAAATAACTACAATTAAAAAGATTTGATAATTGTTTTTTATTCACTGTGATTTTTTTTACAGTAGTTTACTTTGCAAACTAAACAAAAAAGGCAATTAATAATAATGGATTAGATTTATATGGCGCTTTACATGTCAAGTGACATCTCAAAGTGCTTGCAGTGAGTCCGTTATTCATTCACTCCAGACAGACATTGATAGTGGTAAGCTACCCCTGTAGCCACAGCTGCCCTGGGGCAGACTGACGGAAACATGGCTGCCAATCCATGCCAACGGCCTCCAGCCACCACCAAACATTCATACACATTTATACCCAGTGTCATGGACACTGGTGGAAAGGTGGGTGAAGTGTCTTGCCCAGGGACACAATGGCAGAATGGCTGGGGAGAGCAGGATTCGAACCGCCAACCCTCTGGTTTTTGGATGACCCGCTGTACTTCCTGAGCCACTGCCACCCTGAATATTACATCATCATCATCATCATCATAGTGGCGAGAAAAGTATGTAAAACCCTTTGGAATTACCTGGTTTCTGAAACCAGGAAACTTATGAAAGTCAAAGTAACTACGTCTCCCTCCAATCTTCTTTCACTGCTTGGATTCTGTGTTTGCCAACTCCTGTTTTTTGTTGAATTCATTAGCATAAGGGTTCTCTTTAGGGATGTCCTGATCCGATCTGATCAAGGCTTTTGTGACTCAATCAGTGTCAAGGTCACTGGGTTCATCTCCATTGAAGTCTGTTGTTTTCTATCAGCCGCAGTTGTGTCATGCCAGCTTCGCCGTAACACGGCAGCTGTACAGAGTTGCAGCAGGGAAGGTGCTGCCAACATGTCTGTTGTGTGGGTAATTATGTGACCAGTTAACATATTTGAGACAGTTAAAACCTACAAACACACCATTTTTCAGTCAGTGACCCTTTTCAGATAACTTTAATGTGCTTAATGGTGTGAGGTTTGCAAGAAGTGTTGTAGGGAAATGTAAGTATGGGATTGTGACTCAGTATTGACTGATGCTCAATCTTAAATAACTCTGATTGGATCGACGATGTGGCTCCTGTGGGCTGTGGTCTACGTAGGGTGCAGCCTCTCTGTTGTATGTTGTGAATGTGGGAAACAATATTCATGTTTGCTTTCTTACATATAATTTGTGATGTGATCATGTTTTTATGACTGAGTTTAACACTCATTCAGTTATTGGAAAAAACCTCAGAACGGACACCCCACCCGGTCTTGCTGTCCCTGTAATCTTGTTGCACCGGCCCAACTTGCCCTGGACCTCAGGCTTGGAGTCGGGGATATAAATGATAACTGATTTCCTGGGCCTTAACTTGCCAACTTAAACACTGTTTAACCTACGTTACCAGTGCTCATCATTGATCCTAATCCCATTTGTAACTAATGAAAAGTAAAAGAGTGTGCCTCTCCTCTCCTCATCACCCTGTCCCACATATAATCACATCTTCAAAGCTTTCAGTCAGCTGGTGAAAATAGCAGTAAAGCTGGTTTATTTCACACTACAGTTGGTGCCCGTCTGTTGTGCAGCAGATCAAGCACCTGGATTCTGTCAAGTCCTCAGTAAGACTTTCCTTTGCTGCCACAGAAGCTTCTAATAAAAACAGGAAAAAAGACTCCAATTTTCTCTCCACTTTAAGATGCCCATTGCTTCCTCTTGCTTGACAAGAGACAGGATGACAGCACGGTCTTTGTTGCTCTCGCTTTCTCTTTAATTGCATACAGATTGCAAGTTATGTCCAATTTAATTTTTTTCAGCATTTTACCCAAGGTTCTGTATAATGACTTCAAAGGGGGATTGATTCAGAGGTGCGCTCTGACGGGCCGGACGGAAGGTGGACAAGCTAGGTTTAGTTTTAATTAGTCTCTTTATAAATAATGTTTAGGCAGCTGAAATGCTACCAGCCATAGTCCCCATGCTTTAAATCAAGAGGGTGGGGAAAGAACAGGGCATGGTGCTGTATGCTAATGATTTGGATCCGTTATGGCATTATTTTGGCTGTAAATGATTGGAGATGAACCAAGGAAGACAACATTAACAGAACAGTCTGTTCTCTTCATGCAACTGAGACTGAATGCTTTCTCTTTGTTCCTTTGCACAGAAAGTTCACTCAATAAATACACCCAGAGTTTGAGGGATTTTCTTCTACTTTTCCTCCACTGTGGATGGTATTGGTTAAAATCACAGCTAGCCAGACTGAATCCTCCTCCCCCATATAGGATGTTTCATAAAAACCTGAAATGGGCACCCTAAGAGCTGTCATTTCCCACCGCCTGGTGCACTCTGACTGGACATAACACTGTCATTGCCTTGTTTGGCGGACCCTTAAAAAGACAACGATGCCTGTGGTGTGGTGAAATGGAAATGGGGGGAAGGAGGGTATCCCTTAATGTTGTGTGAACTTTGTCCCCACCTGCCTTTCATCTCCCTGATCCCATTCATGTAAAGACGATGACAGACTTGGCTACTAAGACCACTTATGAACGTTGGACAAAAATGTTAACATTTCACGGGCTTTTGGAGTGACTTTTCAGAAAGTCTGTTTATTCAGGTTTGTTAGCCACACTCACCAGCCACTTCAGGTACTCCGAGGTTCCTCATCGGTACTCCTGTTCTACTGCTTGCTAATGCAAATATTTAATCAGCCAATCACGTGGCAGCAGCTTAGTGCATCCAGGCATGTAGACGTGGTCGAGGTGAGCTGCTG
The DNA here is from genome assembly GCA_020510985.1 of Pholidichthys leucotaenia. Taxonomy (NCBI): domain Eukaryota; kingdom Metazoa; phylum Chordata; class Actinopteri; order Cichliformes; family Pholidichthyidae; genus Pholidichthys; species Pholidichthys leucotaenia. The sequence continues at coordinate 291,244,045 of CM035838.1, forward strand.
AAGTGTAAAGTAATCATCAGAAGAAAAGGTGATTTAAGACTTTGAACATGTCATGGTGGTGCCAAATGGACTGGTCTGAGTATTTCAGAACCTGCTGATCAGCTGGAATTTTCAGGCACAACTCCACCTCCAGCAGCATGTTGAATCTGTGCCATGAAGAACTGAGGGAGTTCTGAAGGCAACAAGGATCCACCCCAGTAATAGCAAGGTGTACCTATTAAGGTGGCTGAGTGTTACCCCATATATTAAAAAAAATGATGATTTAACATTTTTGTGTTAAATGAATCACTGAAAACGTGTGCAGACATCTTTAAGGCCTTAATTTTCCTTAAAAATTACAGTCAATACTCAAATCAACCTTTCAGATGTCTTATATAAATATGGCATATGGCACTGTGGGGTAAAGGTGTCTTATTTAATGTGAATTTGTACATTTTGTTGTAATTTAAACCATAACTCAAAGTAAAATGAATGGAATAAATGCCAGTCATTTTTCCAAAAAAGCATTTTTTTTAAAAAAAAAAAGTTGTGTACTTGTAATTTTGACATTTTTTTCTCATTAATTTGCCTTTTTTTCTTGTGAATGTGTGATTTTTTTTTTTTGCAAAGGCATGGCTTTTTTCTTGTAAATTTGCCACGTTTCTTTGAAATTTTCAACTGTTTACATGAAATGTCACTTTTTTGCTCATAAATGTGCAGCTAAATTTATGCTAACTTGCATCTTTTGGTTGTGGTGATAGTGACTAGTTTACAGTGCTTTACTTGAATAACTAGTAAACTATGAATCCTGGGGAAGTGCAAATTTATTGGGAGCTGAGCTGGTGGATAAAAACATTTCAGTAATTTTAATTCCAGTGCTAGCAAAGCTGATTTTTAAGTGGTCAGACTTTTTGAAAACGTTGGGTCTTAAATGGGATCATGTGATCTTCAAAAGCCCTTCAGTCTTAAATTTAGCTTCCCTATCACAGTATTGATTTGTCTTTTCTATAAAGGCCTTGACTGTATCGTCATTTTACAGGAAGTGTGAGAGAGGATTCAGATAGATTCTCCCTTCGTCTCACTGCATAATGTTCATTCATATGTATTCATGCTTTGCAGTTGAGTAATTGAGAGTGCTAGACTGTCTTTTTATACTGAAGCTCCAACTCTCCTTGGCCTAATTTAACTAATTACGCACAGATGGCAGCAGCAGGCAGATGCAGTTTCCTCACCATGCCTCCGTACAGGTGTTTCACTCAGTTGCCATTTCACTCAGTTTTCTGTAGCCTCATCAGAAAAACTAGATGACATTACCTTTTCTCCCGCGTTTCAGTGAAGTTCAATATAGTGTTTGATGTTCTTACAATTGGAAAAATGAGCATGAGTAAACTTGGCTTTATTTGAGAAAATAGTTTTAATGCTGCTGTGCCCTTTCTGTGTAATACTTCCTTTACACAGGGGTGGAGATCATTGAGTGATGGAAAAAATGGCCAGCTCTCTTAACGATCTTTCAGTGATCTCTCAGCAGTCAGCAAAATCTCTCAATATCTCATTGATCTTCAGTGATCTCTACGGTCCTCAAAGTTTTGACTCGGTTCAAAACAATTTCTCAACGATCACCAAAGGGAAGCAATTTCTCAATGAACTCTCAAGGAGCGCGCAACATTCTCTTCGATCTCCCCACGATTTCGCTGAGATCGTTGAGCGCTCCTTGACCATGCAACAATCTCTGCAAATGTTTCAATGATCCCTCAGCAATTTTTCTATGGACTCCAAATTTTTCCAATCCAAAGGTAGAGATGGCTGAGAGATCAGTGAGGGATCGCTGAGATTCAGTAAAAGACCAGCAGTGTTTGCTGAAAGACTGCAGCACTAATTGCTGGGAGATCATTGAGTGCTCCTTGAAAGTTTGTTGAGAGATCGCTTTCCTTTGGTGATCATTGAGAGATTGTTTTGAACCGAGTCACAACTTTAAAGGCACCATATCAACTGTGGAGATCACTGAAAGATCATTGAGAGATCTCAGCGGTCGCTCAGAGATTATTGATTATTGAGATCTGGCCATTTTTTTCATAGCTCAACAATCTCTCAGGGATCTCCACCCCTGTGTAAAGGGGGTAGAAAAGCACTAGATGCCTCTCAAACACTCAGTGGCCTCCTTGGTTGTCCAAGAAACTCTGTGATCAATGAGAAATTTCTCCTGATCTCTCAAGGCTCTTTTAAAGATCTTTATAGAGCCCCATGAAAGTTGCAGAAAATTGAATTTTTGATTTCCCACACATTTACACAGAAATGGATTTTTCCAGGCTTTAGGAGATTGTTGAGAGATGGGGCCAATTTTTGATGTCTCAATAGTCACCCAATGATCTCCATGCCCTAAGCAGATATGTCATTAAAATGCTCTTTAGAGTTTATTGTTGAATTCATTCATTCATCATTCCTCTTTCCCTCTTATTGTCCTAAAGGTGCTGCTGCAAAGCCACTTCCTCTTTAGTGCCCTTTGAACCAAACCACTTTGTGACTTTTTTTTCACAAATCATCTGGCAGTTAATGTGTCCTTAAATTTGGCCTCTGTTAATTTTATCTTGCAATAACTTATAACTTAATAATTTGTCTTTAAAAGCTTTAGGTTTATTCAGCAGCTACTGTGTGAAAGTAAAAACCCTAAACTACTTAAATGGACCCCTTCATAAAGTATGCAGTGTAGCCATTTTTTTCCTCAGCAGTAAAAAAAAAAAAAAAAAAAAAAGCAGACTGCTTGCTTTTCAGCACTGATAAGAGCAATCTCCTTCTCCATCCTTAGATTCTGGACCGAAAAAATGGTGAGATTGAAGAGATAAAGAGCCTTTACCGGACCAAGCAGAAAGAATCAGAGGAGATAATCCGTAAGCTTGAGAAGAAAGGTGAGAGGTCACATGACTGCAGGGTTAACTGGGAGGATGTTTATGACCACGTCTCTGAACACTCAGAGCAAAAAGACACAGTTGCCCCCGGGGATTACTCTGGTGCAGAGTCACGTTGTCCAGCTGTGCTGCCTGAGCCAAAATGAAATCACCTTCATGTTTCTTCCCTTCATCTTAGTTACTTTTGAATTTTTTAAAACTCATCCATTCTAAAAGAAGCTGATATAAAACACACTATACAGGAGTCCCAGCCATTTGATAGAAGCAAAACCTTTATTGATATTGATTTACTGACAGTGCATCAATGAGGATGAGTGCATGTCTGTCTTTGTGTGTCCCATGCCCTGATGCAGGGCCTGATTGCTCTTTGTGTGTGTCTCCGCTCTCCCACAGTTCAAAGTGTGCTGCGGGAATCCCAGGTCATCTGCGAGAGCAAAGAGAAGCAGATTGTGGAGCTGAAGAAAATGTCGGATCAGAGCACCGACTCTTTAAAGAATGAGTGGGAGAAGAAGGTGCGAGGATAAGTTGACAGGCTTAGATATTCTGTAGCCCAGCAGTCCTGAGCCAAAGGAAGTGTTTGTTAGCATAAGACTAGCAGACTTTGCTGCAAGCAGCCAGACTCATCCGTGCTGCATTTCTTCATTGATGCTTAAGTTAGTGTGGGTTTTTTAACTGCTGAAACATTAATGCTCTCAGCCCTGGGTAAATTGTCTTTTCGCACTGATAGCTCCATCTAACCGAGCTCAAAAGAAATGCTAATGAAATTTACGCTCGTCTCTTCAGGGTCGTTTAGCATATGTGGTGAGTAATGTTGTGGAACAGTCTCTTCTCAGATGCCAGAGAAAATACTACGTAGCTATTTAAGTCATGTCGAACTCCACTGAATAAGCAATGGGTTGCATGTCTAAAGATTATTCTTCTTCTGCTGTGTTAAAATATGGATCATTTTTCAACGCTGATACATAGTACAGGTGCATCTCACTAAATTAGAATATCATCAAAAAGTTGATTTATTTCAGTAATTCAATTCATAAAATGAAACTCATATTTTATATAGATTCATCACAGAGTGATATATTTAAAGTGTTTATTTCTTTTAATTTTGATGGTTAAGACTTGCAGCTCATGAAAACCCAAAAATCAGTTTCTCAAAAAATTAGACTATTACAGAAGATCAATTTTTAAAAAAAATTTGATCGTTTTAATAGAAATGACCAAGTATTGAGTGTGTACATGGACATACTTTTCAATCAGCCAACATTTCTATTAAAAATCTTTTTTTTAATTAATTTTATATAATATTCTATTTTTTTTGAGAAACTGAATTTTGGGTTTTCATCTGCTGCAAGCCATAACCATCAACATTAAAAGAAATAAACACTTGAAATATATCACTCTGTGTGTAATGAATCTATATAATGTATGAGTTTCACTTTTTGAATTGAATTACTGAAATAAATCAACTTTTCAATGACATTATAATTTATTGAGATGCACCTGTATACTACACTGACAAGCCACCAACTCAACAAGTAGTTAAGAACTCTGACCTTACCTGATTCAGTAAGTAGCTTTTTATTTCTTAAACAACCATGTAGAAAGAAATGTCCTGTGGAAAGTATGGTCCTCTTTTTGAGAAGAACCAAATTATTGACCTGCATCAACCAAAGAAAACTAAGGAGACTGCTGTAAAGCTGTCTAATGCATTACTAAAACCTGGAAGAATAGTGGTGCACTATAATCTTTATTTTCACCATATTAAAAAAATTAATGCAACTCCGAATGTAAATAAATGTTGTGACATTGGATAAGCTTATCTACAGGAAGCCACAGCAAATGAGTGCCCTAATCGAAGCTAAATTAAAATGAGATTATCTGTACAATGCAGACCAGTAAGTCCAAGAGACGAGAGGTGGGGAATGGAGTCTTGGAAGAGTGGCTTCAGCCGAATTTATGCCACCGTGTCGATGTGCACTTCTGCATGTTGGTGACACAGACCGTAAGAGCTGTGATTGGTCCGCTTTGTCTCCTGCACATTCTCTGGTTCTCGCCCTGAGTCACTCTGCCACTCTGCTCATTCACTGTGGCATGGCTTCCAGAACAAGTTGGTTAAATAACGGTGAGAATTCAAAAGAATGCTGAGGAAGTCAGCATTTATAAAACATTTGTATGACTCGTCCTAACTCCGTTAATTACATAGATTATCAAAATAACGGCAGCGGCAATGGTCATACATACTATTTTCTCTACATCTTTTTTCTCTATTACAGCAATTGTATAAAAAGTTGCTTTTTTTAACATTTATTAGCGTCAACTTCATCACAATCTGCTCTTGTCTGTTGCTGTTTAACAAAAAAAAACACATGACGAGCACAAATCACTGCACATCAGTAGAACCCCATTTTGGCAAGGCAACAACGCATTCAGACCAGCACACAAGAAAAAATTGCTGATCACTGTGTTGGCGACGTACATCTGTAATGGCATCAACGTGACGCTGGTGCATAAATCTAGCTTCAGTGTTCAGGAGTCTGATGGCATGTGGGTAGAAGCTGTTTGACAGCCTGGATGTGCAGGATTTCACACTCCTGACGGTGTGAGGGTCAGCACACTGTGTTGTTGGTAGGTATGGTCCTTGATATTATGGGCCCTCCTGATGACCCCAGTAGTGTAAATGTCCATGAGTGATGAGAATTATAAATTAAGAATAAGCAGTTATAAGGCATCTTTTGTAATTGATGAAATTCATATTAACTAAAGATGTTATCTGATTGCTAAAACAACATATATGCATTTAAAAACTTAAATTGTTCAAAAAATGTATGAATAAGATGACAGTTTGTAAGAAAAATTGAGTCTAACTCAGAGAAAAAGTACTGAATTTAACAGTGGTGTAAAAATAAATTCAGACCAGAGAACCAGCGGACGAGCAAGAGTGATTTTAATGTTTGTGGCCAGCAAAGATGACAGAGTGACACAGAACTTAAAGAGTTTTCTGCCAGTGTGTACCAACAGATCAGATCTGACATTCTTAAATACTCTACCTTCACTTACAAGGCACAAAAGGCAGCTTTATCTTGAAGAACAGATGACAAACTCACAGGGCTACAGCCTGACTCTCAAAACAAAACATTATCTTCATATGACATATGACAGCTCATCTCTATCTTCCTGTTGGGGTCACAAGATCTGCTCGTGCCCTAAACCGGAGTGGTGGAACTAGTGATAGAGCACCCGCCCCTCAGCCAGGAGGTCATGGGTTCAAACCATGGCCGGATCATACCAAAGACCATATAAAAATGGTACTTCCCACTCTCTAGCTTGGTGCTCAGCATAATCGAATGGGGGAAGGAAAATTTGTAACCCACGGACAACAGATGGAAATTAGCTACTGGCTACAATCTGGCAAGTTTACATTGATTGATATCAGTGTTCATCAGCTTGCACTGTCCTTAAAAAGAAAACAGTGTTTCCCCTACGTTATATTGGGAGGGGGCCACAATGGATCCCCTGACCCCCTAGAGTGGCAAGTCAATCTTCTATCTATCTAACTGCAAGGAATCTTTGTCTGTGTAGAAAGGGTAGTTCCCACAAGTGATGATCAGAAAATTGGTCCCCATCAAACATGAAAACCAGTGTGTGCGTGTGTGTGCGCTCCTGTCTTTCTACTCTTGTATGGACCATCCCTTGACAAACCATCTTTTTTGTCAGGACATTTTTCCTTGTGAGGACATTTGGCCTGGTCCTCATAAGAAAAAATGCTAGTATCCATTCCCCAAAGTACAAGATACACTCTTATGAATATAAGTCATAAAAGATCACACAAATAAGTGATCTGACAAACAAATAAGGGTTCCGAAACAGTCGCTAATTGTCATGAACCTGGGTTTGGGACCAAACCCAGTTCTGACCCGTGGCTTTTTGGCCCATCTCCCTATTTATTTTCCATCAGGTGCATCAGGGAGCCCTTTGGGTCCTTTGCTCCCTGACAGCTCGGGCATGCCCCCTCCTCCTGTCAGTGCCATCAGCTGTGTCTCATTATTGGGTGTTTCACACATATACACACACACACTTCATTCATTCCCATTCACACGCTCTTTCACTCACTCATACACACGTGTTTCCAATTATGTCCAGCCCACGCTCAGTCACACCGGTGGTCTCTTCCCTCGTTAGTATTATTATTACTTAAATGCTGTGTTAGTAGGAAGAGACCGTCGGAGCATTGAGATTCATACACGGCAGCGTGTACCTCCGTGTATGCTTTTACCTTCATTACGCTGTCAGCCTGTTTCACCTTCATCCTCTGGACTGCACGGACTGCCCCGAATCGCTCCTGCACCATAAGTCCATGTTTGTCTGTTTCACCCTGTGCCGACTGCAGCTCAGCGGCACTAGGCATTCCCGTAGCCGGGCAATAGAGCATCCAGGTGGCGTCCCTGGAAGTCTGGTGGCCTTAAGCCAATTATTTCAGCACTCTGTGTTTTGCATGACTGTTTGCTGGACTTACTATTGTGGGGTTTGTTAATAAATTACACAAATCTACTCCTGCGGTTGGGTTTTTCATTCCTCCCTTGGTGTGCTGCGTAATGGCGCACCAGGGATCATAACAGTTAATACTGGATATTCCATTTGTTTTCAGTAATTAGGTATTCTGTAATTTTTCTATATTTATTTTTCTGTATAGCGTCAGAACAACATGATTCCTTTAAGAGTTTGTCATTGTCGACCTTAACGTGCCCCCCACCCAAGGCTTTAAACCTAGGAGAAACACTGCTAAACATCCTTTATCTTAAAAATGTACAAAGTGCTTTCTTTGTTTCTATAACTAGGACTCAAGAACATGAGTTCAAGTACAGACATGTGCATGAATCAGTAGAAATCGGTATTATTGCATTACAGACTTGAGTCACAAATACAGAAAGAAAGAAACAGAAAACCTCAAGCACAATTTACCTTTCACAGTGCTGGATCGATGTTCATTCCTGCAAACAACTATTCTCTGTTCTTTACTGCTGTGGACTGCTTGGAAATTCACTTTTCCTGGAGTGTAGGGGGATGTCAGGATGTTGCAGCATTAAATGTCTTGATAGAAAAAGAAGAGGGGAAAAACAATATTAATTAATAATTAAACAAAAATCCACCACCAAAACACAAACTTAAAGAGAACACTAAATTTACCTGTTGGTCAAGAAAGGAGGCAAGTTTTGGAGCCATAACACGCTCTCCACATGTCGGTCCATCCTGATTGAAAGCGCATGTCAGTCTGTCATTTGAATTACTGCATTGAGTCATGGATGAGGACAACAGGTGGCCGAATCCTGTAGTCTGATCTTGTTCTGAAAAACGATCTAGGCATTTCTAACGCTAGCTAACCATGAATAAGGTAAGAGAGATCAGTGACTGATATACCGTTCTGTTTTTCCTGCGTCCCTCCAGCTGCATGCCGCTGTGGCAGAAATGGAACAGGAGAAGTTTGAGTTACAGAAGAAACACACGGAGAATATTCAGGAGCTGCTAGAAGACACTAATGTCAGACTGGCTAAGATGGAGTCTGATTATAACACTCGATACCAGGCTACTGTGAGTACTGTGGCAACATGGTGTCTTATACAAATCAAGAAAGACTGGTGGGATGGCAAGTGGGACTTAAACCTGGTTGACAGGGCGCCCACTCTACAGGATGAGCTTTATGTGTGACTTTAAATCTTAAAGTGTAAACCATGAAATATTTGCTCTTAAGATAACAGGTTCATTTGATGTCTTTTTTTAATAATCAGGTTAATTTCAACAGTAAATTTTAAAGGTGTCATCATTCAAGAGTTTCACGTACTTGACAGCTATGTTGTATTAACTGCTGTGAAATTTACGGAGTGTCTAGTCTGTATATTGTTATTTAAATGAAGAAAAAATGCCACTGGGACAACATGAAAGCTGTTTGGAGATTTTGGAGAGGCAATTTTGGTTTTGCTGAAAAAACTGGAGCAATGCATGCATTAAATAACCTAACAGTTACATAAATGTTTTTAATGTCCCTCATGTTGTCTATTAAGGTCATTCTGTAAAACGGTCATGGCTTTTTTGACTGAAATAACATTTTGGAGAGAAACGCACACTGTTGTGATCTTGGCCTTGGCTGTCCATTATTGTTATTGCCTGCATTCAGTCTCGTGTTCTGCTGTGCTGAAATTGACATGGAGATGTTACAAGGGCAAAAAATAGTCTGCAGTCTTGACATCAGTGGAAAGGAGACCAGGCTCCCCACTGTTACGGCCCCACTAGGCCAAGGCCAGAACCGCCTGCTTATCCGGCAACTCTTTTTGTCTGTTTTGACCTTTTATTGTCAAGGTGGACCAACCTATTGTCTTTTCCACCCTTTACGTAAGGTAGACTCACACCTATATACCCATGCCGGGATTTGATCCCATGACCCTGTGATTCAAATCCTAACACTCCAACCACTGAGCCAAAGAAAAATTCCTCCACTAGCTGTGAGCTAGTAGTGGAGGTGAATCTTAGTGTGTCAGGAAACTGCACAGCTGATTGAGTTGTTATGGAAGGATTCATCACACCCACACAGGCATGAAGCCAACAAATATAGTTACCATCAAATTAATGAAAAGGAGTGCATGTCTAAAAGGGTGTTATTAGTAAAGTGCAAGTGAGCCGATAACAGCGTCATCACAGACGTCAGTCACATGTCAATCTTCAGACTTTGGGTATAGATGATAGCCCTCATTTATCAAAAGCTTGTAGACATTGTGACACATTTGGCTGAAGAAATGATGTGTGTCAGGTGAATCTCTTCGTACGTTCGATCTATCATTGATAAATTTAACTGCTGGAAATGATTGTCATTCTAATGCCTATTTTTAAATATGTAAATAAATATTGCCTATATAATCACAATTCTTTATACTTAGTTGACCCCAACATAGTGCTTGCACCCGTCAGTTCCAGTACAGGCATAAGTAAGGATAAAGTGTTTGACAAACTGTTGTTCACATTGTCATTTTCACAGCATATTTGTCAAATATAAGACTTTAATACATTTTAGAAGCACAGGATGAATTCCTGTCTCCATTACAGCCACAGGTCTGTGCTATGCTGAACTGGCTCAGCTTGGCCATCAGCTGTGTGGCAGCTGACAGTATGGTGCCGAACAGCAGAGGCCAAAATAAAATGATTTCTCCACACTTTCTCTGGTATGTACAGTACAGTTCCTCTGGGATAAGAGCCAGAATTTTCTAATTCTGATGCTGCACACCACCGTTGAGTTAGTCAGATAATCCATGTGGGATAACTATTATCAAATAGTGCATAATACTAAACCTAGTCAAAGAAATACCTTTTCAGAATATTAATTTAACACAGTGCTCACACAGGTGATCACTCACTGCAGTTTGAATATATTAATATAATTAAAGAGTAATAAGACTATTCCTTGAAAAATCCTCAACTCAATCACAAACATTTTCAGAAGGTAAACATTTAATTACCGGCGTGGTGGCCTAGTTGGTAGAGCATCCGCCCCACAACTGAGAGGTTGTGGCTTCAAATCCCGGCCAGGTCATACCAAAGACCATATAAAAAAATTGTACTTTCTGCCTTCTAGCTTGGTGCTCAGCGTAATAGAATGGGGAAAGGAAGTTAACGCACAGAGCTACCAGAGGACTGACCCCCCCCCCCACTGTAGCTTTCACTACTTACAGTAGCTGTGTGGCCTAGGGTCAGAGAAACGGAGATAGGCGCCGCCCCATACACCACATGGTGTCCCACATGCTGTGGAAGGGATTAACTTAAACATTTAATTCAGTTTTCTCCAGTCCATCAAATAACTGTAGTTTTCTGTCCCCTGCCGGTCAAAGACCATGTTATGGCGATGTCCATCCATCCATTCCACAAAAGGTACCTATTTTGTGAAATCAGCTCTTCAAACTTCTTGTGAAATCAACTTCTTCAAACTCTTGAAACTTGGTAGCAAGGTTTGATATACACTGATGGTGCGCATACAGTGATCCCTCGCTACTTCGCGCTTCACCTTTCGCGCCCTCAGTGCATTGCGGATTTTTCAAAAATATTCATCAAAAATTCAAAATTGAGAAATAATGGGCGGGCGCTAGCAGAAGACAGGGAGACTACATTAGAACATCAGGTATCAACACGGAGAGCCCGCACAACTCAAAAATCCACCTCTCTGTTCGCTGTTCTCGTGTTGGCTCGGCTCGGAAATCTCGCAAGCTGATTGGCCGAGACGTTTCACCCCGCAAGCTGATTGGCCGAGATGTTTCACCCACCTTCTCTCCCTGCCGAACGCCTATGCAGTGAAGGAAGACCGCATTCATTGCTCTTTATTGCTCGTGTCGAACTTTTTGCTGTTCTCTTGTGCCATTTTGTGTGAAATAGTCTTCCCGTCGAGCCACTACGCCGCCTCCTGCAGCTTCTCCAGCTCTATCGAAAGCTGCCCTCGACGATCCTGCGCCTCTAGCACCTCACGATGAGGCGTCACCTGAGGAGCAGTAAAGCTCTCATTAACCTGTGCAGTAAATCATCTTCATCTTGAATTACGTATCATGTTATAAGAATAAAAAAGTTGTAAAAACATATTTATGTACACTTTATTTACATCTACGTATGTATGTACACTTACACACACACACACACACACATATCATATGAGGGAGAGAGTGAGAGAATGAACGTACGTATTATTTATGGGTGACGTCATTAGGGGTGACGCTACTTCGCGGTTTTTCACTTTTCGCGGTCGGTTCTGGAACCCATTAACCGCGATAAGTGAGGGATCACTGTATTGCAATTTGGACTCGGATCTGTTGGTTTTTGCAAGAGTTATAGCCCCTGACTTACGATATTATAGTTTTACCTCAGTTAATAATTTTGCATCAATAACTTGATATGCTTATTTCACTTTGTTTGGCAGAAACTACTTGTATCGTCTAAAGAAAGTCTCTTGTTGAATTCCAGATGTTGTAAAACTATTGTTCTATATTCATGGATGATAGGCTTATCATAATTTGGTTCTACCTCAGTAATCAATTTTATGGAACAGTTGAAAACTGCTCTCCTTCAGTAACATGTTGGAATCTTGAAAGAAAACAGGGACAGGGCATATTGCACTTGCCTCAGACTGCTCTGGTCTTTTAATTTTCTGTTTAAATCTCCTATAAAATTTGTTCCGGTAACATGAATGCATATGGGACATTTAAAATTGCTCAAAGCAGCTTCTTGAGGCTTAAATCATTAAAACGGTCCTCTAAATGTACACATAGCAAACATCACCTGAAAGGTTGTTTACTGCTCCTGCGGGGTGAGGGCTGGGTGGCCTTCACCACGCATACAGCCAATCAGATTAACCAGTGCGTGCCAACATTGCCAGTTTTGGGCCAGCTCCTCTGCGTCGTCAGAGCTGTGCAAAGGTTGCGCAGCTCAATATAATCTAATGTGATCAAATAATTTCCACACAGCCAGGTTTCTCTTTTGCAACTCAAGTCTACAGTGACTTGAAATTTGCGTACACAATCTCAGACCTGTTGTGTGATTTGAGATGCCGTTCGATCACCTCCAGATTAATAAATATCGATCTTTATGTTAAAATGATTGTACGACCAGTTTTCTGTCTTGCACACGTTTGATAAATGAGAGTGCCTTTTACTGAACTTTTACAGGTTCAAATCCACCAGCCAGCAGGCCCTATCTGTGTGGAGTTTGTATGTCCTGTCCATGTTTGCGTGGGTTTACCCTAGGTGCGCTGGTCTCCCTCTGTGGATCGCCACCTTATCATGCTGGAGGGGTTTGAGTGCCCGCATGATCCCATGAGCTATGTTGTTGGTGGCAACTTGCCCCTGGTAGGGTCTCCCAAAGCAAACTGGTCCTGGGTGAAAGGCCAGACTAAGAGCGGTCCAGTGGATCTCCATGAAAAATGTTACATCAAGGACCCAGTGTACATGGGTCTGCCCTCTAGTGGGCTCACTACCTGCAGGAGGGATCATGGGGATCATGGCACTATGTGAACTGGGCGGAAGTCTGGGCTACTCTGCCAGGTCTGGGGCCCCCACGACCCGGTTCCCCAGATAAGCAGTGGAAGATGGATGGATGGACTCCGATTGCCTCCCACATTCCAAAAACATGCAAGTTAGGTTAATTGGAGACTCTAAAGTGGCCCGAGGTGTGAATGGCGAAAGGACTAGCACTGCGCCGTGGCTGCCTCATCCAGGTAGATGCCCTTGAATTGTCCTCTGGGATTAATGAAGCATACAAAAAAAAAAAAAAAATGAATGCATTTTTGCATAAAGCAAATGTCTTATTTTACACAAATCTAATAAAAGAAAAGAGGCCCACACAGTGTTCATGACTGAAATGAACATTCTTTAGCCACTTGGGAAGAATGACTCTCATATCTTACGTCTGTTATCTTAACAAAAGTCTTTGCTCTGAGTATGTGTTAAATTTTGCTCATTTCTGTGGCTGTCCTGGAATATGTGCATGCTCATGTCCTTGCATGTGATTCCAGAAGCCGCAGTCTCTTGATGTCATATTGCTCAAGTGGGATTGTGCACACTGCAGTAGTAGGGACCATGGACACCAAAGGCCAGTTGAATGAGCATACTTCTGTCAGTATCAGCATACCTGTGTGATGCCTTTGGCCTTAACAGGCAACAAGTACTGGATAGTGCAGCACTGATGATAAGGCCCTCTTTTTTTTAAAAAAAAAAACATAATTAAAGACAGACAAGGTCCAAGGAAATGAAAAAGCCCCAGTCACTGTAAATTAACTGCTGTCCTGCTGTGATGTTTGGTTCCCCCCACTGCATACACCTTTTCTTGAATATTTTAGCCATTTTAAGTGGGAATGAATTTGGGGGTGTCCTAAAAAGATGGGGGGTGTCCTAATTTATTCCTCACTATTTGTTTAGAATTACATTTTACAGAAAATTTGAAAAAAGTCTTTAATTCATTTTTAATTTAGTTGTATTACATGAATCTCCCAGTATTTTTAACATTGAAATTAAATATCCATATGTCCAAATATGTAAAAAAAAAAACAAAACAAAACACACACACACAGGCCTATACAGGGTGTCTTAATTTTTTCACGTGACTGTACTTGTGTAGGTATGGAGATGTTTAGGAGAGATGCCAGTGGACTTTTTAACCAGATTGTTTAACACGATCTTGGAGAGTGACAGTATGCCTGAGGAGTGGAGAAGAAGTGTGAGTTGCTGTGCTGCTGCAGTGCTAACCACTGCACCACCGCGCCGCCCTGGGAAATATTTCAACCAGCAATTATTATTTTAGTCTTGTCCTAATATTCAAGCAACAGAAACATAACTAACAATTTACTCTACACAATTCATGAGTTATCTCAGCCTGAACACACCAGGGGTCAGCGGACAGAGTTCACAGCACTCAGTACCATGTGTGTCCACCACTGGCACCTCATAAAGCGGTACATCTCCGGCGCATAGAGTTCTCGAGATTGCCAATAGCTGCCTGTGGAATGTTGTCCCATTCCTCCTGCAGCGCTGATCCTGCGTGGGCATGGTCACACGTGGTTGTCGGGCATGCGGACTATTCACAGTGCTGCCGGTCTCTCTGAATCGACTTCTCAACCGGCTGACGGTGGAATGATGTACATTCAAATGTGTTGACACCGCTGTCACAGACATCCCAGCGTTCAGCATGCCAATGGCACGCTCCCCCATGACTTGTGACATCTGTGGCATTGTGACTTGTGACAGAAGTGCACATTTTGGGGTGGCTTTTTATGGACCCTGCTGCAAGGAGTGCCTGTGTATTGGTTACGCTGACTGACCAACTCAGTATTATGCTCTGTGCAGCTCAGGGGTGGAATAACTCAATGAGTGAGTAATCTCACAGGGTATCGCCAATGAGAATTTGGTCACCAGAAAAACAAATCATTCAGTACACCAATAAACACTGTTTGTGGGCATATTTCATTATAAGTCAATTTAACTTTTTGGTTCGTGTGTTTATATTTTTGTTCAGTGTATATTGAATTTGTCAAGGAAATTAAGTTTAGAACGTGAATGAGGAGGGAAAAAACCTCTTCAGCATTTTGCAAAAGATATTTTTCTGTCAGTGAACTTAGGCTTGCTTTTAATTGCCTGTGCACCCACTTCTTACTTTTGAGACTCCTTCTTTAAAGAGTAGCCATAAAGTATAGCGTACAAAGACCATTGTTAATGATCTGAGCTGGACTAGACCATTCAAGGCCAGACTTCTTGGGTAAAGATCAGGTTTAAAGGCCGTGCTGCACCTGGGTCATCTTCAAAGTGCTACCACATCTTTAATATGTGTATTGGTGGCAGGCTGGCATCTGGGCCCCCGTTACTGATACACCTGCAAAAACTTAGCAGGCCTCTGTGCTCTTTCTTCAGGGTCAGGGAGGATTTGAATTAAGCTTTTCTTAGTGGTTAGGGTTTTGATGTCTGTTTTTGATTCTGTCCTTGTAATCAACCCGTATTTTTTTCCTACAGCTTCTCTTTCCTTCTTTAATCTGCAAGGTGACAGAGAATGAAAGCACAAAAAGAAAGGCTAGTCTGTTGTTCATTTTTGCTTTAGTTTGCTATGGAATATTCCCCAATCCACTCCTAGAGCTGCTAAATCAGTCAGAGACAGTGGTATGGTATCTACATAAGAAGGCCCATATGGTTGCAATAGATTCAGTGTGAGAAGCTTTGTAAGCAGCAGATAACTCAGATGGCACTTTTGATGGGGTGATGGAGAGAAGCGACCAGACCAGATGCACAAGGTCGCAGACAGGAGAGCTTTCTTGAGTGATGTTTGATGGTGCCTGCTTTTGCACTCATTCACACGTCTCTCTGTCACTCTTTTACTCTCTCACTCAGGTTTTAGCACTTCAGAGTGAGGTGGAGAAAGAGAAAGCAGAGGCTAAGAGGAAGATTGCCAAACTGGAAGAAGCACTCAGGTAGACACAAAGTGATATTTCTTCCATAAATTCAACAAGTTTATAACAGTTTATATGTTGAATTAGGGGTGGACAGTATGACCAAAAATTCATATCATGATATTATTTGAGATTTTGGCAGTTTCGTGGTGTATCACTGTGCAGTTGAACTTTGGAGGTGGCTGTGGCACAGGTGTAGTGTGGCCGACTACTGATTGGAGGGTCAGGGGTTCAATTCTCACTCTGTCTGCAGTCTGCATGTCGAAGTGTCCTTGAGCAAGACACTGAACCCCTGGTTGCTCCTGGTGAGTCAGACCAGCGCCGGTGTATGGCAGCTCCGCCGCCATCAGCGTGTGAATGGGTGAATAGCAGGATCTGTAAAGCGCTTTGGTCATCCAGAGATCAGTAAAAAGTGCTATATAAGTGAACAACATTGACCATTTAATTTTGCAAACAGCAACTTAATTACAAAAAAAGGTGATGAGTTAAGTGTTGCCACCAACAGTGAACACAGTGGCTCAATAAACTTTGCAATATATAGTTTTTTGGTCTGCATTGCATTTTTTGACACCAAAAAAGGGGGACAGCTCCTTTTTTGGCTCAAGTTGCTCTGGTTTATCTCCAGTCTCCTTGTCCTCAGAATCCCCCCTCCCCGAATCTCCATTTTCAGCTCTTTAAATTAGCAGAGCCTCTCCCAGCTATTAGCAGGTTAATGTTATGGTACCTGGCTGGCTAACTAATTTGTATCTATGCTCGATCCAGCATGACTGTATTGATCCGCAATGTAATTTTGTAACGTAGTTTTACCCTGTCAAAGGTGAATTTTGACTGCATATTTCAAAGTTTTTATAAAATGTGTCTCAATCTTGTGACTGACACATACGTTTTCACACTACTGACCAGGGTCCTGTCAGTGTTCACACACACCGTCTTCAGGAGTGTGCATGGCCAGCTCGTGGGGCAAATCACACAAATGATGGGTTTTAGAATAATAACACACATCTACATCAGGATATAAAGAACACATGCGGCCTGTGTATGGAAACTGATGTGGTGAATTGTGGATGGGTTTCCCCGGCTCAGGTCCACTTTGTCCCAGGGAGCTCCGCCAGCTGTAACAGGCATGAGCCACACTCCCGCTGAAGCAGTCTCTTTTTTTGTGTATGAGAGAAGAAACTGAATTTGGGAAAATGTGTGTGTTTTCTGAAGTAATCCTAGTGCAAACAATTTAAAATGCTTGTTTTTCTCCCCTGGTGTTCAGTTTAAATGTCCGTTTTTCTGATCACATTCTTTTATTCCGCATCTCATCTCGTATACAGCGAACAATGTATTTGATTACAGCTGTTATTTCAGATGTGCAGCACTATGGAGGTATTTTAAAACTTCATACTGTGTGGGAAATTAAAGTGTCTGTGACACGATTTAGGAACTATGGATCATATTCAATATGAATTTATCTTCAATCATCCATATAGTTGGTTCTTTTGACAGAACGCTAAATAAGTGGAAAAATATTTCTAAGTGAATCAAATTTAGCGCCGTGTTGCACTAACACGATCTCCTGAGACTCGCCTCGTTTCCGGATATGACATCATGAGGTGAAGTTCCTCTCGGCTGATCCATGTGCTATCAATGTAAACAAGCTGTTTAGCTTCTGTATCAGCGAAGAAATGTTGCGTGGCGGCTGGGTGTTCTAATTGCTTTAGTGAACTACAAGCCTTTTCTCATTCCCAAAAGATCCTGATCTTCTTAAAGAATGGGCGAACCAAGTACAGAGAACAAGGGACAAATGGCATCCAACACCATCTTCTGTACTCTTTAGCAGTTCGTTACAAACGGGTTCTAAAACTGACTGCCATACCTACGGTTTTTAAACAAAAACCCACAGCTCAAGACGATATCAACATATCAAAATAGCGCAGAGAAACAACAGTGTCAAAACTCACCCGGAAAAGAGTAAGTCCCTTTGTTTATGTTTTAGGGTGTGATAGAGGTGTGTGTACACATCAGACCTGCAAAACAACTGGGCTGTTTAGTTACAAGCTCAAAACAAGAAACACATTATGGATATTTTATCTGTAATTTTGTCATTAGTATCGTTATTTTTTCAGCCTGTAAACCTACATACAGTGGGGTAAAAAAGTATTTAGTCAGCCACCAGTTGTGCAAGTTCTTCCACTTAAAAGATGAGAGAGGTCTCCCATTTTCATCATAGGTATACCTCAACTATGAGAGACAAAATAAGAAAAAAAAAATCCAGAAAATCACATTGAAGGATTTTTAATGAATTAATTGGTAAATTCCTCAGTAAAATAAGTATTTGGTCAATAACAAAAGTTCATCTCAATACTTTATCTACCCTTTGTTGGCAATGACAGAGGTCAAACGTTTTCTGTAAGTTTTCACAAGGTTTTCACACACTGTTGCTGGTATTTTGGCCCATTCCTCCATGCAGATCTCCTCTAGAGCAGTGATGTTTTGGGGCTGTCGCTGGGCAACACGGACTTTCAACTCCCTCCAAAGATTTTCTATGGGGTTGAGATCTGGAGACTGGCTAGGCCACTCCAGGACCTTGAAATGCTTCTTACGAAGCCACTCCTTCGTTGCCCGGGCAGTGTGTTTGGGATCATTGTCATGCTGAAAGACCCAGCCACGTTTCATCTTCAATGCCCTTGCTGGTGGAAAGAGGTTTTCACTCAAAATCTCACGATACATGGCCCCTTTCATTCTTTCCTTTACACGGATCAGTCGTCCTGGTCCCTTTGCAGAAAAACAGTCCCAAAGTATGATGTTTCCACTCCCATGCTTCACAGTAGGTATGGTGTTCTTTCTCCTCCAAACACGACAAGTTGAGTTTTTACCAAAAAGTTCTATTTTGGTTTCATCTGACCATATGACATTCTCCCAATCCTCTTCTGGATCATCCAAATGCTCTCTAGCAAACTTCAGACGGGCCTGGACATGTACTGGCTTAAGCAGGGGGACACGTCTGGCACTGCAGGATTTGAGTCTCTGGCGGCGTAGTGTGTTTCTGATGTAGCCTTTGTTACTTTGGTCCCAGCTCTGTGCAGGTCATTCACTAGGTCCCCCCATGTGGTTCTGGGATTTTTGCTCACCGTTCTCGTGATCATTTTGACCCCACGGGGTGAGATCTTGCGTGGAGCCCCAGATCGAGGGAGATTATCAGTGGTCTTGTTTGTCTTCCATTTTCTAATAATTGCTCCCACAGTTGATTTCTTCACACCAAGCTGCTTACCTATTGCAGATTCAGTCTTCCCAGCCTGGTGCAGGTCTACAATTTTGTTTCTGGTGTCCTTTGACAGCTCTTTGGTCTTGGCCATAGTGGAGTTTGGAGTCTGACTGTTTGAGGTTGTGGACAGGTGTCTTTTATACTGATAACGAGTTCAAACAGGTGCTATTAATACAGGTAATGAGTGGAGGACAGAGGAGCCTCTTAAAGAAGAAGTTACAGGTCTGTGAGAGCCAGAAATCTTGCTTGTTTGTAGGTGACCAAATACTTATTTTACTGAGGAATTTACCAATTAATTCATTAAAAATCCTTCAATGTGATTTTCTGGATTTTTTTTTTCTCATTTTGTCTCTCATAGTTGAGGTATACCTATGATGAAAATTGGAGACCTCTCTCATCTTTTAAGTGGGAGAACTTGCACAATTGGTGGCTGACTAAATACTTTTTTGCCCCACTGTATATATATATATATATATATATGTATATATATATATAGCCGTGGACAAAATTGTTGGTACCCCTCTGTTAATGAAAGAAAAACCCACAATGGTCACAGAAATAACTTGAATCTGACAAAAGTGGTAATAAATAAAAATTCTATGAAAATTAACCAGTGAAAATCAACAGTGCTTTTGAATTGTGGTTCAACAGAATTACTTTAAAAAATAAACTCATGAAACAGGCCTGGACAAAAATGATGGTACCCCTAGAAAAGATTGAAAATAATGTGACCACAGGGACATGTTCAACCAAGATGTGTCCTCTAATTAACATCACAGGTGTCTACAAACTTGTAATCAGTCAGTCGGCCTATTTAAAGGGTGACAAGGAGTCACTGTGCTGTTTCGTGACATGGTGTGTACCACACCAAACATGGACCAGAGGAAGCAAAGGAGAGAGTTGTCTCAGGAGATTAGAAAGAAAATTATAGACAAGCATGTTAAAGGTAAAGGCTATAAGAGCATCTCCAAGCAGCTTGATGTTCCTGTGACTACAGTTGCACATATTATTCAGAAATGTAAGATCCACGGGACTGTAGCCAACCTCCCTGGGCGTGGTCACAGGAGGAGACGGATAATACGAATGGTAACAAAAGAGCCCAGAACAACCTTTAAACACATTCATGGTGAACTCCAAGGTCAAGGTACATCAGTGTCAGATCGCACCATCCGTCGTTGTTTGAGCCAAAGTGGACTTCATGGGAGGCGACGAAGGAGGACACCACTGTTGAAAACAAATCATAAAAAAGACAGACTGCAATTTGCCAAACTGCATGTTGACAAGCCACAAAGCTTCTGGGATAATGTCCTATGGACAGACGAGACAACACTGGAACTTTTTGGCAAGGCACATCAGCTCTATGTTCACAGACGCAAAAATGAAGCATACCAAGAAAAGAACACTGTCCCTACCGTGAAGCATGGAGGAGGTTCTATTATGTTCTGGGGCTGCTTTGCTGCATCTGGCACAGGGTGTCTTGAATCTGTGCAGGGTACAATGAAATCTCAAGACTATCAAGGTATTCTAGAGAGAAATGTGCTGCCCAGTGTCAGACAGCTTGGTCTCAGTCGCAGGTCATGGGTCTTGCAACAGGATAATGACCCAAAACACAGCTAAAAACACCCAAGAATGGCTAAGAGTGAAACACTGGACTATTCTAACGTGGCCTTCTATGAGCCCTGATCTAAATCCTATTGAACATCTGTAGAAGGAGCTGAAACATGCCGTCTGGAGAAGGCACCCTTCAAACCTGAGACAACTGGAGCAGTTTGCTCATGAGGAGTGGGCCAAAATACCTGCTGAGAGGTGCAGAAGTCTCATTGACAGTTACAGAAATCGTTTGATTGCAGTGATTGCCTCAAAAGGTTGTGCAACAAAATATTAAGTTAAGGGTACCATCATTTTTGTCCAGGCCTGTTTCATGAGTTTGTTTTTTAAAATAATTCTGTTGAACCACAGTTCAAAAGCACTATCTGATTTTCATTGGTTAATTTTCATAGAATTTTTATTTATTACCTCTTTTGTCAGATTCAAGTTATTTCTGTGACCATTGTGGGTTTTTCTTTCATTAACAGAGGGGTACCAACAATTTTGTCCACGTGTGTATATATGAGTTTGTTTTCTGGGTGAAATATTTTGAGCTTTTGTCCCTGCTTAAGAGTGTGTAATATTGCAATTAATTATTTCATTTAGAAAGTCTCAGAACTGCTGACAAAAAAGCCAGAAGCGACGATCACTAGTGAAGAACTTCAAGAGGAACATGAAGAAGTCAGGCGTATCTTCAAGTAACATTTTTCAACCTACATATCTGCACATTATGACGACAAAGACCCATAAATAATCTTGTGTAACATATGATTCAAGACTTTTAACAATTAGGCAATTGTTATTTAATAGTTTTGTTTACAAACCCGCCGATGTGACCAGAATTTCCCTGACAAGAGAAAAAAAATTAGCACACTTGATTTTATTATATTTTTTCCGCCAAAAGTAAAATTCTCCCCTATCAATTTTGAAGCCGTGTTGACTTTACTCCAAATGGAATGACTTTGTGTTAAAAAACATTATATTACTTTTTTCAGTTTTCATTTCTATAAATCTCATTGCCTACCGAAACTGAATATCTGAGGGTTTTTTTTTTTTTTTCCCCGACCACCCGATTGGACAAAATAAAAAAAAAAAATTGAAGCCAAAATTTCTGTAAACCAAACGATTAAATAACGATCGCCTTATATGGATCTATCTGTATATTACCATTCAGTGTTTTGGAGCCGACCGATGTCCATCTCTAACCCTTCACCGTTGGACTCTTCATCCTCTGAAATGTCCGAGTCATCGTCGCTGCCTGAACGATATGGTTCAAATAAATAGGGTTGCAGTCCTTCGTTAGAACCAACTCGGTCTTCTTCATCACTCGGTCCTGCTTCTTCCTCAAAAACTATTGACAAATCGCTCAAATCTTCGCTGAAATCGCTCACAACTTCCTCTGCTTCAGTGTACTCAGTCATGCTTGTTTACATCTGTGGTTCACCTCACTGCATCACAAAATGGCGGCGGCGTTTGACCCAATTTCAACAAACATCCCAATCGTCTGCATCACGATGTAATTTATGGTAATATATGGAAAAAAAATTTATTTAATTTTTTTGTCTACACAGAATAAAAAACACAGTAGTTCTTTCTAATGATGTCTTGGTTGAATTATGTCACAGACTCTTTAAGACTGGTATATAGGATGATCTAGTATATAATCCAATCCAATGTTGAATCAGATTAGTTACCATAAGATCAGTTCACACAGAGGTATGTACAGTGGTGTGAAAAGTGTTTGCCCCTTCCTGATTTCTCATTTTTTTGTATGTTTGTCACTCTTAAATGTTTCAGATCATCAAACAATTTTAAATATTAGACAAAGATAAGATAAGATAAGCCTTTATTAGTCCCACAATGGGGAAATTCCAGGATTGCAACAGCACAGGGATAGCAACACTCAAAGCAATAATTAAAAAGATACGGAAGATATAAATAAGAGCAGTGGATATACATACATACAAGTAAACACAAGTAGAATACAAGTAGATAACACAAGTAAACACAAATTGCAGTTTTAAACGAAGATGTTTATTATTAGGGGGAAAACAAATCCAAACCTACATGGCCCTGTGTGAAAAAGTGATTGCCCCTAAACCTAATAACTGGTTGGGCCACCTTTAGCAGCAACAGCTGCAATCAAGCGTTTGCGATAACTGGTAATGAGTCTTTTACAGTGCTTTGGAGGATTTTTGGCCCACTCGTCTTTGCAGAATTGTTGTAATTCAGCCACAATGGAGGGTTTTCAAGCATGAACCGCCTTTTTAAGGTCATGCTACAGCATCTCATTCGGATTCAGGTCAAGACTTCTACTAGGCCACTCCAAAGTCTTCATTTTGTTTTTCTAAAGCCATTCAGAGGTGGACTTGCTGGTGTGTTTTGGATCATTGTCCTGCTGCAGAACCCAAGTGCACTTCAGCTTGAGGTCACAAACAGATGGACGGACATTCTCCTTCAGAATTTTTTGGTAGACAGCAGAATTCATAGTTCCATTTACCACAGCAAGTCTTCCAGGTCCTGAAGCAGCAAAACAGCCCCAGACCATCACACTATCACCACCATATTTTACTGCTGGTATGATGTTCCTTTTCTGAAATGCTGTTACTTTTACATTGGATGTAGTGGGACACACACCTTCCAAAAAGTTCAACTTTTGTCTCGTCAGTCCACAGAGTATTTTCCCAAAAGTCTTGGGGATCATCAAGATGTTTTCTGGCAAAACTGAGATGAGCCTTTATGTTCTTTTTGCTCAGCAGTGGTTTTCATCTTGGAACTGTGTAATGCAGGCCATTTTTGCCCAGTCTCTTTCTTATGGTGGAGTCATGAACACTGACCTTAACTGAGGCAAGTGAGGCCTGCAGTTCTTTGGATGTTGTTGTGGAGTCTTTTGTGACCTCTTGTATGAGTTGCCGCTGTGCTCTTGGGGTAATTTTGGTCGGCTGGCCACTCCTGGGAAGGTTGACCACTGCTCCATGTTTTCACCATTTGTGGATAATGGCTCTCACCGTGGTTTGCTGGACTCCCAAAGCTTTAGAAATGGCTTTATAACCTTTTCCAGACTGATAGATCTCAATTACTTTTTCTCATTTGTTCCTGAATTTCTTTGGACTGTAGATGATGTCTAGCTTTTGAGGATCTTTTGGTCTACTTCACTTAGTCAGGCAGGTCCTATTTAAGTGATTTCTTGATTGAGAACAGGTGTGGCAGTAATCAGGCCTGGGTGTGGCTAGAGAAATTAAACTCAGCTTTTCAAAGATGTGATAAGCCACAGTTAATTTATGTTTTAACGGTTGGGGGGGGGGACTTTTTCACACAGAGCCATGTAAGTTTGGATTTTTTTTTTACCCTTAATAATAAACACCTTCATTTAAAAACTGCATTTTGTGTTTGTGTTATCTTTGTCTAATATTTAAATTTGTTTGATGATCTAAAACATTTAAGTGTGGCAAACACAGAATAATGAGAAATCAGGAAGGGGGCAAACACTTTTTCACACCACTGTATAAACACCTTCATTGTCGTGTGCATGCACAGTACAGGTTGGCAAAAAGCGACTCAACCACATCAGGGACCACCTCCTAAATTCATATAAAATTGCTACAGCAAGGTACATAGAGAAGCGTAATGGGTAAGATGAAAAATTGCCAGATCCCTACAGCATCAAATTAACAGGAATAATGAGCTAACAAGATTTATACATGAGAAATACATGGAATTCAAACCTATTTGCAACAATTCAGAAGCTCTGCAGCCCATAGATTAAGAATAAGCTCTAAATGGCAGAATTAATATTTAGTTTAGTTTTTTAATCTGGTTGTTTTTTTTGGGTCCATGTGTGGGAACTGCTAACTACTGCTTGGTCAATCTGACCTTTAGTGCAGTTTCTCTGGTTTATGTCAATTATAACCTTGTAGAGGGTGCGAAGGAAAGGATGTGGAGGCGAGGCATGAGCATAGGTCAGCACAGATTCTTTATTTACCCTCTAACATGAATACAGCCTGTTGACCCCAGCGTTGCCGCTGGGGCCCTCTTGGATGGTCTTGAGAGTAGAGCGTGGAGAGAGAGAGCTGAGAGTGAAACAAGCTCTTTTATACCGTGATACAGACAGAGAGAATGCATGGCACATTAGCATATCAATTGTCATCTAATACACATCAGTCAATACTCATGATTAGCATGACATTGGTTGGCTCGAGGACGCATGCATACAGTCCCGTCTGACTGCTTCCTGTGGTTCCCTGTCCGCATGTAAATTGTCCTCTGCTTCTTCCAGCCCTGCTACTGGGTGTGAAGAATGTTCCAGAGGAATGTCCTCCCGCTGTGTTTAGTGTCACCACACCAGCCCCCCCCTCCCCCCCCGAACACCCAGAAAGGGCTGTGACCCCCCCTGTCGTTTGGGCTCAAGTCGATGCCAGTGGAGGGCCTGTAAGTCTGTGGGGGGGAAAAGGGGAGGGGTGGAAAAGCTGGTGGTTGTGAAAAAAAAAAGAAAACTTACATCTCTGACTCTTCTCGCGGCTCGCCCTGCGACGATGTGGGGAAGGCGAGTGGCCAGATTCCCTGAGGATGCATAGCGGCTGTGAAACAACTGTAGCTGTGTGAGGGACTTGGCGGTGTGGCCGTAGATGCGGAAGGGACAGCAGTCGGCTAAATCCCTGTTGTGTGCCACGGCTGAGAAACCCATACCAACAATGGAGCTGGTTTGTCCCTGGTGCGTAGCGCGCACTGCGGCCACGTAGCTTCCAGTTGCGCTGTCCTCATAATCCTGCAGTGTGCGCGTGTGGCTTCTGTGTGCGAAAGGTCCGTTGCCGAGAGGTGAGTCAGGGTCAGGGAGCTTGATGGAAATCAACACAGTCGGCGCCGATGGTCTTCCCTGTTCAGGCTGTTTCTGTGCATTGCTCGTGTCGCTGATCCTCGTGCATCTCGGCCCCAGCGCTGCGCACTCCGTCCGGCCCTGGAGGTCGCCATCGTGGAGAGAGGACAAGGCGCACGCGCTCCCGTGTGGGTGCAAAGGATGTAGGCGATCCCCAGTCTCTGGAATCCACAGCGCGGTGAGAGGGAGAGATAGTCCATTTCACGTTTGGTCACCAATATAGAGGGTGCGAAGGAAAGGATGTGGAGGCGAGGCCCATGCGTAGGTCAGCACAGATTCTTTATTTACCCTCTAACATGAATACAGCCTGTTGACCCCAGCGTTGCTGCTGGGGCCCTCTTGGATGGTCTTGAGAGTAGAGCGTAGAGAGAGAGAGCTGAGAGTGAAACAAGCTCTTTTATACCGTGATACAGACAGAGAGAATGCATGGCACATTAGCATATCAATTGTCATCTAATACACATCAGTCAATACACATGATCAGCATGACATTGGTTGGCTCAAGGACGCATGCATACAGTCCCGTCTGACTGCTTCCTGTGGTTCCCTGTCCGCATGTAAATTGTCCTCTGCTTCTTCCAGCCCTGCTACTGGGTGTGAAGAATGTTCCAGAGGAATGTCCTCCCGCTGTGTTTAGTGTCACCACAACCTAAGTGTTTAAAATGTATTCAGTTAAATGCTGAGCATCCTGTAGATGTGTTGAGAAGGTTTTATGGAGGTCTTCACTGGAGTGGTGGCCTCGGGGTAGAGCATCCGCCCCACAACTGGGAGGCTGGGGTTCAAGTCCCTGCTGGGTCATGCCAAAGACCATGTAAAAGTGGAACTTTCTGCCGTCCAGCTTGGTGCTCAGCAATAATGAAATGGAGGAAGGAAAAATTGGTTACCCAGCCACAGTGGGTGCACAAGTCAAGTGTACTCTCTCCGCCAGTCCCAAGCCCAGATAAAATGGGCAGGGTTGCATCATTAAGGACATCCGGCGTGAAAACTCATCTTCAACTGTAAGAGAACCCACCCCAACTGTGGGACTAATTGTGTTCTGTCAAAATAAATGCGGATGACGACGATGATGATGATGTTGTACAGTGCTAATTAATAAGCATGTTCTCTGGTGTTAGGATCAGAATGGCTGGTGTCATGTTTGCTATGAAATTAAACCATATGTTGTAGGGGTGGGGGAAAAATTGATGCGTCGTAGTATCGCAATGCTTTATGGTGGTGGTACTGTATTGATTCAGAGACACCAGTATTGTGACAGTTTGTTAAGAATTATTAATAAACGTTGCAAAGACGAACTTACCCATTTAAGTACCAGAGTAATAACAAACAGTTGGCTTTTCAGTCCACTAGATGCTGCTAAAGGCTCACGTATCACAAGATTGTGACGGTATCGCATGTGGGTGAAGTATTGTGATAGTCCTGTATCGTGCAGCCTCTGGCAAATCCCAGCCCTTATGTTGGAGAGGGATGCAAATCATTGCCTAGACATTGTGCAGCTCTCAGAGCAACAGCTTGTAGGCATAGTGGGGTTTTTTTTTGTCTGAGATTCAATGCAATAATTGGCTTATTTGTCTTGAATTTCCATGGTATTCATGCTCAAGCAGACAGAACAATGAAGCCTGGGCAGGCTTTTGTCAACTTTGAAGTCAATTACAGTGTCAGTTTCGTTGACAAAAACTATTTAGTCAATGAAATTTTTGACTAAAACTAGACTAAACCCATTGATAATGAACAGACAAAAAAACTATGACTAAGACTAAACAAGAGAGTAAATCTGGACTAAAATTAGGTGTCAAAAGTAACATAAAAAAATGTTCATTTTAGTTTACTTTTCTAGGTTTAGTTGAAAAAAAAAATTTAGCCAATTTTGTTTGACGAAATTTAACACTGATTACAAATGTCTCTATAAAATATTTTGATTTATACTTGAAGCTTTTTTAGTTTTGTCCCTCTATGTCATCTTACCTTTCTGACAAATGTCTAGTAGAATTCTATAGCCAATAAATGTTTGTTTCGTTTTATCCCTTAAAGATCCTTGGGTTTTGACAGCTATGGACAATTTATGACACTTCCAACATATGTGATGTTGAGAGAAGTGTGATATTTATTTTTCAGTTATTAGTATCTCACATTTGGCCTTGACTTTTTGGCTTGAGACTTTATTAGAGAGTTGTTTATGTCTACTGACTTCAGTCTTTGATCATAAGAAGAGTGTGTATGAATTCTGATTTTAGGCGGAGTTTTGGCTTTAACAAGCTGACCGTTGCACACAGTCTTTGATCTCTTTTCATAACTGAGACTAGTACTGTTGGAGTTGAGAGCCTGGAAAATATCACAGATTAGAGTTTCACATGTGAAAGGCATTTATGATAGGCTACCTTAATGAGAGCTTGAAAAACATAATCCTATTTTATGAGCCATTACACACTAATAAATCAGTCAATAAATAAAACAATTGACAAGTATTGTTGCTGCAGAAATGTTTGAAAAAAAATGTTCAAGTTTGACAGAATTATAAATTATAATTAAATTATTTTATATTTTGGTTATGTATTATTTTAAGAGAATGGTTGTGATGGAGAGGAAATTTGTAAAATTATACAATGTTTAGCCCCGACCCAGCAATTTGATTGAACAGCAGAGATTCCAAGAGTTGCTATATTCCCTGATAATCACACTTGGACGCTTCACCATATCACTCAGTTTAGTGTAATTGTCGGTGGCAACTTATAATATGTAATGCTTTGTTGTGTATCTTATTTTCCTTATTTTCTTCACATCCTGGAAATCGTTCTGTTGTTTTCCAGGTTCTTGCTAAGAGTTAGCCAAGTTAGTTTTTTTATTTTTAAAATTAGCTACCCCAAAGTTTAGATTAAAACTTTCTAGTGTACAGTTTCTACTGATGCTTCACACTGTAATGCATGCTTCTGACTATACTTCATCTGAAGGAACCATTAATAAAGCAGAAGAATGTAAATAAGTAGAGATAGCCATCAAGTGCCAACTGGCAGGCAGGCTGCTTGACTAAAGAGACCAGACCAACAGACCCTGGAAAAGTATGTACAGGTGCAGCTCAATAAATTAGAATGTCATTGAAAAGTTGATTTGGGCACATTTCTAAATTGCTGAGCGTTCCAGTGAGCATTGTTGGAGCCATTATTCAGAAGTGGAAAAAACATCATTTTACCATAAACCGGCCACGACCAGGAACTCCACGCAAGATTTCTGACGGAGGAGTCAAAAGAATTATCAGAAGAGTTATCCAAGAGCCAAAGACCACTCATGGAGAGCTCCAGAAAGACCTGGAGTTAGCAGGTACTGCTGTTTCAAAGAAAACGATAACAAATGTACTCAGCTGACATGGGCTCTGTGCTCACTCACCTCGCAAGACTCCATTGCTGAAGAAAAAGCATGTTGAAGCTCGTTTAAAGTTTGCTGCACAACATTTGAGGTAGCCAGTAAAATACTGGGTGAATATAGTCTGGTCAGATGAGACCAAAATTGAACTCTCTGGATGCCATAACACACAGCATGTTGGGAGGAGAAATGGCACTGCACATCAGCCCAAAAACACCATACCAACAGTGAAGTTTGGAGGTGGGAGCATCATGGTGTGGGGATGTTTTTCAGCATATGGTACAGGCAGACATGATATAATTGAAGGAAAGCTGAATGGACAAATGTACAGAGACATCCTTGATAAGAACCTGTTGCGTTCTACCAAGATGCTGAAGATGAAACAAGGGTGGACATTTCAGCAAGACAGTGATCCCAAACACACAGCCAAGAAAACTCTCAGCTGGCTCCAGAGAAGGGAAATAAAGCTGCTAGAATGTCCCAGTCAGTCACCTGACCTGAATCTAACTGAAAATTTATGGAATGAACTGAAGATCAGAGTTCATAGAAGACACAAACGGAACCTTCAAGATTTGAAGAGAGTTTGTGTGGAAGAATGGGCTAAAATCAGTCCTGAGCAATGCCTTCACCTAGTTTCTCCATACAGGAGGTGTCTGGAAACTGTTATTACCAACACAGGCTTTTCTATTAAATATTAAATTAATTTCACCAAGCGTGTTCAATACTTATTCCCTGTGTCCATCCATCCATCCATCTTCTACCGCTTTTCCGGAGGTCCGGGTCGCGGAGGCAGCAGTTCAAGCAGAGAAGCCCAGACTTCCCTCTCCCCAGCCACCTGCTCCAGCTCTTCAGAGGGGATACCAAGGCGTTCCCAGACCAGCTGGGAGACATAGTCTCTCCACCAAGTCCTGGGTCTGCCCCGGGGTCTCCTCCCAGTGGGACGTGCCTGAAATACCTCAAGTGGGAGGCGTCCAGGAGGCATCCTAATCAGATGCCCATACCACCTCAACTGACTCCTTTCAATGTGCAGCGGTTCTACTCTGAGCCTCTCCCGGATGACTGAGCTCCTCACCCTACCTCTGAGGGTGAGTCCAGCAATCCTACGGAGAAAGCTCATTTCAGCCGCTTGTATCCGCGATCTCGTTCTTTCGGTCATTACCCAAAGCTCGTGACCATAGGTGAGAGTAGGAACGTAGATTGACTGGTAAATCGACAGCTTTGCCTTAGAACTAAGCTCCCTCTTCACCACAACAGACCGGTACAACGTCCGCATCACTGCAGATGCTGCTCCAATCCGTCTGTCGATCTCTCGCTCCATTTTCCCCTCACTCGTGAACAAGACCCCAAGATACTGAAACTCCTCCACTTGGGGCAGGAGCCTGTCCCCAACCCGGAGAGGACAATCCACCTTTTTCCGGCTGAGGACCATGGACTCGGACTTGGAGGTGCTGATTCTCATCCCAGCCGCTTCACACTCAGCGGCAAACCGTCCCAGCAAGAGCTGTAGGTCATTGCTGGATGAAGCCAACAGGACAACATCATCTGCAAACAACAGAGATGACATCCTGTGGTCACCAAGCATGACACCCTCCATTCCCTGGCTGCGCCTAGAAATCCTGTCCATAAAAATTATGAACAGGATCGGTGACAAAGAGCAGCCCTGGCGGAGTCCAACTCTCACTGGGAATGACTCCGACCGAGTGTTGGCAATACGAACTAAACTCTCACAACGGTCGTACAGAGACCGAATAGCTCGTAACAACAAGCCCGATACCCCATACTCCCGAAGCACCCCCCACAAAAATCCACGAGGGACGCGGTCAAATGCCTTCTCCAAGTCCACAAAACACATGTAAACTGGTTGGGCAAACTCCCACGAACCCTCAAGAATTCTCGAGAGGGTAAAGAGCTGGTCCGATGTGCCACGGCCAGGACGAAAACCACATTGCTCCTCCTGAATCCGAGGTTCGACCAACGGCCGGACTCTCCTCTCCAGTACCTTGGTATAGACCTTCCCAGGGAGGCTGAGGAGTGTGATCCCTCTAAAGTTGGAGCACACCCTCCGGTCCCCTTTTTTGAAGAGAGGAACCACCACCCCGGTTTGCCATGCCAAAGGCACTGCCCCCGACCTCCACGCAATGTTGCAGAGGCGTGTCAACCATGACAACCCAACAACATCCAGGGCCTTGAGGTACTCGGGGCGAATCTCGTCCACCCCCAGGGCCCAGCCACCAAGGAGATTTTTAACCACCTTGGCGACCTCAGCCCCTGTGATAGGCGAGTCATCCCCCTCGTCCCCAAACCCTGCTTCCTCTGTGGAAGCGTGTCATTCCACATTATTAAATATAACTTGTTTTGTGAACACAGTTGCCTTGATTTCTTTGTATGTATGGATAACTTGGGTTGTTACTGATATCTGGTGAAAATCTCAGGTCACTGGCTCCATCAGAAATATGTTCAGTGAGAAAAATGTTGACGTGACGACGGAGTGTCGCCACTGTATGGTCTGGTAATTGAATATTATATTTTATGTGTAAAATGATTTATATTCGCAAATGTTAACATGTATTGGGATTGTAAAAATGCACATATAATTGTAGAATGTGTTTTGACTGAAGTGAATCCTTTTGTGAGATAATTGTTAATGTTAATCATGTTAATTGGGTGAGGCAATTGTATAATCTTAAAACCACATACCTTTGCCAGAATGCTTCCTGGTGGTGTCCGGGCAAAAGACTCCTCAGGGGTTTGAGGGCCTTTTAAAGGATGCCAGCAGGAAGAAAATATATGATGGTTGAGTAGAGGGGAGTTTAATATGTAAATAGGGGTTTAAAGTATTTATTGTATTATTTATGGTGTATTTATTGGTGTTATTTATTGTGTAAATACTGGGGAAAGTATTTATGTATTTATGATCTTTTAGATATTATTGGGTATATGTGGGAAGATGAAAATATTTATTGTCTTACTTGGGATTATGGTATGTGCCAATTAAGTTGATTATCTCACTAAGTATATAACAGGTGTTTGTCATTTGGTTTGTTGGTGGGGTGTCGGATGTGCATTGGAATTATTGCCTGTGAAGATTATTGGAATAAATGGAAAACTGCTGATTGCAAACTCTTTGGAAGCCTCCGCTCTTTCTCTGGTGCCTTGACCGCTCGGCTATCAATCGTGACAGACGTGTTCAATACTTATTTTCCCCGCTGTAAATGATGACCTTTTTTTTTTTTTTGGACTTATTTTGTACCCGTAGGTAGATTTGTTCTGCAGTCCGGTGACAAGCCACCAGCTGCCGGTCGCTGCGTGCGCAAGCGCCCCTTAATTCCCTAACCTGCATGTTTTGGCCTGTGGGAGGAAACCGGAGAAATCCCGGAGTAAACCCATGCAAACACGGGGAGAACATGCAAACTCCACACAGATCACTGTTGGCCGGGGGCAGGGATCGAACCCACGATCTCATGATCCCCGTGATCCCCCGGCCGAGGGTAAAACTGTGCTGCCGCGGTGCTAACCACTGCACCACCGTGCAGCCCACCACATCACGGCTTTGTGCAACAGGTTACCATGGTTACTGCCACAACACAACAACAAGGGTACTGAAGAGACAGGCTGGTGGCTTGTTCCCATCGTGGCATGCAACCCTTTTTTCTTTTCTTTTTCTTTTATTAACCAGATAAATTCCCATTGAGATTGAGATCTCTTTTACAACGGTGACTTGGCCAAGAGGTCAGCAGCGCACAACATAATATATATACAAAAATTAAATAAATAATAGGAATCAGAAGGTCGGGACGTATGTTCCTTTCTGGAAAAGTGGATTCCGGAGGTGCTGGGCAGCGAGGAGTTGCAATCAGCAGTGGTTCTGGAAAAAGCACATCGTATTGGCCCACGGAGAGATAAGGGACCGCCGAGGACCTTAATTATGAAGTTTCTTAGCAACAGAGACAGGATGAAGATCTTCAACGCTGCACGTGCTAAAGGAGAGATTAAACACCAGGACCAGCAGGTGCGGTTCTACCCAGATTTGGCCACAGGAATCCAGCAATTGAGGAAGCAGTTTGATCCCATACGTAAGGAGCTGCGCAACCTTGGGATTCGTCATGGTGTAATCTATCCTGCGAGACTGCTGACCACGTATGAGGGCAGAACCCACATTTTCAAGACCCCAGAGGAGGCGCAGGAGTTCATCAAGAAGATCAAAGAAGAAGAAGAGACTGGTGGGAGCTAAGCATGAACAAAATATAAGGTAGAATAATTAAGCATTTGCACAGGCATCTGACTGACTTGAAGTAAATAGTAAGTTTACAAAATATAGATTGTATTATATATTAAAAAAACAAAACAAAAACAAAACAAAAAAAAAACTATGATGTACAAAGTTGTTAAAAATTTTGGAGTTAAGTTGGAAAACTACAGAGGAGAGTTAATGTTACGTCATTAAAAGCAGTAGAGTTAGGGTGATTGGGAGGATGAAGAAGGAGTGGCTTAGGCTGTTCCCCGTGGGTGTGGAACGGTCGATGGCTATATCGGGAGACAGAATTTTTCTTTTGATTTTGGGGGGTTCGGCACAAGTGTGGGAAGGGGAAATTTGTTTGTGTGTAGTTTGTAGGATGAATGTTCAACCACTCATGTTTTTGCTTCTCTGTATGAGCATGTTTACACTGCAAGGTAATCCTAAACTCTCTATTGATCATGGACCAAAGTGTTAATCTTAATTTAACTTCATGGAATTGCAGAGGTCTACAAAATTTAAAAAAACTTAAACAAGTTATGAATAAAATAAAGGACATGGGTTCAAGAATTGTGTTTTTACAAGAAACTCATCTGATAGAGGAGGATGTTAAAAGAATTAGGAGTAGATGGCAGGGAAGTGTATTCACCTCTTCATTTTCATCCCGAGCCAGGGGAGTTATGACTCTCATACATAAATCAGTTCCTTTTCAGGTGAAAAATGTAATTGAAGACAAATTTGGAAGATATGTAATCATTCAAGGTTCTTTGCTATTAGAAAATATAAATCTTGTGAACTTATATGGTCCCAATATAGATGATCAGAAGTTCTTTGCTAATTTATTTCTCATCTTATCATCACTTACAGGGCAACATATAATAGCAGGGGATTTTAATTGTACATTGAATCCAGGTGTGGATAGATCAACAGGACTGGATTGTACGCACATTGGATGTAGGATGACTATTAATCATTTTATGAAAGAATTGAGATTGTTAGATATATGGAGAGAAATGAAACCACAAGTTAAAGCCTATTCTTGTTATTCCAGTACCTACAAGACATTCTCACGTATTGATTATTTTTTGATTTCCACAGAATTAAGGTCCAAGATTCAAAACTGCTTTTATGATAACATCGTGATTTCTGATCATGCACCCTGTTGTCTAATATATGTAGATAAAAAATTGACAAAGGAATCAGGTAGATGGCGATTTCAGCATAAATGGCTTCAGGATGAGGAATTTGTCAAGTATATAGAAAAACAGATAGACGAGTTCTTTGACATCAATACTACACAAACATCAGCATGTGTAAAGTGGGAGGCTTTCAAAGCTTTTATTAGGGGACATATTATTAGTTATACAGGATCAAAATCTAAGAAGACTCGAGAGGAGAGAGCTAAATTGGAACATAAAATAAAAAGTCTTCAGGAAAAAGTGTATGCAGGAAGTGACCCAAGGTTGGAGAATGAATTACTGATTTTGAGAGCTGAATACGACAAAAAATCAGCGAATAGAGCTGCCTCGAGTCTTCTAAGATTGAAACAATCTTTTTATGAACAAGGTGAAAAATCAGGAAAATTATTAGCATGGCAGATTAAACAATTGGAAATTAAAACACCAATTACCAGTATTATAAGTAACGGACAGGTAGTTATAGATCCTTTAGAAATTAATAGAGCCTTTAGAGATTACTATGAAAAATTATATGATACCAAAAATGAACCTGATTTAACAAAACTAAATGGGTTTTTGAACGAACTATCTATACCGTGTATTCCAAATGAAAACAGGGAGATATTGGAGTCTAAAATTAGTCAAGAAGAAGTTGGGCTAGCCATTGATAATATGAAATCAGGAAAAAGTGCAGGACCAGATGGTCTTCCAGTTGACCTTTATAAAAAATTTAAGAATAAATTAATAAAACCTTTTTTGGAAATGGTTTTAGAAGCATTTCAAAATAATAATTTACCATCATACATAAATAATGCCTTAATTATACTGCTGCCAAAACCAGGTAAGCCCTCTAATAAATGTGAAAATATGAGACCAATAAGCCTATTAAACGCCGACCTTAAGATAATCTGTAAAATTTTAGCAAGACGAATACAAGAAATTTTACCAAATATTATTAATCGAGATCAGAATGGCTTTATAAAGGGTAGACAAGGCTTCCATAATGTAAGAAGACTATTTAATATTATTTATTTTAATAAAGAAGCACCGGATACAGCTCTCCTATCATTGGACGCCGAAAAGGCCTTTGATAGAGTTGAATGGCCCTTTCTTTTTGAAGTCCTACAAAGGTTTGGACTTGGAAATAATTTCATAAAATGGGTTCAAATAATATACAATAATGCTACAGCAGAAATCCTAACAAATAACAATATTTCAAAACCAATAAAAATCAATAGAGGATGTCGACAAGGCTGTCCACTTTCACCTTTACTGTTTACTATGGCAATTGAACCTTTAGCGATAGCGATACGTTTACATTCACAAATATATGGAATTAAAGTTGGACCAACAGAACATAAAATCTCCCTGTACGCCGATGATATAATTTTGTTTATGTCGAATCTAAAAAAATCAATTCCAACCTTGTTGAATTTAATAAAGAATTTTGGGGAAATATCAGGATATAAAATAAATAAAACTAAATCTTCAATATTAATGCTAAATGAGACCCAGAGAAATTACCCAGCCCCTGAGGTAAATCAATTCAATGTTGTGAATCAGTTTAAATATTTAGGAATCCAAATT
This sequence comes from Pholidichthys leucotaenia, assembly GCA_020510985.1. Taxonomy (NCBI): domain Eukaryota; kingdom Metazoa; phylum Chordata; class Actinopteri; order Cichliformes; family Pholidichthyidae; genus Pholidichthys; species Pholidichthys leucotaenia. The sequence continues at coordinate 291,279,939 of CM035838.1, forward strand.
ATGCCTAAGCTAGAATCAGTCGCCAGTGTCAACTATGAAGCCTTAATGTCAGATATCAATGAGTTAACTCAGAGATGGATGTCACTACCAATGTCGATGATCGGGAGAATCAATATACTTAAAAGTAATATTTTACCTAAAATACTTTATTTATTTCAATACATTCCCTTATCACCACCTTTAGATCTATTCTCAAGAATAAAAAAAAAGTTAGTGGAATTTATATGGAACAACAGGAGGGCTAGATTACGTTTGTCTTTATTATATTTACCATTTGATCGTGGAGGTCTGAAATGTCCAAATTTTATGTTGTATTATTGGTCAGCACAACTGAGGTCTATGACATATTATTTTTCATCAAATGATCTCCCTCACTGGACTGAAATGGAATCATACAATTTACCTTTACCTCTTCCCATATTCATATACTCAGATTCGGCAAAAAAATTACAAAAACAAGTTAAAAATCCATTTGTAAAGCATATGATCAAAATATGGTGTGAAGCTAAAATCTATTTAAAAGAACCACAGTTATTGTCACAATTTAGTCCAATATGGGGTAATCAATATTTTAAACCAGGGAGAGCGGACGCTGTATTTAAAGTATGGAATTTAAAAGGGATACAAAAGATTCAGGATTTATATTTGCCATGTGCAGACAACATAATGTCTTTTGAAGAGCTGAGGATCAAATTTAATCTCAATAGAACACATTTTTTTAAATATCTTCAACTTAGAAACTTTATTCGATCAAATCAAAATAAAGCTCTCACTCGACCTATTTATTCATCCTTGGAAAAAATGATGATGAAAGATAGTAAAAGAAAGGGTATTATTTCAGAGTTTTATAACTCATTGACACTATCTTCAAGTGAAAATTCACTGAAAAGATTAAACTACTGGAAAGAAGATCTGCAAATTGAAATTTCAGAGGAACAATGGGAATTGGCTTGTACAGAAGCTCAAACCAAATCAATAAATGCACGCCTTAAATTGATACATTTCAAATGGTTAATGCGGATGTATGTTACACCGGAGGAGTTAAATAGATATAACAAAAATATACCAGATACATGCACAAAATGCATGGAAAGTAAAGGAACCCTATTTCATTGTTTATGGGAATGTAGATTAATAAGAATGTTTTGGGAGGAGGTGAGGGTAACAATTGAAAAAATAATCTCAAAACAAATCATATTGAATCCTAAACTGTTTTTGTTGGGTCTGTACCCAGAAAAGCATAATTTCAATAAAAGTGAAAGAACATTCATAGACCTCAGTTTGCTTAATGCCAAAAAATGTATTGCACTATTATGGAAAAAGACTCATAGACCAGATGTGACTCAGTGGTTAAGACAGATGTTAACAAACCTTCCATTAGAAAGAATAACATATATACTGAAATCAAAGGAAATTGTGTTTGAGAATATATGGAGACCTTTTATTGATTATGTAAAAAATTTAAACATAACTCTTGAAGAAGAAGGTGAATGATGTGTGTGGACCTTGTAAATTCCAAACTGGTGAACATAATATGTATACTAATGTATTGGATTGTCTAGACTAAACAGAGGAGCATTGTTGAAGACTTGATTTTGTTGGTGGTTGTTGGTGTTTTTAGGGCATTTTTTTTTTTTTTTTTTTTTGTAGTACTTTAGTGTTAGTGTTTGATTGTTTGTATCATGTTTGTTAAAAAAAAAAAAAAGGTTCAATAAAGATATTGTGGGAAAAAAAAAATTAAATAAATAATAACAATAGATTAAAATAACCAGTGGTATAAGAGAATCAAAGAAAAGTGGCTCTGGACAACAGGCATTCTTCCTACACCTTCAATTTAATTTTTCATTTAGGTGCTTCATCCTGTTTGTTCCTATCCACATTCGATTATGTAGAACACTATGGTACATACAATATGAGGAGGGGCTGAAAGGTTCTTAGTGGTCATATTGGACCAAATGTGGTTTATTTTTCAATCGCAGGGATCCAAGCGCTGCAACACCGATGGAAGAAGTGTGTGGACCGAAGGGGAGACTATGTTGAAAAATAAACCACATTTGGTCAAATTTGACCGCTATGAACTTTTCAGCCTATGAACTCTTCAGCCCCCCCCCCCCCATGTAGTTGACCTCCTTGATGCTATGCTTAACACAGTTAATGGAAACAGACACTTCTATAGGCAAATTATTAGAACTGCTCTTTGAAAATGCACATAAATTAGATGGGATCCTGGGATCGTCACTTCCTTGTGGTAACGTATCATCACTTCCTGTTTTGCTGTCTGCCTGTGTGGTTTGCTCTCCAGTCACTAGCTATGGCTACTAGCTCTCCTTCCTCTCCTCCTCTGGTGTGCTCTCTCTGTCAGATGTTTAGCTACACCTCTGCCTCTTTTAGTGATAACGGTAAGTGTAATAAATGTTGTCTTTTTGAGGCGCTCGAGGCGAGGTTGTCTGATTTGGAATCCTGGCTCCGCTGCATTGAAACACCGCCTGCGCCAGTTAACCGTGACGGACGCCCCTTAGCTGCAGCGGAGCTAGCTAGCTTAGGCCCCCCTGTCAGCGGTCCCCCGGCTCTCCTCAGCAGCGAGGAGACTGGGTGGGTGACGGTGAGAAGGAAGCCTAGTCGCAAAGCCCCGGTACACCACCAACCTGTTCACATTTCTAATCGTTTTTCCCCGCTCAGCGACACACCCGCTGAGGAAAAAACTCTGATCATTGGCGACTCTGTAGTCAGAAATGTGAACCTAGAGACTCCAGCGGCCATAGTCAAATGCATTCCTGGGGCCAGAGCAGGCGACATCGAGTCAAATCTGAAAATGCTGGCTAAAGGTAACTGTAAATATTCCACAATTGTTATTCACGCCAGCATTAATGACATCCGTCTCCGGCAGTCGGAAGTCACGAAACTTAATATAGAATCAGTGTGTGACTTTGCAAAAACGATGTCTGCCACTGTAGTATTCTCTGGGCCTCTCCCCAATCTGAGCAGTGATGACATGTTTAGCCGCTCGTCATCCTTGAACCGCTGGCTGTCTGTGTGGTGTCCTAAAAATGACGTGGGCTACATTGACAATTGGAGCTCTTTTTGAGGAAAACCTGGTCTTATGAGACGAGACAGCATTCATCCTACTTTGGATGGTGCTTCTCATTTATCTAACAATCTGGCATCTTTTTTATCCAAATTTCCAAAACCCTGACTACTCAGAGTTGGGACCAGGAAGCAGAGTCGCAGTCTTACACGCCTCTCTGCAGCTCCTCTTCATCCGCCACCCCTCAGCTTAGCCCCTGTCTTCCCCATCAGAGAATCGTTGTTTGCTCCCTCCAAAGTAAATAAAAATATAATGTATAAGGCACCCCCCCCCCTCCTCCCCCCCTCCCCTTATCATCAGTGAGCAGGATGTGCTCAAACAGTTCTCCAGACTGAACCCGCGCAAGGCCCCCGGCCCAGACGGCGTGTCTCCCTCCACCCTGAGACTCTGTGCGAAACAGCTGGCTCCTGTATTCACAGACATTTTTAACACCTCCCTTAAGTTATGCCACGTGCCGTCCTGCCTCAAATCCTCCACCATCATCCCTGTCCCCAAGAAGCCACGGATCACTGGACTTAATGACTACAGACCTGTAGCGCTCACCTCTGTAGTCATGAAGTCCTTTGAGCGCCTGGTCCTGTCCCACCTCAAGTCCATCACCACCCCTCTCCTGGACCCGCTGCAGTTTGCCTACCGAGCCAACAGGTCTGTAGACGATGCAGTCAACCTGGCCCTCCACTCCATCCTGCAGCACCTGGACTCCCCGGGAACCTACGCCAGGATCCTGTTTGTGGACTTCAGCTCCGCATTCAACACCATCCGCCCCGCTCTGCTCCGGGACAAGCTGTCCCTGCTCAACGTGCCTGACTCCCTCTGCAGGTGGATCATCGACTTCCTGACGGACCGGAGGCAGCATGTGCGGCTGGGAAAGACTGTCTCAGACTATACTAGCATCAGCACCGGATCACCCCAGGGCTGTGTACTTTCCCCCCTACTCTTCTCCCTTTACACCAACTCCTGCACCTCCAGCCACCAGTCTGTCAAGTTGATCAAGTTTGCGGACGACACCACCCTCATCGGGCTCATCTCCAACGGCGACGAGTCCGCCTACAGGAGAGAGGTGGCCCAGCTGGCGTCCTGGTGCAGCAATAACAACCTGCAGCTGAACGCTCTGAAGACAGTGGAGATGATTGTAGACTTCAGGAAAGTCACTACTCCTCTGCCCCCCCTCACCCTCTCAGGCTCTCCCATCACCACTGCGGATTCCTTCCGCTTCCTAGGCACTACCATCACCAGGGACCTCAAATGGGAGCTGACCATCAGCTCACTCATCAAAAAAGCCCAGCAGAGGATGTTCTTCCTGCGGCAGCTGAGGAAGCTCAAGCTACCCACCAAGATGTTAGTGCAGTTCTACACAGCCATCATCAAGTCCATCCTCACCACCTCCATAACCGTGTGGTACGCAGGAGCCACTGCCAGGGACAGACTAAGGCTGCAGCGCGTCGTGCGCACTGCTGAGAAGGTGATCGGCTGCAAGCTCCCATCTCTCCAGGATCTGTACATCTCCAGGACCCGGAGGCGTGCTGGCCGGATCATAGCCGATCCCTCACACCCTGGTCACGTACTGTTTGCCCCCCTCCCCTCTGGTAGAAGACTTCGGTCCATCCAGACTAAAACCTCCCGTCACATGAACAGCTTCTTCCCCTCTGCCATTAGACTGCTGAACACTAAGTGACTTATTGACTCTCGTGCACCATGTACAGCAGCTCAACCAGACTCATGTCAATCATCACTGTTTTCTTCCTGCATTACCGACTGCACTATATAGTTCTCCACAGTATCTGCTGCTGGCTAATATATATTTTAACTGTTGACCAGTATCACTTAATCTTATCCTACACTTTATTACATGTATAGTTTATTTCTCTTATCTTATCATGTTTAATGTTGCAGCATTGTACCGAGACAAATTCCTAGTTTGTGTACTACATGAACAATGGCAATAAACGTGATTCTGATTCTGATTCTGATTCTGATCCCAAAGTGATAAAGCAAAATATTGGTAAAACTCAAATTAAACATAAAGCCTCTAAATTGAATGATTTGGCCTCTGTTCCTCCTCATAATTTAAAAATTAAATGTGGTTTATTAAATATTAGGTCTCTAACTCCCAAGTCTCTGTTAGTCCATGATCTGTTAATTCATCATCAGATTGATTTAATTTCCCTTACAGAGACTTGGTTAGGGCAAGAGGATTATGTTGGTTTAAATGAATCAACTCCCTCTGGTTATTTAAACTGTCAAAATCCCAGAAGTTCTGGTTGTGGAGGAGGAGTAGCAACAATTTACCATTCCAAATTACTAGTTAATGTAAAGCAAAAAACATGTTATAATTCCTTTGAGGGCCTGGTCCTCAGTATTGGGCACTTTTGCAATTTTAGGTTAAACCCAATTTTATTTGCCATAGTTTATCGTCCCCCATCAACCTACTCAGAATTTTTATCCGAATTTGCTGATTTCTTAGCTGATTTAGTGCTGAAATCTGATAGAATAATTATAGTAGGGGACTTTAATATACATGTGGATGTAGATAGTGACTGCCTTAATGTGGCATTTAATTCAATATTAGACTCGATTGGGTTTTCTCAGAAAGTAGGAAATTCTACTCATTACCTCCACCATACATTGGACCTTGTTCTGACATATGGCATAGAAATAGAAAATCTTGTAGTGTCTCCTCATAACCCTGTACTGTCAGACCATTGTCTGTTAACCTTTGATTTTACTATTTCTGACTATTTGGCTCCTAAAGAAAAATATTATTACAGTAGATGCCTCTCAGATGATGCTGTTACCAAATTTATGCAGATTGTTTCCTCTATGCCATGTGTCAACACAACGGAAATAAGCTATAGACAACTTGCTCCTTCTGTAATTGATAACATGGTGGATAGTGTTTCATCTTCTCTGCATCAGACTCTAGACTTGGTGGCCCCCTTAAAAAAGAAAAAGTCTAATCAGAGATTTCTAACTCCTTGGTTCAACACAGAAACTCATAGCTTAAAACAGAAGACTTGTCAATTAGAAAGAAAATGGTGCTCCACTAATTTAGATGAAATCTATTTAGCTTGGAGAAATCATCTTTTAATTTATAAAAAATCTCTTAGAAAAGCTAGAACGAGTTATTACTCTGCATTAATAGAAGAAAACAAGAATAATCCCAGGTTTCTTTTCAGTACTGTAGCCAGGTTGACAAAGAGTCAGGACTCTGTCAATCCTAGCATTCCCTTAGAGCTTACTAGTCAGGACTTTATGAACTTTTTCAATAATAAAATTTCATCCATCAGAGATAAAATCAATCAGATTCTTCCCACAGTTAACTTAAATACTGTAACTACTACAACTCCTTCTATTGATGTCTGTCTTGATGAGTTTACTCCAATCAACCTTTGTGAGTTAGACAAAATAGTTTCCTCATCCAAACCTTCAACTTGTCTTTTAGACCCTATTCCTACCAGGTTATTTAAAGAAGTCTTCCCACTTATTGGTAGCTTTATTCTTCATATAATCAATTCTTCATTAACTTTAGGCCATGTACCGCAGGCTTTTAAAATGGCTGTAATTAAACCCTTACTCAAAAAGCCAACGCTAGATCCAGGAGCTTTAGCTAACTATAGACCAATCTCTAATCTCTCTTTCATTTCAAAAATCTTAGAAAGAGTTGTTGCTACGCAATTATTTGACCACCTGCAGGGAAATGGTTTACTTGAAGAGTTTCAATCTGGGTTTAGAATCCATCATAGTACTGAAACAGCCTTAGCGAAGGTCACTAACGACCTCCTCATTGCATCTGATAATGGACTGGTTTCTGTACTTGTCCTTTTAGACCTTAGTGCAGCTTTTGATACTATCGATCATAATATTCTACTTGATAGATTAGAACACTATGTTGGACTTAATGGAACTTCGTTGCAGTGGTTTAGATCTTATTTATCTGATAGGTTCCAGTTTGTTCATGTAAATAATGAGTTTTCTTTCAACTCAAAGCTTAGTCATGGAGTTCCACAGGGATCTGTGCTAGGCCCTACTCTTTTTAGTTTATATATGCTTCCGTTAGGCAACATTATTAGAAAGCACTGTATACATTTTCATTGTTATGCAGATGACACACAATTATACCTGTCAATGAAGCCAGATGATAGTAATCAATTAGCCAAGTTAGAAGCCTGTCTTAAGGAAATCAAAACTTGGATGACATGTAATTTCCTGCTATTAAATTCAGATAAGACTGAAGTCATTCTTGTTGGTCCAAAAAACCTTAGAAATTCCTTTCCAAATCAAACTTTCAGTTTGGATGCGGTTACTCTTTCTCTTAATAGCTCTGTGAGGAACCTTGGAGTTATTTTTGATCAGGATTTGTCCTTCAATTCACGTATTAAATTTGTTTCTAAGACTGCCTTCTATCATTTGCGTAATATTGCCAAGATTAGGAGCATCTTGTCTCAGAGTGATGCTGAGAAACTGATCCACGCTTTGGTTAGCTCGAGATTAGATTATTGTAATTCTTTATTATCAGGCTGTCCTAAAACATCTTTAAAAAGTCTTCAGCTGATCCAAAATGCTGCAGCAAGAGTTTTAACAGGTACTAGAAAGAGAGATCATATCTCTCCGGTTCTGGCCTCCCTTCATTGGCTTCCCATAGAGTTTAGAATTAAGTTTAAAATCCTTCTTCTTACTTACAAAGCTCTAAACAATCAGGCTCCTTTGTATTTAAAAGATCTGATACTACCGTATTATCCTAACAGAGCACTACGCTCCCAAAATGCAGGATTACTTGTAATACCTAGAATCTCCAAAAGTACAATGGGAGGCAGAGCCTTCAGTTATCAAGCTCCTCTCCTGTGGAATCAGCTGCCAATCTGGATTCGGGAGTCAGACTCGATCTCTGTTTTTAAGAATAGGGCTAAAACCTACCTTTTTGATATAGCCTACAATTAGGGAGGGATCATATGTTTCTGAACCCTCCCTTAGTTATGCTGCTAATAGGTTTAGTCAGCCGGGGGACCTCCAGTAATGCACTGGGCCTCACTCCTTTCCTCACTCTCAATGAAATTTTTTTTTTTTTTTTTTGCTGGTCATTAACATTTGTTTGTTCTCTCCCATAGATTGAGTCCCCATCGTGCTGTCTGCTCTCTACATGTCTGTTCTTTTCTTCTTCTCTATCCCCTCACCCCCCAGCCAGTCGCAGCAGATGACTGCCCCTCCCTGAGCCTGGTTCTGCTGGAGGTTTCTTCCTGATAAAAGGGAGTTTTTCCTCTCCACCGTCGCCAAGTGCTTGCTCACAGGGGATCGCCTGATTGCTGGGGTCTTTCTGCATCTGTGGGGGTTCCCCCTACAGTTGATAGTGCTGTGAGATGACTGTTGTTGTGATATGGCCCTATATAAATAAAGTTGAATTGAATTGAATGGATCAAAGCCCATTACAGATTATGTTTTGCTTTTTTGCTCCTAATGGTACGTTCCTTTACATGAATAAAACAGGATGTCAGAAGGACATCACGTCGAAGTAGACTGCATTCCATTTTTTTTTTTTTTAAAGTCAGAAAATCTAGTATCTCTTGATAGTCATCGTTTTGCACACCCAGTGAAAACAACACAGCAGTATTTTGTGCATAAAAACACAGTTACAGCACGCTCAGAAATAGAAGTTGGACAATACTGTGTGTACAACCAACTAGAAGAGACAGAAGAATAGTCCATCTTACACAGCCTGTTGATGCACGACACATGGACACGCCCATCTTTGATTCTTATCTTGGCCATGGAGAAGTTTTCTCAAGACTTAATGGCCAGAAGTTTAAATGGCAATACCCCAAAGTCTGACTTGAGATGAGAAAAAGAACACAGGGTAACTTTACTATTTTGACTCAATGTCATCACTCATTAGTCTAGTCTAAGACAAATAGCTGCTTCAGATGAAAAACCAAATGTGTGGCATGGCACTGGTAAAAATCTTGATATTTCTGTCAGGGTGGTGATGAAAACCAAACCAAGAGCCATGAGGGATGCAGGATCAAGCTCCTTTTCAGACATGAAAAACATTACATTGGTAGCTGCAAAGCCTGTTCAAATAATTAAATTTAACCTGCATTAAATTTAGACACGTACAGTGGGGAAAAAAAGTATTTAGTCAGCCACCAATTGTGCAAGTTCTCCCACTTAAAAGATGAGAGAGGTCTCCAATTTTCATCATAGGTATACCTCAACTATGAGAGACAAAATGAGGAAAAAAAAATCCAGAAAATCACATTGAAGGATTTTTAATGAATTAATTGGTAAATTCCTCGGTAAAATAAGTATTTGGTCAATAACAAAAGTTCATCTCAGTACTTTGTTATATACCCTTTGTTGGCAATGACAGAGGTCAAACGTTTTCTGTAAGTCTTCACAAGGTTTTCACACACTGTTGCTGGTATTTTGGCCCATTCCTCCATACAGATCTCCTCTAGAGCAGTGATGTTTTGGGGCTGTCGCTGGGCAACACGGACTTTCAACTCCCTCCAAAGATTTTCTATGGGGTTGAGATCTGGAGACTGGCTAGGCCACTCCAGGACCTTGAAATGCTTCTTACGAAGCCACTCCTTCGTTGCCCGGGCAGTGTGTTTGGGATCATTGTCATGCTGAAAGACCCAGCCACGTTTCATCTTCAATGCCCTTGCCGATGGAAGGAGATTTTCACTCAAAATCTCACGATACATGGCCCCATTCATTCTTTCCTTTACACGGATCAGTCGTCCTGGTCCCTTTGCAGAAAAACAGCCCCAAAGTATGATGTTTCCACCCCTATGCTTCACAGTAGGTATGGTGTTCTTACTCCTCCCAACACGACAAGTTGAGTTTTTACCAAAAAGTTCTATTTTGGTTTCATCTGACCATATGACATTCTCCCAATCCTCTTCTGGATCATCCAAATACTCTCTAGCAAACTTCAGACGGGCCTGGACATGTACTGGCTTAAGCAGGGGGACACGTCTGGCACTACAGGATTTGAGTCCCTGGCGGCGTAGTGTGTTACTGATGTAGCCTTTGTTACTTTGTTCCCAGCTCTCTGCAGGTCATTCACTAGGTCCCCCCATGTGGTTCTGGGATTTTTGCTCACTGTTCTCGTGATCATTTTGACCCCACGGGGTGAGATCTTGCGTGGAGCCCCAGATCGAGGGAGATTATCAGTGGTCTTGTATGTCTTCCATTTTCTAATAATTGCTCCCACGGTTGATTTCTTCACACCAATCTGCTTACCTATTGCAGATTCAGTCTTCCCAGCCTGGTGCAGGTCTACAATTTTGTTTCTGGTGTCCTTTGACAGCTCTTTGGTCTTGGCCATAGTGGAGTTTGGAGTCTGACTGTTTGAGGTTGTGGACAGGTGTCTTTTATACTGATAACGAGTTCAAACAGGTGCCATTAATACAGGTAACGAGTGGAGGACATAGGAGCCTCTTAAAGAAGAAGTTACAGGTCTGTGAGAGGCAGAAATCTTGCTTGTTTGTAGGTGACCAAATACTTATTTTCCACCATAATTTGCAAATAAATTCATTAAAAATCCTTCAGCGTGATTTTCTGGATTTTTTTTTCTCATTTTGTCTCTCATAGTTGAGGTATACCTATGATGAAAATTGGAGACCTCTCTCATCTTTTAAGTGGGAGAACTTGCACAATTGGTGGCTGACTAAATACTTTTTTGCCCCACTGTATAAACACTTGTCTTCCTCACTGTTGCCCCCACCCTCACACACAGGTGCTGAAAAAGAGAAGAAGTTAAGATAAATCCCAGTCATGTTTTTTTTATTTAACTGAGTAATTCACAAACATGCACAAGAGACACATGGTTCAAAATTTGTACATGATTATCCATTGATGCAGAATGTTAAGGTTGCCTTTGAAACTCTGGCGGAAAAGTGATGAGTGCACAAAACAAATGTGTTCATATTCCGCCACAATAATAGGACAGAGTACGTGTCTGAAAAGGATGAATGTTTATGTTACTCTGTTTCCGTGATGCCTGATCACAACAACAGGGGTTTTCTGTTTATGAATCTTGTCACGTTCTTCATAGTGTTAGCATATTCTGCTTTTCCTGGTGTCCAAAAATCTATTCTTTCTCCATTCTGTTACTTTTAGTGGAGATTTATTTAGCATTAAGGTATAATTACACCTGTAGAATTCTAGAACAATAAAACATAATTGGGATGCAGCTACACTGAATCAATGATATAATCTAACTTTGTATTGTTTTATATGTCAACAGCTTCCATTTTTTGTGTGTCTTACTATGGGGATATTGTGGATATTTGATAAATTAGTCAAAACAAAGCTAAATATAATTTAAAAATACCACTTACGGCTAACCCCTTCAGCTTTAACTCACTCTTGCCGCCAGAGCTAAACATGCTGAAAGGCTAGACCTCAGCAGGCTGCAGACAATCAGCAAACCAACCAGCGAGCGAGTCAGTACATTCCACTGGGTAATTAATCCCATACAGGACCATATTACTTGGCCACAAGCAGATTACAGTTTCCCTGGCAGAAGCTAGACTGTGTTCTGCACAGTTAAACAGAATGGGGCTCAGCCCATTCAGCATCCTCCGTTCCAGTTGAAGCCATACATGGCCAAGGCCTGTCACTGTGGCATGAGAGATTTTCAATTGTTTGCCACAATATGAAAGCAACCCAGAGGCTAGACAAGAGTGGGTTCTGGTTTATTATGCTTGGGACCTTCTTCAGCTGGCAAAGTGCACCAAACACTATTTATTGGCTTTAAAAGAGTGACTTAATCTTTTGCCTTTTGTTGTTGTAGGGGGAAATATTATTTAGCTATAATCGTGCTTTTTAGCTCATTCTGACGGAGCCAAAAGGAGCTAATTCTTCCAGCCGCCCGCCCATCCACATTTCACTGGAATCACTGCTCCTCCTAGGCAACTGCCTTGATCCTAAATAAGCTCACAATCATCCTCAGGTTGGTCTGCATCCAGATTGACCTCACTGTCAACTCCGTCATTGACAATCTGGTTTTACAGTTCTTTTCCTGTTTCTGTTAACCTAAAGCATCAAGAAAACTTAACCCAATGACTGCCACAGGTGCTCCGTTGCGGCATAAGCCCCTAGTGGTCAAGGTTTTTTTCAAGAAAATATTCAGTTCAGATGTCAGAGATAATGGCTTACTGTCAATTAGAAAGATGTAGAATATGATCCAAAGTTTGAGATAGGAGTAAATTTACTCACCTAATTTGCATAATGCCATGGCAGCCATATCGAATTACATAACTTTAAGTCAAAAGTGGACTTTGGCCATATTTACACAAAGAATGGTTTTGCTTTTTGTCACTGTTTCTTGTTTTGGGCATTTTGTTATCTTATCTTCAAAGTATATGAACCAGAAAATCAGTACAATGTAAACAAACAAATTCATCACTTACCGCTGGCTGGGCGGCTTGCTCGCTTCATCCTTTTGCGGCATCCTGGTCGTTATTTTCTCTTCTGTTGGTCATTTTATTTTGCCCCTCACATCCAGAAACTGTTATGATTATTCCACCTCAATTTCACTTTTATCCCGCCACTATTTATCTTATATGATGACACGGAACCGGCGCGATTGTTCTCTCCAGTCACATGGTGCTGAGGGCGATGGCATGTGAACATCAACCAGCTTCGGCCACCCTCTTTTATAACAAAATGTATATATTTACCTTCATAAGCTAATTAATCTCTTTTTAGAATCATAGTTTGCAAATTTGGGAGCAAATGCCTCCTCTTTCTTGCCATGGCGAAGGCAATGGCGAACATCAACATTCATTTACAAACTCTTCTTCTGTGATGTCCAGGAGAGAGGTTTTAGGATGGTTCTATGTCCGCCATAAGTCCTCCAAGGCAAGAGCAGTAAGTTATAGGTGTCTGCCACCGTGTGAGGTGGAATCCTTTGAACAACTTAAATCAACTGGGGAGTTTTTGGCCACGTCATATAACATCACATGACAGGCATAATGTTGCGCCTGTGGCAGTGGGGGCACTATCTGTCCATGAAATCTTGCCACAAGAAGGGTTAACTTTTCACTTTTGTGGCATTTAGTTTTCAGTGTAAATATCACAAAAGTACATTGTGTTATGTCGGTAGTAGGAGCCAAGGACAAGACGGTGAGTGTTGAACTGAACACAGGTTTATTAGTGACGCCTTCTCACCATACAAGCGCACCCGCCAGGCAGAGAGGAGGCCAAGAGTCCACCCCTCTCTCTCACTGCCCTCTTATACCTTGGGTGGTGGTGGAACCGGAAAGGTGGAGCCACCACCCGTGTCACGCAATAAAGATCCCTGAAACCCAACACAACATTCTCCCTCCCCTTCAAAAAGGTCCAAAACACACACATACAATCGAGACCCCCCCCCCAATTTGGAACCCGAATCACACACTCAGAAAACTAAACAAAAATACCTAAAAGGGGCCTATCACAGTCACTCAAAACAACTAAAAACTAGGGGAGGACAGATGGACTACCATCCCACCCCCACACGGCAAAACGGATTATTCTGCCGTCTGTACTAAAGAAATAGTCCAACTAAAAGAAAATAACTGTCGTGTTCCTAAATTAACAGAAAAACCCAAAATAATCCCCATGAACAAGAACAATAAGAACACAACGGTTGTCCCCCTTTCTTACACATGGATTAACATACTGTCCAACCATCAGTCTGCCCCAAGAGAAAACCCACTCCCCGGATAACCATTGAATGATTCAACTCTGGTGCGTCTCCTCTTCCTCACCCCTGGGGACGACCCACGTTCAGGCCCAAACACCTCCTTCTTCTCCCGGGCACACCGCAACTCATTAGGATGCCTCCACGAGCCATCTGATAGCTGGAGGTAGGCATCCCCCCCAAACAGCCACCACCTGCAATTGCCCCTGATTGCCTTCTCTCCGATGCGGGACCTGAACTCCTCTCGACTGGGCCTCATCCCGGGGCCGGACCACGTCCACGACCCCCAGAGGGACCCTACTTAGCTTCCAGTGTTCCTGTTTGGCACGTCGTCTCACTGTGCCAACTGGTCCTGCCCCACTCGCTTTCATTTCCGCTGCTGGCGTCGCCGTTGTGACTCCCTGCTCTCTGGTCCCTCCCAGCCAAAATCCAGGAGCAGATGGAGCCAGCCACTCAGTGCCACCCGCCGTCATGGGCGTCCTACCGTGCAGCCCAGTTCCCTCAGCTAGGGCTACTTGAGCACTGGCACCGGAATCCTCCCGCAATGGCCCTGGGTGGATTTGGTTCTGCTCTTTCTCCAGAGTGCCAGGCAAGTTCTCATCTCACACAGCTCCGTCCTCCGTTCATGGGACCGGCCGATCCTACAAACCACAACTCAACCACTCTTCTCCAGCGCTGCTTGCGGTGGCAAAGCCCAGGCCATAAAACAAATCACATCCCATTATGTTCTCTCCCCTGGCAGTCATGATGAACCTCAGGTTGCACACCTCTGCCGACTTGTACCTAGCCGTCAGCCTCACTGATCCCACCGTGGTCAGTCTTCCTCCACCATAACCACACAGCAGCGTTGAATCACTTCTAATAAGGTGGGAAACAACTCATCACAGCTTCCCAATTCAACACGGAGCTCACCGCTCCCATGTCAGTCAGCAGTGGCACTGTTACCTCGTCCAGTTCCACCATACGGTAGGAACGGCTGTTGGTACTCGGGGATACAGTGTGAATAGCAGTGGGAGCGTGGGAGCATGCTGTCGTCACTGTCCGGGTCCACTGTCTGCGCTGTTGACTGTGGTTCAAAATAGGGATACGGTGCCCTCTCACCGAGCTCCCGCCTCCAACTGCTGAGCTAACTCGATGGCCTTGGATAACGTCAGTTCACCCGAGAATGTAAGGAGCTTCGACCTCGTAGCCAGGCAAATAGTATGTTCCGCCAACTGGTCGCAGACCATCTCTTCCTCCAACGCTCCAAACTGACAGTCTTTGGCCAGCTGGTGCAGGTCTGCCACAAACCATTGCACCAACTCGCCAGTCCGCTGGCGGTGCTGTTGAAACTGGATCCTGCAGACGATATCATTTTTCCAGGGCGCCAAAATGTCACGCCATTAGCTCCACCGCTTCCTCAAAGCTATCACACTCGCCTAAAGGCCTAAAATACGCTGTCCTTCCATTCCTAAATTATGAACCAGCAGTGCTCGTGCTCTCAATTTCTCCAGTCTTCCAAGGTGTAACGCCACCAAGTATGTTTGAAAAGCGGCTAACCACCTTGCCCAAGAGATGGGCGGCTCACCAGGAAGCTCCAAAAACGGCCAAATTGATGTGACAAATGCGTCCATACCTTATATCCTCTTCGCCAAATGCTTTGTCGGTAGTAGGAGCCAAGGACTAGACTGAGTGTTGAACTGAACAGAGGTTATTAAGGCCCTTTTCCACTAGTGTCACTTCGGCCCCTTTCGGAACGGTACGGTATGGCACAGTTCGGCCCGCTTGTGTTTCCACTGCACATGGAGTACCACTTGACGTAGGTGGGAATAGTTACAGGGAGGCGGCCAACCCTCCCGTTACATAAAACAAGCATAAGGGGTGTAAAACAAGCATAACCTTACGCAAAACAAGCGACACAGGCAAAACACAAGCTGGCAGGATACGAGGCGTCTGCGTTCTCTGGCGCTTTTTTTGCTAGATTAAAGCCAAAAAAGAAGAACAGAAGACAAAGGCGGCGAGACGACACACTCTGGAAAAGTACTGGAGGGTTTAGGAAAACCAAACCCAAACCACAAAGCGGAAGACATGAGGATACGAACTACATCACATATGACGGTAAGCTAATGATTGCTAATGCTACTTTGCTTTTAAGTCCACGGTAAGTTATCGCTATTAGGTACTAAAATATGTATTCTCTGTGTGTGTGTTTCAGATGGTCTTCTTGTGGCAAAAATATTGCTTCAAACCGTCGGTCTGGACGTTCAACACAGTGATGAGATGTCACCCCAGCTTCACGAACGCAAAGTGGTTACAGAACTGCAGAATGTCTGTAGAAATGTTTAACTTTCTGTGCAACAGATTGCTCTGATCTGTGTCACAATCATGGAGAGACTGTTGAGATATCATGAGATTTACCTGCTCCAGCCAGTAGTATCATGACAAAACATGATCAGCTCCAAAACTTGATCGCCAGGTGCCATATGGTAGTATATGAGCCGTAATATACACTACCGTACAATGTGTTTTCTCATTGCGTCAGAAGGCTAATGGATGATTAGAAAACCCTTGTGCAATCATGTTAGCACAGCTGAAAACAGTTTAGCTGGTTAGATAAGCTATAAAACTGACCTTCCTTTGAGCAAGTTGAGTATCTGGAAAAAATTATTATTTCAAATACAAGTCATTATTTCTAACCTTGTCAATGTCTTGACTATATTTTCTATTCATTTTACAACTCATGGTGGTAAATAAGTGTGACTTTTCATGGAAAACACAAAATAATTGTCTGGGTGACCCCAAACTTTTGAACGGTAGTGTATATATTTCAACAGGTACACAGTACTGAGTTAGGTATATAAGATATATTTAACAATTATGATGCATTTTAAGCCAAAACAAATGGATCTAGGATTAAAAGCAATTAAAATAACGCAGTCACAAGGTTACATGGAGAAATACATGGATTTACTGGATATATATCATATTGAGTATTGCTGACTACATGTATCTACACATGAGCTTTCTCCGTAGGATTGCTGGACTCACCCTCAGAGATAGGGTGAGGAGCTCAGTCATCCGGGAGAGGCTCAGAGTAGAACCGCTGCTCCTCCACATTGAAAGGAGTCAGTTGAGGTGGTATGGGCATCTGATTAGGATGCCTCCTGGACGCCTCCCACTTGAGGTGTTTCAGGCACGTCCCACTGGGAGGAGACCCCGGGGCAGACCCAGGACTCGGTGGAGAGACTATGTCTCCCAGCTAGTCTGGGAACGCCTTGGTATCCCCTCTGAAGAGCTGGAGCAGGTGGCTGGGGAGAGGGAAGTCTGGGCTTCTCTGCTTGAACTGCTGCCTCCGCGACCCGGACCTCCGGAAAAGCGGTAGAAGATGGATGGATGGATGGATGACTACATGTAGATACTGTATAAATATATATCCTCTGCATCAACAGTGATCTATACATGTACTCATGCAGTATTGCACTGGGAATTTTGACAATAAACTTTTGGGTGTTTTGCAGATGTGTCTCCACTTTTATGTGTGGTTACCACCAAGTGACATAAATTAAATACAGAGGTTGGAAAAGCTGTCTAAGAACAATCCAGCAGTTTGAAAAATCACTTTTGGTTTGGTATGTCTGCCAACAGAATTATGAACCATAAAGCAGTTTGTGTTAAAATGTTAAATCCCATTAAACCCAAACTCGGGGTCCAATCATGTGCCATGGAGGGCCAAGACCCTACAGGTTCTCTCTTCTATCCCATTATTAGGAAATACAGATGCTAATATGGCCCAGAATTCCTCCATATACTGGTACTATCACAAAAGTGCGCAGTGTCTTCTGCACTGGCACATCCAACAATACAGTCTTCAGAAAATAACAATTGTTTTTGGTTACTTTTCTTAAAAATGAGCCATTATTTTCAAAGTCACTGATAAATGGTCTGTACTGTTATACTTTTCACACCAGTGTCTTAACAGACAAAATAGAAAATCATGATGCAAACACATAAGTAACTAAATTGTTTATTACAATCAGCAGCAAATTCCAGATTATTTGGAATGTGCAAAATTCAAGCTGAAAAAAAAAAGAAATTAGAATAGGTCACACACGCCAGCCATGCTGCCTCGCTGAGAAGCAACTCGATCTGCTGCTCACACTGGTCCCTGTTCAGCAGATCTTCAGCCTGCATCTCTCTAAACAGTGAGGCAAGGTCCGGTTTGGGTGGATCGTTTTCCTCTTGCCTAGATGAAAGAAATGGGTGGTGGATAATTAAAGCAAGTTTTAAACATATTTGAGAAATAACGTTATCAATAAAAGTTTAGCCACCACTGTGTTGTCCTGATTTCAAGTGTGGGTGGTGTTTTGTGCTTGTATTGCTAAAATATAAAAGGAATCAGTACAATGGGTCTCAAATATTTGTAATGCTGCTGTAGTGTCATGCTTTGTGACCACAGGATCTCATCTCTGTTGTTTGCAGATGATGTTGTCCTGCTGGCTTCATCCGGCAATGACCTACAGGTCTTACTGGGACAGTTTGTCACTGAGTGTGAAGCGGCTGGGATGAGAATCAGTACCTCCAAGTCTGAGTCCATGGTCCTCAGCCAGAAAAAGGTGGATTGTCCTCTCCGGGTTGGGGACAGGCTCCTGCCGCAAGTGGAGGAGTTTAAATATCCTGAGGTCTTATTCACGAGTGAGGGGAGAATGGAGCGAGAGATTGACAGACGGATCGGAGCAGCATCTGCAGTGATGTGGACATTGTACCGGTCTGTTGTGGTGAAGAGGGAGCTGAGCTCTAAGGCAAAGCTGTCAATTTACCAGTCAATCTACGTTCCTACCCTCACCTATGATCACGAGCTTTGGGTAATGACCGAAAGAATGAGATTGCGGATACAAGTGGCTGAAATGAGCTTTCTTCGTAGGATTGCTGGACTCATCCTTAGAGATAGGTTGAGGAGCTCAGTCATCCGGGAGAGGCTCAGAGTAGAATCACTGCTCCTCCACATTGAAAGGAGCCAGTTGAGGTGGTATGGGCATCTGTTCAGGATGCCTCCTGGACGCCTCCCACTTGAGGTGTTTTGGGCATGTCCCACTGGGAGGAGAGCCCAGGGCAGACCCAGGACTCGCTGGAGAGACTATGTCTCCCAGCTGGTCTGGGAACGCCTTGGTATCCTCTCTGAAGAGGTGGAGCAGGTGGCTGGGGAGAGGGAAGTCTGGGCTTCTCTGCTTGAACTGCTGCCGCTGTGATCCGGACCTCCAGAAAAGCAGTAGAAGATGGATGGATGGATGGATATTTGTAATGTGTTCTTTTACTGGATGAGTTTAAAGACGAAATACTATAAACTACACATATAAACTAAATTCTAATGGTGACTGAACAACTCCCATTCCCCAAAGTGCAAGATACGCTATTATGACTATAACTCATAAAGGATCACAGAAGTGATCTGATAAAAAAAAATAAATAAATAAACAAGCGGTTTATTTTATGGTGGCTCCTATTGGATGTGCCATTCATTTTCAATTATTCTGTAATTGATATTCACACAATCAAATAAATCTCAGTTCAGTCCCTTTCATATTGAGTGGAAATTGTGCTACTTTAAATTTGCCACTTTACCTATTCTTTAACTTAAAAAGCAAAAGATTTGACTATAAATAACAAGATGTGCAACTTACCAGTCACATTGCTGTGTGGTGCCAAACGTAGCCATTGTCAGAGCAGATCCTGGTTGGACTCTACAACGAAAATACACACAACTTAAGTACATGCACAGCATGAAAGTGCAACATGTAAAAAAAAACACCTTTTTAACCAGGATTACAACTAGCTTATTTCATTAGATATTGTCAACACAAAGGCAACATACAAGGACGGACGTAGCATTGACAGCTAACTAGCTTTCTCATCATTTGAACACTAGCAAGTTGTTGTCTGTCCAAAGTGAAGTTTCCACTGCTGGGATAAATAACGTAAAAGATGCATATCACATCACTCACCGTCCTCTATATCCTAATATCAGGGCTTCAACTGCTGAAGTTGGGTGCTCCCGCGGCCGTACATTCAATTCAGTTTGGGTGGCTCCGTCTACTTCCCAGGGTGGCTCAGTCTGCTTCCCTCAGGATTCTCTCATCACCCGAAAAGCACAGAAAATTGCTGTACCCCGGTGTTGATTTCGGTGAAGCCATTCTGTCGTTGTTTATATTATATCACTTGCTGGCTGGCTCACGGACGAATCTTTGCAAGTCATGACATTACACCCGGACCAATTAGTACCCTGCAGTGTTTTTATATCACTGGGACAGTATGCTTGGAACCTCAGTGTAGCGGTTCTGAAAAAATGGGAACTGTTACTGAAAAATTGGACCTGTTACAGTTACAGATCCTAATGGAAAAGCCGACAAACCGTACCGTACTGTACCATACTGACACTAATGGAAAAGGGGCTTTAGTGACACCTTCTCACCATACAAGCGCACCCACCAGGCAGAGAGGAGGCCAAGAGATCGCCCCTCTCTCTCACTGCCTTCTTATACCCTGGGTGGTGGCAGAACCGGAAAGGTGGAGCCACCACCCGTGTCACACAATAAAGATCCCTGAAACACAACACAACACACTGATGTTGTGCCTTCTTAATGTTTGCTCATCATTGTCATCCCATTGACAGAGAACAAGCCTAAACACAGCCGACAGATCTGCTTGTGCATAAATTATCCTTGTTGTTAGTATCAATAACAAGCCAGTCATTTCCTCATTTAGTGTTAAACACTGAGAAACAGCAAGTGGCCCATTGGGCTCTTGACTAATTAAGCACTCAGGCTACACATGCATGCGTGCACACACACACTAAGCAGTCTGATGTCTGCTACCTGCCTGCTGCTACCGTGGCAACACTGACGGCCTTTAAAGGTGATCCAACAAAACTTCAAAGTCAAAGCAAGATTGCACACAGGTTTTTATCTGTGTGTGTGTGTAATGTGTCAAGATGGGAGAATGAATTATAAAATTAAACCAGCTGATCTGTTTGAGATGCCTTCCATCTGCCAGATGACTGTGTAGAACTATGGGTATATCCATATAATCAACTTTTAAGGGATATTTTTTTAAAGGATGAACATTTATGAATGTGACATCTAAAAATAACTGTTGGTGAATCTGATTATTCATTATGTACCATTTTGGGGGTGTTATACTCAATAATTGTAAATGTAAAATATAATTTCATTTGCCAGATACACATTGCTGTTTAAATTTTATTTCCTAGTGTTTGTCACTATGGCAACAACAACAGAAATGCATCACAAAGCAGTGCAGAGAACAAGTTTCTCTCCTCCTCTTTCATCCCAGTGTGCTCAGATCATTACAGGGCATTAGCATAGAGATGGAGCGATGCGCCATAGAGGGGTGGTGATGGGGATTGGTTTATTAGAGAAAGATGAAGCTCATCTGGAGAACAGCTTGCTTGCTTTTGCAACAATGACCTCTGATTCTCAAATTTTAGAAAACGTAAGAAGAAACACCTGAATGTTTAAAGTAGGGGAAAAAAGAAAAGCAGCTGGTCTGTTTCTAGACTGAAATATTTTTCTCTCTGATGTGAAGAGGCTGACATATCTTTTATCTTCTTGTGCTCCTCTATACCATACATGCTGTTGCTTGGCATCCAGCTGACATAATCAAAACCTTATTTTTCCTCAAGATTTGGCACCAGTTTGCAGCAACTTCTTCTCTGTGGTGTGTCATGTTCAGTTTGACCGGTTAAACTTTGGACTGGCAAAATGATATTTACTAGTGTAGCCACATTTATGAGGGGCTACCTAGTGCTTGTGAGACCCTTTCATGAATTATTTATTTATTTATTTAGTTTGCTGTTTATTTCATGATTGACTTACACACGTGGACAAAATTGTTGGTACCCCTCTGTTAATGAAAGAAAAACCCACAATGGTCACAGAAATAACTTGAATCTGACAAAAGTGGTAATAAATAAAAATTCTATGAAAATTAACCAATGAAAATCAGAGAGTGCTTTTGAATTGTGGTTCAACAGAATTATTTTAAAAAGCAAACTCATGAAACAGGCCTGGACAAAAATGATGGTACCCTTAACTTAATATTTTGTTGCACAACCTTTTGAAGCAATCACTGCAATCAAACGATTTCTGTAACTGTCAGTAAGACTTCTGCACCTTTCAGTAGGTATTTTGGCCCACTCCTCATGAGCAAACTGCTCCAGTTGTCTCAGGTTTGAAGGGAGCCGTCTCCAGACGGCATGTTTCAGCTCCTTCCACAGATGTTCAATAGGATTTAGATCAGGGCTCATAGAAAACCATTTTAGAATAGTCCAATGTTTCGCTCTTAGCCATTCTTGGGTGTTTTTAGCTGTGTGTTTTGGGTCATTATCCTGTTGCAAGACCCATGACCTGCGACTGAGACCAAGCTGTCTGACATTGGGCAGCATATTTCTCTCTAGAATACCTTGATAGTCTTGAGATTTCATTGTACCCTGCACAGATTCAAGACACCCTGTGCCAGATGCAGCAAAACAGCCCCAGAACACAACAGAACCTTCTCCATGTTTCACAGTAGGGACAGTGTTCTTTTGTTGGTATGCTTCATTTTTGCATCTGTGAACATAGAGCTGATGTACCTTGCCAAAAAGTTGCAGTTTTGTCTGTCCATAGGACATTCTCCCAGAAGCTTTGTGGCTTGTCAACATGCAGTTTGGGAAATTGCAGTCTGGCTTTTTTATGATTTGTTTTCAACAGTGGTGTCCTCCTTGGTCGTCTCCCATGAAGTCCACTTTGGCTCAAACAACGACGGATATTGCGATCTGACATTGATGTACCTTGACCTTGGAGTTCACCATGAATGTGTTTAGAGGTTGTTCTGGACTCTTTTGTTACCATTCGTATTATCCATCTCTTCTTGCGGCCACGTCCAGGGAGTTTGGCTACAGTCCCGTGGATCTTAAATTTCTGAATAATATGTGCAACTGTAGTCACAGGAACATCAAGCTGCTTGGAGATGGTCTTATAGCCTTTACCTTTAACCCCTTGCACTCCGGTCAATTTTCCTAAAAACGCCAAAAAATAATGTGCCCAAAGTAAATCGAAAGCTGTTCTTCAACCCTTTGCAGCATCTTCATGGGGTTGGTCTCATTTAAAAGTAAACACTTTGAATTTTTGGCAAAAAAAACCATGATCTCTCTAAGTGCTTCGGCCACTGAGTTACAGTCATCTAAACATAGTGAACTTGAAGAAAATAAATTTGGCCTGGGTGTTTTTTTTAGATACAAATGCTTGCAAATAACACACAGCTTCAGATCCGGGCTGGAAAATGCAACAGAAATGTAGAACCAAGTGTTATCCAGCTGAGGTCCAAATTTTGTAACAATACCACAAAAAATGAATATATTACACAGCTTTTTCCTCAGGTAGTTCCCAGGCATTTTGGAACTGTGCCAAATTGTGCCAAATGGCACAGTTTGGAAAAACATCTAACTTTTGAATGATTCAATATAGAAGCTTCATTTTAGGCTCTAATGAAAGGTCACACTCAGGGCTGTCTGTGTGTGGGGGGGGGCCGCCGCTCGCTACAGAGCTGCCGCTCGCTACAGAGGATGGACTTCGGCCATCGCTACACAACGGATTAGCCTCATGTGGTGATGTGGGACAGCAGCGCAATCACCACGGCTCCCCCCCCCCTCGCTGCAGAAGAATGGTGGGGGGGGGGCGTTCACAGTCTGTACGTGGCGAACAACCCCTTGTACAGCGGCACGAACTGCGCCACCAAGCACAGTTGTAATTTACCGATCGGTCAAAAGTCATTTTGGATTACAATTTTCAGGGATAAAAAATAATTTGGCTTATAACACCTTACCTCTTCACAGCCACATTGTCCTGGCCAACTTCTCTTCCTCATTGTCAGACGAAGGCGACGCTGGTCCACTCGTGGTTCTGGTCTCGCGACCTGGTCAAAACATAATTCCATTATTGCGGTTTTGTGCTTCCATGATTGCGGTTTTTGGCGAACGATTTTTCAAAACAAATAACAGTAGTAATTAAAAAAAGACTGGCGAAGGCGTGTGTGTCACTCAGCCTTCGTCGTCAGCCTCCGTCGGTCTATGACCATGGAAGAAATCATAACGTCTCATAACGTCTAATCCTTTTATGATCCGCTCCAGCAGTCAGTCTTCACCCAGCCTTAAAAACAACAGCTCGCGAACTTCTCTTCTTCAATTGGCTCACTGCATTCACAGCAGGCGGGTCCTTCTGGCTAGGTTTTCAGTCATTGGTTCTTCAAGGTTTCAGAAACCCAATTCAAGGCTCTTAATAGTCGAATGAGAGTCAATCAGATGAACTAATCTGTTCGCGGCTGTGTCTGCAGCTTTTATTTTCAGTGCGCGCTTGGACGCCACTACATCACCATCACCACCTACATCACCATCTACACCATGCGTCCTAGAGCGCACGAGAGCACTCTCGTGCGCTCTAGGACGCAGAGACTTGCCCGTCCGTGGTACAATGGAGCGCAAGAGGTTAACACGCTTGTCTATAATTTTCTTTCTAATCTCCTGAGACAGCTCTCTCTTTTGCTTCCCCTGGTCCATGTTTAGTGTGGTACACACCATGTCACGAAACAGCACAGTGACTACTTGTCACCCTTTAAATAGGCCGACTGACTGATTACAAGTTTGTAGACACCTGTGATGTTAATTAGAGGACACATCTTGTTTGAACATGTCCCTATGGTCACATTATTTTCAATCTTTTCTAGGGATACCATCATTTTTGTCCAGGCCTGTTTCATGAGTTTATTTTTTAAAGTAATTCTGTTGAACCACAATTCAAAAGCATTGTCTGATTTTCATTGGTTAATTTTCATAGAATTTTTATTTATTACCACTTTTGTCAGATTCAAGTTATTTCTGTGACCATTGTGGGTTTTTCTTTCATTAACAGAGGGGTACCAACAATTTTGTCCACGGCTGTATAGGAGCAGCTACTGTGTGTGGCTTTTAATCTAAAAAAAATACAGCCGTCTGTCACATGTGTGCCGTCAAAATATTCAAACATTTGCCTCACAAAGAAATACAGCCTTCACGTTATGCTCACGCTGTCAGCAGATTGTACTTCTTGGCTTTCATGACATCACAAATCAACAAACCCCACCTTTAGTTCTTGTTGGCACCCTGACTGCCTCAGTATTTCCTATTAGCTCACTCAGAAACCCTTTACTCAATTTAGGGGCTCAGAAATATTATTGAGAAGACTGACAACTGTTTCAGGCTAAACATTAGTGTTGTAGTTGAGACTTCACCAAGACCAGAATCTCCCAAGGCCGAGACCACTGTGTGTGTAGGTCTTGGTTTTGGGAGACTGTGGGCTCGGTCTGGGCTCAACCACAACACTATTAAACATTGCAGACAGCTTTTTGATGAGCTGCAAAACAACACAAAAATAGATTTTTGGTGTTTATATCTACATGTGTACAGCTCCGGAAAAAATAAGCGACCCCTGCAAAATCTTTACTAATTTAACACCTCTACATGTATGACAGCCATTCAGTTTGAGTACCTGTTGACTTCAACAAAAGCACACCTCACTCTAGTTAAGGAGGTACTGATTAGGTGATCATCTAAGGATGGTAAGATGCATGAAAGCTGTGAATAAAAAATCAGTTATTCCACAAATACAGATTTGAGTTCTTCCTAAGTTTAAATGTAAGTATTGTAGTGTTTAAGAATAAACATGAACTTGTTTTCTTTGCATTATTTGATCTAAAAGCAACATTTTTATTATTTTGGCAGTTGTCATTTTTCTGTAAATAAAGGCTCTAAATGACAATATTTTGACGTGGAATTTGAGTGAATTGTTTTCAGTAGGTGTCATGAGCAGGCAGGCAAGGAGGACCCAAATGCAGGCAAGTAATCCAGCTTCAGATAATTTATTTAAACAGACAACCCAAAGACCGAGGCATAAACTGGGAAAAGCTGACTAACTGAATACTGAATTAACTAAAGAAATAAAATGTTGCTCGGTTGCCAAAGAACACAAGACTAATATAAACTTTAACACCAGATGAATAAACTGAGGAACACGAGACATGAATAATTAATAGTACAAGCCACGAAGGAGACAGTGAACACAGAAACAGATCCAGGAATATCCACAACAGGGAGTAATATTGCTGCTGAATGACCAAACTGAACTTACAGAGAAACTAATGATTACACAATGGTAGACATGTGAAAGCTCAAGTGCAAGGAATCAAACCTATCTGGAGTTGCATAAACACAAAAGGGTAAAGCAGAGGACCATGAACACAAACTACAGGAAATAACCTAACAAAGTAAATGGGAAGTAAGCTACATGAACTAACCAAGACAGGAAGTGCTACAAAGTAAACCTAGTAATAAAACAGATCAACTAGACATGAAACATACAAGAATAATCACAGGAAAATATCAAACCAAGAGAACCTAAACTAGAGTAAGAATAACACAGGAGAATGACAAGACGAAACTAAAGGCCTTTACATGCTCCGCAAGAACAGAGAAATTTGTTCTCTCTCCCAGAAAAATGACATCATTTTGGTTTTGAAGCCCTGGTTTGGGAGTTCTTGCAGCTTGTTCTTGACACATCATCATGGCAGAACTTTTTTCTTGTGTGGTGTCTGACAACTGTTGTATGATTGGTCAGAAATTTCATTTCCCCAGAAGTTCTGCATTTGAATTTCTTGTGAAGTATGAAATGTCCTGGCCAGAAAGAACTTTGTTCTTATTCTTGCCACCTCAAAAAAAAAAAAAAAAAAAAAATCTCTGTTCTTGCAATGTACAGGCCTTAAGATGCAGTATACCAGAGAACATGGAACCAGAAAAACACAGAACTACAGAAACCTTTTCAAGGAATACTTTAAAGAAAACTCAGATCAGAACCACACTTAAAATACAGGAAATTCTCTTAATATAAACTTGAAACAATAACAAAAAACCTTCACTTCCATAACTCCAAGAACACAAGAGTAACAGGAAGAGGGGTAGGTTATAGAATAAAACAAAATTGTTAGTTTTACTCAAACACGTACATATAAATAGTAAAACTAGATAAAGTGATAATTTTGCAGTGGTCTCTTTGGCCTCATAATTTTTTCAGAGACTGTATATGGCCTTGAAACTGTCAAAACTGAAAATTAACAACTGGAATATACACTGTATGGTACCTTTATTACTATGCACTTTTTCCCCGTGTTTCATTGTTCACTTTCGTATCATTTCTGCATAGATGTCCATATGCAGGCATGAGATAGGGCCCCTCATGCATGCCCCTCAACTACTAACAGTGGAGGATGGATTCATTGTGTGCTTTCATGTTAGTGTGTGTGTGTGCGCACGCATATGTAAATATTCCCTGCATTTGGGTGTGTCTTTGAAGTGGTGTTATCTTTCCCAGCATTCCTCTCCCATGACGGGTAGGATGGTGGGAAGTAGGGGGTGGTGTCCTGGAGAAGGACCAGCGGTAGGGAAGCAGAGTCTTTGCAGCCCCTGTAGTGTTCAGGTGCAGGATCAGGTGGAGGTATGGATCCTGAATATTGAAAAGCTTCATCAGGGTTTAATACTGACTCCCACGGCAAATGGACTTAAAAGAGGAGCTGGTGATGGGTTTAGCACCAGTTCAATAAATCAGAAAGGAAAATTGTAGCTAGCTTTTTGCTAGGTTCTGTATTCCACTTATGCAATGACCTCTTTATCCATTTATATTAACAAAAATAATTTAATTGGTTTGCAGGACTCAGTTTATCAACTGTTACTTGAATGCTAAAATTTGAAAAACTCACTTGATGTGATTGATACTTTGGCATTATCATGTAATGCTGTAGTGACAATAATCCTCTATTATTGATTTCATGATAATGATTTATAAACAGATTTGACATTCTTACGTTAATGGTCCCATTTATTGCCTTTTTTGTGGATTAGTTTCAAATTGTGACATCATCAAGAACGTATATCTGTATTTTGATAAATGAGAAATTATGTCATTTTACATGAGATCAAGTAATATCAAAAATACCGGAGTGGTGGCTCAGTTGGTAGAGCATCCGCCCCACACCCGGGAGGCAGGGGTTCAAATCCCGGCCGGGTCATGCCGAAGACCATATAAAAGTGGAACTTCCTGCCATCCAGCTTGGTGCTCAGCAATAATGGAATGGAGGAGGGAAATTTGTGGCGGCGCCTTGCATGGCAGCGGCCCTCTGATTCTACACTTGGGGTGTGTGTGATTAACACTGTAGATAGGTAAAACACAATCTCGTTCTACTGTACATGATTGGTTGTACAGTTGAATGACAATAAAGGGTGATTTAAGCCACTCTGTGAGCTCTTCTTCTACTTCTTCTTCTTCTTCTCTCGGTTACTGGTGGATAGTAAACAACTGAAAGGTGCATACCGCCACCTACCGTACAAGAATGTGTAACATTATGTCATCTGAGCCCGACCCCTAAATTCCTATGACTTAATCCTGTGTTATTTAAAAAAGAGAAAAGAGCCCTTCTCGTGATTCTTATTGCCCCTCCATCTCCATCTGTTCCCAGAATCCCAGTTAAATCCCATTCCCTACCAGCCTCTCGAGCTTGATTTTCCATTATCTGTCTTTCATTTCCGTATTTGTGACAGTGTAATAAGATGTGCTCGACATTTTCTTTTACTCCACATTCTCTACATTTGTCACTTTCGCTTTTCCCCATGGTGAATAAAGTGCCGTTTAAACCTGTGTGATCCAGTCTGAGTCTTGCCATAATGATGTCTTCCCTCCTTTTGGTTGTTATGAAATTCTTTATTGCAATAGATTTTTGTATTTTGTAATACGATCTATCTTTATGATCTTCATCCCATCTTTTTTGCCATAGCCCAGTTCCTTTTTTCTTGATTACTGCTTTCCCTTCACCTTTTCCAAGAGACAATGGTATAGTTATTTCTTTTCCAAGAGCGCTTTTTGCTAATTTGTCTGCACAGTCATTCCCTTTCAACCCTTCATGTGCAGGAACCCAACAAAGCTGAACTTCTCCACCACCCCTGTGTACCCTAAATAAACTGTGATGTAGCTCAATCGCCGAGTCTCCCCTTGTAGATTTTAGTGTCTGTATGGTTTTTAGCGCTGCAAGTGAGTCTGTGCACACCACGACCCGATCTGGTCTGACCTCCTCCACCCACTGCAAAGCAGTAATTATTGCCACCATCTCTGCTGTAAACATGGATGTATTGTTGGAGAGTGTTTTTACGATGGTCACTTTAAAACTCTGGGATGTATACTCCAACTCCAACAGAGCCCTCATTATTCTTTGAACTGTCAGTATAGAGCTGTAAGAAGTTATAGTAATTGTTCCTGAGGTAAATGCTTGTTTTAACACCAACTTAACTCATATGCCAATCCTTTTTCCTCATTAGCAGACTAGTATCTACTTCTATTCCCAGAAACAGCCAAGGGGGAACATTACTCACTGGACTGGTGTTAGCTACAGACGTGGACAAAATTGTTGGTACCCCTCTGTTAATGAAAGAAAAACCCTCAATGGTCACAGAAATAACTTGAATCTGACAAAAGTGGTAATAAATAAAAATTCTATGAAAATTAACCAATGAAAATCAGACAATACTTTTGAATTGTGGTTCAACAGAATTATTTTAAAAAACAAACTCATGAAACAGGCCTGGACAAAAATGATGGTACCCTTAACTTAATATTTTGTTGCACAACCTTTTGAGGCAATCACTGCAATCAAACGATTTCTGTAACTGT
Organism: Pholidichthys leucotaenia; assembly: GCA_020510985.1. Classification (NCBI taxonomy): domain Eukaryota; kingdom Metazoa; phylum Chordata; class Actinopteri; order Cichliformes; family Pholidichthyidae; genus Pholidichthys; species Pholidichthys leucotaenia. Next base: position 291,309,487 of record CM035838.1, read on the forward strand.
CAATGAGACTTCTGCACCTCTCAGCAGGTATTTTGGCCCACTCCTCATGAGCACACTGCTCCAGTTGTCTCAGGTTTGAAGGGTGCCTTCTCCAGACGGCATGTTTCAGCTCCTTCCACAGATGTTCAATAGGATTTAGATCAGGGCTCATAGAAGGCCACTTTAGAATAGTCCAATGTTTCGCTCTTAGCCATTCTTGGGTGTTTTTAGCTGTGTGTTTTGGGTCATTGTCCTGTTGCAAGACCCATGACCTACAACTGAGACCAAGCTGTCTGACACTGGGCAGCACGTTTCTCTCTAGAATACCTTGATAGTCTTGAGATTTCATTGTACCCTGCACAGATTCAAGACACCCTGTGCCAGATGCAGCAAAGCAGCCCCAGAACATAACAGAACCTCCTCCATGTTTCACAGTAGGGACAGTGTTCTTTTCTTGGTATGCTTCATTTTTGCATCTGTGAACATAGAGCTGATGTACCTTGCCAAAAAGTTGCAGTTTTGTCTTGTCTGTCCATAGGACATTCTCCCAGAAGCTTTGTGGCTTGTCAACATGCAGTTTGGGAAATTGCAGTCTGGCTTTTTTATGATTTGTTTTCAACAGTGGTGTCCTCCTTGGTCATCTCCCATGAAGTCCACTTTGGCTCAAACAACGACGGATGGTGCGATCTGACACTGATGTACCTTGACCTTGGAGTTCACCATAAATGTGTTTAGAGGTTGTTCTGGACTCTTTTGTTACCATTCGTATTATCTGTCTCCTCCTGCGGCCACATCCAGGGAGGTTGGCTACAGTCCCGTGGATCTTAAATTTCTGAATATGTGCAACTGTAGACACAGGAACATCAAGCTGCTTGGAGATGGTCTTATAGCCTTTAACATGCTTGTCTACAGTTTTCTTTCTAATCTCCTGAGACAACTCTCTCCTTTGCTTCCTCTGGTCCATGTTTAATGTGGCACACACCATGTCACGAAACAGCACAGTGACTACTTGTCACCCTTTAAATAGGCCGACTGACTGATTACAAGTTTGTAGACACCTGTGATGTTAATTAGAGGACACATCTTGGTTGAACATGTCCCTATGGTCACATTATTTTCAATCTTTTCTAGGGGTACCATCATTTTTGTCCAGGCCTGTTTCATGAGTTTGTTTTTTAAAATAATTCTGTTGAACCACAATTCAAAAGCGTTGTTTGATTTTCATTGGTTAATTTTCATAGAATTTTTATTTATTACCACTTTTGTCAGATTCAAATTATTTCTGTGACCATTGTAGGTTTTTCTTTCATTAACAGAGGGGTACCAACAATTCTGTCCACATCTGTATACAGTATCAATAGTGTGCAGCCCATACATTCTGGTCCTTCTTTCAATTGTCCACCCAAACCCATATCCCTAGAAATTAGAGTATTCCCAGCAGTCTTGTAGTGTTGTTTTTGAAATATTTGCTTCGTCGCTTCCTTTCAGCTTGACCCAGTATGATAATGCGAGTTTTCTCTCTTCTCAAATCCATTGGCAATTCTCCTGCTCCTATAAAAACTGCATTGTTTGGTGTTGTTTTGACGGCTCCAATGCACAGGCGAAGCGCTCTATGCTGTATTCTATTTTTTCCAGAGTCGTCTTTGCCGCTGCTCCATAAATCATGCATCCGTAGTCTATTGTCGATCACATTAGTGCTCTGTAAATGTCAATTAATGCCTGTTTATCTGCACCCCATTTGTGTCCAGCTACAGCTTTTATGAGATTAATTACTTTTTTGCACTTTGTCTCCAGATTTTCAACATGAACTTTCCATGTGTATGCACTATCAAACCACAATCCTACATATTTGAACTCACTGACTTTCTCTAGTGGTTGATTATATAGTGTTAATGGTTCTGTAGCAGTTCTGCGGTTTTTTGTGAAAGTCATACTTAGCAGGTTTTACTGTTTGAAAATTTAAATCCCCAGTCATATGACCACTTTTCCACTTTCTCCATTGCTTTCCTGATGTTTTTGAACACAAATTACTCATTTCTTCCCCTCGTCCATATGGCTTCATCATCTGCATATAGTGCTGTTTTGATGGATCCCTCTTGATCGTCAAACATGTCATTAATCATTATATTGAATAAAACAGGGCTTATTACATTCCCCTGAGGAATACATATGAGAGTCTGTAAACCAACACCTTCTCCATCCATTTCCCTAAATGTGACGTTAATGCTATTGGCCTGTAGTTGCCTGGATGAGCTGGATCTTTCCCTGGCTTATTAAATGGTAAAATTACAGCCTTTTTCCACCCACCTGGGATAACCCCCTCTTTCCATTTCCTGTTAAACAATTTCAGCACCAGTTGCATTGATTGCATTGACAACTGCTGGAACATAACATAGCTTAACTGATCATATCCTGGAGCTGTGTATCCACTATCTTGCAAAGCTCTCTTAAGCTCTGACATTGTGAGCTCGAGGTCTAACACAGTTATGTCCTCTTTCACGTCATTTTTTAAGTTTGCATTTTCTCTGAGTTTATGCTGCCTTTGCTGTCTATGACTCTCACCAAGATGGTCTCCTCTATGCACTGCTGCAAATGTTTTACCTAGGATTTCTGCCTTTTCTTGGTCTGATACAGCCATCTTGTCCCCATCCACTAAAGCTGGAGTTTTAACTGATACCCTTTTCCCACTCATTTTTTAAACATACCCCAGACATCACCTAGTTCTGTTTTCCTACCAAGGGTGGAACAAAATTCTCTCCATGTTGACCTTTTCCTGTTTTTAATAATCCTTCAAGCTACTGCCCTTTCTTTTTATACTCTATTAAATTTTCACTAGTCATATTCTTCCTCAGCTCTCTGAATGCCTTGTTTCACTCATTTATTGCAATACTACATTCGTCATTCCACCAGGGTACAACCTTCTTCCTACCCTGTGTTGTTTTCTTAGGTGTACTTGCTATTGCAGCATTCAGACTATGACTGGTTACCTGACTTGAACACTCTTCTATGCCACCTTCTAATGTTACCAAATGACACAATTGAACACAGTATTGCCTAAATTTTCCCAAATCTGCCTTGTCAAAACACCATCTTGTAAAACATCTTCCCTCTTGTATACATACTTCAGTTTTAATGACTGTAAGTATTGGGAAGTGGTCTCTTCCCATAGTTGTCCTGTTCACAACCTTCCATTCACAGGTGCTCACTAAAGAATCAGATACCAGAGTCAGGTCAATACATGATAATGTGCCCCTATGCACATCCACCCTGGTACCTTCACCACTGTTTAGACAAATTAACAATCTTTCATCTAACATGTCTTCCACAACATTTCCATTGTTATCTACTGTATATGTGTGCTTCCCCACAAGCTATTATGGGCATTAAAGTCTCCACACCATACCTCTTTCATATGCCCTTCCCCTGCCATAATGCTGAAAATATCTGCTGTTAACTTCCTACATGGGTTGTAATAATTAACTTAATATTTCCTTGTCGGTTTGGCCTACATATTTCAATAATATTACACTCTATATCCTCAGGGGAGGAAATCACCCTATACTCCAGGCCATCTTTAATGAAAGTGGCACATCCTCCTCCATTTACAGTGTTTTTTTTTCCACAATATCTTTATTGAACCTTTTTTTTTTTTAACAAACATGATACAAACAATCAAACACTAACGCTAAAGTACTACAAAAAAAAAAATGCACTAAAAACACCAACAACCACCAACAAAATCAAGTCTTCAACAATGCTCCTCTGTTTAGTCTAGACAATCCAATACATAAGTATACATATTATGTTCACCAGTTTGGAATTTACAAGGTCCACACACATCATTCACCTTCTTCTTCAAGAGTTATGTTTAAATTTTTTACATAATCAATAAAAGGTCTCCATATATTCTCAAACACAATTTCCTTTGATTTCAGTATATATGTTATTCTTTCTAATGGAAGGTTTGTTAACATCTGTCTTAACCACTGAGTCACATCTGGTCTATGAGTCTTTTTCCATAATAGTGCAATACATTTTTTGGCATTAAGCAAACTGAGGTCTATGAATGTTCTTTCACTTTTATTAAAATTATGCTTTTCTGGGTACAGACCCAACAAAAACAGTTTAGGATTCAGTATGATTTGTTTTGAGATTATTTTTTCAATTGTTACCCTCACCTCTTCCCAAAACATTCTTATTAATCTACATTCCCATAAACAATGAAATAGGGTTCCTTTACTTTCCATGCATTTTGTGCATGTATCTGGTATATTTTTGTTATATCTATTTAACTCCTCCGGTGTAACATACATCCGCATTAACCATTTGAAATGTATCAATTTAAGGCGTGCATTTATTGATTTGGTTTGAGCTTCTGTACAAGCCAGTTCCCATTGTTCCTCCGAAATTTCAATTTGCAGATCTTCTTTCCAGTAGTTTAATCTTTTCAGTGAATTTTCACTTGAAGATAGTGTCAATGAGTTATAAAACTCTGAAATAATACCCTTTCTTTTACTATCTTTCATCATCATTTTTTCCAAGGATGAATAAATAGGTCGAGTGAGAGCTTTATTTTGATTTGATCGAATAAAGTTTCTAAGTTGAAGATATTTAAAAAAATGTGTTCTATTGAGATTAAATTTGATCCTCAGCTCTTCAAAAGACATTATGTTGTCTGCACATGGCAAATATAAATCCTGAATCTTTTGTATCCCTTTTAAATTCCATACTTTAAATACAGCGTCCGCTCTCCCTGGTTTAAAATATTGATTACCCCATATTGGACTAAATTGTGACAATAACTGTGGTTCTTTTAAATAGTTTTTAGCTTCACACCATATTTTGATCATATGCTTTACAAATGGATTTTTAACTTGTTTTTGTAATTTTTTTGCCGAATCTGAGTATATGAATATGGGAAGAGGTAAAGGTAAATTGTATGATTCCATTTCAGTCCAGTGAGGGAGATCATTTGATGAAAAATAATATGTCATAGACCTCAGTTGTGCCGACCAATAATACAACATAAAATTTGGACATTTCAGACCTCCGCGATCAAATGGTAAATATAATAAAGACAGACGTAATCTAGCCCTCCTGTTGTTCCATATAAATTCCACTAACTTTTTTTTTATTCTTGAGAATAGATCTAAAGGTGGTGATAAGGGAATGTATTGAAATAAATAAAGTATTTTAGGTAAAATATTACTTTTAAGTATATTGATTCTCCCGATCATCGACATTGGTAGTGACATCCATCTCTGAGTTAACTCATTGATATCTGACATTAAGGCTTCATAGTTGACGCTGGCGACTGATTCTAGCTTAGGCATAATTTGGATTCCTAAATATTTAAACTGATTTACAACATTGAATTGATTTGCCTCAGGGGCTGGGTAATTTCTCTGGGTCTCATTTAGCATTAATATTGAAGATTTAGTTTTATTTATTTTATATCCTGATATTTCCCCAAAATTCTTTATTAAATTCAACAAGGTTGGAATTGATTTTTTTAGATTCGACATAAACAAAATTATATCATCGGCGTACAGGGAGATTTTATGTTCTGTTGGTCCAACTTTAATTCCATATATTTGTGAATGTAAACGTATCGCTATCGCTAAAGGTTCAATTGCCATAGTAAACAGTAAAGGTGAAAGTGGACAGCCTTGTCGACATCCTCTATTGATTTTTATTGGTTTTGAAATATTGTTATTTGTTAGGATTTCTGCTGTGGCATTATTGTATATTATTTGAACCCATTTTATGAAATTATTTCCAAGTCCAAACCTTTGTAGGACTTCAAAAAGAAAGGGCCATTTCATTGATATCTGACATTAAGGCTTCATAGTTGACGCTGGCGACTGATTCTAGCTTAGGCATAATTTGGATTCCTAAATATTTAAACTGATTTACAACATTGAATTGATTTGCCTCAGGGGCTGGGTAATTTCTCTGGGTCTCATTTAGCATTAATATTGAAGATTTAGTTTTATTTATTTTATATCCTGATATTTCCCCAAAATTCTTTATTAAATTCAACAAGGTTGGAATTGATTTTTTTAGATTCGACATAAACAAAATTATATCATCGGCGTACAGGGAGATTTTATGTTCTGTTGGTCCAACTTTAATTCCATATATTTGTGAATGTAAACGTATCGCTATCGCTAAAGGTTCAATTGCCATAGTAAACAGTAAAGGTGAAAGTGGACAGCCTTGTCGACATCCTCTATTGATTTTTATTGGTTTTGAAATATTGTTATTTGTTAGGATTTCTGCTGTAGCATTATTGTATATTATTTGAACCCATTTTATGAAATTATTTCCAAGTCCAAACCTTTGTAGGACTTCAAAAAGAAAGGGCCATTCAACTCTATCAAAGGCCTTTTCGGCGTCCAGTGATAGGAGAGCTGTATCCGGTGCTTCTTTATTAAAATAATAATATTAAATAGTCTTCTTACATTATGGAAGCCTTGTCTACCCTTTATAAAGCCATTCTGATCTCGATTAATAATATTTGGTAAAATTTCTTGTATTCGTCTTGCTAAAATTTTACAGATTATCTTAAGGTCGGTGTTTAATAGGCTTATTGGTCTCATATTTTCACATTTATTAGAGGGCTTACCTGGTTTTGGCAGCAGTATAATTAAGGCATTATTTATGTATGATGGTAAATTATTATTTTTGAAATGCTTCTAAAACCATTTCCAAAAAAGGTTTTATTAATTTATTCTTAAATTTTTTTATAAAGGTCAACTGGAAGACCATCTGGTCCTGCACTTTTTCCTGATTTCATATTATCAATGGCTAGCCCAACTTCTTCTTGACTAATTTTAGACTCCAATATCTCCCTGTTTTCATTTGGAATACACGGTATAGATAGTTCGTTCAAAAACCCATTTAGTTTTGTTAAATCAGGTTCATTTTTGGTATCATATAATTTTTTCATAGTAATCTCTAAAGGCTCTATTAATTTCTAAAGGATCTATAACTACCTGTCCATTACTTATAATACTGGTAATTGGTGTTTTAATTTCCAATGTTTAATCTGCCATGCTAATAATTTTCCTGATTTTTCACCTTGTTCATAAAAAGATTGTTTCAATCTTAGAAGACTCGAGGCAGCTCTATTCGCTGATTTTTTGTCGTATTCAGCTCTCAAAATCAGTAATTCATTCTCCAACCTTGGGTCACTTCCTGCATACACTTTTTCCTGAAGACTTTTTTATTTTATGTTCCAATTTAGCTCTCTCCTCTCGAGTCTTCTTAGATTTTGATCCTGTATAACTAATAATATGTCCCCTAATAAAAGCTTTGAAAGCCTCCCACTTTACACATGCTGATGTTTGTGTAGTATTGATGTCAAAGAACTCGTCTATCTGTTTTTCTATATACTTGACAAATTCCTCATCCTGAAGCCATTTATGCTGAAATTGCCATCTACCTGATTCCTTTGTCAATTTTTTATCTACATATATTAGACAACAGGGTGCATGATCAGAGATCACGATGTTATCATAAAAGCAGTTTTGAATCTTGGACCTTAATTCTGTGGAAATCAAAAAATAATCAATACGTGAGAATGTCTTGTAGGTACTGGAATAACAAGAATAGGCTTTAACTTGTGGTTTCATTTCTCTCCATATATCTAACAATCTCAATTCTTTCATAAAATGATTAATAGTCATCCTACATCCAATGTGCGTACAATCCAGTCCTGTTGATCTATCCACACCTGGATTCAATGTACAATTAAAATCCCCTGCTATTATATGTTGCCCTGTAAGTGATGATAAGATGAGAAATAAATTAGCAAAGAACTTCTGATCATCTATATTGGGGACCATATAAGTTCACAAGATTTATATTTTCTAATAGCAAAGAACCTTGAATGATTACATATCTTCCAAATTTGTCTCCAATTACATTTTTCACTTGAAAAGGAACTGATTTATGTATGAGAGTCATAACTCCCCTGGCTCGGGATGAAAATGAAGAGGTGAATACACTTCCCTGCCATCTACTCCTAATTCTTTTAACATCCTCCTCTATCAGATGAGTTTCTTGTAAAAAAACACAATTCTTGAACCCATGTCCTTTATTTTATTCATAACTTGTTTAAGTTTTTTTAAATTTTGTAGACCTCTGCAATTCCATGAAGTTAAATTAAGATTAACACTTTGGTCCATGATCAATAGAGAGTTTGGGATTACCTTGCAGTGTAAACATGCTCATACAGAGAAGCAAAAACATGAGTGGTTGAACATTCATCCTACAAACTACACACAAACAAATTTCCCCTTCCCACACTTGTGGCAAACCCCCCAAAATCAAAAGAAAAATTCTGTCTCCCGATATAGCCATCGACCGTTCCACACCCACGGGGAACAGCCTAAGCCACTCCTTCTTCATCCTCCCAATCACCCTAACTCTACTGCTTTTAATGACGTAACATTAACTCTCCTCTGTAGTTTTCCAACTTAACTCCAAAATTTTTAACAACTTTGTACATCATAGTTTTTTGTTTTTTTGTTTGTTTTGTTTTTGTTTTGTTTTTTTAATATATAATACAATCTATATTTTGTAAACTTACTATTTACTTTCAAGTCAGTCAGATGCCTGTGCAAATGCTTAATTATTCTACCTTATATTTTGTTCATGCTTAGCTCCCACCAGTCTCTTCTTCTTCTTTGATCTTCTTGATGAACTCCTGCGCCTCCTCTGGGGTCTTGAAGATGTGGGTTCTGCCCTCATACGTGGTCAGCAGTCTCGCAGGATAGATTACACCATGACGAATCCCAAGGTTGCGCAGCTCCTTACGTACGGGATCAAACTGCTTCCTCAATTGCTGGATTCCTGTGGCCAAATCTGGGTAGAACCGCACCTGCTGGTCCTGGTGTTTAATCTCTCCTTTTTTAGCTCGTGCAGCGTTGAAGATCTTCATCCTGTCTCTGTTGCTAAGAAACTTCATAATTAAGGTCCTCGGCGGTCCCTTATCTCTCCGGGGCCAATACGATGTGCTTTTTCCAGAACCACTGCTGATTGCAACTCCTCGCTGCCCAGCACCTCCGGAATCCACTTTTCCAGAAAGGAACATACGTCCCGACCTTCTGATTCCTCTGGAAGACCCACCAGCCTCAAATTATTCTGTCTCGACCGAGATTCCAAATCCAAAATATTATCTTCCAGAGATTTATTTTTTTTTTCCAAAGTGCGCACCTTTAATTGAAGACGGGTGACGTCATCTTCAGCACTAGCGAGACGGAGCTCCATCTGCGCCGTTCGTTCTACACAGTCACCCAATTCCTTTCTTATTCCTTCCAACGCTGTCATAATCCCATCAAATCTAGAGGAAAAGTCCGCTCTCATTGAACTCATGGCAGCCATCAGCGCATCTGCGCCATTCCCCCGCAGATATCGCAGCGTTGCCAGCCTCCTCCGCCATATATGGAGTTTTGTTTACTGCGTCACAGACCTGAAAGTCCGTTAATTTGGACTGTTTCGGCGGCTCGCTTTTTCCTTTTCCTGGTTTTCCAGCCTTAGGCTTCGCCGACATATCTTCGCCCAAATGCTGGGATACGTTCTGTCCCAAATGAGAGAGTTATTTGCCGATTTTTTTTTTCCAGGAGCAGAGCAGAGCGAGACACGTCCGTCCTACGTGGCAGCCATAACCGGAAGTCCCATTTACAGTGTTAATTCTATCCTGTCTGATTGAACTGTATCCTGGAATAACAAAATCTAAGTGAGGTTGAAGCCATGTCTCCTGTACACACACTACCTGTGGAACAACTAGTTTGTAAAGATACTTCTTGAGTTCTTGTCCGTTTGCTATAAGACTCCTCGCATTCCACTGTAGTATGTGTAGTACCATCATTAAGGTCTTGTTTCAGCATGTGCAGTCTCCCCAGTTTCAGCTTTCAGTAAAACATGAATCTGGTCAGCTGTGATATCTTTCACATCTAGGAAGCTTCCTGCTGCTTCCACAATGGTTTTGATTCTTTCACTTTTCTTCTTTAGCTGTGCAGCAACATTCCTGGTGTGGCAGATAAAAGCTATAAAGTTTGTCCTCTTAACTATCAACGTGTCATCATCCATTTTGCATTTGTGAATACAAACATTCCTTGCAGCTGCGCGATCCTGTACTTGTGTGGGACCCATTGATTGCTGGGCTTCCATTTGAACTGAACTTCTTTGAGGAAGGCCTGCTGTGTTTCTGCCTATTCCTGCCTCTCTAACTGTCTTTAGAGCTTCCGCATACGAGATGTTCTTAGTTATTCTGATTTCCTGAGCTTGTCTATGCTTCCTCCTCTGCACAACACATCCTCCATATGCAGCATTGTGCTCACCCCCGCAGTTGCAACACTTTACTTTGGTTTCCTTGTCACGTTTACCATATTCGTGCTCCCCTCCACATCTAGCACATCTTAGCTTTTCCTTACATTGCTGAGCAGTGTGACCCATCCTTTGACATTTGTAGCACCTGAGTGGCTTTGGAACATATTCTCTGACACTGAAATACATGTATCCTATTGGGGCTGATTTGAATCATGACCGATTGTGTGTCCTTCAGTGAACCTTCTTTTTTACTCTGTAGCCTTTTCACATCCTTCACCTTTCCTCCTTGGATCTCGTTTTTCACTTCTTCCATAGACATGCACGAAGAGATATCTGATATAACTCCCCTCAAGTTAGCTGTTGCGCCAGGAACATGCGCCTTCATTTGTTCTCCATTTAGACATGTCATTGTCAGTATTTTCTGTTGCTGTTGTTTACTTGTGGCATGAATTAACAACCGGTTATTATACAAGAACTTTGCAAACTTAACTCTCCCAATTTCTTTCTCAGTTGCTTTTGTTAGCTTAACCGGGTGATAGTGCCCCCCACCCTGATTGAACTCAATGACAACCTTCCAGTCATTCCCTACATCCTCAAACTGCCATCCATTTTGGCCAGTTTGTGTTTTCTTTGCATTGTTACTTCCTCCCGCATCACTCGCATCTGACCCGCTTCTAAGTCTTGTTGCCCCCCTAGCTGCTCTTTTCCTGCCCCCAGGCCTGGATAGTGTCCATCCCACCTCATCTTTATCATACCCGTCAGAGCTAGATGCCATAATGTTACAGACAGCGTACAGTTTTTGCTATCCGCCACAAACAAATCAATCCTACCGCCAGCCGAACACAGACGTAAATGCAGTCCCAGTCTTCTCTTCTCTTCTCTTTGACGCCTTCCAGTCCTCCAAGGCTCTCTACCCTTAGCTCTGCCCAGGTGCAGTGTCCTACTCCTCTGTGAGCTCTCCCAGAAAATGTTGCTTTTAAGGCCTTCTTATTGTTATTCATGAGCCCTAATCTGATTGGGTGAAAGCTTTGCGATTGACACGTGTGGCAACCAGTCACAAGTGAGGAGGTGTAACCTACGGCAAGTCCCAAGTTTGACTGTTTACAGCACACTATGTAAACAAAACAAGGAAATCAGTTGCTATGAGTTCAAGTTGGTGGCAGTAGGACACAGTCCAGGGACGGATATTTTTTTTTTCACACATAAGGAGTTGTTCAGAACTCCTTATACAGAGATATAGAGTGATGATAATCAAGTCAGTGGTGGTAATGCACCTGTAAGCTGGTTGCCAACCGCCAATCAAATCTAAAAGAAGAAGAGAAGCACCAAATTTGACCAGATAAAGAGCAAAATGAAGATCTAATGTATGTGAAATTAAAATCAAAGTCTACTGTGCTTGTGGAGGGTCTGAACCATCTTCAGTATATGTAGCCATGGCGCCAGGAGGCTGGATTGGATCAGTTAAGCTGGCCAATGATAGAGCAGCAGGTATTCAACACTGAGTTTACCTTTTTGTGATGTTCCGTAGCAAACCCTAAAGAGATGCACTGGCTCGCCACAGACAGAATCAATGCAAAGGCTGTGTGTTTTTCTTTCACAGCATTTTTTGTATTTTTTGATAATCACATGACCACTAGACACATTTCAGAATTAAAACCTAAAAAAGACAACTTTTCAATGAATGGGGGCCTTCAAGCTATTAGTTATTTAGTTACTAATATTGCAATATAAATTTACACCAAGGCAAGCTTAGTTAACTGTTGCTCTGAGTTTTTTCAGTCTTGTATAGATTGTCTTTAGGGCTTTCTCTGTTTCACTTTAAAGCTTCCAGGTTCATTTTCCACTACATTAGTTTTAGCATATATAAATAGAGTATTTTTAGTTTAGGGACCTATGCCTTGTTGATTTAGCATATTACCCTGCAGTTGATTTAGCATATTACCCTGCAAGTCTGTATTATTCATGAAGCCAAATGGCATGTAAATGCACAGCAAATTCAAGAAAGCCAATATTCCAAAGCATGCTGTGAGTAAAATACCCTCCTTCATGTTCCTCTTCTCTTTTTCTACATATTTTGCATTTTTAAAACTAAAACTGAAACACTTATGCATTCTTTTTTTTTTCCACAATATCTTTATTGAACCTTTTTTTTTTAACAAACATGATACAAACAATCAAACACTACACTAAAGTACTACAAAAAAAAAAAAATGCACTAAAAACACCAACAACCACCAACAAAATCAAGTCTTCAACAATGCTCCTCTGTTTAGTCTAGACAATCCAATACATAAGTATACATATTATGTTCACCAGTTGGAATTTACAAGGTCCACACACATCATTCACCTTCTTCTTCAAGAGTTATGTTTAAATTTTTTACATAATCAATAAAAGGTCTCCATATATTCTCAAACACAATTTCCTTTGATTTCAGTATATATGTTATTCTTTCTAATGGAAGGTTTGTTAACATCTGTCTTAACCACTGAGTCACATCTGGTCTATGAGTCTTTTTCCATAATAGTGCAATACATTTTTTGGCATTAAGCAAACTGAGGTCTATGAATGTTCTTTCACTTTTATTAAAATTATGCTTTTCTGGGTACAGACCCAACAAAAAACAGTTTAGGATTCAGTATGATTTGTTTTGAGATTATTTTTTCAATTGTTACCCTCACCTCTTCCCAAAACATTCTTATTAATCTACATTCCCATAAACAATGAAATAGGGTTCCTTTACTTTCCATGCATTTTGTGCATGTATCTGGTATATTTTTGTTATATCTATTTAACTTCTCCGGTGTAACATACATCCGCATTAACCATTTGAAATGTATCAATTTAAGGCGTGCATTTATTGATTTGGTTTGAGCTTCTGTACAAGCCAATTCCCATTGTTCCTCCGAAATTTCAATTTGCAGATCTTCTTTCCAGTAGTTTAATCTTTTCAGTGAATTTTCACTTGAAGATAGTGTCAATGAGTTATAAAACTCTGAAATAATACCCTTTCTTTTACTATCTTTCATCATCATTTTTTCCAAGGATGAATAAATAGGTCGAGTGAGAGCTTTATTTTGATTTGATCGAATAAAGTTTCTAAGTTGAAGATATTTAAAAAATGTGTTCTATTGAGATTAAATTTGATCCTCAGCTCTTCAAAAGACATTATGTTGTCTGCACATGGCAAATATAAATCCTGAATCTTTTGTATCCCTTTTAAATTCCATACTTTAAATACAGCGTCCGCTCTCCCTGGTTTAAAATATTGATTACCCCATATTGGACTAAATTGTGCTTATGCATTCTTTTTGCTTTAGTTTCAGTGTGATTCATCATCATATTGGCATGTGAAAAGAGCAAATATTAGGAAAAAATTTCTGTCTTTACTTAGTGAAACTGACTTCACAGTTGTTAGATGAGTGACATAGACATACTTTCCTCTGTCTTTAGCTACATCCCACCCACATATTTATTCACTCACATACTAATGTAAAGCTCTGCTGCTCTTTAGCTTTTTCTCTTCGAATGGGTGTTGAGGTGATGTCGAGCTAAGACATGTTAACCAATCTGAATTAACAGCAATTGTTTCTAATTTTGATGAACCAACATGAGCTTTGCAGCAACATCCAATATGTCTTTTTTTACTTGAGTGAGACACAAAACTTTTATGCTCTTCTTTCTCCTCTCCTGTGGAATCAGCTGCCAATCTGGATTCGGGAGTCAGACTCGATCTCTGTTTTTAAGAATAGGGCTAAAACCTACCTTTTTGATATAGCCTACAATTAGGGAGGGATCATGTGTTTCTGAATCCTCCCTTAGTTATGCTGCTATTAGGTTTAGTCAGCCGGGGGACCTCCAGTAATGCACTGGGCCTCACTCCTTTCCTCACTCTCTATGAAATATTTTTTTTTTTGCTGGTCATTAACATTTGTTTGTTCTCTCCCATAGATTGAGTCCCCATCGTGCTGTTTGCTCTCTACATGTCTGTTCTTTTCTTCTTCTCTGTCCCCTCACCCCCCAGCCAGTCGCAGCAGATGACTGCCCCTCCTTGAGCCTGGTTCTGCTGGAGGTTTCTTCATGTTAAAAGGGAGTTTTTCCTCTCCACCGTCGCCAAGTGCTTGCTCACAGGGGATCACCTGATTGCTGGGGTCTTTCTGCAACTGTGGGGGTCCTCCCTACAGTTGATAGTGCTATGAGATGACTGTTGTTGTGAAATGGCGCTATATAAATAAAGTTGAATTGAATTGAATTGAATTGAATTTCTAAATAATAGTTCTGAAACCAAGAACAAATTGGACACATTCTGTTTTCCAATGTTGAGATATAACCCCCACCGTCTCTGCTCTCACCACACACTTTTGGGTGCGCCCTATTTGGGGTTGCCACAGTGGATCATGGGTTCGCATATTGATTTGGCAACTATTTTATGCTGGATACCTTTCCAGATGCAACCCACCTCATTTACCTGGGCTTGGGACTGGCACAAGGAGTACACTGGTTTTGTGCTTCCCCTATGGTAACCAACTTCCCTTTCCCCATTCTATTTATGCTAAGCACCAAGCTAGAAGGCACAAAGTACCATTTTTATGGTCTTTGGTATGACCCAGCTGGGGCTTGAGCCCACAACTTCACAGCTATGGGGAGGATGCCACTCTACCACTAGGCCACCACTCCCATACTGTCTCTGCACCCATCATAATTCAGTTTCAGACAAACTAAGGGGTTGTGCACACAAAACCTTTTCATTTAAACTGGAAAAAAAAAAATCTGCATGCACACATCAGCATCACACAAACTTAGTCTCATTCATACTGGACAGCGGTGCTGCACCCAAGGTGTCCAGAACTGCTGTTGTAACTGTGCCGGGCCAGTAAGTGGCAGTGTGACTTACAGTAAAGCACCATGTACAGCTTCCAGTCAACCGCAGATAGTGTCAGAGAGCTCATGTTGAACTTTTAAAATAACAGTTGTTGGTGAAAAGTAAAAACAGATTCAAACATATTCACCTGGACTCAAAGAACTCCTATGTGCGAATGCTGTTCTTGGACTTCAGTTCAGCATTCAACACAATCATCCCCCAGCACCTAATACAAAACCTCAGCTACTGTACTTGGGACTCAAAACCTCTCTCTGTAACTAGGTGCTGGACTTTCTCACAGGGTGTCCACAGAACATGCGGGTCAGCAGCAGCGCCTCCAAGACCATCACACTGAGCACAGGGGCCCCACAAGGGTGCGTGCTCAGCCCGCTGCTTTTCACCATGCTGACCCATGACTGCGTATCAGCCTACAGCACCAACCACATCATCAAGTTTGCGGACAACATGACGGTGGTGGGCCTCATCACCAACAATGAAGAGGCCAACTACAGAAATGAGGTGAGCCAACAGGTTCAGTGGTTTAAAGACAATAATCTCTTTCTGAACGTGGGCAAAACCAAGGAGATTGTGGTCAACTTTAGGAGAGGACACACACACAACATTCACCTCTGATCATCGATGGGGCAGCTGTGGAGAGAGTGAGCAGCATCAAGTTCTTGGGGGTGCACATCTCTGAGGACCTCTCCTGGTCCAACAACATCACAACACTGGCCAGGAAGACTCAATCTCACCTCTCTTTCCTCCGCAAATTGAGGAGGTCACGAGTCCCACCCCCCATTATGTGCTCATTCTACTGGGGTACCATTGCGAGCATCCTCACCAGCTGCATCACGGTGTGGTACAGAAGCTGCACCGCTTCCTGCCAGAAGAGACTACAACGCACAGTGAAAACAGCCAGCAAGATCATTGATGCCCCTCTGCCCCCTCTCAGACATCTACCACACCCGCCTCACCTGCAGAGCCATCAACATTGCAGGTGACACTTCCCACCCCTCACACTTCCTCTTCAGCCTCCTGCCTTCAGGAAGAAGGTACCAGAGCCTCTGGGCCCGCTCCACAAGACTGCTCAACAGCTTTGTTCACCAGGCCATCAGGACCCTGAACTCTGCTCACCCCCCCCTCCCCGGACTATAACACACTCGCCCACACAATAACTACCTCGGCTGTTTGCACAGAAAGACTTGGCACTCCAACAGTAATACATCTGCTGCTGTATGTCTTTGCACCTTACTGTACCCATTTGCACAAATGCCATACCTGCTGCTGTTATTGCAATACTGATCATGTGCAGTCCAATCTGTCACTGTCTGCACCTACACTACCACATTGGACTTGCAATTACGGGTATTACGGCTCTACTTTTTCTGTATATAGGATTGCTGGGTTTTATCGTTTATCTTTATTTGCATTATGGGTAGCATTACTGTACATTGACTGCTGTTGTTGTTTTTCATTCTTATTACTTCTTTTCTTATACTATATTGCACGCACCACTAAGAGAGAGAGAAATGGCATTTCAGTTCTCCTGTATGTCCTGTAGTTATAGAAGTATTGACAAATAAAAATCTTTGAATCTTTGAACAACTACATCATTTATTTCTCGCCTTGATTGTTTTCAGCAACATTTTGCAGTTTAGTTTTGCAGATATGAGACAGTTTAATGTCCCTGTGCCATCTTGGATGGGAATGAACAGACCGTCTTTGGGGGACCCATTGATCAATGAGGTGCAGCTCGTGTGTTTTGTAACAGTGATGTCACCGTCATAGGTGCATGAATAGGATGTGACCACAACAAATGATGGATATATATGTGCTACTGGTCATTTCTCCCATTTCCACCCATGCACATGGAGGAGGAAATACAGTGGTGGTAAAACTCTGGAGACAGGTTTCAAATCTTTACACTTTCACACCTCCAAAATCCCGGCATCGTATGTACAGACAATCGAACTGTGAAAGAACTTAGCCAGTCTGGGGTAAATATGTTTCCGTGTGCACAGACCCTGAGGGAAGAGATGCTGCTTTCCAGGACTGTTAAACATCTGAACAAGGAGGTCAGAATGAATTTTGTTCCAACAAAAACAAATTGAACTAGAAAAGCACTCGGAGAGCGCAGACCTCCGCCAAGCGGCACAGTTCCCCCCATAGAGTGTTTGTGTGTACGTTTTCAGATTCCCTGAGCATGAAAAGATATGAGTAGCAATTGGATTCACAATGATTATTTGTTTATTTGACATGGACAGTGCAATAAACAGACAATTAATGAATGACAATCAATGTGATAGTGATAGGATTAGTGGTTCAGTAGTGTAAAATGGGGCTATAAGGGACGGTGGGGTAATATGGGACACTTTTCTAAATGTAATTCTGCTTTTTTAATTTTGAGCAGGACGCTGAGTTTGTGTTGTTATTGTCAAATATCCATGTAATCACATCATCAAATCTAGGCGGAAGCAAAATTAAAAAAGCAGAATTAAACTTTAGAAAAGTGTCCCATATTACCCCCCGCCGTCCCTTATAGCCCCGTTTTACGGTTTGTAAAAGCATTGCCTCCTTGGCGGAGGTAATAAACTGAAGTGTTGTGTGTCCATCTCCTCCACTGACGGATGCAGATTGGTTAGACAGGTTGCCGTGGGTTTCATATTATATTGGGGGTTGGGCTCCGCGGCAAAACAGAATTTAGAGTTCTTCCCGGCAGAGAGGTCGTTTTTTACGCAGCGCCTATAGCTGGGCGGGGAATTTGTGGCAAATAATGGGGCGGCGGACAGGTGGCCGTGTGAGGTTTGCAGCGTGGCGCAAAAAGCAGTCACGCTGGCGGCCCAGGGCAGCAGTGTTTTCCGCGTGCTTTTGTGCCTAAAACGTTGAAGAACGCGGAGTTGTGTTGGTCAGACACGACAACCAGCGCAATGTGCGCAGCGCCTATGGCTGGCCACAGGCACGCTGGGGGTCCGAGGCCAGCAGTGTTTTCCGCATGCTTTTGTGGCTAAAACGTTGAAGAAGGCGGAGTTTGTGTTGGTCAGACTCGACAACCAGCGCAATGTGCGCAGCACCTATGGCTGGCACAGGCACGCTGGGGGTCCGAGGCCAGCAGTGTTTTCCGCATGCTTTTGTGGCTAAAACGTTGAAGAACGCGGAGTTTGTGTGTCAGACACGACAACCAGCGCAATGTGCGCAGCGCCTATGGCTGCCACAGGCACGCTGGGGTCCGAGGCCAGCAGTGTTTTCCGCATGCTTTTGTGGCTAAAACGTTTGAAGAAGGCGGAGTTTGTGTTGGTCAGACACGACAACCAGCGCAATGTGCGCAGCACCTATGGCTGGCACAGGCACGCTGGGGGTCCGAGGCCAGCAGTGTTTCCGCATGCTTTGTGGCTAAAACGTTGAAGAACGCGGAGTTTTGTGTTGGCAACACTGACACCAGCGCAATGGCGCAGCGCATATGGCTTGGCCACAGGCACGCTGGGGGTCCGAGGCCAGCAGTGTTTTCCGCATGCTTTTGTGGCTAAAACGTGGAAGAAGGCGGAGTTTTGTGTTGGTCAGACACGACGGCCAGCGCCTCCATTGTCGGCTGCGCACAGGTTTGAAAATGGCCCTATGTCACCAGTGGTGGAAAAATGGCGTTAAAAAGAATTCCTGTATGCAGACGGGTGAACCGGATCACCCCCAAAATGTTATAATCAGTTCTCCTTGTACCATTTCCAACAACGCCTGTAAGTTTCATGCAATCCGTCAAGACTTCTGAGTTTATCTTGCTAACCACAGACAGACAGACAAACAGACAGACAGACAAACACACAAACCCTGGCAAAAACATAACCTCCTCCTGGCCTTTTCGGCCTGGCGGAGGTAAAAATAGCAACACCGACCCCAAACAATGCAATACAGTTAGGCCCAAAAATATTTGGACAGTGGCACAAGTTTTGTTATTTTAGCTGTTTAAGAAAACATATTCAGGATACAATTATATAATCAATATAGGCTTAAAGTGCAGACTCTCAGCTGTAATTTGAGAGTATTCACATCCAAATTGGAGCAAGGGTTTAGGAATTACAGCTCTTTAATACGTAGCCACCTCTTTTTCAAGGGACCAAAAGTAATTGGGCAATTGACTCAGAAGGCTTCAAAAAAAAATAACAAGGCTGCATGGGCTCTTCCCTCGTTAACCTGTCATCAATTAAGCAGTTAAAAGGTCTGGAGTTGATTCCAGGTGTGGCGTTTGCATTTGGAAGCTGTTGCTGTGAACACACAACATGTGGTCAAAGGAGCTCTCAATGGAGGTGAAACAGACCATCCTGAGGCTGAAAAAAAAAGAAGAAATCCATCAGAGAGATAGCAGAAATGTTAGGCATGGCCAAATCAACAGTTTGGTACATTCTGAGAAAAAAAGAGTGCACTGGTGAGCTTGGGAACTCAAAAAGGCCTGGACGTCCACGGAAGACAACAGTGGTGGATGATCACAGAATCCTTTCCATGGTGAAGAACAACTCCTTCACAACATCCACTCAAGTGAAGAACACTCTCCAGGAAGTAGGTGTATCAGTATCTAAGTCTACCATAAAGAGAAGACTTCATGAGAGTAAATACAAAGGATTCACCACAAGGTGCAAACCATGAATCAGCCTCAAAAATAGAAAGGCCAGAATTGACTTTGCCAAAAAAACCCTGAAGAAGCCAGCCCAGTTCTGGAGCAGCATTCTTTGGGCAGATGAGACTAAGATCAACCTGTACCAGAATGATGGGAAGAAGAAAGTTTGGAGAAGAATTGGAACAGCTCATGATCCAAAGCACACCACATCTTCTGTAAAACATGGTGGAGGCAGTGTGATGGCATGGGCATGCATAGCTTCCAATGGCACTAGGTCACTTGTGTTTATTGATGATGTGACAAAACACAGAAGCAGCCGGATGAATTCTGAAGTGTATAGGGATATACTTTCTGCTCAGATTCAGCCAAATGCAGCAAAGTTGATTGGACGGCGTTTCACCAATGATTCAAAACATACTGCAAAAGCAACCCAGGAGTTTTTTAAAGCAACAAAGTGGAATATTCTGCAATGGCCGAGTCAATCACCAGATCTCAACCCAATCCAGCATGCATTTCACTTGCTTAAGACAAAACTTAAGGCAGAAAGACCCACAAACAAGCAACAGCTGAAGACAGCTGCAGTAAAGGCCTGGCAAAGCATCACAAAGGAAGAAACCCAGCTTTTGGTGATGTCCATGGGTTCCAGACTTCAGGCAGTCATTGCCTGCAAAGGATTCTCAACAAAATATTGAAAAGTAACATTTTACTTAGGGTTATGTTTATTTGTCCAATTACTTTTGAGCCCCTGAAATGAGAAGCGTTTGTATAAAAATAGCTACAATTCCTACATGTTTAATCATATATTTTTTGTTCAACCCCTTGAATTAAACCTTAAAGTCTGCACTCCGTTGTAGTTGTTTCATTTCAAATCCAATGTGGTGGCATGCAGAGCCCAAATCATGAAGATTGTGTCACTGTCCAAATATTTCTGGGCCTAACTGTATGTGCACATTTGCAGATAAAAAAAAAAATGTAAAGTGCCATCCATACCAAGCACAATAAAGATAATAACTCAAGAATTATAGTTTTAAAAATTGTTCTAACTCAAGTGGATGGCAGAGTCCACACTACAGCAGTAACCATAACGAAAGTGGCAGATGGTATCGGGATCACTTTCCAGAGCAATTTTATGAACAATAAAAACACTTTAAGCCAATCAGAAAACATCCAGCCATCGTTTTCACCTGTTTTAACAGCAATGCTGGAATAAATGATAGAGGCTAGAAATGTTCATCTGATATGAGACCAATAAGCCTATTAAACGCCGACCTTAAGATAATCTGTAAAATTTTAGCAAGACGAATACAAGAAATTTTACCAAATATTATTAATCGAGATCAGAATGGCTTTATAAAGGGAAGACAAGGCTTCCATAATGTAAGAAGACTATTTAATATTATTTATTTTAATAAAGAAGCACCGGATACAGCTCTCCTATCACTGGACGCCGAAAAGGCCTTTGATAGAGTTGAATGGCCCTTTCTTTTTGAAGTCCTACAAAGGTTTGGACTTGGAAATAATTTCATAAAATGGGTTCAAATAATATACAATAATGTTACAGCAGAAATCCTAACAAATAACAATATTTCAAAACCAATAAAAATCAATAGAGGATGTCGACAAGGCTGTCCACTTTCACCTTTACTGTTTACTATGGCAATTGAACCTTTAGCGATAGCGATACGTTTACATTCACAAATATATGGAATTAAAGTTGGACCAACAGAACATAAAATCTCCCTGTACGCCGATGACATAATTTTGTTTATGTTGAATCTAAAAAAATCAATTCCAACCTTGTTGAATTTAATAAAGAATTTTGGGGAAATATCAGGATATAAAATAAATAAAACTAAATCTTCAATATTAATGCTAAATGAGACCCAGAGAAATTACCCAGCCCCTGAGGTAAATCAATTCAATGTTGTAAATCAGTTTAAATATTTAGGAATCCAAATTGTGCCTAAGCTAGAATCAGTCGCCAGTGTCAACTATGAAGCCTTAATGTCAGATATCAATGAGTTAACTCAGAGATGGATGTCACTACCAATGTCGATGATCGGGAGAATCAATATACTTAAAAGTAATATTTTACCTAAAATACTTTATTTCAATACATTCCCTTATCACCACCTTTAGATCTATTCTCAAGAATAAAAAAAAAAGTTAGTGGAATTTATATGGAACAACAGGAGGGCTAGATTACGTTTGTCTTTATTATATTTACCATTTGATCGTGGAGGTCTGAAATGTCCAAATTTTATGTTGTATTATTGGTCGGCACAACTGAGGTCTATGACATATTATTTTTCATCAAATGATCTCCCTCACTGGACTGAAATGGAATCATACAATTTACCTTTACCTCTTCCCATATTCATATACTCAGATTCGGCAAAAAAATTACAAAAACAAGTTAAAAATCCATTTGTAAAGCATATGATCAAAATATGGTGTGAAGCTAAAAACTATTTAAAAGAACCACAGTTATTGTCACAATTTAGTCCAATATGGGGTAATCAATATTTTAAACCAGGGAGAGCGGACGCTGTATTTAAAGTATGGAATTTAAAAGGGATACAAAAGATTCAGGATTTATATTTGCCATGTGCAGATAACATAATGTCTTTTGAAGAGCTGAGGATCAAATTTAATCTCAATAGAACACATTTTTTTAAATATCTTCAACTTAGAAACTTTATTCGATCAAATCAAAATAAAGCTCTCACTCGACCTATTTATTCATCCTTGGAAAAAATGATGATGAAAGATAGTAAAGGAAAGGGTATTATTTCAGAGTTTTATAACTCATTGACACTATCTTCAAGTGAAAATTCACTGAAAAGATTAAACTACTGGAAAGAAGATCTGCAAACTGAAATTTCAGAGGAACAATGGGAATTGGCTTGTACAGAAGCTCAAACCAAATCAATAAATGTATGCCTTAAATTGATACATTTCAAATGGTTAATGCGGATGTACAGTATGTTACACCGGAGGAGTTAAATAAATATAACAAAAATATACCAGATACATGCACAAAATGCATGGAAAGTAAAGGAACTCTATTTCATTGTGTATGGGAATGTAGATTAATAAGAATGTTTTGGGAAGAGGTGAGGGTAACAATTGAAAAAATAATCTCAAAACAAATCATATTGAATCCTAAATTGTTTTTGTTGGGTCTGTACCCAGAAAAGCATAATTTTAATAAAAGTGAAAGAACATTCATAGACCTCAGTTTGCTTAATGCCAAAAAATGTATTGCACTATTATGGAAAAAGACTCATAGACCAGATGTGACTCAGTGGTTAAGACAGATGTTAACAAACCTTCCATTAGAAAGAATAACATATATACTGAAATCAAAGGAAATTGTGTTTGAGAATATATGGAGACCTTTTATTGATTATGTAAAAAATTTAAACATAACTCTTGAAGAAGAAGGTGAATGATGTGTGTGGACCTTGTAAATTCCAAACTGGTGAACATAATATGTATACTTATGTATTGGATTGTCTAGACTAAACAGAGGAGCATTGTTGAAGATTTGATTTTCCTGGTGGTTGTTGGTGTTTTTAGTGCATCTTTTTTTTTTTTTTGTAGTACTTTAGTGTTAGTGTTTGATTGTTTGTATCATGTTTGTTAAAAAAAAAAAAGGTTCAATAAAGATATTGTGGGAAAAAAAAAATGTTCATCTGTAAGCTGGGCTCTCAGTACCTGCTTTCAAACAGGATGCTGAGTGCGCAGTAGGGGAAGGAGGAGGTGGAGAAATGGATTCATAAAGTGGCCCTCTGAAACAGCTCCAAGTGTGCATCCAAGTTAAAATTATTATTACCATCTTTAGGCTAATATTAATAATCATTAGTGTCTCTTCCATGTCAGGGGCAGTAGTGGCTCAGGAGATAGAGTGGATTGTCCAATAACTGGAGGGTCAGCATTTCGAATTCTGCTCGCCCCAGCCATCCTGCCATTATGTCCTTGAGCAAGACACTTTACCCACCTTGCCTCCAGTGTCTGTGACACTGGTGTGTGAATGTGAATAAATGTTTGGTGGTGGTCAACCGTTGGCACAGGTTGTCAGCCACGTTTCCGTCAGTCTGCCCAGGGCAACTGTGGCTACAGAAGTAGCTTATCACTACCATTGTCTGTCTGTGGAGTAAATGAATAATGGACTCACCGTATAGTGCTTTGGGTATCCTGTAAGGCACTATATAAATGCAATTCAGTGTTGTTGTAACACCCGATGGTATAACTGAGGAATTCTCTGTCAACTCTGGTGTCCTCCAAAGAGACCCACTAGCACCCCTACTGTTCATCACTGTCTTAGACTACGCCCTCCATGCAGATGATGGTCTCACACTTATGCGCCGATGTAGCTCACGCCATCCCGCTGTCCATCTAGCGAATCTCAATTTTGCTGATGGTGTTGCTCTTCTTGAGGACACTGTTATCTCTGTTGAGGCCCTTATACATCGCATCAAGCTCGCTGCCAAGTCCGTCGGCCTTCAGTTGAATGCAAACAAAACAAAATGGATGCATATAAACCCGTCGCCTGTTCAGGACATACTCTTGACTTCCAGTATCTTGGTAGCTGGACGAATACTGCACATGACATTGAATGCAGAAATGCTAAGGCCTGGGGAGTTCTTAATGCCCTCTCCAAAATCTGGGCTGCCCCCCCTGTCCTGACACGCAAAAATAAAGGTGTTTAAAGCGTCTGTTTAATCCATCCATCTACGGATCAGAGTCTTGGTCATTGACCAAAACACAAGTGCAGTGCTTTGACGGCACGTATACCAGAGTGCTAAGAAGGGTTCTTAACGTCAGTTGGCAGGACCATTGGTCAATATGATCTATTTTGTGGCTCCCTCGCAAGGTTCTCAAACATCATAGCCAAGCATCGGATCGTGCTGTGCCGTCATGTCCTTCTCCATGACCAGCCAGCTACCCAAGGCATTACTAAAAATGGTCCTAGAGGGAGACACTGGATACCAGCCTGAAGCCTTAGGGTGGCCATGCTAGATCGGCAGGCCTGGAAACAGTACCAGGGGTGTACCCTGCCTCTCGCCCAAAGATGGCTAGGGATATGGCTCCAGCCCCCCCGTGACCCGAAAAGGATAAAGCGGAAGAAGATGGATGGATGGTATGACTGCAGTATTGTTACCGGTCTTCTTTATGTGTTTTGTGGTGGTCATGTGATTAGGATGAAAAACGTCAATGGATAAATATTTGAAGAGGAAAGGTTCACACTTATGAGCTGTGCCTGGACAAAATTAACCCCAACTGAGGGCGTGAGCAGGTTGTCAAAAGAAAGCTAAGACAGAGAAGACAGGGCAGTACAGCAAAAGTTTACCTTTCGTGTTGGATTTACTTCCACTGAGTCTTCCCACTGCAACAAGCTGTTATGCTTGGGTGGTAGGCGGGGAAAAGCTATCCAACAGTGTCATGGCCCATGCAAGCTTAGAACGTCATTTCGAAACATCACACTCATCTCTTCAACATAAGAGCACAGACTATTTGTTCATCTCCGGGAGCACATGGAGAACGAGTAACTTTAATGAGAAAAACCTGAGCTTTTCAACACTGACTGCTGTCATTACATATGCTGTAATAGGCTGCAATGTGTCATTTTGTAACATTTTTGGTTGGTGGGGTGCAGCAAGATTTTTTTTCAATGTTAAAAGAGTTTCTTGGCTTAAAAAGGTTGAAAAACACTACTAGCCTGTAACTCATCATCATATAACAGCAATGTCCGAGAAATAAAGGAATTGCCTCTTTGCTGTAGCTAATTGCATGGACACGACACGAATGACAAAAAATATCAGTGTTAAGTAATTTTTATTCAGGGCATGATTTGAGTTTATGTCAATGTCAAATGTGCTTAAACTGCTGAGAACGTATTTCTGGTACTAGTGATATGCTGATAGCCACATGCTCATGTTGGTTCAGCTACTGTGCATGGACTTGTTAGGTTTAATTTTACCTCTAATAGAGCTTCAGTGTTTGGGTATCTGCAAAACAATACTTTTTATAGGTTTTCAGTTCTGTGTTTATACCAGAATTTACTTCTTTCATATTGACTCACGCCCTCCCAAAATAAATCTGCCTGGTAATTTGCTGGGTGCACTTATTTTTTTTTTTCCCACAATATCTTTATTGAACCTTTTTTTTTTTTTTTTAACAAACATGATACAAACAATCAAACACTAACGCTAAAGTACTACAAAAAAAAAAAAAAAATGCACTAAAAACACCAACAACCACCAACAAAATCTAGTCTTCAACAATGCTCCTCTGTTTAGTCTAGACAATCCAATACATAAGTATTACATATTATGTTTCCCAGTTTGGAATTTACAAGGTCCACACACATCATTCACCTTCTTCTTCAAGAGTTATGTTTAAATTTTTACATAATCAATAAAAGGTCTCCATATATTTCTCAAACACAATTTCCTTTGATTTCAGTATATATGTTATTCTTTCTAATGGAAGGTTTGTTAACATCTGTCTTAACCACTGAGTCACATCTGGTCTATGAGTCTTTTTCCATAATAGTGCAATACATTTTTTGGCATTAAGCAAACTGAGTCTATGAATTGTTCTTTCACTTTTATTAAAATTATGCTTTTCTGGGTACAGACCCAACAAAAACAGTTTAGGATTCAGTATGATTTGTTTTGAGATTATTTTTTCAATTGTTACCCTCACCTCTTCCCAAAACATTCTTATTAATCTACATTCCCATAAACAATGAAATAGGGTTCCTTTACTTTCCATGCATTTTGTGCATGTATCTGGTATATTTTTGTTATATCTATTTAACTCCTCCGTGTAACATACATCCGCATTAACCATTTGAAATGTATCAATTTAAGGCGTGCATTATTGATTTGGTTTGGAGCTTCTGTACAAGCCAATTTCCCATTGTCCTCGAAATTTCAATTTGCAGATCTTCTTTCCAGTAGTTTTAATCTTGTTCAGGTGAATTTTCACTTGAAGATAGTGTCAATGAGTTATAAAACTCTGAAATATACCCTTTCTTTTACTATCTTTCATCATCATTTTTCCAAGGATGATAAATAGGTCGAGTGAGAGCTTTATTTTGATTTGATCGAATAAAGTTTCTAAGTTTGAAGATATTTAAAAAAATGTGTTCTATTGAGATTAAATTTGATCCTCAGCTCTTCAAAAGACATTATGTTATCTGGCACTTGGCAAATATAAATCCTGAATCTTTTGTATCCCTTTTAAATTCCATACTTTAAATACAGCGTCCGCCTCTCCCTGGTTTAAAATATTGATTACCCCATATTGGACTAAATTGTGACAATAACTGTGGTTCTTTTAAATAGTTTTTAGCTTCACAGCCAGATTTGATCATATGCTTTACAAATGGATTTTTAACTTGTTTTTGTAATTTTTTTGCCGAATCTGAGTATATGAATATGGAAGAGGTAAAGGTAAATTGTATGATTCCATTTCAGTCCAGTGAGGGAGATCATTTGATGAAAAATAATATGTCATAGACCTCAGTTGTGCGACCAATAATACAACATAAAAATTTGGACATTTCAGACCTCCACGATCAAATGGTAAATATAATAAAGACAGACGTAATCTAGCCCTCCTGTTGTTCCATATAAATTCCACTAACTTTTTTTTTATTCTTGAGAATAGATCTAAAGGTGGTGATAAGGGAATGTATTGAAATAAATAAAGTATTTTAGGTAAAAATATTACTTTTAAGTATATTGATTCTCCCGATCATCGACATTGGTAGTGACATCCATCTCTGAGTTAACTCATTGATATCTGACATTAAGGCTTCATAGTTGACGCTGGCGACTGATTCTAGCTTAGGCATAATTTGGATTCCAAATATTTAAACTGATTTACAACATTGAATTGATTTGCCTCAGGGGCTGGGTAATTTCTCTGGGTCTCATTTAGCATTAATATTGAAGATTTAGTTTTATTTATTTTATATCCTGATATTTCCCCAAAATTCTTTATTAAATTCAACAAGGTTGGAATTGATTTTTTTTAGATTCGACATAAACAAAATTATATCATCGGCGTACAGGGAGATTTTATGTTCTGTTGGTCCAACTTTAATTCCATATATTTGTGAATGTAAACGTATCGCTATCGCTAAAGGTTCAATTGCCATAGTAAACAGTAAAGGTGAAAGTGGACAGCCTTGTCGACATCCTCTATTGATTTTTATTGGTTTTGAAATATTGTTATTTGTTAGGATTTCTGCTGTAGCATTATTGTATATTATTTGAACCCATTTTATGAAATTATTTCCAAGTCCAAACCTTTGTAGGACTTCAAAAAGAAAGGGCCATTCAACTCTATCAAAGGCCTTTTCGGCGTCCAATGATAGGAGAGCTGTATCCGGTGCTTCTTTATTAAAATAAATAATATTAAATAGTCTTCTTACATTATGGAAGCCTTGTCTACCCTTTATAAAGCCATTCTGATCTCGATTAATAATATTTGGTAAAGTTTCTTGTATTCGTCTTGCTAAAATTTTACAGATTATCTTAAGGTCGGCGTTTAATAGGCTTATTGGTCTCATATTTTCACATTTATTAGAGGGCTTACCTGGTTTTGGCAGCAATATAATTAAGGCATTATTTATGTATGATGGTAAATTATTATTTTGAAATGCTTCTAAAACCATTTCCAAAAAAGGTTTTATTAATTTATTCTTAAATTTTTTATAAAGGTCAACTGGAAGACCATCTGGTCCTGCACTTTTTCCTGATTTCATATTATCAATGGCTAGCCCAACTTCTTCTTGACTAATTTTAGACTCCAATATCTCCCTGTTTTCATTTGGTATACACGGTATAGATAGTTCGGGTGCACTTATTTAGAATAAAGTTTTTGGAATACAATTTTATGGTTCTGAATGATTTTAAGAAATGCTGTCTGCCACACTACCAAGATAATTGTTTTCTGCAAGTCCTCATACATTTAATGCTAATGTACACTGGCACTGCTGTGAGCGGAGGGCCATTCCTGTTACATGTGTTGCTGTTATGTTTCAAATGCATTTTTAAAAACTGGCCACATTTGTAGACAGTTTTTAAGCTGTCCAGCTCAGCAGTGCCCTTTGTTCAATTCAACTCTCTTTGCTTTTAATATTTTCTTGCCCTTGTGCTATCTCTCGTTTGTGTTCAGTTATTTGTGGTCTGTGTCTTATTCTGTGTCTCTTTCTGTCTTTCTTCTCTCCCTTTCTCTTTCTCTGGGGACGCAGATGAAAACCTACCCTGTTTTATTTTTTTTTTTTCCTCAGAGGTCGCTGAATATTTCAGTTTTGCATCTTCTCTCTTTTTGTGTTCCCTCTTTTTTTCCCAAGCCCCTTTGATGTGCCTGTGGATTCGTTATCATTCCGTTTGGATGAGCTCACAGACGCAGATGCGCAGGCACTCACATACACGCATGCACACACAACAGACTCTCACTCTCTGGCTTTTTATGCTCGAGACCAGTGGCATCCGCATGCAAGTGTGCGTTCTAGTCTGTCTTTTTTTTCCATGCGCCACTCCACCCACATCACAGCCCATACAATCCTTAAATGCTGTGCTTACATGAAAAGAATATTTGCATAAGCAATTAGGAGTTTTTTCTTTTGTATTGACTTCAGTGTGTGCTCTTGTATTAACTATGCGTCTGTATACAATAACTTCCTTGTCTCTGTATACCCGCCATGTGGCGCACACTCACACAGGGCGGCATGTGGCATTTTGCGGTCAGAGCAGTCCGGGAAACGCCGGTATCCCTGCGCCCCTCCAGTCTGCCAGGCGGCTGGATGGCGGAAGCTCCTTCACCCTCTCTAGTACAAACACTCCTCTCTGCTCGCCTCCCTCTCTTCCTCCCTTTTAAACAGCCGTTTAGGATTGAGGGATAAGAGGACTTCCTCTTTAGAGAAGGCACATCTTTAATTTGAGCCTCCCCTCTTTCCACTTTTCTGACCAGAGATTCATTTAGAGCCAACAGGCCGCCCTGGCAGCAGCGTCCCTCTCCTTCCTTTCCCTCTCTGCTCGTCTTCTGCCAGGCCTCCCCGACTATTTTTCTCTGTCCTCTCATCTTGCCCTCATTGGTCTCTTATTGATGGTGACGCGCTGTCTGCCACTCCAGTGACCACACACATTCGCTAACATGCAGTTATTCTCTCTGAAGATGCCGTGTGTTCACCTGCTCTCCTCAGCTTTGTGACTGTAACCTTTCAGTGCGTCACATACTCAGAGCTGGCTGCGGTGAATTTTTCTGTGTACCTCAGAGGTCTAGGCCCAGCAGTCAGCTCCGACTTAGTCATAGTGCATTCGTTGAGTAGAGATGTCAGTCACAGCGAGAGTTTGAAACTGTAGCTCATGAACAAAGGGCCACGTGCACACACTTGTATGCAAATCCGCCTCGTCTTTCAAGCGAGACCTAAAACCAGTTCATTTTTGCTCTGCCTTGGAAGTTTCAAAAACTTGCTATTTCTGTGACATCC
This sequence comes from Pholidichthys leucotaenia, assembly GCA_020510985.1. NCBI lineage: Eukaryota > Metazoa > Chordata > Actinopteri > Cichliformes > Pholidichthyidae > Pholidichthys > Pholidichthys leucotaenia. The sequence continues at coordinate 291,339,784 of CM035838.1, forward strand.
CTTTTTCCATCTTCCCCTCTCTTTCCTCTTTGTTTGCTTTTTTCCCCCCATCTTAGTTTCTCCATATATCTTTTGTGTCTGTGTGAGTCCGGAAGGCAGTCATGCAACAAGACTGATTAATAATTACAGAGTACACAAAATTCGGAGAGAGAGAAAAAAACTGTTTCTTTGTCGTTTGATGTCCGACATAAGAGAAACCAAAATTACAAAGAGAACACTATAAAGAGGAGAGAAAGCTTTCACATTCCTTCCTCAGTCGTGTGCTTTTGTTCTGTGCCATTTTTATTGCCTCTTTTTCATTTTGTCGTTTTTACCTCCTCCATCTTTTCTTGGTTTCTGTTTTTTTCTGTCAGTGTTCCCTCTTTATAAACACCTAAAATCCTTTGATTATGGGGAAAAGATTAATCACAATAACAAAACTGCAAACTTTGTGATTGTGTGTGCCGACATACAGTATAGTGTAGCGTATTTCTCTGTAGATTTAGCTGTGCATAGCTTATATTTCTGTTTGTTTCCCTGAACACTTCTCTTGCTTTGTTAAATATAGATAAATGTGCAGAGAATCCCAAATTACCTGCTGTGTTCAGTGTTCCTGTTGTAATTTAGTAATAGTTGTACTTCTAATTGGTTCAGAGTCCCACTTGACACAAATCCGTTCCTTCTGCTGCTCATCTGTCCAGAGGGAGTAATTACCCAAATCTGTGGAAGTATTAGATTTACAAGAGAGAGAAAACCCACACACTACCAGCTTCACACAATAAATTATTGTCATAGTATTGCAACCAGCAGGCGAGTTGGGGAGGACGAAGGAAGATGTTGGGAGGACCTCACACTACAATAACCATCGGGATACTGGTCTCAATGCAATACTATCATGATAGTACGATTCCTTAAGTATTGTGATACCATACCCCCCCAACCCCCCCAAAAAAAAATTCAACATAAAATTGTGTCCCCAAAGTACAGCTGTCAATATCTGTTTCATACAAGTTTTCACTCTTTTCAACTCACTATGGCTGCTTTTGTTTTAGTGGCTGGAGGCTCACAGTCCTCTGTGGGATGGCGTGCTGTTGTGCGGTCCTTTCTGCTGTGCTCGGGGATTTCTCGGCTTTGGGCTTTGCTTTTCTGTGTAGTTTCAGGATCACTGTAGCAGCAGGACGGGTTACATGCTTGGACTCCAGCGTCTCGTGTTCCAGGGCGGCCTTCATTTTCCGCGGCGACACAGGTATCTACGGGGAGGGTGGTGGACTGTATTGTCTTCTTGGTTCGCTCTGAGTTTGGAGGTGGCTTTGTTGCGGGAGGGGTGTCTGGAGTTGGTTGATTTTTACCGGGTGCTAGTTTAGCTTTACTGTCGCTGGGAACATCATAGCTTGTTGAGTATTTTTAGCTTAGCTGTCATCTGCTAGTGCTGCTGCTGTTGGATTGGCGCAAGAGGAGTGTGCCGGCCCGCATGTTGAGTTTTTCCGTGCGGCATGCCTTGTGGGTGCAGTGTACCATGTCAAGGTCTTTTGTTTCTTCTTTGTTATAAAATCCATAAAAGGGCCAACATTTGAGCTAACTTTTTGGGGCATTCAATTGCTTCCTAACTTGTACACCTGGCTGCAAATCCTGACAGACAAGCTATGACTTCACCTGACAGTGCGCGCTTACTTTGTGCCATCTAGTGGACTGAAAACTCAATTGACTAATGCCTAAGAGTTTGTAACAGTTACATAAATAAACATAATAAAAGATCACTGCATGCATTTAGGGATTGGTGCATCATTGTGACCGTTAACGATTGACTCCATCTTTTGCCTCACCGCTAGAGGACGCTATCTCCATTTAGCAAAATGACCCCAAATCACATACATAGTTAACCTGCCATCCCCCCCATCCTTATCTTCATACAGAATGCAAGGAAAGTTTACACAGCACAACTGAATATCAGTGAGAGCATACTATAACTGTGAATGTACATAAAAGAATGTTTGAAAATTTATGAGAAAAAAGTTGCAAATATAATACAAAAGTTGTAAATTTGAGTATGTAGGTGTAAATGTGTGAGAAAAAAGGGTAGCAAATTTATGGCAAAACGTGGCAATTTATAAGGAAAAAAGTAATAAATTTCCAAAAATTAGATAAGCACTCAGAGAGTGCATACCTCCGCCCAGGCTCCTTCTGTCCATCATGGATCACCTCCAAAATGTAGTGGGTTTGTGTGTAGGCCCAAAGCCACTTCTGGCGAAAATTGCATCAAAGTCTGTCCATTAGTTTTATAGTATTGTTGCTAACACACTGTGAGAAGATAAGAGCCTTGGCTGAGGTATGCATTGTCAGATCATCACCAAAATATAATGGGTTCCTCTGTAGCTCAAGAACCACCTCTGGTGAAAATTTCATCCAAATCCATCCAGTAGTTTTTGTGTAATCCTGCTGCACAAATACAAACAAAGCCCTTGGTGGAGGTATGCACTCTCAGATCATCACCAAAATTTAATCATCTGTTCCCCGTGCCATTACACACCTTTCCTGAAAATTTCATCAAAATCCGTTTATAACTTTTTGAGTTATGTTGCTAACAGACAGACAGACAAGGCAAGTTTATTTGTATAGCACATTTTGTGTACAAGACAATCAAAAGTGCTTTATATAAAGCATTACAGCAAGTTGCAAGAGGAGTACATAAGAATTCGAAAGCAAACTAAAAAGTAAGTTAAAAAGAAACAAAAATAAGATACGAAATTAAAGTTACAGTACATTGTTGGCTACTGAAAGGCCGTGGCAAATAGAAGAGTTTCTTACCTGGAGTTTCAGCAGCCCTGATGCTTTCTGGGAGTTTGTTCCATATGTGAGGGGCATAAAAACTGAACGCTGCCCCACCATGTTGGGTTCTAACTCTGGGCACAGATAGTAGGCCTAGCCTTGATGACCTGAGGGCTCCGGGTGGTTCATAATGGCCTAGCAGATCTGAAATGTATTTTGGTCCTAAACCATTCAGAGCTTTATAAACCAACAGCAGTATTTTGAAATCTAACAAACAACAAACCAACCAGTGCCACTAAAAACATTGCCTCTTCCCGTGGCAGAGGTAATAAAAATGTTACAAATTAACACGAAAAAGTTCAAAGTTTGAGAGAAAAAAAAGTTGTTTTGTTTTTTTTTTAAATTATATAAATCTGTGGCTTTTTGCTTTGCAAATTTGCAAACTTTTTCTTGTAGATTTGTGACTTTTTTCTTGGAAATCTGTTTTAATTTTTTTTCTCATGAATTTCTCAAAAACTTTTTTTTCTAGTAAATCTAGATCTGAGCACACACTAGGCTATATTCATCAGCACATGTGAGAAATGTATTAAAATGCAGTGCTGTGGGACTAATAACGGTTGTTAAAGTCAGGCATTATACAGGTATAAAAGTAATGTTTTCCAGATTTTTGGGTGGATCATATCGGTATGTTTTCTATAACAGGTCATATCATAGATCTGCGGTTCTGCCAAATTCTAACACTCCAAATCCAACATGGATATCATGTGACAAACACTTGGTGAAACAGATGTGAGCGCATTTGACGTGATTGTTCACAGTCAAGTATGAGTCCAACTTCTGTGTGAACATAGTCTGATGTCAAAAGATGATCTGGTGCATATGATATGTATTTATTGTTGAACGTTAATGCTGAACAGTGTTTATATACCATCACTGGTTTTTCAGTCCTTTTTAAATATTTTGAACATTTCACTGTATTCTAAGTAAACTATTTATTTTGTAAGCAAGCTTAAATGTTTAAAAAAAATCTAAATTTTCCACTTCTAAACCTGTGTTTGAGTTTAGTTCAAGTCTAGAAACATGTCATTTGGATTATTTGGTGGCACTGCTTTGCCTGTTGGTGTGGTGTGAATATCAGGATTAATAGTATCCTATCTGCCAGTCTCATGATTGAGTGACAGCTTGTCCTGGGCATAATTGTCAGCCGGAATAATCTGTACCCTCAGCCCACCTACCATACAACCTATAAAGAACAAACCAGCATAGTTAATTGAGAAATGGATGAAAATTTGATTGATTTACAAAAACAGGACCTTCACCCACCTTCTTGACTTTCTGTCTCTGTTTTTTTTTTACTACCTTGTAAACTATCCACCCAGACTCCTTCCCCCCCCCCCGTGCTTTGCCTTTGACAGCTGCTCAGATGTGTTGTGTGTGATGTCGTGGCTGGGCCTGCTTCCTGGGCTGTGACAGTTCTCAGTGAGCCTGTCCCTCTCACTATGCCTGTCAATCCTGCTGCTCTGTGACCTGACATTTTCCAGGAAAAGCATCAGCAAACCCACATGGAAGACAGTAACTTGATGGAGCAGCGAGTCAGTTATTTGCATATGGTAGAATTGTCTGACGAAATGACCTCTTCTACTTGCACAGAGAAAAAATAAACAAAGCAGAAAACATTAATTATTGTATTATAAATTCTGTAACAATGGCATCTTATATGATGGAGGTTATTACTGCTGTGTGTAGAGTACATGATGTGACCAAAAATGTGACCAATATAACAGTATTGTCATGCATATGTGAATATGCATTTTAATTTGTTTTTGACCGCAGCACACAACACATGAAAGTTTGTTTTGGGATTTTTTTTTGGTTCACTCTAACAAAAACTTCGCTCACCTTCTAATGATTTCATCCCCTTTCCCAAAGTGAACTTCTGCTTGTACAGTCCCTGTTTTGACAAGCATTGAGGCAAAGGTGCAGGCGACAGAGCAGGACTTCATAGGAGCAATGTAAAAGTAGCAAACACTTTCAGAGGGTACGCAAGAAGATTGTCTTGACTGGTGGATTGGCCACATTAGAATCAGGAACATGTCTTGCATTTAGTTGATGCCATTGTAACGTTGCGGGTGGAAGTCTCTTATGCAAGGAGGCTTTGAGGCAATTTAGCAATCAACATTTTCCATTTTTATTCCAAAAACTTACAGGTAATAACTCCAAAAACATCCGACACGATTTACCACGACTTAAATTTGTCCATCAACCATCATCATCATCATCATTGATTCTCTCGACAACAACTACTAACCAAAAACAGCTGTTATATACTATTTGAGATAATTAATGTCAATTAGAACATACCATATGTCCCAGGTAAAACAATAACATTTTTCCATTTTCCACATATACCCACTAACATCTAAAAGACCATAAATAATTCCCCACCTATATACAGAATAAATATAACTAACACAAAATAAATAACACCATAAATAATTCAATAAATAATTTAAACCCTTATTTACAAATTTTAAATCACCCCTCTAATTCACCATCACATGCTTCCTTCCTGCTGGTGTCCCTCAAAAAGGCCTTCAACCCCTAACAGAGTCTTTTGCCCGGACACCCTCAGGAAGCATGTTGGCAAAGGTATGTGGATTAAACAATTACCAATTGTTTACCCAAGTAATTAACCATAGCAATTATCTCACAAAGGCATTCCAATTAGACAAAGACAGATCCTAGAAATAATGTGTGTACTTTTAACAATCATAATAACATTTACAATATTACAAATATAACATAATCACACATACAATAAATCATAACAGTGGAGACACTCCGTCTTCACAGCCATTGACATTAAACAAGCCTCACAATCACTTTGCAGAAATGAAAATAAAATCTTTAAGATTCTTCTGTTATAATCTCTACAAATAGATTCTGAAACAATACATTCTAAATGTTCATTTTTGTAGTGCCCTTATGGATGAGACATTGCCTTGCTGACTGTTTGAGCACTGTTATTTGCATGCAGGGCAGGTAACCTGTGAATTTAAATACATTTGTTTTGTTTGTTATACTTTATTAATCCCAGAGGGAAATTCAAGGGCATCAGTGGTGTGGTACCAATCACTTCACCATTCCCACACATTCATACTAAGGGCCACTTTAGAATCTCCAGTTAACCTAAACCTGCATGTTTTTGGAATGTGGGAGGAAACCGGATCACCCAGTGTAAACCCACACAAGCATGGACGAGCTAAAGCGGACATCTGCGCCACGCTTTGTGCCTTGCGCTGATGTTTCATTAGTTTCTGTCAGTGCATTGTCTGTTTTTCCGTTGTGCACTGTCCCCACCTAATTAGTGGCTGACTGTGCGCACCTTATGCTCGTGGGAGGGGACTGATTTAAAGTGGGTGAGGTTCGGCGCAAAGTTCAATGTGTTCATATTATGGTACATTTTCTTCCAGTGCACTTTTGTTCTGCAAATGGCAGGTCTGAAGTCAGCAGTGCATTATCAACTACTATTCAAGCAGCATGTTTAAAAGGTTTCAACTTGCCCATATGCCTGTTAGGATACCGGAGCTAGAATTTTTCTACTCATGGAAACAGTAACCAGCTGAAGGAACAGAAATCCTAGCATGGCTATCTACTAGCTAAACTAGAAGCACTGGGAAATTTTCCCCTGGAGGCAAAGTTAGCAAACTGGCTGTAGAATTGTCAGATTGCTGCACTTAAAGATAAGATAAGATAAGATAAGCCTTTATTAGTCCCACAACGGGGAAATTCCAGGATTGCAACAGCACAGGGATAGCAACACTCAGAGCAACAATCAGAAGGCAAGAAAAAAAACAAGCAAGCAAGAGCAGCTAATATACATATGTACATATTACTATAAAATATATATATACACACACACACACAGACACACAGTGCAGAGCATTGTAGCTGGATGGAATAAATATATGAATATATGAACACACAGTGCAGAGCATTGTAGCTAGATGGAATAAATATGTAAATATATAAACACCCACAGTACGGAGCATTGCAGCTAGGTGGAATAAATATGCAAGTATATAAACACACACAGTGTGGAGCAATGTAGCTAGATGGAATAATATGTAGATATATAAAAACACAGTGCGGAGCATTGTAGCTAGATGGAATAAATATATAGATATATAAATATAAACACACCCAGTGCTGAGCATTGTAGCTAGATGGAATAAATATGTAAATATATAAACACACACAGTGCAGAGCATTGTTGTTAGGTGGGATGAAACAGCATAACCGTCTATTTAGTTATCCTACATGGTATGATTATGTGCCCATACATATTCTCACCCTCCATAGCGGCCGGTATGTTCCTAGTTGTATGCCGGAGAGGACCATTGTGTAAGTCTATTGCATCTTTTGCATTCAAAAAAACTATTAGTTTGTTACGTCTTTTTGCTATCTCTGCGAGCAGCCCTGCTTAGGTTGTACAGTCTGACAGCCGTTGGTAGGAAGGACCTACGAAACCTCTCGGTTGTGCACCTGGGATGATGTAGTCTGCTGCTAAATGAGCTCCTCAGTGCATCCAGTATGTCCTGCATAGGGTGGAACTCGGACTCCAGCAGAGATGACAGTTTAGCCACCGTCCTTCTCTCTCCTATCTCCTCCATCAGATCAAGGCGCTGCCCCAGGACAGAACTAGCTTTCTTAATCAGTTTGTTCAGTCTCTTCCTATCGGCTGCAGTAATGCCACTGCCCCAGCAGACCACTCCAAAAGTGATGGCTGATGCCACCACCGTGTCATAGAATGACTTCAGCAGCGCCCCTTGTACACCAAAAGACCTGAGTCTCCTCAGCAGGAACAGCCTGCGCTGTCCCTTCTTGTAGAGTGCGTCAGTATTGTGTGACCAGTCTAGTTTATTGTTCAGATGAATACCCAGGTACTTATAGGATGTCACCATCTCGATGTCTGTTCCCTGTATATTTACTGGTGCTGTGAGGGGCTGCCCATGCCTGCGGCAGTCCACCACCAGCTCCTTAGTTTTCCTCGCGTTGATCTGGAGGCAGTTCCGATGGCACCAGTCCACAAAGTCCTGGATAAGCCCTCTGTACTCAGCTTCATCTCCGTTGGAGATGAGACCAACGATCGCAGAGTCATCAGAGAACTTCTGTAGATGGCAATGTGTTGTGTTGTGTGAGAAGTCCGCAGTATAAAGAGTGAACAGGAAGGGAGCCAGCACCGTTCCCTGGGGGGCCCCCGTGCTACTGATGATCGTGTCGGAAACACAGTCCCGGGTTCTCACAAACTGAGGCCGGTTCGTGAGGTAGTCCAGGATCCATGATGACAGGTGCTGGTCCACCCCTGCGCGCAGCAGCTTGTCCTTCAGGATCATCGGTTGGATGGTGTTGAAAGCATCAAAATCATGTCAAAGAACATGATCCTCACCATATTCCCGGGCTTCTCCAGGTGGGACAGAGAACGGTGAAGGAGGAAGATCACCGCATCCTCCACCCCAATGCCATGCTGGTAGGCGAACTGGAGTGGATCCATCGCTGGTTCCACCAGGGGGCGGAGATGAGCAAGGAGCAGTCTCTCCAGGGTCTTCATCAAGTGGGACGTCAAGGCCACCGGTCTGTAGCTGTTCAGGTCTTTGGGGTGGGAAGTTTTTGGTACAGGTACCACACAAGATGTTTTCCACAGCTGTGGTACCCTCCCCAGTTTCAGGCTCATGTTGAAGATATACGTCACAATCCCACACAGCTGGTCTGCACAGGACTTGAGGAGCTTTGCGCTGATGCCGTCCGGTCCCGACGCCTTCCTCGCCTTGATCTTCCTCAGCTCCGTCCTCACCTGGGTCTTGGTCAGGGTCAGGATGGGGGGCTGTGTGTTGGGAGTGGGGGGGGTGTCGGTGGAGTGGGGAGTGGGCAGCAGGACTTGATTTCTTAGAGGCAGCAGTGGTTGTTGTGCAGACAGGGGGGAGGGCGGTTGGTCAAATCTATTGAAAAACAGATTCAGGTTGTTCGCCCACTCCCTGCCCCCCGTGGCCTGGGGGGAGGTATTCTGGAGCCCCGAGATGGTTTTGAGGTTTCTCCAGACCCCGCTGATGTCGCTCTGTTGCAGCTTGTCCTCCATCTTCTTCCTGAAGCTGTCCTTGCCTTCTCTGATCTTTCTCCTCAGCTCCCTCTGTACGGACTTCAGCATCTCCCTGTTCCCCGACCTGAAGATCCTCTTCTTCTCTCTCAGAAGTGTTTTTATCTCAGGGTTGATCCAGGGTTTGTTGTTTGAGTGACGCCGTATGGTCTTGGTGGGAACGGATTTGTCCACACAGAAGCTGAGGTAGCCTGTGAAGGTGTGAATGAGGCCATCGATGTCCTCACCATGTGGATCGCAGAGCTGCTTCCAGGCAGTGGCTTCAAAACAGTCCTTTAGAGTGTCCATTGTCTCCTCAGACCATAACTCCACAGTGTGCATGGCCGGAGGTTGTCTGTGCACTAGGGGTTTGTACACCGGTCGGAGATGAACCAAGTTGTGATCCGATCTCCCAAGTGGGGGGAGTTGTGATGAGGTGTACGCCTCCTTAGTGTTTGCGTAGAACAAATCCAGTGTTTTATTGTCTCTAGTGTGGCATGTGACATACTGGGTGAAAGTGGGCAGAATGGGAGACAGTGAAACGTGGTTGAAATCGCCTGAGGTGAGGAGAAGAGCATCTGGGTGTTCTGTCTGCAGCCTGCTGGTTACTGAATGGATGACGTCACGCGCTGTCCTAGCGTTCGCCGTCGGATTTGCATAAACAACAATGCAGATCACGTGTGAGTGTTCTCTCGGGAGATATGTAGGCCTCATGCTAACAGCTAGCAACTCAATGTCTTTGCTGCAGTGTCGTTGTTTAACAGTGATATGTCCCGGTCTGCACCAGTTGTTGTTAACATACATTATCACTCCACCGCCCCTAGCTTTGCCACTCTCTGGTGTTCGGTCAGCTCGTATCATGTGAAAACCCTCCAGCTCAATGTTAGCATCTGCTGCTAGTTCAGTTAGCCACGTCTCAGTAAACAAAAGGAGAGAGCACTCCCGGTAAGTGCTATCATAACGGGAGATAGCCGCTAGCTCATCTAACTTTCCCAGTATCGACCGTACATTTCCCATGACAACAGATGGAAGGGAGGGTCTGTACCTTATATTTTTTGTCCTCCGCCTTACTCCAGCCCGGCAGCCGCAACGCTTTCGCCTCAATTCTCTCGGTATGTCGAGTTTTTCCAGTGGGACCGGGTGGCGGTTAAATGCTAGCAGCTCTTCCCTGTTGTATCGTATCCTGCTATAAACAGTGGCTCCGTCCACCGGCTCAGGAGACATTTGGGACGATCTGTGTGTCCGTGATATAAGTGGGGTGAAAAAAAAAAAAAAAAGTGATCAAAAGAGAGAGGAAGGGAAAAAAAACTCGGAATCGAGCCGCTGTTGCAAAAGGCAGCCTACTGGTGTGGCGCAGAGAGGACAAAGGGTCATATACTGAAAAATGGTGTGTTTGTAGGTTTTAACTGTCTGAAATGAGTCTACTGGTCGCTTAATTATCAAGAAAAAAAATTAAAAACAGTCAGTTCTCTTAAAAAAACACAGCCTTTATCTTGTTTTTCTGTCCTAGAAATGCCAGAAACGTTTTTGACTCTTCTGTCTAAATCGTTAACGTCACGATTAGAAAAAGCCAACCCACCGCCGTCCTTGAGACCCACCCACTGCTCTATTATTGGCCTGCCTACCTGTCTGTCATGTAGATGGAAGCGGTAAAGGTAGCCTATTAGCTCCTGAGCTATTAGCCCCCAAGCTAACACTGGCACCAGGAAACTTAAACCAAGCGCAGCTTATATTGTTATTTTCTTCAGATCTTAGCCACCCTAACAACCATCCCTGTTACCATCTGGTTCACCTGTCCACAGTCCACAATATACCTCGCGTCGTTCCGGTCCATCTCCCAGTGGTTTCACTCTGACTCCGCAGCCGGTGCCAGCGTGCCAGTTGCGGCAACCGCCTATGCCACGACCCAAGGCTGCTCCCCCGCCATCCTCCGGGGCTCCGTGTGACTCCGCTCTACTCTCGCAGGCAACGTAGGGTAGCTGCTTCGTGATGGTGCAACCACCAGCTGGCTGTGGGAGAGGAGCGGAGTCCCACGGAGCGAGACACTGCACTTTAAGATTCCGTGACTCGGCAGCTCGGCTCGGCCAGCGGCCTCGGGTTGCAGCAATTGGTGGGTCGCCTGGCGCACAGTGCTGGCGATTTGTTGTGGCATCCTGGCGAAGTTGTTGGGAGATGGGCCTGAGTGACACCAGATACACAGTCGACTGTGGATCAGTGAACCAGTGCTGCTCATCCAAGCTAGAAGGAGACTAGAAGCTACTCAGCTAATAGCTAACTGATGTAAGAGGGAAGGCGGAGTTGAACAACTGAAGGATATTTCTTAAAGTGACAGGCTTTAAATCAGTGTGTTTCAAGAAGGCCAGGAAAAATTAAATACAAATTTTTGATTTATTTTTTTTTTGTTTTGTTTTGGGTTTTTTTGATTTTGTATACTTTATTGATCCCCAGAGGGGAAATTGAGGGCATCCACCTGGATGGATGAAGCAGCCACGGTACGGTGCTATCCCTTTATCATTCACACACACATTCACACCTAGGGCCACTTTAGAGTCTCCAGTTAACCTAACCTGCATGTTTTTTGGCTTCAGTTTGCTTCAGTAATTAAAAAATTAAATAAAATGTGAACCAAATATGGCACAAACACTTCATTGACATGTGTGAGCTATTAAAATGTGGCACAAGTGCAGTCAGTGACTCCTTCAAATGTTTTTCTTGGTCCTCATCCTTTGACTTTGTAACTATTCTTTTTAAAAGTTATATACAACGATTTCTTTCTCAATAATTTCTGCCACTTTTTTGTCTGCAGACGCAGTTGTGTTTGACTATGTACAGGATGAATATTTGTGATTTTTTTTTTTTTTTCCTCAAGAGAGATGGAGAGCCAGCTGGACAGAGCCAGAGAGAGCCAAAGGCTGCAAATCCAGCAAGCAGATATGGTACTGGAGCAGTTCAAGAAACAGGTGGAGCTCAGCTCAGAAAAGGTCTACGCTGACATGAAACTCCAGGTTTGATATTCACTCACACACAAAGACAGCACAAAGTAGTATTCATACACAACTGTTCATCATAGGAATGCATTCTGTCCCCCCATATTCATGTGCTTGCTGCAAATAATTTTTCATTGTTTGAGTTTCCTGTTCTGCGCCAGGACATATTAGCGTTTACGCAGATGCATATGCACACCATTACCATAACTGTTTCAGGCTTAATGGACCAGAAACTGAGTGAGCTTTTTTGACCGTCATTTACCAAGACGATGCAGGAACACAAAGTCTGACCACACAACACTGCTTCTAGCTCGCTTTGACCAGATTCTGTATGTCTGCCTTTTTGCCTATATCTCCATCCTCTTCACTTACACCCTCCAATAATTTCTACATGGTTTGTCCCATATCCTAGAAGAGGTCATGCTCTGACATCTTTTCTCATATACTGAAAAATCAATATGTTAGAGCAAGAACATTATCGCCCTAGGGCCATTCTCACTCAGCCATTCCATATGAATAAAATTATATGTAGTCCTTCTCATTAGGCAGGTGTATTAATTTCTCCGGTATCACACACTGACCTCATTTCTTTTCCGTGGGCGTGACGTAGGCTGCTCAGGTTCTAGCGGAGAACAGGTCATGCGCATAAAGCAGCCAGACTAATTAGTACATCAAGCCTGCCCCACGATCAGTGCTCCACAGTGCGTGGGTTATTGGAAGAGTTTTCCAATCGATAAGCACTTGGTGTAAAACTTCTGCTGATGTTTTACAAGTCAGTTTAGCTATAGGCATTTTTCTGAAGCATTTTTGGCTTTTGTGTTTGTGTGTGTCATATTGATGAGGACTCACTGAGTGTGGTCCTAAATGTTTTAAAGGCCTGCATGTTGAAGAGATTAGAAAGTTTTAGTTGGGAATTAGGAAAGTTTTTCTCCAATCAGCATGTTGAGGGCACATGTTGTGGAAGAAATGTGAGTCTGTGTGGGAGTCACTGATATCTCTGGGCACACATCGCAACCTTTATTTTCTCAAATTAAATTAAATTGTTTTGTGTTGACTAAATTGAATCTAATTGCTAAACAGAAGGTAAGCATGCACTCTTTCGACTTTCAGATACAAATACTGTAGATTTATGTCGACAGCGAGTATCTGATACGAGAGTTGAATTAATAAATTATAATTCTCTGTCAAAGAAAAATATGAATGATGGTGAATCATTTATGTTTGCAAGTCAGTATCAGGTTTAGCTTAAACATTACTTTTCTAACTTTGCAAAATTTCCCCATTGTAGGACATTTAGACATTTTTTTTCTCAAAGAAAAGTATCAGAGTGTCAGAGAAAGTAAAAAGCTTACATACATACTGACATACAAAAACTTCATAGAATTAAAATTAACGGGCTACTTACATATTATTAGAGCACAAAAATCCAGGTGGAGAGCCGGTACATTACGTTTCCTTGTTATCATGTGATCACAATCGGTCCTCTTTGGTCTCTCTCATTTTTTTCCCCTTTTGGGGTCGCCACCGCATATCATCACCTGATATTGTGATGATCCACATGTCAATTTGGCATGTATTTTTACACCAGATGCCCTTTCTGACGCAACCCTTGGGACTAACACAGGGAGTACACTGGCTTATGCTCCCCCTGTGACTGGGTAACCATCTTTCCTTTCCCCTTTCTGTTATGCTGAGCACTAAGGTAGAAGTCAGGAAGTACCACTTTCTATATGGTCTTTGGTATGACCCGGCTAGGGCTTGAACCCACGACCTCCCGGTTGTTGGGGCAAATGTTCACCACTACGCCACCATTCTAGTATGGGGAGGGTTACATGTACAGCTGAAACCAGAAGCTTACACTATATATACACTATATAAAAAGACCAATGACCTTTTTTTCTCACTGTCTGACATTAAATCAGACTAAACTTTTCCTGTTTTAGGGTGACCAAAATTATTTCTATTTGATAAATAATTTTTATATTTGCTAAATGTTTTTTTGAGAATTGTTTTGTGACTCTTTCAAAGTCAAAAGCTTACATACAGTATACTAATTGGCAGTCACACTACACCTGCGCCACCGCCGCCCCTAATATCATGAAGAGAATTTTGGACCTCTACAAGTCTGGTTCCTCCTTGGTTACAATTTCAGATGCCTGAAAGTGCCACGCTCATCTGTTCAAACAGTTACTGTATATGCAGGTATAAACACCATTGGAATGTCCAGCTATCATACTGCTCAGGAAGGAGGTGGGTTCTGTGTCCCAGAGATGAATATATTTTAGTGCAAAATGTGTGTATCAAGCTTAGAACAAAAGCAAAAGACCTTGAGAAGATGCTAGCTGAAGCTGGTAAGAATGTCATTATCCACAGTGAAACGAGTCCTGTACTGACATGGGTTACAAGGCTACTCACTGAGAAAGAAGCCATTACTCCAAAAACACCACCAACAACAACAACAAAAAAACCAAACAGCTTACAGTTTGAAAATGCACACAGGGACAAAGACCTTAAATTTTGGAGACATGTCCTGTGGTCTGATGAAACTAAAATTGAACTGTTTGGCCATAATAACCATTGTTACATTTGTAGGAAAAGCAGGGAAGCTTGCAAGCCAGAGAACAGCATCCCAACTGTGAAGTATACAGGCGGCAGCATCATTTTGTGGGGGTGTTTTACTACAGGAGGGACTGGTGCACTTCACAAAGTAGATGACATCATGAGGAAAGAACATTATGTGGAAATATTGAAGCAGCATCTCAATATATCAGCCAGGAAGTTAAAGATGGGTGCAAATGGATCGTCCAAATGGACAAAGACCTTAAGCATACTGCCAAATTAGTTACAAAGTGGCTTAAGGACAACAAAGTCAATGTTTTGGAGTGGCCATCACAAAGCCCTGATCTCAGTTTCATAGAAAATTTGTGGGCAGAGCTGAAGAGACATGTGCAAGCAAGGCGGCCTACAAACCTGATTCAGTTACACCAGTTCTATCAGGAGGAATGGACCAATATTCCAGCAAACTCTTATGATTGTGGAAGGATACCCAAAACGTTTGATCTAAGTCACATTAGTGACATCTTAGGTTTGCTCTAAACAATGTCTCATTGTGCTTGTGTGCAATGACAGTAAAGTTATTGAATTCAGTCTCAATTTACAGTTTAAAGGCAATGCTACCAAATTTTAAGGAAATGTATGTAAACTTCTGACATTAAAGAAAGTAATAAAAAAAATTCTCTAAAAATATTGCAAATATAAAAATTATTTAGCAAATAGAAATATTTTTTGTAAATCTAACTGACTTAAAACAGGACAAGTTTAGTCTTATTTAATGTCAAACAATGAGGAAAATAAAAAGGTGTTGCGTGTTTTTATATAATGTATGTAAAGTTCTGGTTTCAACTCTATATGTCTTTGAAGATACCAAAACCCCAAATTAATTGCAATGTAAATGTCCAATATGGGATCTTTAAAGATGGGTAAACTTTTATCATTGGGTTTAACATCCAGTAGACAGAACTAAACTAGTAGTAGTATCAACAAATGACAGAGCAACTTTCAGTTGGATAAATTGCCCAACTGGAACTGATATCCAGTCATGCTTTTGGAGTCAGGCAGTCATGGCAATGTTTGAACTATTGGACCAGAGTCATTGGTTTACCCAAAGAACAAAGCTGGTCCCTGCTGTTTAAGTGATAAAACTTGTTCAGAATTGGAGAGGCATCGATTCCACAAGTTTGTTTGACTGTAGTCACAACATTGCCTGTTTTCGAATGTCAAATTTGTTCTTGCTTCTCTTTCACACAACTGATTTCTTTTTCCCTTTTTACTTGGTTGCCAAGCTAGTTCATTTTTAACACTATGCTTGGAAAATGTCAGCATTGGTGTATTTTTCCTACTACTACTCTTTTCTAATGTCATCCTTCCATCCTCTTGCTCACTCCTTCTTTTCCCATTGAGCCCTTGGCATCCCAATCTCCAATCTGACTTTATCCTCAGCCCACATCAAAGCCATGGGAGAGAGGAGCAGTCTCTTCAGCATCCCTGTCATCCTCTCTCCTTCTTTCCTCCTCCTCTGCCTCTCCTACCCACCCCACGTGTGCGTCACTACATCACGTTCTCCTGCTAAGGCTTTAATGTTGCAGAAAGAACTTCAAAAGAACTTTTTACTCTTTTTCATCCTTCCATCCATCCTCTCATCATCTTCTCTCCCTCTCTGTCTGCAGATGGTGTTATATCTAAATGGATTATCTGCATCACTCCCTTCCTCTGTCTGTCTTCTTCTCATTTTAAAATCAGCACCCCACTTTTCGACCGCATTTAAAGGAGAGAGTCTGCCCTATTTTGGGTCGAAAAAAGAAACACCATACGGAATCAAATCTCTGTTGCATGCATAGTTCAAAGGAGGCTTCAGCATTTTAAATGGATTAATCAAAACACATTTAGCATTTCCTGAGCGTTACACTGTGTAGCCCAAATACAGAGGCGTTTGATTAAATTGCATTTCCAATTGTTCTTGCTTACCATCACCTGAGCAGAAAATATGAAAAAAGAAAAGCTGTGAGGTGGTATAGTTTGGATAAGTGGTGTAAACTTTTTTCCAGAAGTCAATAGAAGCTTATGTGTTTCTTCATATCTTTCACATTATACAATGATGAACAAGCAAACCTGAATATACGTATGAGAGCCAGCTGTGCGGTGCAGTCATTCACAGTAAAGTTAGCATAGATCACTGTTTTTCAACCTTTTTTTGAGCCAAGGAACCCTTCTGACATTAAAAAAATCTCGGGGAACCCCACCGACTAGGTTTGAGACATCACACACACGGCAATGTTTTACCCCAAACTGAGTAACTGTTTTTACAGTTTTTCTGTTCCTACATATGACACCGGGATTTTGGAGGTGGGAAAGTATAATTTTGTGTTCGAAATGCCCACTCACTCGCTATCTCCCTACTCAGTATTTAGTGAATTCAGATGTAGTAGGCTATATAATATCCTCAATACAACAATGAAAGTTTCAGCTTTCAAACACTACTCTGCTTATTTTCCTGGCATCATTAATGACATCATCATAGTGAGACAGTAAAACATGACAGATTAATGTAATTAAAAAGTGAATATCTGCATGTATTTTGTAGTAAATATATATTAAATGAAATAATTTTTACTGTAATAATAGATTAAAAAAAATACCTTAAGGCAGTTTATGTTGTGATGTAAGGCTCTCTCACTGCTCTGGTTGTCTGAACATTGCATTATGGGATACATTGGCTGATGTAGTGACTATCGGTTGTACACTACTTTTCAAAATGCATTATGGGATATTTTTAGTGAACTATATACTGAATGAAAGTATCATTTAAGATTTTGAACAGCAGGGGCGCTAATGAGCAGGCAATGGAGTAGGCAACTTAGACAACGTGCTCTGCTGAAATTTAAGTTTAAAATCCTTTTTCAGGCACTTTACAACAACAAAATGTTACGAAACAAAGTTAACCCTCTGTGTGAATTTGCATGCCCCTAGTGGCAGAGCGTGGCGCTGTGTCTGTCATCTCACTCTGACATGATCGGCTCCATTCAGGATTTGTACTGATTTGTACTGATTTGCCAGTTTCAGAAGGTGGCAGACATCCATTGGAGGACTCAATGGATGACACATAACACACCAAAGAAGAAGAACTCCTCATTTCCTTTTCCTGTTTTTAGCATTTTAGCCCAGAAAGTTAATGTGGCTGCGATCGGTCATCGTCACTTTGTCGGCTTTGTACACGGAAAATAGCCGCGGGATACAAGTGAAATTTATGTGGGATAATCATAAGACTTTTGTAACCCAGCTGAGAAAATGACCCCTTTTTTCTCAGATGTCAATTGTATTAATACAATTGTGTGATTTTATTTTGAAAACCAATTATTTTGGGAAGAGGAAGTGTGATCCTCGTTATCCAACTTTTAAATTCCCGTTTCATGGTCACGTTAGGTGATCTGGGTCTTTTCATTCGTTAAGAGCGATATTAGCCCCACCTTCTGAGCAGAGTGCCAAGGTGCTCTGCTGGTTTGTCGGTCTTTTACGATCTGAGAGCGTACGAGAGAGGCTGTGGACAGTCTGGTTCACACTGATACCTCTTCTTGGTGAGTTTAATTTAGAAAGATGCTATAAATGGATCTAAACACTCTCCAAACGCTAATTTGCAACCTTTATTATCCTAAGTTGACGGAAGCACGAGCTTGAGAGGCATTGTGGCTGTGTCCTTTTGCTGTGTTCACATTGATACCTCATCTTGGTGAGTGAAAACCAAACAATACATGCTAATGTTAGTGTTATGCTAATGCTAATCGTGAGTGGATTTTTTCTGTTTAAAAGCAATGGAAAAGGCTGTTTTTGTGTCTGTATGGTTTTCCTAAATGTGATTTCAGTTCCCAACAGTATGCTGAAGTACTTTTAGTTCTTATGCACTATTTCTGTCAAATGTAATGTGTAGTTTGATGCTAAAAGCACATGGTGTTGGTCTCCTATGTAAATGCATAGGTTATGCTAAACCCAGTAGCTCAGACCGGGTTTTACTGATTTTAAAAGGGAATATTGGAAGTAATGGGACAGTATATTCCCTGGTTATGTGATAAATTAATTGTATTTCATTTCATGATTTACAAAGACAAGGTTAAAAAGGATTAATCATAATTTCATGGTTAAATGATGTAGAGATAAGAAGAGGAATTCATTCAATTGGTTACATGAAATTAAGGGTATTTCATGTGCTGCCAGAGAGATTGTGAGAAAAGAACACATGCATGTAAGATGTAAGATGTGAAATGTAAGATATTACTATATTGCTGGATTGTAATAATAGTAATATGAGAGAAGAATTTAAACACTAAGCTATGGTGTTATATAAGAAGAGATTGGAAAACGAATTACTCTAGCTGTAAACAATAATACCATTATTGTTGTGCAGGCTAGGTTTTTTTTGGTTACCGATCAAGAACCTTCTGGATCCTGGATTCTCTCCGAATGGAGATGGCAAGCCTGACCCGAGACTGAACCGAGACTGAACCGAGATCTAACCAAGATCTCGATTGAAGAACATCCTTCCTCTCTACAGTGCCCAAGATTCAAAGTGGTAACAACCCAAGTCGCCGCTTTAAAAGAAGAAAAGAAACCTGAGTCTGGAGATACAAGATATCCTGACTGGTCAAACGACTAAACCGAAAGGACAAACAAACACTGAGCTCAGTAGGACATTTTGGGGGTTTTATTTCATGCTGGCCGTTGTTATATTTGTATAGTAGTAAATTGTTTGTATATATTGTTTGCTTTATCTCTACAAATAACAACCATTATTGCTCATTCCTTGCCTCCAGCTATTTCATTCCACACTCATTTTAATCCCCTATTGTAACCCTTACAAGCCTAGCAACTGGTCTACACTTAATAATTTCCCTTACCTAATTAACATAAGGCAAGGGTTACAATAAGAAGTGGCGAGCCCAGCCAGGAGCCTTTTTCTTCTTTCCCTTACATTATTTCAAGCCTATAACGTACCCAAAATGGATATTGTTGAACGTGAATCTATGAAAATTCCAAATGCAGTGATAGTGAGTGAAATCACTGGAGATGAGCAACTTGATGAAGTGACTGAGTTTTTGAAATGGTATGGATCGATTTTGAGAGTCATAAAAGTAGCAGATAGTAAGTCTGAGTTTTCCCAGAGTGCTATTTTTGAGTATTATTCGGGTATTGCTTTTGAAGCTCTTGACCCATTGCCATGTACTCATGTATCTGATAGTGGAGCCAGCTATATGATACAATCTCTTGCCAGTGTTTATACGCACCGTGTAGGGAGCGAATTGACCAAGTTATATCTCACTGACATTAAAAACCTAGCGAAGATGAGTGGCAGAGATTTTGCAGATGACCTGAAAGACGTGATGTTACAGATTTCTGAGGCAATCAAAGAATCTGAAAACGATCAATCAGAGCAAGTTACCTGATAACTTACCTGAAGCTTTCTTGGATGAACCTCAACCTCAGCCTTCTGTAGCTGAGTCCAGTATTCAAGTTGCACAACCAACTAACCAGTCAAATCACACTGCGAGCACCCCAGCTCGAAGTATGCCCACCATTTCTGCACATGATTTAAATCCCCCAGAAGTGCAACGTGTGGTAGTTGAGCACATTGTAAAAAGGGAAGATTTTTCCATGCAGCCGTTTTCACAAAAGCTCGGAGCTTTTTCTGGCAAAGACCTCCGACCAACTTATGAGCTAGATTATGATACTTGGCACTCCAGTGTAGAATTAATCTTGACTGATCCTGCTATGTCCAAATTGCAACAATCCCGAAAGATCATTGAGTCTCTTTTTCCCCCAGCAGCTGATGTAGTCAAGTACTTGAACCCCAACAGCTCACCATCAGAATACCTTCAGCTGTTAGATTCTGCTTATGGTACAGTTCAAGATGGCAGAGAGCTTTACGCCAGGTTTATTGACACCTTCCAAAACACAGGTGAGAAACCCTCGTCATATCTACAACGTCTTCACGTAGCTTTGACTCACACTGTGAAGCGTGGTGGCGCTTCAAGCCAGGATTTTGACAGGCTGCTTGTCCCACAGTTTTGTCGAGGTTGTTGGGATGGTTCCCTTTTAACTGCACTCCAGTTAAAACAAAAACGAACAAGTCCCCCAACTTTTCCTGATTTGCTTCTCTTGCTACGCACTGAAGAAGACCAAATTGCTGCCAAAAACTTAAGGATGAGACAACATTTGAGCAGTTCAAAACAAAAAGTGACCTCCCACGTGCAAACTGTGCAATGTAGTTCAGATGAAGATGAGGACAATATCACGCTAAACTCACTCCAAGAACTCTCAAAACAAATTGCAGAAATTCAAACGCAACTAGTAAAACTAACTGCAGAACCAAAAGCTCAAAACTCAAAAAGTACACTCAGTACAAAGCCAAAAGAGAAACGAAAGTCGGAGGTTCAAAGACGACCAGATACCGTTGTAGTTCCGACCATAAATGATACCGGATGGAGACAATACTGAAAATGATCACATTACAACTCAACCAATACTGACGATGGACAGTCTTGGTTGCACATGCAACGGGACGTGCATGATATTTAGCGCGGGAGAGTGTAACCCAGCTGAGAAAATGACCCCTTTTTTTCTCAGATGTCAGTTGTATTAATACAATTGTGTGATTTTATTTTGAAAACCGATTATTTTGGGAAGAGGAAGTGTGATCCTCGTTATCCAACTTTTAAATTCCCGTTTCATGGTCACGTTGGGTGATCTGGGTCTTTTCATTCGTTAAGAGCGATATTAGCCCCGCCTTCTGAGCAGAGTGCCAAGGTGCTCTGCTGGTTTGTCGGTCTTTTACGATCTGAGAGCGTACGAGAGAGGCTGTGGGCAGTCTGGTTCACACTGATACCTCTTCTTGGTGAGTTTAATTTAGAAAGATGCTATAAATGGATCTAAACACTCTCCAAACGCTAATTTGCAACCTTTATTATCCTAAGTTGACGGGAGCACGAGCTTGAGAGGCATTGTGGCTGTGTCCTTTTGCTGTGTTCACATTGATACCTCATCTTAGTGAGTGAAAACCAAACGATACATGCATGTTTTTGTGTCTGTATGGTTTTCCTAAATGTGATTTCAGTTCCCAACAGTATGCTGAAGTACTTTTAGTTCTTATGCACTATTTCTGTCAAATGTAATGTGTAGTTTGATGCTAAAAGCACATGGTGTTGGTCTCCTATGTAAATGCATAGGTTATGCTAAACCCAGTAGCTCAGACCGGGTTTTACTGATTTTAAAAGGGAATATTGGAAGTAATGGGACAGTATATTCCCTGGTTATGTGATAAATTAATTGTATTTCATTTCATGATTTACAAAGACAAGGTTAAAAAGGATTCTCTCTGGATTCTCTCCGAATGGAGATGGCGAGCCTGACCCGAGACTGAACCGAGATCTAACCAAGATCTCGATTGAAGAACATCATTCCTCTCTCCAGTGCCTAAGATTCAAAGTGGTAACAACCCAAGTCGCCGCTTTAAAAGAGGAAAAGAAACGTGAGTCTGGAGATACAAGATATCTTGACTGGTCAAATGACTAAACCGAAAGGACAAACAAACACTGAGCTCAGTAGGACATTTTGGGGGTTTTATTTCATGCCGGCCGTTGTTATATTTGTATAGTAGTAAATTGTTTTTATATATTGTTCGCTTTATCTCTACAGATAACAACCATTATTGCTCATTCCTTACCTCCAGCTATTTCATTCCACACTCATTTTAATCCCCTATTGTAACCCTTACGAACCTAGCAACTGGTCTACACTTAATAATTTCCCTTACCTAATTAACATAAGGCAAGGGTTACACTTTGTAGATGTGGTAGAGACCATAAATGACCGGACAGAATGCACCACCGGGCAGCACGGTGGTGCAGTGGTTAGCACTGTTGCCTTACAGCCAGAAGGTTCCTGGTTCAAATCCCCAGGTTGGCAGGGGTTGGAACCTTTCTGTGTGGAGTTTGCATGTTCTCCCTGTGCTGTGTGGGTTTACTCCGGGAGCTCCGGTTTCCTCCCACAATCCAAAGACATGCAGGTTAGGTTAATTGGCTGTTCTAAATTGTCCCTAGATATCTGTTTCCTATAGGCCCTTAGAATAGAGGGTTAGTATTAGTGAAAGCGTTTTGAGTGGTCTTTGAGACTAGAAAAACGCTATATAAGTGCAGGTTAGTTAGTTAGTTAGAATACAAAATAATGACCATGATGGGTGAAAGTGCAGCGACCACACCAGCCAGCCATCCCCCCTTTGTCAAAAGTAAGTGAGGAATTTGTTTTATTTTTTTTAATGTACTGATTTCTTGTTCATATACTTTGAAGATAAGATGATGAGGTACCTCTGTACAAAAAACGGTGTCAAAAGACTGAACCATTCTTTGTGTAAATACGTCCAAAGTTTTGACCGAGTTATGGAATTTAAAGAGGTACCGCGATATGCAAATTAGATGCGTAAATTTATTCCTATCTGAAACTTTGGATCATATTTTACACCTTTCTAATTGACAGTAAGCCATTATCCCTTACCACTTTCAAGTTATAGCCTTGGAAATCTGAACTATTTTATTGACAAAAAATGTTTACCTCTCTTGACCACTAGGGGTTATGTCGCAATTCGGCGACAGACACACTCAAACAGTTAAGACTTTATCATTATTGTTACCCCTTACGTGGAGTGTGAGTTAGTTGTGTCAATGGCGAACAATCTTCGAAAATACAAACATACCAGCGGCGCCTCTACAGCTGGGCCCAAAGCCTCGAGCTCACCATCGCGAAGTAGCACCCCTCCGCTTAATGACCAAACGGACACCACAGACTTGAAAGCTGAAATCCTTGCATCACTGAAAACGGATATTACAGCGCTGTTCAGGTCTGAACTAAAAACTGCCCTGGCAGAAGAGTTTGAAACCATCATATCCGAGCTAAAGGCAGTCAAAGCGGCGCTAGCTAGCAACATCACAGCTATCTGTGATGTTGCTCATGGCTGGATACAGGATATATCTCATGGCTGCACGGTGGCGCAGTGGTTTAGCACTGTGGCAGCACAGTTTTACCCTCGGCCGGGGGGCCGCGGGGATCATGAGATCGTGGGTTCGATCCCAGCCCCCGACCAACAGTGAGCTGTGTGGAGTTTGCATGTTCTCCCCGTGTTGCGCGGGTTTACTCCGGGATTTCTCCGGTTTCCTCCCGCATACCAAAAACATGTAGGTTTAGGGTGCTCGCGCACGCAGCGACCAGCAGCCGGTGGCTTGTCACCAGACTGCAAACCAAGTCTACCTACGGGTACAAATAAGTAACAAAAAAAAAAAAAAACTCTGTTCCAAAGTGGAGACGATTAACACAACAACGTCAAACATGGAACACGGGGTCTCATCATACTCAAACAGTGTAACCTCACTGCAAACTCAAGTGTGAAACCTCAAAAAAGAAGTTAAAAACTTACAGGAGAAATGCCTGGATATGGAAGGAAGGAAGTGGTGCTCCAATATCCAAATACTCAACGTCCCGAGACTCCAGGCTCAAACACACCAACAGCAGTCTCCAAACTACTGAGAGAAGCACTAAAAATGGATAAAGACATCCTGATCAACAGATCTCAGGGGTCTACAGACATGAAACTGAGACTGCAAACCCTGAGTCATCATGGTGAAACTCCATTACTACCAGGACTGCGCTGACATCCTCCGCCGTGCCAGGGAATCTGGACCGCTCCGTTTCAATGGGACCGAGATCCTCATATTCCCAGATTATCCTCCGAGTGTTGTGCAGGCCAGATCCGCCTTCAACGAGGTGAGACGACTACTCCGTGGACGGGATAGCGTTAAATACGGACTCCTGTATCCAGCACGACATCCGAATCACACATAATGGAGCTGAAAAATGGTTTCAAAGCCCATATGAAGCCATGATTTATGTGAAAACTAAAATCCTGCCAGACCCAGCAAGAGACTGACAACAGAAATGAGGGAGAATAACCATACTTTACATCTAAATATGGTTGGTGCTGTCCATTCTGTTATTTAAAATATTTGACCCTGACAGTTAAATTAAAGGCACCTAACAAACTCAAATATTTTTTTTTTCTCCCACTTACTTGTCCTACTCTCAACTGATGAGACATATCAAGCCAACTGGACAAGAATTTGCAGCATATTGCTATTACAGTTATTATTATTTTGTCCTATGACTGTGTTCCACAGTCATAGGTGTGTCCCACCTAGCAACAATGCTCTGCACTGTGTGTGTTTATATATTTACATATTTATTCCATCTAGCTACAATGCTCAGCACTGGGTGTGTTTATATTTATATATCTATATATTTATTCCATCTAGCTACAATGCTCCGCACTGTGTTTTTATATATCTACATATTATTCCATGTAGCTACATTGCTCCGCACTGTGTGTGTTTATATACTTGCATATTTATTCCACCTAGCTGCAATGCTCCGTACTGTGGGTGTTTATATATTTACATATTTATTCCATCTAGCTACAATGCTCTGCACTGTGTGTTCATATATTCATATATTTATTCCATCCAGCTACAATGCTCTGCACTGTGTGTCTGTGTGTGTGTGTGTATATATATATTTTATAGTAATATGTACATATGTATATTAGCTGCTCTTGCTTGCTTGTTTTTTTTCTTGCCTTCTGATTGTTGCTCTGAGTGTTGCTATCCCTGTGCTGTTGCAATCCTGGAATTTCCCCGTTGTGGGACTAATAAAGGCTTATCTTATCTTATCTTATCTTATCTTCAGTGCGTCGACTTTAGAAGAAATGTTTGTTCTCATACTTTTTTTTTTTTTCCACAATATCTTTATTGAACCTTTTTTTTTTTTTAACAAACATGATACAAACAATCAAACACTAACACTAAAGTACTACAAAAAAAAAATGCACTAAAAACACCAACAACCACCAACAAAATCAAGTCTTCAACAATGCTCCTCTGTTTAGTCTAGACAATCCAATACATAAGTATACATATTATGTTCACCAGTTTGGAATTTACAAGGTCCACACACATCATTCACCTTCTTCTTCAAGAGTTATGTTTAAATTTTTTACATAATCAATAAAAGGTCTCCATATATTCTCAAACACAGTTTCCTTTGATTTTAGTATATATGTTATTCTTTCTAATGGAAGGTTTGTTAACATCTGTCTTAACCACTGAGTCACATCTGGTCTATGAGTCTTTTTCCATAATAGTGCAATACATTTTTTGGCATTAAGCAAACTGAGGTCTATGAATGTTCTTTCACTTTTATTAAAATTATGCTTTTCTGGGTACAGACCCAACAAAAACAGTTTAGGATTCAATATGATTTGTTTTGAGATTATTTTTTCAATTGTTACCCTCACCTCTTCCCAAAACATTCTTATTAATCTACATTCCCATAAACAATGAAATAGGGTTCCTTTACTTTCCATGCATTTTGTGCATGTATCTGGTATATTTTTGTTATATCTATTTAACTCCTCCGGTGTAACATACATCCGCATTAACCATTTGAAATGTATCAATTTAAGGCGTGCATTTATTGATTTGGTTTGAGCTTCTGTACAAGCCAATTCCCATTGTTCCTCTGAAATTTCAATTTGCAGATCTTCTTTCCAGTAGTTTAATCTTTTCAGTGAATTTTCACTTGAAGATAGTGTCAGTGAGTTATAAAACTCTGAAATAATACCCTTTCTTTTACTATCTTTCATCATCATTTTTTCCAAGGATGAATAAATAGGTCGAGTGAGAGCTTTATTTTGATTTGATCGAATAAAGTTTCTAAGTTGAAGATATTTAAAAAAATGTGTTCTATTGAGATTAAATTTGATCCTCAGCTCTTCAAAAGACATTATGTTGTCTGCACATGGCAAATATAAATCCTGAATCTTTTGTATCCCTTTTAAATTCCATACTTTAAATACAGCGTCCGCTCTCCCTGGTTTAAAATATTGATTACCCCATATTGGACTAAATTGTGACAATAACTGTGGTTCTTTTAAATAGTTTTTAGCTTCACACCATATTTTGATCATATGCTTTACAAATGGATTTTTAACTTGTTTTTGTAATTTTTTTGCCGAATCTGAGTATATGAATATGGGAAGAGGTAAAGGTAAATTGTATGATTCCATTTCAGTCCAGTGAGGGAGATCATTTGATGAAAAATAATATGTCATAGACCTCAGTTGTGCCGACCAATAATACAACATAAAATTTGGACATTTCAGACCTCCACGATCAAATGGTAAATATAATAAAGACAAACGTAATCTAGCCCTCCTGTTGTTCCATATAAATTCCACTAACTTTTTTTTTATTCTTGAGAATAGATCTAAGATAAGATAAGATAAGATAAGATAAGCCTTTATTAGTCCCACAACGGGGAAATTCCAGGATTGCAACAGCACAGGGATAGCAACACTCAGAGCAACAATCAGAAGGCAAGAAAAAAAAACAAGCAAGCAAGAGCAGCTAATAAACATATGTACGTATTACTATAAAATATATATATATACACACACACACAGACACACAGTGCAGAGCATTGTAGCTGGATGGAATAAATATATGAATATATGAACACACAGTGCAGAGCATTGTAGCTAGATGGAATAAATATGTAAATATATAAACACCCACAGTACGGAGCATTGCAGCTAGGTGGAATAAATATGCAAGTATATAAACACACACAGTGCGGAGCAATGTAGCTAGATGGAATAACATGTAGATATATAAATATATAAACACCCACAGTACGGAGCATTGCAGCTAGACGGAACAAATATGCAAATATATAAACACACACAGTGCAGAGCATTGCCGCTAGATGGAATGAAACAGCATAACCGTCTACCCAGCTATCCTGCATGGTATGATTATGTGCCCATACACACTCTCACCCTCCATAGCGACCGGCATGCTCCTAGTTGTATGCCGGAGAGGACCACTGTGTAAGTCTATTGCATCTTCTGCATTCAAAAAACTATTAGTTTGTTACGTCTTTTTTGCTATCTCTGCGAGCAGCCCTGCTTAGGTTGTACAGTCTGACAGCCGTTGGTAGGAAGGACCTACGAAACCTCTCGGTTGTGCACCTGGGATGATGTAGTCTGCTGCTAAATGAGCTCCTCAGTGCATTCAGTATGTCCTGCATAGGGTGGAACTCGGACTCCAGCAGAGATGACAGTTTAGCCACCGTCCTTCTCTCTCCTATCTCCTCCATCGGATCAAGGCGCTGCCCCAGGACAGAGCTAGCTTTCTTAATCAGTTTGTTCAGTCTCTTCCTATCGGCTGCAGTAATGCCACTGCCCCAGCAGACCACTCCAAAAGTGATGGCTGATGCCACCACCGTGTCATAGAATGACTTCAGCAGCGCCCCTTGTACACCAAAAGACCTGAGTCTCCTCAGCAGGAACAGCCTGCGCTGTCCCTTCTTGTAGAGTGCATCAGTATTGTGTGACCAGTCTAGTTTATTGTTCAGATGAATGCCCAGGTACTTATAGGATGTCACCATCTCGATGTCTGTTCCCTGTATATTTACTGGTACTGTGAGGGGCTGCCCATGCCTGCGGCAGTCCACCACCAGCTCCTTAGTTTTCCTCGCGTTGATCTGGAGGCAGTTCCGATGGCACCAGTCCACGAAGTCCTGGATAAGCCCTCTGTACTCAGCTTCATCTCCATTGGAGATGAGGCCAACGATCGCAGAGTCATCAGAGAACTTCTGTAGATGGCAGTGTGTTGTGTTGTGTGAGAAGTCCGCAGTATAAAGAGTGAACAGGAAGGGAGCCAGCACCGTTCCCTGGGGGGCCCCCGTGCTACTGATGATCGTGTCGGACACACAGTCCCGGGTTCTCACAAACTGAGGCCGGTTCGTGAGGTAGTCCAGGATCCATGATGACAGGTGCTGGTCCACCCCTGCGCGCAGCAGCTTGTCCTTCAGGATCATCGGTTGGATGGTGTTGAAAGCACTGGAGAAGTCAAAGAACATGATCCTCACCATATTCCCGGGCTTCTCCAGGTGGGACAGAGAACGGTGAAGGAGGAAGATCACCGCATCCTCCACCCCAATGCCATGCTGGTAGGCGAACTGGAGTGGATCCATCGCTGGTTCCACCAGGGGGCGGAGGTGAGCAAGGAGCAGTCTCTCCAGGGTCTTCATCAAGTGGGACGTCAAGGCCACCGGTCTGTAGCTGTTCAGGTCTTTGGGGTGGGAAGTTTTTGGTACAGGTACCACACAAGATGTTTTCCACAGCTGTGGTACCCTCCCCAGTTTCAGGCTCATGTTGAAGATATACGTCACAATCCCACACAGCTGGTCTGCACAGGACTTGAGGAGCTTTGCGCTGATGCCGTCCGGTCCCGGCGCCTTCCTCGCCTTGATCTTCCTCAGCTCCGTCCTCACCTGGGTCCTGGTCAGGGTCAGGATGGGGGGCTGTGTGTTGGGAGTGGGGGGGTGTTGGTAGAGTGGGGAGTGGGCAGCAGGACTTGATTTCTTTAGAGGCAGCAGTGGTTGTTGTGCAGTCAGGGGGGAGGGCGGTTGGTCAAATCTATTGAAAAACAGATTCAG
Source organism: Pholidichthys leucotaenia (assembly GCA_020510985.1). Classification (NCBI taxonomy): domain Eukaryota; kingdom Metazoa; phylum Chordata; class Actinopteri; order Cichliformes; family Pholidichthyidae; genus Pholidichthys; species Pholidichthys leucotaenia. Next base: position 291,368,794 of record CM035838.1, read on the forward strand.
GTTGTTCGCCCACTCCCTGCCCCCTGTGGCCTGGGGGGAGGTATTCTGGAGCCCCGAGATGGTTTTGAGGTTTCTCCAGACCCCGCTGATGTCGCTCTGTTGCAGCTTGTCCTCCAACCTAAAGGTGGTGATAAGGGAATGTATTGAAATAAATAAAGTATTTTAGGTAAAATATTACTTTTAAGTATATTGATTCTCCCGATCATCGACATTGGTAGTGACATCCATCTCTGAGTTAACTCATTGATATCTGACATTAAGGCTTCATAGTTGACACTGGCGACTGATTCTAGCTTAGGCATAATTTGGATTCCTAAATATTTAAACTGATTTACAACATTGAATTGATTTACCTCAGGGGCTGGGTAATTTCTCTGGGTCTCATTTAGCATTAATATTGAAGATTTAGTTTTATTTATTTTATATCCTGATATTTCCCCAAAATTCTTTATTAAATTCAACAAGGTTGGAATTGATTTTTTTAGATTCGACATAAACAAAATTATGTCATCGGCGTACAGGGAGATTTTATGTTCTGTTGGTCCAACTTTAATTCCATATATTTGTGAATGTAAACGTATCGCTATCGCTAAAGGTTCAATTGCCATAGTAAACAGTAAAGGTGAAAGTGGACAGCCTTGTCGACATCCTCTATTGATTTTTATTGGTTTTGAAATATTGTTATTTGTTAGGATTTCTGCTGTAGCATTATTGTATATTATTTGAACCCATTTTATGAAATTATTTCCAAGTCCAAACCTTTGTAGGACTTCAAAAAGAAAGGGCCATTCAACTCTATCAAAGGCCTTTTCGGCGTCCAGTGATAGGAGAGCTGTATCCGGTGCTTCTTTATTAAAATAAATAATATTAAATAGTCTTCTTACATTATGGAAGCCTTGTCTACCCTTTATAAAGCCATTCTGATCTCGATTAATAATATTTGGTAAAATTTCTTGTATTCGTCTTGCTAAAATTTTACAGATTATCTTAAGGTCGGTGTTTAATAGGCTTATTGGTCTCATATTTTCACATTTATTAGAGGGCTTACCTGGTTTTGGCAGCAGTATAATTAAGGCATTATTTATGTATGATGGTAAATTATTATTTTGAAATGCTTCTAAAACCATTTCCAAAAAAGGTTTTATTAATTTATTCTTAAATTTTTTATAAAGGTCAACTGGAAGACCATCTGGTCCTGCACTTTTTCCTGATTTCATATTATCAATGGCTAGCCCAACTTCTTCTTGACTAATTTTAGACTCCAATATCTCCCTGTTTTCATTTGGAATACACGGTATAGATAGTTCGTTCAAAAACCCATTTAGTTTTGTTAAATCAGGTTCATTTTTGGTATCATATAATTTTTCATAGTAATCTCTAAAGGCTCTATTAATTTCTAAAGGATCTATAACTACCTGTCCATTACTTATAATACTGGTAATTGGTGTTTTAATTTCCAATTGTTTAATCTGCCATGCTAATAATTTTCCTGATTTTTCACCTTGTTCATAAAAAGATTGTTTCAATCTTAGAAGACTCGAGGCAGCTCTATTCGCTGATTTTTTGTCGTATTCAGCTCTCAAAATCAGTAATTCATTCTCCAACCTTGGGTCACTTCCTGCATACACTTTTTCCTGAAGATTTTTTATTTTATGTTCCAATTTAGCTCTCTCCTCTCGAGTCTTCTTAGATTTTGATCCTGTATAACTAATAATATGTCCCCTAATAAAAGCTTTGAAAGCCTCCCACTTTACACATGCTGATGTTTGTGTAGTATTGATGTCAAAGAACTCGTCTATCTGTTTTTCTATATACTTGACAAATTCCTCATCCTGAAGCCATTTATGCTGAAATTGCCATCTACCTGATTCCTTTGTCAATTTTTTATCTACATATATTAGACAACAGGGTGCATGATCAGAGATCACGATGTTATCATAAAAGCAGTTTTGAATCTTGGACCTTAATTCTGTGGAAATCAAAAAATAATCAATACGTGAGAATGTCTTGTAGGTACTGGAATAACAAGAATAGGCTTTAACTTGTGGTTTCATTTCTCTCCATATATCTAACAATCTCAATTCTTTCATAAAATGATTAATAGTCATCCTACATCCAATGTGCGTACAATCCAGTCCTGTTGATCTATCCACACCTGGATTCAATGTACAATTAAAATCCCCTGCTATTATATGTTGCCCTGTAAGTGATGATAAGATGAGAAATAAATTAGCAAAGAACTTCTGATCATCTATATTGGGACCATATAAGTTCACAAGATTTATATTTTCTAATAGCTAAGAGCCTTGAATGATTACATATCTTCCAAATTTGTCTCCAATTACATTTTTCACTTGAAAAGGAACTGATTTATGTATGAGAGTCATAACTCCCCTGGCTCGGGATGAAAATGAAGAGGTGAATACACTTCCCTGCCATCTGCTCCTAATTCTTTTAACATCCTCCTCTATCAGATGAGTTTCTTGTAAAAACACAATTCTTGAACCCATGTCCTTTATTTTATTCATAACTTGTTTAAGTTTTTTTAAATTTTGTAGACCTCTGCAATTCCATGAAGTTAAATTAAGATTAACACTTTGGTCCATGATCAATAGAGAGTTTGGGATTACCTTGCAGTGTAAACATGCTCATACAGAGAAGCAAAAACATGAGTGGTTGAACATTCATCCTACAAACTACACACAAACAAATTTCCCCTTCCCACACTTGTGGCAAACCCCCCAAAATCAAAAGAAAAATTCTGTCTCCCGATATAGCCATCGACCGTTCCACACCCACGGGGAACAGCCTAAGCCACTCCTTCTTCATCCTCCCAATCACCCTAACTCTACTGCTTTTAATGACGTAACATTAACTCTCCTCTGTAGTTTTCCAACTTAACTCCAAAATTTTTAACAACTTTGTACATCATAGTTTTTTTTTTTTTTTTTTGTTTTTGTTTTGTTTTTTTAATATATAATACAATCTATATTTTGTAAACTTACTATTTACTTCAAGTCAGTCAGATGCCTGTGCAAATGCTTAATTATTCTACCTTATATTTTGTTCATGCTTAGCTCCCACCAGTCTCTTCTTCTTCTTTGATCTTCTTGATGAACTCCTGCGCCTCCTCTGGGGTCTTGAAGATGTGGGTTCTGCCCTCATACGTGGTCAGCAGTCTCGCAGGATAGATTACACCATGACGAATCCCAAGGCTGCGCAGCTCCTTACGTACGGGATCAAACTGCTTCCTCAATTGCTGGATTCCTGTGGCCAAATCTGGGTAGAACCGCACCTGCTGGTCCTGGTGTTTAATCTCTCCTTTAGCACGTGCAGCGTTGAAGATCTTCATCCTGTCTCTGTTGCTAAGAAACTTCATAATTAAGGTCCTCGGCGGTCCCTTATCTCTCCGTGGGCCAATACGATGCGCTTTTTCCAGAACCACTGCTGATTGCAACTCCTCGCTGCCCAGCACCTCCGGAATCCACTTTTCCAGAAAGGAACATACGTCCCGACCTTCTGATTCCTCTGGAAGACCCACCAGCCTCAAATTATTCTGTCTCGACCGAGATTCCAAATCCAAAATATTATCTTCCAGAGATTTATTTTTTTTTTCCAAAGTGCGCACCTTTAATTGAAGACGGGTGACGTCATCTTCAGCACTAGCGAGACGGAGCTCCATCTGCGCCGTTCGTTCTACACAGTCACCCAATTCCTTTCTTATTCCTTCCAGCGCTGTCATAATCCCATCAAATCTAGAGGAAAAGTCCGCTCTCATTGAACTCATGGCAGCCATCAGCGCATCTGCGCCATTCCCCGCAGAAATCGCAGCGTTGCCAGCCTCCTCCGCCATATATGGAGTTTTGTTTACTGCGTCACAGACCTGAAAGTCCGTTAATTTGGACTGTTTCGGCGGCTCGCTTTTTCCTTTTCCTGGTTTTCCAGCCTTAGGCTTCGCCGACATATCCTCGCCCAAATGCTGGGATACGTTCTGTCCCAAATGAGAGAGTTATTTGCCGATTTTTTTCTCCAGGAGCAGAGCAGAGCGAGGCACGTCCGTCCTACGTGGCAGCCATAACCGGAAGTCATTTTCTTGTTCTCATACTTTTGATTTAAAAATACTTTTAATATACTGTTATTGTGTAAAGTGCCTCACACAATGTCATGTTCCATATACAGAAGAGTTCTGTTGTCTTAGGGTTAGTTAGTGTTTTCCTCAAATAACACTTAAATGTGTGGACGCTTTTGCGAGGGATTGGGGAATCGCCTTGTTCTGAATAGGTGAGGGTTGGAGGTTAACTGTATCAGACTTTAATAACAGCCTTTTTTTAATTATATACTATTATTATTATTTTTCTTTTTTCAAGGGTTCTCTCAAGACTCCAAACAATAGAAATACATACAAAATCTATACCCCACTGATATCACTTTGTCTTAAATATGACCACAACTAACACAAAACTTTCAAACAAACCAGTTGGATGCAATGTAACTTTTATAAGCTGGAATGTAAAATCCCTAAATAGCCACATCAAACGAAGGAAAATTTTAAATCACCTGGGTAAATTAAACATGGGAATTGCTTATCTTCAGAAAACACACCTCCGAATCTCTGATCATTCTCGACTCAGGGGAGGATGGATCAGACAGTCATTCCACTCAAATTTCCACTCCATATCTAGAGGTGTTGCCATCCTTATTAATAAAAATATCCTATTTGTCTTGTCAAAGGTTGAGACAGACCTCTCAGGGTGTTGCTTAACTGTAATAGGCAGGTTGTGTAACACACCAGTTATTCTAGCTAATGTATACACACCACATTGGGACGATAATACTTTTTTCTTAAATTTTTTGGCCCAAATCCCAAATATGGATACACACTATTTAATCCTTGGAGGAGATATGAATTGTGCATCATCACCTACCCTGGACCGTAGCTCATCTAGAACTGTGTCCACATCCAATATGGCTCATCAACTGCAGCTGTTTGTTAATACAAATAATGTGATCGATGTGTGGCGCTTTAGAAATCCTACATCTAGGAGCTATTCCTTCTTTTCACCAGTCCATGGAACATACTCCCATATAGATTATTTCTTCCTGGATAAATGATTTCTCTCACTGGTAAGTGTGAATATCATGCTATAGTTATTTCAGATCATGCCCCTTTACTGATGACACTGTGCATACCAATCTCCGACAGCAATTATCAACCCTGGCATCTTAATACCTTATTACTGTCCGATGAAAACTTTAAGTTCATTTCAACCAAAATATCCTTTTTCCTTGAACATAATCAGACCCCTGGAATATCCCCCTCAACAGTGTGGAAATCAATGAAGGTCTACAGTATCTCAGAGGACAAATTATATCATATAGTGCACAGCAAAGAAAAAAAAACACAATATGAAACTTGAGCAGTTAACAAATGATATTCTCAAATTAGACGCAACACTTGCTGTCACTCCATCTGACAATTTATTTAAACTACGGCTGACTCTTCAAACAGAATTCAACCTCCTATCAACCAGACATATCGAAAACTTAATAAATAAGTCCCAAAGTAAAATATGTGAATGTGGTGAAAAGACTGGAAAAATCGTAGCCCACCAACTCCATCAAAAAACTATGGATAGAGCTATAGCCGAGGTAAATGATGAATTTTGCACCAAACATACAGATCACTCCAAAATTAATTTGTGCTTCCACAAATTCTATTCAAAACTGTACAATACTGAATCACTTGGCTACCATGCTTTATTTGAATCATTCTTAAGGGAAATAAATGTCCCCAGAATTGACAATGAAATTTCATCTGATTTAGATAAACCATTTACTATAATGGAGCTTACAAACACAATCAGATCTATACAAATTGGAAAAACCCCTGGGCCTGATGGGTTCCCTCATGAATTCTTCAAGAAATTTGCTGACCAACTATCTCCTGTTCTCCTTTCTGTATTTGAAGAATGACTCACTACTGGCTCTCTTCCACCGACTGTGCAACAAGCGGTTATCTCTGTCATCCCTAAAAAAGATAAGAATCTCTTAGAATGTAATTCATTTCATCCTATTTCACTCTTAAATGTGGACAGTAAAATCCTTTCAGAAATGCTGGCCTGCCGCTTAGAATCAGTCCTGCCCTCAATAGTGGCTGATGATCAGACTGGTTTCGTTAAAGGCCGTCACTCATTCTCTAACATCAGACGCCTACTCAAAGTCCTTAATGGTCCCACTTCACCCGAAACTCCAAAAATACTAATATCACTTGATGCTGAGAAAGCTTTCGATCGGGTGGAGTGGGACTATCATTTTTATACCCTTCAGCAGTTTGGCTTTGGCGAGGGATTCATCTCTTGGATAAAAGTTCTGTACTCTTCACCTTTAGCAGCTGTCAGAACAAACAATAATCTTTCCTCTTATTTTCCTCTTCATCGTGGCACCGGACAAGGCTGCCCCCTGTTGCCATTTTTATTTGCCCTCGGAATTGAACCACTAGCATTAGCAATACGTGGTGAAGCCAGTATAAAAGGAATTCAGAGATACAAGGGGGGCAAAAAAGTATTTAGTCAGCCACCAATTGTGCAAGTTCTCCCACTTAAAAGATGAGAGAGGTCTCCAATTTTCATCATAGGTATACCTCAACTATGAGAGACAAAATGAGAAAAAAAAAATCCAGAAAATCACATTGAAGGATTTTTAATGAATTAATTGGTAAATTCCTTGGTAAAATAAGTATTTGGTCACCTACAAACAAGCAAGATTTCTGGCTCTCACAGACCTGTAACTTCTTCTTTAAGAGGCTCCTCTGTCCTCCACTCTTTACCTGTATTAATGGCACCTGTTTGAACTCATTATCAGTATAAAAGACACCTGTCCACAACCTCAAACAGTCAGACTCCAAACTCCACTATGGCCAAGACCAAAGAGCTGTCAAAGGACACCAGAAACAAAATTGTACACTTACACCAGGCTGGGAAGACTGAATCTGCAATAGGTAACCAGCTTGGTGTGAAGAAATCAACTGTGGGAGCAATTATTAGAAAATGGAAGACATACAAGACCACTGATAATCTCCCTCGATCTGGGGCTCCATGCAAGATCTCACCCCGTGAGGTCAAAATGATCACGAGAACGGTGAGCAAAAATTCCAGAACCACACGGGGGGACCTAGTGAATGACCTGCAGAGAGCTGGGACCAAAGTAACAAAGGCTACATCAGTAACACACTACGCCGCCAGGGACTCAAATCCTGCAGTGCCAGACGTGTCCCCCTGCTTAAGCCAGTACATGTCCAGGCCCGTCTGAAGTTTGCTAGAGAGCATTTGAATGATCCAGAAGAGGACTGGGAGAATGTCATATGGTCAGATGAAACCAAAATAGAACTTTTTGTAAAAACTCAACTTGTCGTGTTTGGAGGAGAAAGAACACCATACCTACTGTGAAGCATGGGGGTGAAAACATCATACTTTGGGGCTGTTTTTCTGCAAAGGGACCAGGACGACTGATCCGTGTAAAGGAAAGAATGAATGGGGCCATGTATCGTGAGATTTTGAGTGAAAACCTCCTTCCATCAGCAAGGGCATTGAAGATTTTTTTTTTAGATTTAGTATACTTTATTGATCCCCAGAGGGGAAATTGAGGGTCATCCACCACCTGGATGGATGAAGCAGCCACGATACAGCGCTATCCCTTAACCATTCACACACACATTCACACCTAGGGCCACTTTTAGAGCCTCCAATTAACCTAACCTGCATGTTTTTGGCATGTGAAGATGAAACGTGGCTGGGTCTTTCAGCATGACAATGATCCCAAACACACCGCCCGGGCAACGAAGGAGTGGCTTCGTAAGAAGCATTTCAAGGTCCTGGAGTGGCCTAGCCAGTCTCCAGATCTCAACCCCATAGAAAATCTTTGGAGGGAGTTGAAAGTCCGTGTTGCCCAGCGACAGCCCCAAAACATCACTGCTCTAGAGGAGATCTGCATGGAGGAATGGGCCAAAATACCAGCAACAGTGTGTGAAAACCTTGTGAAGACTTACAGAAAATGTTTGACCTTTGTCATTGCCAACAAAGGGTATATAACAAAGTATTGAGATTAACTTTTGTTATTGACCAAATACTTATTTTACCGAGGAATTTACCAATTAATTCATTAAAAATCCTTCAGTGTTATTTTCTGGATTTTTTTTTTCTCATTTTGTCTCTCATAGTTGAGGTATACCTATGATGAAAATTGGAGACCTCTCTCATCTTTTAAGTGGGAGAACTTGCACAATTGGTGGCTGACTAAATATTTTTTCCCCCACTGTATGACTTAGAGAACAAGGTATCACTATACGCTGATGACATGCTTTTGTATTTATCCCACCCTCTAATTAGTTTACCAGTCACATTGAACCTATTAGAAAACTTTGGCAAAATATCAGGATATAAAATTAACCTACAAAGAAGTGAAATTATGCCAATAAATAAGACAGCAGAACAAACCAAATTTGATCTATTCCCTCTTAAAATGAGCCCACAAAAATTTAAATACCTAGGAATCTGGATGACACAAAACTTCAAAGATATTTTCAAAGCTAACTTCACACTACTATTGACTAATCTCAAACAAAACCTGGAGCGCTGGTGTATATTGAATATACTGCCGAAATTTCTATACTTGTTTCAGTGTATCCCTTTATTTTTATCTAAATCCTTCTTTATGTCTGTAAACGAACTGGTCTTAAGGTTTATATGGAACAAGAAAAACCCTCGAATAAGGAGAAGTATCCTACAACAACATCGTCAACATGGAGGATCATCTCTTCCTAACTTTCAGTATTACTATTGGGCTGCCAATTTAAGATCCATGTTATACTGGAAGGAATCCCCACCTAAAGATACTATTCCTAAATGGTTGCGGATGGAAAAATCCTCCTGTCCTCATACCTCCCTGTACTCACTGCTTTGTTCAAAACGTCCTCTTCTGGACTCTATATCTAAACTGACCTCACATCCAATTGTGAAACATTCTTAAGATTTGGATACAGTTTAAACGAGCCTTCTCTCTTAGAAATATACCAATTTGTGCCCCTGTTGCAAGAAATCATCAGTTTGCACCCTCAACCACAGACAAAGCCTTTCATGATTGGACTGGGTGGGAAGTTGTCACAATAGAAGATTTATTTATTGACAATATATTTGTATCCTTTGATCAATTAATGGTTAAAGCTAATATTCCTCATTCCTATTTCTTTAGATTTTTGCAGCTCCATAGTTTTATATCAGCATCATTCACTCACTTCCCATCTCAGCCACCCAACTCTCTCTTAGACTCCGTTTTGAAACTTAAACTAAACTCCAAAGGGACTATTGGGAGGGTCTATTCATTACTAAACACATACATCTTGGAACCCTTGATATCACTAAAGAATCAGTGGGAGGAGGACCTGAAGCTGAAAATCCCTGAGGAAATTTGGGATAAAGCAATAAAAGGAATTTACTCTTCTTCAGTCTGTCTGCGTCATATGGTTATCCAATTTAAGGTTATACATCGCCTCCACTGGTCTAAAGGGAGACTTGCAAAGTTCGCGTCCAGTATCGATCCCAAGTGCGACCGATGTAGACAGTCACCAACCACCCTCTCACATATGTTTTGGTTCTGCCCGAAACGAGACAACTTTTGGCAATTGATATTTAAAACATTTTAAGATGTTTTACATATAACTTTACAACCATCTGTCATCACTGCAATATTTGGAATAACCCAACAAGATGCTCTTTTTAACCATCAGGCAAAGAATGCAGTAGCCTTTGGTGCTTTCATAGCCAGATGACTGATACTCCTCAAGTGGAAGGAAAAGCTCTCTCCAACTTTTAAAATGTGGGTCGATATCCTTCTGCATCATTTGACATTGGAGAAAATTCACTACTCTACGAGATGTCAGAAATTTCGCACTATATGGGAACCTTTCTTAAAGTATATGGAGAAATTGGATGTTAGTATTAGAGAACCATAAAACTCAGTATCAATCTTTATTTTTATTTTATTTTTTTAATTATTTTCTTCTTCCATCCTTGCATCGCCACTGTTCAATTGGTATAATTAATTATCTTGTAGTATCTTATTTACTTTTTATTTTTCTTGCTATGTGGATGGTAATATACAGTATGGCTGTTAACACGATTAATGTCAAGTGACTGAATGATACAGTACTGTTAGAGGAATGGGGCTCTGTTTGAGCGGGGGGGTATGTTTTACCCTTTTTTTCTTTTTCTCCCTGTGTGTGGTTTTTTTTTTTTTGTGTACCATGTATATTAAATGCTAATAAAAAGACTTGGAGCAAAAAAAAGATTTTGAACAGCAATACAAAATGGCAGATTCACTATATAGCACACTATATAGAGAACTAGTGAACATTTCAAACGCAACGTAAAGGTTTGAAACCAGTCTCCAGAATAGAAGGGTTTTGCTGGCACTGTATTTCCTCCTGTGTGTGCACATAGATAGACGATGACGTCCAAGTCCCAATTTATAATAGATTTCAGCTAGTCTCCACACAAAAACACCCATGTCTATCAAAATTTAAGCTTGATGTGTTTATAGTTAGGATTACATAAAAAAATGTATTTTTTACTCATTATTCTTTTCTAAAAGTTATAACTGTTGCCTCCTCTAGAATATGAGAAATTCAGACCAGCTGTCAGATTTTTTTGTTCCTCTCTCTCTCTCTCTCTCTCTCTCACACACACACTATTTATGACTTGCTCATTCTTCTTGTTCACTTTAAAAAAAGGCGTATATACGTATATTAGTGCTGAGAATGTGAATGCAATTAATTAGTTTTTCCATTAATGGGTTAAAAAAAATGTTAACAACCCTCCCCCCCAACACTTTTCTGTTATAGTGGAACTTAAAACATGCAACGACTGCTTTGCCCAGACAGTCTTTAGCACAACACACAATCAAGCTCGTCCATCCATCCATCCATCCATCCATCCAAAATGAAATTTAATTCTGGATGTTCAAATCAGTTTGCTGTAGTATTGCTCTCATACAATGTGGACATTTGGGCTGTAGATTACATTTAATTTGAATTTGGAATTTAATTTTAAAAATTTCCATATATATATAATATAAAATTCTATTCAGCTTTACTTAATATAGTGTCATTTCACAACAGCAGTCATCTTACAGCACTTTCAAACTGTAGGAAAAACCCCACAATTGTAGAAAGACCCCAGCAATCAGGTGATTGATCCCCTGTGAGCAAGCACTTGGCAGTGTTGGAGAGGAAAAACTCCCTTTTAGCAGGAAGAAACCTCCAACAAAACCAGGCTCAGGGAGGGACAGTCATCTGCTGTGACTGGCTGGGGGGTAAGGGGATAGAGAAGAAGAAAAGAAAGAGGAAAACAGCTCGACAAGAGCTCAGTCTATGGGAGAGAGCAAACTTATGTTCATGAACAGCAAAGTATTACATTGAGAGTGAAGAAAGGGGTGAAGCCCACTGCATCGTGGGAGGTCCCCCAGCTTCATGCTTCATGCTTCATGTATAACTGCACAAAAGTGAACAAAAACATAAATTGCTCTTAATCTATTCCATAGGAAACAGAGCTTGTGTGTGGGAAAGGTACCTAAAGAAATTTCCATTTCAGCCATTGCAAACTAACTGCAACTTTGTCTACTGTGATGAACCTGGGTTTTTTTTTCCACAATATTTTTATTGAACCTTTTTTTAACAGACATGACACCAACAATCAAACCCTAACACTAAAGTAAATTAAAAATAAATGTTCTAAAAACACCAACAACCATTAACAAAACAAGTCAAACAATGCTCCTCTGTTTAGCCTAGGTAATCCATTGCATAAGTATACATATTATACATTCCCCAATTTGGAATTTACAAGGTCCACACATATCATTCACCTTCTTCTTCAGAAGTTATGTTTAGTTTCTTTACGTAATCAATGAAAGGTCTCCAAATATTCTCAAACATATTTTCCTTTGATTTCAATATGTATGTTATTCTTTCTAGTGGAAGGTTTGTTAATATCTGTCTTAACCACAGAGTCACATCTGGTCTATGAGTCTTTTTCCACAGTAGTGCAATACATTTTTTGGCGTTAAGCAAACTGAGGTCTATGAATGTTCTTTCACTCTTATTAAAGTTATGCTTTTCTGGATACAGACCCAACAAAAACAATTTAGGATTCAATATGAGCTGTTTTGAAATTATTTTTTCAATTGTTACCCTCACCTCTTCCCAAAACATTCTAATTTTTCTACATTCCCATAAACAATGAAATAGAGTTCCTTTACTTTCAATACATTTTGTGCATATATCTAGTATGTTTTTGTTATATCTATTTAACTCCACCGGTGTAACATACATCCGCATTAACCATTTAAAATGTATCAATTTAAGACGTACATTTATTGATTTGGTTTGAGCTTCTGTGCAAGCCAATTCCCATTGTTCCTCTGAAATTTCAATTTGCAGGTCTTCTTTCCAATAATTCATTCTTTTCTGTGAGTTGTGATGAACCTGTTTAATCTATTATTAACCTCCAGTCACTCTGTCATTAAACAAAAAACTCCTTCAGTGACAAATTAACTTTATTTGGTGTTCAGGTGCAGATTTTCTCTCTCTTCCTTCTCCGTCACTACGAGCCACAGACTACAGTTAGCACAGTAGCTAGTTAGCTTCATCTTCTTCTTTATTATAAATGTGCAGCAACCAGTAAGGCACCCTATTGCCACCTTTTTATCAAGGAAGACCAGGAAATTTAAAAGGCTCTGGGGTGACGGAGGTTACCTCAATATTGTCATACCGTCATGTGTATTATGAACATGGTAAAAGTATCATGTTTTAAAACTGTCACAATTATTGCTGATACCCCTGATGTCAACAACCAAAAAATTTTCAGCAGTTAAATGGTTTGTTTCTCACCTGAGGTTATTTTAGAAACTTATTTTGCTGTTTTGTTTTAAAAATATCAGAGAAAGTTTACTGGTGAGCCTATGACTACAGGCTTCATCCAGTCAGGAGCAATTCAGCATTTAGATTTAGTCTGCTTTGTTTACATATTCATTTATATCTGTAGTTTTCAGTTTTGTGGTCATCTGTAGAGATAGATGGATAGATGGCCTTTATTGTCCCAATGGGAAATTTGTTTGCGCAGTCTGTCACTGAAACATAGACACACAGAAGCAATACAGAAAAACAATACAAACGATACAAGGGGAATGAGTTAAGGTGTTCCAGTTAACAAGGTGAATTGTTAAGTGCAGTGGCAAAAAGGACAAAGCTTTTGCTAAAACAAGCTCGTTTCCATTTCAGAGCCCTAGATCTGGAGCCTGATGGCAGCAAAGTGAAACATGGGCAAAGGGGATGATCAGAGTCATTTATTATTGTCTGAGTGAGGCATATAGTGGATCTTTGGTTCAGTTCTGTTCAGTTTTGTATGGAGAGATGAATAATCTTAGAAACTGTGTGTGTGCATGGGATCCTGTTGAGTTTATTTTTGCTGGTGGTGGAGAGCATGTTGTAAAAATGAGGTGAATAGTGCTGCAGGATGGGTTGGATGATACAGCAGTAATAGGAGGCAGGTGCTAACCAAAAGGGCACTTAGCTTGTGGATGACATAAAGTCTTGGCTTTATTTGAGAATATCAGTAATGTGTTGATCAGATGTTAATTTGCTGTCTACTGTGAGTCCAAGGTACTTGAAATGACTGACATGTTCAATTGTTTTGTCATAAATAGAGATGTGGGCCAGCCCAGGCAGAGGTTTGTATGAATGGTGAATCACAGGTTCCTTCGTTTTGTCTACCTTTAGCTCCAGGAAGTAATAGATGCACCACTGTGTGAAGTGAGAGAGGGAATGTCGATAAGCTGCGATGGAACTGTTGTCACTGAGCACACCCAGAATAACAGTGTCATCTGAATTCTGGTAGTATGTGGTAATTGGTCAAGGACTGACGCAATTGGTATAGACAGTGTAAAGCATTGGGCTAAGGACACACCCCTGGGGTGCTCCGGTGTTGATGGTAATGGATGATGCCATGAAAAAGTGGCAATAAAGGCATTCTTAATTTGTAATTCCTGATTGAATAGAATATTACACACAGATTGTATCAACATGAATGTTGCCTTTAAGTTACTGAATCGTGTTTAAATTACTATAACTCAGCCTTCTTGTGCTTTCAGATGGAGAAAGTAGAGGAAGACCTGATCCGCTCCAAGACCCTCAGGGAGAACCAGGCCAAAGAGTTTTCACAGCAACTTGATGCACTCCGGCAAAAATATGAGCAGCAGGTCAGGATGAATCGCCAACTTTCTGTCTATATTTCTACAGGGTTTTTTTTCTTTTTTCTGTGCTTATCATGTAGCCAGCGGCCAAAATTCTTCTCCTGACTTCATCATCACTATCATCACGTTATCTATCCTGTTTTATCAGTGAACCCTTTTGATTTTTGGAGCCAGCCAAGGAAACTGACATCTGTTTGGAACAGTCTCATTTATTCTCATCTGTTCCCCATATTAATTTCTCATGATAAGTGACATTCTGTAGATTTAGATTCCAGCTCAATAATAATGTTAAATGTTGACAAGTGAAAATAAATGCAATCAGCAGAGATGATATATAGTACTCTTATCATAACAGCTCTGTCATTTTTCTTCATTTAAGAGACTGAGAGTTTTTTCTGTAACCACAGTGATATCTTGCTTGCTGATCGGAAAACATCAAATTCAATTAAGGAACAGATATGGATATTATAGGCAGCTGATCTGAAAGCAAGGGAAATAATTTATATTTCTGTTTAACCTTTATCAATATGATACAATATCAAGTAAATTAGAATAATTATTCCCTTAAAAGACGTAAAATAAAGAAGATTACTGATTGAGTTTTATCAGGTGTCACTACATAAGCCATGGGAGTGTATGGCACTAAATGCTGTAACATCTCTATTTCCAATCTGTACCCACAACATGATTGCTTTCCAGGCACCAAAGTAGCTCTCAACCTTTCTGCTATTAACCATGCTGACACTCATTTCCAGGCCAGATGGTGTTTACACTGCATGTAATTGGCTGTATATGGTTGTAAAAGAGGATATGAGGCTGGTGTTATTTCTAAGAGCCGTAGAAACCGTGCTTAGTTATTGATTTACTCCATGGATGAGCATCTGTCTTTGCAATTATGAAAAAAAAATGCATTTATATAGCTCTATTATTATGGATCCTTTGTACTGGAATCTTGTCCAAGAAGTGTTGGAAAATAAAGAACTCTATTTCATGAAGCAAAATTAAAAAGAAATAGACAACATTGATTTAACCGTTAAGCAGATTGTATTTTATATGCAAAAGACATGTTCATCTCCATGCGACAAGCCTCTAAATGTGAAGTTTTATCCATGTTTTCAGTGTGAGCTACCACAAATTGTTCTGTTGAACCATAAGTTCCATCTTGTATGAAAAACAGGCAAGTGATCAAAGAATTGTAGAAAATATTCAAGTGACAATTATCATCTGCTGCTCGGCTGAGTGGGGGGTGGGGGGTGCAGTTGACAGTTGAAGACAGCCACACAGGGTAAGCAACGTATTGGAAAGCCTTTTGTCTTCGAGATAAAAACACATAAAGACCACGGACCTGTCTTGGTGATGATATTGATATGAAAGCCGGTGACATTAGCGACAAAGTTAGAGGAAATGTGTAGCCGTGTGCATGTTATTATTCATAAGCTACTGTGAGTGCAGCCATTTCATGTTGTGCATAAATCATACGTATCTGAAGTTGTCTTCACACTGAAGTTTCTTTGTGTGTATACCCGCCACGTTTCTACTCCAGAGAAGTTGACACTTAGATCAACAGTGTCCAATCAGATACAGTATTCTGAATGTCTCGTAATGGGCAGCCTCAGTGAGAATTAAAGTGTAGACCTTTGTATAAAGAAATTGTTTTCCAGTTGACCCTGAAGGCAGCTACACATTATGGTTCCTTACAAAGATTGGCCTCTTTAAGTCAAGGAGAATTATAAGAAAGTCAAATTACTTGCTTTAATTAAAGGAAATCCCTTTCTTAATTGTTGTTTTGGAACAGTGTACAGTATAATGCATGTCTGTTTTAAATGCATGTAAGTTTATAGGGTTATTGTATACTGTACATGCACAGTATTGACCATAAATATACTAACCAGTAGCAGTTTTGTTTTTCAATCTTTCTGTCCTCTTTCATGTATCCCAGCCTCCCCTGCTGAGACCAGACAGGCCTTCTGTTCTATTCTCCCAGCTCTTCCCTCCGCCTTTCCAAACATTTCAGATCCCCCTCCCCAAGACTGAAAGAAGCCCATTACCTCACTGTCCTGCCTCAGTGCATGCAAAGCACACACAACCATGTCATTCGAGGCTGACAGGAGTCATGCTGTGCAGTAACACCCGACCCACTCTGTATCTGTGGCGCCAAGCTGTGCTGCAACCGACTCAGTCTTTTCTCACAAGCGCAGTGCCGGCCCCTTTAAGATCCACAGCACCCAGCATCCTCCAGTCCACACTGGCTCTACGTGATGTCACAGTAATGCTCCTTGCTGAGTCTGCTCTCTGTCACCCACTATCCGTATTTTCGTTTTCATTAAATCTGTTTTCTGTAAGAACATTTTTTTTCTTTCCAAACTCCCGTAGTCCGAGATGCTTAGCAGGAGGGAACAGAAAGCCAGCATGTCCTCTGCTAATTTCTGTGCCCGCTTGTCCTTCTAAGGAGTTCTCATCACAATTGGTCACTGATCAGTCTGACAGCTGTAACTTGTACGACTGTGTGGATCTGACTGTCCTATGGAACAACGTATTCAGTTTTTGGGACTCATTTGTATCTCCTGAATGGAACGAGTCATGAAGGCGGCAGAAATTATCTTTGGAGCTTTGTGAAGGCAGCATCATCCGTGGCAGTGTCCCGCAACATGTTGTCCATGCGCTTCTTAGTGTGAGTCAATTGTTTTGTCCTGTTCCCCCCAAAAATGCCATCTACAGTATGAGTTATCTGTAGAATGTCTGCCTCTGCCATGCCATCAACTAAGCCATACAGATGAAGCAATATTTCTCCAGCAACACATCCTTCCATCGCTGGTTATCCAACAATATTTAGCAGAGCCCTTCCAAACGTAAAAGAGTAAATTCTTGGCTGCCAGCATGAAGTGTCTATTGTGGTCTTCATCTCAGTGCCAGGGACGAAATCCGGCTTCCTGTAGATAGCCCCTCATTCATCACCTGCTCTGAATAGCCAGCAAGACTCGCAGACATGGCCATAGATAGATCAGGGACCGGGCACAGAGGCCGTTGATCTGCTCTTCTCTGGTAGACCAGGTAGGGTGCCGTCATGCACAGTGTGCAAGGGATTAGCTTCAAAGCAGGGAGGCAAATGGGCCCCAGGCCCCTGCTGTCCTTTCGTGGCTCTGACTGGGTCTGCACGGTGGGATGGTGTGGGGGTCTGTTGCCCCCCCCCCCACTATGGGGGAGTGGGAACGGAAACAAAGCCTGGGAAAGGTTTGGAGGCTTGCGGCTGGGAGCTTCACTGGCACGGCTCACCTCTCAGCAGGTGACTCCACTTACACCCTGTCTAGAATACCAACTTGCTTCAGCTGACAGGATGATTAAACCCTGAAAAATTGGAGCTTTGGGTCCCACTAGAAGTGTTTTATATCCCTCTACTGTATTGTGTGTGTGGCTGGTTGCAGCTCTATTGACACCGGAGTCTGTTGTATGTTGGGTTTATTCTTTAACCAATCATTCTTTTTAATTAGTGCATGCATGTCCTTGTTGTACTGTGACTTATGATGTCATTTACTAGCATTATCTTCCCCAATGAGCTAAGCCTCTTAATTACTACTCACCTATAATCTCATTAATTTTGAGGAGGTGGAAATTGACTATTAAGTACACTCTAAATGGGTTCAATAAATATAGACCGTACCGGCAGTAAATCGGTATAAAGATATTTCCTTACTTCATTGGTTTTTCTCAAAGCTCCTCTCTTTGTCTCCTCACCATTTTTGTCTGATTTGGTTTTATAATCATCATAGCCATTGCCTAAGCCGATTTTCACATCGTGTCAGATGCATAGCATGGGGCATTGGGTAGTTACTACAGCCAGATGGCTAACCCCTACCAGCTTGGTTGCTTAGCCCAAACTTG
Source organism: Pholidichthys leucotaenia (assembly GCA_020510985.1). Lineage (NCBI taxonomy): Eukaryota > Metazoa > Chordata > Actinopteri > Cichliformes > Pholidichthyidae > Pholidichthys > Pholidichthys leucotaenia. The sequence continues at coordinate 291,386,974 of CM035838.1, forward strand.
CAGCTCTTTTATCTGCCGATCCCAGAATAGGGCGCGGGGGACAGATTTGAAGAGAGAGAGAGGAGTGGGACATTGAAGGCCAATCTGTACAAGTGGGAGGAGAGGTGGGAGGGCGGGGGAGGAAGCCCGATGTAAACACATCACATCACGTCCTCTGGCGATGTGAGAAAGTGGAAAACTTTGCCGCTTTTTTTTTATCCCCAACAGTTTTGCGAAACTTCATTGGCCACATGGGGGTCCTGGGTGTCGGGAAGGGTTAGACGGAATAGGACGAAGAGAGGATGGATGGACAAGTTGTCATGACGACAGGGTTGCTCTGAGTGTGAGTTGGCTGATGAAGTCTCTCCTCGCCCGCTTGTCCAATCAGATGGCTGAGCAGCGCATGCAGCATGAACAGGAGAGGATGCGGCTACAGCAACAGCACAACGCGGAAAGGGACAGCCTGGTCCAGGAGCGCCAGCGGGAGGTGAGCAGCCTGGAGAGGCAGGCCAGGGCCGCCCTACAACAGCACCAGCAGCACACCCAGGAGTGGAGGAAACGCGATGCCCAGGTAGGGGGTCTCCACTGATCCACGTTCGCACGCGCACATATCCTGACCCATCAGTCTCCCGTGGACAACCATTTTGTACTTCGCTCATTGGTATTTTCCAGGGGATTCAAAAGCACAGCGGGATAAGATACTTTTTTTTTAATAGAAGCAAGACAGATTTTGACATGCCGTATGAATAATTTTAGGATATTGTATATTCACTGCGAAAATACAAAAGATTTAAGATATCGCTATTTGAATAAAAAAAATTTCAATGTCACTTGGAAGGAAAAAGGTTTTTTAAAAAAAACGTAATCAACAATATAAAGAAGAATCAGACTGTCACAACTTTCAGTGTTAATTGTTTGTTGTTTTTTTACACCCTTTTTTCTTTCACAGCAGGTTTTAGTGGTAGAAAGGTGGAACTAAATAACCAGAAACCACAGGTATCGACGTGAAGGGAAGGACATCAGTGCTGTTGAGCATGATGCTTTTTTTCCAAAGCCATGGGTTGAATTTCTGTTTCATTTTCGCTGTGTAATTGTAAACACCCTGTAAAGCATCCTAGACACCCACCAAAGTTAATTTTTGCCCTGACATTCTCATGTCACCACAGGTTTTCATCTCTAAATGGACAACAGTGCTCATGCTCTTATTGCAACATTGTAAGATATAATGGCTGTGGGTCGACATGAATGGATATCCCAGACAGGTAGTGACTATCTGGTCACTGTTAAACCAAAGCAGGTTTCATATGCCTCCGTACAGTCTTTGCGTCTCTAGCCTTGGCTTGATTGGAGCTCTGTAGGGAGCCAGTTGACAAGGCAGACCCCAGCTGGGTTTGTGTATGACTTTTCAGGCTCCATGATGAAATGAACAGTGCCAGCATGCAGAGAATTTTTTATTTTTAACACTGGCCAGAGATAGTGGTCCAGCAAGAACATTTGTTGACTAAATATCATCCCAACGAAATGAGTGTCTAGCAAAGAAATAAAACACAACTTCGGGTACCTCGATTTTTGCCATTATAGTCCTTTAGAAGAAGAATTAATCAACATATTACACACAATGCTCGTAGATAGGATTATCACATGTTAAAAGCCTGTTTTCTTCTAAAATTTAGCAATATTTTACTTTATAGTAGTATTATTGTTAAGGGACTCTAAACAAAATCCAAAGTCCACACTAATTTTTGAGAATCACTGTTAGTTCTATTTAAATACTAATCTTTTAATAGAATGTGCAGAGTGATATAAATCATTAAGACAATTACTAATGTTAGGACTTAGTTTTGGGCTTTTCACCTGTATTTGTATAAGGACAGTGAAGAGAGACAGGAAATGGGTTAAAGCAGGGGGAAAGACACACAGGAAAAATAGTTCTAACCAGGGTTTGTACCAGGGATCCATGCAGATGTGCGGTGTGCTCTTTATGGTATTCTTGATAAATCACAAGGCCATCAGGAGGCCCTAAAAGAATTAATTTAAAAACCCTTCAAAGTCTTACTGTGCCATATTCATAACACTCCATCATCAGTGAAAGTCTAGCAATAAGGATGTCTTTAACCCTAGAATATGTGTAATATGCGAGGGCAAAAAAAAAATTAGGTTCCCGGAGATGCTGTCACTTCACTGCAGGACATTTCTCCTAATAACATGTCACCCGACTCATGTCACCCTGACGTGTCATTTGACAAATCTCTGAATCTCAGTAGGTGACAGAAAACAAACTTCCCCCAACCCTCATTTCATATTCCCGCGTTTTATTCGCCTGTGCAGCATTTTAAACAGAGATCAGACGCCTGCCTGATGTCAGACGTTAAAGCAACAGAAATCATGATTTTTCACTTGGGTCTGGTGGAGTAACACGGTCGCGGGTTGTTTTGAAGCTGAATGCTGGGGGCCGATTTGACTTCCTGTGAGAGGACGGTTCCAGCAATGTGCTGTTAAAAGGACAAGAAGCTGACACCCCAGCAGAGGACATGAATTAAAAACAAGTTTACTAACATACATATTGTAATTTTTTTTTTTTTTTTTTTGCCAAGCACTCTCCATCTTCCACACTAATATAATCACATTTACACAGCAAACCTTGTACACCAATACTACAGTGCTGTGAAAACTGTGATGATAGGCACTGGATGTAGGGAAAATGCATTTTATGAATACATGCGGACAGGTCCATTATGACTTTTTTTTTTAATAATTTCTTCTAAAATATTGGTGTAATAGCTGATTATAATATCATCAAGCAGCATGTGAGTGAAAGACAATCCAAATAAGGATGTGCCTCCCTCTCAATTTCTGAGTCCTGCTTGAAACGGTGGAAGAACAGTGGCTGCTAGAAAGTTGGCAAGGAAAAGGAACAGCTAATGTCAGTCACACACTCACAGAATGAGTAATACCCACTCATCCCCTTGATGTGGTGGGACACTAATAAATAGCGTTCCTGTCTCTTGGCTCATGTTTGAGGAGGAGAGCCAATGAGTCGTGGCAGCAGTAGGAGGAGAAGAGCTAAAAAATCTCACACAGGGACACATTGTCCTCATCGCACTGGAGTTTATCATTGAGGAAAGTCTGGCTTCAGCCACTGTTTGTTCACTGCACATTACAAAGGCTAGATGGTGTTCATGGGACTTGTTTTATATTAAGCATGATGACACCTAGGTAATCATTTTTATGTTAAGCCATTGAGCTGCATTAGCTATAGAAAAGCAGCTGTTTCTCCTGGGGTTAACAAAAAACTGTCAGAGCACCATAGTGCCTTAGATGTTGTGGTTGGTATCTGACCAAATTAATTGCGATTAATTGTAATTTGTTGTCCATGGATACATTAATTGTGCTGTTGTCTTTAAAGAATTATCTGTTTCTTTACGATAGGACAAAATATCAAATGTGGAAGCGAGCTTTCAGTTCTTTTCTGTCTAAAATTGTGAGTCTTGTGTTTGTGGAACCTGTTTGCCTATATTTCCTTTTGTGTTGTTCTGTCAGGTTGTCAATGCCACCAAGAGGAGGAAGTAGATTCTGGGCTTTTTTAGGGAGGTCCATCACCAGCATATTCAGGCTCAGCAAAAAACTCAGTATTTCAGAATGTTAAAAGTTTGAGAAATTTTGTTTTAAAACTTAAAAGCATAGGTGTCCGGAGAAGCTTAAAGAATCTAATGTGATATCTGTCCTTCTATCCTTCCACATTTCTCAGTAATTGCTCCTCCTAGGCAATTGCTCCAGTGCTCACCAAACCGGAACACAGTGATCCTGAGGTGGGTCTGCATCCAGATTGTGTTCAAGGTCAAGGATGGGAGATCTGGATGCTCTCACTTTGGTTTTATTATGCCGGAGCGAGCTACTCCGTCATTGACTGACTGGTTTAGTTTGTAAATCCAAACTCCTGCCTCTCAAAAATGGAGAAGACTATAAGCTTTTCGGCACATCACAGTGCATCAGTATTTATCGAGCACAAAACTGACATAAAGCAACACGTGAATTCTGTCTGCAAACTTTAGTCTTATTTGCAGATATACTGATGACAGCTTTAAGTCCCACAACACTCAATACCATTAGATCCTTGTACGTCTTCCCTGCAAACAATGTTTATGCCGTCTGTAAATCAATTCTGCATATAAATATGAAGAATCTGTCATGACTGATAGTGAGAAGCTCACGTGCAAGGCAGCTAACACCAGAGGAAGACACTTCAGATGCGGAGTAAAACGTTGAACACAATTTTATTGAAAAAACACACAACAGTAAAGAAAGCGATGCACGCCGAGGGAGCACACAGCCTGTAGGGGAGAGATGAGAACTGATTAGAGGAGAGGAGTTTAACTGGGATAAACGGGCAAATGGTGAGATAATTCTTACAAGAGATGAGCAGAGAGTCCGGCAGGGAAACCCAGTGAGGAATTGGAGGAGCCAGCAGGGCAGGGTTGGCATAAGGTGAGGAAAAGAAGTAGCTGGGGAGAGTCTGACCGGGTGGAGTAGGCAGTCCAGGGAGATGATGGTGAAGAAGGCAGGTGAGCACACCGCAATCCCGGAGATGCACCGCTGAGATGGCAGCAACCTGGGGAGAGAGGAGGAGAAGGGAGATTAGGTTGAGCTTCAGTAAATAATTTCAAACCTTAGCTTAAGGCAGCAGTACCCAACAGTCCAGCACTGAAGCATTCACAAACTGGTCCTTTTAAGCTCTGGCAGTGAAGAGGCAGCAGGTGCGTCCACTCACGGAGGTGCGTTGATGACCTGCGGAGCTGGGAAACAGATGAAGGACCTCCCACAGAAGGGAGGAGGAGTGCACTCATGCAATCATAATAGAATCTTTATGGCAAGGAGCAAGATTTTCCCCTTCTTGTCTCTGTGGTTGAGCTTTGTAGTCAGATTACAAGTAAATAATCAAATTTTAACAGGCTTCTGGAGAACATACAGAGAAACATTTCAGTTTAGACAGTAAAATCTTCCAAAATTAGATTAGATGTTTATCTGGCCATTCAGGACTGGCACATCCATATCAAAAATCTTGCTATTTGATTTTTCTGGCAACGCCATACATTTGGAATTATTTGCAGTTAGCCATGAGGTATATACAGATTCCCCATTAAAGTGCAAGACATTTTTGTTTGTGGTATTATTTCAAGTGTTTTGAAGGTTTTTTTGATTGGTTTATAAAAGTAGGTCCAGCATTATAAATTAATTTGCAGCCTTTTTTTTTTTTTTTTGCAAACATCAAAAAGGTTTTCAGACTCCTTCCATTTCATATTTTCTTCACCTGCTCCTCTTAATTTTCTGCGTATTATTTTCCTGAATAATTGTGTCTCTTCTAAAGGATCATGCACACCATCTGGACTTCAAACAGCATGGGAGGGAGAAGGGGAGTCTTATGAGGTCTTTCTTCTGGGCCCTAATGGAGTAACTAATGATGGTGTCAATTTTTCAAGGCATTTCAGTCTCGAATACGGGATCAAAATGAGTCAAATGAACAGGGTGATGACAGACTAAGTCAAAGGTAAAATGAAGATAACAAGCTGGACTGTTAGACTAGGGTTCACATTGCTTGCTCTTGGGCTTATGTGGGTTTTTTTTTTAATATCATAAATGACTACTGCCGAGGTACCCAAAAAGTGTATTTAGTTTAATAACTCACTATTTTCGAAGAATAAATTTATGAAATTGTCACTTCACTGGTTTTTTTTTTCCATCCATCCATCTTCTACCGCTTTTCTGAAGGTCCGGATCGCGGAGGCAGCAGTTCAAGCAGAGAAACCCAGACTTCCCTCTCCCCAGCCACCTGCTCCAGCTCCAGAGAGGATACCAAGGCATTTCCAGACCAGCTGGGAGACATAGTCTCTCCAGCGAGTCCTGGGTCTGCCCTGGGGTCTCCTCCCAGAGGGACGTGCCAGAAACACCTCACGTGAGAGGCGTCCAGGAAGCATCCTGATCAGATGCCCATACCACCTCAACTGGCTCCTTTCAGTGTGGAGGAGCAGTGGTTTTACTCTGAGTTTCTCCCAGATGACTGAGCTCCTCACCCTATCTCTGAGGGTGAGTCCAGCAATCCTATGAAGAAAGCTCATTTCAGCCGCTTGTGTCCGCGATCTCGTTCTTTCGGTCATTACCCAAAGCTCATGACCATAGGTGAGGGTAGGAACATAGATTGACTGGTAAATCGACAGCTTTGTCTTACAGCTTAGCTCCCTCTTCACCACAACAGAACGGTACAACATCTGCATCACTGCAGATGCTGCTCCAATCTGTCTATCAATCTCTCGCTCCATTCTCCCCTCACTCGTGAATAAGACCCCAAGATACTTAAACTCCTCCACTTGGGGCAGGAGCTTGTCCCCAACCCAGAGAGGACAATCCACCTTTTTCTGGCTGAGGACCATGGACTCGGACTTGGAGGTGCTGATTCTCATCCCAGCCGCTTCACACTCAGCGGCAAACCGTCCCAGTAAGACCTGTAGGTCATTGCTGGATGAAGCCAGCAGGACAACATCACCTGCAAACAACAGAGATGAGATCCTGTGGTCACCAAGCATGACACCCTCCGTTCCCTGGCTGCGCCTAGAAATCCTGTCCATAAAAATTATGAACAGGATCGGTGACAAAGGGCAGCCCTGGCAGAGTCCAACTCTCACTGGGAATGAGTCCGACCGAGTGTTGGCAATACGAACCAAACTCACAACGGTCATACAGTGACCGAATAGCTCGTAACAACAAGCCCGATACCCCATACTCCCAAAGCACCCCCCACAAAAAACCATGAGGGACGCGGTCGAATGCCTTCTCCAAGTCCACAAAACACATGTAAACTGGCTGGGCAAACTTCCACAAACCCTCGAGGATTCACGAGTGGGTAAAGAACTGGTCCGATGTGCCACGGCCAGGACAAAAACCATATTGCTCCTCCTGAATCCGAGGTTCAACCAACGGTCGGACTCTCCTCTCCAGTACCTTGGCATAGACCTTCCCAGGGAGGCTGAGGAGTGTGATCCCTCTAAAGTTGGAGCACACCCTCTGGTCCCCTTTTTTGAAGAGAGGAACCACCACCCCGGTTTGCCATGCCAAAGGCACTGCCCCCGACCTCCATGCAGAGGCGTGTCAACCATGACAGCCCTACAACATCCAGGGCCTTGAGGTACTCTGAGCGAATCTTGTCCACCCTGGGGCCCGGCCACCAAAGACGTTTTTAACCACCTTGGTGACCTCAGCCCCTGTGATAGGCGAGTCATCTCCCTCGTCCACAAGCCCTACTTCCTCTGTGGAAGGCGTGTCAGTGGGATTGAGGAGATCCTCGAAGTATTCCTTCCACCACCCAACGATATCCCCAGTCGAAGTCAGCAGTGCCCCATCCGCACCATACACAGTGTGGACAGGGAGCTGCTTCCCCCTTCTGAGCCACTGGACAGTTTGCCAGAATCTCTTTGAGGCCGACCGAAAGTCTTGTTCCATGGCTTCACCGAACTCCTCCCATACCCGAGTTTTTTCTTCAGCAACCACCCGAGCTGGACTCTGCTTGGCCTGCCGGTACACCTCAGCTGCTTCAGGAGTTCCACAAGCCAACCAAGCCTGATAGGACTCCTTCAGCTTAATGGCCCCCCTCACCACTGGTGTCCACCACTTGGCTCGTGGGTTGCCACCACGAGATGCCCCGACGACCTTGCGGCCGCAGCTCTGCACAGCCGCTTCAACAATGGAGGTGGAGAACATGGCCCATTCATACTTCATGTCTCCAGACTCCCTTGGAATGTGGTTGAAGTGCTTCCGGAGGTGGGAGTTGAAGACCTCCCGGACAGGGGCCTCAGCCAGACGTTCCCAGCACACCCTCACTATATGTTTGGGTCTACCATCATCGACCTGCGACCTAGGGTGTCCTGGTGCACATATGTACACCCTTATGCTTGAACATGGTGTTTACTATTGACAAACTGTGGTTAGCACAGAAGTCCAATAACTGAACACCACTCGGTTTCAGATCAGGCAGGCCGTTCCTCCCAATCACCCCCCTCCAGGTTTCACTGTCGTTGCCCACGTGCACATTGAAGTCCCCCAGTAGGACAATGGAATCTCCAAGAGGAGCACCCTCCAGCACCCCAGTCAGAGACTCCAAAAGGGTGGGTACTCTGAACCATCATTTGGTGCATAGGCACAAATGATGGTCAGGACCCGTTTCCCAAACCGAAGGCGGAGGGAAACAATCCTTTCGTCCACCGGGGAGAACTCCAATATAGAGGCAGCAAGGTGGGGGAATACAAGAATACCCACCCCTGCTCGTCACTGCTCGCCCGGGGCAACTGCAGAGTAGGCCAAGCTCCAGCCCCTCTCCAGGACACAGGTTCCGGAACCGGAGCTGTGTGTTGAGGTGAGGCCAACTATATCTCGCTGGCATCTCTCAACCTTGTGTACCAGCTCAGGCTTCTTCCCCACCGGAGAGGTGACATTCCACATCCCAAAAGCCAGTTTAGGAAGTTTGGGATCAGACCGCCAAGGTCTCCATCTTTGACCGCCACCTGATCCACATAGCACCACATAGCATAGTTTTTTTTTTTCCTTTTTATATTATTTTATAATTATCTTTATTTTATCTATTGTTGATTTATTGAATACATAGTTCCATGGTTGCCTTTTGTATTCTGATTGTACTCTGATTTTTTTTTTCTTTTTTGTTGATTAGAAAGCTATTGATCTCTTCTGAAGTCATCACCAAACTTTGATGTTCTGTGATGTGTCGAGTGTTGCAACATGCTCCCCTTCAAGCCCATGAAGCTATTTATTATGTGCATACATTACATTTTGGATTTCAGCCACATTCATTTTTATCTGCCTGGCAACAGTTAATCATTCATTAACTTGGTCTTAGGTCCTAAGAATTCAGCCTGATAATGACCCAATTTTGTAATAGCTGGACATCGCACAGTACTGGACAACATTATGAACGTAGGCCATGGTGAACAGTCATGTAGTGTGACATGTTCCATGAACAGCACTGTGGCGTGCTACTTATGACTCTGCAAGGCTAATGTTTCATACTTTCTTTTTTTTTTTAACTTTATTTCCTAGTTTGACAGCCCCTAACAACGGTTAACGACCTTGACCAATGTTCTCTAAGGTGACAATTGCACATGTCAAAACAATATTTACTTCTAGTCTGTTAATCATTTTCCCCTCCTGGGGGACCCTCTGTTTACACATGGTGTACCCAGTAACGTGAGCTACATTTAACTACAGTTACTTTAGGTTTTCATTAGAGAAATACCAGCCCACACTGTCATCTTGGAGAAACCCACAAATGTGTTCGCAGTCATTTTTCTTCTTTTTCTTGTCTGAGCCAGTGCACACAGCACATCAGTAGTCATGATGTGAGTCTTTCTTTTACAGCAGTTGACTAACTTTTGACGTCCCTTCTACCTGGGGATTGGGAGCGATCTTGGTGATTGTGATGATGGCAGCATATGATGATTGGTCGTGATCAAACATATTGTGTTCCCTTCAAGATACAGGAAGAATTTATGATAATAATAATAATAATAAAAGATTGCATTTCTATAGTGCCTTTCAAGATACCCAAAGCACTTTACGAGTCCATTATTTATTCACTCCACAGACATACAGTGGTAGTGGTAAGCTACTGCTGTAGCCACAGAAACGTGGCTACCAATCCGCACCAATGGCCTTGCCGACCACTACCAAATTTATCTCACTAGTCTGACATGGTGACATTGTGAAAGACAAATAACAGCATGTAGTCTGAGCAGGTATTACTTAGATTCTCTTTGATATTGCACTTTTTGTATATGTGTCAGATTTCACAGGTTATACAGTATATCATACTGTAGATATCGGTTATGTTATATTTATGGTTTCCTAGCATATTTCTCACACACTATCATCCATCCATCCATCTTCTACCGCTTATTCGGAGGTCCGGGTCACAGGGACATTAGTCTAAGGAAAGAAGCCGAGACTGCCACCCATTTCACATAGCACCATGTTCCCTTCCTGCAAGTGGTGAGCCCACTGGAGGACGGACCCATGTGGCTTGTTCGGGCTGAGCCCTACGAGGTCCTATGGGTAGACACCTGGTCACCAGGCACTTGCCATTGAGCAGCTCCTCTCAGCCAGCCTCCAGAAACCCGGTAACCCCATATTGGGTGGGGTATACAGGATTCTTTTAACTTTTTTATGGGGAATACTATCATTCCATTATGGTACATTCAAATAAAAGGCGCCTGCAGCACTGAGTCAAAATATTATGACCTGTCACAGAAAAAGTGAAAAATGTTTATGTCAAACTCTGTTATATAACAATTGTAAAGCCCCTTTCAGAGTACCCTGGCAATCCAGGCAAACCCAGTATGATCTGGGCTCCCTCTGTTGTCTGGATAGAGTTGCCCACGCTAGTTGATGCAGGCTAAATGGCCCTGCAAGTGATGTGGGTCATTACTCACCTCAGCTCAGTGGACATTTAAATAGGACAACATGGACAAATGAGCAATGTAGTCAATTTCACCATCACCACAGCACAGCGACAGAGAGGAAATGAATCAGAAGGCTGTCCGTCATTATAAATTATATATTATTTTCGAAGATGCAGCAGACAACTGTGTAAGCCACAATTACACAAATATCACAGTGGCTGAGAAGGAAAAGTTTCTTTTAATAGAATTTTTTTTCACTCACTCCCGTGGAGTCTGCTACGGCTCTGACCATCTCCAGTTGCTGTGGGGGAAGGTTTGGCATGGGGCAGGCTCCCTGTTCAGCTCTGTTCTGTGCTCATTTGTGCATCACCCCACGTTAATGTGCACCTCTGTTTCTCTTTTTCCATGACAGCCCGCTCTGAAAAAAAATCCTACTTTTTGTGTCACTGGACACACACACACACACCACATCTCTTCTTGTAAATATGAAAGTATTCTGTGCTCATATGAAAAATGAAAAAAAAAATGACGGTTATTATTTGAAATGTCTGGTGCATTTTGCAACCCTGTCTGTTAAAACAGAGGACAAAGAGTAGCAATAATTGAACTATATAGATTGATATACTCCAATCAACTTCTGATCTGTGCTGAGTTTGACACGAGGCGACAAAATTAAAAGATCTATAAAAATGCCTGTGAACCTCAACTACTAATCAGTAGAGGCTGACATCACGTGCTTCCAGGCTTCCAGGTTCAAGTGACATCAGCAATGTGAGGACTTGAAACTTGATACACTGAAGAAATTCACTGTTATCTGTGGGAGAGCAGACCCACATTTCCTTGAAGTTTGAAAAAAAGTTGTTGCCACTCCAAAACATTGACTTTGTTGTCCTTAAACCACTTTGTAACTAATTTGGCACTATGGTTAGGGTCATTGTCCATTTGGAAGACCCATTTGCACCGAAGTTTTAACGTCCTTGCTCATGTCTTGAAATGTTGCTTCAATATTTCTACATAATGTTCTTTCCTAATGATGTCATCTATTTTGTGAAGTGCACCAGTCCTTCCTGCCGCAAAATGCCCCAACAACATGATGCTGCCACCCCCGTACTTCACATTTGGGATGGTGTTCTCATTCTTGCAAGTTTCCCCCTTTTTTCTCCAAATGCAGCAATGGTCATTATGGCCAAACAGTTCAGTTTTAGTTTAGACCACAAGACATGTCTCCAAAAATTAAGGTGTTTTCCCCGTGTGCATTTGCAAATTCTAGTCTGGCTTTTTTATGTTGCTTTTGGGGTAATGGCTTCTTCCTTGCTGAGTGGCCTTTCAGCCCATGTCAGTGCAGTCCTTTTCACTGTAGATAATGACACTTTTTTATCAGCTTCAGCCAGCGCCTTTACAAGGTCTTTTGCTTTTGTTCTGTGGTTGATATGCACATTTCTCACCAAAACACATTTATCTCTAGGACACAGAACCCATCCCCTTCCTGAGTGGTACGATGGCTGGACATTCCCATGGTGTTTATACTTGTGTATAATTGTTTGAACTGATTAAGGTGGAACCTCAGTCATCTGGAAATTGTACCCAAGGATGAACCAGACTTGTGGAGGTCCACAATTCTCTTCTTGATATCTTGGATGATTTCTTTTGATTTTCCCATGATGTCACACAAAGAAGCAGTGTGTTTGAGATGTACCTTAAAATACATCCAGAGGTGTGCCTCCTATTAACTCAGATGTTGTCAGTTAACCTATCAGAAGCTTCCAAAGCCATGACATCATCATCTGGGCTTTCCCAAATTGTTTAAAGGCATAGTAATCTTAGTGTATGTAAACTTCTGACTTTGAAGAAAGTAATAAAAAAAATTCTCGAAAATTTCTCTTTAAAAAAACAAACAAAAAATATTTTTGGTAATCCTAACGGATCTAAAACAGAAAAAGTTTAATCTGATTTATTGTCAGTGAGAAAAAAAAAATGTCTTTTTTAATTTTAATTTTTATTTTTATACAGTGTGTCATGTTCGGGGTTGTTTTCAACCCCGTCCATGACCTGTGGCTGTAGGTTTTGATCCTTTCTTATTAATTCCAGCTGGCAGATTGAGCCTTGCTCTCTGCCAGTTCTACGGCCATGCCTTCCTCCTCTCATCAGACATTCACCAGCGGTTTGGATCGCCACATGCACACGTATACACACACTCACACATGTACACACACATTCATCCAATTAATTACGCACCTGTTTGCCACACGGCTGTGTCCACTTGCCTTCGTTAGTATATTGTGTACTTATAGGGAGGCAGTGTGCACAGTCAGTGTGGCAGCTTCAGTCAACATAACATGGACATCCTGACTCACCGGATTATTGGCTGTTTCCTTTGGACTGATCATATTGTTGCTTAGAGCCTTTCCGCGCCAACATTTCTGTAAGTCCTCATTTTTGTGCCTTCTCCCTCTGCTCTTGATTGTTTGGAGCGCGTTAGGCACTAGCGACTAGGCTTGCAGCAGGTTGTATTTCCCATTCTCATCTGTAACTGTTATTTGGACATTCTGTGTACATTTAAGATAAGATAAGATAAGATAAGCCTTTATTAGTCCCACAACGGGGAAATTCCAGGATTGCAACAGCACAGGGATAGCAACACTCAGAGCAACAATCAGAAGGCAAGAAAAAAACAAGCAAGCAAGAGCAGCTAATAAACATATGTACGTATTACTATAAAATATATATATATACACACACACACAGACACACAGTGCAGAGCATTGTAGCTGGATGGAATAAATATATGAATATATGAACACACAGTGCAGAGCATTGTAGCTAGATGGAATAAATATGTAAATATATAAACACCCACAGTACGGAGCATTGCAGCTAGGTGGAATAAATATGCAAGTATATAAACACACACAGTGCGGAGCAATGTAGCTAGATGGAATAATATGTAGATATATAAATATATAAACACACCCAGTGCTGAGCATTGTAGCTAGATGGAATAAATATGCAAATATATAAACACACACAGTGCAGAGCATTGTTGCTAGATGGAATGAAACAGCATAACCGTCTACTTAGTTATCCTACATGGTATGATTATGTGCCCATACATATGCTCACCCTCCATAGCGACCGGTATGTTCCTAGTTGTATGCCGGAGGGGACCATTGTGTAAGTCTATTGCATCTTTTGCATTCAAAAAACTATTAGTTTGTTACGTCTTTTTGCTATCTCTGCGAGCAGCCCTGCTTAGGTTGTACAGTCTGACAGCCGTTGGTAGGAAGGACCTACGAAACCTCTCGGTTGTGCACCTGGGATGATGTAGTCTGCTGCTAAATGAGCTCCTCAGTGCATTCAGTATGTCCTGCATAGGGTGGAACTCGGACTCCAGCAGAGATGACAGTTTAGCCACCGTCCTTCTCTCTCCTATCTCCTCCATCGGATCAAGGCGCTGCCCCAGGACAGAGCTAGCTTTCTTAATCAGTTTGTTCAGTCTCTTCCTATCGGCTGCAGTAATGCCACTGCCCCAGCATTTCTTCCTGTAATAAATACGTCTACTTTACTGCACGTTGGGCTCGCTTCCAATTTATATGTTCACTGCGAGATCGCGCAGCGGACATGACACAGTGTATGTAAACTGTGTCTAGCATTGAAATATGTAATGATGTCTAGCATTGAAATATGTAATGATAGTTTCTTGTTTTATTGACATGCTACTTATCATGACAGGTATATTTTAAACAGCTTTTTGAAATTGTTCATAAAAAGCTGTAGTGTAAGACTGAATATGGAAAGAATGTGTAGTATACTAAGGAGCTGAGCTGATATCAGGCTGTTTTTGCCATCTTGACGCTAATTTCAGAAGTCTTTTAGCGTCCCCTCATTGCATATTTAATGTCTGACATTAACTTCCAAGTTCCCTAATTGGCAATCCAGTAGAATCATTAGTATAATTTTTGACTTGTTTAATGTTAATGATGTACACAACAGTTTGAATGGATGACAGTTGTTTGCTTTATACACTCACGTCATGCATTGTTTTATGATATGTCAATAAGAACTCTACATTTCATGACCATTATTCACTTGGCTCTATGACACGGTCTCTCGATGACTCTTGTTAGTCAACCCTTTACTGCTCTCTCTTCTGTGGTTATGCCAGTCTTTTGTCATCTTAGCTGCCCCATTTTGACCCAGTATTTAATATGACACTCTTCCATTATTATCAAATGCTTCACAGAACATGTTACTATAACACGCGCTGTCTTGAAGCGTCTGCAGTCTTTTCCCTCCAACAGAAACATGCACTTTTACCCTCATAAGTTTCTGAAGTGTCATCGCTAATGCCTCGTTCTAGTAGATTGTGCTCAAATTTATAAAAGATTTTTTTAGAAGATATTCATCCACAATTGTAAAAGAGAGAATTATACATTAAAGGCTCTTGAGGGCTCAGATCTAATAGCTGCCTGGACTTAAAGGCACAAGCACAGCAGTGAGCCTGGTAATGCTGGGAGACAGGGGAGTGGGGACGTAGAGGATTGTGTGTGTTTGTTTTTTTCCTCATATTCTCTGAATGTGCTGCATGTCATTGTATGTGTGAGGACAGCAAGACTGCGTGTTTCTGTTTGTCTGTGTGTAGAAGCGAGTTTAAGACAGAGCCTTAGCATCTGCCTTTTTTTTTTTCTTTTGGGTGACACTCCTTTGAAGTCTCCCCAGTGCCCGCTAAAAAAGACTTCAGACACTTTCTGTCTGATTGCCTTAACATGGCGTTGTCCTGGGATGCCCAGGCTTTTGAGCAGAGGGGGGGCAGGAGGATGAGCGTACATTGTAAACCAAAGTAAGAGAAAATGAAAAAAAAAAAAACAAGAGGAGTAATGAGGATGTGCAATAGCTGGGGAATATGTGCAATACAGGTAGGGAACTGTGAAACTGCGCTTCATCTTAGAGCCACCTACACTTAACTTCAATTCTGTTCACTCATTCCTTGTAATTTGCGTAAAAAGTTTATGTAATCCCAGAGAATAGAACGCTTTTGACGTTATTACATGCTACAGTTATATTCACATCTGAGACATTTGAACACAACTAACTCAAGTAGCTGTGTAGATGGCTTATAAGTAGGCCTATTTCCAAAAAAATCAACATACAGTAAGGCCTCTTAGGATGTTTAAAATATGCAGCAAGAAATATAAGCCTCATCCTGGTTTTGCTCACAGATTTCATCCCAACTACAGTATGTGATAGTTTTGCTAGAACTTGTTTTCCTTTTGACATCCCTCCAAACTCTAGAGATGTGGCTTCATTGCACGCATCAGACCAGTCTATTTCTGTCTGGCGTTTCAGGGGCCACGGGGTTGTACTTATTAGCATTCCTACTATGTAATGTTGACTCTCACTGGCAGCACTATTAAAGCTTTTTCGGAGAAAAGTCAAGGCTGAACAGTTCAAAAAGAAGAGAGGTCACTTGAGGGGTCAAGTCACAGCCCCCGCCCACCTCTACATGCTACAGAAAAAGGGAACATTTAAATGGGTTCATGAAACTTAACTACACGTGTACACAGAAATAACCTATAGAAACAGTTGTAGAAATCTTGACACTGTGTCTAATTATCTCTCTTATCAACCCAGTTCTTTGCTCAAGAGATACAGTATTACCATGTATCATTCACCATTTTACAATAGTTCAGCAGAAAGATGTTCTCAATCATTGTTCAACCCACACTCAATAAAATCTGTACCATGAACTTAAAAAAAAATCCAAACATTTTCAAAAAATTTTTAAGCCTAATAAATTTCATATCTCTGTATCTCTACCTAGACGGTTTCAGATTTGGAAGCCGAATTGTCAAGTCTACGTGAAGAGCTCCGGCAGGCTCATGCCCAGCATAAGCAACAGCTGGCTGAAATGGCACTGGTCCAGGAGGAGGAAAAACAAAAAGCAATCCTGGACAAGGAGGCATCCCTGGTCCGGCTCCGTTCAGACATGGAACAAATTCACAGCAACCTCGAGAGAGGCCACCAGCAGGAGAAGGATGTGATTCATGAGAAGGTAAATGTAGAACAGGAAGAAAATTCAGTTGTGTTAAATCAGTTTTTTAAACAAATAGCAGATGCCTAGTGGTAGAGCATCTGCCCCACAGTTGGGAGGTTGTGGGTTCATGCTGCAGCTGGTTCATACTATAGACCATATAAAAATGGTACTTTCCGCCTTCTAGCTTAGTGTTCAGCGTAATAGAATGAAGAAAGGAAAGTTAACATACAGGGCTATCAGAGGACTGGCTTCACTACTTAAAGTAGCTCTGTGTCATAGGGTCATAGAAATAGATGGGTGCTGCCACTATAACACCACATGGTGTCCCACAGGCTGTGTAAGGGAGTTAACTAAAGGCACTTTTCCATTAGCCCAGCACACCTCGGCACGTCTTGATTCACTTCAACACGGTTTGGCACGCTTTTGTCTCCATTACAACCGTGTTGAGCTGGGGTGGGTGGGATTTCTATAACAATGAGGCGGCGCCACACTCCCGTGACGTAGAACACGCGACCCAAGCAAAACATAACACATACAGCTGTACAAGGCGACTCCACGGTCACTTGTGTAGGTTCAATATTACTTCAATAAGTCACTACCAAAAGCAGAGCATTTCCATTGACTAGCCAGTGAAATTTAAAGGATAAAATGTACGTAGATGTCCAGTTGTGTTTAAAACTGTTCGAGTTCTGAAAAGTGGCATGAAGTACTTGAAATTGTTCAGAGTTGATGTAGTGTGAGATTGAAAGTGGAAAAAATGTGTAACAGGTTGAGGAGCTGGTCTGATATCAGATTTTACTAACATCTTGGCACTAATTTCAGAGGTCTTTTAGCATCCTCTCATCACATATTTGTTTTCTGACATTAATCTCCTTATTGCATATTCTGTAGTTCAGTGGAACAGCTATGATTCTTTGAGACTCATTTATTTATTAATTTTCATAACCACTTAATTCTTTTGGGTCTCGGGGTGATGGGAGCATTTCCCACGTACTTTGGATGAAAAGCGGGGTACATCCTGGATAGTTTGCCAGTCCATCAGAGGGACTACACAGAAAGACAGACAGATGGCCAGTCACTACCACATTCTTGCCTTGGGACAATTTAAAATCTCCAGTTAATGCCAATTTACCTAAAATACATGTCTTTTTTTTTTTTTTTTTAAGCAATGCTATGTAAGATTTCCACCTTAAAATAATGCTTCCAAAATAATTTTGATCTTACATCAACCTTTGACGGGGTGAATATCACTTACCCCATATTACCTGAGTGACTGCAACAGCGCTGTTCTTGGTAGAAACACTGAAAAAACTACAACTATGACGGCTATGACCCAAGTCCAAGCAGCCAGCCACAAGGCGCAACTGTAGCCACCAACCACAAAGCACCCTGTTGGGAATGAGGTCATAGTGGCCATAGTTGTCGTCTTTTCAGTGTTCCTACCCGGAATAAGAAAGTTAGATAGTGCTGCTTTAAATGAACTAGATGTGGAGATGTCAGAATTTTTCAAAGAGGTGTAAAAATATATCAGAAGTTTGAATCATTTTTCGTGGTAGATGACATATGTTGATCATACAGTGTCAGTGTATCAGCATGTTCAGGGTAGTTGTTGATACACTGGACATGCAATGACACAAAACTGAATGTTGAAAAATGTTAGGTTACCAGGATAACCCAGTTCTGTGAAGGCCAAGTGACTGCTCATTCCACCGAGCACTTTACTGCCATGAGATATCGGAAGTATTTTTTTTAAAAAGCTTGAGAATTTCTGAAGACATCTCAGTTTCATAACAGAGATCTATTTTCATTGGATGATCCACTAAATGTAAATATTGTAGAATGGTACAGAAATGGAGGGAGATATTGTATGCATCACTGACCTTATCTTCTCTCCCTGTCAGAGATTTTGTCAAAGAAATTGTACAGACCTATGAACAGTCTTCTACTGATACCAAAGAAAGGTCACCAAATGCCATGATTGAATCCCAGGGAATATTATGCTTTTCTAGGACACTTGTAAAGGACTAATTTATTATCATAAGATATAAATTTTGGAATGCACTGGCTATCTGACGGAATACACTTCAGTACTACATTCAGTTGAGAAAGGAAACGATAGAGGGTATAGGAGTTCAAGGATTTAAAGGCTTTATTATCATGTGCACAATTAAGAAATGCAACATTTCCTAAGCAATGAAATTTTTTCTCTGCTCTCCAAATGAATGCCAAGGTAATAGATACACATCAATAAGAATAAAAGTAATAAGCACACCTTAATACTAAATACTTATACTAATACTAATAAATACACATTAGGCAATTATGACAGTTAAAGCAGTTAAACTAGAGGAAACAAGAAGAATGAAAATTGAAAATTCACTGGATGGCTATAATGGACAATGGTATTTTAATATCAGAGATGATATGAACCTGAGATGGCATGGGACTATGTACAATGTGCAAATGAGAAAGCTGTGTGCCCTGATAATACCCAGTAGGCTGTACAATGATAATTTAGCAGCAGAGATGATATGGACATGAGACGGGGTGAGACTATGTACAATGTGCAAATGAGCAATGTGCAAATTTAGCCACCAGTGTGTGAATTCCTATTTGCAAAGCTGTGTCCAGAGTTTGTTATTTATTCAGGAGTCTGATGACAGCGGGAAAGAAGGGGTTTTTTAGTCTGGATGTCCTGTATTTCACACTTCTGTACCTCCGGCCTGAGTGTAGAAGTGTGAACATTCTATGCTGGGGGTGGGTGGGGTCCTGGAGGATGGCGGCAACTCTCCTTTGGACTCTACAGTGATAGATGCTCTGCAGAGAGGGGACTGGAGTCCTGATGATCTTGTCCACTGTCTTCATCACTCTCTGCAGGCGTTTGCGGTCCAAAGCAGTAGTGCTGCCATACCACGCAGTGATGCATTTGGTCAAGATGCTCTCAATGATGCAGCTGTAGAAAATGTTGAGGAGCTTGGGGGACATGCCAAACTTCCTCAGCCTCCTCAGAAAGTACAGCCGCTTTTGAGCTCTCTTAACCAGCTCTGTGGTGTTAAGTGTCCATGTAAGGTCCTCGCTGATGTGGATGCCCAGGTATTTAAAGCTGCTCACCCTCTCCACCTCAAGCTCCTAGATGAACAGCGGCCGATGAGGTCTCCTCCCCTTCCTCATGTCCACTATTATCGCCTTCGTCTTGTTTGTGTTAAGGGTGAGGTTGTTGTCCTCACACCATGACTCCAGGTTGGCCACCTCCCTCCTGTAGGATGCTTCATCACCACTAGTGATGCGTCCTATCACTGCTGTGTCATCTGCAAACTTAAAGATGACATTGTCCTTGTGGGAGGCAACACAGTCATGGGTGAAGAGGCTGTAGAGGATGGGGCTGAGAACTAGGGGTGGGTTCAAAAGATCGATACAGCGATCTAGATCGATCCACGTTTGACTGAGCCGATATCGATGCACAAAATCCGTGGATCGATCTTTTAATATAATGCTTTCATGTCTGTGAAGGTCTGCTGAGTCTGATCGGGTCGAAGCTGGGTCAGTGAGCTAGGAACTGCGGCCAAAAACCAGAAACACCCGGAGCGCTAACGGAGCTAACAGCTAACGGATATGCTAGTTCTTCTTCTGTGGTGTTAAAACGGTTCTCATCTGGCAAGAGTTCCCTGCGGCACGTGAGCGCGTCTTTATTTCCGTGTTTACATGAGCGGAGTTGTTGATGTGCGTGTCTCTCATTTATCAACAAAAGTCTCCGTACAGACTGTCCCCAACAGTTTCTGAATATTTTTCATAAAGCGGAGATAAACGGTTTTGAACTAGGTGCAGCGCTGTGTTGGAACATAAAGTCAACGATTGATAAACTGAAAACGCACGGAGACTGGCTGAAACCTGTGAAGAGAGAGGGAGACTTGGAGCTGCTGAAATTGTAAGTAAAATATCATTTGTTTGTTTTAACATTTGTGTTGTAAATTAATAATTTATCCGACATGATGGTCATTTCTTTTACAAACTGTGGATACAGAGTTAACTGTTGGTTAAGCGCTGTGAATTAAATGCAGAATAAAGGTATATTTTATGAGATTATGGACTTCTAGCACTTAAGTGAGAGATTTGAAGATAGTAATGAATCACAATTAAAGGGTTAATAAAGGCTGCAGTACAAGCAAGTTTTACTCAATAGAACTAAACTGAAATGAACAGATCTTCCCAGGAAACGAATTGAAACCCTTTTCAAAAATTGAAAGTTAATTTGAAGTTAAAATATAAACAACAAAAAAATAAAAGAAACTAAATTATTCAACCCTACTGTGGTGTGGGGATTTGAAAATATGATTATTAATTTTACTGTGAAATCTATTCTTTTCATCTCCCTTCAGATGTGTGAAGACTGGGTTTCTACTCCAAGATCCATCCTGCACTGAAACGTTCTGAAGGGAAGAGGTTGTCAGCGGAGGAGCCATCCCTGCTTCGTTGTGGATTTCAGCACAGAAGAAGACCTCAAATTTTTCAGGGTCTTGGTTTTTTAAATTCAAGATTCAAGAAGGTGCTGCCATCATTTTCTCCATACTCCAATATGCATTCAATGCAATTTAGTTGTTGTAAACCAGTTCTTTTATTTCTTTTTTTAATTTAAGTTCTCAGCAAGAATACGTTGGTCATTTTTTGACAGTTTTACTGAGGCTTTAATTCTACACCACTGTTTAACAGGAAATTTTTGACAATCCTGTGCTTTTCTTGTGGTGGTACATAGAACAGCATCACTGTAAACTATGGAAAAATCAGCTACTGTGGAGGAAGGAATCAGACGAGACCACGAACTGACAACACAGACTTTATTTCTCCTCCAACAAGTAAAATGTGCTGAATCTGAGTGCCAGAGCGATCTCTCTTATATGCTTTATTCCCGCCTCTCTGGCACCCAGGGTAAGCACATTAACATACACGCTGTGAAACATGCACACACATCCACATACACATTAACATACATCACAGAGCAGGTCTTAATACAATATATTTGCAGTCCGGTGTCCTCAGGTGTGAACCTGGCACAGCGAGGGTGGAAGGCACATCTTTCTTTGGCATAACACCCCCTAGCGCTCTGGCACCCTTAGCTGGTTCTTCTCGTCTTTTCCCCATTACCATTTCTGACTGCTCCCCCCCCACCAACCAATGGAGTGCCATGACCTACTGTGTCCCCCACACAGCACCCCCCCAAACACCCAGAATGGGTCCTATCCCTCTGGGCCTTTGGGCTTGAGCAAGCACCCGTAGCGGCTGCAGCGTGGAGCCGCTGGGCCGATTGAAGCGCCTATTTGTCGAGGTGAGTGGGAAGGGAGGTCGGTCTCTGGAGGGGGAAAGGGTGGGGAGGGAAAAGGGTTAGTTCCGTGAAAACTATTGTCTGCTGGGGAAACATCAACCTGTGGAGCCGCTGCCAGTGGGCGCCCAGGCCGGGGAGCTTGAACCAACACCACCTATTCGTCTGCCAAAACATACAGTAAGCGGGCTTCAGCCTGTCTATGCAGATGGTTTCCTTACGCCTCCCCCAAGTCTAACACAAAATGCTTCTCCCCAGTTTCCAACACTCTAAACAGGCCGTCGTACAGTGGCTGCAGTGGGGCTCCGTAAGCGTCGTGCCTGACGAAAACAAATTTGGCATTCTCTAAGCACTTTGGAACAAAAGTGTGGGGAAAACAATGATGCACTGGGCCTGGAACGCCAGCAGCCCCTGTACCGGAAAAAAGGTGCATGGGTGGGGCGGTCCAGGGCACATGGTACTTGGGCAAAAATTCTCCTGGGATCCGCAACGGCTGAGAAAAAAAGAGTTCTGCTGGGGAAGCTGTCAAATCTTCTTTAGGTGCGGAGCGCAACCCCAATAGAACCCAAGGCAGGCAGTTGGCCAATTTGCATCCGTTAGCAAGGCCCTGAGCGCTGCTTTAAGTGACCTGTGAAAATGCTCACACACACAAACCGTTAGCCTGTGGGTTGTACGTGGTGATGCGGTGGATTTTGACTCCCAGGCTATTGGCCATCACGGACCAAAGCTCCGAAACAAATTGCGGACCCTTGTCGGAAGTGATGTTCGACAGGGATCCGAACTGTGCGACCCAAGCTGACAAGAGCGCGCAGGATACCTCGGCAGACGTGGTGGAACTCAGCGGAACCACTTCCGGCCAACGCATAGTGCGGTCCAAGATTGTTAAAAGGTGTGTGAACCTCTGTGAAGATGGAAGGGGGCCCACTAAATCCATGTGCACATGGTCGAACCTCCTGGCTGGAATCTGAAATGGCTCGAGGGGGGCTTTGGTGTGTTTGTGCACTTAAGCCCACTGGCACGCGACGCATGCTGCAGCCCATTCTTTCACATCCCTACGTAGGCAAGGCCAGACAAATTTGGACCCCACCAGTTTAACCGAGGCGTGCACGCCGGGATGTGAAAGGGAGTGGACAGACTCAAAAATGCGGCGGTGCCAAGAGCTCGGAACCACCAGGCAGGGGCAGCCAGTGGAGACGTCGCAGAGCAGGGGGGTGGCAGTTTTAATACAGTAGCTGCGGACTGGAGCGCACAAATGTCTGTGTCCCTGGTTTGATCGGTGGCCATAGCGTGAAAATCTATCCCCATGTAGACCGGGGAGACTAACGCGTGCGACAGGCAGTCAGCCACGACATTAAGCTTACCGGCTACATGTTGAATGTCAGTAGTGAACTCAGAGATTGCGGCCAAGTGCCCAAGTGCTGTTGCTGCCGAGCTGACCACGGTTCAAAGACTTTGGACATTGCTTACGTTAGTGATTTGTGATCGACAAACGCGGTGAACTCAGGGCCCTCGAGCCAAAACTGGAAATGACGTGTAGCCAGATGGAGGACCAACAACTCCCGGTCAAAAGTGCTGTATTTACACTCGTTGTCGCGCAAAGTACAGCTGAAAAATGCAAGTGGCTGCCACGAACCGGAAACGTACTGCTCCACCACTGCCCCTATCGCGACGTCAGATACATCTGTGGTGAGTGCTGTCCGTGCTGACGGGGTTGGGTGGACCAGCAGAGCTGCATTAGCGAGCGCCTTTTTGGCATTTGTGAAAGCCTGAGCCCGCTCGGGGGTCCAGTCGATGCTATCCGTGGGCTTCTTTTTTTTTTTTTTTAGTGCGCTGTACAGCAGTTGCAGCAGCTGTGCTGCCTGGGGGACAAAACAGTTGTAAAAATTAACCGTCCTCCAAAATTCCTGCAGCGCCCTCACGGTCTGTGGACGTGGAAAATCCATCACTGTGTGCACTTTAACTGGCAGCGGGATCGTGCTGTCTGACAAGATGCGGTGGCCCAAAAAATCAATCACTGGCAGCCCTAACTGGCACTTTGCTGGGTTAACAATAAGCCCTTGCGCTTCCAACTGTTGGAAAACTTGTTCGAAGTGACGCGCTAGCTACCTCTACCTCTGAGGTAGAGCTAGCTACCTCTACCTCTACCTCTACCTCTACCTCTGATGCGCTAGCCACCAAAATGTCATCCAAGTAGACAAAAACAAACGGCAGGTCCCAGAGCACCGCGTCCATCATTCTTTGAAAAGTTTGCGCTGCTCCTTTTTAACCTGAACGGCATGCATAAAAACTCAAAAAGGCCAAAAGGAGTTATTACCGCCATTTTAGGAATGTCCTCTGCGCAAACCGGGACCTGGTGGTACCCGCGAACCAGATCCACTTTTGAAAAAATGCGTATCCCGGCCAGGTGCACAGAAAAATCCTGGATGTGCAGGATGGGATACCGGTCGTATTCTGGGGCGTTGTCCAAGTGTTGGAAATCACCGCACGGCCGCCACGACCCATCGGCCTTGGGCACCATGTGCAGCGGAGATGCCCACGGGCTGTTGGAGCACCTAACAATGCCCAATCACTCTAAGTTAGCAAATTCCCTGCGTGTACTGCCAGTTTAGCTGCGTCCAGATGGCGAGGGCGCACGAACACAGGTGGACCTGTCATTGTGATAAAATGGTCGACCCTGTGCTTGGTTACCACAGCGGAAAAGGTGGGAACCGTGAGTGCTGGGAACTCGGAAAGCAAACGCTGGTACTTATCCCCTGGAGCTAGAACGTTAGCGTGTGTTGGCGGCCCAACTCCCCGAGCTGTGCAGGGCAAGGAGGAAAAAGAAACAACGTCCACTAAGCGTCTGTTTGCAACATCAACCAGCAATCCGTGAGCACACAGAAAATCAGCACCTAAGATGGGGACTGAACATGCAGCTACCACAAAGTCCCACTGGTAATTGTGTCTGTGTAAACATACAGTCACTGTCCTTTCTCTAAACATCCTGATGTGGGATCCGTTGGCGGCTGTAAGAGCCGGGCCACTGCCTTCTGCCAATCAGTTCGGGCTGACTGGCAAAATGAGGCTCTTGTGGGAGCCGGAGTCCACCAGAAAACATCTCCCAGAATATGTGTCCTTGATGAAAAGCAGCTTCTCCCTGTTGCCAGTGGTCGCAGCTGCTACCGACCGCTGGCTGTCTCGTTTCCCAACTTTCTTGAAGTGGCACGGCGGCAGACAACATTGCACTTCCTTGCCAAAATGGTGGTGACAAAAACACAGCGTCCCGGTCCTGTGTCTCTGGGTGTCACCTCTGGGTGTCACCGTCCCTGCCATCACCATCGGCTCCCCGACCTTGCTGGATTCCTTTGGACATCCTGGTGTCACTGCGTACACACTGAGAGCCCTTTTTGCCAGGATGATTCTGCCTCTTGTGCCAGCGCATGGTAGTTCCTGGTCGCTAGCAGCGGTGAGTTAACGAGGATCACCCGAGCTGTAGGTGGTAGGTTCCTGACTAAGAGGTGGGTGAACAGGAAGGATCCATCGTCCCTACCCATTAGTGTGAGCATGCGCTCCATGAGGTCCACTGCCAATCTGTCACTTAACTCCGAGCATGTGAGGAGTTTTTCTGGCCTCTCCTCGTCTGAAAGTGTATAACGTTGCAACAGCATCTGCTTGAGAGTGTTCTATTTACCCTGGGTTGGTGGATCCTGGAGCAGGCTCATGACTTGTTGTGTGGTGCGCGCATCCAGTGTTGCTCCGCAGGTTGGTGTTTCCCCAGCAGAGCTCTGGCACTCAGATTCAGTACGTTTTACTTGTTGGAGGAGAAATAAACTGTGTGTCGTCAGTCCGTGGTGTCGTTTGATTCCTTCCTCCACATTGGTGACCTAAAGACGTGAAATGGAGAACGAGCTGAAACTCCGCTGAAACTCTCCTGCGGGAGCCACACACTGCTGCGTGCGCCATCACAGTCAGGCTCCCGGACTTTTGGCTTTGCAACCCGGCCGTGTGGTTTTTGCATGTGGAAGCCCAGTTCACCCTCTGCGGAATCTCTACAGACGACACCAGATACCATCATGTCAGGATCACCAATGTGGAGGAAGGAATCAGACGAGACCACGAACTGATGACACAGGCTTTATTTCTCCTCCAACAGGTAAAACGTATTGAATCTGAGTGCCAGAGCGATCTCTCTTATACACTTTTTTCCTGCCTCTCTGGCACCCAGGGTAAGCACATCAACATACACGCTGTGAAACATGCACACACATCCACATACACATTAACATACGTCACAGAGCAGGTCTTAATACAATTCATTCGCACCCTTGTGTCCTCAGGTGTGAACCTGGCACAGTGGGGGTGGAAGGCACATCTTTCTTTGGCTTATTACCCCCTAGCGCTCTGGCACCCTTTGCTGGCTCGTCTCGCCTTTTCCCCATTACCATTTCTGACTATCTTCTTCCCCCACCAACCCCCTGTCCTGGGTGGAGTGTCATGACTGATTGTGCCTCTCACACTACTTTAAAATCCGTGCTTCCTCACACAACTTTCAGTGCAAAAAAAAAAAACTCTAAAAATGTCAACTTTTTGGAAAAGCTCCACAAATTCAGGCTTTTTGGGCCATAACAATCATAAAAACAGTCAACGAAATCCTGGAGGGACTGAAATACAGTGAGATTATGTATACATGCTTCATGCATTGAATTTGTTTACTTTCTCTGGGTTGTTAACTTGACACTACATACCCTTTGCACTAAAGAAAGCACTTGTGAGCACTTTGTGAAATCATAAGTTAAATAATAAAACATGCATTATTGTAACTGATTTTAGGTCAATTCTATATGTGATAATTTATGTATTATCAAAGTTAGAGTATTATTGGTACAATTTGCATCATGGGTCTCAAAGATTTTTTTTTCTGGCAAGTAAAATGGCTATTAAAATGGTAATTTCCCAGATGGAATCGGGACTGGATCGGATTGAACTGAATCGGAGTCGAATTGATTCAGAATCTGAAGAATCGAAATCAAATTGATTCTGGAAATTAGGGATCGTTCCGAGTCCTACTGAGAACACAACCCTGTAGGACACCTGTGCTCGTGATGATACTGGCTGAGGTCGTGTTACCCATTCTGACAGACTGAGGCCTGCCAGTCAGAAAGTCCAGTACCCAGTCACAGAGGGTGGGGTGCAGGCCAAGCAAAGACAGTTTGTAGGTGAGTTTGTGGGGGATGACCGTGTTGAAGGCAGAGCTGTAGTTAACAAAGAGCATCCTGATGTAGGAGTCTTTATCTTCCAGGTGGGAGAGAGAATAATGGAGTGCAGCAGTAATGGCATCTGAGGTGGAACTGTGTTTGGCCGGTAAAGGTACTGCAGGGGGTCCAGGGTATCTGGCATGCTGTCCTGAATGAGGGCAGCACCACTCTCTCGAAGCACTTCATGATGACTGGAGTGAGTTCTACCGGCCTGTAATCATTCAGGCAGATCGGCGGGCTCTTTTTGGGGAGGGAGACAATGGTTGTGGTTTTGAAGCAGGAGGGGACTATGTTCTGGTTGAGGGAGAGGTTAAAGATGGATGTGAGAACATCAGTCAGCTCGGCAGCACATGCTCTGAGAGCCCACCCAGGAATGTTGTCTGGTCCTGCTGCCTTGCGGGGGTTGATATTCCTCAGTGTTTTGTTCACCTGGCCTGATGTGACTTTTAGTGGAGGGGGAGGGTGCGTGTGTGTGTCTCCTCTCTGCGCTGTAGCTGGAGGTCTCAAAGTGGGTGTTAAAGATGTTGAGATCATCCGGCAGGCTGTCTGTGGAGCTAATGGTGCTGCTGGTGGTTCTCTTGTAGTCTGTGATGTGCTGCAGGCCTTGCCACATGCACCCAGGGTCAGGAGTGGAGTAGAGGCTGTCCAGCTTTTCTCTGTACTGCCTCTTGGCTGTTGTTATAGCCTTTCTCAGTCCATACATTCCAGCTTTGTACTCAGCCTCATTGCCTGATTTAAATGCAAGAGAACAAGCACACAGCATCTGACGTACCTGACTGTTGATCCAGGGCTTCTGGTTGGGGAACTTCCTGACTTGTATGGTGGGTACGATGGTATCATCACAAGTACTGAAGGACCAAGTCACAGACACAGCGTAGTCCTGTATGTTTACAGAAGAGTCCTCCCGGGTGGCTGCAGCTTTAAATACATCCTTATCTGTCTGAGCAAAACAGTCTTGCAGGGTGCTGTCACCCTCTGGAGTCCAGCGTTTAATTTGCTTAACAACAGGGTTTGTTTGTTTCAGTCTTTGCCTGTAGGCCGGGTACATAAACAGGGAGATGTGATCTGACTGTCCGACGTGGAGGCAGGGTGCCGCTCTGTATGCACCGCGTATGTTTGTGTAAACATGGTCCAGTGTGTTCTTATCATGGGTGGGAATGTCCACGTACTGGTAATATTTGGTAAGTACAGCCCGTAAATTGCACTGGTTACAGTCTCCAGCAACAATAAAAACAGCATCGGGATGGGACGTCTCTAATGCGCTGATGATGTCATGGAATTTGCGAAGCGCTGCTGTGTAGTTGCTTCGTGGGGAAATGTAAACAGCCGCTAAAAACACAGCAGTGAATTCCCTCGGTAGATAATAGGCACGGCATTTCAGCAGTAAAAACTCCACATCAGGCAAACAGTGTTTGTAAACAGTCTGTACATCTCCACACCACAAATTGTTTATAAACACACACATGCCCCCCTGCTCTCGTCTTACCAATGGCTGATGTCCAGTCTCCCCTATGTACGGAGTGAGTCTGTAGCTGAATGGCGCACTCGGGGACTTTGTTTGAGAGGCAGGCCTCACAGAAAATTAGGGCACAGCACTCTCTTAGCTCGTCCAGTTTATTTTCTAGAGACCATACGTTGGCTAGCAGGAGGCTAAGTAGCGGTGGGCGGCTAGTGTTGTGGTGCACATATGTAGTTTCACGGGCTCACATGTATATGACTGTTCATATGCTCTCATGTTTATTCCTGTGTGCTTATTTTGGCTTCACGTCTGAAGAGGAACAAAAGGTCTGGACCTCCTAGGGAGATGAGGAGGATGTGAGAGTCGGCCTTTTGATATGCAAAGAGATGGATATGAAGGATTTCCTGACCACCGAGGTTTGGGTGAAAGAGATAGGAACTGCAGGGGGGATGCATTGTGTTTGGGATTTAAAGACAATGGGATTTTGTGCTTTGATGTCAGGGGTATAAGACTGGCAGACGTTGGGGGTTCTGCCTCTTTCTGTATTTGAATGTTGGAGATTGTGTTGAGAATAAAATGGAACTTGAGAAATAATTCAGCCTCATCCTTTCCACACAATCTCCACACTGGTGACCTTAAGACGTATTATGGCCGGTGACGATTCTCCTGCACCGGACTCATCAGGAGCCAGCCAGGCTAATGCAGCTACCACAGTCCAGCTACCTGATTTCTGGCAGCATAGCCCGCGCTCCTGGTTTAACGCAGTCGAGGCACAGTTCCATCTTCGGAAGGTTTCGGCAGACGCCACGAAATTCTACCATGTGGTTGCAAAGCTGGACAGCCACACAGCCCAGCGAGTAGAGAGCCTGATTAACCACCCGCCAGACGACGACAAGTATGGCACATTGAAGGCTGCTCTCATCCGTTTTTTCACCCCCTCGCTGGGAGAGCGAGCAGAGAAGCTCCTGGCGTTGACTGAGTGCGAGGTCGACAGACCTGCAGACCTGATGGCGAAGATGCTGAGTTTGAGAGACTCCGAAGATGATGGTTTTATCTTCGTCCACCTTTTCCTCAGGACACTACCGTCAGCGGTGAGAGTTACCCTGGCCAGTTCACAGCTGCTGGCCCACCGGGACTACCACGAGCTGGGCCAGGAGGCGCAGCGACTCGTCGACGGCCATAGACTACACATGGCCACGACCGCAGCAGCGGAGCTGGGCGCAACATCCGGAGATGGCAGGGGGCCAGAGGCTGCAGCACCAGACTCACCAACGACAGCAGCGGCGGGGGCCAGGAGACGCGGAGCAGACGACGCCCTTTGCTTTTACCATCGCCGTTTCGCCGAGAGGGCGCGCAAGTGCATTCCACCATGCCAGTTCAAGCGCTCGGGAAACGCGAAGACCGGGAGTCGGTAGCAGCTGCAGCTGTCAGTGAAGAGAACAAGCTGCTCTACCTGAGGGACGCGCGATCGGGGAGGCACTTCCTCATGGACACAGGCTCCCAGCTGAGTTTCATCACACCTTCCTACGGTGACCGGCTGGCGCCTTCCAGTGGCCCTGTGGCGTCAGCAGCGAACGGCTCGGCGATTAAGACCTTCGGGGAGAAGACCCTGTCTCTCTCTTTCCACGGCCGTACATTCCAGTGGACTTTCGTCATAGTGGCAGTCAATTTCAACATGTTAGGTGCTGATTTTTTGTGCTTACATGGTTTGTTGGTCGATCTTGTTAACAGACGCCTGGTTAATGCACTCTCTTTTTCTTCTATTGCCTGTACAGCGCGAGTGACTCCGCCAACAGCACAAGCCAACGTCACAGCTGCAGGTGGTAAGTTTCACTCACTCCTCAATCAGTTTCCAGCACTCACGGTGCCAACGTTTTCGGCGACCGTGGCTAAACACAGGGTGGAGCATTTTATTACTACCACCGGGCCGCCCGTTTTTGCAAAAGCTTGGCGCTTGGATTCAGCTAAACTGGCCATAGTGCGCGAGGAATTTGCCAACCTAGAAAAATTGGGCATCATCAGACGTTCAAACAGACCTTGGGCTTCATCGCTTCACATGGTCCCTAAAACTGATGGCTCGTGGCGGCCGTGCGGTGATTTTCGCAGGCTGAACAACGCTACAGCACACGACCGCTACCCAATCCCACATATCCAGGATTTTTCAGTTCATTTGGCGGGGACGTGCGTTTTTTCTAAGATAGACTTGGTGCGCGGTTATCATCAGGTCCCAGTACGCGCTGAGGACATACCCAAAACAGCGGTAATAACTCCTTTCAGGCTTTTTGAGTTTTTGCACATGCCGTTTGGGCTTAAAGGCGCAGCACAGACTTTCCAACGCATGATCGACGCGGTGTTGCGCGATTTTCCTTTCGTGTTCGTCTACCTGGACGACATTTTAGTAGCCATTGCGTCCGAAGACGAACACGAAAACCACCTCACGGCAGTTTTCTGGAGGTTGGCAGAGCACGGGTTAATAATTAACCCAGCGAAGTGTCAGTTCGGGGTGGCGCAGATTGATTTTTTGGGGCATCGCGTCTCTCCCGAGGGTGCAGTTCCTCTGCCTGACAAGGTGCGCGCGGTGGCAAATTTTCCCCAGCCACAAACGGTCAAAGCGTTACAGGAGTTTTTGGGAATGGTGAATTTTTATAACCGTTTCCTTCCCCGCGCGGCGCAGCTCATGCAACCATTGTACGCTGCGCTTAAAAAACAAAAACCCGCAAATAAAATCGAATGGTCCCCCGAGCGGGACCGCGCATTCTCTGAAGTCAAAACAGCCTTGGCAAACGCTGCGTTGTTAGCACACCCAGTCCCAACGGCCCGCATGGCGCTCACTACTGACGCATCAGAGGTGGCCATAGGAGCGGTTGTCGAACAGTATGTGGCTGGAGCCTGGCAGCCGCTCGCGTTTTTCAGCAGAACTTTGCGCGATAGTGAGCGGAAATACAGCGCATTCGACAGGGAGTTGTTAGCCCTCCATTTGGCTG
Organism: Pholidichthys leucotaenia; assembly: GCA_020510985.1. Taxonomy (NCBI): domain Eukaryota; kingdom Metazoa; phylum Chordata; class Actinopteri; order Cichliformes; family Pholidichthyidae; genus Pholidichthys; species Pholidichthys leucotaenia. The sequence goes on from CM035838.1 coordinate 291,418,432, forward strand.
TTTGTCACTTCCAGTTTTGGCTGGAGGGGCACCGTTTCACCGCGTTCGTTGACCACAAGCCACTGACTTTTGCGATGGCCAAGATTTCAGAACCTTGGTCGGGCCGGCAGCAGAGACAGCTGGCCGCAATTTCGGAGTTCACTACTGATATCCAGCATGTAGCGGGCAAACTTAATGTGGTGGCAGACTGCCTCTCGCGTGCCGTGGCTGCTCCAGCCCGCGTTGAGGTAGATTTTGCAACTGTTGCCGCGGACCAGGGTAGCGACGCGGAAGCGCGCGCGGCCCCAGTCCGCGTAGGGATAGATTACGCAGCCATGGCCGCGGAGCAGGGTGGCGACGCGGACGTGCGCGCGCTCCAGTCTGGACCAACAGGGTTAAGGCTGGAGGACAGGGTGCTGCAAGACGGTATGCCCCCCCCTAATCTGCGATGTTTCCACCGGGCGACCCCGTCTGGTGGTTCCGGCCTCGTGGCGCCGCCGCGTTTTTGACTCGGTTCATTCTCTGGCGCCCCCGGGGGTGCGCGCTTCGATCAAAATGGTGGGGGAGAAATTTGTATGGCCGGGCCTGCGTAAGCAGGTTAGAGAGTGGGCGGCAGCCTGCATAGCTTGCCAGTGGTCCAAAGTGCATAGACGCACGAGAGCTCCTTTGGAGCCATTTCATATTCCAGCTAAAAGGTTTGATCATGTCCACATGGACCTCGTAGGCCCCCTACCGCCCTCGCAGGGCTGCACACATCTTCTGACAATGGTCGACTGCACCATGCGCTGGCCGGAAGTGGTTCCCCAGTCCTCAACTACAGCCGAGGAGGTGGCGCGCGCTTTTTTAACGGCATGGGTAGCACGTTTTGGAGTTCCGTCGGATATTACGTCTGACAGAGGCCCACAATTTGTTTCCGAACTTTGGTCAGCGATGGCCCGCAGCCTGGGGGCAACGATCCACCGCACGACCGCGTATCACCCGCAGGCTAACGGGTTATGCCAACGTTTTCACAGGTCACTGAAGGCGGCTCTCAGAGCGTCGCTTACGGATGCAAATTGGGTTGACAAACTGCCATGGGTTTTATTGGGGTTGCGTTCTGCACCTAAAGAGGATTTAGACGCCTCCCCAGCGGAGCTAGTGTTTGCACAGCCACTTTGGCTGCCCGGAGAATTTCTCCCTGACAACCCAGCACCAGAGTTCTCCTCGGCTCAGCGTTTGCAGAATAGCATGGGCCCGAGTGCCCTACCCGGCCCCGTTCACCACAGTTTTCCGCATGTTTTTGTGCCTAAAGCTTTAAAAAATGCGGAGTTTGTTTTTGTCAGGCATGATGCCCACCGCACAGCTCTGCGACCGCCATACGATGGACCATTCAGGGTGCTGGAAACAGGTGATAAGCATTTTTTGCTAGATTTGGGTGGCAGAAAGGAGATGATTGGCATAGACAGACTCAAACCTGCTTTTGTGATGGCTGAGGAAACTGTGCAGTTGGCGAGAGCCCCGCGACGGGGTAGACCCCCTAGGGAGCATTCCCCAGTACACCCACAGAGATTGACTAACAGTTTTAATCCCCAGACAGCAGCTCCACAGCAGGAGGACGCCGCGGAAGAGGTTAAGCCCGCCTGCAGCAGATACAGCAGACGGTTGAGACCAAGACAGCATGTGGACTGATGTGTGGTGATTTTATTATGACATGCAATCTGTGTTTGGTTGTTCCCTCTTAGACGTTTGGGGGGGGGGGTTATATGTGGTGCACATATGTAGTTTCACGGGCTCACATGTATATGACTGTTCATATGCTCTCATGTTTATTCCTGTCTGCTTATTTTGGCTTCACGTCTGAAGAGGAACAAAAGGTCTGGACCTCCTAGGGAGATGAGGAGGATGTGAGAGTCGGCCTTTTGATATGCAAAGAGATGGACATGAAGGATTTCCTGACCACCGAGGTTTGGGTGAAAGAGATAGGAACTGCAGGGGGATGCATTGTGTTTGGGATTTAAAGACAATGGGATTGCTTTGATGTCAGGGGTATAAGACTGGCAGACGTTGGGGGTTCTGCCTCTTTCTGTATTTGAATGTTGGAGAGTGTGTTGAGAATAAAATGGAACTTGAGAAATAATTCAGCCTCATCCTTTCCACACAATCTCCACAGTGTGAACTTTTAGCCTAGCATGTAGCCCCCCCCCCCCGCCGCCTCGTTTGCAACGCCATTTCCGAGGCACTGTCTTGGGATCAGCATGCTCACTCCAGCTTAGTACTTTGGAGTCTTCCTGGGGGTGGTGGCAGTCGCCGTGGGAGTGGACAATGCATTATAGTTTGGGTAGTATAAAGCCAGTAAATTCCGTATGGCTGCTTGTCTTGGCAATGTCCAGCAATGCCTGTCGGTTGTATGTTAGCAGTGCATGACATTTATGCATTGCAGAAAGAGCAGCAAACATGCAAAAAAGAAGAAAAAGTCGGCATTCGAGAACGGAGCGATCAAACACGTCTGCCTCGAGGGGCGCCATGTTGCACTCTTTTGTGTGCTTGTTCTTTACTAATACATGGTGGTCTGTCATAATGCATCCTCACACTGAATATTTCTTCTTCATCTTTTTCTTGTGATTATCTGCCACCATCTCACTCTAACCCTTGCATTCTCTTCTGTCACACCAACCATCTCCATGTCCTCCTTCATTACATCCATGAATCTTGTCCAGTATTTCCCCTGCGTGCTCCTTTCTTTCTTGTGTGGACCATCCCTTGACAAACCACCTTTTTTGTGAGGACATTTTTCCTTGTGTGGACATTTGGCCTGGTCCTCATAAGAAAAAATGCTAGGATCCATTCCCCAAAGTGCAAGATACACTATTATGAATAAAAGCCATAAAAGATCACACAAATAAGTAAACTGACAAACAAATAAACAAGAGTTCCAAAACAGTCGCTAATATTGGATGTCCCACAGACACATTGCGTAAAGAACCACACACAGACACATTGAGCGATTACTGTATGCCTCTGTTTTCACTGAGGCATAAAAACACGTATTCAGCAACTACACCATTTATTATACCTCGGTGAAAACGGAGGCATACAGTTATCGCTCAGTGTGTCTGTGTGTGGCTCTGTCCGCAATGTGTGTGTGTGGTTCTGTCTGCCTGTCAGTTTCAGCATACCTGGTCAAAATTAAGTGCATCTGATGACTTGTATCATTGTATCGCCATATTTTCTCAACTTTTAATTTGCCAGAATTCTAAGATAAGGCTTTGTTTTTTAAATAAGCACAAATTTAACTCACCTGTACAATCAATGCAGCCGGAAAAAAATGTGTTGCAATAATTATGCCGGGCCACTAGAGGCGGCAGTGCGACTTTTTTACAGCACAGCATGTTTTGGGGTTTTTTTACAACACATGGAGCTGAATTGTTATAAAATACTGGTTACTGAAAAAAAAATGTATTCAGCCACTACACCATTTATTCATCACATCAATTGTTTTCACACTGGTTTTGCTGTTTAGTTTTGCAGAGGAAGAACGAGGTAAAACTCCCGCAAATGGCTGCACTGAACTGCGCATGCGCCCGGAAACTCCCGCCAGAGGGAAGTACTGAGCAGTTCGCCAATAGACCATTTGCTGTGACGTCACATCCTTTTGTTTACGCCGCCATATTGGACGGCAAAAGCAAGTGGACGGCACATTCAGCAGCTGTTCAGCGGTGTACCAGATCTCGATATATTTGCCTGATTTCAACCTACATCTTTGTTTTATTTTATGTTGACATTGAATTAGACTATGGTGTTTCACTGCTGTGCCTTTGGGTGTACAAATCGCCAGAAAAAGGGATCCAACTTGAAGTTTTACCGGTTCCCAGCTGACGAAGACAGGCGCAAGAGGTGGGTGGCCCGTCGCCTTACTTGCGGCTATGCAATCAACATTTTATATCGGGTATGTCTGATGTATCAGTGTCTATAGATGTAACGTTATATCATTGTAAACACTGGTAAATGGTAAAGCATGAGTCTGAATGACTCCATGTTTTAATCCTGTACTCCTGGTTATAAATCAGGTTATCGGGTACATAAACACGCGGAAAACTGTGGTGGGCAGGGCCCGGCAGCGTGCCTGCAAAAGCTGAGACAAGGAGCTGCCCGGAGCGGGATTATCTGGTAGAAATTCCCCGGGCAGCCGTAGTGGTTGCATAAAAACGAGCTCTGCCGGGGAAGCTTCTAGATCCTCTTTCGGCGCGGAGCGCAACCCCAATAAAACCCACGGCAGCCTGTCTACCCAATTTGCATCCGTCAGTGAAGCCCTGAGCGCTGCGTTCAGTGATCTATGAAAACGCTTGCATAACCCATTGGCCTGTGGGTTGTACGCAGTTGTGCGGTGAATTGTAACACCCAGGCTGCGGGCCATCGCGGACCAGAGTTCGGAAACAAATTGAGGGCTCCTGTCGGTCGTAATGTCCGACGGGACTCCAAAACGCGCCACCCACTTGTCTACTTATCTAGTAGTTGTGCAACATCGGACAAAGCCGGCACATCTGACTGAGCGGACGCCATGCTGAAACGCACTCACACAGCGCCCAAGTTGCCGTCCAATATGGCGGGATCAACAAAAATCACGTGACGCGGGACGTCACTTGCAAAACGTCAATACTGGGTGAACAAATGTCGGTCTTTTTGCCCATCTGTTTTCTTCCTCTGCCACTAAGCAGTAAAAGCTCCTGTTTGTCTTGATTGTCATTGTATTCGCGTACCTCCATCACTTCGGCCAATTAAAACGTTTGCCACCATGCTCTTCTGCTGTGTTTGGATTGCAGCTGTTCAAATCAGTTTGAAGGCTCTTACTGCTGCTGACAGTACCTGCATGGGAACTGCAGATTATTTTCACTGTGCATGTGTGTACTCCAAAACTATTGGATGGATTTGGATGAAATTTTTACCAGACTTGGTCCTTTGGCTAGAGAGGAACCCATAGCATTTTGGTGATGATCCCAAAGCGCATACCTCCACCAAGGCTCTTATCTTTTCACAGAATGTTAGCAAGAATACTCCAAAACTACTGGATGGATTTGGATGAAATTTTTTACCATAGGTGGCCCTTGGGCTAGAGGAATCCATAACATTTTTGTGGTGATCCGAGAACGCATACCTCTGCCCAGGTTCTGGCACTGAGGCATCAGCACCTTGGTGCTTTCATTGCTAACAGGGTCACTAGCAAGCCTCTCTACAACCCACCAGAAGTGGGGAGATGCAGCCAAAGTGATATTAGCAATTCCTTCTTAGACAGAGATATGTTTGCCAGTCATCAAACATTGTCACAATTAAGAAATTGGCTTAGTTTGAAGTAGCCACACTACGGACTAAATGCTAATTGGTTGCTGCACAGGGAGTTTCTTTCAAAGTAAATAATCATCAGTTCCTAAGTTAGCATGTTTCACTGAAAATTGGTTTGAAAGGATTTTCTTTCTGGTCTATGAAAAGCTGAACTGAGGCATGTTAATGAATGTTTTGGCATTTAATCTTGCTGTTGGGAGAGTGTCCTGGAAGAGAAGTGATTTCAATATGCAATATGCTCTCTATTGCAGCAGTATCTAGTTTTCATTTTTTGCTATCTTGGCAAAGGACCTTCATTGCACCGTCAGATGTTCAGTATTTCTTTTTCCTCCTGTCATATCTACTCTTCCCACCACCTAAGAAAATTGACCCAAAACTAGGAAATCGCCTGTAATCTTGTGCCGGCCTTGCAGGAAGCCGACTTAAGGTGGTGTTGATCAGAAACTAATCCCTTATGCTGGGCCCATCAAAGAGAGCATTTTTAATTAGACATCATTTCACGCCAGCTGCACAGTATTACCCCGGAATGTGGGGCCTTCATAACATCCAGGCCGCCATTTTGACTCAGTACAGCACACTGAATCAGGGGTGCTAAAGTGAAAGAGAAATAAAAAAATTAAAGAAGTGGGTGCTATAGGGTATTCTCACAAGAATAAATCAGGCAATTTACTGTAGCAACATTTAATTATAAGGTACAAAGATTATTTAATTTATACCTAGAGGTGTATGTGGAAACAGAGGTTTACCTCCAGTCCACATACACACCGGGAGAAAAACTCATTTTGGGGTACCAGTCCACAAGCTTGTACAATTTATTAATAACTAATCTTTATACCGTCAATCAATCAGTCTCAAATATTCGTGAATTCTACTGGGTGACTTTAGAAACAAACACAGAAAAAGAAATTAACAGAAACTTCCGTATACCGTTTACAGTTTTAATGATCAGACTCAGATTAAATGACATTACATTGAACGGATTTGTTGGTAAAGTGAAATGACCAAGTATTAAGCATCACATTCAACTTGTAACTGATTATTGAGCAACAGAGTGTATTCACATTTGTGGAACCAAGAAAACCTTAGTATGAATTTGTAACTGTGATGAAAAATGGAGACTGAAATAACTGTAACAAAAATATGAAGAAAATTGGATGCAAATTTTATGAAGAAAATTATAAAAGCTAATTATATGGAAAAGAAATTCTGAATTACTCTAAGAAAGTAAAAACGGAATTTAATGAAAACAGGATTATTTCTCTTTAATTCTATAGCTCCGATCAGAGTTATGAACTAGTTTTAAACTTGAGACAAATTATGGCATATTTAAGGCAATAAACATCGCATTATTCAGTAGATGAAACAAAGTAATCCTGTTCACGTGAACTTGATTTGTTGGCTTATAGCTGGAAGGAGCTGAAGCTTTATTTGAAGATTATACCAGAGAATATCTGGCAAGCAATCAGGAGCTGAGATCAGGCGACGATGATGAGGCTGCTGGCCGCGTAATATGCCATGCGGACAACACAAGAATTTTTCAGTGGCTTCCTCGGGTCCAAATAAATTGGATATAGTTCAGTCTGATCAAAGTCACAGGATTGGAGAGACAAGATTAATAATAAAAAAAAAAATTCAAACCACGAAATCCAAGTTCTGCAGATGTCGTGGTACATGGGTGAGGCAGTCTTGAGGAGGGAAGAAGTTCAAAATTCACTATCAGTCCACTTTAAAACATGGTGAGTTAAGTAAAATCAATAGAAAAAGTTTAGTAGAATAAAATAGAAAAACGTCTGAACATGGAGTTTCACTCTATATAAAAGAGAAGTTTGAGCTCTTAAAAGAAGAAAAGTATTTCCCAGATGTTTAAAGGAAAAAGAATTTAAGGCAGGACACCAACTTAGACAAACTTTCACAAAAGACATTCCCTCCCCTGAACTGATGCAGTCCTCCTTTAAGTTGAGTAAGTTTCCATGGGAACAACTTGACTGACATGAAAGGGAGCCAATTGTCTCCCATCGCGGGAGAATCGAATGAACTGTGGTCCAATAAGAAAACAGTCCTTTGTCTGTAACCGACCAATAAAATGAAGGGGCTGTTGCCCAACAGAGACTGGCTGGCGATTGGCTGAGCCAGTCAGATGACTTGAGTAAGCTTTTCCAAGAGGATAAACACATCTTGATTAATATAAAAATTCACTTTATATACTTATGAATAAAGTCTAAGCTAACTTCAGTGATTCACGACTAACTTTCAGTGAGCATGCACTTTTATAAACTTGTCCTTCTACAATTATCAGGCATTAGAATAAAGTTCATTTAAGCATTTTCAAACATGAAACACATTTAAAATCAATGATTAGTGAAACACTTCAAACCCTTCATTGTCCAACACAGAGTTGGTCATCTCTTCCAATAGTGTCCTGAGAATTATCCTGAGGAATGAAAACTTGAAGAGAGAGTTAATGTTCAGTCAAAAAACCAAACAGGCCAGCAGTTGGCAAAAGTAATGCAAATATATTCCGTAATTGTCCACCAGGGGGTAATGTTGAGCTGTGGATAATTCCTAGTGACCATGGAATACACTCAAGGATATCTGGAATGTCCCAAACGGTTGTTAAAGCATAAAACTGTCTTATTGGGAGGAAGTTCCAGTTATTTATGATGGCAAACTAATCCGTTCCTTGCACGAGATGGGATCCTTAACGTATCTTTTACCATGGAATGTGTTTTCCAACTGTGGTTCTTAGATGAAGGAAACAATTCTTGACCAGACTTTTTGGGTGAAACAATTTCTTTAAGGTGAAGAGTAATTTTATAGATTAGAGCCAAAGGGAGTTGATGCTACATTACTATCACCCCTTGTTCTCCCTTTTTTGTATGTGAAGACTGTTCTGTAGCTAATACCTGTTTTACCTTTTAGGTGCAATTTTAATTCCTCAGTCATACTTTGGTCTAATGGTTTGCAAGGGAAAAATGACACACTGTTGTCAGGCAGTTTTTTAATGGTGTCAAAGTAATGTTGAACTCAAACAGATAACACTCTGTGTGCCATTTTTCTATGAAGGCCATTAATGATTTATCAGTTTTTAAGCTCAAAGTGAATCTTTTTTTTTTTTTTAAATCAACTTTGGAGCATCTTACATTTGCCATTTTTTTCTACTTTTAATCTGTCTCCAGCTTTTATTTCAGAAAAAAGCAGAAAAACTTTTGCCTCTTTTTAATGCACCCTGTGTTTTCTCCCCTCTCCACATGGAATTGAAGTCAGCCAGGCCTCAGATCCATACTGACTCAATCGGCCCGTTCTGTAAGCTGAAAACTTCCCCCTCTTTTGATGCAGACAGAAATGCTGTCCTCTGCAGTCCACCATGCTCTTGGAAGCAGAACTTGGGCAGACTAGTTTTTCCCTTTTTTATTTTCTTGAACACATCTCCCAGATCCTGGAAAAAAAGGCCAGCGAAATCCATTAAATCCATGAATGGATTCTCATCAAAGACGGCTGCGTTTAAGGGAGAGACAGAGAGGGATACAAGGGGATGGGTCAATGTTTTGGTGGATGTTCTGGGAATAGAAAGTCAAAGCTTTTGGAGTGAGATAATGAGAAACAGAAAATCAGAGGAGATAAGATCACACTTTAAGATGGATCCATACATTTGATCACCACAAAAGACAGGAGGAGAAGGGATGGAGTAAGTTTGAGGAAAAGATGTGTAGAGGTGGTTTAGTTTGAGGTTTATCTTTTATAGTGTGTGTATGTGTGGTTGAGAATGAACACACACACACACACACACACACACACAACCCCAGACCTCTCAATCTACCTTCTGCACTGAGGGGACTCTGAAGCTGCCTATGTGCCTGATAAAAATGCCTCATCTCTGAGCTACAGTGACCATGAACCCTCCCTCTTACCCACACCACCTCCTTATCTAGCCTTTTTTTTTTTTTTAATTCTGCTTCGCACCTCTTTTTTCATATCCTTCAAGCCATGGCAAAAGCTCAGAACTTCATGGCTTTTTTTTTTTTTTTTTTGCCGAAACCAGAATTCTGGATTATGCACTATGGAAGAAGAGTTTCTTATTACACCAGCACAAATAGAGTGTATATTTTATGATATTTCTTTTTTCTTTCAGGCAAAGTTGTATAAACCACAACCACCAGCACACAAGTTATAAACATATATATTAATAAGTTAGGGCTGGGATAATTCATTGTTTTTCTTACCCCCTTAACCCTTTCGGATCACAGACGGGGGTGGAGCATGTCCAAGCTTCTTCGGACAAGAGACAGGGTACACTCTTGATGGTTTGCCAGTCCATCCGACGGACATTCATTCCCACATTCATACCTAAGAACAATTTAGAATCCCCATTGCTGCCAGTTAACCTAACGTGCATGTCTTTGGGTCGTGGGACGAAGCAGGAGTATTAAGAGGGAACCTACACAATCATGTGGAGAACATGCAACCTCTACACATATATGTCCCAGCTGGCCAGCTCATGGGTTCCAACCCAGGACCTTCTTACTGTGAGGCAACACTGTGCTGCCAGCTGGGATAATTAATGCAATATTTGTGATTAATGTAAATTTACTACTGCATTAAAAATGCATTTATGCAATCGCACAGATCATGTTGACCTATTTTTTTCTTTTACATTTTTTCTTGTCAAATTCAGACTTTTTTGTGAATTAATGTAAATTTTTGATGTTTGATTTGAAACATTTAAGTGTGACAAATGTAATGAAATGCAAAAGCTATAAGAAATCAGGAAGGGGGGGAAGTACTTCATAGCTATAGACAATGAGGAAAATAATTATTTGATCCCCTGCTGAATTTGTAAGTTTGCCCCCCTTACAAAGAAATGAACAGTCCAAACCTTTATGGAAGGTTTATTTTAACAGAGGTAGAATATCAACAAAAAAAATCCAGAAAAATATTAAATAATAGTTATAAATTAATTTACATTTAATCGAGGGGAGAGTCTGTGGAGTGAATGAATAATGTGTCCATTGTAAAGCGTCTTTGAGTGTCTATGAAAAGTGCTATATAAATCCGATGCATTATAAGTATTTGATCTCCTACCAACTAGCAAGAGTTCTGACCCGCACAGACTGGTTATGTATCCATGAGGCACATAAATTAGTCCTGTCCCTTTAGGAAAGTACTCCTAATCGTTAGTGTGTGTGTGTTTTAGTGTATGCTGTTTTTGTGATGCTGCAGCACAATAATTTCCCCATGGGGACAATAAATAATTGATTGACTAATTGATTAATCTCAACTCACTATGTGCATAAAAGACTCCAGTCACAGTATCAATCTCATCAATTCAAACTTCTCCACCACCATGGGCATGACCAAAGAGCTGTCAAAGGATGTCAGAAACAAGATTGTAGACCAGCACAAGGCTGGAATGGACTACAGGACCATCAGCAAGAAGCTTGGTGAGAAAGAGACCACTGTTGGTGCTTTAGAAAGCATGGTATCTCCTTCCACTGTTACGCTGATGATACTCAGCTATATGTGCCATTAAAGCAGAAGGAGGTCTTCTCATTAAAATCACTCCTTGCATGTCTTGATGACATTAAAGATTGGATGGCTTTAAACTTCTTAAGTTTTAATGAAAATAAGACTGAAGTGATGGTGTCATCTTAAAACCCGTTTTTATTCTCTGGTTTTTGACCCAGTTTGAGACATTGATTTTATTTGCTCTTATTGTCTCTATTGTATGACTACTGTTTTGTTTGTGCTGTTTTGTACTTTTTTAGCTGTATTTTATTGTTTTTATGTTTTTATATTTTAATTATCATTGATGTACAGCACTTTGTGCCAGCTGTTGTTGTTTTTAAAATTTATAAATAAAGTTGGATTGGATTGGATAATTCTAAAGTGGAAGCAATATAAGATAACAGTCAATCGCCCTCACTCTGAAGCTCCATGCAAGATCGCACCTTGTGGGGTAAGGAGGATTCTGAGAAGGGTGAGGGATCAGCCCAGAATTACACGGGAGGAGCTTGCTAATGATCTCAAGGGAGCTGGGACCACAATCGCTAAGAAAACTATTGGTAACACATTTCGCCGTAATGGATTGAGATCTTGCAGTGCTCACAAGGTCCCCCAGATAAAGAAGGCTCGTCTGGAGTTTGCCAGTGAACACCTGAATGATTCAGAGAAGGCTTGGGAGAATGTGGTGAGTCAGATGAGACCAAAATTGAGCTCTTTGGCATCAATTCGACTCGCTGTGTTTGGAAGCGGAGAAATGCTGAATATGACCCCAAGAACACCATTCCCACTGTCAAACATGGAGGTGGAAACATTCTCTTTTGGGGCTGTTTCTCTGCTAAGGGTGCAGGAAGACTTCACCACGTTGAACGGCTGATGAACTGTAGAATCTTGGATGAGAATCCCCTGATCTCAGCCAGAACACTGACGATGGGTTGTGGATGGGTCTTTCAGTATGACAATGACCCAAATCATTCAGCCAAGACAACAAAGGAGTGGCTCAAGAAGGACATTAAGGTCCTGGAGTGGTCTACCCAGTTTCCGGACCTTAATCTCGTAGAAAATCTGTGGAGGTAGCTGAAACTTCGAGTTGCCAAGTGACAGCCTGGAAACCTTCAGGATTTGGAAAGTATCTGTAAAGAGGAGTAGACCAAAATCCCTCCTGAGATGTGCACAAAGCTGGTGATCAACTACAAGAAACGTCTGACCTCTGTTCTTGCCAACAAGGGTTTCTCCACCAAGTACTAAGTCTCGTTTTGCTTGGGGATCAAATACTTATTTACCTTGAAGAAATACATATTAATTTATAACCCTAATTTAACTTTTTTTGACATTCTGTCTCTCTCTCTTAAAATAAACCTACCATAAAAATTCAGCAGGGGATCAAATACTTATTTCCCCCACTGTATATAGCAGTGAAGAAATACTTTTTTCTTGTGAATTGATGAGGGTTTTCCTAGAATTTGCTTTTTTCCTCTTAGAGGAAAAAATATAAGAAATCAGGAGGGGGAAGATACTACCTCACAGCTATATAAAAGTGTGTGTGTAGTTTGTTTTTTTGTAACTTCTATGCCATGTAGCAGTGGTACCTCTACTTACGAATTTAATTCGTTCCGGAAGAATTCTCGTAACGTGAAAAATTCGTAAGTAGAGGCGCGTTTTACATGTAAATGCCGTAATCCGTTCCAAGCCCCCAAAATTCGGGCATAAATTTTTTATAAATCGTAAAAACGCATCAAAACATGTAACAAATACATGTTACAATTAGATTACTGCACAATAAACATAAAATGAGAGTTTAAAATGAGAGAAAGAATAATAAAAGAGAAAGAATAATAAAAATTATGTTCACCTACCCTTTAACTGCTATCGTCGTCGACGTCGTCACCCTTTGCCTTCTTTGGTTCATGTTCTGATCCAAGGACGTTTGCTTTTGTCGGCTTGTAAGTGCTTCGTTTTGTTTTAATACCGTGCTGATCGTTGATGTATTACGGCCATATTCTTTGGCGAGATCAACCAAACGCATCCAAACGCAAGATGCATCCCCTTTTCATACCTTTCGATTATCTCCTTTCTTTGTTTGTATGGACAAAAAAACTCTCTTCTTTTCTCCTTTTCCACTTATCTCCGTCACTTTCTTGGGGCCCATAGCGAATAAATGTTAATTCTGTACTGTACACACACGTAAAACTTTCACCTTGTTCTTAATAAAGTTTTGAAAAAAAAAAACTTCGTGGCCAATGGGATACCAGGAAGATGCTAGGCGATAGCCAATGGCAGAGCAGCTACAGGTATGTTTACGTTCGGTAAACTACGGAAGCTGCGAGGAGCGCGTACTTTTTTGCCTTTCGTATCCTGAAATTTCGTTCGTAACTAGAGGCAATATTTTCCCGTTGAGGCGTCTCGTAACCTGAAAATTCCGTATGTAGAGACGTTCGTAAGTAGAGGTACCACTATGACTATTTCTGTGGAACAATTAGTGCAAGAATATCCTTTTTGTACCGCTTTTTTATTTCTTATAGAATATTAGATTCTAACTTTCTCTGTACGTACAAGGAGTGTTTTGTCTGTGGGTGTACTTATATTAGAATCTCTAAGTGTGTATTTAATATGTGCATATATATTTATGATTTCTTGTACTTCTGTTTCTCTCATGGGAGTTTGTGTAAAAATATTGTTGAATTTATTTTTTTTTTTTAATTTCGTCAGTGCAGTCAGCACAATAGTATTAGCAATTCAAATTTACTTATCCACATAATTCATTCATTCATTTTTTGGCTTGGCTTCACACAGATTTTCTTTACACTCCACCTGCAGCAACTCTGTGCTCAATAGTTTTTTTTTTTTTTTTTTCAAAGGTCTTTTTATTATTATTAATTGAAGTATCAATACAATACAAAGTATTAGAAATTTTCATTTTTGTTTCAACCAAACAGTAAAAAACTAGAACTTAAAGCCAACAAATGTAAATGCTTCAAAGCACAAAAACCTTTAAATAAACAATAAAAAAAAAAAAATACAAAGAAAAATTGTGTGTGTGAAGTGGGGGTGGGGTAAAGGGGATATGAGCTACTCAGAAACTATAATCGTGGGTCTTTCAAAGAAATCAAGAAACGGGCGCCATAATTTATAGAATTTGTTTTCAGAGCCACAGACTGTATATCTGATTTTTTCTAAATCCAAACAGGACATTATATCTTTTATCCACTGTAAATGTGAAGGGGGCGAAGAGTCTTTCCACTTCAGTAATACAGCACGTCTGGCCAATAATAATGAAAATTTGAATACTTTTAATTTGGAACTTGGCAAGACAAGTTCTGGAGCCACACCAAAAATGGCGCATAATGGATCAGGTTTAATTTGATATTGCAGGACTTCAGACATAGTGATAAAAACAGAATGCCAAAAATTCATCAATGCAGGGCAGGACCAATACATGTGAAGCAAAGTGCCAGGAGCGCTACCACACTTTTCACAAGTTGGGTCTATATCCGAGTAAATACGTGCTAACTTAACCTTGGACAGGTGCATCCGGTGTACAATCTTAAATTGAATAAGAGCGTGACGAGCACACATTGATACAGTGTGAACCTGGCCAAGAATGGAGTCCCACAGTTCATCAGTAAAAGTAAAATTAAGATCTTGTTCCCAGTTCAATTTGATAGCGGCCAGAGAAGAAGATTGTAAATTTGAAATTAAATTATATAAAACTGACATTACCCCCTTAGAAGTTGGTTTAACTAATAAAAAATCATCTAGAGGATTATCAGAAGGTTTTTGAGGGAATTGTTTTGTCATGGTTTGCACATAATGTCTGACCTGGAGGAAGCGGAAAAAATGTGTAGAAGTGATGTCGAATTTGGTGGAAAGTTGAGAAAAACTTGCAAATTGACCATCAAAATATAAATCCGCAAAAGATTTTAAACCTTTTCTGTGCCATATATGAAATGCACTATCAATAGTTGATGGGGTAAATAAATGATTTGCGGCAATTGGACTTCTAATGGAAAAAAACTGAAGACCGAAATTTTTCCTGAATTGAGACCAAATTCTAAGAGACTGACAAACTACTTTATTATTACCCAGTGTAGACAAAGCAAGGGGAAGTGGTGAACCTAAAATTGCCGGTAGGGAAGTTTGATTGTCCACATGTGACTCCATAAGGATCCAAATAGGTGATTTGGGTTCCAGATAAAAATGTTTCCAATATAACATGCACCTGATATTTGCTGCCCAGTAGTAATATTGAAAGTTAGGCAGAGCCATGCCACCTACTGATTTGGGTCTTTGAAGAAAAACTTTCCTCAATCTCGGCTGTTTACCATTCCAAATAAATGAGGTAATCAGAGAGTCCAAAGACTTAAAAAAGGATTTAGGAATAAAAATGGGGAGACATTGAAACAAATATAAAAACTTTGGAAGTAACATCATTTTTACAGAATTGATTCTGCCAATTAAAGACAAGGATAATGGGGACCATTTGGAAAGTATTAACTTGCACTGGTCAAGTAAGGGGAGAAAATTATTTTTAAACAAGTAATTAAATTGTTTAGTGACACATATCCCAAGATAATTAAAATGATCAATAACAACCTTGAAAGGAAAATTTTCAAAATCCTGAACTTGAATCTTTTCATTAATCAGAAACAGTTTACTCTTATTAAGATTAATTTTATAACCAGAAAACCTACTAAAACTATCCAAAATATTAAGTATAGCGGGTAATGAAGTAAGTGGGTTGGAGAGAAATAATAAAAGATCATCAGCATAGAGTGAAACCCTATGCTCAATGCCACCCCTACGAATGCCTAGAAAGTCCCGGCTCCCATGGATTGCAATAGCTAACGGCTCAACTGCCAAGGCAAAGAGCAACGGGCTCAAAGGACAGCCTTGCCTCGTACCACGGTAAAGTCTAAAATAGTCAGAATAGCGACAATTAGTTAACACTGAAGCTAAAGGACTAGCATAGAGAAGTTTAATCCAGGAACAGAAGGAAGGACCAAAACCGAACCTCTCCAAAGTAAAAAACAAATACTCCCACTCAACCCTATCGAATGCCTTTTCAGCGTCCAAACTAATAAGACATTCAGGTATGTTGTGGTGAGGAGTATAAATAATATTAAACAACCGCCGCAAGTTAAAAAAAGAATGGCGATTTTTAATGAAACCGGTTTGGTCCTGTGAAATTATAAAAGGAAGAATCTTTTCCAACCTTGAAGCTAACAACTTTGACAAAATTTTAACATCGGTATTTAACAAGGAAATAGGCCTGTAAGAAGCACAATCAACAGGATCCTTATCCTTTTTAAGCAACACAGTGATACAGGCCTGATAGCATGAAGGAGGAAGTGTACCAGAGTCAAGCGACTCTGTAAAAACTTGACAAAGGAAAGGGGCGAGGTCATCAGAGAATTTTTTGAAAAAATCAGCGGAAAACCCATCAGGTCCTGGAGATTTTCCTGATTGCATGGATGATATTGCCAGCTGAATTTCTTCTTTTGTGATGGGAGCTTCTAAAATTTGCCGAGATTCTGAAGAAATAGAAGGAATATCAATAGAATCAAAAAAAATTTCCAAATCCTTTAAGTTTGTTGTATATTCTGAGGTATATAATTTGGAATAAAATGACCTGAAAATATCATTAATCGCTTGTTGGTCAGATGTCACCTCTCCTTTATCTGTCCTAACTCCAGTAATAATTTGCTTAGCTCTAATACCACGTAGTTGATTAGCTAGAAGTTTACTGGTTTTTTCGCCATGTTCATAAAATTCACTCTTGTTCCTTATTAAACAACCTTCAATTTGTCGAGTAGAAAGTAAATTAAGTTTAGTTTGTAATGTCATACGTTCCTTGTACAGAGCGGGTGATGGAGATTGAGCATATTGTCTGTCAATGTCCAGGATTTGATCTAAAATAGCCTTCTGTTCCTGTATTAAGGATCGTCTTTTAAATGCTGCCAATGAAATAAATTCCCCCCTAAGAAATGCCTTCATGGCCTCCCATATCGTTTTATTTGACATACCAGGAGTTTTATTTTCTTTCAAAAAAAAATTAATTTTAGAAGAAATATTCGCAACCAATTTTTCATCTGTAAGTAATAATGGATCCAATCTCCAATGCTTTCTCATGGAGTCACATCCATGGAGGATCATTTTAAGTACAAGAGGGGCATGATCAGAAACCGAGATGCTATCATAACTGCAAGAGCAAAGGTTATTAATTAATAAATTGTCAACAAAAAAATAATCTATTCTGGTATAAGTATGGTGTACGTGAGAGAAAAAAGAATAGTCCCTGCCGTTAGGATGTAAAAAACGCCAAGGATCTGTAAGGCTATATTTGTCACCACGGGTTGAGATGCCGTCTCGGCACTCAGCCCATGTTTTCCCTCATCCCTGCTTCCCACTGAGCAGCATCTCAGCTGGCCCCCAGCTGGCAGCATTATGGACAGCTGGGGCCAATTAGTCTTCATCAGCTGGGGCGCTGCCAATGAGGATAAATAGGAGCAGCCTCGATGACTCGGGGCTGCGACATAAACACATTGCTAAGCTGAAGCCCCTTCGTCTGGTGTCAGCTTATACTCCTCTTGCAGCATTCCTGTGTTTGTATCCCGCTGTGAGGATGTACGTCTTGTTACCCCCACGTCCGGTACGAGCTGCTTACCTCTGCGCTGTGCAACCTGTGAGTGTACGTCTGCATGAGTATCTGTGCTCTCCTCATCCCTTCCCCTTTTCCCTGAATAAAATATCACGACTCACTGGCTTGTCCCTGGCTCTGATTGCCCGGCTCCCTAGAGCCGGATATGACAGTATGTCGCAGCCCGAAGAGTTGCCGGCGGCCGTGAGTCGCTGTGGAAATGTACCTTTCTGTCCGAGTGTCAGCGCTGCTAGCATGCCGTTTCCCAGGAGTCACTTCCGGCGCCAGGGCGACGAGCTAAGGTCCATCTCGGAGGCTGTCGACGGGACATTCTTCACCCTGCACGACGCCTCCAACGCGAGACGCTGGCATCCGGGCCGTGCTGAGGAACTCCTGGACTGTCACCCTCACTCTCTGTACCATCTGGAGGACAGTGCCAGGATAGACGCTGCAGGTACACAGCGAGAGAAGCTCCACGGGGTGGATGGAAATCCCGGCAGGGAGTCGAAGTGGGCGACGTCTTTCCCCGCTTCGGAGTCCCGTTCCTGCCGCCATTCCAGTCCGGGAGTTCGCGCCAACCAGAGGACTTCCCCCGACCTGCGCCACGTCACTCGGGATTCCCTTCTAGGAGCCGCAGCTGACAGCAGTTATGTCCGGGGTCGAGTGGCTGTCGCGAGCTCTACTGTGTTTCCTGTCACCACCTTAAGGCATGTGGCGGCGGCAGTGAGATTGATGGTGAGGACTTCAGGGCTACGAAGCTTTCCCGTGCTCGACGCCTTCCTCGTCTTGATCTCCGATCTGGAGCGGCGAATCCTGGGTTTCCCCCTCGCTTCGTCCCCTGGGAGTAGTCGTCATCACATCGCCGAGTCACCTCTGCACGAACCTCGTCCGGATCCAGTTCTGGGTCATCGTCAGGACCGTTCCTCCCACGCAGCTGTCATCCCTTCGCCTCGTCAGTGTGGAGATTCTACAGCCTCGTCCCCTGAGCCTCGTTCCCCCGCTGTCATTCCTGGACATTCGGGCTGGCTCACCCCGGCTGTTTCCCCCTCCTCCTCGACGCGCTTCCTGACCGCTGTGTGTGCCTGGAATCCCGGCCTGGTGAGCTCTCTGCTGGAGACAACGCGAGCGACCCTCAGACGAATTCCCGGGGGGTCCTCCGTTATCGCCGGGCGGGGAGAGGAAGAAGCAGAATCCACTACAGCAGGCGATACTCAACCTCCAGGGGGCAGGCAAGTCATTGTTTTTTCACACCTGCTTAATGATTTGCTCTGTCACATCCCTGAAGGAGAAGTTCAGGGTTCGCAGCTCCCTGAACTCTCCCCACCTGCTGTAACCTGTATGCCTAATCCCGCATCCTCTGTGTCTCTCTCCGCCGAGCGGTCCCCGGCTCCGGGTCAACGTGGTGGGATATGGAGAGGGCCTGTGGTTCCGCAGCTACATTGCGGACGGAGGAGGGGGACTGACTGCTGCGTGGAGTCTACGCCGACAATTGAGCGTCCCCGGGTCTCCACGGAGGAGCGGTTCGGTCCAGCGGGACGAGATTCTTCTGGCTTCACGCCGAGTGGATCGTCGGCGGGGTCACCGGAGCTGGAGGGATCTCAAGCTGCGCTGACCATCGTGCTGGCTGCGGGGCCCGACGCGGCTAGATGGGAGCCTGACAACGACCTGACGACGGATCCTGGATCTTCGCAGTCCTGGACGGCGTCAGAACCCGAGATCAGGCGAGTGCTCTCCTTTCTTTTCTCTCTTTTTATCCCCGAGCACTTCAGCCTATCTCCAGGGGAGACGAGCCGGGTGCAGCCGTCCGCTGCGTCTGAGCTCGTCTCGCCGGGTTCTGGCGCTGCCGGTGATCCTGATCCCGGTTCTGTTTTCTCTTCTGAGCCTTCTTCCAGGGTCACCGGCAAGGAGTTGCTGTTCCTCGTGGTGCTGGAGGGTCCGGGTTCAACGTTGGAGGTCGGTTCTGGTGCAGTATTCAACGTGGGTTCGCCCGAGACCCAGTCGGGGTCCAACGTGGGTTCGCCTGAGGCCCGATCGGGGTCCAACGTGGGTGCTGCCCCAGTGTTGTCCAGGTCCGGTGAGGAGGTGGCCGTTTTCCTGCGGCCTGACGCCCGCCGCCCTCGTCATCGGCTCTCCCCTGAGCCTCTTCCACCGGGATCCGCTCTGATCCTTCGCCCGTCTCAACGGTCCTGGTGGTTGAGTGATGCGGGTCGACGACCCGACCCACAGAACTTTCGGTTCGGTGATCTGGTTCCCCCCACTGGTCTGTGTTTCCCTCTGGGCAGCCTGGTTCGGCTGCCGGTGGACTGGATTCCTGGGATCTGGGTCCAGAGTTCGCCGTCCGAACACTTCTCTTTCCCTGATTCGCCAGCTGGACAATGGGCGGGGGGATCTCCGGAGCCATCTCGGCCATTTTTGGACTCTGCCTGCCATTCACCTCGGGTGTCACTTTTTCTTTTGTTATTAAGGTCACTCGGGTGTAATGTTTTGTCCTGTTGGTGGATTCGTTTTTATAGTGCTGTTTTCCATCACTCATGCTCAGCATTTTACTTTTTGTGCCATGTTTTTAGCCTCGTTTTTTGCATTGTAGAGTTATGTTTTGTTTTCCGTAACACCATGCTCTGCAGTTATCCATTTATTCCAGTCACTTTCATTTCTTTAGGTGACTGGGTATTTATATATTCGTGTGTGGGTTTTTCTTTGCCTGCACTCAGTATTTCTCTTTTATGTCCTGTTTATTCATTATAGAGTCATGTGCCTTGTTTTTTGTAACACCATGCTCTGTAATTGTCTATTTGTTCCAGTCACCCTCACTTTTCTTGGTGACTGTGTGTATGTACTTAAATTAGCGCTGTGTATAGGTTCCCCTTTATTTAACCGTACTCAGCATTTTTGCCCTGTACCTTTTTGGTGGTTCTTTTTTCCTTGCTCTGGGTCACGCATGGTTGGTGCTCTCTGGGTAGTATGTAACCGGCGTGCTGACCCAGTTCTTCTCCCCATCTGTACCTGGGTTAATTATTCTGTTTTGTCAGTATTGTATTTGGGTTTTTCTTTCCCGCTACCCTACATTGCCCCATTGGTGTGGTCCTTCCCTTGGCTTCTTCCCCTCCGGTCCGCCTCCCTTCCTCCCACCCTAGGTGGGGGGGG
This sequence comes from Pholidichthys leucotaenia, assembly GCA_020510985.1. Taxonomy (NCBI): domain Eukaryota; kingdom Metazoa; phylum Chordata; class Actinopteri; order Cichliformes; family Pholidichthyidae; genus Pholidichthys; species Pholidichthys leucotaenia. Next base: position 291,439,004 of record CM035838.1, read on the forward strand.
GGGGGGGCTGGGATGTTCCTGGTCGTTCAGGAGCCCGACCTTGAGGGGGGGGCTCTGTCACCACGGGTTGAGATGCCGTCTCGGCACTCAGCCCATGTTTTCCCTCATCCCTGCTTCCCACTGAGCAGCATCTCAGCTGGCCCCCAGCTGGCAGCATTATGGACAGCTGGGGCCAATTAGTCTTCATCAGCTGGGGCGCTGCCAATGAGGATAAATAGGAGCAGCCTCGATGACTCGGGGCTGCGACATAAACACATTGCTAAGCTGAAGCCCCTTCGTCTGGTGTCAGCTTATACTCCTCTTGCAGCATTCCTGTGTTTGTATCCCGCTGTGAGGATGTACGTCTTGTTACCCCCACGTCCGGTACGAGCTGCTTACCTCTGCGCTGTGCAACCTGTGAGTGTACGTCTGCATGAGTATCTGTGCTCTCCTCATCCCTTCCCCTTTTCCCTGAATAAAATATCACGACTCACTGGCTTGTCCCTGGCTCTGATTGCCCGGCTCCCTAGAGCCGGATATGACAATATTCCTCAAGAAAAGACTTAACATAAGTTGCAGATTTATTAAGACTAGCAGGTTTTGAAGATGAGCGATCTAAGATCGGATCCATATACAAATTAAAGTCACCCCCAAGAATTAGAGAATGAGTATTTAAATCTAGAAGTTGTGAAAAAAGGTTGCGAAAAAAGTGCACATCATCAAAATTCGGTGCATACAGATTAGCCAAAGTGACATGTTTATCGCCAAGTTTACCTGATACTATTACAAATCGTCCATTTTTATCTGATACAACATTAGAGGGAATAAATGGGATATTTCGATCAATAAGAATAGCAGCGCCCCTGGCCTTAGCTTTAAAATTTGAATGAAAAAATTGTCCTGACCAACATTTTGACAAACGCAAGTGGTCGGAATCCTGCAAATGGGTTTCCTGCAAAAACAGTACCCCAGGCTTAAATTGCTTTAGACGTGACATGACTCTCTTTCGTTTAATTGAATGGTTCAACCCCTTCACATTCCAGCTTACCAAAGTAAGATTACTATTCATTCAAAGAGTAAAATTTATATATTATGTTGTGTAGCCCAAAGAAGAATAAAGTGAGGTACGGGTAAAAAAAAAAGAAAAAAGGAAGGGGTAAGGGGGGTGTAAATAAAACCATAACAAAAAAACAAAACAAAAAAAAATAAATAAAAAAATAAAAATAAAAAAAAATAAAATAAAAAAATCCAACAACCAAACCTATAACAACACTCCAGCCGGTTGCAAAAAAACAGCAACCGCTCCATCTCCAGCTCTATTTTCATCCTAACAGAATGCTCCCATACAACTGGCTTCAATCCTGCATAATATGAACGTTTTACCCTAAAAAAAAATAATAAATAAATAAGATAAAATTAAAAAAAAGAATTAAGTAAACAACAACGTATAGGGAGCCAATTTTACCTTGTTTTTAAACATCTGAAAATGCATCAATGTCCAGTCAGTGCAGCTTCAATGAAGTAACAAGCAGTCCAGCGCGGCAGCTGGTCAACCCAGAAATGTCCAGTTCAAGGCGAAAATTGCTGGTTTCTCTCTATAGTTTGCATGAAGCAGGTGGCCTCCGAGACGGACGCCAGCCACTGGTTTTTGCCGTCTGGAAGAGTTATCCGGAGCCTGGCGGGGAAAAGAAGAGAAGGACGAAAACCTCTCTTGTACAACTCGGACATAACCTCCTTATATTCGGCTCGTTGCTTCTGAACGTCGGCGTTATAATCCTCGTAGAACTGAAGTTTATGCCCACGATATTCCAAAGTCCCACGGCGTCTCCGCGCTTCTTTCATCACCAAGTCTTTGGTCCGAAACCGGTGGAAACAAATAATGACAGCGCGCGGCTTCCCATTCGGACTCGGCTTGGACATGAGGCTGCGGTGGGCTCTATCCAGCTCTGGGGGAGATGGCAAAGTTTGTGTGCCAAAGACGTCCACCAACAGCCGAGAAAAAAATTCAGATGGCCGTGGACCCACATCAAAGGACTCCGGCAGACCCACCAGACGAATATTCAGCCTCCTGCTTCTTCCCTCCAGGTCAGAAAGTTTGTTTTTCAAAAGTTTGTTCTCCTCCTGTATTGACTTGCATGTAACTTCAAGCGCCGCTAGGCGCTGGCTGACGTCCTCCGCGTTGTTTTCAAGGTCGCCAATGCGTTGCTCCTGGTTCGCCACATCTGCTTGAATTTTGTCCAGCTTACCATTAATAAGTTCAAATGAAGCTTTGAAGTCAGCAGCTATGGACATTCTGTGTTGCTCAAGCAAGGCAACAAGTGCAGGGTTAAGGCTGATACTAGCATCCTCAGCTAAGCTGGTGTTAATATTGTTCCCTGCTGCCTCCTTTTCAGTCTGCTTTCTTGTTTTGGACATATTTCAAAACAGATTCTGCACGTATTAAATGTCCAAAACATTAACAGCTTACAGCAAAATAGGGTTTAAAAAGTAAAGAAAAAAATATAGCAGGAGCCAGCAACGCACACACCTACTCCATTGCCAGCACACCTGAGGCCAATTCCTAAGGTCGTGCTCAATAGTTTAACAGCAACTGTTACACATACTTTTGTATGTGAACTAGTATGAACACAGGTCACAGGAACAAGACCGGCAAGTTTGCTGAGCTGCAAAATGTTCTTTGTGTTCACATCACTCAACGTTATCCAACTCACACTATGCTTGTCAATAAGAGAGATCTGAGAACTGGGACTTCCGGGAAGATGGCGGAGAGACATAACGCTTAAACAGAGAGCTCTCCCTAGCCGGATTAAAAATCATCGGTAAATGGCCAACTCGACATAAGCGGATCAATAAACTAAGGGATGAAAACACGAAGGAGCCGGGCACAAGGACAAAAGCAGAGTAAAATTAAAGAATTCCTCTTCAACAACGCAGGAGAAACCGCTGAACACGGGGCCCAAAAAAACGAGGTGACCACAGCAGAGAAAATGGAAGACACAAAACTCGATACCATGAACACTGGCATCGCCAGTTTGGGTAAAGAGTTGAGAGACTTCAAACGGCAGCTACAACAGGATTTAGCGGCTCTTAAGGAGGAGCTGAAAAAAGAGATTAAGGAAGAAATTATGGGCCTCCGAAGAGAAATGGAGCGCAAGCTAGCAGAAAACATGGAGGAGCTGCGCTCCCAGCGGGCGTGTATGACAGAAGCGCAGGCCCGAATATCAGAGCTGGAAGATTGGAATAGCGAGGCAAGCGAACAGCTGCAGACCCTGACGGCACAAATGCAGAGGATGTAGGAGAAAGTAACCGACTTGGAGAGCAGGTCCAGACGGGGCAATATACGCATCTTCGGGATCCCGGAGGGCATTGAAGGCAACTCGATGACGAAATTCATGGATCAGTTCTTAAAAAAAGAGCTGGAACTGCCCAGCGAAGCGGATCTGCAGATTCAACGAGCGCACAGAGCCTCGGCACAGAACCCGAACCCACGCTCTACACCCAGGTCAGTTGTGGTAAACTTTCTGAAATATGATGTAAAGGAAAGAATCCTGACACGAGCGTGGAAAAAAAAGATACGAATCGGCGACAAGCAGATATTCTTTGATCATGACTACCCGGCAGAAATTGTGCAGCAGCGGAAGAAATATGCCAACATTAAAAAAACGCTGAAAGAAAAAAAAATTAGATTCCAAATGCCGCTAACGAAGATGAGGATTCATTGGGAGAACGGCGTAAGAACCTACAACACAGCCAGAGAGGCAGCGCAGGACATGATGGAGCGGGGCCTTGAGGTGTACGTGCCGGAGGAAACGGTAGGAGCAGCGGAGGCCCTGAACGCATCACGACAGCCGGAGTGGAGGCGAGTGAACGGCAAAAGACGGGGGGAGACGTGGCGCAGCGGGCCCAGGAAAGACTACAAGGCTTTCAACTGAAAGCCTAGATTATAACAAAGATTAAGAAAGACACAGAAGAAATGAAGGCCAAGAAGACAAGGTAAAAGAGAAACAGACGGCTAGGAGAGGTTTAAGTGATATTTGTTGGACATTTCTAGACTAATGACTATTTCTTGGATAGTAAATACAGGTCTAGGGAGGGCCCTACACTCGGTGAGGACAATCCCTCCACCCACCAACAGGGACCAGTGGGCAGAAGAAAGGCCCAAAGTACGGAGGTCGAGATTTTTTAATGTGTTTTTATATAAATATGTGTTATTTTTGTTGTTAAAGGGGCTAGGAGCACAAGTTAAAAAAATGGAAAAACATGATTATGGGTAAAAATCTTAAGATAATAACACTAAACGTGAATGGTCTGAACTCACCTGTTAAAAGGGAAAGAATAATAAGAAAATTCAAGAAAGAAAAAGCCGAAATTATATTTATGCAAGAGACACATTTGAGCAAGACAGAACATGTGAAACTAAAGAGATTTGGCAATAAGAACTCCTACTACAGTTCATTTAAGGGAGGAACTAAAAGGGGGGTTATGATACTAATCTCAAATAAAATACAATTTGAATGTGAACAGGAAATCCAGGATAAAGAAGGCAGGTATGTAATAATAAAGGGTAGCATAGATGGAATGCAGATCACATTAGTGAACATCTATGCCCCACCAGAAAGTGACAAGGGTTTTTTTCAACATCTGTTTGATCTCATAGCAACACACAGTGAAGGAGTCCTAATTTGTGGAGGAGACTTAAATGCTGTCATGGATCATGAAATTGATACAACAAGTGTTAAGAAGACAAAAAAACATGTAACAAAATTCATAAGAACCTCACTGGCAGAAATGGGTATGGTAGACATTTGGAGGGACCTGCACCCACTCGAAAAAGACTATACACACTATTCAGCAGTCCATAAAGTACACTCTAGAATAGATTACTTCCTTATGAATGAAGATGACAGACACAGGGTGAGAAATTGTTGGATTGGAGGGGCAGAAATATCAGATCATAATCCTATATACATGGAAATAAATTTAAACAATAGAAAACGACAAACAACATGGAAACTTAATGTAAGACTGTTAAATGATGATAAAATGAAAGAAAGAATAAAAGTAAACATAAATGAATATATCCAAGAGAATGACAATGAAGAAGTGGACCCAACAATACTATAGGATGCACTAAAAGCCGTGTTAAGAGGTAAATTAATTGTTGAAACAGGAAAAGCAAATAAGACTAAACTGGAAGCATATGAACAAAGATGTGAGAGACTGAGGGAATTAGAACATAAACATCAAAGCACAAATGACCCAAAAATATATCAAGAAATTAAAGAAGAAAAAATAAAGATAAAAGAAACACAAATGGATGAAATTGAAAGGAAAAGTAGATATCTAAAGCAAAAATATTATGAAACGGGACCAAAAGCCACAAAACTGCTGGCAAAACGGTTAAGAAAACAACAAACAATGAATAATGTATATAAGATTAAAGACCCCACCACAAATAAAACTACAGTTAACCCAGAAAACATCGAAGAAATATTCCATAATTTCTACCAAGAACTATACTCGCAACCTGAAGAAACAAATACTAAAGATATTAAAAAATTTCTATGCACATTGGACTTGCCATCAATAGGAAATCAACAAAATGAAAAGCTAACAGCAGAAATAACAACACAAGAGATTAGAGATGTGATTAAGTCACTTAAAAACGGTAAATCACCAGGTAGTGATGGATACCCCTCTGAGTTTTATAAACTGTTTATAGAAGAACTCACGCCACAGCTTCTAAAGTCATTTAATTGGACGTTGAACAACAACAAAATACCTCCATCATGGAACGAAGCCATTATTTCAGTCATTTTAAAGCCAGGGAAAGATAGAGAACAATGCGGAAACTATAGGCCAATCTCTTTATTAAATGTGGATTATAAAATATATACAACAATTATATGTAAACGAATAAAGACATTCTTGACGGAACTGATAGAAGATGATCAAACTGGTTTCATAGAGGGACGCCAAACACATGACAATATCAGGAGAACAATACATATAATTAATCAAATACATAAAGAAAAGAAAAGCGCAGTAATAATGAGTTTAGACGCAGAAAAAGCATTTGACAGGGTTAACTGGAAATTCCTATATAGTGTGCTGGAACGCTTTGGATTTAACGAAAAATCAGTACAATGCATAAGGACGCTGTATCAAGAACCTGTGGCAAGAATCAAGATAAACGGTAGCTTAACAGACAAAGTAAATATACAAAGATCAACTAGGCAGGGATGCTGCTTATCGCCCACCTTGTTTGCTCTGTTCATAGAGCCACTGGCTCAAGCGATACGACAAAATAAGAAATTAAAAGGTGTAACAATAAAGGGGGCGGAACACAAGATTGGGCTATTTGCAGACGATATTATAGTTTACCTTGAACAACCAGATGAATCAATAATGGAAATGATGAACTTGATAGAAAATTTTGGAAAATTATCAGGATACAAGATAAACATAACAAAAACACAAATACTGACATTCCACTATAACCCTCTAAACCAGATAACTGATAAGATCAAACTAAACTGGAAACAAAAAGAAATAAAATACCTTGGAGTGAACATACCTAAAGATCTAAGCAAAATCTATAAAGCAAACTATGATAGGTTGGAACAAGAAATAAAAAAAGATATTGATAGATGGTCAATCTTAAATATGGATCTGAATTCAAAAATTGAGACAGTCAAAATCAGCATACAACCTAGATTACTTTACCTCTTCCAGGCTATACCAACAGAGATTCCAGATGCCCAATTCTCAAAGTGGGACAGGATGATATCGAGATTTGTTTGGGGAGGTAAAAAACCAAGAGTGAAATATAAAACTCTCCAGTTACCAAAAGAGAAAGGAGACATGGGCCTACCGAGTCTAAAGGAATATTACTACTCAGCACAAATAAGATATATCATATGTTGGTGCGACGAGGGATATGAGGCAAAATGGAAAGAAATGGAAAAGGAAATTGAGGGACTCCCAGTACAAAGCATAATAGGAGATAAAGATGCATATAAGCAAATCAAACAAATAGACCCAATCACTAAATTTACTTTAGAACTGTGGTATAAAATAGTACAAAAGTATAATATAAAGGAAGACATAAAACTATTGAAATGGGTAGCATTTGACAGTCAGTTTGAACCGGCAAAACAAGATAGGGGATACAAAAATCTGGTGAACAAGGGAATCACAGCATGGGGCAATATCGGAAAAAAAGATCTCGGGAGCTTTGTAAACATCAGGAGAAAATTTAAACTAGAAAGATCGGAATTCTTCAGATATCTGCAGATGAGAGACTATTATATGAAGAAGATTAGGCATAACCTCCAAACAGATGTGAGCGAGATTATACAATTCATTTTAAGCTCATATACAGGAAATAAAACAAGAATTATTTCAAAGCTATATCAGAAACTTATGGCAAACAATCATTCAAGTAACTATATAAAGGAGAAATGGGAGAAAGAGCTCAATTTAAACATAACAGAAGAAAGCTGGCAGGAAATATGGAAAACACAACACACGTCAACAAATTCAAGAACATGGAGGGAATTTGGATGGAAAAACCTGATTCGCTTTTTCATTACACCACAGATTCAAGGAAAGTATACAAATACCCAATCTATATGCTGGAGGGGATGTGGGGCTCAAAATGCAGACCACTCGCATATGTTTTGGAAATGCAGCAAAATCTCATCATTCTGGAAATCTATACATGTGACAATACAGAGGATATTAGGATATAATATACCAATGAACTGTAACTTGATGTACCTATGTGATCTTAAAAGAGACAATGTTATACAGGCTGAGGACAGATATCTAGTTAAAATCTTGTTGATTGCATGTAAAAAAACAATCACAAAAAAATGGCGATCAGAAGTTCTTCCTGACCAAGAGCAATGGACTGACATTGTTGAGGACATACGTATGATGGAAAAACTAACATATCGACAAAGAATGCAAGAAGGACTATGGGGAAAAAAATGGCAGAAATGGACACACTACAAAGTGCAACAACGAGACAGATATTGAAAGAATAACCAAAGACGCTGGAAAAACCAGAAGAATTAAGAGATGGAAACTAAAAACTTGATGCTCCAACATTTGTCCCCCCCCCCTTTTTTTTTTTTTCTCCTTTTTCTTTTTTACTCTAGCCCCTTTGTTTTTTTTTAAATGTAGACTGTGATCTGAATGCAATATATATAATGAAAAATGAATAAAAATCTTAAGTTACAAAAAAAAGAGAGATCTGAGAAGAATCTGGAGGCTTTCAGTTTGATAAGAAATGAGTAATGTCTGGAACTCTAAATGCGTAGTTACTCTCTGTCTGGTGAGCGAGACTCTTTCAACTGTGAGAGGAGATTAGATTTGCAAATTCTTTCTCATTTGTTTGTATGGACCTGAGTATTTCTATATGGGTGCAAGTATAAAAGGAGAGCACACATTTATTGGGGCTTGATAAGTTTGCATATTTTGTGTGAACTATTTTATGAGGTGGTCAGTTTTGAGCCCTTATCTGCTTGTACTTAAAATTCATATCTACTGTAAATCAGGCTGTTAAGTCAAAAATCTGGACATGTAAAAAAACTTTCTGATAATTCCTTTGGAAAGTAGTAAACAGGAATGTGCATGCAGTACTTCCGTGTGTCTGTGAGCATGCCCACCTTCACTTCAGATCAAAGGAACAGAACATTTCATCAAAAACTAACCAAGTGTGACAATATCACCTGAAGGCAAGTGTCACCCAATGAGAGAACAGCTTTTTGGTATGCAGTGGCCAATCGCTGCTTCCCGTGTCACTGCACTAGTTTCCCCCTGGCTCTGCCCCATGTGACTTCTGTGACATGAAAATCACTACAGAGCTCACTTTTCTTCTGACAAACACACAGGCAGTGATGAGAAAACACCGAATGTGATCGGGGGTTGCTGTTTTTAATTGGTTCCTCTTGTCCCAAAGTTGGCTCAATTAATGTCTGAGGATGCTTCACACCTAACTTGTTTGGGCCAGACTTTTAGACTTTTTCATTTGATCTGGACCAAAATTACACAGTAGGTGTGGAACCTTCCCTGGACCACGGTCTGAACCAAAGAGCAGAAATTTGGTCTGGCAAAAGTAGGTGGTCTCAGTCCAGAACAAACTGAATGTTGTGTGAAAGCAGTTTTCAGAAAGACCTGGACTTCTGGACCAAACACAGGAAGTTACAGCAGCCAAAAGTAGCAGAAATGAGCTGCAGTAGCACACAGGGAGAGGAACAAACTGTTTTTAATTGAAATAAGATAAGATAAGATAAGCCTTTATTAGTCCCACAACGGGGAAATTCCAGGATTGCAACAGCACAGGGATAGCAACACTCAGAGCAACAATCAGAAGGCAAGAAAAAAAAAAAAACAAGCAAGCAAGAGCAGCTAATAAACATATGTACGTATTACTATAAAATATATATATATACACACACACACAGACACAGTGCAGAGCATTGTAGCTGGATGGAATAAATATATGAATATATGAACACACAGTGCAGAGCATTGTAGCTAGATGGAATAAATATGTAAATATATAAATACACAGTCTGATGATGTAGTAAATGGTCAGAGAGAAAAAAACAACAACAATGCAAAACCGTACTGATATTTTCAGAGAATATATGAAAGACTCGTAGAGCAATGTCACCTGAAGAGCACCATGGTTTATGAGAAGGAAAAAATGATTAATGATAACCTGGATAACAGTCATTTCCAAAACTAGTTCACCTTTTAAGGTGGTGGAGGCTTCCCCAACTTCATCTTAAAATGCAATTACTGATGTGCCCAGTGCTATAAAAAAAAAAAACCTCAGAGAGAGTAGCATGTTTGCTAACTACACAGATGTAATCCTGACAACAGGACATATAGTAGGTGCATCATGTACAGTTGTTTGGTTTGTCTGAATAAGGATCACTGTGAAAGCAAATCTAACCAAGCCAAATGTATACGGTGTAACAAAAATATGAACCTTGTTCTGTAACATGGTGAAAACGCCCTCAGAATTTTCCCATTAGCTGAAGCTGGAACTCTTTTATGTGTTTGTGTGACGGGATGCTGCAAATGTAGATGTGGGATGTAGGTACTCCGAGGTGGTGATGTGTAAATACATGTGTATGGAAGTGTAGCACGTGCAGACCTAAGTGATACGGAGATGTGGGCAAGTGCAAAAATTTAAAGTTTTAGAAATTGTTCATATGCAAACACCTGCATCCCAGGTGCATCATGTGAGGATCTAAGTATTTACAGGTGCAGTCAGTGTGGCAGAACTCACATGAATAAACAGGTTGCTTGAGAACTGGTGATACTGTGGGTACTGATTATTTTGGTATCATTGATCGCAAAAAGCCTCTTGTAAATTTGGAAACTAACTACAAAATGTGAAATTGCCTTGTTATTATTTTAGTATTTACCATTCTGGGCTTTCATCTACATATTTATACAGCTCAGTCACAATTTATATATTGCATGCAATGCTGTAATAATATGCCTTAAAGTTAACATCCTGTGTTTCCCTGTGTTTTCTGATATATAACATTACAGTGGTGGTGATTTAATGTTAATTGATGCAAATCTCAGCCTTCAGCACAGCAGTGCCTCCCACCTGCTGCTAAAGCTCTCTCTTTGCAAGGTGCAGCCTATCAGAATAAAGCTGGATTTAATGCATCCAGTGACTTTCATCAAAAACACCTAAAAATGACATACCCAAAGTAAACTGAATGCTGTGTTTGACCATTAGGAGCAAAAATGTGATTTTGGTTTCTTTTGAACGGTAGCAGTAATTTTTCCCCCACTCTATTGCTATTTTTATTGATGCACAATTAACACTCAACCTGCAACTTGTGGGCCTTGGGCCTGCAACCCCAGGCCCACAAAAACACGCACACCATCCTCATGAGCTCTAATGACTGCTCACGAAATTCGAACAGTCCATATACAGTCCAGCTGTATGGAGTCAATTTAGTGCCAAACATATTTTGAACTCATAAATTAATATTCAAGTGATTCCAGTGTTTGTTGTTGCAAATAAAGTTTTATAACCCTATAAAATAAATCTGTGTGAAAAATATTTTGTTTTTTTGCTATAATAATCTAAAAATATTAATAAAAATTTATAAAGTGACTAAGATTTAAAATAGAAGTGCTTTTGTGTACATCTGTGTACAAAGCAGAAATTGCATGTAAAACTGTGTTGCCTACTCTTTTTTTTAAATACATAGAGATTTAACCAGATTTGTTGTGTCTTGTTTACTCTGTCTTGCTTATTGCTTCATTTTTTTCCCAAATGTTAAATAATTTGTCAGGGTTAAAACTGACTGGCACCCCAGACTAATGGACCATTTTATTCACTGGATTAATTCATTGTGCTCAAAAGTCTGACTGGGAACAAAGACTGCAAATTAGCTGAAACTAGACATCTTATGTACTGTACATTTTCCCAACTGTTTGTGGCAGTATTGTATATATCGTCCCTGTCAAATAAGCAATAAGTAAATGCAGACTGTCTGCTACACAAAGGTCCATTTAAGATATATTTAGGATTAAATTTCTTTAAAAAAAATAGTGATTAAATTGCAGTTAATCATGAGTTAACTGTGGGGAAAACATAATTAATAATGATCAAATATTTTAATCATCTAACAGTATTTGTATACACATCTGTATTGGGCCACAGGGTGGATCGCGGTCTTGTAGATCTTTCCCTTGAGACACACCAGCATCCAGCATTCAAAGACGATATCAGTGATATCCAATCTGACCAGTGATGACCAGTGATGAGATGTTTAGTCGCTCGTCATCCTTGAACCGCTGGCTGTCTGTGTGGTGTCCTAAAAATGACGTGGGCTACATTGACAATTGGAGCTCTTTTTGGGGAAAACCTGGTCTTATGAGACGAGACAGCATTCATCCCACTTTGGATGGTGCTTCTCATTTATCTAACAATCTGGCATCTTTTTTATTCAAATTTCCAAAACCATGACTACTCAGAGTTGGGACCAGGAAGCAGAGTCACAGTCTTACACGCCTCTCTGCAGCTCCTCTTCTTCCGCCACCGCTCAGCTTAGCCCCTGTCTTCCCCATCAGAGAATCGTTGTCTGCTCCCTCCAAAGTAAATAAAAATATAATGTATAAGCATCCCAAAGTGATAAAGCAAAATACTGGTAAAACTCAAATTAAACATAAAGCCTCTAAATTGATTGATTTGGCCTCTGTTCCTCCTCATAATTTAAAAATTAAATGTGGTTTATTAAATATTAGGTCTCTAACTCCCAAGTCTCTGTTAGTCCATGATCTGTTAATTGATCATCAGATTGATTTAATTTCCCTTACAGAGACTTGGTTAGGACAAGAGGATTATGTTGGTTTAAATGAATCAACTCCCTCTGGTTATTTAAACTGTCAAAATCCCAGAAGTTCTGGTCGTGGAGGAGGAGTAGCAACAATTTACCATTCCAAATTACTAGTTAATGTAAAGCAAAAAACATGTTATAATTCCTTTGAGGGCCTGGTCCTCAGTGTTGGGCACTTTAGCAATTTCAGGTTAAACCCAATTTTATTTGCCATAGTTTATCGTCCCCCATCAACCTATTCAGAATTTTTATCCGAATTTGCTGATTTCTTAGCTGATTTAGTGCTGAAATCTGATAGAATAATTATAGTAGGGGACTTTAATATACATGTGGATGTAGATAGTGACTGCCTTAATGTGGCTTTTAATTCAGTATTAGACTCGATTGGGTTTTCTCAGAAAGTAGGAAATTCTACTCATTACCTCCACCATACATTGGACCTTGTTCTGACATATGGCATAGAAATAGAAAATCTTGTAGTGTCTCCTCATAACCCTGTACTGTCAGACCATTGTCTGTTAACCTTTGATTTTACTATTTCTGACTATTTGGCTCCTAAAGAAAAATATTATCACAGTAGATGCCTCTCAGATGATGCTGTTTCCAAATTTATGCAGATTGTTTCCTCTATGCCATGTGTCAACACAACGGAAATAAGCTATAGACAGCTTGCTCCTTCTGTAATTGATAACATGGTGGATAGTGTTTCAGCTTCTCTGCATCAGGCTCTAGACTTGGTGGCCCCCTTAAAAAAGAAAAAGTCTAATCAGAGATTTTTAACTCCTTGGTTCAACACAGAAACTCGTAGCTTAAAACAGAAGACTCGTCAATTAGAAAGAAAATGGCGCTCTACTAATTTAGATGAAATCTATTTAGCTTGGAGAAATCATCTTTTAATTTATAAAAAATCTCTTAGAAAAGCTAGAACGAGTTATTACTCTGCATTAATAGAAGAGAACAAGAATAATCCCAGGTTTCTTTTCAGTACTGTAGCCAGGTTGACAAAGAGTCAGGACTCTGTCAATCCTAGCATCCCCTTAGAGCTTACTAGTCAGGACTTTATGAACTTTTTCAATAATAAAATTTCATCCATCAGAGATAAAATCAATCAGATTCTTCCCACAGTTAACTTAAATACTGTAACTACTACAACTCCTTCTATTGATGTCTGTCTTGATGAGTTTACTCCAATCGACCTTTGTGAGTTAGACAAAATAGTTTCCTCATCCAAACCTTCAACTTGTCTTTTAGACCCTATTCCTACCAGGTTATTTAAAGAAGTCTTCCCACTTATTGGGAGCTTTATTCTTCATATAATCAATTCTTCATTGACTTTAGGCCATGTACCGCAGGCTTTTAAAACGACTGTAATTAAACCCTTACTCAAAAAGCCAACGCTAGATCCAGGAGCTTTAGCTAACTATAGACCAATCTCTAATCTCCCTTTCATTTCAAAAATCTTAGAAAGAGTTGTTGCTACGCAATTATTTGACCACCTGCAGGGAAATGGTTTACTTGAAGAGTTTCAATCTGGGTTTAGAATCCATCATAGTACTGAAACAGCCTTAGCAAAGGTCACTAACGACCTCCTCATTGCATCTGATAATGGACTAGTTTCTGTACTTGTCCTTTTAGATCTTAGTACAGCTTTTGATACTATTGATCATAATATTCTACTTGATAGATTAGAACACTATGTTGGACTTAATGGAACTTCGTTGCAGTGGTTTAGATCTTATTTATCTGATAGGTTCCAGTTTGTTCATGTAAATGATGAGTTTTCTTTCAGCTCAAAGCTTAGTCATGGAGTTCCACAGGGATCTGTGCTAGGCCCTACTCTTTTTAGTTTATATATGCTTCCGTTAGGCAACATTATTAGAAAGCACTGTATACATTTTCATTGTTATGCAGATGACACACAATTATACCTGTCAGTGAAGCCAGATGATACTAATCAATTAGCCAAGTTAGAAGCCTGTCTTAAGGAAATCAAAGCTTGGATGACTTGTAATTTCCTGCTATTAAATTCAGATAAGACTGAAGTCATTCTTGTTGGTCCAAAAAACCTTAGAAATTCCTTTCCAAATCAAACTTTCAGTTTGGATGCAGTTACTCTTTCTCTTAATAGCTCTGTGAGGAACCATGGAGTTATTTTTGATCAGGATTTGTCCTTCAATTCACATATTAAATTTGTTTCTAAGACTGCCTTCTATCATTTGCGTAATATTGCCAAGATTAGGAGCATCTTGTCTCAGAGTGATGCTGAGAAGCTGATCCACGCTTTTGTTAGCTCGAGATTAGATTATTGTAATTCTTTATTATCAGGCTGTCCTAAAACATCTTTAAAAAGTCTTCAGCTGATCCAAAATGCTGCAGCAAGAGTTTTAACAGGTACTAGAAAGAGAGATCATATCTCTCCGGTTCTGGCCTCCCTTCATTGGCTTCCCATAGAGTTTAGAATTAAGTTTAAAATCCTTCTTCTTACTTACAAAGCTCTAAACAATCAGGCTCCTTTTTATTTAAAAGATCTGATACTACCGTATCATCCTAACAGAGCACTACGCTCCCAAAATGCAGGATTACTTGTAATACCTAGAATCTCCAAAAGTACAATGGGAGGCAGAGCCTTCAGTTATCAAGCTCCTCTCCTGTGGAATCAGCTGCCAATCTGGATTCGGGAGTCAGACTCGATCTCTGTTTTTAAGAATAGGGCTAAAACCTACCTTTTTGATATAGCCTACAATTAGGGAGGGATCATGTGTTTCTGAACCCTCCCTTAGTTATGCTGCTAATAGGTTTAGTCAGCCGGGGGACCTCCAGTAATGCACTGGGCCTCACTCCTTTCCTCACTCTCTATGAAATATATATTTTTTTTTTTTTTTTTTTGCTGGTCATTAACATTTGTTTGTTCTCTCCCATAGATTGAGTCCCCATCGTGCTGTTTGCTCTCTACATGTCTGTTCTTTTCTTCTTCTCTATCCCCTCACCCCCCAGCCAGTCGCAGCAGATGACTGCCCCTCCCTGAGCCTGGTTCTGCTGGAGGTTTCTTCCTGTTAAAAGGGAGTTTTTCCTCTCCACCGTCGCCAAGTGCTTGCTCACAGGGGATCGCCGATTGCTGGGGTCTTTCTGCAACTGTGGGGGTCCCCCCTACAGTTGATAGTGCTATGAGATGACTGTTGTTGTGAAATGGCGCTATATAAATAAAGTTGAATTGAATTGAATTGAATTGAATCAGTCACCTGCTGCCACTTGGCCCATGCAGCTCTGACTCGGGCATGGACATTGGGGAGTGTCTCATCATCACTGCTGAGTATGGAGCCGATGTCCATCCATCCATCTTCTACCGCTGAATCCTTTTTGGGTCGCAGAGGGCTGGAGCCTATGCCAGCGTCTTTGGGCGAGAGGCGGAGTACACCCTGGACAGATTGCCAGTCCATTGCAGGGCCAACACAGAGAGACAGACAATCATTCACTCTCACATTCATACCTAAGGACAATTTAGAATCCCTAATTAATGCCAATTAACCTAACCTGCATGTCTGTAGCCTGTGGGAGGAAACTGGAGTACCCAGAGAAAACCCATGCAGACACGAGGAGAACATGCAAGCGCCACACAGAAGGGTCACCGATGGTCAGAGGGTGGGATCAAACCTATGATGGTCAGGGGTGGAATTGATCCCATGACCTTCTTGCTGTGCTGCCACAGTGCTAACCACTGCTTCACTGAGCTGTCAATTGAGCTGATGTATTTGACGGTATTTGAGTACTGAAAATCTGTACACAGAAAAAAAGTTGGATTTTATGTTTGCCTTATTTTTTCTTTGTGTTTATGGTAGGTATGGACTTGACAAAATAGCTTGAAGACAGCTTCAAGCCTTATCTAATTCTATTTCAAATTTTATAAAAAAATATTACTGAAAATGTATTCATTCAAAGGCATTTGACAATTAAAATCCCAAGATTAGCGTTCTTACCCAGTACAGTGCTGTGAAAATATTTGCCCCCTTCCTGATTTCGCACTTAAATGTTTCAGATCATCAAACAAATTTTTATATTAGACAAAGTTAACCCAAGTTAATACAAAATGCAGTTTTTTAATGATGATTTCATTTATTCAGGGAAAAAGTTTTCTACCTGGCCCTATGTGCAAAACTAATTGCCCCAAACCTAATAATTGGTTATGCCACCCTTGGCGGCAACACCTGCAATCAAGCATTTGCGATAACTGGCAATGAGTCTTTTACATTGCTGTTGGGGAATTTTTCCCCACTTTTCTTTGCAGAATTGTTTTAATTCAGTTACATTGGAGGGCTTGAGCTTGAGGTCACGAACTTATGGCCGGACATTCTCCTGTACGATTTTCTGGTAGCAAGCAGAATTCATGGTTCCATCAATTACAGCAAGTCATCCAGGTCCTGAAGCACCAAAACAGCCCCAGACCATCACACTACCACCACCATGTTTGACTGTTAGTGTGACATGATTTTTATGAAATGCTGTTGGTTATTAACGGGATGCATGCCTTCTAGAAAGTTCAACTTTTGTCTTGTCGACGAGTCTTTGGACTGTATTACAACGATGGGATCGTTTAGTCAGTTGTCACTGATGCCGATTGATATCATCGTATCATTGACTGCAATGATGCAGTCAATGATACACATTTTTTGATTTTGATTTTTTGATTTTGTATACTTTATTGATCCCCAGAGGGGAAATTGAGGGCATCCACCTGGATGGATGAAGCAGCCACGGTACAGCGCTATCCCTTAACCATTCACACACACACATTCACACCTAGGGCCACTTTAGAGTCTCCAATTAACCTAACCTGCGTGTTTTTGGCCTGTATACTTTATTGATCCCCAGAGATCAATAAAGTATACAAAATCAATAACGTATAAAGTTATACATTTATGGGTGTTTCTAAGTTCATTTCCTGATCACAACAGTGTAAAAACAAACTTTCTGCCAGTGCATGATACAAAGAGACCGGTGTAATTTTTCAGAGGTGTGTTTTGGATAATCCAATCCAAAGCGCTCTTTCCCATCCCTTTAATGCAAAGAGGCGCGTTATCTAAAGTAAATTTGTGATCATGATGGTTTAAGATGGGTTTTGCGCTGACCTAAGCCCATGTGTGTGAGCCAAAATGCACGTGATAGTAATGCTGCTTGGTAATAAGGAAGACATCAATCACAGATGATGCCCAGTTATTTGTTTTAGAAACAGCAAGTGGGGAAGAATGGGCTGAAAAATCAGCTGAATTGTTTAATGTACTGCACATGGATGCAACACACAGATATGAATGGGTTTGAAACTTAAGGAAAAGGGGATGATGCCTGTGTAAACTTTCATTAACTTTCATAAACTTTCATTAACAATGGCACAGAAGTCACTCTGTACCATCATTTCCTCCTTTCCTTTCCTCCATCTCCAAAGGAGGAGATCTGGTGCAGCTTCCCGTCCATGGTGACCCCAGCCATGAAGTGAGCCCGCTTTCGGCAGCTTCTGCCGGCCCTTGATGAGTGGCAGTCAGGAAGCTTGCTGATAAAGAACCGCAACCTCGGCCCAGCTGGAAACCCAAGGCGCGCAGCCGAGGCAGATGTGTGGACGCATGTCCTGTCTCTCTGAGGAGTTACAGTGAAAAGTACAATACCGCACACTCCTTGTTCATTCATTTATTCCCCTAAAAATAAACACATTAATCCCTAATAAGTCTGTGATGAAAATGAAAATGTGAATGAAATACAACTCATCAGACTAACAGCCCCACCCCCTGTGTACCACACATCACACTACCCGTTCATTCATTCATTCCCCTAAAAAAATCCTACATTAATGCCGAATCTGTCGACTCCAATGGCAAGTCCACAATTAAAATGAAAGTGTAGATGGAATGGAAAAAAAAGCTAGTGTGTGATCATCATATAATTAAAATGACGGGTGATTATATGATGACTGTTACAACTTTCTCTATTAAAATAAGATAAGTACATGCTGTTTCCTCATGAGTTCCAGAGCTGCGCGATTTCAAAACAGGCCACTGAAATATCATTAAACAATGCATTTCTGATGATAGACCTCCTTTTTCCTGATCAAAAGTGGATATCTCATGGAATGCACTATAATCTATCTACGTATAAATGCACAAAATCTCTGTCTGTCTGTCTGTTCCATGCATATCTCTTGAAACTTTCCTCAGACTGACCTCAGATTTTATAAGTGCTTTGCTGAGGTTACGAGGGTGTGCATCCCCGAGTATGGAGTCGCTCAGTCAAAGTATGTAACTTTTATCAATAAAAGTTTAGTCACAGCTCTGTCACCATTTTGTCTGTTCATGCCCTGGCTTCAGAGAAGTGTGGGCGGGGTTTCGGATAGACCCTATGCTGATTGGATAATATGCGGCATCACAGCCACGTTGATTGGATAATACGCAGCATCACAACCTGTCAGTCACCACAGTGTTCCCTGGACAAAAGAAGGAATTGAAAAACAACAGATTTGACGAGAAAAAGATAATACTGATTTAATGTTTAAAAAAATTATACCATAAAGTTGCCATGATTGTGTAGGTCTGATGTTCGCCATATGTGGAGAACATGAGGTGCGTGTGCAGACTGGGTGGAGCATCAGTGGGGACCAGGTCTGAATACCGGTGTATCAACACAGAACATGTCGGGAGAAGCAGCAGCCCGACTGGACGGACCACGGTCCTTCGCAGGGAGGCATGCCCAGCCTGCCCAGTCAGTAGTTGACGGAAGAACCTGCTTCTGCTTCACCCGTGTAGTGCCACTGTACTTTGAAGGACTGCGAGTCCCCCTTCCCACTAGTATCTAAAAATTAAAAACTTAATACTGCTATGAGTCTAATCAGAGATTTCTAACTCCTTGGTTCAACACAGAAACTCGTAGCTTAAAACAGAAGACTCGTCAATTAGAAAGAAAATGGCGCTCCACTAATTTAGATGAAATCTATTTAGCTTGGAGAAATCATCTTTTAATTTATAAAAAATCTCTTAGAAAAGCTAGAACGAGTTATTACTCTGCATTAATAGAAGAGAACAAGAATAATCCCAGGTTTCTTTTCAGCACTGTAGCCAGGTTGACAAAGAGTCAGGACTCTGTCAATCCTAGCATTCCCTTAGAGCTTACTAGTCAGGACTTTATGAACTTTTTCAATAATAAAATTTCATCCATCAGAGATAAAATCAATCAGATTCTTCCCACAGTTAACTTAAATACTGTAACTACTACAACTCCTTCTATTGATGTCTGTCTTGATGAGTTTACTCCAATCGACCTTGGTGAGTTAGACAAAATAGTTTCCTCATTCAAACCTTCAACTTGTCTTTTAGACCCTATTCCTACCAGGTTATTTAAAGAAGTCTTCCCACTTATTGGTAGCTTTATTCTTCATATAATCAATTCTTCATTAACTTTAGGCCATGTACCGCAGGCTTTTAAAATGGCTGTAATTAAACCCTTACTCAAAAAGCCAACGCTAGATCCAGGAGCTTTAGCTAACTATTGACCAATCTCTAATCTCCCTTTCATTTCAAAAATCTTAGAAAGAGTTGTTGCTACGCAATTATTTGACCACCTGCAGGGAAATGGTTTACTTGAAGAGTTTCAATCTGGGTTTAGAATCCATCATAGTACTGAAACAGCCTTAGCGAAGGTCACTAACGACCTCCTCATCGCATCTGATAATGGACTGGTTTCTGTACTTGTCCTTTTAGACCTTAGTGCAGCTTTTGATACTATTGATCATAATATTCTACTTGATAGATTAGAACACTATGTTGGACTTAATGGAACTTCGTTGCAGTGGTTTAGATCTTATTTATCTGATAGGTTCCAATTTGTTCATGTAAATAATGAGTTTTCTTTCAACTCAAAGCTTAGTCATGGAGTTCCACAGGGATCTGTGCTAGGCCCTACTCTTTTTAGTTTATATATAGGCAACATTATTAGAAAGCACTGTATACATTTTCATTGTTATGCAGATGACACACAATTATACCTGTCAATGAAGCCAGATGATAGTAATCAATTAGCCAAGTTAGAAGCCTGTCTTAAGGAAATCAAAGCTTGGATGACTTGTAATTTCCTGCTATTAAATTCAGATAAGACTGAAGTCATTCTTATTGGTCCAAAAAACCTTAGAAATTCCTTTCCAAATCAAACTTTCAGTTTGGATGTGGTTACTCTTTCTCTTAATAGCTCTGTGAGGAACCTTGGAATTATTTTTGATCAAGATCTGTCCTTCAATTCACATATGAAATTTGTTTCTAAGACTGCCTTCTATCATTTGCGTAATATTGCCAAGATTAGGAGCATCTTGTCTCAGAGTGATGCTGAGAAGCTGATCCACGCTTTTGTTAGCTCGAGATTAGATTATTGTAATTCTTTATTATCAGGCTGTCCTAAAACATCTTTAAAAAGTCTTCAGCTGATCCAAAATGCTGCAGCAAGAGTTTTAACAGGTACTAGAAAGAGAGATCATATCTCTCCGGTTCTGGCCTCCCTTCATTGGCTTCCCATAGAGTTTAGAATTAAGTTTAAAATCCTTCTTACTTACAAAGCTCTAAACAATCAGGCTCCTTTTTATTTAAAAGATCTGATACTACCGTATTATCCTAACAGAGCACTACGCTCCCAAAATGCAGGATTACTTGTAATACCTAGAATCTCCAAAAGTACAATGGGAGGCAGAGCCTTCAGTTATCAAGCTCCTCTCCAGTGGAACCAGCTGCCAATCTGGATTCGGGAGTCAGACTCGATCTCTGTTTTTAAGAATAGGGCTAAAACCTACCTTTTTGATATAGCCTACAATTAGGGAGGGATCATGTGTTTCTGAACCCTCCCTTAGTTATGCTGCTAATAGGTTTAGTCAGCCGGGGGACCTCCAGTAATGCACTGGGCCTCACTCCTTTCCTTACTCTCAATGAAATATTTTTTTTTTGCTGGTCATTAACATTTGTTTGTTCTCTCCCATAGATTGAGTCCCCATCGTGCTGTTTGCTCTCTACATGTCTGTTCTTTTCATCTTCTCTATCCCCTCACCCCCCAGCCAGTCGCAGCAGATGACTGCCCCTCCCTGAGCCTGGTTCTGCTGGAGGTTTCTTCCTGTTAAAAGGGAGTTTTTCCTCTCCACCGTCGCCAAGTGCTTGCTCACAGGGGATCGCCTGATTGCTGGGGTCTTTCTGCAACTGTGGGGGTTCCCCCTACAGTTGATAGTGCTATGAGATGACTGTTGTTGTGAAATGACGCTATATAAATAAAGTTGAATTTATGATTGTGGAGCAGAATGGCCAGATCAACTGCATAGCATATGCAGACACATACAGTATGCATGCTTGGCTCCAGCCCCCCCCGCAACCCGAAAAGGATTAAGCAGAAGAAGATGGATGGACTAAGTGACAACAAGATGCAAAAATGCCCAAATAACGAAATAAATCATTTTTATTTAAATATTTACAGACAAATGGGCAACACTGATGCAACAGTTGCAGCCAAACTGGTCATTCTGCTCTGTGTGTGTGTGTGTGTGTGTGTGTGTGTGTGTGTGTGTGTGTGTGTGTGTGTGTGTGTGGTGAAGGGATTGGCGCCGTACCGTGGATGCCCTGAATTTCCCTCTGGGGATCAATAAAGTATACAAGATACAAATACAAAGAAATTAATAATGTTTGGTGTTTTGTACTTATAATATTGCTAAAGTATAAAAGGATGCACTACAATGGGTCTCAAATATTTGTAAACGTGTCCTGTTATAGTACTGCATGAGTTTATTGACTTTAGACTATAAACTACACATATAAACTAAATTATAATGGTTCAGGTTCAGGTTCAGGTTACTTTATTTGTACCCGTAGGTAGATTTGTTTTGCAGTTGGTGACATCCATATTTACAAGCCACTAATTACATTCAGCATAGACACAAACACAGGCACACATCTTACAAAACAGGTAAATATAAAATATGTACAATATAATTTTTATAGCTTGTTCAACTCTTTGACAGCAGCAGGGACAAAGCTGTTTTTGTAGCGCTGGGTTCTACTTTTTGGGACAGCAAACCTCCGTCTGGAGGGAAGAAGCTGAAAGTTGCAGTGCAAAGGGTGGGAGTCATCATTTAAAATCGAGTCGGCCATCCTCTGTACTTGTCTGGTGTACAGGGATGTCAGGCTCAGCTGTGACTCACCAAGCAAACGACTGGACCATCTGACTACCTGATCCAAGGATTTCCTCTGTTTCAATTTTATCTGACCAAACCATGACATTAAAGAAAAGGATAAAACAGATTCAATAAAAGCCCGATAAAACATAGTCATTATGGTTCGGTCAATTTGGAAGCGTGCAAGTTTCCTCAAACAATGCAAATTTTGCTGACCCTTTTTGCACACCCTTTCACAGTTCACCTCAAAGTTCAATCCACTATCAATAATCGTCCCAAGATATTTGTACGATTGTACACATTCGGTGGTCTGGCCTTTTAGTATGGTGACTTTGTGCCTGGGAGTTTTCCTCCTAAAGTCAATAATCATATCTTTCGTTTTTGTTGTATTCAGCTGCAGGTAGGAATCCTCACACCAGTGAACAAAGTCATCAACTACTGGGCCGTGGCCACTCTCACCATCCTGGAGGAGACTGACAATGACTGAGTCATCAGCATACTTTATAATGTGTCTGTTGTCATGTCTGCTCCGACACATGTTTGTGTACAGGATGAAGAGTAGTGGTGACAACACACACCCCTGAGGAGAGCCAGTAGAAGAGCACTTTAGGTCAGACAATGTGCCATTGACCCTTACTCTCTGCGTCCTGTTGGTTAAGAAATCCAGAATCCAACCCACCAGATTATTGCTTAAATCAAATTGTTGCAGGAGCCTTTCAACTAAAATATGAGGTTGGATTGTATTAAAGGCAGAAGAGAAGTCTACAAATAAAAGCCCGGCGTGTGTCCCATTAAAATCCAGATGTTTAAAAAGCATGTCAAACAGAGTGACAGTGGCATCCTCCACTCCTCTGTGAGGCCTATAGGCAAACTGCAAAGGATCCAATGCATGTTCAGTCTGCCTTAGGACCTCACATCTGACCAGTTTTTCAAAAATTTTCATTAAAATTGAAGTCAAAGCAACTGGTCTAAAGTCATTTACCGTTTTAAGACAGCTGGATTTTGGAACGGGAACAACCACGGCATCTTTCCAGATCTTAGGGACATGTTGTGTCTGTAAGGACTTATTGAAAATGTAATGAAATATAGGACTCAGTTCATGTGCACAGGACTTTACCAGGCGTCCACATATATTATCAGGGCCCTGACTTTTGTTCACTTTTACAGCGCGGAACTCCCTTTCAACATCCTGCATCTCAATATTAAAGTGCTGATTGTCTTTGAGTTTCTGTTTCAAATCTTGGATTTCTGTGCTAAAATCAAAGGAGTCAAAACAACCATAAAAACAATTAAGAGCATTAGCCAGCTCTGTGTCTGAATTAAAACCATCTAAAAACACACGATTACTGCGCTCTGTGCTCTGAAGGCCTGCAATAGTTTTCATACTGGCCCAGGCCGAACCCAGTTTATTTGCTGCCATCTTGCTTTCCAATTCTGATTTATAATTCTGTTTTGCTCTTAAAATTTCGGCCTTCAGCTCCTTGGTGGCAACCTGTATGGTGACTGAACAACTCCCATTCCCCAAAGTGCAACATACACTATTATGAATATAACTCGTAAAAATCACACAAATAAGTGAAAAAAATAAACAAGCGGTTCTCAAACAGTGGCTAATATTGGATGTCCCATTCATTTGCAATTATTCTGTAATTAATAGTCACACATTCAAATAAATCTCAGTTCAGTCCCTTTCATATTTGTCAAAGTCTAACATATGTGATTGCCTACATATAGGCTACACCTCTGTATTTCACTTTCAAACACAGCCTACATTTGGGCCTGTTAAGCCTGATTGGGGTACCTGTTTCAGACAGGAATACTTGCTTTCTACAGGCAGTAGTAGTAATATGCATTAGATTGCGCATCACCACACCTCTTTGAAATGAGGTGCCTCCTCCCAGCTCATACCGGGCGCGCTGTCTACTGGTAATTTGATGGCATGACACAAGGCGTAAAAAACAGACAATGCCCTGACAGAAAGTAACAAAAACACTGGCATACGGTGAAAAGTCTGTCGGAAAAGTGTGCGGACAATCGTCAAAATAGGGCCCTTTGTATTCTTTTTGGTCAGCAGTTTTGTTTTTTTGCCTTTGAACTCTCCCATGTATGCCATTTTTGTCCAGTCTTTTTCTTATTGTCGAATGATGGACCAGTGTCCACACTATGGCAGGTGAGGCTTGCAGTTCTTTAGATGTTGTTCTAGGTTGTTGTTCCTCATCTGTTCTTGAATTTCTTTAGATCATGACATGATGTGTTGCTTTTTTAGATCTTTTAGCCTACTTCACCTTGTCAGACAGGTTTTTTGTAAGTGATTCCTTGATTCAACAGGTCTGGCAGTAATCAGGCCTTGGTGCGGCTAGTGAAATTGAATTCAGCTTACCAAATACAATCGTTAATCACAGTTAATTCATGATGTAGCAAGGGGGTGGGCAATTACTTTTTCACATCGGGCCAGGTAGGTTTGGATAGCTTTTTCTCTTAATAAATGGAATCATCACTTAAAAACTCCATTTTGCATTTACCTTGGTTATCTTTGTCTAATATTAAAATTTGTTTGATGATCTGAAACATTTAAGTGTTTCAGATCATCAAATGGATTATTCCATTTTCTTTTAATGAATGGAATCATCACTTAAAAACTCCATTTTGAATTTACCTGTGCTATCTTTGTCTAATATTAAAAATTGTTTGATGATCTGAAACATTGAAGTGTGGCAAATATGCAAAAATATAAGCAATCTAGAAGGGGCGCTTTTCACAGCACTGTATATATGTAGACAATTGTGCCCTGTTGCTGTATATTATCCATAAATAAATATTTATACTACCGTTCTGCTGAAGGAACGCCAGATGGGTAAGGGATTAAAGATAGCAACACTAAAACAGCTTTAATCCTGGATATCACCTGAAGTCCTGGCGTAACACAAGAGTTTTGAACTAAGCAAAACTATTTTAGTAAATTCCATAAATAAAAATGTGAAACTGAAAATTAGTTTTCGTTCCTTCTTCTCATTTCATTTGTTACAGAACTTCAGAGCCCTTCAGAAAAAGTGCTTTCCTCGCTAACACATCTGGAGACAAGCAGCACATTTGGCACCTCAACTCAAGCACAGACTTTTAAACTCCTTTTAGGTTGTTTAGACCATGAAAATAATCTGTATATAAGTTTTGTTTGTTGTTATGCGCAGAGCTGACTAGTCCATCTGTGATGTGGCTGAAGATGCATCTGTTTCACACAATTTTCCATATGTGGACTCACGTGTCCTTGACCATCCTAAAATGTGGTTTGACTGTTTGGATCTTAATGTGTCTTCAATGTGTTGCATTCCCAGCCATATTTAGAGCCGTGCACTTGTGATTGGACCACCCAAGATGGTTTCAAAGTAAAACACGCCACACAGCTGATTCTGTACATTTTCTCAGAACTCACAACCAGGATCTTTTTGACATTGAACACTTTGTGGTGCAGACCCCAAAGGGTTTTTGCCCCTCAACTTGGTATAAAATAGAATTATCTGATAATTTCGTCAAATAATACATAATTAATATTTTTCTCATGTTGGTAGTGACACCTTAAAGTCAATTTCAGGCCATTTCCATCTCTTGGTTAAAATGTAGTTGTGTCACGGAAATTAAGGCTGCGTGTCCACCAAATGCTTTTTTTGTCACCCGACTGCCCTGAGCTTTTTTTTTCAGCGTTTGTACGCTGCACTCTGGGGGGAAAAAGGCCTGTGCCCTGTATCCCTGCAACAGCTTGTCACTCTCAGCTCACCACTCCCGCTTTTCCTATTGTCAGATTTTCTACAGATTTTTTAATAGCAGTCTCTAAATAACAATGGACAGGAAACATTTTCTAGCAGCTCTGGATGTAAAATATGATGACACAGAAAGCAGGAGTCTGAGTACAAACTAGTACTGGTGTCATATGTCCCGCTCACGCAGCAGTTCTGATTGGCTGCTTAAGGTCTGACATTGACAAGCTCAGCTGCAGTCTCTGAAAAGTTGAACATTTTTCAACTCTGAGCGCCATGACAAAAAACAGCCACCGCTGACAGCGTTTCAGCGCCGTGGGCGCTCAGCGCTGTAAACGCTGGACTACATAGAGAATGAATAGAAAATAGCCGCCCAGAGCTGAAAAAACGTGTGTGGTGGACACGCAGCCTAACATGTTATCACATACATGATGGAAAACAGCAAGTCAGTAACTAGAGTATAGAGTATTTTGAAGTGACTTCAGATGGATGCACACTACGTTTGGACCGACTTTTACTGACGTTTTGACAAACGTCTGGCTCTGCTGGCAAAAGTTAATGATTGCTGGTGTTTGTTAGCAAATGCTGGCAAAAGTTCTGTTCTTTGAAAATTTTCAGCCTGCTGAAAATGTACCGACATTTGGAAATAAACGTTGGTGAAAGTTGTGCTCATTTTGTAAAAGTTCCTGAATGCTGGGCTAAGTTATGCAGAGTTTACCTAAGTCAGCCTAAATTAAAGCTGGGTTAATTCTGCAGCGTTTGGACCGATTTTTACAGATGTTTTGACAAATCAGAGAAATAAGCACAGTTCAGTTGACATCAGCATCAGGTGACGCTCATATAAAGATCAGGGTTTGTGGAGGCATCCTGCCATTCTGGACCTGCTTCTGGAGTGAACACATCTCCCTTGGGCATACGTTTCAGTATTTATTTTTGTTTTATATTCCTACATAATTACTTATGCATACTCTTTTATCCCTGTTCATTCATTTATTCATCTAAAAAAAAATAAAATAATGCTATAGACTCCAACACTGAGTCCTCAATTAAAATGTGAATGTGGATGGAATAAAAAAAACTATTAATGAATCATTATATAATTAATGATTATATTTTGACTGTTACACCTCTCTCCATTAAAATAACATAAAATCCCGTTAAATGTCATTTACTTTTTGACACCACATCAGTGCTGTTTGATTCCCCACAATGGAAGTGAACCAATAAATCCAGGAGAATGATTACGCACAGAGCAGCAAATTAACAACAGTAAATTTCTCAATGAGATTTTTCTTTCTTTTGGGCTGTCACATTTTTGGGAGATTTTATATATGGACAGCCATGGACAAAATTGGTGGTACTCCTCTGTTAATGTAAGAAAAACCCACAATGGTCACAGAAATAACTTGAATCTGACAAAAGTGGTAATAAATAAAAATTCTATGAAAATTAACCAATGAAAATCAGACAATGCTTTTGAATTGTGGTTCAACAGAATTATTTTAAAAAACAAACTCATGAAACAGGCCTGGACAAAAATGATGGTACCCTTAACTTAATATTTTGTTGCACAACCTTTTGAGGCAATCACTGCAATCAAACGATTTCTATAACTGTCAATGAGACTTCTGCACCTCTCAGCAGATATTTTGGCCCACTCCTCATGAGCAAACTGCTCCAGTTGTCCCAGGTTTGAAGGGTGCCTTCTCCAGACGGCATGTTTCAGCTCCTTCCACAGATTTTCAATAGGATTTAGATCAGGGCTCATAGAAGGCCACTTTAGAATAGTCCAATGTTTCGCTCTTAGCCATTCTTGGGTGTTTTTAGCTGTGTGTTTTGGGTCATTATCCTGTTGCAAGCCCCATGACCTGCAACTGAGACCAAGCTGTCTGACACTGGGCAGCACATTTCTCTCTAGAATACCTTGATAGTCTTGAGATTTCATTGTACCCTGCACAGATTCAAGACACCCTGTGCCAGATGCAACAAAGCAGCCCCAGAACATAACAGAACCTCCTCCATGTTTCACAGAAGGGACAGTGTTCTTTTCTTGGTATGCTTCATTTTTGCGTCTGTGAACATAGAGCTGATGTGCCTTGCCAAAAAGTTGCAGTTTTGTCTCGTCTGTCCATAGGACATTCTCCCAGAAGCTTTGTGGCTTGTCAACATGCAGTTTGGCAAATTCCAGTCTGGCTTTTTTATGATTTGTTTTCAACAGTGGTGTCCTCCTTGGTCATCTCCCATGAAGTCCACTTTGGCTCAAACAACGACGGATGGTGCAATCTGACACTGATGTACCTTGACCTTGAAGTTCACCATGAATGTGTTTAGAGGTTGTTCTGGGCTCTTTTGTTACCATTTGTATTATCCGTCTCCTCCTGCGGCCACATCCAGGGAGGTTGGCTACAGTCCCGTGAATCTTAAATTTCTGAATAATATGTAGAATCAGAATCAGAATGAGATTTATTGCCATTGTTCATGTAGTACACAAAATAGGAATTTGTCTCAGTGCAATGCTACAACATTAAACATGCATGCAATAAAAGGTAGGATATGAATAAGTAATACTAATCTATGCAATTTTTAAAGTGTACCTCTGGTGGTCGTGAAAAAAAAGATATTATATTGAGCCCCTGTCTCACGTTCTAGTTCAAGTTTAAGTTGAAATTCACGTTCAAAGCAATTTGATATAAATCCATTGCTGATATGCTGGTTCAGCTATGTCAGCAAAACATGGGTACAGCCATACTCGCGGCTACATGGACTTCCAGGACGCTTCCTGTGACGTAATTTCGTGGCTACCGCGATCTGGATCAGTATTGGCTGAGCCTCGAGTACCCGGATGTGCAGCGGCTTTGGGGATATTCAAATTCAAATTCAAACGTTTATTTCAAACTCAGGGTTCATATTAAATGCAGAACTAAAACGAGTAGAAAATAAATAAATAAATGCTTAAATTCAGCGGGCCGTCTTTTCTGATCTGAGCTCGTAAAGGCCGATGATTCTAAAACTATGCGATCTGAGTACCCGGATGTGCAGCAGCTTTGGGGATATTCAAATTCAAACGTTTATTTCACACTCAGGGTTCATATTAAATGCAGAACTGAAACGAGTAGAAAATAAATAAATAAATACTTAAATTCAGCGGGCCGTCTTTTCTGATCTGAGCTCGTAAAGGCCGATGATTCTAAAACTATGCGATCTGAGTACCCGGATGTGCAGCGGCTTCGGGGATATTCAAATTCAAATTCAAACGTTTATTTCAAACTCAGGGTTCGTATTAAATGCAGAACTAAAACGAGTAGAAAATAAATAAATAAATGCTTAAATTCAGCGGGCCGTCTTTTCTGATCTGAGCTCATAATCATACCATGTAGGATAACTAAGTAGACGGTTATGCTGTTTCATTCCATCTAGCAACAATGCTCTGCACTGTGTGTGTTTATATATTTACATATTTATTCCATCTAGCTACAATGCTCAGCACTGGGTGTGTTTATATATTTATATATCTACATATTATTCCATCTAGCTACATTGCTCCGCACTGTGTGTGTTTATATACTTGCATATTTATTCCACCTAGCTGCAATGCTCCGTACTGTGGGTGTTTATATATTTACATATTTATTCCATCTAGCTACAATGCTCTGCACTGTGTGTTCATATATTCATATATTTATTCCATCCAGCTACAATGCTCTGCACTGTGTGTCTGTGTGTGTGTGTATATATATATATTTTATAGTAATACGTACATATGTATATTAGCTGCTCTTGCTTGCTTGTTTTTTTTTTGTTTTTTTTTTTGTTTTGTTTTTTTTTCTTGCCTTCTGATTGTTGCTCTGAGTGTTGCTATCCCTGTGCTGTTGCAATCCTGGAATTTCCCCGTTGTGGGACTAATAAAGGCTTATCTTATCTTATCTTAAAGGCCGATGATTCTAAAACTATGCGATCTGAGTACCCGGATGTGCAGCGGCTTCGGGGATATTCAAATTCAAATTCAAACGTTTATTTCAAACTCAGGGTTCATATTAAATGCAGAACTGAAACGAGTAGAAAATAAATAAATAAATGCTTAAATTCAGCGGCTTGTCTCATCTGATCTGAGCTCGTAACTGCCGCAACATGGAAGATGATTCTAAAACTATATACAGAGCGACTCGGTGCTCTTGTAAAAACAAAAACATACAATGCGATATGGATATCACAACATGGCGGAATGTAAAGCCTTTGGATGTCTGAATAATAAGCGAAAAAAACAAACACTTTTTGTGTACCCAAACCCAGCTCACCTTGTCAGAAGATCGGAGCGGAAACAGGGCACAGACGAATAATTTCAGACGAAATTGCGTTGTGTGTGAGGACCACTTCGTCACTTTAACCCTCAGAAGACCTTTCTGGCTCAAACATGTAGCCATGTCGCCCGAATTCTTCCGCACAGTCAGAAAATTTGGCCATAATAGAACAAAAACAACGGACAACAGCACCGTAATCGCGGGGAAACGCTGATTATTGTCTTTTCGTATCCACGAAGTGACGTCACATCCGCAAGTGTCATGGCTGCGCCCACAGTTTTCATTGGCTACCCATGGCCAAGGTCCTATTTGAATATATGTGACATGTTCTGGACCCAGGAGACAGACACTGACACGAGTAGATATTGACAATAATTCTTTTATTGTAATGTGAGAGAGTGTAGTGCGTGTGTGAGTGCAAGTATAGAAGTTTGGTCGCTGGAACTGAGCAGTCCGGATGGTGACCTGGCAACCCTGTAACACACAAGCAGAAAACAAGCGTCCTGCTGACTTACAGCGGCCGTGCAGCGTGGTGGTGAATGTGCTCATGGCTGTGGTGGTGAATGCACCTGTTGCTGTGATGATGATAGTTCTTGTAGCGGGGATGGTGGTGATTCCAGTGACCGTGACGATGACAGCTCCTGTAGCTGAAACAATAACAGTTCTTGTAGCTGTGGTTTTAGACGTACCCGTAGCTGCGGTGGTCGCGAGGAGCTACGTGATTGAGTTGGCAACGCCCCGTCGGCTGGGGAAGTTGGTCCGCCGCCTGGGAGGTCCACCTGTGCACAGGGGTAAAGACAAGGAGTAGAATAGCAGATGGTTTTCTTACGTGGCAGTTCCTGACGAGACGTTCTTGGCTGAACTTGGGAACGAAGTTCTGGCTCATGCTCCGATGAGGACGACAGACGACTCCGTGCCGGGCTGTCAGCAACACTGGCTTTTAACAGCCGCTGATTGGCACCTGTTGGTCTGTGCGCAGCTGGGACTGATGAGACAGATGACGGACCAGAGGCCGCCATGACAGTACTCCCCCCTCTAGCAGTGCCTCCAGGCACCTGCCCAATTCTACCTGGATTCACCTGATGGAAATCGCGGATCAACTGCTTATCCAGGATCAACGCTGGGCGAATCCAAGAACGATCCTCCGGTCCAAAACCCTCCCAGTCCACCAAATACTGAAGACCATGACCTCGCCTGCGAACGTCCAGGATGGCAGTCACCCCCCAGGCCGGATGGCCATCGATCATCCTCGGGGGGGCAGGGGCCGCGGGAGGCAGGCACAGGGGGTCAGAGATGTACGGTTTGACCTGGGAGACATGAAAGGTGGGGCAGATGTGCATCGAAGAGGGGAGAGACAGGCGCACAGACACAGGATTAACAATACGTGAGATGGTATAAGGACCAATGAAGCGCTTGGTAAGCTTGCGCTTCTCAGCCGGTACACCAATATTCCGGGTAGACAACCAAACCTTCTGACCCACCTTGTAGTCCGGGGCAGGTCTCCTATGCCGGTTGGCCACCTGGATGTTGCGTTTCGTGGTCTTTAACAGGGCTCGGCGGGCGATGAGCCAAACTCGCCGACAGCGCTTGATGTGAGCTTGGACAGATGGAACCGCTACCTCCCTCTCCTCCTCCGGAAACAGTGG
This sequence comes from Pholidichthys leucotaenia, assembly GCA_020510985.1. Classification (NCBI taxonomy): domain Eukaryota; kingdom Metazoa; phylum Chordata; class Actinopteri; order Cichliformes; family Pholidichthyidae; genus Pholidichthys; species Pholidichthys leucotaenia. The sequence goes on from CM035838.1 coordinate 291,471,239, forward strand.
TGGATCAAACCCAAATGATGCCTTGAAAGGGGAGACGCCCGTAGCCGTAGAGATCGTGGTGTTATGAGCATACTCAATCCAAGGAAGATGCTTGCTCCAGGAGGATGAACAGGAGGAGATGACACAACGCAGCGCGGCCTCAAGCTCCTGGTTAGCCCGCTCACACTGGCCATTACTCTGAGGATGATAACCTGAGGAGAGGCTGGCTGTGGCTCCCAGCGCTGCGCAGAACGCTTTCCAGACCTGCGAGACGAACTGTGGTCCCCGGTCCAACACTATGTCGGCGGGGATGCCGTGGAGATGGACCACATGCTGGACAAGGAGGTCCGCTGTTACCTGAGCCGAAGGCAAACCCCGAAGGGGCACAAAGTGGGCTGCCTTCGAGAAACGGTCCACTATAGTCAAGACTGTGGTGAAGCTATCTGAGGGGGGCAAACCAGTCACAAAATCCATAGCAACATGGGACCAAGGGCGGGAAAGGACCGGCAACGGATGTAACAGGCCCGCCGGGGGGGATGATGTCGTTTTCCCAGTGGCGCACTGAGCGCAAGCCCGGATGTAACTCACAACGTCCTTCCGCAGCCCTGGCCACCAGAAGGTCCTCTGGAGAAGGTCCACAGTCTGACCCACCCCCGGATGACAAGCCAACTTGGAGGCGTGACCCCACTCAATCACTTGACCCCGAATGGCGCGTGGAACAAACAGGCGGCCCGGGGGACCCCCCTCCCGGGTCTGGCTCCGTCCTCAGAGCTCTACGAACTGTCTTGCAAATACCTCAGGACAGGGCGCCCACGACACAGGAGGGCGGCAGGATGGGAGTTTCCTGATCCTCAGAGGATGGTGCGTCGAACTGCCGCGAGAGGGCATCCGGCTTACCGTTCTTGCTTCCCGGCCGATAAGTGATGGAAAAATTAAACCGGCTGAAGAAGAGGGACCAATGAGCCTGGCGTGCGTTCAGGCGCTTTGCCGTCCTGAGGTACTCCAGGTTACGGTGATCGGTCCATACCACGAACGGCTGAGCAGCCCCCTCCAGCCAGTGTCTCCACTCCTCCAAGGCGAGCTTCACTGCCAGCAGCTCCCTGTCTCCTATGCTATAATTCCTCTCCGCTGGTGACAGGCGATGAGAGAAGTAAGCACATGGGCGGATCTTACCATCTTCGGGAGAACGTTGAGAGAGCACCTCTCCCACCCCTGAATCAGAGGCATCCACCTCCACCAAGCACTGTAGCTTCGGGTCCACCTGGGTTAGGACACGGGCAGAAGCAAACTCCTCCTTCAGTTTCTCAAACGCCCTGGCTGCCTCCTCACTCCAGCAAAACGGGGTCTTTGGGGAGGTGAGCGCAGTCAGAGGGCGAGCAATATTACCAAAGTTGGGCACAAACCTCCGATAGAAATTAGCAAAGCCCAAGAATCCCTGAAGCTGCTTCCTAGAGGTTGGTGCGGGCCAATCCACTACTGCCTTGACCTTGGCCGGGTCGGGGAGCACCTGGTTCCGGGCTATAATGAACCCTAGGAAGGAGGTCTGGTCAGTATGGAACTCACACTTTTCTGCCTTGACGAACAGTTGATTCTCCAGGAGGCGCTGTAGCACTTTGCGGACATGCACCTGGTGCTCTTCTAATGTGCGAGAGAAGATAAGTATGTCATCAAGATATACAAATACAAACGAGTTCAGGAAGTCCCGCAAAACATCGTTTATTAATCGCTGGAAGACGGCCGGAGCGTTGGTTAACCCAACCAGCATTACTAGGTACTCGAAGTGCCCGCTTGGGGTCCGGAACGCCGTCTTCCACTTGTCACCTTCTCTAATGCGCACCAGGTGATAAGCATTCCTGAGATCCAGTTTGGTAAACCAGGATGCCCCCTGGAGGGAGTCAAAGGCTGTGTTCATCAAGGGCAGAGTGTACTTGACTTTTAATGTAATTTCGTTGAGGCCCCGGAAGTCGATGCAGGGGCGTAGTGAGCCGTCCTTCTTCCCGACGAAGAAGAAACCGGCACCCACAGCCGAAGACGACGGGCGGATGATTCCAGAGGCTAGGGATTCCTTGATGTAAGTGTCCATAGCCTCGCGCTCCGGGGCTGATAGGCTGTACAGGCGGCTAGCAGGAAGAGGGGTCCCAGCCTTCAGATTTATTGCACAGTCGTAAGGGCGATGGGGGGGGGGGGTAGAGACAACGCCCGAGACTTGCTGAAAACTAACCCCAAGTCATGGTAAACCTCTGGTACCTTGGACAGGTCCGGTGGTGACGAGGAGGGTGGAGGCACCTTGACAGATGGGGCGCATGCCGCAGATTGGAGGCAGGCACTCAAACAGAATGTACTCCACGCTGAAATACTCCCCGCTTGCCAGTCAATGGTGGGATTATGCAGCCGAAGCCAGGGATACCCCAGGATGACAGGCGAGGAAAAGACGGGCAGGACCAGGAACCTAATCACCTTCCTGTGGTTACCTGACACAATTACAGAAACTGGGGCCGTCTGATAGGCGACGGTGGTCAGTGACGCCTTGGACAGGGTGATGAGTTTGACGGGGATCCAAAGTCTGACAGCTGAGGCCCATCCAGGTTGCCAGGTCCCTGGAAACAAAATTCTGCTCAGCTCCTGAGTCTATTAATGCCAATGTGGAGTGTTCTGTATGTGCGTGGATCAATCTGATGGGTAAGCAGCAACTAGAGAGGGGTTTTTTCTAAGTTCTTGCCCGTGAATCCCCCTACTGCGATCCACGGACCTTCCCTTTTAACCGACTGGGACATTCCAAAACCCCATGTGACTCCTTCCCACAGTAGAAACAAAGGCCAAGATCCCTGCGGCGCTGTCTCTCAGCCGCTGACACTTTAGACTGCCCTATCACCATAGCCTCTTGATTCGGGGACTCCTCTGGCGCGGGTAGAGCGAGCAGAGGAGAGCTAGTGACGCGGGGGCGGGGTTTAACTGAACGGGAAGTAGCTCGCCGTTCGGCCGCCCGCTCCCTTAATCTACTATCTAGGCTAACAGTAAGGGCAATTAATTCACGTAAGTTGTCCGGTTTATCCCGTGCCGCTAATTCATCCTTTAACTCGTCGTTGAGACTGCGAAGGAAGATACCACAAAGTGACGGCTCCCCCCACCCAATCTCTGCGGCCAGGACCCGGAAGTCAATAGCGTAATCAGCAGCTGATCTGTTACCCTGCTGCAGACTCAACAGCCGTTCTGTCAACACCTCACCCCTATCTGTATGATCAAACACAGACATGAACTCCGCCACAAACTCCTGGTAAGTTAACATGGGGTAGCTTGGTTTAGCCATTACGGAATATGCCCAATCTAAAGCTCCTCCCCCCAACAAATTGATGACATAACCAATCTTACTCGAGTCTATGGCGAAGTCTCCCGGAACGCGGAGGAAGACTGATTCACATTGTAAAATGAATCCTCGGGCTTCCCCGAGTTTCCCACTGAACCGGGTAGGCGTGGGAACAGGGGTGAGGCGAGGGGTCGATGAAGTGTTAGTTTGACCTGACGCTAAGCCTGCAGGGGCTGAAACACTTGCGGTCGGGGAGAACGTCTGATGTCCCTCCAGACGATCCAGCCGACTGTTTATTTGGGTTAGTTGATTGAGAATTACTGTCTGCTGGTGTGATAACATATCTACCTGAGCGCTAAGTGTGTTCCGTTTGCGCGACAGTGTACTGTCCGCTGGGTCAACGTGACGGAGCCGTACTGACATGTTCTGGACCCAGGAGACAGACACTGACACGAGTAGATATTGACAATAATTCTTTTATTGTAATGTGAGAGAGTGTAGTGCGTGTGTGAGTGCAAGTATAGAAGTTTGGTCGCTGGAACTGAGCAGTCTGGATGGTGACCTGGCAACCCTGTAACACACAAGCAGAAAACAATTACAGCTGTTCAGCACTAGCGAGTAATTGTGGATGGTGAGGCTTACTTGGGCGTTCCACAGGTAGCGAGCGTCCTGCTGACTTCCAGCGGCCGTTGCAGCGTGGTGGGTGAATGTGCTCGTGGCTGTGGTGGTGAATTCACCTGTTGCTGTGATGATGATAGTTCTTGTAGCGGGGATGGTGGTGATTCCAGTGACCGTGACGATGACAGCTCCTGTAGCTGAAACAATAACAGTTCCTGTAGCTGTGGTGTTAGACGTACCCCGTAGCTGCGGTGGTAGCGAGGAGCTACGTGATTGAGGTGGCAACGCCCCGTCGGCTGGGGAAGTTGGTCCGCCGCCTGGGAGGTCCACCTGTGCACAGGGGTAAAGACAAGGAGTAGAATAGCAGATGGTTTTCTTACGTGGCAGTTCCTGATGAGACGTTCTTGGCTGAACTTGGGAACGAAGTTCTGGCTCATGCTCCGATGAGGACGACAGACGACTCCGTGCCGGGCTGTCAGCAACACTGGCTTTTAACAGCCGCTGATTGGCACCTGTTGGTCTGTGCGCAGCTGGGACTGATGAGACAGATGACGGCCCAGAGGCCGCCATGACAATATGTCTGGTGGTATATGGCTGGCAAGAATTATTTACCAAAATAAGAAATACTTTTTCATAATGTTTTCAAGTTAAATGCGTCTTCACGACCACCAGAGGTACGCTTTAAATATATTAACAAGCAGCAGATATTGTGGAGTTCCACATAGTGCAGTCGGTAGTTCAAAAAGAAAACAGTGATAATTGTCATGAGTCCGGTTGAGCTGCTGTACGTAGTGCACGAGAGTCTAATAAGTCACTTAGTGTTCAGCAGTCTGATGGCAGAGGGAAAGAAGCTGTTTCATGTAGCGGGAGGTTTTAATCTGAATGGACTGAATTCTTCTGCCTGAGGGGAGGGGGGGCAAACAGTGCGTGTCCAGGGTGTGAAGGGTCGGCTATGATCCGACCTGCACGCCTCCGGGTCCTGGAGATGTACAGGTCCTGGAGGGATGGGAGCTTGCAGCCGATCACCTTCTCAGCAGCGCGCACAACGCGCTGCAGTCTTAGTCTGCAGCGCGTTGACTAAGTGACTAAGTTGACTAAGTTGACTAAGTGACAGCTGTGACTACAGCTGCGCGTTGACTATGTGCAGCTGTAGTCACAGGAACATCAAGCTACTTGGAGATGGTCTTATAGCCTTTACCTTTAACATGATTGTCTACAATTTTCTTTCTAATCTCCTGAAATAACTCTCTCCTCTGCTTCCTCTGGTCCATGTTTAGTGTGGTACACACCATGTCACAAAACAGCACAGTGACTACTTGTCACCCTTTAAAATAGGCCGACTGACTGATTACAAGTTTGTAGACACCTGTGATGTTAATTAGAGGACACATCTTGGTTGAACATGTCCCTATGGTCACATTATTTTTAATCTTTTCTAGGGGTACCATCATTTTTGTCCAGGCCTGTTTCGTGAGTTTGTTTTTTAAAGTAATTCTATTGAACCACAATTCAAAAGCATTGTCTGATTTTCATTTTTTAATTTTCATAGAATTTTTATTTATTACCACTTTTGTCAGATTCAAGTTATTTCTGCACAGCAACTCACCCTTGGCCGGGGACCCTTGGTTCAATCCCAGCCCCCGACCACAGTGATCTGTGTGGAGTTTGCATGTTCTCCCCGTGTCTGCGTGGGTTTACTCCGGGATTTCTCCAGTTTCCTCCCACATGCCAAAAACATGCAAGTTAGGTTAATTGGCATCAAACTGGGCATTCTAAATTGTCCTTAGGAATGACTGTGAGAGTGAATGGCTGTCTGTCTCTCTGTGTTGGCCCTGCGATGGACTGGCAACCTGTCCAGGGTGGACCCTGCCTCTCGCCCAAAAGATGCTGGGATAGGCTCCAGCAACCCCTCCCCCTCCGCCGCGACCTAAAAAGGATTAAGCGGAAGAAGATGAATTGAATGAATGAAAGTTATTTCTGTGACCATTGTGGGTTTTTTCTTTCATTAACAGAGGGGTATCAACAATTTTTTGCCACGTGTATATATATATATATATATATATATATATATATATATATATAATACAGTGGGGCAAAAAAGTATTTAGTCAGCCACCAATTGTGCAAGTTCTCCCACTTAAAAGATGAGAGAGGTCTCCAATTTTCATCATAGGTATACCTCAACTATGAGAGACAAAATGAGAAAAAAAAAAATCCAGAAAATCACATTGAAGGATTTTTAATGAATTAATTGGTAAATTCCTCGGTAAAATAAGTATTGTGGTCACTACAAACAAGCAAGATTTCTGGCTCTCACAGACATGTAACTTCTTCTTTAATAGGCTCCTCTGTCCTCCACTCATGACCTGTATTAATGGCACCCTGTTTGAACTCCTTATCAGTATAAAAGACACCTGTCCACAACCTCAAACAGTCAACTCCAAACTCCACTATGGCCAAGACCCAAGAGCTGTCAAAGGACACCAGAAACAAAATTGTAGACCTGCACCAGGTTGGGAAGACTGAATCTGCAATAGGTAAGCAGCCTTGGTGTGAAGAAGTCAACTGTGGGAGCAATTATTAGAAAATGGAAGACATACAAGACCACTGATAATCTCCCTCGATCGTGGCTCCACGCAAGATCTCACCTGTAGGGTCAAAATGATCAGAGAACGGTGAGCAAAAATCCCAGAAACCACACGGGGGGACCTAGTGAATGACCTGCAGAGAGCTGTAACCAAAGTAACAAAGGCTACCATCAGTAACACACTACGCCGCCAGGGACTCAAATCCTGCAGTGCCAGAACGTGTCCCCCTGCTTAATCCAGTAACACGTCCAGGCCCGTCAGAAGTTGCCTATAGAGGTATTTGGATGATCCAGAAGAGATTGGGAGATGTCATATGGTCAGATTAACCCAAAATAGATCTTTCTGGTAATAACTCAACTTGTCGTGTTGGGAGGAGAAAGATCACCATACCCTCTGTGAAGCATGGGGGGTGGAGGAAACATGCATGCTATGGGGCTGTTTTTCCTCCAAAGAGGGACCAGGTCAGCTGATTCCATGGTAAAGGGGAAAGATGATGGGGCCATGTATCGTGAAATTTTGGAGTGAAAACCTCCTTCCATTAGCAAGGGCATTGATGATGAAACTTGGCTGGGTCTTTCAAGCATGGACAATGATCCTAAACACATTACACCGCCCGTGGCAATGAAGGAGTGGCTGTCATAAGATGCTTTTCAAAGTTCTGGAGTGGCCTTAGTGCTGTCTCCAGATCTCAACCCCATAGAAAATCTTGGAGGGAGTTGAAAGTCCGTGTTGCCCAGCGACAGCCCCAAAACATCACTGCTCTAGAGGAGATCTGCATGGAAGAATGGGCCAAAATACCCGACAACAGTGTGTGAAAACCTTGTGAAGACTTACAGAAATATTTGACCTCTGTCATTGCCAACAAAGGGTATATAACAAAGTATTGAGATGAACTTTTGTTATTGACCAAATACTTATTTTTACCGAGGAATTTACCAATTAATTCATTAAAAAATCCTTCAATGTGTTTTCTGGATTTTTTTTTTCATTTTGTCTCTCATAGTTGAGGTATACCTATGATGAAAAATTGGAGATCTCTCTCATCTTTTAAGTGGGAGAACTTGCACAATTGATGGCGGACTAATACTTTTTTGCCCCACTGTATACTGTATATATAGTATATATATATATAGCAGGCAGAGAGTAGACAAACTGTGTACTGAAAATTTCACGAAAAACCTTATACCACGGACCAAGAAAATGGTTTTTTCAAACAGCAAAAGAAAAAAAAACGGCTGTTGTTATCCAAGGTAGCAAATAATCCAGTACTTGCAAAAGACACGTTTGTGCAGCCGCACAGCCTAGTGGTCGAAAAATAACACTGCAGAGACACGAAAACCACCCACCAAATCACACCCATCACCTGCAAACAAACCCACAAATGTCCATTTTATATACAGTATATACTGTATATATCTCCCTTACATTAAAAAAATAATTTTTAAAAAACATGTCATACAGCTGGTCTGGGAACGCCTTGGTATCCCCTCTGAAGAGCTGGAGCAGGTGGCTGGGGAGAGGGAAGTCTGGGCTTCTCTGCTTGAACTGCTGCCTCCGTGATCCGGACCTCCGGAAAAGTGGTAGAAGATCGATGGATGGATGGATGTCATACACACCAAGTTATGACCAAAACAAAATACCCTACATTGACCTCTTACATATATATATTTTTTTTAACTCCCACCTTCTCCTCTATTTGTCTTTCGTTCCTGCATGTCTGAACTGATTTTGGTCCTAAATACAACGTGTTTTCACCAGCATTTTCAGTCAACGTTTGCCAAGGCAGCTTAACTTGTGCATGACTTAGGCAAACTCTGCATAACTTGGTTTATGCAAACTCTGCATAACCAGGATATGCAGCTGGCCTCCATAGGTCTGCTCGGAAAATGCGCTCTGGCCTCCGGCGGAGTGAAGAAGCCTCACCGTTACAGGCCCGGGGTACCGTGGCTCTGAGAGAGATCCGTCGCTACAAAGAAATCCACGGAGCTGTTCACTCCGTAAGCTGCCCTTCCAGCGCCTGGTGAGGGGAGATCGCTCAGGACTTCAAGACCGACCTGCGCTTTCCAGAGCTCCGCCGTCATGGCTCTGCAGGAGGCCAGCGAGGCCTACACTGGTGGGTCTCTTCGAGGACACCAACCTGTGCGCCATCCACGCCAAGAGGGTCACCATCATGCCCAAAGACATCCAGCTGGCCCGCCGCATCCGCGGAGAGAGAGCTTAGACTTTCTGCTGCACACTCCACCAACCACAATGCTCCGCACTGTGTGTCTATATATATATATATATATATATATATATATTATATATATTTATAGTAATATGTACATATGTATACTAGCTGCTCTTGTTTTTTCTTGCCTTCTTTGCCTTGATTGTTGCTCTGAGCTGTTTGCTATCCCTGTGCTGTTGCAATCCTGGAATTTCCCCATTGTGGGACTAATAAAGGCTTATCTTATCTTATCTTACCTTATCTTAACTTATCCCAGCGCTCAGGAACTATTACAAATTGAGCACAGCTTTCACCAACATTTATTTCCAGATTGTCAGCAGATTTTCAGCATGCAGAAAATTCTCAACTGAATACACTTTCACCAGCCTTTGCCACCAAACACCAGCTATCACTAACTTTTATCAACTTTTGCCAGCAGAGCCAGTCGTTTGCCAAAACATTAGTAAAAAGTTGGTCCAAACGTTGTAGTTTTGAATCCACCCAAAAAAACAGGTCCAGGATGGCAGGAAGCCTCCACAAGCGCTGATCTTTATATGAGCATCGCCTGACCGTGATATCAGCTGAACTGCGCTGAGTATTCCTTTGGCTTAAGTTAACCTAAGTTGGCAACTGCTACACATACTGTACGCTAGCCTAAGGGCAAAAGTTTGACAACGCTGAGTGCAACGTGGGCAAATGCTAGCAAAAGTTCGTAAAATTTTGTAAAAGTTGGTGTAGTGCTCACAAACGTAATTTCACCAACGTTTTGGACTGATTTCTCTGATTTTTCAAAATGTACAGTAAAAGCTCAGTGCAAACATTGGAGTGCGAACCCATGCTGTATGCCAAACTAGGAAAAGTTAACCATCCTGCAGGGAATGAACGCTTCACTACAACATGCATCTGGAAGTCTTTGTTTTTGTGTGTAAAGAGCAATCATGATTTAGGGCTTTGTAAATTGTTGAGATGGATACAAAAGATAGGTACTTTTATAGAGTGCGAAAATATTGACCAACCAAGTAGGGGTGGGGCGATACGGCCAAAAAGTTATATCATGATATTCATGATAACGATATTCTTGATGATATATATAGTACAGTGGGGCAAAAAAGTATTTAGTCAGCCATCAATTGTGCAAGTCTCCCACTTAAAGATGAGAGAGGTTCTCCGATTTTCATCATAGGTATACCTCAACTATGAGAGACAAAATGAGAAAAAAAAAAATCCAGAAAATCACACTGAAGGATTTTTAATGAATTAATTGGTAAATTCCTCGCTAAAATAAGTATTTTGGTCACCTACAAACAAGCAAGATTTTCTGGCTCTCACAGACCTGTAACTTCTTCCTTTAAGAGGCTCTCTGTCCTCCACTCATTACCTGTATTAATGGCACCTGTTTTGAACTCATTATCAGTATAAAAGACACCTGTCCACAACCTCAAACAGACTCCAAACTCCACTATGGACAAGACCAAAGAGCTGTCAAAAGGACACCAGAACAAGATTGTAGACCTGCACCAGGCTGGGAAGACTGAATCTGCAATAGGTAAGCAGCTTGTGTGAAGAAATCAACTGTGGGAGCATTTATTAGAAAATGAAAGACATACAAGACCACTGATAATCTCCCTCGATCTGGGGCTCCACGCATTGATCTCACCCTGTAGGGTCAAAATGATCATGAGAACGGTGAGCAAAAATCCCAGAACCACACGGGGGGTACCTAGTGACTATGACCTTCAGAGAGCTGGGACCAAAGTAACAAAGGCTACCATCAGTAACACAACTTACGCCACCAGGGACTCAAATCCTGCAGTCCAGACGTGTCCCCCTGCTTAAGCTAGTACACGTCCAGGCCCGTCTGAAGTTGCTAGAGAGCATTTGGATGATCCCGAAGAGGATTGCGTGAATGTCATATGGTCAGATGAAACCAAAATAGAACTTTTTGGTAAAAACTCAACTTGTCGTGTTTGGAGGAGAAAGAACGCCATACCTACTGTGAAGCATGGGGGTGGAAACATCGTGTTTTGGGGGCTGTTTTTTCTGCAAAGGACCAGGACGACTGATCCGTGTAAAGGAAAGAATGAATGGGGCCATGTATCGTGAGATTTTGAATGAAAACCTCCTTCCATCAGCATGGCAATTGAAGATGAACGTGGCTGAGTCTTTCAGCATGACAATGATCCCAAACTCACCGCCCGGGCAACGAAGGAGTGGCTTCGTAAGAAGCTTTCAAGGTCCTGGAGTGGCCTAGCCAGTCTCCAGATCTCAACCCCATAGAAAATCTTTGGAGGGAGTTGAAAGTCTGTGTTGTCCAGCGACAGCCCCAAAACATCACTGCTCTAGAAGGAGATCTGCATGGAGGAATGAGGCCAAAATACCAGCAACAGTGTGTGAAAACCTTGTGAAGACTTACAGAAAATATTTGACCTCTGTCATTGCCAACAAAGGGTATATAACAAAGTATTGAGATGAACTTTTGTTATTGACCAAATACTTATTTAACCGAGGATTTACCAATTAATTCATTCAAAAATCCTTCATTGTGATTTTCTGGATGATTTTTTTTTTCTCATTTTGTCTCTCATAGTTGAGGTATACCTATGATGAAAATTGAGACCTCTCTCATCTTTTAAGTGGGAGAACTTGCACAATTGGTGGCTGACTAAATACTTTCTTGCCCCACTGTATATATATATATACAGTAGATAGATAGATAGAGATATTTTTTTAAACTTATAATGAACATTTCAACAGGCCAGCGTTTGCCTTCATCATTTCAATAAATACAATATAAAACATATGTCTCCTGTTATTAAACCGTAGCTCAGTTTGAGCTTCACATATGTTTTTGATTCTGTATCAAATTTTACAATAAAATAAATATAAATTGCCACTCTTAAGTGGCCTTTTAGATGTGGAGGCTTCTATGCTGAGGTCATTTTACCTGCGTTAGAAAGTCTCCATTGCACGGACCTCTCCTTAGTTTAGTTTAGTTTAATGTTTATTTGAAAGGGGACATTACATACTAATGAACATTAATACAAATGTTAAGTATGCCTGATTTAGCAATACTGCCAATTTGCATCTGTTTGTCCCCTGGCGGTCACAAAAACACAATCATACACGAGTGAACTACTGCAATGAAACTGTACAAAGTGCAAGAGTTAAGGTGTTAGAAAACAAATATATTCAGATGTCACACGCGTGAAGTGCTGTACACACACATGCACCCAAGCATCTCACAGCACAACAGACAGCAACAAACAAGAGGCGGGGCATATGTGTGTAATGCATAGGCACATATATACGTATATGCGTTATGCCAACAAAGCAACCACTTGTTAGGTATACAGTTTTGGTTCTTTAAAAGCCAATTTTTACATCCGTATCCATCAGCATCGTCTGCCGCTTATTTCCGGAGGTCTGGGGTCGCGGAGGCAGCAGTTCAAGCAGAGGAAGCCAGTCTTCCCTCTCCCCAGCCTACCTGCTCCAGCTCTTCAGAGAGGATGCAAGACATTCCCAGACCAGCTGGGAGACATAGTCTCTCCAGCGAGTCCTGGGTCTGCCCCGGGGTCTCCTCTCAGAGGGATGTTCCCAAAACAACCTCAAGTGGAAGGCATCTACGAGGCATCCGGATCAGATGCCACATACCACCTCAACTGGCTCCTTCAATGTGGAGCAGCAGCAGTTCTACTCTGAGCCTCTCCGGATGACAGAGCTCCTTACCCAATCTCTGAGGGTGAGTCCAGCAATCCTACGAAGAAAGCTCATTTCAGCCACTTGTATCCGCAATCTTGTTCTTTCGTCATTACCAAAAGCTCATGACCATAGGTGAGGGTAGTAGGAATGTAGATTGACTGGTAAATCGACAACTTTGCCCTTACAGCTTAGCTCCCTCTTCACCACAACAGACCGGTACAGCGTCTACATCACTGCAGATGCTGCTCCGATTCGTCTGTCAGTCTCCTCTCTTAAACCCCTCCACTTGGGGCAGGAGCTTGTCCCCAACCCCTAAAGGGACAATCCACCTTTTCTCCGCGCTTCACACTCGCTGCGCAAACCGTCTCATTAAGACCTGTAGGCCATTGCTGGATGAAGCCAGCAGGAAAACATCACTGCAAACAACAGAGATGAGATCCTGTGGTCACCAAGCATGACACCCTCCATTCCCTTTCTGCGACTAAAATCCTGTCCATAAAAATTATGAACAGGATCAGTGACAAAGGGCAGCCCTGGTGGAGTCCACCTCTCACTGGGAATGAGTTTGACCGAGTGTTGGCAAACGAACAAACTCTTACAACGGTCATACAGAGACCGAATAGCATGTAACAACAAGCCCGACACCCCATACTCCCGAAGTACCTCCCACAAAAAACCATGAGGGATGCGGTCAAAATGCCTTCTCCAAGTCCACAAACATAAGTAAACTGGTTGGGCAAACTCCCACGAACCCTTGAGATTCTCGAGAGGGTAAAGAGCTGGTCCGATGTGCCACGGGCCAGGACGAAAACCACATTGCTCCTCCTGAATCTGCGGCTCCACCAACAGCCGGTCTATCCTCTCCAGTACCTTGGCACAGACCTTCCCAGGGAGGCTGAAGAGTGTGATCCTCTAAAGTTGGAGCACACCCTCGGTCCCCTTTTTTGAAGAGAGGAACCACCACTCCGGTTTGCCATGCCAAAGGCACTGCCCCCGACCTCCACGCAATGTTGCAGAGGCGTGTCAACCATGACAGCCCTACAACATTCTGGGCCTTGAGGTACTCAGGGCGAATCTCGTCCACTCCCGGGGCCTGCCACCAAGGAGATTTTTAATCACCTTGGCAACCTCAGCCCCTGTGATAGGCGAGTCGTTCCTCTGTCACATCAGCCAATTTTTGCAATGTGTCTTAAAAGTGTTTAGTGTGGTACGTTCTTTGATTGCGGGTGGTGTGTTATTCCAGATCTTGGTGCCCCTCACTGATAGCACAGATTGAGCAAATTCAAGGATTCAAAGACTTTATTATCATGTGCACAATTAAGAAATGCAACATTTCCTGAGCAATGAAATTCTTACTCTGTTCTCTGAACGAATGCCAAGATAATAGATGCACATCAATACTAATAAGGTAATAACTAACTAACTAACTAACCTGCACTTATATAGCGCTTTTCTAGTCACAGAGACCACTCAAAGCGCTTTCACTAGTACTAACCCTCTATTCTAAGGGCCTATAGGAAACAGATATCTAGGGACAATTTAGAACAGCCAATTAACCTAACATGCATGTCTTTGGATTGTGGGAGGAAACCGGAGCCCCCGGAGTAAACCCACGCAGCACAGGGAGAACATGCAAACTCCACACAGAAAGGTTCCAACCCCTGCCAGCCTGGGGATTCGAACCAGGAACCTTCTAGCTGTAAGGCAACAGTGCTAACCACTGCACCACCATGCTGCCCACACCTAATACTAATGAATACTAATAACACACACTAATAACACCCATTAGGCAATTAGGACACCTTAAACACACCTTAATACTAAGTACTAATACTAATGAATACTAATAACACACATTAAGCAATTAGGACAGTTAAAGCAGTTAAACTAAAGGAAACAAAAAGAATGAAAATTGAAAATTCACAGGATGACTATAATGGACAATGGCATATTAATATCAGAGATGATATGAACCTGAGATGGCATAAGCCTTTGTACACTGTGCAAATGAGCAATGTACAAATTAGCACCCAGTGTGAGAATTTCTCTGTAATGATAATACTCAGTACAGTAGACTGCACAGTGATAATTTAGTAGCAGAGATGATATGGACATGAGACAGGGTGAGACTATGTACACTGTGCAAGTGAGCAATGTGCAAATTTAGCCACCAGTGTGTGAATTTCTATTTGCAAAGCTGTGTCCGGAGTTTGTTGTTTATTCAGGAGTCTGATGGCAGTGAGAAAGAACTAGTTTTTTAGTCTTGATGTCCTGCATTTCACACTTCTGTACCTCTGACCTGATGGTAGAAGTGTGAACATTCTGTGCTGGGGGTGGGTGGGGTCCTGGAGGGATGGTGGCAACTCTCCTTTGGGCTCTGCGGTGGTAGATGCTCTGCAGAGAGGGGAGTGGAGTCCTGATGATCTTCTCCGCTGTCTTCACCACTCTTTGTAGGCGTTTGCAGTCCGAGGCAGTAGTGCTGCCGTACCACGCAGTGATGCAGTTGGTCAAGACACTCTCGATGATGCAGCTGTAGAAATTGTTGAGGATCTTTGGGGACATGCAAACTTCTTCAGCCTCCTCAGAAAGTACAGCCACTGTTGAGCTCTCTTAACAAGCTCTGTGGTATTGAGTGCCCACGTAAGGTCCTCGCTGATGTGGATGCCCAGGTATTTAAAGCTGCTCACCCTTTCCACCTCAAGCTTCCGGATGGACAGCGGCCAATGGGGTCTCCTCCTCCACTTCCTCATGTCCACTGTTATCTCCTTCGTCTTGTCCATGTTGAGGGTGAGGTTGTTGCCCTCACACCATGACACCATGCTGGCCACCTCCCTCCTGTAGGATGCTTCATCACCACCAGTGATGCGTCCTATCACTGCTGTGTCATCCGCACACTTTTAAGATGATATTGTCCTTGTGGGAGGCAACACAGTCATGGGTGAAGAGACTGTTGAGGATGGGGCTGAGAACACAATCCTGTGGGACACCTGTGTTCGTGATGATGCTGGCTGAGGTCCTGTTACCCATCCTGACAGACTGGGGCCTGCCAGTCAGAAAGTCCAGCAGCCAGTCACAGAGGGTGGGGTGCAGGCCAAGTGAAGACAATTTGTCAGTGAGTTTGTGGGGGATGACCGTGTTGAAGGCGGAGCTGTAGTTGACAAAGAGCATCCTGATGTAGGAGTCTTTATCTTCCAGGTGCGAGAGAGAATAATTGAGTGCAGCAGCAATGGCATCTGAGGTGGAACTGTGTTTGGCCGGTAAAGGTATTGCAGGGGGTCCAGGGTATCCGGTATGCTGTCCTGAATGAGGGGCAGCATCACTCTCTCAAAGCACTTCATGATGATTGGAGTGAGTTCTACCGGCCTGTAATCATTCAGACAGGTCGGCGGGCTCTTTTGGGGGAGGGGGACGATGATTGTGGTTTTAAAGCAGGAGGGGACTATGTTCTGGTTGAAGGAGAGGTTGAAGATGGATGTGATAACATCAGTCAGCTCAGCAGCCCAAGCTCTGACAGCCCGTCCAGGGATGTTGTCTGGTCCTGCTGCCTTGCGGGGGTTGATATTCCTCGGTGCTCTGTTTACCTGTCCTGATGAGACGTTTAGTGGAGGGGGACGGTGTGTGTGTCTCCTCTCTGCACTGTAGCTGGAGGTCTCAAAGTGGGTGTTAAAGATGTTGAGATCATCCGACAGGCTGTTTGTGGAGCTTGTGGTGTTGCTGGTGGTCCTCTTGTAGTCTGTGATGTGCTGCAGGCCTTGCCACATGCGCCCAGGGTCAGGAGTGAAGGAGAGGCTGTCCAGCTTTTCTATGTACTGCCTCTTGGCTGTTGTTATAGCCTTTCTCAGTCCATACTTTGCAGCTTTGTACTTGACATTGCCTGATATACATGCAAGAGAGCGAGCATGCAGCATCTGACTGTTGATCTAGGGCTTCTGGTTGGGGAACTTCCTGACTTGTATGGTGGGTACGATGGTATCAACACATCACATACTCAGCGTAGTCCTTTATCTTTACAGAAGAGTCCTTTCGGGTGGCTGCAGCTTTAAACACATCCCAGTCTGTACCGGCAAAACAGTCTTGCAGGGTGCTCTCAGCCTCTGGAGACCAGTGTTCAATTTGTTTAATAACAGTGTTTGTTTCAGCTTTTGTCTGTAGGCTGGGTACATAAACAGGGAGATATGACCTGACTGTCCAAAGTGAGGGTGGGATGCCGCTCTGTATGTGCCACTTATGTTTGTGTAAACATGATCCAGTGTGTTCTTATCGTGGGTGGGAATGTCCACATGGCGGTAATATTTGGGAAGTACAGTTCATAAATTGCACTGGTTAAAGTCACCAGCAACAATAAAAACAGCATCGCGATGGGTCGTCTCTACTGTGCTGATGACGTCATGGAGTTTGCGTAGCACTTCTGTGTAGTTGCTTTGCGGGCAGATGTAAACAGCAGCCAAAAACACAGCAGTGAATTCCCTCAGTAGATATTAGGGATGGCATTTCATTAGTAAAAACTCCACATGAGGCGAACAGTACTTGTAAACCAGTCTGTACATCTCCACACCATGAGTAGTTTATAACACACACACACCCCGCCCCCCCCCCCCACCAGTCTATACCCAAGGCTTTAGTCCAGTCCGCTCGATGTGCTGAGTGAGACTATAGATGAATGCTCACTCAGGGACTCTGTCTGAGAGCCAGGTCTCACAGAAAATTAGGGCGCAGCACTCACTAATCTCCCCTGGTCTTCAATTCTTATCTTTGTTCATCTAGCTTTTTTCTAGAGACCGTACGTTAGCTAGCAGGAGGCTAGGTAGCGGTGGGTGGCTAGCACGAGCATTTAGCCTTGCATGTAGCCCCTCTCTTTTACCTTGCTTGCACCGCTTCCGACGCGCTCTCTTGGGGTCAGCATGCTCACGCGGGATCGGTGCTTGTGGGCCATCCTCGTGGTGGTGCTGATCGCAGGGATGGCAATTTTTCGCCGATCCGCGGACTTCCGCCGATTTATTTTCAAATTGATCATTTCTGTGAATCGTCTAAATCCGTTGAGAAAATTTTAGGGGGGGTAAGGTACCTTGTTGTTACCGATTTTAGCGAAAATCAACACGATTACGTAAGCGCTCGGCGCTTCCCCGGGTCAAGTCTCCTGCGATAACCCGGATGTTATGTATTCAAGCTACTGCTGTATTGTAAACAGCCCTGCGATTGGATAGTTGCAAACGATTGGACCAATCAAATGGCTTGTTGTATGCTTTGTCAAAAATTCATGGCGGCGTGTTCTCAGGGATGTAATTTTTCCGCTAATTCGCCGAATTCCGCTTTATTTTATCTTCCAGGAAGATAAAGTACGTTAAGTACGTTAGCGGCTTGTGGTCCATGAACGCAGTGAAGGTGCGCCCTTTCAGGCAGAACTGGAAGTGGCGTATGGCCAGGTGGAGAGCCATTAACTCTCTGTCAAACATGCTGTATTTACACTCACAGCTGTCCGTGCAAAGACCCTGCTAAAAAAGGTGAGCGGCTGCCAAGAACCGGCAGCGCATTTCTCCATGATGGCCGCTATGCCATGTCCGAGGCGTCGGTAGTGAGCGCTATCCGAGCCGCCGGGCCCTGGGTGCACCAGTAGTGCAGCGTTTGCCAGAGCTGTTTTAACCTCAGAGAACGCAGGCCTACTTCCGCTCAGGAGTCCAGTCGACTCTGTCCGCCGGTTTCTGTTTGTTGAGTGCGGCGTACAACGGCTGTATGAGCTGGGCTGCGCGGGGGGAGGAAACGGTTATAAAAGTTAACCATCCCCAAAAACTCCTGCAGCGCCCTGACATTGATGTTGAGGAGAAAAAAAATAGCAAAACAATTTAGTTACCATACTTTTATGATTCCAAACAGTTTGAAATTGACAGTGCACAGTGGTCATTGACTCATAACTTTTGAATATTTCTAAGACTTAGCTACATCAGTGATTGTCAGGAGTCATCAGTGCTAGAAATAGACAAAAGTGTCAAAATAAAGTTCCGATGGAATTGGCTTGAGAGAAAAATGACGGTAAAGGTGAAAATTGACTCAAAGTTCGACGAGGTACAGAAACACTCGGACAGTTTCTGAAGAAACCAGAAAAGGAGATGAAGTTCAAAGTTCAGAGACTGACACAGCTTGCTGCCAAAAGGAAGAAAGTTTCACATTAGAAGTGACTTGGTGACCAGTGTAAATAGTGTAATTAACTCTTATAGAACTGTTAAATATGTTGGACTAAAGACAGTGAGACAACATTGAAGAAAAAGTAAGTTAACTTTTCATTAAATTTAATGGTTTATTTAAGTCTAGTATTTCATTTTTTTAATCATTTTTTTCAGTCTAAATTACTTCTGTTTTACTGAAAACCTCCCATAAGTCCCCCCCATAAGTCAATCGACCAAATTAGATTTCAGCTGAAATCAGAAATTTCCTGTTGCCATCCCTGCTTAAAGGGGGGGGGGCTCTGTCATGTGTCTGAGCATATGTTTTCACAGAGCTCCGACTTTGACTTTATTTCTAAATTTTGTATGTCTGTTAGTTTGATTTTGTTAGTTTCTGTCGATATTTTGGTTTGCTGACACTTGTGCCCTCTCTTTTCCGACACCTCCTCTAGCTTCTCACAGGACTGCTCTCTTGTCTTCCCCCAGCTGTGAGCAGTTAGGCAATTAAGGTCACTGCTCACTCAGCGACTCTACCTGCGTCTCATTTTCCCCCATGTTTTAAGCACTGTCAGTTCACTTTTTCATTGCGGCTGTATTGATGCATTGCATGGATGTGAGTTGTTTGGACTTTTTTCCTCCCTGCCTGTTTTTCTTCATTTCCTCCAGAGCAGCACCAGGTCTGGAGTATCTCATCTCTGTAAATTATCCTTGTTTGCATTTTTGTCTGGTCTGCACTATTTTTGGGAATTTTTGTTCTTTTCTTCTAATAAAATGTCATAACTACAGTTCAGCATGTGGGGTCTGTCCTTTTGCCCCGAAGGGGTATTCATGACAGTATGTCCATGTACACACTCAGTACTTGGTCGGGGCTCCTTTTGCATAATTACTGCATCAATGCAGCATGGCATGGAGGCGATCATCCTGTGTTACTGCTGAGGTGTTATGGAAGCCCAGGTTGCTTTGATAGCGGCCTTCAGCTCGTCTGCATTATTGGGTCTGGTGTATTTCATCTTCCTCTTGACAATACACCATAGATTCTCTATGGGATTTAGGTCAGGAGAGTTTGCTGGCTAATCAAGCACAGTGATACCATAGTCATTAAACCAGGTATTTGTACTTTTGGCAGTGTGGGCAGGTACCATGTCCTGCTGGAAAATGAGAATCGGCATCTCCATAAAGCTTGTCAGCAGAGGGAAGCATGAAGTGTTCTAAAATTTCCTTTTAGATGGCTGCACTGACATTGGACTTGATTAAACACAGTCGACAAATACGAGCAGATGGCATGGCTCCACATATCATCATTGACTGGAAACTTCACTCTGGACCTCAAGGAACTTGGATTCCGTGCCCCGCTCACTCTTCCTCCAGACTCTGGGACCTTGTTTCCAAGTGACAGGACTTAGCACCTGATTTGGGGAGCCATGTCATCTGCTGTGTTAGTCCACTGTGTTTTATCAAGTCCAAAGTCAATGCAGCTGTCTACCAGGACATTTTAGAGCACTTCATGATTCTGTCTACTGACAAGGTTTATGGAGATGCTGATTTCATTTACCAGCAGGACTGGCACCTGCCCCACCTGCTGCCAAAAGGACCAAAGCCTTTTTTAATGACCATGGTATCACCGTATTTTACTGGCCAGCAAAGTCTCCTGACCAAAACCCCATACAGAATCTATGAAGTATCGTCAACAGAGAGATGAGAGACACCAGACCCAACAATGCAGATGAGCTGAAGGGCCACTATCAATGCAGCCTGGGCCTTCATAACTCCTCAGCAGTAACACAGGCTGATCACCTTCATGCCATGCCACAGTGATGCGTACTAATTCTCAGCAAAGGAGCCCTGACCAAGTATGAGTTTGTGCATGGAAGTACTTTAGTCAGCCAACATTTCTATTATAAAAAAAATCATTTTTTTTAAAACTGATCCTATGTAATATTTAAAATTTTTTGAGAAACTAATTTTCGGGTTTCATGAACTGCAAGCCATACCATCAAAATTAAAAGAAATAAACATTTGAAATATATCACTCTGTATGTACTGAATTTATATAAAATATGAGTTTTCTTTTATGAATTGAATTACTGAAATAAATCAACTTTTCGATGATATTCTATTTAGTGAGATGCACCCTGTATTCTCCCCGGGGAGGGGGGTGGTTGCATAGCTATTTAATATTTTATAAACTAAACAGGCAAATTTGAGAGTTTTATAATTTTCAGAAGACAGAAGATTGTATTTCTTGTAAATGTGACAGTGTGGAGGAACAAAATAGAAGTCCAGGCGTGACACGGCAAGCTGACGGTTAAGAGTTTTATTCCTCCATCTTCATGAGACACACTGTAGAGCTGTGCGCTGCGCTGTGTGTGTGTGCTGTTGTGAGTGAGCTCTGCTGAGGCAGTGGAAAGTCAGGCTCTTTTATACAGACAGAGAGAATGCATGGCACATTTACATATTGATATACATACATATCAGTCAATACATATCAATCGCGTGATTAACTGGTGGCCGGAACTCCTCTTCTTACTCCGGGGATGTATAACAATAGGACAAGAGAGAATGCATGGCACATTTAGCATATTGATATACATATCAGTCAATACATATCAATCATGTGATTAACTGGTTGTCCCCCCAAGGGGCTCTCTGTCCGTATGCAAATTGTTCCTTCATGCCCTACTGAGGTGTTATGAATGTCTATGTAGATTGTGGTGGGTAACCACAAGGGCCGCCCCCCCCACAGAACACTCAGCAGGGGTTGTGACCACCCCCCCTCCACCCCCCCTTCGTTTGGGCTCCAGCTCTGGTTAGAACTGGTCGGAGGGCATGTCAGTCCGTGGGGGGACGGGGGAGGGGTGGAAAGGGCAGTGTTCTCCGCTCCAAGTTCCAGCATGTTGAACGGCCGTGGATCATGGGTGTACGGGCCGGGTATGTTGTCGTGCGTAATGGAACAAGAGGCAATCGGTCGGCTTAGGGGGGGAGGTGCGGGAAAAGCTCTGTGCAGGAAGAGAGGGGAGGGAGGTGGGAGTAAGCGAGTGCCGGCCCGGGACGTCAAAGGTGCCTGGGGCCGTGCAAAAATTGCGTGTGGATCCGCGATGGTGAGGGACTTTCCCGTTAAATGCGGCAGAGAGTCCAGTGGCTGTGAAAAAGAAAAAAAAATTATATCTCTGACTTCTCTCGTGGCTTGACCAGCGTGGATGTGGGAAGGTGAGCGGCCAAATCCCCCGAGGATGCGTAGCGGCTGTGATAAACTGAAGCTGTGTCTGGGACTCGGCAGTTTGGCTTTAGGTGCGGGAAGCAGCCTTGAAGTCAACGGGGAAAGCAATCGGCTAAATTCCCCTCGTTGCACCGTGGCTGGTAACCCATACCAAGTCCTGCGTGCGGGCTGCACGTCCACTCCAGGTGCGCAAGCAGCCCTGAAGGTTCCGAGGGTGGCAATCAGCCGTTTTTCTTTGGGCACGTGCAGCGGCGGAGGATGAATATATCAGTCTGTGGAGCCGGTTTTGTCCCGTGCATGGTGCGCGCTTGGCGCAGTGACCACATAGCTGGCAGTTGCACTGTCCTTGTAACCCTGCAGTGTGCACGTGTGGCTTCTGTGCGCGGAAGGTCCGTTGTCGAGAGGTGAGTCAGGGTCAGGGAGCTTGATGGAAATCAACGCAGTCGGGCGCCGATGGTCTTCCCTGTTCAGGCTGTTTCTGTGCGTTGCTCGTGTCACTGATCCTCGTCATGCGTCTCGGTCCAAGCGCTGTGCTCTCCGTCCGGCCCTGGAGGTTGCCATTTGTGGAGAGAGGACAAGGTGCGCGCGCTCCCGTGTGGGTGCTAAGGATGTAGGCGATCTCTGGTCCTCTGGGATCCACAGCTGCGGTGAGAGGGGAGCAGACGGTCAATCTCCCTCATCAGGTCACCAGTGTGGAGGTAAAAGATCAGGCGAGGGACGCACCGTGACGCGTCTGAGGCTTTCTGTCTGGGTCGTCTCCGGGTGTTCGCTTCGTGTTCCATTCTTTGTCAAGGGTCACCAGTGTGGAGGGAACAAAATAAGTTCAGGCGTGACACGCAAGCTGAAGGTTTAAGAGTTTTATTCGTCTATCATCATGAGACACACTGTAGTGTTGTGCTGTGTGTGTGTGCTGTTGTGAGTGAGCTCTGCTGAGGCATGTAAAGTCAGCTCTTGTATACAGACAAGAGAGAATGCATGGCACATTACATATTGATATACATATCAGTCAATACATATCAATCGCGTGATTAACTGGTGCCGGAATTCCTCTCTTACTCCGGGGATGTATAACAATAGGACAAGAGAGAATGCATGGTACATTTACATATTGATATACATATCAGTCAATACATGTCAATCGCGTGATTAACTGGTTGTTCCCAAGGGGGCTCTCTGTCCGTATGCAAATTGTTCGCTTCATGACCTAGTTGAGTGTTATGAATATCTATGTAGATTGTGGGTGGGTAACCACAACAGCAGTGATATGCGAGATCTTTCTTGTCAAGGATTTTTATGGCTTTTTTGTATAAAAATTCAATGGGTTTGATTATGGTTACACCAGTGAGCGACCAGTTGGTAAAACAGTAATTGATGTGTGAGAAGATCATTGAATGCAGAAACGTTTTGGCTGCGTTAACTGTCAGCGATGGTCTAATTTGTTTAAAATTTCTTAGATTGAATTTGATTATGTTTGAGATTTTTTTGATGTGTTTTTTAAAGGTTCATGAGGAGTCTAAAATCATGTTGAGATACTTAAATTCCTCGATTAGTTGCAGAGCCTCCCCTTTTAAGAAAATGTTTGAGTTTGTAATATTTGATCGTTGTTTGATGAACATCATGCAGTTTTTTTTAGTGTTTAGTAGGAGACATGAATTATTCAGCCAGTCATGTTACGACCCGAGCGCCGGTCCTGTCCGCGCTCGGGCTATGTATATTCGCTGCCGGCTTTGACAGCTGTGGGTTATATTCTGGCTTCACTGGGCTCTTATTGTGAAGGCGCTCGGTGGGGTTTCCGGCTGTCAAAATCGGTCAGCTGTCTGTCATCACTGCTCGTTAGTGTTCGCCTTTATAAGGTGGGCACTGACGGCAGTTAAATAAGATAAGATAAGATAAGCCTTTATTAGTCCCACAACGGGGAAATTCCAGGATTGCAACAGCACAGGGATAGCAATACTCAGAGCAACAATCAGAAGGCAAGAAAAAAAAGCAAGAGCAGCTAATATACATGTGTACATATTACTATAAATATATACAGTATATATATATATATATACACACAGACACACAGTGCAAAGCATTGTAGCTGGATGGAATAAATATATGAGTATATAAACACACAGTGCGGAGCATTGTAGCTAGATGGAATAAATATGTAGATATATAAACACCCACAGTACGGAGCATTGCAGCTAGGTGGAATAAATATGTAAATATATAAACACACACAGTGCGGAGCATTGTAGCTAGATGGAATAATATGTAGATATATAAATACACAGTGCAGAGCATTGTAGCTAGATGGAATAAATATATAGATATATAAATATAAACACACCCAGTGCGGAGCATTGTAGCTAGATGGAATAAATATGTAAATATATAAACACACACAGTGCAGAGCATTGTTGCTAGATGGGATGAAACAGCACAACCATCTACTTAGTTATCCTACATGGTATGATTATGTGCCCATACATATTCTCACCCTCCATAGCGACCGGTATTTTCCTAGTTGTATGCCGGAGGGGACCATTGTGTAAGTCTATTGCAGGAGTATCGTCAAACAATCCTCGTGAGGCCTCGTTAGACCTTCATGTCAGGTTCGTGTTCTTTCTTGTCTTGTCATAGTTTAGCTCGTAGTGGCTGGGGTTAGCCCTACGAGCCCTTTTTTTTTTTTTTTTTTTTTGTACTTATTTTGTACCCATAGGTAGATTTGTTTTGCAGTCTGGTGACAAGCCACCAGCTGCCGGTCGCTGCGTGCACAAGCGCCCCTTATCCCTAACCTGCATGTTTTTTGGCATGCGGGAGGAAACCAGAGAAATCCCGGAGTAAATCCACGCAACACGGGGAGATCATGCAAACTCCACACAGATCACTGTTGGCGGGGGGCAGGGATCGAACCCACGATCTCTGCGATCCCCCGGCCGAGGGTAAACTGTGCTGCCGCAGTGCTAACCACTGCACCACCGTGCAGCCCACTGTATCGCTTGTATCCCTTGTATCGCTTAGTGTGTGTTTTTGCCCTTAGCGGCTCATAGCCTTATGTCTTGTCTTGTTTTGTTAATAAATCACCATCATTGCAAAACTCACCGGTGGACTCTGGGCATCTTATGGTGATCCGCGAGGGTCACCGCATGACAAGTCATGGATATACGCCATCGTTGTAAGAATACAGGCAGCTTCTTGTGTATTTTTTGCAGGTGTGAATATTACCATGTCATCTGCATACATTTGTATATGAATGTTTCTGCATGCATTTGGTAGATCGTTTATGTATAAGGAGAATAGTATTGGACCAAGTATGGAGCCTTGTGGGACACCCATTTGACATTTCAAATATGGCGATTTGACACTGTTGACCATTACACATTGCTGTCTGTCAGTTAAATAGGATTTCATCCATTTGCTAGCATGTTCTGAAAAGTTAAACTGAGTAAGTTTGGTTAAAAGGATGTTGTGGTCAACGGTGTCAAATACCTTCTTCAGATCTAAAAACACAGCACTTACACAATTGCACTTATCTAAGAAAGATTTAGTTTTCTCTAGGAACAAGCTCATTGCAGACTCTGTTGAGTGGTGGGCGCAGAACCCAAACTGTGCGTGATGCAGGGGGGTGTTTCCATAATTCAGATGTTCACATAATAGTGTGGCCACCCATTTTTCAGTTGTTTTGGAGATGACAGGTAAGATGCTGATTGGTCTGTAGTTGTTAATATCAGTTTTACTTCCCATTCCAAGCAGTTGGGACGACAGCATGTTTGATTGACAGATTGACAAAATGAGTAATTGGACAAATGAGAGAGTCTTTAATTTCTTTTAAAAATTTGGTGTTAAGACCATGTTCATCTGTTGCTTTTGAGCTATTCAATGAGCTGATGATATTTGTTACTTTATTTTCAATTATTTCTAATATATTAAAGACTGGTTGTGAGATAGGACTAGAGTTATGATCAGGCATTAAATTAATTATTAAATTAATGATTAAATTAATTGGATATTTCTAGCTCAGAGTTTATGAAAAAGTTGTTGAACTCTGTAGCAATGACCGTGGGATTCTATACCAATTTGTTATTTATATTAAGTTCCATGTCTCTGTCATCTTTTTGTTCTGTTTATTAGTCAGTTTGTTAATATTATTCCAGATTTTTTTGCCATCTCCCTTTGCATTTTCAATAATGGTTATAAAGCAGTTTGCCTTTGCCTTCATCAGAGTTTGTATTACCTTATTTCTAGCAGACATAAATGTCTATCTTTTGTTAAACCTGTTTTTAGAGCTATTTTAAGAAACTGATCTCTGGTCTTCATTAGTTGTAGACATTCGGAGTTGAGCCATGGTAAACTGATTCTTCTTCTGTTATTTCCTTTTTTTGAAAATGCCGCAATAACCTCTTTGATTTTTGTTACAAAAAATTCATTGCTGTGATTTATGTCATTTGAGGAGGTGGTTTCCTTCCATTTGATTTTATTTATTGCCATTGTTATATTTTGTTGTTGGTTTTTTGGGATTATATAATCTACTTCGTAACCTGATGATTTCTTAAATGGATGTGAAAGCTGTTTCCATGGAAGTTTTCTTGTTGCTAGTATTACAGTATCTCACAAAACTGAGTACACCCCTCATATTTTTGTAAATATTTTATTATATCTTTTCATGGGACAACACTGAAGATATGACACTTTGATACAATTTAAAGTAGTCAGTGTACAGCTTGTATAGCAGTGTAAATTTGCTGTCCCCTTAAAATAACTCAACACACAGCCATTAATGTCTAAACCACTGGCAACAAAAGTGAGTACACCCCTAAGTGAAAATGTCCAAATTGTGCCGATTTAGCCATTTTCCCTCCCCAGTGTCATGTGATTCGTTAGTGTTACAATGTCTCAGGTATGAATGGGGAGCAGGTGTGTTAAATTTGGTGTTATCGCTCTCATACTGGTCACTGGAAGTTCAACATGGCACCTCATGGCAAAGAACTCTCTGAGGATCTGAAAAAAAGAATTGTTGCTCTACATAAAGATGGCCTAGACTATAAGAAGATTGCCAACACCCTGAAGCTGAGCTGCAGCACAGTGGCCAAGACCATACTGTGGTTTAACAGGACAGCTTCCACTCAGAACAGGCCTTTCCATGGTCGACCAAAGAAGTTGAGTGCACATGCTCAGCGTAATATCCAGAGGTTGTCTTTTGAAAATAGGCATATGAGTGCTGCCAGCATGGCTGTAGAGGTTGAAGGGGTGGGGGGTCAGCCTGTCACTGCTCAGACCATACGCCACACACTGCATCAAGTTGGTCTGCATGGCTGTCCTCCCAGAAGGAAGCCCCTTTTAGAGACACACAAGAAAGCCCGCAAACAGTTTTCTGAAGACAAGCAAACTAAGGGCATGGATTACTGGAACCATGTCCTGTGGTCTGATGAGACCAAGATAAACTTATTTAGTTCAGATGGTGTCAAGCGTGTGAGGCAGCAACCAGGTGAGGAGTACAAAGACAAGTATGTCTTGCCTACAGTCAAGCATGGTGGTGGGAGTGTCATGGTTTGGGGCTGCATGAGTGCTGCCGGCACTGGGGAGCTACAGTTCATTGAGGGAACCATGAATGCCAACATGTACTGTGACATACTGAAGCAGAGTATGATCTCCTCCCTTCAGAAACTGAGCCACAGGGCAGTATTCCAACATGATAACAACCCCAAACATGCCTCCAAGACAACCACTGCCTTACTAAAGAAACTGAGGGTAAAAGTGATGGAATGGCCAAGCATGTCTCCAGACCTAAACCCTATTGAGCATCTGTGGGGCATCCTCAAACGGAAGGTGGAGGAGCACAAGGTCTCTAACACCATGATGTTGTCATGGAGGAGTGGAAGAGGATTCCAGTGGCAACCTGTGAAGCTCTAGTGAACTCCATGCCCAAGAGAGTTAAGGCAGTGCTGGAAAATAATGGTGGCCACACAAAATATTGACACTTTGGGCACAATCTGGACATTTTCCCTAGGGGTGTACTCACTTTTGTTGCCAGCGATTTAGACATTAATAGCTGTGTGTTGAGTTATTTTGAGGGGACAGCAAATTTACACTGTTATACAAGCTGTACACTGACTACTTTACATTGTGTCAAAGTGTCATATCTTCATTGTTGTCCCATGAAAAGATATAATAAAATATTAACAAAAACATGAGGGGTGTACTCACTTTTGTGAGATAGTGTATGTCGTGGTCAGACAGTCCTGTTAAAAGGTTATAAGTCTGGGAGATTCTTTCAGGTCTATTTGTAAAAAGTAAATCAATTTTGATTTTTGACTGGCTTGTGACTCTTGTTGGTTTATCTATTAATTGAGTTAAGTTATAGTGATCTGTAATGATTTTTAGATTTTTTTCTGTCTTTTTTTTGTCATCCCAGTTTATATTAAAATCACCTAATAAGATTAATTGATTTTTAGGATGGCATTGATTAAGAAGCGCTTTGAATTGGTCATAAAAATCTGCTTTCGAGGAGGGTTTGCAGTATAAACAAATAACAGATAAGGTCATATTGGCTGACAACTTAATGTTAACTCCTACACATTCTGGATTCATATCTTTTGACCATTCAATCTGATTACATTTTAAGGTGTCTTTAACATATAGTAGAATTCCTCCACCCTTTCCTTGCTCCCTGTCTTTCCTAAACACATTATAGCCAGGCATGGTAACAACAGTTTCAGGTGACGAGGATGACAGCCAGGTTTCAGACAGACCCATAAAATCAATATTAGAGTTTATCAGCAGATGTTTTAGTTGTTGCTGTTTCCTGAGCTCCAGAGCTGCATGATGTCAAAACACGCCACTGAAATATCATTAAGCAATGTGCTTCTTATGATAGACCTCCTTTTTCCTGATCAAAAGCGGATTCTCATGAAATGCACTATAATAGTAATGCACATTACATTGCGCACCGCCACACCTCTTTGAAATGAGACGCCTCCTCCGAGTGCATAGTGGGTGCACTGTCTACTGGTAATTTGATGGCATGACACAAGGCGTAAAAACAGACAAGGCGCTGACAGAAAATAGCAAAAACACTGGCGCACAGTGGAAAGTCTGTCTGAAAAGTGTGCAGATAACCGTCAAAGTAGGGCCCTAAAAGTTGGCAGTCACTGCAGTAATAGTTTATAATTTTGTGTCAAGGATCATAGTGTTTTTCAAATTTTTAAATATCTTTTGATTATAAGTTTTATATTTAAGGCCCCATCTTGTTTTTGATTAACCTATTGATATATTAGACATTATGCAGCACTCCCAAATTTGTCATTTTATCTCTATTTCTTTCTCTACGAAGTTGTGAGTGTTAGTACTGCTCGCACTACCTCTAGCATCCATTGACTTCCAAATTTCATATTTTACACTCAATGCTGCTGTTTGATGTAAAGTACATCGCTGAAGCTCTGTTGTTTGGACTCCAGTCCTCCTCCAAGATGGTGCTGCATGCCATTTTGCCTCATGTCAGAAGTGAGAAGTCCTACTGCTCTATTATGCTACTCTGCAAGCTGAGTATAGTTTTATCAGATTTAGTAACACTCTTAAATGAATGTTTGCTTCTCTGAAACTGCTTGTAAATTCTTAACTGACCCAATTTTGTTTTGGAGAAAAAGGTTTATTCAAACTACCTTAAAGTTCCCATTTTGTGCATTTACCTGGGGTTAGTTTTAAGTTTTGCAATTCTCAAGGTCATTATTAATTTTAAATACCAAAATTTTTGTGTTGTTTTAGAAGTTGTTAAAGAAGTTGTCCTTAGAGCTCTGTTCAAAATAGTCCATTTTCAGCTTGCTCATTGATATTAATGAGCCCTTAAACTGATTGGGTAAAGGCTTTTGAGTGAGCCAATCATAAGTAAGGAAAGAAAGGACAGAAAAATTATTGGGAG
This sequence comes from Pholidichthys leucotaenia, assembly GCA_020510985.1. Classification (NCBI taxonomy): domain Eukaryota; kingdom Metazoa; phylum Chordata; class Actinopteri; order Cichliformes; family Pholidichthyidae; genus Pholidichthys; species Pholidichthys leucotaenia. Next base: position 291,500,914 of record CM035838.1, read on the forward strand.
CTCTATTCTTCAAATAATCAGTTCTTCATTAATATTAGGCCATGTACCACAGGCTTTTAAAACTGATGGAATTAAACCCTTACTTAAAAAGCCAACGCTGGATCCAGGAGTTTTAGCTAACTATAGACCAATCTCTGATCTGCCTTTCATTTCAGAAATCTGAGAAAGCGTTGTTGCTACGCAATTATTTGACCACTTGCAGGGAAATGGTTTATTTGAAGAGTTGCAGTCTGGGTTTAGAATCCATCATAGTACTGAAACAGTTTTAGTGAAAGTCACTAATGGCCTCCTTATTGCATCTGATAATGGACTTGTTTCTGTACTTGTCCTTTTAGACCTTAGTGCAGCTTTTGATACTATCGATCATAATATTTTACTTGATAGATTAGAACACCATGTTGGACTTAATGGAACTTTGTTGCAGTGGTTTAGATCTTATCTGATAGGTTCCAGTTTGTTCATGTCAGTAATGAGTTTTCTTCCAACTCAAAGCTCAGTCACAGAGTTCCACAGGGATCTGTGCTAGGCCTTATTCTTTGTAGTTTATATATGTTTCCGCTAGGCAACATTATTAGAAAGCACTGTATACATTTTCATTGTTGTGCAGATGACACACAATTATACTTGTCATTGAAGCCAGATGATAGTAACAAATTAGCCAAGTTAGAGGCCTGTCTTAAGGAAATCAAAGCTTGGATGACTTGTAATTTCCTGCTATTAAATTCAGATAAGACTGAAGTCATTCTAGTTTGTCCAAAAAAACTTAGAAAAACCTTTTCAAATCAAACTCTTCGGTTGGATGCAGTTACTCTTTCTCTTAATAGTTCTGTGAGGAACCTTGGAGTTATTTTTGATCAAGATCTGTTTTTTAATTGACATATTAAACTTGTTTCTAAGACTGCCTTCTATCATTTGCGTATTATTTCCAAGATTAGGAGCATCTTGTCTCAGAGTGATGCTGAGAAACTAATCCATGCTTTTGTTAACTCTAGATTCGATTATTGCAACTCTTCATTATCAGGTTGTCCTAAAACATCTTTAAAAAGATTTCAGCTGATCCAAAATGCTGCAGCAACAGTTTTAACAGGTACTAGAAAGCGAGATCATATCTCTCTGGTTCTGGCCTCCCTTCAATGGCTTCCCATAGAGTTTAGAATTAAGTTTAAAATCCTTCTTCTCACTTACAAAGCTCTAAATAATCAGGCCCCTTTTTATGTAAAAGATCTGATATTACTCTATTATCCTAACAGAGCACTACACTCCCAAAATGCAAGATTAGATTACTTGTAATACCTAGAATCTCCAAAAGTACAATGGAAGGCACAAGCTTCAGTTATCAAGCTCCTCTCCTGTGGAACCAGCTGCCAATCTGGATTTGGGAGTCAGACTTGATCTCTGTTTTTAAGAATAGGGTTAAAACCTTCCTTTTTGGTATAGCCTATAATTAGGGTGGGATCATGTGCCCCTGAACCCTCCCTTAGTTATGCTACTAATAGGTTTAGACAGCCGGGGGACCTCCAACAATGCACTGGACTTCACTCTTTTCTTCGCTCTCAATGAAATATTTTTGCTGGTCATTAACATCTGTTTGTTCTGTCCCATAGATTGAGTCCCCATCATGCTGTTTGCTCCCTACATGTCTGTTCTTTTCTTCTTCTTCTTTTCTATCCCCTCACCCCTAGCCAGTCGCAGCAGATGACTGCCCCTTCCTGATCCTGGTTCTGCTGGAGGTTTCTTCCCGCTAAAAGGGAGTTTTTCCTCTCCAACATCGCCAAGTGCTTGCTCACAGGGGATCACCTGATTGCTGGGGTCTTTCTGCAGTTGTGGAGGTTTCCCCTACAGTTGAAAGTGCTATGAGATGACTGTTGTTGTGAAAAGGTGCTATATAAGTAAAGTTGAATTGAATTGAACTGAATTGAAAGTGGGGGTGTGTTTGTTTTGCTGACTTAGTGAAATGAAGGCAGGGCTTGCCAGTTTGTGACTTAATAAAAGCTTTTAATAGCTTAACCTAAATAAAGACAGTGTGTATTTCTTTGTAAAGTGAGCAACTGAATATTTTAATTGTATAGATGTGAAGGTTAAAACCCACAAAAACAGCATTTGGCACAATATAGGCCCTTTTATTATTTAAGTCAAGAGACAGGAAGTTTCATTTCGAAATATGACATTGACGTTCATTCACATTTTTAGAAAGCACTTAACGTTCAACTCAATCCCTTCATTCAAGCTTTGATCTTGACCCCCTGAGATATTCACCTTCAGCCAGCTTACTGTTCTCTTTCTCTGCCAGAAGATGGTGTTACAAGGTTGTTGTCATTGTTGTTGTCGTAGCTCTGTCTTGTTCTTCCTCTCCTGCATCCTGTCACTGCTGACTTATTAGGTTGGGCCTCTGCCATTTGGAGATATACCAAATCATATTATTCAGTTGGTCATGGATTAGGCAAAGAGGAGGAAAAACATTGACTGTGGGATGATCAAAGAGGGCCCACATTCACCTCACACTGACAGACTAACTGCGAGACAAAGACATGGGGGTGGCAGAGCGAGGAATCAGATTTTAGAGGAGAAAGTGGTGAATTTTACAATGCCGAGTACAGGGCATTCAGATTAGTGGATCTGTGAGTCTAAAATTGGATTTGTCTGCTGTTGGTATATGTTTACATCAGAGTCGCTCCGCTCTGAAGATCGTGTTTGTGTATAAATATGTGATGTGTGTTCATGTTGCGTCTGCGCATGCCTGGTCCTGTGTGAGCTCCTTGTTTCCTCAGTGCACCATCGGGCCCGGCGGCAGAGAGAGAGTGCGCGAGTGAGTCACCCAGCAGATGAAAGAGTCAAAGTAAAGGCTCTGCGTCCCAAAAAAACATCACACAGCTCCCTTGCTCACTTTTTGAAGTCATCCAAGAGGAGGGAGGGAAGCGACACACTTTCTCAATCGCATTAAAACATGGCGTCAGGCAGCTCCCATCTTGTTGCACGCTATAGATTACACTTTGGTTTGAAGTGGAGTTTTAAGTGGGACACCATGAGACTGGGCTCTGTTTCTTTGGGTTCATTCCTAATTTAACTCAAAACTCATCCTCCTGCTTCTGGAGATCCATGATCATTATTGATCAAGACTGGTGAAGTATGGGCTACCTAAATAGAAAACTCGAAAGCGGAAATTTCAAAAAGAAGTCAAAGTTCAGTGATGGGCTAAAACAAGGATTAGATCTTGGGCAACAAAATTGTTTGTCATAGTTTCATAATCGTCTTGGGCCAGATGCTCACAAAACTGGGACAGAAAATCAAACATTCTTCTTAACCCAATATCAGGTGGGTTGTACATAAAACAGTCATACCGATGATAATGGATACAATTGACTTTCTGTTATCAAAAACCATCTGAGTGGATCATCACTAATGATTCAGTATATCGTGTGCCTGTTCTTTTGATGTATGTTTATCTGTGTAATTATCCCCATGATGCATTATTTCTGTGTTATGTTTGATGCAGCACTGACAGTTAGCAGCAGCGATGAAGAGAATCATTACTGACAGGGAGTGATGGCAAACTGTGAAATGGAAATAAAGCCCCTTGTCGTTACAGCACAGACTCTCTCTCTCTCTCTTGCAGACACAGCTACACAGGCGAGCACAGCAAGACAGCAATGATTACAGACAAACGAGCAAATAACATCTCCCAGCTCTCCCTCTCTAGCAGATTGAACTCAAATTGTTATGAGAGTCATGCGTGGTGAACACAGAATCATTCTGAATGCTTACAAATACTGCTGCCACTAAAACTGAAGGCTTTGTGAAAGAATGGAGAAAAGCTTTTCTTTGATTTTTCTGTTTTTTTCCCCCAACAAATGAACCCCATAAATAAGCTCCCTACTGTGCAACATGCGGCATATTGTGTGCAGGGTGAAACCACCAACATTCAAAGTGAATGTTTTATGACTCATCATTGCCTTAAAAACATCTCCACTCTTTTACTAATCTTGAACCTTGAACATGCATCCGTGTTGTGCCCTTTTCCGTGTCAAGTGATATCATCTTTGCATCAGTAACTCGTAAGTGCAGTTTTATATCTTTTGTCAGAGTTCAGGTTTAGGACGATGGTGAAAACCAGAATTGCTCTTTAGCAATGTGAGATGATTGGAAACATACTGAGAAAAATGCCATATGGAAGCAATATCCTGTCCAGGAACTGACAACATTCTGAAAATACTAACCCGTTTCCAGTATTGCTGGGATGGTTAATATTAGACAGACAATATTGAAAATGTTAAAACTAAACTCCTATTTATACCCCGCTGGTCAAACACCCCTTTGGGTGAAGAGCAAAGGGGAATTATGTTATGGGGCAGTCCGTCCGTCCGTCCATCCATCCATGCGTCTGTCCCACTTTTGGAAATCGACTCCTCCTACAGTTTTGTTTTGATCATTTTGAAACTCGGTACCATGGTTTGATTTACACTGATGATGTGCATATTGCAATTTGGTTTCAATCGGATAATTTTTGTAGGAGTTACAGCCCCAGACCTATGAGCTACTATTTCACCTCTGTTACTAGACAGTAGCTATCTTATGAAATCAACTCCAAATGTTTTGAAACTTGCTACCAGGGTTTGATATACACTGATGATGCACATATTGCAATTTGATACTGATCGGATGATTTTTGCAGGAATTATAGAGCTTGAGGTCAAGGTCAGAGGTCAGTTTTTCCATAAATCTTGTAAATGTGATAACTACTGAAAGAAATGTGGGCTTTTCAAATCACTACCATAGTTGTCTCAAAGACAAATCTTGGAAGGCTTACACCCTGACCTGACTATGGGTTTGGGGTCAGAAGGTCAAAGGTCACAGTTAACATTCTATTTGCACTATTACTATAAAATGAGTGAAGGTAGGGCCACCAAATGTGGTACACATGTTCACCTTGAGACCCTGAACTGTCACTAAAGGTTTGGGGTCAAAGGTCAAGGTTGGCATTACATAAACCCTATTAGTATACAACAAGTAGAGATAGGGTCACCAAACTTTGTACACAGGTTCACCCTGAGACCATGACCTCTTTCTAAGGGTTTAGAGTTTGAAATTTTGCACTCATCTCAGAGTGCTCTTGTTAATATGTTACTTGTTACTTGCTTGTGTTTAATTTTTGTTTTTAAACATATTCCCTCTTGAACAAAACTATAACTGCACTCAAGAGATGCATGTCACGGTGGCCCTCACGAGCCACCATAAGACGCCAGCAGTCACCAGTGAGTTGCAGTGATGTTTTATTAGGAAGTGCAGGAACAGAGAATGATACACACAACAGTGCGGGTAGGACAATCACAGGACAACTTACAATGGATGATGAATGGACAGCGTCTGAGCTGGGGAACGCCCGATGCGTCAGACGATGTAGTGAAGCAGGTGAAGTCTCACAGAAGGTAGTATAACAGACGGTATCATAACAGAAGGTATCTCAACAGGACGTATCATAACAGGAAGTTTAACAGAACGTACCTTAACAGGACGTATCATAACAGAGACTGCTGCATCGGGGTGCATTCAGCGCCCGCTTTTAACACCGGGCCCTAATGACCCCGAATGCAGCACAGCTGTTGACTTTGACAGCAGGGAGCTCCACCGGGCGCTGTCACAATAAGAGCCCGGGAAGCTAGAAGGAACCCACTGCTGTCAAAGCCTGGAAATGATGATATAAGATCCGAGTGCGGACGGAACTGGCACTCGGGTTGTAACAATGCAGACCCACACCTTTCTTCCCTATGCCTCTTGGAATGTCATATAGTAGGGAAAATCTGCTTCAATTCTTTTGTTTTCCCTTTTTTGAACCTGTCCTGTCCAGCTTGGAAAGCAGAACAGATACATGGCTGTTCTTTTCTACATGTCTGTTCTTTTCTTCTTCTTCTCTATCCCCTCAACCCCCAGCCAGTTGCAGCAGATAACTGCTCCTCCCTGACCCTGATTCTGCTGGAGGTTTCTTCCTGCTAAAAGGGAGTTTTTCCTCTCCACCGTCAACAAGTGCTTGCTCTCAGGGGATCACCTGATTGCTGGGGTCTTTCTGCAATTGTGGGGTTTTCCCCTACAGTTGAAAGTGCTATGAGATGACTGTTGTTGTGAAATGGCGCTATATAAATAAAGTTGAATTGAATAATGTATCTTTAATGCAGTCGGGAACATGCCCAGGCCCTGACAGGTTTCCAGCAGAATTCTTTAAAAACTGTTCTTCACTACTTTCCCCACAGCTATGTCTCATCTTGTCTGAATCTTTCAGGTTAGGATCTCTCCCTCAATCATTTGCAAATGCTTGTATCACCCTTATTGCTAATAAAGGGAAAGACCCATCCGACCGTGCTTCATACAGGCTTATTTCTCTCTTAAATACAGATGCAAAATTTTAGCTAAGGTTCTTCTAGTTTGCAGATTAAAGAGGGTCCTCCCTACAATTATCTCAAAAGATCAAACAGGCTTTATCAAAAACAGACACTCATATTTCAACATACGCCAGCTACTGTATTTGACATTATATATTCCTCTTCTAGAGGTCCCTGAGTGTGTCATCTCTCTCGATGCTGAAAAAGCTTTCGATCATGTTGAGCTCAATTTTCTGTTTGCAGTCCTTGACAAGTTTGGCTTTGGTCCATATTTTTACCTCTGCCAAGGATGTTATGTAATTGGGGTGGTTTGTCTGTCTGTCCTTTTGTCCATCCGTCCGTCTGTCTGTTAGCAGGATTACATAAAAACTACTGTATGGATTTTGATGAGATCTTCTTCAGAGGTAGCCCTTGGGCCAAGGATGAACCCATTAAATTTTGGTGATGATCTGAGTATGCATACTTCCACCAAGGACCTTGTTTGTATTTGTGCAGCAGGATTACACAAAAACTGCTGCATGGATTTGGATGAAATTTTTACCAGAAGTGGTCCTTTGGCTAGTGAAGAAGCCATTACATTTTGGTGAGGATCTGAGAATGCATATCTCTGCCAAGGCTCTTATCTTCTCACAGAGTGTTAGCAAAAATACTCCAAAACTTATCAACAGAGTTTGATGCAATTTTCACCAGAAGTAGCTATAGGCCTACACACAAACCCCATTACATTTTGGAGGTGATCCATGAGGGACGAAAGGAGTCTTGGCGGAAGTTTGCACTCTCTAGGCTCATTTCTACCAAAATAAGAGCCAGTGCTAGTTCAGTTCTGGAGCTGGTGCCAGTGCTTAACCAGTTCAACTGTAGTGCCTCATAAGAACCAGTTGGTTTCCCACCGATACGGAGCTAGTCGGGGATTACGTCAGGGCTATGTCATTATGTAGTGTGAAGCGCCTTTATGCAACCCCCGCAGAACACCACAGAAGAAGAATTAGCAGTGCTAGCTTGTCAACAGCTTGTCAACATGTAGGAGTTTGTTGTCTCTTTGGGAGTGCTGCTTTTATTATTCCAAACCTGTAATGCCATCCAAAAACAGTTTTATTCTTAATGGCAGAGAACAGCAGCTACGTAGGAGACCGGTAGTTATCAATATTTCAGTTATCAGCCATTGTTAGATCAAGTCTGTAGCACGAGCATTGACTACATTTTTAAACGTAATATTTATGTCAGTTCTGTAATAGGTGGTGTTACGGCACATTACGAGACGGAGGTCGCCTGTTATGTCATGCCAAAAAGTGATCAGCTGCCCCAAAAATGATCGCCAGGGGCCATATTGTTATGGGTTTATATTAGACGTTAAATATATATTTCAACAGATAAGCAGTACTTAGTTAGGTATAATAAGATATATTTAACACTTATGATGCAGTTTGAACCCGAAACAAACTTGAGCTAGGATTAAAAGCAATTAAAATAATGCAGTCACAAGGTTACATGGAAAAATGCATAGATTTACTGCGTATCAATATATATTCTCTGTACCTCCAAACAACGATGTTTTTGCACATAAATATTGCAGTCAGATAAATTCTATATGTTGTTTTCCAAACTGCAACACTTTGGCCAGCACTATAATTTTTCAGGTGCGATAAAACCTCAAAACATTTAGACACATTGTAGGTTGCCTGAGACCAGGCAGTCTACCTTTAACAAGTGGGCACTCCTGGCTCCTGTAGACGGTGATCACTTTTTGGCACGACACTGTATTTCACCATCCAGCCGACCCCATGCAGAAGTGGCTGATGAAACCCTTTTTGGACACAGGCAGACTTACCCCTGAACAACGTATCTACAACTACCGGATGAACCGTGCACGTTCAGTTGTGGAAATGGCTTTAGGTGGCTTGAAAGGACAATGGAGGTCCCTCCTGACAAGGAATGACTGCAAACTGGAGCTAAGCAAGAAAATGGTGCTCACCTGCTGCATACTTGATAATATTTGTGAGGAACACGGTGACAACTTTGGACTCCCAGACACACCTGATCACAGTCAGCCTCCAGTTCAACCACTACCTGACCATGCCAGTGTAGAATGACATTAGGGCAGCTTACTGTAACAGTGAGGAGCAGTAACCTGTTTAATGCCTGCCATGTCATTTACAAAATATAACGTGAAGTAGTTCAAAATAATTAATGAATAAAACATTCAGCTGACAATCAGTCCTCAGTGTACTCTGTTTTAAAGTGTTTATATATTTTATAGGCACATTTACAGAGTTGTTAAAGGTATACCCTTCTGTACTTGTATGTCATCTATTCTGGTTAAAGCACTGATTCAAGTTTTTATTTGTGTAGGGGTAACAAGAGACAGACTGTAAAGTGTACAAGTTAAAAGTACTCTCCCCAGAAATGATCTTGTCCAGAGCTGACAGAATGTCATGTGGGACATTGTCAAAAGAATATAAACTCATTATCATTTTTGAAGCTGGCAACTTGGAACATTTTCCACAGAAAAAGTGCATAGATTTAAAGTTTGTTGCTTGTTCTTTAGAAAATGTGAAAAGAGTTGTCAAAAATATGAGTAAGTCCACAAATACCTGATATATTGTCCAATACCTGAAAAAATGAACTTAAGTGCAGTAATTCAGTACTTGTACTTTCAGTTCCTACCACTACAATGTTATAGTGATTTGCATTGTTTGTCCTAAATAGCTTTACATTTCATGCATATGTTTGGTGTGAGGAAAAACAATTAATGTAGAAACAGAAAAACACTTAAGGAAAGAAAGCTTTTATTTACAAAATGTTCAAAAACTTGAGACTGCTGCATATGAAATATTATGTACACACAGCCAAAAATATCAATGTTGTGATAGTTGCTGTGTTTGCAGTCCCTCAAGCACAGACACGTGTCCCATCAGTCCAACAAGGGTACTGATACTGTCCTCCATCTTCTGGATGCTTTGCAGCAAAGTGGAGGTCAGCTGATCCTCCCTCCTGCTCTGTTCCTGCTGTCTCTCCTCTGACCTCTCCAGGTAGTCAAGAAGGAGGTCCATGTTTGTGTCCCACTTCTGTTTCCCTGTTTTAAAGTACAAAAATAAGCAATATAAAATAACCACACACTGAAAAATGCAGGAATTGTCAGTACAAGATTGAATGTGTCTATTCAACATCCATTTACTGTTAGTGGCATCACAACATTCAATTCAAGTGTATAATTGATTTAATTCACTCCCTCCTTTGTGTGAATGGGTCATAATCTGAACATATATTACCTAATCTGGTCTGACGAGAAAAGGAAGAGCAGGAGGAGGACAAGCTTGGTGCTGATGAAGGTGAGCTGGACACCACAGGTCTGGGTGGTTCTCCCTCATCATCCAAGTATAAGAAATCTGTAAATACAAAAAAAAACGTGTTTTAGTTTGTGTAGTGTACAACTTAAGCCTTCCATTAAATGTGCAGACATAGAAGGCAATTTTATTCAATATCAATATTAGCAAAGCTTACATGTCTGATTATGGAATAGAAGAATAGGAATAGAATAGGCTTCATTGTTATTGTGCAGTTGTACAGTACAATGGCATTGTAGGTGCTCCACCGGGCTACTGCGCAATAAAGTAAGAGAAAGATTAGATAAAATACGGTTACACAACACACAAACGAGTGAAATTTTAAAAAAAATGGCCCAAGATTATGGAAATATTACCAAAATAGTAAAGAAGACAATGTTACTAGTGTCTTTGGTAGAAAAATCTTCCAAAACACAACGCAAGGCACTCATTCATACACAGTATTGATACCACAAAAAATGTATTTTGTGCTGGATGTCTTTATAAAAAACAAAGGATTCTGTAAGACACTAACATTTTTGTTCTCGTTTTCGCCATGAACGTCATTCGAGACAACAATAAGCAGTATTAATAATGAACAAACAGCATATTTTGCACTGGATATCTAACAAAGTATTCTGTAAGACGCTAAGATTTTTGTTCTAGTTTCTCAAGCACACATTTCTTTATGGCGAGGAGAAACGTTCGTGGTAAAAACATTTTAGCTTGTTAGCATAGCTAACCGAAAATACTATAGGCACAAGAGTGAGTAAAAAAATATCTGCACTTTGGCCGTTACATATCAATAGAAGTGATACACTGTACATTTGTCAGCAGAGACGGCCTGTTCATTTCTTTATGGCGAGGACAAACGTTTGGTCGTAGTAAAGGTACTGTTAGCTTGTTAGCATTGCTAACCGAAAATACTATAGTCACAAGAATGAGTAAAAACACATCTGCACTTTGGCTGTTACATATCAATACAAGCGGATATATATATATATATATATATATATACAGTATATATATATATATATATATATATATATATATATATATATATATATATATATATATATACAGTATATATACAGTATATATATATATATCCGCGATATATATATATATATCCGAGCCCCGCTCGGGAGAATTCTGTCTGCTCATTTCTCGTCGTAGGTCACCAGTGTAGAAGATGTGCTCAAATGATGAGGCTGAGTTTAGTCGTAAACCAGCTTTATTGACAGAACACAGCTTCTAGCATTCTCAAAGCAGGAAAGAGAAAGAATCATATCTCATCACCCTTTTATATGTTTCCAGCATCAGAATTCAAGTCACATGGTGTTTTCAGTAAACATACAGTCACAAAGCATCCCTTTGAGTCTTCACCATTGTCTCTCATTTCCTGATGAACCGGAAATCTCTCCGGGGCATCTTCTGTGGGACAAAGAGACAAATCTCACACCTCCTTGTTATCTTCTTCAGATTCGAGTCCTTTGTCCTTGCAGACGTGACACCCTCAATACACATGCAGTCCTGTCTCTGTGGAAACGTGAGCCCACAATGTGTGTCGCCCACATATATATATATACATATATACAGTATATATATATATATTCGTTAACTTTTGGCGTTTTAAAGACAGTACACTTACCAGTGTGTTTTGAGCAGTTTGTTGTACGGACTCAACCATGGCAGTTAATATGGTCCAGTGGCTGGCCTATCTGTGTCCAGTGGCTGGCCTATCTGCTCATGTCCATAGAGCCAAGAAATGTGTCTCCTCTTCGCTCTAAATCTGTTTGGTTTTGGAATCCGTCGCTTGCTCCGCTGTTTGGACAGCAACATGGCGGTCAGTAATGTTTTGAAGCTGGTCAGTTAACCATGCCCATGGCTGTGGACGTAACCAATGTAAACTGGTGCTGCTGCTGGCCCAGCTAGGAGTTGGGGCCACGATAGCCCCACTTTTGAGAGGCTGGGAATGGTGCTTCAGGCGGTGGAAAACCAAACAACTGGTGTCAATCAGGCTCTGGCTCCAGTTAAGCACTGGAACCATTTTGGTGGAAAAGATCTATCTGAGTGCTTTTCTAGTTCTTCATGGATTAAATTACTGTATTCATGTCCTACTGCATCAATTTGTACCAATTCCCAGCAGTCAAAATCAATTTACACAGGGGAACCCGCCAGGGGTGTCCTCTGAGTCCCATGCTTTTTGACCTGGCTATTGAACCACTTGCTGTAGCCTTCCGAGATTGTAAGGACATAACTGAAATTTGGAGAAACACTACAGAACATAAAGTCTCACTCTATGCCGATGACATTCTACTCTTTATCTCGAACCTGAACACTTCACTGCTCTCTGCTCTATTGCTGCTCAGTCAGTTTGGAAAGCTGTCGGGCTATAAATTGAATCTGACCAAAAGTGAGCGTTTTCCTATCATAGCAAAGCATGCACATTAGGCTTTACGAACTTGCCTTTTAGAGTAGCAAAACAAATTCCCATATTTGGGCATTTCAGTCACAAGAAAACAAAGACTTATTTAAAGGAAACTTTATCACCCTGTTAAACCAGACTAAACAAACGTTGACACAGTGGTCACATTTGTCCATGTCTCTGGTTGGGTGCATTAGCTGAGTCAAAATGTCTTAATACCTCTTTCAGACCTTGCCTATTTTTATTCTTGGTTCAGTTTTTAATCAGCTTGATTTGAGTTTGTCCTCTTATATTTGGCAGGGAAAGCGCCCTTGTATCAGTAAAACCCACCTGCAAAAAACCAAATCTACCGGTTGCTTTGCTCTGCCAAATTTTAATTTTCATTATTGGGGTGCAAACTTGCATTGCTTGGCTTTTTGCTGTTTCTATGTTGGCCAGTCCAACTGCCCTGACTGGGTAGCAATGGAGCTACACTCAGGTAAAATCATTTCTATCGCCGCGTTGCTCGTATCCTCAATCCCTCTTCCCTCCTCTTCATCCGTCTGTAACCCAGTAGTTAAGCACTCACTAAGAATATGGGCCCAGTTCAAGAAGTTCTTTGGTTTGCGTGACTTCTCCCTTCTAAGCCCCGTTGCAGCTAACCATCTTTTTATGCCCTCTGTTCAGGACGCTGGCTTACTGTAATGGCACAGGAAGGGCATCACAAGTTTCAAAAATCTGTTTATAGACAATATCTTGGCTCCATTTGAACAGTTGAGTAAAAAATTTAGTCTTCCAAAATCAAAATTTTTCAGATACTTACAAGTTGAGACACTATCTACATTCTTTTATGCCTGGCCTGTCTACTTTGCCAGACCCAGCAATTATTGAAACAGTTCTTTCTCTAAATCCAACTCAGAAAAGACTAAAGTGTGCCCCAGTGGCCCAGCACAGAGCAGCATGGGAGGAGGATCTAGGTGCATCCTTGTCACAAGAAACATGGAGTTCCATATTTAAAAGTGTCAACTCGTCCTCTCTGTGTGCCCGTCACTGTCTGGGCCAATTCAAAGTGGTGCATAAGACACATACCTCAAAATCCAAACAATCTTGCATTTATCCTGTTGTTAGTCCCTATTGTGACAGATGCAAAACTGCTTTAGTCACACTCATTCATATGTACTGGTCATGTCCTAGCCTTACAAAGTTTTGGTCAGAGGTTTTTTTCCCTTTTCAAAGATATTAAAAATCAGACTTTAGCTGAACCCTCTGACCGCTCTGTTTGGTGTTGCTGAGGAAGGGGTGTCCCTGTCTTCGGAAAAGGTCATACCTTGTCTTTTGCTTCCCTCTTGGTTAGGTATGCTATTTTGCTTAAATGGAGAGACGCTGTCCTGCCCACTCATATCCAGTGGTTAACAGACATTATGTCCTGTTTAAAACTCGAGAAAATCAGACGCTCACTTCAGCATTCCAGCAGAAGTTTGAGAAAATATGGGGCCCTTTTCTAAACACTTTCCAGAAAATGTGAGCACATGGGCACTAAGGCACCTTTATAATATCTCGCACATGAGCTAGCAATAAAGTCACATGCCGCCCAGAACCAACCTCCGAGTGACCCAGGCCGCACCAAGGAAATAAAAATTTAAGAAAAAAATATGAAGGAATGACAGTCCGCAAGTACACACACAAACAACGTGCGTGACCGTTATCCGCACGGATTTCAGAAGTGCCCCACACACCTGACTGTTCCAGTCGGCAGGTAGAGTGTATTGCTAGCGTCACTGTCCAAGAGAAGCACAAGCTTATTAAAGTACTTAAAATGCGGGGAAAAAAAGCAGAAGAGGTACCTAAGCAGTGGAGGCATTTATGGTGGTTTTAACCCACTGGTAATGGGAATAATAATTTTTTTGTCATATGATTGAAAGGACCACACTGAAATTATTGTTCTGTTCTGGCTTTGCAGAATTATCATCAAAAGTGTAAATTGTATTAGGAAAAAAAGTCAAAATTTTACAACAATCTGTTTCAAATTTATTTAAAAAATAGTAATAAAAAAAGACAAAAAATTAGCCATAAAATACTCCACAAATTTATAATAAAGTCTCAAATGCACAAGAAAAGTCAATTTTACAAGAGGAAATTACAAATTTGAGGAAAACGGTTTCAAATTTAGATAAATTTACAAAGGTAGAAAATTATTGTCACAAATCGCCCTTTCCAAGGGCTAAGCAGGACACCAAACGCTTTCTGTGAGTTGGAACATTTATTAACGTAAAGACGAACATACAAAGAAGACAAAACATATACAAAAACATGACTGAAGAAGCGCTGGAGGAGAGCGGGGCTCAACGCACGGGGGGCGGAAGCCTGGGAACGCCGGGCAGCAGGGGCAGAACCAGCCGGAGTGCACCCGAGAGACAGCGGGGCTCACAGCTGGAAATTAGAGGGAAAAACTAACCTGGCGGAGCACTCCCGTTCTCCTCGATAGCAGCACCAACACACTCAGAGCCAGACTGGACATCAGAGGACGTCACAATGGTAGAAGGACACAACAACGGGAAGGGGTTGTTATGTCCTTACAGTGGAGCAAAAAAAGCATTGAGTCAGCCACCAATTGTGCAAGTTCTCCCACTTAAAAGATGAGCGAGGTCTCCGATTTTCATCATAGGTATACCTCAACTATGAGAGACAAAATGAGAAAAAAAAATCCAGAAAATCACATTGAAGGATTTTTTTTTTGTAACTTAGATTTTTATTCATTTTTCATCATATATAATGCATTCAGATCACATTCTACATTTAAAAAACAAAGGGGTTAGGGTAGGGAAAAATAAAAAAAAAATAAACAAAATAAAAATAAAAAATAAAAAAAAAATAAAAAATAAAAGGGGGGGGGGACAAATGTTGGAGCATCAAGTTTTTAGTTTCCATCTCTTAATTCTTCTGGTTTTTTCAGTGTCTTTGGTTATTCTTTCAATTTCTGCCTCGTTGTTGCACTTTGTAGTGTGTCCATTTCCGCCATTTTTTCTCCCATATTCCTTCTTGCATTCTTCGTCGATATGTTAGTTTTTCCATCATACGTATGTCCTCAACAATGTCAGTCCATTGTTCTTGGTCAGGAAGAACTTCTGATCGCCATTTTTTTGTGATAGTTTTTTTACATGCAATCAACAAGATTTTAACTAGATATCTGTCCTCAGCCTGTATAACACTGTCTTTTTTAAGATCACATAAGTACATCAGGTTACAGTTCATTGGTATATTATATCCTAATATCCTCTGTATTGTCACATGCATAGATTTCCAAAATGATGATATTTTGTAGCATTTCCAAAACATATGTGAGTGGTCTGCATTTTGAGCCCCACATCCCCTCCAGCATAAAGATTGGGTATTTGTATATTTTCCTTGAATCTGTGGTGTAATGAAAAAGCGAATCAGGTTTTTCCATCCAAATTCCCTCCATGCCCTTGAATTTGTTGATGTGTGTTGTGTTTTCCATATTTCCTGCCAGCTTTCTTCTGTTATGTTTAAATTGAGCTCTTTCTCCCATTTCTCCTTTATATAGTTACTTGTATGATTGTTTGTCATAAGTTTCTGATATAGTTTTGAAATAATTCTTATTTTATTTCCTGCATATGAGCTTAAAATAAGTTGTATAATCTCGTTCACATCTGTTTGGAGGTTATGCCTAATCTTCTTCATATAGTAATCTCTCATCTGCAGATATCTGAAAAATTCCGATCTTTCTAATTTAAATTTTCTCCTGATATTTACAAAGCTCCCGAGATCTTTTTTTCCGATATTGCCCCATGCTGTGATTCCCTTGTTCACCAGATTTTTGTATCCCCTATCTTGTTTTGCCGGTTCAAACTGACTGTCAAATGCTACCCATTTCAATAGTTTTATGTCTTCCCTTATATTATATTTTTGTACTATTTTATACCACAGTTCTAAAGTAAATTTAGTGATTGGGTCTATTTGTTTGATTTGCTTATATGCATCTTTATCCCCTATTATGCTTTGTACTGGGAGTCCCTCAATTTCCTTTTCCATTTCTTTCCATTTTGCCTCATATCCCTCGTCGCACCAACATATGATATATCTTATTTGTGCTGAGTAGTAATATTCCTTTAGACTCGGTAGGCCCATGCCTCCTTTCTCTTTTGGTAATTGGAGGGTTTTATATTTCACTCTTGGTTTTTTACCTCCCCAAACAAATCTCGATATCATCCTGTCCCACTTTGAGAATTGGGCATCTGGAATCTCTGTTGGTATAGCCTGGAAGAGGTAAAGTAATCTAGGTTGTATGCTGATTTTGACTGTCTCAATTTTTGAATTCAGATCCATATTTAAGATTGACCATCTATCAATATCTTTTTTTATTTCTTGTTCCAACCTATCATAGTTTGCTTTATATATTTTGCTTAGGTCTTTAGGTATGTTCACTCCAAGGTATTTTATTTCTTTTTGCTTCCAGTTTAGTTTGATCTTATCAGTTATCTGGTTTAGAGGGTTATAGTGGAATGTCAGTATTTGTGTTTTTGTTATGTTTATCTTGTATCCTGATAATTTTCCAAAATTTTCTATCAAGTTCATCATTTCCATTATTGATTTATCTGGTTGTTCAAGATAAACTATAATATCGTCTGCAAATAGCCCAATCTTGTGTTCCGCCCCCTTTATTGTTACACCTTTTAATTTCTTATTTTGTCGTATCGCTTGAGCCAATGGTTCTATGAACAGAGCAAACAAGGTGGGCGATAAGCAGCATCCCTGCCTAGTTGATCTTTGTATATTTACTTTGTCTGTTAAGCTACCGTTTATCTTGATTCTTGCCACAGGTTCTTGATATAGCGTCCTTATGCATTGTACTGATTTTTCGTTAAATCCAAAGCGCTCCAGTACACTATATAGGAATTTCCAGTTAACCCTGTCAAATGCTTTTTCTGCGTCTAAACTCATTATTACTGCGCTTTTCTTTTCTTTATGTATTTGGTTAATTATATGTATTGTTCTCCTGATATTGTCATGTGTTTGGCGTCCCTCTATGAATCCAGTTTGATCATCTTCTATCAATTCCGTCAAGAATGTCTTTATTCGTTTACATATAATTGTTGTGTATATTTTATAATCTACATTTAATAAAGAGATTGGTCTATAGTTTCCGCATTGTTCTTTATCTTTCCCTGGTTTTAAAATAACTGAAATGGCTTCCGGTTATGGCTGCCACGTAGGACGGACGTGTCTCGCTCTGCTCTGCTCCTGGAGAAAAAAAATCGGCAAATAACTCTCTCATTTGGGACAGAACGTATCCCAGCATTTGGGCGAGGATATGTCGGCGAAGCCTAAGGCTGGAAAACCAGGAAAAGGAAAAAGCGAGCCGCCGAAACAGTCCAAATTAACGGACTTTCAGGTCTGTGACGCAGCAAACAAGGCTCCATATATGGCGGAGGAAGCTGGCGGCGGTGCGATTTCTGCGGGGAATGGCGCAGATGCGCTGATGGCTGCCATGAGTTCAATGAGAGCGGACTTTTCCTCTAGATTTGATGGGATTATGACAGCGTTGGAAGGAATAAGAAAGGAATTGGGTGACTGTGTAGAACGAACGGCGCAGATGGAGCTCCGTCTCGCTAGTGCTGAAGATGACGTCACCCGTCTTCAATTAAAGGTGCGCACTTTGGAAAAAAAAAAAAAATCTCTGGAAGATAATATTTTGGATTTGGAATCTCGGTCGAGACAGAATAATTTGAGGCTGGTGGGTCTTCCAGAGGAATCAGAAGGTCGGGACGTATGTTCCTTTCTGGAAAAGTGGATTCCGGAGGTGCTGGGCAGCGAGGAGTTGCAATCAGCAGTGGTTCTGGAAAAAGCACATCGTATTGGCCCACGGAGAGATAAGGGACCGCCGAGGACCTTAATTATGAAGTTTCTTAGCAACAGAGACAGGATGAAGATCTTCAACGCTGCACGTGCTAAAGGAGAGATTAAACACCAGGACCAGCAGGTGCGGTTCTACCCAGATTTGGCCACAGGAATCCAGCAATTGAGGAAGCAGTTTGATCCCGTACGTAAGGAGCTGCGCAACCTTGGGATTCGTCATGGTGTAATCTATCCTGCGAGACTGCTGACCACGTATGAGGGCAGAACCCACATCTTCAAGACCCCAGAGGAGGCGCAGGAGTTCATCAAGAAGATCAAAGAAGAAGAAGAGACTGGTGGGAGCTAAGCATGAACAAAATATAAGGTAGAATAATTAAGCATTTGCACAGGCATCTGACTGACTTGAAGTAAATAGTAAGTTTACAAAATATAGATTGTATTATATATTAAAAAAAACAAAACAAAACAAACAAAAAAAAAAACAAACTATGATGTACAAAGTTGTTAAAAATTTTGGAGTTAAGTTGGAAAACTACAGAGGAGAGTTAATGTTACGTCATTAAAAGCAGTAGAGTTAGGGTGATTGGGAGGATGAAGAAGGAGTGGCTTAGGCTGTTCCCCGTGGGTGTGGAACGGTCGATGGCTATATCGGGAGACAGAATTTTTCTTTTGATTTTGGGGGGTTTGCCACAAGTGTGGGAAGGGGAAATTTGTTTGTGTGTAGTTTGTAGGATGAATGTTCAACCACTCATGTTTTTGCTTCTCTGTATGAGCATGTTTACACTGCAAGGTAATCCCAAACTCTCTATTGATCATGGACCAAAGTGTTAACCTTAATTTAACTTCATGGAATTGCAGAGGTCTACAAAATTTAAAAAAACTTAAACAAGTTATGAATAAAATAAAGGACATGGGTTCAAGAATTGTGTTTTTACAAGAAACTCATCTGATAGAGGAGGATGTTAAAAGAATTAGGAGTAGATGGCAGGGAAGTGTATTCACCTCTTCATTTTCATCCCGAGCCAGGGGAGTTATGACTCTCATACATAAATCAGTTCCTTTTCAAGTGAAAAATGTAATTGGAGACAAATTTGGAAGATATGTAATCATTCAAGGTTCTTTGCTATTAGAAAATATAAATCTTGTGAACTTATATGGTCCCAATATAGATGATCAGAAGTTCTTTGCTAATTTATTTCTCATCTTATCATCACTTACAGGGCAACATATAATAGCAGGGGATTTTAATTGTACATTGAATCCAGGTGTGGATAGATCAACAGGACTGGATTGTACGCACATTGGATGTAGGATGACTATTAATCATTTTATGAAAGAATTGAGATTGTTAGATATATGGAGAGAAATGAAACCACAAGTTAAAGCCTATTCTTGTTATTCCAGTACCTACAAGACATTCTCACGTATTGATTATTTTTTGATTTCCACAGAATTAAGGTCCAAGATTCAAAACTGCTTTTATGATAACATCGTGATCTCTGATCATGCACCCTGTTGTCTAATATATGTAGATAAAAAATTGACAAAGGAATCAGGTAGATGGCAATTTCAGCATAAATGGCTTCAGGATGAGGAATTTGTCAAGTATATAGAAAAACAGATAGACGAGTTCTTTGACATCAATACTACACAAACATCAGCATGTGTAAAGTGGGAGGCTTTCAAAGCTTTTATTAGGGGACATATTATTAGTTATACAGGATCAAAATCTAAGAAGACTCGAGAGGAGAGAGCTAAATTGGAACATAAAATAAAAAATCTTCAGGAAAAAGTGTATGCAGGAAGTGACCCAAGGTTGGAGAATGAATTACTGATTTTGAGAGCTGAATACGACAAAAAATCAGCGAATAGAGCTGCCTCGAGTCTTCTAAGATTGAAACAATCTTTTTATGAACAAGGTGAAAAATCGGGAAAATTATTAGCATGGCAGATTAAACAATTGGAAATTAAAACACCAATTACCAGTATTATAAGTAACGGACAGGTAGTTATAGATCCTTTAGAAATTAATAGAGCCTTTAGAGATTACTATGAAAAATTATATGATACCAAAAATGAACCTGATTTAACAAAACTAAATGGGTTTTTGAACGAACTATCTATACCGTGTATTCCAAATGAAAACAGGAAGATATTGGATTCTAAAATTAGTCAAGAAGAAGTTGGGCTAGCCATTGATAATATGAAATCAGGAAAAAGTGCAGGACCAGATGGTCTTCCAGTTGACCTTTATAAAAAATTTAAGAATAAATTAATAAAACCTTTTTTGGAAATGGTTTTAGAAGCATTTCAAAATAATAATTTACCATCATACATAAATAATGCCTTAATTATACTGCTGCCAAAACCAGGTAAGCCCTCTAATAAATGTGAAAATATGAGACCAATAAGCCTATTAAACGCCGACCTTAAGATAATCTGTAAAATTTTAGCAAGACGAATACAAGAAATTTTACCAAATATTATTAATCGAGATCAGAATGGCTTTATAAAGGGTAGACAAGGCTTCCATAATGTAAGAAGACTATTTAATATTATTTATTTTAATAAAGAAGCACCAGATACAGCTCTCCTATCATTGGACGCCGAAAAGGCCTTTGATAGAGTTGAATGGCCCTTTCTTTTTGAAGTCCTACAAAGGTTTGGACTTGGAAATAATTTCATAAAATGGGTTCAAATAATATACAATAATGCTACAGCAGAAATCCTAACAAATAACAATATTTCAAAACCAATAAAAATCAATAGAGGATGTCGACAAGGCTGTCCACTTTCACCTTTACTGTTTACTATGGCAATTGAACCTTTAGCGATAGCGATACGTTTACATTCACAAATATATGGAATTAAAGTTGGACCAACAGAACATAAAATCTCCCTGTACGCCGATGACATAATTTTGTTTATGTCGAATCTAAAAAAATCAATTCCAACCTTGTTGAATTTAATAAAGAATTTTGGGGAAATATCAGGATATAAAATAAATAAAACTAAATCTTCAATATTAATGCTAAATGAGACCCAGAGAAATTACCCAGCCCCTGAGGTAAATCAATTCAATGTTGTAAATCAGTTTAAATATTTAGGAATCCAAATTATGCCTAAGTTAGAATCAGTCGCCAGTGTCAACTATGAAGCCTTAATGTCAGATATCAATGAGTTAACTCAGAGATGGATGTCACTACCAATGTCGATGATCGGGAGAATCAATATACTTAAAAGTAATATTTTACCTAAAATACTTTATTTATTTCAATACATTCCCTTATCACCACCTTTAGATCTATTCTCAAGAATAAAAAAAAAGTTAGTGGAATTTATATGGAACAACAGGAGGGCTAGATTACGTTTGTCTTTATTATATTTACCATTTGATCGTGGAGGTCTGAAATGTCCAAATTTTATGTTGTATTATTGGTCGGCACAACTGAGGTCTATGACATATTATTTTTCATCAAATGATCTCCCTCACTGGACTGAAATGGAATCATACAATTTACCTTTACCTCTTCCCATATTCATATACTCAGATTCGGCAAAAAAATTACAAAAACAAGTTAAAAATCCATTTGTAAAGCATATGATCAAAATATGGTGTGAAGCTAAAAACTATTTAAAAGAACCACAGTTATTGTCACAATTTAGTCCAATATGGGGTAATCAATATTTTAAACCAGGGAGAGCGGACGCTGTATTTAAAGTATGGAATTTAAAAGGGATACAAAAGATTCAGGATTTATATTTGCCATGTGCAGACAACATAATGTCTTTTGAAGAGCTGAGGATCAAATTTAATCTCAATAGAACACATTTTTTTAAATATCTTCAACTTAGAAACTTTATTCGATCAAATCAAAATAAAGCTCTCACTCGACCTATTTATTCATCCTTGGAAAAAATGATGATGAAAGATAGTAAAAGAAAGGGTATTATTTCAGAGTTTTATAACTCACTGACACTATCTTCAAGTGAAAATTCACTGAAAAGATTAAACTACTGGAAAGAAGATCTGCAAATTGAAATTTCAGAGGAACAATGGGAATTGGCTTGTACAGAAGCTCAAACCAAATCAATAAATGCACGCCTTAAATTGATACATTTCAAATGGTTAATGCGGGTGTATGTTACACCGGAGGAGTTAAATAGATATAACAAAAATATACCAGATACATGCACAAAATGCATGGAAAGTAAAGGAACCCTATTTCATTGTTTATGGGAATGTAGATTAATAAGAATGTTTTGGGAAGAGGTGAGGGTAACAATTGAAAAAATAATCTCAAAACAAATCATATTGAATCCTAAACTGTTTTTGTTGGGTCTGTACCCAGAAAAGCATAATTTTAATAAAAGTGAAAGAACATTCATAGACCTCAGTTTGCTTAATGCCAAAAAATGTATTGCACTATTATGGAAAAAGACTCATAGACCAGATGTGACTCAGTGGTTAAGACAGATGTTAACAAACCTTCCATTAGAAAGAATAACATATATACTAAAATCAAAGGAAATTGTGTTTGAGAATATATGGAGACCTTTTATTGATTATGTAAAAAATTTAAACATAACTCTTGAAGAAGAAGGTGAATGATGTGTGTGGACCTTGTAAATTCCAAACTGGTGAACATAATATGTATACTTATGTATTGGATTGTCTAGACTAAACAGAGGAGCATTGTTGAAGACTTGATTTTGTTGGTGGTTGTTGGTGTTTTTAGTGCATTTTTTTTTTTTGTAGTACTTTAGTGTTAGTGTTTGATTGTTTGTATCATGTTTGTTAAAAAAAAAAAAAAAAAAAGGTTCAATAAAGATATTGTGGAAAAAAAAAAAAATAACTGAAATGATTGCTTCGTTCCATGTTGGAGGTATTTTGTTGTTGTTCAGCGTCCAATTAAATGACTTTAGGAGTTGTGGCAAGAGTTCTTCTATAAACAGTTTATAAAACTCAGATGGGTATCCATCACTACCTGGTGATTTACCATTTTTAAGTGACTTAATCACATCTCTGATCTCTTGTGTTGTTATTTCTGCTGTTAGTTTTTCATTTTGTTGATTTCCTATTGATGGCAAGTCCAATGTGTCTAGAAATTTTTTGATATCTTTAGTATTTGTTTCTTCAGGTTGCGAGTATAGTTCTTGGTAGAAATTATGGAAAATTTCTTCGATGTTTTCTGGGTTAACTGTGGTTTTATTTGTGGTGGGGTCTTTAATCTTGTATACATTATTCATTGTTTGTTGTTTTCTTAACCGTTTTGCCAGCAGTTTTGTGGCTTTTGGTCCCGTTTCATAATATTTTTGCTTTAGATATCTATTTTTCCTTTCAATTTCATCCATTTGTGTTTCTTTTATCTTTGTTTTTTCTTCTTTAATTTCTTGATATATTTTTGGATCATTTGTGCTTTGATGTTTACGTTCTAATTCCCTTAGTCTCTCACATCTTTGTTCATACGCTTCCAGTTTAGTCTTATTTGCTTTTCCTGTTTCAACAATTAATTTACCCCTTAACACGGCTTTTAGTGCGTCCCATAGTATTGTTGGGTCCACTTCTTCATTGTCATTCTCTTGGATATATTCGTTTATGTTTATTTTTATTCTTTCTTTCATTTTCTCATCATTTAACAGTCCTACGTTAAGTTTCCATGTTGTTTGTCGTTTTCTATTGTTTAAATATATTTCCATGTATATAGGATTATGATCTGATATTTCTGCCCCTCCAATCCAACAATTTCTCACCCTGTGTCTGTCACCTTCATTCATAAGGAAGTAATCTATTCTAGAGTGTACTTTATGGGCTGCTGAATAATGTGTATAGTCTTTTTCGAGTGGGTGTAGGTCCCTCCATATGTCTACCATACCCATTTCTGCCAGTGAGGTTCTTATGAACTTTGTTACATGTTTTTTTGTCTTCTTAACACTTGTTGTGTCAACTTCATGATCCATGACAGCATTTAAGTCTCCTCCACAAATTAGGACTCCTTCACTGTGTGTTGCTATGAGATCAAACAGATGTTGAAAAAAAACCCTTGTCACTTTCTGGTGGGGCATAGATGTTCACTAATGTGATCTGCATACCATCTATTCTTCCCTTTATTATTACATACCTGCCTTCTTTATCCTGGATTTCCTGTTCACTTTCAAATTGTATTTTGTTTGAGATTAGTATCATAACCCCCCTTTTTGCTCCTCCCTTAAATGAACTGTAGTAGGAGTTCTTATAGCCAAATCTCTTTAGTTTCACATGTTCTGCCTTGCTCAAATGTGTCTCTTGCATAAATATAATTTCAGCTTTTTCCTTCTTGAATTTTCTTATTATTCTTTCCCTTTTAACAGGTGAGTTCAGACCATTCACGTTTAGTGTCATTATCTTAAGATTTTTACCCATATTCATGTTTTTCCATTTTTTTAACTTGTGCTCCTAGCCCCTTTAACAACAAAAATAACACATATTTATATAAAAACACATTAAAAAAACTCGACCTCCGTACTTTGGGCCTTTCTTCTGCCCACTGGTCCCTGTTGGTGGGTGGGGGGTTTGTCTTCACAGAGTGAAGGGCCCTCCCTAGACCTGTATTTACTATCAAAGTAATAGTCATAAGTCTAGAAATGTCCAACAAATATCACTTAAACCTCTCCTAGCCGTCTGTTTCTCTTTTACCTTGTCTTCTTGGCCTTCATTTCTTCTGTGCCTTTCTTAATCTTTGTTATGATCTAGGCTTTCAGTTGAAAGCCTTGTAGCTTGTCCTGGGCCCGCTGCTCTACGTCTCTCCCCCTTCTTCCGCCGTTCACTCGTCTCCACTCCGTCTGTCGTGGTGTGTTCAGGGCCGCCGCTGCTCCAGCCGTCTCCTTCGGCACGCTCACCTCAAGGCCCCGCTCCATCATATCCCGCGCTGCCTCTTCGGCCGTGTTGTAGGTTCTTGTGCCTTCCTCCCAATGAATCCTCATTTTCGTTAGCGGCATTTGGAATCTAATTTTTTTCTCTTTCAGCGTTTTTTTAATATTGGCATATTTCTTCCGCTGCTGCACGATTTCTGTCGGGTAGTCATGGTCAAAAAATACCTGTTTGTCGCCGATTCGTATCTTTTTTTTCCATGCTTGCGTCAGGATTCTTTCCTTTATGTCATATTTCACAAAGTTTACCACAACTGACCTGGGTGGAGAGTTTGTTTTCGGGTTCTGTGCCGGTGTTCTGTGCGCCCGTTGAATCTGCAGATCCGTTTCTCCGGGTATTTCCAGTTCTTTTTTTAAGAACTGA
This sequence comes from Pholidichthys leucotaenia, assembly GCA_020510985.1. Taxonomy (NCBI): domain Eukaryota; kingdom Metazoa; phylum Chordata; class Actinopteri; order Cichliformes; family Pholidichthyidae; genus Pholidichthys; species Pholidichthys leucotaenia. Next base: position 291,526,165 of record CM035838.1, read on the forward strand.
TCCATGAATTTTGTCATCGAGTTGCCTTCAATGCCCTCCGGAATTCCAAAGATGCGCATATTGCTTCGTCGGGATCTGCTCTCCAAGTCGTTTATTTTCTCCTGCATCCTCTGCGTTTGCGTCGTCAGGGTCTGTAGTTGTTCGTTTGCCTCGCTTTTCCAATCTTCTAGTTCCGAAATTCGGGTCTGCGCTTCTGTCATACACGCCCGCTGGGAGCGCAGCTCCTCCATGTTTTCCGTTAATTTACGCTCCATTTCTCTTCGGAGGTCCATGATTTCCTCCTTAATTTCTTTTTTCAGTTCCTCCTTAAGAGCCGCTAAATCCTGTTGTAGCTGTCGCTTGAATTCTCTCAACTCTTCACCCAAACTGGCGATGCCAGCGTTCATGTTGTCGAGTCTGGCGTCCTCCATTTTCTCTGCTGTGGACATCTCGTTTTTTTGGGCTTTGCGTACAGCGGTTTTTCCTGCGTTGTTGGAGAGGAATTCTTCAATTTTACCCTGTTTTTGTCCTTGTGCCCGGTTCCTTCGTGTTTTCATCCCTTGGTTTATTGATTCGTTTATGTCGAGTTGGCCATTTACCAATGATTTTTAATTCGGCTAGGGAGAGCTCTTTGTTTAAGTGTTATGTCTCTCCGCCATCTTCCCGGAAGTCACATTGAAGGATTTTTAATGAATTAATTGGTAAATTCCTCGGTAAAATAAGTATTTGGTCACCTACAAACAAGCAAGATTTCTGGCTCTCACAGATTTGTAACTTCTTCTTTAAGAGGCTTCTCTGTACTCCACTCGTTACCTGTATTAATGGCACCTGTTTGAACTCGTTATCAGTATAAAAGACACCTGTCCACAACCTCAAACAGTCAGACTCCAAACTCCACTATGGCCAAGACCAAAGAGCTGTCAAAGGACACCAGAAACAAAATTGTAGACCTGCACCAGGCTGGGAAGACTGAATCTGCAATAGGTAAGCAGCTTGGTGTGAAGAAATCAACTGTGGGAGCAATTATTAGAAAATGGAAGACATACAAGACCACTGATAATCTCCCTCGATCTGGGGCTCCACGCAAGATCTCACCTCGTGGGGTCAAAATTATCACGAGAACGGTGAGCAAAAATCCCAGAACCACATGGGGGGACCTAGTGAATGACCTGCAGAGAGCTGGGACCAAAGTAACAAAGGCAACATTTTTTTTCTTGTTTTGTCTCTCATAGTTGAGGTATACCTATGATGAAAATTGGAGACCTCTCTCATCTTTTAAGTGGGAGAACTTGCACTGGCTGACTAAATACTTTTTTACCCCACTGTATATACCGTTGCTTGATATGAGACAGGTGTGGATACATGAGTGGAGAAAATAACAGAATGAATGACAGCTGTGCAGCTTGTGAATCAGTTTGACAGCCAGAAGCTGCACAGCACTGTCAAAATAAAACACAAACTGGAAACCATAATGAAAAAGCAACACAACCCCAAAATGTAAACATTACTATAAATACAAAATGACACAGTAACTGGACAGGATAAACAAACAGACATAAAAAGACTAAACTCAACTGAAGACTGGGCACGGCGCCCACCCGTGCCCAGGATCATGACAACTATAAGAAAATTGTTATAAATTTTGGAGAACAACTCAAACCTTCAAGGCTGAAGCCATTACTCAAGTTTTTAAGTGGGTACTTTTTGCGTCCTTAACTCTACTAGAAATTTTTGGTTGACTGATATGTGTGTGTGTAATGCAGGGGTCTCCAACCTTTTATATTCTGTGAGCTACTTTTACATAATAAAGTTGCTGGAGAGCAACTGTTTTTTTAGTAACATTTATTTAGCCAATTTCCATATATACACATATTGTGTATAATAACTCACAAGCATAAGCATGTTGTATTCTTAAGTATTTATTTTAATATTTAAAAATGACGATCCATGATCCTCATAGATCGTCACCTTATCATGGTGGTGGTGGTGGGGGGGTTACGTTCCCCAGTGATCCCAGGAGCTATGTTGTCCGGGGCAATTTGCCTGGGTGAAGGGCCAGACTAAGAACGATCCAACAGACTCTCATGATAAATTCTAGATCAAGGATTCAGTGTACCCCGCCCGGTATGGGGTTACCGGGGCCCCACCCTGGAGCCAGGCCTGGGGGAGGGGCTCGATGGCTAGCGTCTGGTGGCTGGGTTTCCACCCATGGGACCCATGCCGGGCTCAGCCCGAAGGAGTTACATGGGTCTGCCCTCCAGTGGGCTCACCACCTGCAGGAGGGATCATGGGGGTCCGGTGCTATGTGGATTAGGTGGCGGTCAAAGGCGGAGACCTTGGCGGACTGAATCCAAGCTTTCTAAACTGGCTTTTGGTACGTGGAATGTCACCTCTCTGGTGGGGAAGGAGCCTGAGCTGGTGTACGAGGTTGAGAGATACTGGCTAGATATAGTCGGCCTCACCTCAAAACACAGCTCCGGTTCCGGAACCAGTCTCCTGGAGAGGGGCTGGAGCTTGGCCTTCTCTGGAGTTGCCCCGGGTGAGAGGCAATGAGCAGGGGTGGGTATTCTTGTATCCCCCCACCTTGCTGCCTGTATTTTGGCGTTCTCCCCGGTAGATGAAAGGGTTGCTTCCCTGCGCCTTCAGGTAGGGAAACAGGTCCTGACCATCATTTGTGCCTATGCACCAAATGATGTTTCAGAGTACCCACCCTTTTTGGAGTCTGTGACTGGGGTGCTGGAGGGTGCTCCTCTTGGAGACTCCATTGTCCTTCCTGGGGACTTCAATGCGCACGTGGGCAATGACAGTGAAACCTGGAGGGGGGTGATTGGGAGGAATGGCCTGCCCATTCTGAACCCGAGTGGTGTTCAGTTATTGGACTTCTGTGCTAACCACAGTTTGTCCATAACGAACACCATGTTCAAGCATAAGGGTGTCCATATGTGCACCTGGCACCAGGACACCCTAGGTCGCAGGTCGATGATCGATTTTGTTATTGTGTCATCAGACCTGCGACCGTATGTCTTGGATACTCGGGTAAAGAGAGGTGCAGAGCTGTCAACTGATCACCACCTGGTGGTGAGTTGGATCCGATGGCAGGGGAGGATGCCATTCAGACCTGGTAGACCCAAACGTGTAGTGAGGGTGTGCTGGGAACGTCTGGCTGAGGCCCCTGTCTGGGAGGTCTTCAAGTCGCTAACATCTGAACTGGTGGAGCAGCATAATGCTGGTCTTCGCCCCAGTACAGCTGGACATAGCGAGTCAGGTGAGTCAAATTGCACTGGACAGACTCACATATCTGATCCTGCTGTAAACAGCTGTGCTATGTCCAAACTTTTGAAAGCAGGAGCAGTCAAACAAAATGCAAATGAGGTGAGACCCGAAAACCGAGCTGTACAAAAGCAAAAACAACATCTATTCTTCCAAACTGTTAATCATGCACGAGTTCTTTGGAATACAAAGGCTAAACCAAAGGGGATCCTTGGCGGACATTTAAACATACGGAGCATAATCCCCAAAAGAGATGAGATTTCGGCGTTGTTGTTGGACTCAAATCTGGACTATCTTTGTCTTTCAGAAAGCTGGCTACACAGGAACATAGACACTAATATGATCGATATTGTGGGTTATCAGTGTTTTAGAAAAGACAGGCAGGTAGGGAGGGGAGGAGGTGTTTTAATTTACATCAAGGAGAAATTTAAATGTCAACTGGTTGATTTGAATACTTCACTTGAATGTTTAGCTGTTAATGTATGTCTCTCACCGGTAATGAATTTCAACATTGCAGTATTGTACAACCCACCGTCATACAATTCTTCTTTTTATAACGAATTAAGTGATCTGGTTAAACAACTTGAGAGGTGCAGAGAAACAGTATTTTATGGTGACTTTAATATTAACTGGTCTGATAAAAAGAACAAACAGAAACTGAAAAGTCTCATGACTAAATTTAATTACCAACAAATGATCAAATGACCCACCAGGATAACCAAACAATCTAGAACACTTATTGACATGGCATTTGCTAATAAACCAGAACGAATAACCAGAACCTATAATCTTGTAACTGGTCTCTCAGATCATAATATGGTTCTTGCTGTCAGAAAACTTACTAAAAAGCGATTACAGTATTTTGCGGGAGTTGATATTAACAAAGTAAATTTTATTATTCCCAAATCAAAAACTGCGAAGTTTGAACATCACTTAGAGAATCAAAATTGGGAGCAGCTCATGTCAATATATGAAGTAGATGATTGTTGTAATTTTATAACTGCAACAATCAAAAAGTCTATAGATAAATTTACAAAGCTCTGCATTGAAAACATCATTAACCTCTAAACTACAAAATGATCACATCGTTTACAAAAGTTTAAGAAATAAAGTGGTACAAGAGCTGCGTAAATCAAAAGCATCTTATTACAATAAATTGATAGAACATGCAAAGGGTAACAACAGTTCCCTATGGAGGCATTTAAATAACCAACAAAAAAAATGATCAGAAGGGGGTAAAGGAACTTAGAATTAATGGCAAAACCATCAGTGATAATGCTACATTGGCAAATAAATTTAATTCATATTTTGTGGAGTCAGTGGAAGAATTAACAAAAAACTTTGTGCTGCCAAATGTGCTCAACAATACTAAACCAATACTCTCAACAGTTTCTTTTCACATTAATGAGGTAAATGAAGATTTAATTGCTGGCATTGTTAAAACACTGTCAAACTCAAAAACTAATGATATCTACAATATGAGCACTTCCTTTCTCAAAACTCACAGCAAAATATTAATCAAACCACTGACTCATCTCATTAATCTCTCCATTAGGTCCTGTACATTTCCATCTGGCTGGAAAAAAGCTGTCGTCATACCAGTTTTTAAATTGGGTAGTAAAGATGATATATGTAATTACCGCCCAATCTCTATTTTACCAGTCCTGTCTAAGGTTCTTTAAAAAGTTGTAGCTACACAGCTGATAGACTATCTACAAGACGGTCAACTCCTTCATCCACACCAATTTGGTTTTAGACCAGGATACTCAACAGAAACAGCAAACTGCTGCCTTATTGAAAATGTCAAACAGTCCTTGGACAGGGGTAATGTGGTGGGAGCTGTTTTTCTGGATCTCAAAAAGGCTTTTGACACTGTAAACCACAGCTTGCTTTTATCCAAAATGGTATCTTTTAACTTTTCTCCCAATACAATAAAATGGTTTGCATCTTATCTTCAGAACAGAGAACAGTGTGTAAAAGTTCACCAGGATAAATCCTTCCTTTTAAATAATTGTATGGGTATCCCACAAGGGTCCATTCTTGGTCCTTTACTTTTCAGCATTTTTATTAATGACCTGCCATTACACTGCTCAGCTGCAACATGTCAACTTTATGCAGATGATGCAGTTATTTACACAGCTGCTAAGACTCCAGTTCAGGCTGCAGACGTCCTGTCTTCAAGCATGGTTGATGTCCAAGAGTGGCTCATTCAGAACCATCTACTGCTGAACCTTCAGAAAACAGTTTCAATGTGCTTTTCAATCAAAAAATGTAATTTGCAACATTTTAAAGTTAATATACATGATCAAGATATTAGTTCAGTTACAGAATTCAAATACCTTGGCATTGTACTAGATCCTCAACTCAAATTTAATCTTCACATAAAGAAGATTTCTAAAACAGTAAAAAAAAAATTGAATTGCTTTAAATTAATTAGACATTACATACCACACCAAGCAGCCGTACTGTATATGCATTCTATGGTTTTTTCGCATATATCATACTGTCTGACAGTTTGGGCTCAAGCAGCTCCTTCTACAATAAAACATATACTGTAGGTTCATTATATAATCAAACTCTAAAAATTCTGGATAAAAAGCCCATTAGGTGGCATCATTGTTATATTCTAAAAAAAATATAATCTACTGAGTTTTGAGAGTTTCATTGACCTTTGTTTTCTGAAATTAATTTTTAAATGTTTCCATAAATCAGCGCCAGAGCCACTTGTTGGATTCATCCAAAGACAGGACAGCAGCAGAGCCAACAGGAGTTCTGTTAACAATAATTGTAAAATATCCCGCCGCAGAGCCACATTTGGACAAACAGCTTTTTCTATAAAGGGCAGTCATATCTGGAACACAATGCCAAATGAAATCAAAATAATAACGGATTTTAAAACATTTACTACAAAGGTTAAAAACTGGCTGAAAAGTAAACAAGAATGTACCCATGTATGAAATGATTGTCTGCAGGGTGTGAGTGAAGAAGGGAAGGCAAATGTGTAACAGGCATTTTACTGTAACAGGCAAATGTGAATCAGGTTTTTATATTGTGTATTTATAATTTTGTTTGCATTGATGTATGTGGATAATGTTTATACTGTTTTCATTTTGTTTTTTCTTCATCCTTTTCTCTTTTTATCTGTTTCTTTTCTCTAAAGCCCATCCAGGGACAAGAGTTGCAAACTAGCTTAATGCTATACACTCTCTGTGCAACACATCAGATTTTCTTTTTTGTCTATGTTTATTGCACTGTCCCTGACAAATAAACAAATAAAATAAAAAAATAAAATAAAGTCCCACCTCCGGAAGAACTTCAACCACATTCCGAGGGAGTCTGGAGACATGGAGTCTGAATGGGCCATGTTCTCCACCTCCATTGTTGAAGCGGCAGCCCAGAGCTGCGGCCACAAGGTGGTCGGTGCATCTCATGGTGGCAACCCCCGAACCAAGTGGTGGATACCAGTGGTGAGGGGAGCCATTAAGCTGAAGAAGGAGTCCCATCAAGCTTGGTTGGCTTGTGGGACTCCCAAAGCAGCTGAGGTGTACCGGCAGGCCAAGCGGAGTGCAGCTCCGGTGGTTGCTGAAGCAAAAACCCGGGTATGGGAGGAGTTTGGTGAGGCCATGGACAAGACTTTTGGTTGGCCTCGAAGAGGTTCTGGCAAACTGTCCGGCGGCTCAGGAGGGGAAAGAAGCTCCCTGTCCACACTGTGTATGATGCAGATGGGGCGCTGTTGACTTCGACTGGGAATATTGCCAGGCGGTGGAAGGAATACTTCAAGGATCTCCTCAATCCCACTGATACGCCTTCCACAGAGGAAGCAGGGTTTGTGGACGAAGGGGATGACTCGCCTGTCACAGGGGCTGAGGTCACCAAGTTGGTTAAAAATCTCCTTGGTGACCGGGCCCCGGGGTGGACGAGATTCGCCCTGAGTACCTCAAGGCCCTGAATGTTGTTAGGCTGTCATGGTTGGCACACCTTTGCAACATTGCGTGGAGGTCGGGGTCAGTGCCTTTGACATGGCAAACCGGGGTGGTGGTTCCTCTCTTCAAAAAGGGGACCGGAGGGTGTGCTTCAACTTTAGAGGGATCACACTCCTCAGCTTCCTGGGAAGGTCTATGCCAAGGTACTGGAGAGGAGAGTCCGGCCGTTGGTTGAACCTCAGATTCAGGAGGAGCAATGTGGTTTTCGTCCTGGCCGTGGCACATCGGACCAGCTCTTTACCCTCTCGAGAATTCTCAAGGGTTCGTGGGAGTTTTCCCAACCAGTTTATATGTGTTTTGTGGACTTGGAGAAGGCATTCGACCGCATCCCTCGTGGTTTTTTGTGGGATGTGCTTCGGGAGTATGAGGTATCAGGCTTGTTGTTACAAGCTATTTGGTCTCTGTACGACCGTTGTGAGCGTTTGGTTCGTATTGCCAACACTTGGTCGGTCTCATTCCCAGTGAGAGTTGGACTCCGCCAGGGCTGACCTTTGTCACCGATCCTGTTCATAATTTTTATGGACAGGATTTCTAGGCGCAGCCAGGGAATGGAGGGTGTCATGCTTGGTGACCACAGGATCTCATCTCTGTTGTTTGCAGATGATGTTGTCCTGTTGGCTTCATCCAGCAATGACCTACAGCTCTTGCTGGGACGGTTTGCCGCTGATTGTGAAGCGGCTGGGATGAGAATCAGCACCTCCAAGTCCGAGTCCATGGTCCTTAGCCGGAAAAAGGTGGATTGTCCTCTCTGGGTTGGGGACAAGCTCCTGCCCCAAGTGGAGGAGTTTAAGTATCTTGGGGTTTTATTCACGAGGGAGGGGAAAATGGAGCAAGAGATTGACAGACGGATCGGAGCAGCATCTGCAGTGATGCGGACGTTGTACCGGTCTGTTGTGGTGAAGAGGGAGCTTAGTTCTAAGGCAAAGCTGTCGATTTACCAGTCAATCTACATTCCTACTCTCACCTATGGTCACGAGCTTTGGGTAATGACCGAAAGAACAAGATCGCGGATACAAGCGGCTGAAATGAGCTTTCTCTGTAGGATTGCTGGACTCACCCTCAGAGATAGGGTGAGGAGCTCAGTCATCCGGGAGAGGCTCAGAGTAGAACCGCTGCTCCTCCACATTGAAAGGAGTCAGTTGAGGTGGTATGGGCATCTGATTAGGATGCCTCCTGGACGCCTCCCACTTGAGGTGTTTCGGTCACGTCCCACTGGGAGGAGACCCTGGGGCAGACCCAGGACTCAGTGGAGAGACTATGTCTCCCAGCTGGTCTAGAAACGCCTTGATATCCTCTCAGAAGAGCTGGAGCAGGTGGCTTGGGAGAGGGAAGTCTGGGCTTCTCTGCTTGAACTGCTGCCTCTGTGACCCGGACCTCCGGAAAAGCAGTAGAAGATGGATATATGGTTTTAGAAAGTGCCAATATGAAACATTTTTTTAATGAGAAAATCAAAAGTATTTTAAAAATTATGAAATGGAATAATGCTGTATAAAAAAGCAAATGATATACACCTGTAGGTGCATTTTCAAATTGTGAAGCGGAACATTCTCACTGTCATGAATCGCCCAGGCAGGGCGGAAGGAAGACCTTAACGCTGGAACTGTGAGTTTGCAAACGTTTAATGAAGAACACAAAATCTAAACTAGAACAAAACTTACAAGGTAGGACATGAGGAGGTAGAATAACAAGGGAGTTGAACAGCACTAAGGATGAGATGTGGGACACATGTCAGGAGTGATACAGAAGGCTGAAGCGTGGGGTACACACCGGTAAGACCAAATAGCCAAAATAGCATGAGGCATGGGATACATGCCAAAATACAGAGTGAAGGACGTCATCCTGAGCTGCAGGGCAGCATCCTTTAAATAGGACAAAGAGAGACTGACAAATGATGAACATGTATGGGTAACAGGAGTGAGGATAATAATTAGAATAACTAACAGCTGGGACAAACCGCGAAACTAGCTTAGAGCAACGGAAGTAAATAAAAGACACTGTCAAAATAAAGGCACAGGAGAGCATGACAAAAGGTAACTGACTATAAACAAGAAATATTGACAAAACGAGATTCAGACCAGATAATACAAAAAGGGGGAAATAACCCACCAAGGCGAGGACAAGATAAGATACAAAACCCAAGAGATGCAAATACTAACTAACCTGCACTTATATAGTGCTTTTCTAGTCACAAAGACCACTCAAAGCGCTTTCACTAATACTAACCCTCTATTCTAAGGGCCTAAAGGAAACGGATATCTATAATGAAATGCTAATAAATACCAACATTACAAAAAGAGAGCTGAAGGCAAAGGTGAGGGTAGGCTTATGTCCAAAACAGACATATTATTTATAATGCAAAATAGGATAGCCATAGAAACATAATATTAATAAACAAGACTATAGTAACTAAACTAAGATAACAGGAACTCTCATAAACAAACAGAAACAAATGGCAAACTTGAATAACATAATACAGACAAAACCAGTCTCAAATCAATTATAAAACTGGGATGGGGAAAGTACAGAAAATAACCAGAATAACTGAAAGCGTGAGCATGGTTCCCCAACCGTGCTCAGCATCATGACACTCACTCATTCAAAAAAAGAAAAAAAAATGCTGTATTCCTGAATATTTTTAAACATTTTCAACAATGCAAACATTGTGAAAGGGCTTTTTGTGCTTGGCCAGGATGTGTACCACTTTAAATGATGCCTCGGTTGAAGAGTTGGCTTCCTTAGTCCATTTATTGAATTGAGATTATCATTTTTGGGGCATAGCTTTAAGCTGTTTTACCTTCTCATTAGGGAGACTGCTTCCCACCGGAAAGTCTCGGGAGAAGTTGCGTGAACTTTGGTGAAATGTCGCTCCACGTTGCATCTTTTACCGACTGCCAAGCTCGCACCACAGATCAGACACACACACTTGTCTTTCACATTTGTGAAACAGAAGTCCGTTTCCCAGTCGTGATGGAAATAAGTTTTGGGCCTCTTACTGACATGACTGGACTCTCCTGCTGACATTGTTGCTGGGCTAACCTGCTACCTGCCTGGCACCTTCCTGGTCAGCCTGTTTCCCCCACCCTGCTCCAATGACAGACAGCAAACCAGTGCAAATGTTTGATTGACAGCTAGTTGACAAACAACTGTTTCAGAATCAGAATAAGTTTATTGCCAAGCACATTTACAAGTAAATAACAGGTAAATATACGAGGAATTTGACTTGACACTGAAAACGTCATAAATGACATTCTCAGTGACGCGGCGAGCCGTGGAGGCGCCTGTCAGCAGGAGGGGAACAGAAGGCAGTGGGGAGGAGGGAGGGGTGGACACAGTAGGAGAGAGAAAAAAGCATTATCAGAATAAAGTTCATATATGACCGATATTATGATTACAAGAAAAAAACTCTCAATGCACAATTAGCAGACAATAGAATCCACACAATGACACAAAGAGAGCAGTGAATGCATATCTTCAAGTCAGTATAGTGGATCAGTTTGTGTCAGTTGGGTGCAATCAGTGGCAATCAGTTGGAGGATAACAATAGTCTCTTCCTCAGTAGATGTTATGACTACAGTCTGAAGCAAAGGCACGTGTCCTTGAGCACAGCAGATGGAATAGTTTTGCCAGACAGCTGTCCTTGAGAGTCAAATGCTGCCCGCCAGTGTTATGAAAACAAATATACTGTTGATTATCTGGAGGACTGAGTGCCGAGGGAGCCGAAAGAAACAGGTCGAATAGCACTGACTTCAGAGAAAAAACTTTCTATTCTCTTACGGATTCAGTGCTCCAAATCCTTCATGGCCAGGCGTTGAAATCGATTCATGGACAGCTCTCAGCGTGATCGTGATGTAATCCATTTTCCTGTACAGTTCTCCATTGGCCGCTGTCAGAGTCCTGCCCAGTTGGTCAATTTGATGGGTGAGCTTCGCCGGGTCTGCTTTTTGATAAGCTCTATCCATCTTCTTCAATTTGCGGTACACCAGAACAATCCCAAATCCAATCAGTAGAATTCCGATGACCATTGCTCCAAAAAGATATAAATCTTCAATATCTTCAATAGAAAGATCACACAGGCACAAGAGTTTCCAATTACTTGTGTCCTTCAAATAACCCGCAGCAGCAGTGCCTGTGGGACAGATCGGCTCCCCCGGGCCAGATTTTCTCGTTGAAAAAACAGTGTCAATTGCGTTCAAGGCCCAGCTTATTAAATCCATAATTTCGTTCAATAAATCAGCAGTAAAGACACGCAGACAGACGATAGCAAGCTGGGATCCAGTCAGTTAGGGAAGGAGAGAGATAGGAGCCGGAGCTGGGAAGAAAAGCGTCTGCTCTCTTTGGAGGGCGGAAGTGAAGCGGTTTCATCTCGAGAAGGGGGCGGGACACTTGTAACTTTGATTGGATGGTAATTTAGACCTGATTTTACCAAGTGACAAATCAAATTTGTTTTGTTATATTATGGACCCCTTGGCGAACTACTGGAAAGGGCCTTGCGAGCTAGCGACGTGTTGGAGATGCCTGGTGTAATGGAATATGTAGTTTTAAAAAGAGGTTCCTGCTCACACGTGGTGATTTAAAACAAAACAAACCACAATAGTGGATGTGCAATGTTTGTTAATGTTGTTAATCTTTTCTTGGGGGGGTTGTACACTGAAGTATTTGACAGTTCATTTTTTATTCAGCTAAATGCTATTTGTGAACTGCCAAGGTCAGTTGTGACCAGGATGTAGTATATTTTATTTCAAAAGGGAAACAAGTATTAATGCTACTAACAGTACACATTGAATTTTTATGCACTTTGAGATATGCCAGGTTCAGGTTCAGGTTACTTTATTTGTACCCGTAGGTAGATTTGTTGAGTAAGATGTTACCAAAATGGTTATTTACAGAATTTTATGTTTTTCATTCTATTTATTTAATTGTTCAAGAGGAAAAATATTTCTACTACTTCAAGTTCTGCTCAACCCCAACACTGTTATTGTGTTTTTATGCACTTTTGATGTGCCTTTGTCATGTGCCAAGCGCACATTTAAAACCAAGGAAATGAATAAAAAATGCATATTTTTCATCATATTGATCTGTGTAAGTTTGAAATTTGTCATATTCAACAGATTGCTGAACATGTACAGCCCAGTTACATGTCTTGATTTCAAATTGCGGTCCAACTGATTTTGTAATTGAATAGCCCTGCACTAGAAGATCATGCCATGCTAGCACCTTCCTTCCACCAAGTTTTATGCATGCTTAAAACCCTCCACATTTTATCATGCTCTATCACATGTAATGGGGAGCCCAGTACATTCTTAATAAGCTCCCGAAGACCTCTCCAAAATCCTGCGAAGACCATCCATGTTGTAACTGATTTCTTAGGTCACAGCATGCTCTTCATCCAGTGTGAAGGGGCATTAAGTGAAATAAATGAATACATAAACTTAAAAAATAATAAAAATAGCCCTGATCTTTGGGCCCCAGGCAGCATGGTATTCAAAGCATATACAATTCTTATAGTGAAAATCCTGTTATGGGCTCATAAACTCTTCAGTGAAGCCGTCTGTTACCCCCACAACACAGCCAAACCCACACACACCCCTCCCCCCTCACTCCCCTGTGTAGCATCTCTCTCTCTCCCCTCAGCCCCCCTCCTCTCCACTGAAGACATCAGCACCAACCCCCAAATCACTGTAAGTACAGGCCAGGTGAGGAAACAGCTGGAGACTTCACCAGCGGAAGGCTGCAGGCCCTGATGGCATCTCCACCTGGATCCTGAGGACCTGTGCCAACCAGCTAGCTCCGATACTGAAGCACCTATACAACCTAAGCCTGAATCTGGAGAGAGTACCGGTTCTGTGGAAGACACCCTGCCTGGTTCCTGCCCCCAAGAAGTTGTCTCCATTGAATCTGAATAACTGTCAACCAGTTGTCGTCACATCACATGTGATGAAGGTCCTGGAGAGACTTGTCTTAGCTCACCTGAGTCCGCAGGTGAAGGCGTGGCTGGACCCTCTGCAGTTTGCATATTAGTCCCATTTAGGAGTTGAAGACGCTGTCGTCTACCTGCTGCAATGAGCCCATTTGCACCTGGATGGAGGAGACACTGTGAGAATCACATTCTTTGATTTCTCCAGTGCATTTAACACCATTCAGCCACTGCTGCTGGGGGAGAAGCTGCGGGGGATGGGGGTTGACAGCTCTGTGATCTCCTGGATTACCGACTACCTGACAGGCAGGCCACAGTTTGTCCGGCTGGGCAGTGTTTTGTCTGATGTGGTGGTTAGTGATACTGGAGCTCCACAGGGGACTGTACTTTCTCCTTTTCTCTTCACCTTATACGCCACTAACTTTCAGTACAACACCGAGTCATGCCACCTGCAGAAATTCTCTGATGACTTGGCTGTTGTTGGGTGTATAAAGCCCCTTTTCCACTGGTACCTACTTAGCCCGACTCACCTTGCCTCAACTTTACTCAACTCAGCCCACCTCTACATGGTGCAGTTTGTTTTCCATTACAACTGAGTACTGCCTGAGATGGGTGGGATTTTTTTACAGCAAGGCAGCCCAACACTCCTGTGACGTAAAACACGCGACACAAGCAAAACACAAGATGGAGGATTACGAGCCAATGGTATACGAACTGCTCAGTCTCTGGCTTTTTGTCAGAGTAAAGGAAAAAACGGAGAGCCAGAGAAGGCTACAGGCGGTGAAACGAAACACTCTGGAAAAGTACTGGAGCGTTTAGGAAGCCATGGACCAGTATAAAGCCGAAGACGTGAGGATACGAACTAGATCACATGTGAGGGTAAGCTAATGATTGCTAATTCTAGTTTGCTACAGTCATTAATAAGTCCCCCGTACTACACTGTAATGGCAGCAAGTTATCACTATTAGGTATTAAAATATGTATGCTGTGTGTGTGTGTGTGTGTGTGTGTGTGTGTGTGTGTGTGTGTGTGTGTGTGTGTGTGTTTGTTTCAGATGGCTCTCTTGTGGTAAAATTATCACTTCAAACCGTGGGTCTGGTCGTTCAACTAAGTCTTTCAGTGGTGGGATGTCACCCCAGCTTCACGAACGTGCAGCGGTTGCAGAACTTCAGAATGTCTGTAGAAACATTTAGCTTCCTGTGCAACATAATTGCTCTAATCTGTGTGAAAATCACGGAGAGACTGTTGAGACATCATGGGATGAACCTGCTCCAGCAGCACTCGAGTCTGGTGGTGTCGTGGCAAAAAGTGATCAGCCGCCAAAAATTGATTGCCAGGTGCCATATTGTAGTTATGGGGTTATATTAGACGTAAAATATATATTTCAACAGGTAAACGGTACAGAGTTAGGTATAGTAAGATGTATAACAATTATGATGCATTTTTAAGCCAAAACAAACTTGATCTAGGATTAAAAACAATTAAAATAATGCAGTCATAAGGTCACATGGAGAAATACATGGATTTACAGTCACTAAATTGTTTATTGCAATCAGCAGCAAAATCCAGATTATTTAGAATGTGCAAAATTCAAACTCTAAACTGTAAAAAAAAACTCAGAATGGGTCACACGCCAACCACTCATCAACTTCGCAAGGTGGCCCAGCACACCAAGGAATGCTTGATTGAAGGCAGCATTCTGAGCCATCTCCTCCCTTCACAAGGTAGTTTCATGCTTCCTTGCCCCACTGAGAAGCAACTGGATGTGCCGCTCACGCTGGTCCCGGTGCAGCAGATCTTCAGCCTCCATCTCTGTAAATACTGTAGTGGCAAAAGGTCCAGTTTGGGGTGAATCGTTTTCCTCTTGCCTCGACAAAAGACAGAAATGGGTGGTGGTTAATCAAACCAAGTTTAAAACATATTTGAGAAATACACTTGTTGCTAAAAGCCAGTGGTGAAATGTGACAGAAAAGTACTTCATTGTTGTATTTAACCACAATTTTCATGTAGCCGCACTTCAATAAAGTAGATTTTACAAGGGCTGGGTTACGTTTAAAATCATTTTTTACTGTGGCCTCAGCAATCAGAATATAATGGTGACTGAACAATTCCCATTCCCCAACGTGCAAGATACACTATTATGAATATAACTCGTAAAAGATCACACAAATAAGTGATCTGACAAAAAAAGTAAACAAGCGGTTCTTAAACAGTGGCTAATATTGGATGTCCCATTCATTTTCAGTTATTCTGTAATTAATATTCCCACAATCAAATAAATATCAGTTCAGTCCCTTTCATATTAAGTGGAAATTGTGCTACTTTAGTTTTGGCACTTTATCTGTACTTTAACTTAAAAAGCAAAGGATTTTAGTACTTTGTCCACCACGACTAAAAAAACAGCGGGACGTGCAACTTTATGACTTACCAGTCATAACACATTGCTGTGTCATGCTACGTTGCGGTGTCAAAGCAGATGCTGGTCAGACTCTAGAACGAAAATACACACAACTTAAGTACATACACAGCACGAAAGTGCAAAATGTAAAAAAAAAACAAAACACCTTTTTAACCAGGATTAACACTAGGTTATTTCGTCAGATGTTGTTGACACAAACGCAAAATACAAGCAGAGCACGGAGTTAGCATTGATGGCTAGCTAGCTAACTTATTGTCTGCATACAGGAGACAATGATGTTGTTTGTTCAAGGTGAGCTTTCCGACACTGGGATAAATAATGTAAAAGATGCAAAATATCACATCATGTCACATCACTCTCCATTCTGGTTTTCAACTGCCGTGGTCGGGTCGACGCCACTGTACCTCCTGTGCCGGTCGTGCTACTTTGCCAGTGTCAAAACAGATGCCGGTTGGACTCTAGAACGAAAATACACACAACTTAAGTACACACACAGCACAAAAGTGCAACATGTAAAAAAAGCCACCTTTTTAACCAGGATTAGCACTAGCTTATTTTGTCAGATGTTGTCAACACAAGCGCAAAATACAAGCAGAGCACGGAGTTAGTATTGATGGCTAACTAGCTAGCTCATTGTCTGCATACAGGAGACAACGGTGTTGTTTGTTCAAAGTGAGCTTTCCACCACTGGGATAAATAATGTAAAAGATGCATAATATCACATCATATCACATCACTCACCATCCCGGTTTTCAGCTGCCATGGTCGGGTTGATGCCAGTGTATGAGTTTGCAAATAGCAGCTGAAGATTGGTGAAGACGTTGCTTTCATGACATTACACCCCGACCAATCAGTCGCCTGCAGTTTGTTGATGTCACCTTTTCAGCTCGACACAGCATGGTTGGAACCTCAGTGAAGTCAGTCCAAAAAAAGTACCGGGTACGAGGTACCAGGTCCAAATGGAAAACCCTACAAAGCGCGCCAATTCGAGGCGAGTAGGGCTAAGTAGGTACTAGTAGAAAAGGGGCTTATGAGGGGTAGAGTAGGGGGAGTACAGGGCAGGGGAGTACAGATTTGTACAGTACAAATTTGTGGATTGGACTGAGTGGAATCACCTGAGACTGAACGTCAGCAAGACCAGAGAGATGGCGATTGACTTCAGGAAGAAGAGGACAACTTCACAGCCATTGCGGATTGGGGGGAGGTTGTGGGGGGAGTGGAGAACTACAAATACCTGGGTGTCGTGATCAGCAGCAGACTGGACTGGAACTCTAACACTGATGCTGCATACAAGAAGGGGATGAGTAGGCTCTACTTTTTGGAGAAGCTGAGATCCTTCAGCGTGTGCAAGAAGATGTTGGAGCTTTTCTGCCAGGCCGTTGTTGCCAGTGCCATCTTCTTTGCTGCTGTCTGTTGGGGTAGCAGTATCTGAGCCAGTGACACCAATAGAATTGACAAGACTATCAAGAAGGCTAGTTCTGTAATTGGTCTCAGGCTGGAGACCTTTGAATCTGTGGTGAAGAGGAGGACACTGAACAAACTGTGATCCATCATAGACAATCCTGATCACCCCCTCCACCACACGCTGGACAGAGAGCAGAGCACTTTCTTCAGCAGGCTGCTACAGCTTTGCTGCCGAACAGTCAGGTACAGGAAATCTTTCCTGCCACATGCCATTTCACTGTACAATAACTCACTCTAATGTTGAATTTTGGTCATAACAATGCTGACATACTGCACCTTACAGTATAACTGGTCCCTTGTATTTCACCCTGTGTCTTATAATGCTTCTCTTTACAGTCAGTACTATCCATAGACTCATAAGGTTCATCATCTGTTTAACCTAGTAGTAGCCTATGTTGTATACAAAGTTATCTAAGCATTTTTACTTGACTTCCCTTGGTAACTCCTTTTCTGTTATGCTGTGTGTATTTCTGTTGGTTGGGTTGTCTGTGTCATGCTGCTGTTACACTGTAATTTCCCAGTTTGGTATCAATAAAGTACATCGATTGGTCTATCTATCAATCCATCTATCGATCTATATCATTTTCAGTGAGTGAAACTGGATGAGCCATTATCTTCCAAAATTAAAATAGGAGACAGACCTATCAGTCAATAAAGATGAAAGCTTCTGGACACAAATATGCTTAAACACTTTTAAGATGACTAAACAATTTAATTTACAACTCATACAGTACAAAGTTCTACATAGAACTGATTACACAGGACAAAGGATGTTCAAAATGGGCCTGAGTCACACAAATATGTATTACCACTGCACCAGCAACATCCCAGATAGTTATATGCATGCTATGTGGTTCTGTGCACCAGTCCAAAAATCTGGCAGAAGATATGTGGAAACGTATCAACATGGCTCGGGTATCGTATCTCAACCTCTCCCACACTTTGCATATTGGGTGATTTAAGTGAAATAAATATAGATGTAAAGTTGTCACTTATGGTTCTCACTTTTTTATGCATCGCCAAGAAGACTATGTTCATGAATTGGAAATCAAGAAATAATCTATGTACAACTCACTATAAGAACCTCCTTCTTCTTCTTCTTCTTCTTCTTCTTCTTCTGCTCCCTTTAGGGGTCACCACAGCGGATCATCTGTCTCCATCTCACCCTATCCCTTGCGTCTTCCTCTGTAACACCAACCCTCTCCATGTCCTCCTTCACTACATCCATGAATCTTCTCTGTGGTCTTCCTCTTTTCCTCCACCTGGCAGCTCCATCTTCAACATCCTTTGTCCAATATATCCACTATCCCTCCTCTGCACATGTCCAAACCATCTCAGTCTTGCCTCTTACTGTGTCTCCAAACCGCTCAACCTGAGCTGTCCCTCTGATATACTCATTTCTAATCTTGTCCCTCCTAGTCACTCCCAATGAAAATCTTAGCATCTTCAACTCTGCCACCTCCAGCTCTGCCTCCTGTCTTTTTGTCAGCACCACCCTCTCCAAACCATACATCATAGCAGGTCTCACTACCGTATTGTAACTCTTCCCTTTCACTCTTGCTGCTACCTTTCTGTCACAAATCACCCCTGACACTCGTCTCCACCCACTCCACCCTGCCTG